>CM028135.1:1065022500-1066397500 GCA_016271365.2 Neoceratodus forsteri
AAAAAGGCAGGTTATAGGGGTGGCGAACATCTTTTTCAAATACACACGAGTATTCTACACATTTGGCCTCCCTTCCGATACCTGGCTGTTACGTTATCGACATTTGTCATCTAGTCAACATGATAGAAAATAACAAAAACATATAAGAAAACCTGTAGCACTCCACAAGTGGCTAGGGCTAGTAGTGTGGCTACTCACTCCCAGTTATCCCTGCACTTCTGACTCCCCAGTCATCTTCTGCCTCTGACCCCCCCAAATCTTCCAATGTAGAAATTGTGGTTTGTTTCTTTTTAAGTTGACGGACACCTGGCATGGTGCCAAGAGTAACCACTGTGTTTAGATTAAATTCTGCATCCTTATCCCGTCCACCCAGGCCTCAAACAGCCATTAGTAACTTGTTTGCCCCCTCTTCCTGAACTGCGATCCGGGTTTTGGGGGCAGTTAAAATCCAACTGGCTCAGTTGTTCCTCCCACCAACCCACAGTGCGCCTTTCCATACTGAAGATATACAACTATTTCACTGTATATGCACACAACCCAGAGGAAGGTGGAAGAGGGTCTGTGTCACTGATGATTCTAAGCATGATGTCATTCAGTTAAGTGCACTGACTGCAATTTCAGCCTGGGCTGAAGCACAAGAAACAAAACCATTCTCTGTGGGGATGGGGGCAGGGACAAAGGGAGTGGCATGGTTTTGACCTTTGTGCGATGGACTGTACTGTACTATCTCATGATTGAAATATAGGGCAAGCAACCTATGGATGCACTGGAATGTGACAAGAGCCAACCCCACATATTTCTGCCTCCCATGGCAGGTAGGAGGGTGACCACTATACACTTGGCAATCTCAGCATAGCTGGGTTTGGCTGCATACCAGTGCTGTGGTTACCCAGGGCTGAAATTAGCTATAGATTATGCTCATGCAGCAGTGGGTGGGTGGGGGAGGATTCTGAGAAATAACTCCAGTTCATGGGACCAACTCCCTAGATGACCTGCTCTCATTTTGCACTTATATGGACTCAACCCAGCAGTGGGGGGGATTTTAAAAATATGATTGACAGCGGTGGGTGGTTGGGAACACACACACACACACACACACACACACACACACACACACACACTTGCATTGATTATGAGTTCTCTACATATAATGCCTTCTGGACTGAGATGGTAGGATGCCCTTCCCTCCGCCAGCCCTTGTACAAGAACAAAGATAGAGGGTTAGGCAGAAGGTCTTCAGGTGGCCTTGTCCCATGAATTACCCAGCTCAGGAACACACCTCCTTGCCAGTCTGATGCCCCCTTTCTGTTACTTGCTTTCTGCTTTGTTTTCATACAGCCCCCACACACACACACACTTCTCTGCTCCTCCATTAGTCTGCAATTCCCATTTCTGACTTTTCAGTAACAGCACTCGCTGAAGGGTTTTGGCTCTACAAACATCTGAATGCCACATCCGCTTCCTCAGCCAGTACTCTGACCTTTGCTCTCCAGGAGTTGGAAGGTGAACCCTTTCCTTAAGAGTGCGACATCCACCACGATAGTCCCAAGGTACTCCCCAACTACAGTACTCAAGGGCTTCCCTGATTTGTACTTTTAGTGCAAATAAAAAATACAGTTACTTATCCTTTCAATGAATCTGGTTGACCTGACCTACCTCCCTCACCCAAAGAGAAAATGTACATCTCATGTTTTGTATAGACTCCTTTCTCTTCCTTACTATTGAGGACACCTCGTGAAAATGGGATCTCTGTCCCTAAGGGTTGATCAGCTCCTGCAGTTTATTCTCCATGTGAGTTCATAATCCCTGCTGGTGACATCACAGTCATTTCCATGGCAACAGACTGTGATGTCACAAGCAAGATCTAAGTCTCTGGGTATCCTATAAATCCGTTCATGTTTGCACAGCAGACTTGTTAGCCCAGTTTATGTAGTGTGTATGGAGGGTGACCTGGTGGACCTAGAGTCCCTTCAAACTAAAATTACCATGTTACTTCAAGAGCAGGGAGTGAGCAGCTACAGCAGACAAACATTGAGGGACAACGATCATGTTTTATTAAATGTTTTCAGTAACAAGGAATGAGAAAAAAAGTAAAGGCAACTACAGCATATGAATTACAAGCTGAGCTGTAAGCGCGTATCATATTTTTTCAAACAGTTTTCTATAGGTGTCAGATGCTGTTAAATGACCACCAGTTTTCTCTCCTCTCTATGTCTGCTCCATGGAGGAGAGCCCCTTTCTTAACGACCCTCAGCCGTCTCACCCTTCCATGTCTGCTCCATAATTTGGACTGACAGCATATACCTTATGATCACGAACCATCTCATCGTTCCACGTCTGCTCAAGCAACTGGAGGGTGGGTCCGTCATTAAAGTCCACTTACATCATCTCACCTTCCACGCCTGCTTCGTTAGCTGGAAGAAACACTTCCCTTAACACCACAATCATCTTGCCCTTCCCAGTCTGTTTTAGAATAGGAGAGAGAGACCCTTCCTTTGACCATCATCCACCTCAACCATCCCTGTCTGCTCTATGAGTCGGAAGGAGGTCTCTTCCTTAATAACCAACAATTTATTTATTTGAATTTTGGTAACTGGGTAAGACCACGGACACAACTGCAGTCCTTTTTCAAGGGTCAACCAGGTAAGACAACAACACAAGTACAAGGCAATTACAACACATCAGGAAGGGACTGATTACAGGAGAAGTATGCTATGCACATAAAATTAGGCAACAATGAAAATTATTTACCAAATATACATTGCATAACTATGCACAAGTGAAGGCCCCATCAACAGACATTGCAAGTAGGTATAAATGCATATATCATTATAAAAGGATAGATTATCACACACTAGGACACACACAATGCTTATCTATGTTCAAGTCTAGGCACCATCAGCAACCACTATCAGCAAACAAGTAAACAGGTAGAGAGGGGAGTCAGATAACATGTAAGGAGCAAAGGCAGATCAGAGGAAAAATGAGAGGACTAGTGGTATGGAGAAGAAAAAGGAGGGGTAATGGCTATCCGAGGCGCTAGGAGGTGTTTAATCTGCAATCTTAGTAGTGAACAGTCAATGGCCTGCGGTCTCAGGGGTGAATAGTTAACAACAGAAGCAAGTGCATTTTGCAGAGGAGACAAGAAAGGCAAGTAGATTGGACTGGAACATAGGAAGTGAGGTGCAGGACAGAACTGAGTGGGTAGTGAGTTCAATCGGCTACTGCCTTAGAGAGAAGGCCTTACGTGGGCAATGGCTGCAGATTAGGTCTTAAAAGAAGAGGGAGGAGACTGGTCTGAGGGCTCGAGGAGCTAGTCTCTGGCGGATAATCTCACTAAGGCAAGGGGGTGTATTTGTGGACAACTTTGTGCATGAAGCTCAAGGTGGAGAGCCTCAATTTCAATTCATAAGGCAACCATTCCAATGATGAGAGGACATCACAGTAGTGGCAGGGAGTTGACCCCTAGGGCAAATCTTCCCACCCTATGGTTATGCCTGTGCGAGGAGACACAGTAGATGTATTGGTGGAGAGCAGTAAGGGAGCCCCATAAGTAGGGAGGAAGAAGCGAAGAGGGCGATCTTCAGGCAAGAGGTAGAGGTGAGAAAAGGCGGATGTGATAGAGGAGACCAGCTCTGATTAAGAGTCTTGATTAGGGTGAGACCTGGGTGGTAAGGAAGAGAGGAATACAGGATAATACCCAGATATTTGAAGGCAATGACTGCCCCAGATCATCGCCATTGAGGGAGGTAAATACAGAGAGGGAGAGGGAGTGGAGGAGGGAGGTAGATGAAAGAAGAGCATACTTTTGTCTTTTTTGTATTTAGGACAAGCTGATTGCGCATGAACCAACCATCAAGGTCTGCAACATCACATGTGAGTACCCTGTTAATCCGAGTAACATCAGTAGAAGAGCAGTAGATGATAGTATCATCTGCATAGAGATGCACAGCAGCCCTCCACAGTTGTTGGATAACTCATTGATAAAAGTGAGAACAATAAAGGACACAATATGGAGCCCTGTGGGACCTCATGTGTTATGGGTCTAAATTCTGAGGTAGAGCTAGTCCACTTGACCCACTGAGAACAAGAACAGAGATAGTTATGGACCCAGTGAAGGGCACTGGAGTCAAGACCAATATCACAAAGCTGCTGGAGCAGAAGACCATGATTCACCGGTGGAACACTTTTGTAAGGTCGATGAAAATGGCAGCAGTGGCAGAATCTTGGTCCACGTTGGTAAATGTCTGAGGTTATCTTTATGAGGGCTGTGAGGTGCTGTGGTTCTTTCTGAAACCATGCTGGAAAGCTGAAAGCAGATTATGGTGATCCAGATAATCCAGGCGTTTGTAAATGATGCGCCTGTATTTTGGCCAAGAGGCAAAGGATGGGCTCGGTCTAAAATTCTCAACAACAGGCTGGTTCACCTTTGTGCACCAGTACAACAACAGCCTATCTTCCATTTGTCAGGAATGGTACTAGTCATGAAGGACGGTTAAATAAGTCTTGAACAGGGCGAGCAAGGGCAGGAGCTCCCATCTTGAGATATTTAGGCTCCAGGGTGCCGTGACCTGGGGAACTCCAGACCTTCAAGTTTGAAAGAAGTCTCTGGACCTCCTTACGTGTGGCCAGTTTCAAGTGAAAAGGTCTGCTCCAGGAATTTCAGGAGAGTCCCTTCCTTAGTGACCACCAGTTATCTCATCCTGCCATCTCTGTTCCATAAGATGGAAGGACAGCCCTTCCCTTAATGATCAATTATCTCATCTCCTCCATGTCTGCTCCATAGTTGAAAGGAAGCCCTTTGCTTTAATGACCAATTATCCCCTCCATGTCTGCTCCATCAGTTGAAAGGAGAGCTCTTCTTAATGACCAATCATCTCACCCACTCCATGCCAAAGGCAAGCACAACAAGAAAGCTGAGAATAGAGGAATTTAATGGATGGCTAAGAACCTGGTGTTGTGCTAAAGGGTATGGGCTGTTGGGGGTGGGGGAGGGACCTGGGAGGACAGTAGTCTCTATGCCAAGGACAGCCTACACTTGAGTGAGGAGGGAAAGAAAGTGTTGAAACAGAGGATGGAGGTACATAAAGGAAGTTGGGAATTTAAACTAGGAGTGGGGGAGGTGGCAGTTGGGAAGAGATATGCAGGACCACAGTTTGGAAACCATATGAGCTTACCCCTATAGCAGTGACAAAGAACAAATGGCAAGATACTGTTGGTGATGCTAGGAAAGAGGGCAGGATGGGGGAGGGTGGAAGGTGGTTACCCTTAATGCTAGGAGCCTTGGGAGAAAACTGCAGAGTTACAGGTTCTCATAGCCGCAGAGGAGAGGTGGACATTGCAGCCATCACGGAAGCATGGGCCACCCAATACAATGACTGGGACCTGTCTGTACCAGGGTGGATCTTTCTTCAAGGACAGGGTGATTGGGAAAGGAGGGGTGGCACTATATGTGAAGGAAGGACTGAAGTGTGTAAGGGAGGAAGGGAGGAGGAGGGTAGTGCGAGTCACTTTGGATGCAAATCCAGGATTCCAAGAATAGGATTCTTAGAATGGGAGTGGTGTACAGGCCACCATCTCAGACAGAGGAGTTAGAGGGAACTAGCGGACAGATCAGGAGGACCTGCGAGAAGGGTAGTGTGGTGATTGTGGGGACTTCAACATGCCAGGGTGGGACTGGAGCACCCCACCAACCAGGAACAGAAGGGAGCAGGTACTGCTGGATGCCTTCAGGACAGCTTGCTGCTGCAAATGGTCAGTGAACCAACCAGGTTGGGAAATACCCTTGATCTTGTGCTTGGCAAATGGGGACTTGTGAGAGAACTTACAGTGGAGGACGCTGTCAGGAGTGACCACCGCTCAGTATGGCTCACATTGGATATGGGCAAGGAAGGAGTGGAATCTGGCACAATAGTGCTGGACTTCAGGAGGGCCGGCTTTGGGAGGATGGGGAAGTGGTAAAAGGGTACATGGCCAGAATTCAGTCTAGTATGGACACTAACCAGGCGTGGGAGCTCATAAAGCTGGGGATAGTGGAGGCAACCAAACCTGCTGCAAAGCCAGAGCAAGAAGGCTAGGGCTAAGAAACCGATCTGGTTGAGCAAGGAGGTCATGGAAAGATAAGGAGGAAAGAGCTGCCTTTAGGAGTACAAAGAAAACAGGAGGGGAGGACAGGGAGGTACTTGACAGAATCAGAAGGAGGTGACAAGGGCAGTAAGAGACCAAAGCATCTCTGGAACTCAGGCTGGCACAAGGCGTTAAGAAGGGGAGAAGGACTTCTTTAAGTACATCAGGGAGAAAAAGGAGCTGTAAGGACCACATAGTAAGGATTAGGAAGGAGGGTTGGGTGGAAGCAGGGTGCGATAGGCGGAGGCACTAAATGAGTACTTCTGCTCAGTATTTACTAAAGAGAAGAGTGGGTGACACCCAAGGTGGGAGAAATGGCAGAAGCGGGGGGAGTGGTGACAGATGGGAAATCATGGAGAGCAGAGTTGAGAGGGTTTGAAGGCACTGAGGGTGGACAAGGCGCCAGGCCCAGATGGCATCCACCCCAGGGTACTGGAAGGAGCTGGCAGAGGTCCTTGCAGGACCTTGGCAGACCTATTTAATGCCTCAATACACTGGGTGTGTACCTCAGACTCGGAGGATGGTCATGGTGCCCCTCCACAAGAGTGGCCCCAAGGATGAACTGGGAAACTACAGACCAGTGAGCCTCACATCCATCGTGGGTAAGCTAATGGAGACTATCCTGAAGGAGAGGCTGGTGGCCCTCCTAGGCCAAGGACTACAGGACAGCAGACAGCATGGCTTCTTACATGGCAGATCCTGCCCAACCAACCTGGTTGAGTTCTATGACTGGGTAACTAGGCAACTGGACAGGGGCCATAGAGTGGATGTCCTGTATCTGGACTTCAGTAAGGCATTCGACTCAGTGCCACATGGAAGGCTGGGAAGGAAGTTAGTAGAGGCACGGGCGGGTGCAAAGCTGGTGAAATGGGTAGGAAACTGGCTGCAGGGAGGCAACAGAGGGTGGTGGTGGGTGGGGGAGCTCTCACACCAAGGGCAGTGACGGCGGTGTTCCACAGGGCTCAGTGTTGGGACCAGTGTTGTTTGGGATTTTCATTGCAGACATATCATGGGACATCAAGAGCAAGATCAGTCTGTTTGCTGATGATACCAAGGTAGGCGCGGTGGTAGATGACCTAGGGGGATGGCAGGGTTGCAGGATGATCTGGCAAAGCTTGAAACCTGGTCAGACACCTGGCAACTGGGCATTAATGCCAAAAGTGCAAGGTGCTGCATTTTGGGATGAAGAACCCAAGGAGGAGTTACCAGCTAGGGGAGTGCAGCTAGCCCAGACAGAGGGAGGAGAAGGATCTGGGTGTGCTCATTACAGGGTCAATGAACAACTCAGCACAATGTAGGAAGGTAGCTGCAAAGGCCAACAAAATGCTGGGTTGTATTGCAAGGGTATCCTCGAGGGAGGAGGAGGTGGTTCTGCCACTGTATGGGTCATTAGTTAGACCACACCTGAAGTACTGCGTGCAGTACTGGCGTCGTATTAAAGAGGGACATTAAGTTACTGGAGGGTGCAGCGCAGAGCCACAAAGATGATCAAGGGCTGGGGACTTATCACACGAGAGGAGGTTGAAGGAGTTGAACATGTACTCACTGGAGGAGAGAGAGACAGGGGTGACATGATTGAAACCTTTAAATACATAAAGGAATAAACAAGATGGGTACAGAGGGCTGTTCAAAGTAGGGAGGGGAGGGCCACCAGGGCCATGATATGAGACTGGAGCGAGGAAGGTTCAGGAGGGAGATGAGGAGACACTTTTACAGAGAGGGTGGTGGCTGGGTGGAATGCGTTACCTGCTGAAGTGGTATGCAGTGAACAGTGGACTGCTTCAAACGAGGATGGGACAGGACAAGGGGAGGGTTAATGAAGGGAAGGGTGGAAGGGAGGGCAGCTGCAGAATAAGGGGTGCTAGCTGCACATTCGAGCAGACTTGATAGACCTCTGGCCTTTATCTGCTGGCAAATTTTGTATGTTGGCTTCATAAGCTGGAAGACCTCCTTGCCTTAATGACCACAATCATCTAACCCTCCATGATGGCTCTATGAGTTGGAGGGACAGCCCTTCTTTTAATGTCCACAGAGCATCTCTACCCTCCATGTCTGCTCCATAAGTTGAAAGAAGAGACCTCCTTTACTGACCACCAAATTCATCTCACTCCTCCAGGTCCACCCATAGCTGGAAGAGAGATCTTCTTTAATTTTTTTTCAAACTCTATTTTTGCGCCCCACTACTCCACCAAACTCTCTCCGACGACCTCCGATATCCACCATCTCTACCTCCTTGTGTGACTCCGGCTACCCCTTCAGCTCCTCCTCCGCACTGGGCATCTCCCAGGTCTATCCTCAAGGGAAGGGTCGCCTCCACCCAGGAGCTCTTTCTCATAATGTTGAGTCACGGGCCAGAAAGGGGAGAGGAGGTGGAGGGGCCGAGCCGACTCAGAGTGTGGACCGTGGAAGGAGGCCACAGCCTATCAGCGGGAGGAGGAGTGGTTTTTACGTGCATGAATCCCCTGTGGAGCCCGGGCTTGTTATGGCAACGCGTTGCTATGCTCCACCCCAGGCTTACGCCATGCTGCTGCTTTCGGCTACCCCAGCCACCGCCAGAGGTCGCCTCCCGAGCAGCATTGTACCTAATCCTTCCCGGAAGAAGGCAGTCCTCTGGATGCTCAATCTCTTCCCTTCCTGCCGATCCCCGACTACCCAGGCTCATTCTCAACCCGGGTCGCTGCGAGGCAGTAGGTGTGGTGCCCAGCACTCATCCCCTCAGTGCCACCGGGCCAGCTGGAAGAGACCTTCTTTAATGACCAAATATTTTCCCATTGCTCCATGTCAACAAAGCTATAATTCGATCATCAATAAAGTTGTCCTGGGCAGAATTCAGAGCAGAGATTACAAGTCTGCAAGCCTCTGCTATACCTCAAGGGGCTGAGGATGGAGATAATGCACAATGTTGGGTACTGTCCGCTGATTAAACAGGTTTGAAAGAATGCTGGTTATTGTACTTGCGGCTGGCACAAGACAATTTTCGATAATGATATATAGGCAATCATATAAAGGGCAAGTCTTAGTATAAACAACAACAAAATCTTTGCTCATATTTCCAATGAAGTGCTGATGTACTACTTATTTTTGTATTTTACCTGTGATGCACTCTAGGGTCAGCATCTCATGCTGCCACATGGGAGAGAGAGAGAGAGAGAGAGAGGTTCAGCTGCATAACCCAAACCTGGGGATGGGTGTCAGGTACTTCTTTCCCAGAAACAGTGCAGGTCTACAGGTGTTCATGTGCTCATTGTATGGTCATTCATGGAGCAGGATTGGCATTGACTGTGAGAGGGGTGCATGATGTTTCAAATTAGTAACACATATACTACACCCACCCACAACAGCTGTAGCTTTAAAGAAACAAACACACACACACTTCAACTCACACACTGTGCTTCAGCTTACACACACACACACACACACACACACAGGGCTTCAGCTTACTTACAGACAGACACACACACACACACACACACACACACACACACACACAGACACACATGTTGTTCCAAATTACAAGCACATGCGTACACACGAAAGTGAGCTATAAATACAAACATGCACATCACACGCAACAAAACACAGAATAAAAAAAAATAGTTCAGGTTGAAATGTTTTTCTTTTGCAACAGCTGGGTTCCATTGTGAAACGGCATAGCCATGCCAAACCAAACACAGAATCGGAAAGTACGCAGGTTTGTTAGCCTGAAGTAATTGACCTCATGCTGCCCGATGGTTTGCCTTCTCATGTTCTGTGGAGTAGTGTCCCCCGGGAACTGAGGTGGGGTTCCAGTTCCTAGCACTCCATTGTTTACACTGATGGTTTCCAGATGCTCAGGACAACACAGCCAAACCCTTGGGGCCGAGCCAGAGTTCAGGAATACGAAGGAAAACATGGAATTCTCTTAAAGGAGCAGAATCTGTTTAGCAGACGTAGAAGGACACAGCTAATATAGTGTAACAAACCTAGGGATGTGTGGTTTTCTCAAAAAGGGTGCTGCTCTGATGTACCCCTTTCATGACTAACTAGCAACTGTCCTAAGAGGCAACTGTGAGTCAGCTAATGTTACACCCACTGTGGCTTTCACATGACGTCACCTGGGCTGAAGTGATAGTGGCTGAGACTGACACTGCTTACCTCAGGCCCTGTCCACACTACACGCTGCGCCCGGTAATGGATGCAATCCATTATGGCCAGCGGAAGCGGTGCAGTCTTGTCCACATCGGGATCTGGATGACCGTTACAGGGCGCCCGATCCCATGATGCAGCTTCGGCATGCGCTTTGGTGCCCTGCATGGGACCGTTATCGGCAGTCCACACTACCGCTGGTAACGTTACTCAGGCAGGACTGATCTATAACCGTTGTTGAAACCACCTCATATGTGGTTTCAAATAACTAGCTAAATCGTTTCCTGTAACGTTACAGGTGTAAACGCCACCTGTTACGGTAACGCTTTTACACCCTCTGTAACGCTACAGAGGCGTAGTGTGGACAGGGCCTCGGAGTAATTGTCACATCATGGGCCATGACAACATAGTCAGTGGATCACCAAGCAATTCATAGTATATGGTTAGCCCTACTGTATATAGATTTCTATACATACAATGTTCTTATTATAATACACTTTGAGGATTTCTTTACATACATGACCGTAGAGAGCTTTAGGTCCGCTCTCAAGACTTATTTATTTGGGTTAGCTTTCCTGAATCATTTTAAATCTGCTGATATGGGGTTTTAATAACTGTATCATTTTAATATGGATTAGTTATCATTTAAATTTATTGTTTGAATTTTTTAGTCTTTGGTAGCTGGTAAGGCCCACTAGGCACAAGTGTCTGTTTTCAGAGGCGACCTAGGAGCACTGGGCAGTTAAGTGACTTGCTCAGAGTCACACAGTATGCAAGTGGAGGTTGTGAAAATCAAACTCAGGTGTGGTCTGCTGGATGTATCAAGCTTGTTCACACCTCGTTCCTCTAACCTCTAGGCTATACTGCCAGTATCTTGTACAAGCGCTTTGATTGCAAGGAACTGTGCTTTTACAAATAAAATTATTTGGTTTGATTTGAATGTTCTTATAATACACTTTGACCCTGTTTTCTGGTGTTTTAAAACCTTGTTTTTCACATTACAGAATGGAGAACCTACTGTTCTTAATATTTGAACATAAATGCAAGTGGCTCCCTACACCAATTACAGCAATGATTGCCAGCAGTGCTGTGGAGCATAAGATGAGCTGTCACGGCAGCAGATAGCATCATCGCCCGACTCAAAATCGGCAGCCTGAACCTTTTAACACATTCCGTCACAACCTACCATCCACGTGTATTACGTGAGTAATAGAATAGTAGTTGAATCCGCATTTCATTTTTCCAAAACAACTATACTGATGTTGAAAACAGTCTCAAACTGTATTATAAAAATAATATGGCAGCATAGCATAGAGGTTAGAATAATGAGCAGTGAATGATCCTGGTACATCCAGCAGACCTGGGTTTGATTCCCACAACTTCCACTTCCATACTATGTGACTCTGAGCAAGTCACTTAACGCCCAGTGCTCCTGGGTTGTGCCTAATGGGCCTTACCTAGTTACCAAAGAATAAAAAAAAAAAATAATAATAACCCTCCTTCATTGAAAACTTACCAGATTCTCAACATCTTGTTAGGTCAGTGACATCAGGAAGGCACTTGAGTTGCGCTCTTGTGCCCTGATGTCACTGAACTAACTTGGGGTTGAGAAACTGCTCATTCTCAATGAAGTGGGGGTTAATTATTATATACTGTATATTGTAGGACAGTTGAAAGGTCACCAAAAGTTGTTGCAGTATAGTTCAAAGGTCAGAAAAGTTGTAGTATAGTAGTGACATCATTACTATACTATAACTTCCTCTGAAGTTTGTCCCAAAAGTCTCTCCTCATGATGCTCCCTGCCCCCCACCTGAACGAAACACATCCGGGTGGGTTGCCCCCCTACTCTGGCGCTCTTAGAAAGGCAGACTATGGTATCGGACGAAGAGCGGGCAGGGAAATTGAAGGCCAGTCGGGGAGCGTCTGCCATGGGGCATGGGAATAAGTACGTTGCAGATCCTCAGTGCCGTTTTTCCTTGTTCTGATTCGCCCGGCGTGGGATGTGAAATGTCGCCTGGCCCATGGCGTAGGTGCTCCCACCAACGCTTTGGAAGGCAGCTGCCCAACGCCGCCCCTTGCTGTGTGAGCCCGAGTGCATAGCGCTGCCGGTCTTCACCGGGGCCATTGCTGCACTGGGTTACCCTGGATCCCTCCCAGAGAGGAGAGCAGTCCATCAGACGCTGATCCTCCTCTCTCCCCACCAACCTCGGCAATCCGGGCTCATTCCCGAACCCGGTGCGCCAGTGTGACGTGGTGTGGCGCCCAGCGCCTCAACCCTCAGCGCCACCGGCCGGCCATTTTACACTTTAAAAGTAATTTTCCTTGTTTTACTAAGCACAGAAGTACTACAGCTCACTCTGTTTTATTTACCAGTATACTACAACACCCATATACTATAAAAGTAATATATGGGCAACCAGAACATCACTGGCAATGTGGTTCCATCTTGGGGTTGGTATGCCATCAGGGACATCTCGAGCCTGTACTTGCAGTCCCTCTGATGTCATCTCAGCCCCTTGATGGGAACACAGCCTGTTGTGTATGGTTGTCCATACATTATTCTATATGTTGTTTATCTATTTATTTATTTGTGCAATCGGATTTACAACCTTTGAGCCAGAGACTGCTTACAAAGGCACCTCGTCACACAGAGGATGAAACAGTGATACAGGTTACAGAATGCGGACGGAGTTACATATATTTTTGTACAATCTATATACATAGTTACATTTGAATCAGTATAGGACACCCCAGATATACAGATGTCAAGCAGGGAGGGTGTGTGTGTGTGTGTGTGAGGCAGTCCGGAGGACTTTTAGAGAACTGAGTGTACTGGGGCATGCTAGCACCAGTTAGTGACAATTACAGCATTGGGTGTTGAAAAGGTGGTTCCAAGAGCGATTTTAAATGGGGCGATTTTGGGAGTGTTAGTGACAATGACAGGAAGGGAGCTGAACCAGGAGGGGCCCTGTAGCAGAAGGATCTCTGAGCTAGGGAGGTCCTAGTTCTGGGTTCCAGTAGAGGGCTCTTGTCCAGCTGCAGGTGGAGACTGTGGGGAGGTATGTTGGAGCGAGGCAGACACCCGGGGAGCCGAGCAGGATTTTCTTGGCTAGTAGGCAAGTCTGGTAGGGAGTCTTTCTTCAGGTTGAGGAGATTGGCAGTGGTGTAGAGATTGTGGAAGTATGGGTGAGCCTAGGGGCCCCGGTCAGGAGCCTACAGGCCTTGATGAGTGAGAGTGGGATCTTATTGAGTGCAGTATTATCAGCGGTTCAGAGTATAGGCAGGCCATGTCCACTAGACAGGACAGAGGATGTGATGGCCAGCCAGAGAGCATCGGGTGGGAGGAAGTCCTTGTGGTGGTAAGGAGGCCAATCCGGTGTTAGTGACAGTCGAGAGGGCATTAATGTTTGGAAGGTGCAGGCAGTGTCAAGGTAATCCTAAGTATTTGTAGGTGGATACTTGCCCAAGGGAGTGCTGAGTGCTGGAGAGGATAAGGAGGGGCATTTTTGCTTTGTTTTGGTGGTGGGAGAAGAGCATCGACTTAGTCTTTTTAGATTAATAAAAGTGTATGTTTCTTGAACCACTTTTCTGCCTGGTTGAAGGTGTGTTGGAGAGAGTCCTGGAGGGAGGCAGATTTACGGTGTGAGGCGAGAGAACGGCATCATCCCATAGAAGAATTTTGCCAGAGCAGGCGCTGGGCAGGGTGTTTAGGTAAAGACTGAAGAGTAGGGGACCCAGGATGGAGCCCTGGGAAACCCTGGAGCAGACAGGACGGGTGTCTGATAGAGTCCCATTGATTTTTATGAACTGGGGTCGAGCTGAGAGATAGCTAGGAGCACCAGGCGAGAGGACCAATGGAGAAACCGATCTGGTAAAGGAGTTAAGCATGAAGGGATGGCAGACAGTGTCAAAGGCCTTGGAGAGGTCAATGAACACTGCTCCAGCAAGGTTACCAGAGTCAGGGGAGGAGTGTAAGAAGTTAGAGAATTCTAGTATGGCCGTGGCAGTGCTACGGCTCATGCGGAAACCATGCTGCTCAGGGCATACAACAGCATATTTACTTAGATATTCGTGAGCTGTGTAGCCACCACTTTTTATATAGCTTTGAGAGCCGGGAAGAATGGAAATTGGCTGACAGTTGCTGGAGGAGGACCTGTCACCACTTTTATGAATGGGTGTTGTTGCTAGGTTGTAGAAACCGGCAGTAAAACTAGGGCGCGAGGAATTTATCTGTTGATTTTACGCCAAGAGGTTGAACAGCTAACATCTCTAGCCTTAGTTCACCAGGGCAAAGTAGGTCCAGAGCACATCTCAGTCTGCTGGTATGTTTCAATATGGATGCAGGGTCCAGCAGTTTCTAACAGCAGGAATGAAACATGCCTATCCTCACAGCTGCAGCATCTCCCACTCCGTGGTTGCCCCAGGGATGCCTGTCACCTCCAACTGCTTGTGAAATAAATCAGCCAGCCCCCCACCCCACCCAGTGAAGAATCACCAGAACAAGCCCATACTATGGCGGCTGGAGTCAAGACCTAGCAGAACCCTAACGCCAGCTTGGGTCAACTTAACCAATCCAGCAGTTGCAGCTAAATGAGCCCTTCAGCCCACTACACTGCTGCTATATAAAGGTCTATTTTATATGTCCCATGTGTGCTATCTGGCATCATCTTATCTGTAATCAGGGTAGAAGCAATGGAGCCCATAGAAAGCATAGCGTGAATTCGCTAAAATACTGAAATATTGTGGCGTACTCAGTGTTTAAGCTAGAAGTCTAAAATCCTTAAAGAGCAGCTTTCGACTAGCCCCTTACTGAAAACCAAACGATGACTGACCTGGCCAGGAGTCCAATGTGCAAAATTTTCTTTTTTTATGGTTATTTAAAGTTATGCCTCGTAATTTTATTCCCAGACTGCTTGATCTCGTACAGCCTCACGCCGGCACATTTGAGTGTCGCGTAGTGATGCGTCGAAGGCTGCGCAGCGTCGCTTCTGATTGAATGGGTGATTTTTTAAGATTTATACCCATTCACACCTGATTTTAACAACAGTGATCGCTCAACTAACAGGGACCCTGTTAGTCGAGCGATCGCTGATTTGTTAAAATCCCATTGTTGAATGGGTATACAATCTTTGAAAAATCACCCCATTCAGTCAATGGGGTGCACACACAGCCTTTGCTACTGACATCACAAAACAGGGCTTCAGATACCGCGTGGTGGCATAGCCAGAGGATCAGAACTGGCTCTGTTTTTGCCGCAGGTCTGGGAATAAAATTACGAGGCATAACTTTAAATAGACATGAAAAAAAGGACAAGTATGCTCATTTGAACTCCTGGCCAGGTCAGTCATCATATTTTGGGACTAAGGGGTTAGTATGATTAGTCGGAAGCTGCTTTTAAGCATTTTAGCCAAATGACGAAACCTTAGCCAGGCATCAGACACCCTGACTAATTCTCAGAATCACAGCCAATGTAGCACAACTTTTCTACATGGGTAAAGTTAGAGACAAGATTAGTAAAATGCGATTTGGCTAGTGGCAGCTTAAAACACTGCAATGCATCTTCAGCTGACCAGTGAACTAAGCAGATGGACTGCCAGCTCACTGGCTGTCGAGCCACACATGATCAACTTGGGATGTCAGCCTCTGATAAATCTGTACTAATACATATTTATGGGAGCACTGAGGAACACTGTTATAGTTATTACAGATCAAGGAAGCTCCTAACCAATCAGAACACTTCTTTCCTCTGTGTGAGAGACTCTTTTCTGTAAGGAATGTCTAATGCACAGGTGCCTTGGAAACAAGTATGTTTGGGTGAAGTTTTATATTTTTATAACTGCTATTGAGCAGCTTGGATTAATCAACATAGTTAGACATCCTGTATCACCCTGGGCCATGTTAGTCAGCAAAAAAGTCATACAGTTTTTAGCAAAAGGCAGGGGTGAATGGAGAAAGTGACAAAGGCAAGAAGGACAGGGATGGGGCAAAAGGAGTAAGGCCATCAGGAAATGGAGGATAATGAGTACCAATGCCCGTAGCCTGGGCAACAAGCTCCTGAACTGGTGGCCTTGACGGAAGAGGGATGCCTGGATATGGTAGCAGTCACAGAAACATGGTACACAGAGAACCATGACTGGGATGTTAACATACCAGGGTCGAACTCTACAGGAGAGACAGGGAGGGCAGAAGAGGGGAGGAGTAGCTCTCATGTAAGGGAAGGGATAAAGCAACTGAACAAAAGAGTAAACAGGGAGAGAGGAAGCACTGTGGGTCACCCTGGAGACTGGAAGTGGCACCACAATCCGCTAAGGGTTGTATACAGACCCCAGGTCAGGGAGGAATGGACAAGGATATGATAGAAGGAATTCTTAGGATGGCAGAGAAAGGGGAGATACTGTTGATGGGAGACCTGAATATGCCAGATAGAGCACACTGGAGCACATTTGCTGCAGTCACATCCAAGAGCAGGGCCATTCTTGATGCCCTACAGGTGGCATGCCTCAGACAACTAGTTTCAGAACCCACTTTGAGGGAGCAATCTTAGACCTCATAATCTTAAATGGGGACAGTGAGAGGA
Source organism: Neoceratodus forsteri (assembly GCA_016271365.2). Lineage (NCBI taxonomy): Eukaryota > Metazoa > Chordata > Ceratodontiformes > Ceratodontidae > Neoceratodus > Neoceratodus forsteri. The sequence goes on from CM028135.1 coordinate 1,065,039,329, forward strand.
TCTCAGATCTAGAAGTGGGTTGCCATCTGGGAACAAGTGACCATCAAACAGTGTAGTTCACGTTAAACTCAGCTACAGAGTCAAGCCATACAAAAGTGAGGGTACTGGACTTCAGGAGGGTTGACTTTGGCAAGACGGGAGAGTGCCTCAGAAAAGCACTAGCAAACAGGCTAGAAGAAGGGTGGAGCAACAATGGGGAATCATCAAAACTGCCATCACAGAGGCAACAAGCCTTGTGTGAAGCAATTAAACAAATCAAAACGAAAGAAAAGCCACTATGGTTCTCAAAAAGGTGGGGGAAAGTCAGGGAGAAAAGATAGCATTCAGGAAGTATAAGGAAACACAGAAGGAGCAGGACAGAGAGCTGTACCAGTTGAGGCAGAAGGAAGCAGGAGAGAAGTCAGAATAGCAAAGGCCCAAACTGAGGAAAGGATAGCCAACTCGGTTAAGAAGGAGGATAAACCTTTATAGGTACATCAGGAGCGAGAAAGATAAAGGGAGGATAGTGAGGCTGAATAGAATGAACGTGGGTGGGCAGAGAGGATAGTGAAAAAGCAGGGATATTGAATGAATATTTCTGCTCAGTATTCACAAAATAGGAGGGTAGGTGCCAAATCCAATTAACAGAAGCATTCTGGATAGGGGTCGATCCCAGTCCTTTCACAGAAGAAAGGGTTCTGAAAGAACTCCAAAACTGAAGGTGGACAAAGCAATGGGGCCTGATGGATTCACCCCAGAATTCTAAAAGAATTAAGGGAGAACTAGTGAAACCACTGACTACCCTTTTAACAAATCATGGGAGGATGGTGTGGTACCAGAGGACTGGAGGAAGGCGGATGTGATTCCCTTCACAAAGTAGGGCCAAGACAGAGGCAAGAAACTACAGACCTGTCAGTTTGACCTCTGTGGGGAAAGTGATGGAATCACTCTGAAGGAAAGAATTGTTGAGTAGCTAGAGGCCAGTGGGGGCGAGGACCCAAGGCAGCATGGGTTCACAGCAGGAAGGTCAAGTCAGACGAATCTAATTGATTTCTTTGACTGGGTGACCAAAACAGTAGACCAGGGAGGGGCTGTGGACGTGGCCTACATAGACTTTAGCAAGGCATCTGACACAGTCTCACACAAAAGATTAATAGTCAAATTAACCAGCCTGGGAGTGGGGTCCCAGGGTGGTAGCCTGGCAAAACATTGGCTGGACAACAGGACACAGAAGGTAATTGTAAATGGAGTCCACTCTGAAGAAAGAGGTTACTAGTAGGGTACCCAGGGTTCAGTACTGGGTCCAGTCCTTTTACTGTCTTTATAAGTGACATTGTAGAGGACTGAAGAAAAGTATGCCTCTTTGCAGATGACAAAGATCTGCAACAGGGTTGATACACAAGGAGGCATGGAAAGGATGAGAAGGGACTTGGCAAGGTTGGAGGAATGGTTAGAAGTATGGCAGCTAGGATTCAATACAAAGAAGTCAAATAATGCACCTGGGAAACAAAACCCAGGGCAAGATTACACAATGGGGGAAGTAGTAAAAACAAAAAGAAGGGATCTGGGGGTAATCATATCAGATGACCTTAAGGTTAGCAAGCAATGAGAAGGCAATAGGGAGGGCTGGGGTATACTAGGATGCATAGGGAGAGGCATCACCAGCAGAAAACAGGAAGTTGTTATCCCTCTGTACAGACAGTTGGTGAGACCCCATCTAGAGTACTGCGCCAGTTCTGGAGACCCCATCTCATAAGGACATAGACAGGATAGAGGCAGTCCAGAGGAGGGCAACTAGAATGGTAGGGTCTGCAAGAGAAGCCATACGAGGAGAGACTAAAAGAGCTTAATATGTATACCCTGAGGAAAGGAGGAGAGGGGGACATGATAGAAATGTTTAAGTACCTCAGTGGAATCAACAAAGTCCAAGAGGGTAGCATCTTTCAGAAAAAGAGACATGCAAGAACAAGGGACACAATTTAAAGATGGGGGCGGTTCAGGGCAATGTGAGGAGGTATTTTTCACAGAGGGTAGTGGATGCACGGAACAGCCTTCCTGAGGAGGTTGTGGGTCTAAAACTGTGGGAGAATTCAAGAATACATGGGACAGACATAAGGCAATTCTTGTGGGGGTAGGAGAAATAGACTGTTGGTTAACTAGGATCTGCGGCCTATCCTGTAGGTAGGGAAATGGGCAGACTAGGTGGGCCAAGCGTCCTATCTGCCAAAAGTCTATGTTTCTTTGTTTCTATGTTTCGACATGCTTAGATTCACTATCTGCATATTTTTAATTTCTTCTAATATTTTTAAATGGTTCAACCATGATGGTGCGTGGGCAACGTAGGCAAGATAACTTAGGGCGCAAGCAATATGTCGCACAAACAAGTTACAAAGCCTAAGGACCATCTCGGGAAAAAGTGAAGTTATGCAGGGGCCTTGTCCCATGCATGCCCCCGCAACCCCAAACATAAATATAACAATATTTTGGTTAAGACACTGTGAAGGGGCAGAATTGTAGGACTTAACACGGGCATGAGTGCGGACCTTCTAAAATCCAGAACACCCTGTCACTCATGACCGTGTTATGTGCCCAAATTATGGCACCCTAACACTGGGATACTTTTTAAAATAGCTTTTATAGAGAATTCTGTTATTAATGACTTAAGTTATTAAAGATGGCCACCACTAGCAATTTTGAAAATCTCTCCCGTTGAGGTTCCCTGTTGAATTCACATTCTTGATTTACACAGTGGATGTATTAGGATGGTGCTGCCACATGTTTCTGATGGTAAACAGCACAACACCATACCAAGATATTTAATATTTACATGGTGGGCATAGCACGGGAGTGGAACTTTCAAAACCTTAAAACCCTGTATCTTAGTTCAGGAATGAACGAAAATTCAAAGAAGAATGGGTATAATGATCTTTTGCCAGACAGTATTTATTATTACTAAAAACAACTACTGCTGTTTTAACTTCTTATGATGTCAGTGTTTGCTGGTAGATTTTATTCTTTAAGGTAGGAGTGTCGTTACATGAAAATGTTCACTGTGTGTTAAACTTTGAAAACATTATCAGTTATCATATTACCATGATATTACTGTGTCTAGTTTAGGTTTTGTGGGAGGGACAATCTGCACCCTAAATTTGGGGTGGAGAAGACAGTGTAGTATTGCAGACTGAGAAACACTGCTACATCATGACATATTGTGAAAAACAGTTATCAAGATGTAGGAAACGAGACATGACATCAGTAGAGTCAGTGAAGATGATTGTGGTTATTGGGACAGCTCTACTTGAAGGTATTAAAACAGTATGGCAAAAGAAAAGACACTTGGTGGAAATGAATACAGTGTTTCGAGCTGAAAAGGGCAGCTTTTCTTCAGGTATTCCTTGAATACTGGAACCACTCAAGTTCTCACAGCATAAAATGCACGTGAGAGCACCCTTACTCCACTAAGGGTGCTGTCAGAGACTACCCTGATCACTCCTCAGCAGCTGTACAGTCCATTCTCTAAGTGGAACATTCCACTTTTCCAAATCTTGCAAGAGAGTCACACGTGTAGTTATTTGAGGGTTCCTTGCGAAGGCATTGTTACCACTAGTTGGCTGAATCAACAGTGATTATTTATAATATAGTTTGAACTGATGAAACAACTGTCCAGCAGTTAAAGAGCAGTGGACACCATACAGCCTTAGGGCAGGCACTTCATGGAGTAGTTGCCTGCTACAGGACCCAAATTTAGCTACTTTTAAAATTTTTTGTGCAGTAATTAGTTAGATATTTTCCTTGTAAAGTTGCTATTGTACTTCTTCAACAAGGCTCCGCCACCAAGCATCAGCCACAGCCCTGCCCACAAAACCGCACTTTAATGACATGAAGTAGGGATGGGGCTGCAAATGTTATGCATGGGGTTTTAATACAGTCAGGGCTGGTAATGGCTCATACACACTATTTGTGTACTTTTAGGCAATTATACATGTTGAGAGGGTAGTGTTACATATAATACTACCCCCTTAGTTACATACAATTGCTTACAAAGTGAAAAAAGTTAGTGTATAACTTTTAAACAGCAGCTGACACCTTTGGGGCAGGCAACTCATATCCAGTAGCTGCCTGCCCTAGGGCCTAAACAAGCCATATTTAGAACTGTTTACATTAAAGAATTAAGCAATAATGACGATGGTGTGTGTTGTGCTGAATAACATCACGCCTGGTGATTAGGCACAAGGTCGCAGGCCGAGTGCCACTAATCACCCCGAAGTGACGTTATCCCAGCACAACACACACCCTGGAGTGCATTATTGCTATTATACAATGGCTCATATGTAAAACAAAGGAAAAAATTGAAAAAGTAAATTGAAAGTATTTTTTGTCATATCTGTAATGGGTAAGGTTACTTTATACAAAATAGGGCGATTTTTGTTTTAGCCAATAGGTGGAGCTGCTTGTTTTCATGTGCCTCTGTAGTTCCTATAGGAAGGTTCTGTCAGTGCTGGTAATCTTTGTTTCTCATGTGCCCTGTACTCTCATCGCTTATGTTTTGTGCAGGAGAATGTTTTCTGTTTTAATTTTTTTTTTACGCTTCTGTTCCGCTTAACCTCGCTTTCATCCTGGTGCTGTCATGAATGTGATATTGACCCCCGGCTCACCGCTCGCTCCGACCACTCTGACTGCTGCCTTGAAGACACTTGAAATGAGGCAAAGGAGGCAGGAAGATGGTAGGAAGAATATTTGTTTTCATGCTGAAGTTTAACGTAAAAAGGGACAAAATGATTAAAGAGCGAGTGAGCCACGGTGGCTGTTTGAAGATACGCCGCCGTGACAGTGAAGACGCCATAGAGAGTGGCTTTTTAGTTTAATTATGTGAAATGAGAAAATGTATATAAGTAGTTGGGATTAAGTGTATGGGGGTTGTTTTGATGCAAATGCGTGCTCGTTGTTTTAGGAGCGAGCGCTGCAGTTTTGAACTGAGAAGACGTCGAGAATCCCAGCGACAGAGAGTTACAGATGGTACATTCAGCACTTTGCTTCATTTTTGTAAACTGGGATTGAGAACTTGTTGGGGCTAAATGTCGAATGCTTTTCTTAGTGCTGGAACAATTGAATTTCAAGTCTGAAAGGAAGTACACAAGGCAGTAGGTACTGGGCAGTAATTCTTTTAATGCTTGTATGTGTGATGTGGTCATGTGTGTTGGACTAGATCCATGATGTTACACCAGGATAACATCACGGTTCCATTCCTAGACTGACCAATTAGAGTCTAGCATTTTTCTGGCCATTGTATAAGAAGAAATTATAACACAAAAACTGCAATCTCACTCTGTGTAAAAGTTGAAGACACTGAGTGCCCGCCAGAAGTTCAAGACAGAAAACCACATTTTGATGATACAAAGTGAGGAAGGCACGTCAGGGCTATAGACAGCATTATAATACTGTCAGGGACAGTGGCAACATTTGAATACTACTGAAACTTCTAAAAGGCTCTCGTACATGATAAGGAGAGTAGCATATGTATGCACTACCCCTCAACGCATGCAGGTTTCAGTGGTATTCAAATGCCCCCGCTGCCCTCAATAGCATTATAATGCTACCTATAGCCTCTACTTCCCCACTGCCATCAAGATGCTGTTTTCTGGGTGAAGCTGGGCGTGGTGCTCAGCAGCTTAAGCTTTACACACAATGGAGAGTGCTTTGTGTTATAACCTTATTCCTTAAAGTAAAAAGGGACCTTTAGGTCCTGGTAGCTGCCTGCCCCACTAAGGAAGGTGTCTGCTGCTCTTTGAATAAACAAATGGTACATCTGTGCTAGAAAGTAACACAAACAATACACACACACACACACAATCTTTGATCAACAGTGACAGTTTCCTTTGTTAACCCTTGCTATCCTGGAGGAGACAGAAGCCACCATTGTCCCTGTAAAAAGCTGGTTCCATTAGTCACTTGGGGAGGGGAGATTTAATGCAATTTTGGAATGAGGAATTATGTGTTATTAACAGTAGCATTGGAGGTATAGAGGAAAGATAAAAGGCAATTAAGGGACCAGTCTCGAGGCAACAGCCATGCACAAGAATCCATCCAAATGAAGCAGGTACAAGACACCAATGTTGTTTTCGGACTGGGTCAGAGAAACAGCGAGGGCTAAGAATAAGGCTTTCAGCAGGTACAAGGAAAAGCATGGGAGGAGGAATGGGGAGAGGCCAAATAAAACTAGGGAAGCAGAGGGCGGTCAGGGAGCCAAAGGCAGGCATGGAGCTGTGTATTAGGAGGGGTCAAGGAGGGGGAAACAATTCTTCAGATATAGTCAGAAAAAGGAAGCAGGGAGGAGGTACTGGTAGGCTAACAATGGGGAAGGGTACTAGAGGAAGATGAAAAACAGCAGCCGTCCTTCATTTCTGTATTCTGTCTTCACAAGGAAGACAGTGGGCTGCTGCCAGAAAGTGGCTGACAGGAACATTCCTGACATCAGGCAGCCAGAATTTACCAAAAATAGTTCAGAAGGGACTTGAAGCCCTAAATGGTAGATAAGGCCCGGGCGGATGGGGTGCATCCAACGGTGCTCAAGGAATTAGCTACGGAACTGGCTGAACCCCTAGTAGTGCTGTTCAGTAGCTCAATTTAGACAGGGTTAGTTTCAAAAGACCCAGAGGGTAGCAGACATAGTCCTGCTAAACAAGGGGGACAAGGAGCAACCTGGGATTTACAGACCTGTCAGCCTTACCTCTGTAGTTTCTAAACTGATGGAAACACTGATCAAAGAGGACCTTGGGACTACCAAGAGAGCACTGGACTCACAGGATAGTAAACAGCACAGGTTTGTGGAAGGGAGGTCTTGTCAAACCAACCTGATAGTGTTCTTTGACTGGGTAACAAATGTAGTAGATAAGAGGCCAACCTGTGAATTTACTCTTCTTTGATTTCAGCACGGCTTTCAACTCGGTGCACACAGAAGACTGCTGAAGAAGCTGGAGGACCTGGGCACCGCTAGGGACATAGTTAGATGGGTACGAAACTGGCTGAAGGAGAGACAGCAAAGAATGGTGATAGGTGGGATCAAATCAGAAAAGAGGAGGTCATGAGTAGGGTGCTGCAAGGATCTGTCATGGATCATGTCCTCTTCAATACATTCATCAGGGACATTGGAGAGGGCATCCAGGTCAAGCTGTGTCTCTTCACAGATGACAAAACGCTCTCTGGTAGGGTAGACAGCTACGATGGGATCAGGGAGATGCACAGGAATCTACAAAGGCTAGAGAGGTGATCTAAGGTTGTGGCATTTGCAATTCAATGCCAAAATGCAAGGTTATGCACTGAACGGCAAAAAACCTGGACAAAGTACTGGATGGGAGGGGTTAAACTGAGCACTATGTCAGAGGAAAGAGACCTGGAAGTCATTATTTAGTGACTCTCTCAAACGATCAAGCCAGTGTAACAAGGCCTATAGTAAGATTAATAGTATGCTGGGGTGTACTGGAAGGGCACAGACAGCAGGTATAAGGAGGTACTACTATCTCTATGTATGTCACTGGTGAGGCTGCATTTGGAATACTGTGCTCAGTTCTGGAGTCCTCACCAAAGGAAGGACAGAGCGCTGGAGACAGTGTGACGCAGGGTGGCCAAGATGATTCAGGGTCAGCAGGGCAGATGTTATGAAGATCGCCTGAAGGCAATGAACATGTGCCTACCAGCGACGAGGCAAGGGGGGATAAAGAGACCTTCAGGTTCCTGAAGGAATAAACAGCTGAACTGTGGGAGCTATTTAACAGGAGTACAGTCAAGAACCTGAGGTCACGAGTGGAAACTGGAGGGTGGGAAGGTTTAAGGGATATGAGGATGTTCTGTTTTATGGAAAAGGGTGGTGGAGCTGTGGAACAGTCTGCCAGAGGATTAATGGGCACCTAGGCCATAAATGGTTTCAAGAATGGCGGACAGAGTGAAGGTTTGATGGCTGCTCAGGTCAGCCATAAGATGGAGGAGCACAAAATGCCACTCTGTGTACTTCTTCGCTAAAGGAGTGGCCACTTTGCTTGGTGAAGACTTCATCTAGTAGCATTTCAGCTGGTGAAGGTGCCACTTTGCACAGTGTTTGCCAGTCAAAGTACACATAGTGGCACCTTTCCAGCTGAAGCACCAGGTACTTAGTTTTTTCTAGAAAATGATTCTGATAAGCAAACCTCCCCACCCATGTGTAGCATATTACCACCACCCCCACACCACTAGTGTGCTCACCAAGATGATGTTACCCCACCACCCAGGTCCCCCCATGTCCCGCAAAGTTCATTTTAGTACATGACCTAAGGTCCAACTCTGTCCGAGTACTTTACTGTGGTTGAAATTAAACCCCTACACCCCCAAGTCACTTATATTGTGAATCCCATTTCACACCCCTACCCACTTGCCCCAGTCCCATTCAAATAGTTCATTCACCCTCACCATTCACACTCACTAGCACCCAGCACCCCCCATCACATTCAAAATTTAAAGGATACCATCCAGCAAGGGTCACCTGTTAAAAAAAAGAAAACTCCTGCAGCGCAACCAGCCCTCTCATTATCGAATCAGCCACGCACTGAATGAATTAGTCAAGCGTGCTGATGTAGTGACAGCTCACTGGCTGACTCTGCTCTCAGGGTTTCTGTACCATTACACACTTCGGGTCTGTTTGAATTCTCATTACACACCCCTGCCCGTATGTTATACTCTCGCAATACAAAATACTGTTCTTTTACTGCCAAATATCTTCTCTGCTCCAACTATCTTGCTGCCACTTCTAGGAAAAGTTTTTTCAGTTACTGCTAATTTACTAAAATACAGTATGCGAGACTGTGGTGGCGCATTCAGCCCGACTGCGATGTTTTCAACGGGGACCAGCACTACAATGGGAGGAAGAGGATGGCCATTCTTCGACATTTTGAACAGGGGACCTATTTTTTCACACCAGCACTGCAGTAGTAAGGAAGGGTGGCCACTCTTACTCTTTCATAGGTAGTTCATCGGAAAACCAGTGGCAGATCCAGAGAGGGGTGAATCGAGGCTGCACCACCCACTGGACATTCAACTTCCTTGCTGGCATCCTTCCCTAGGGCAATTTACCAAACCCTACCAAACTGTATGGTTTGTATTTGTTTAATGTAATAAAATGGTAATAACAGACGATAAAAGGATTTAAAACATTTCAGAAAATGTGCTACCAAATCCCAACCCCAAAGCTCTAACCTCAGCAGTCCCACTGTAAAATCCTAGACCTAGTACTGCAGGAAACAAACAGCCACAATGGAAAGATTTCTTCTGTATCTTGGCAATGTGAAGGTCAGCATTCCGAGTCCTTGCTTGGCTTCCTTTCTTTGAGGATAGCAAGACAAAGGGCACAAAGGTCGGAGGATTTGGAGCTGCAGAGGGACTTTGAGATACAACAGCCCTGATTTAGGAGAGATGTCAGCCCAGCATGAACTCCGTAAGAAGTGCTAAAGACACATATATCTTGGCCAACAGAGCAAATGGGTTTTGGGAGGGGGGTGAAGAGAAGCCATTTCACAAGTTTTTGTAATCTGGAATTTCAAAGTGATAACAGGAAACATTTCAGCACAAGAACAATGAGGCCATCTCATCTAGCAGAAAAGAAGCTTTACCAGAAAAAACACAGCCCCCAGGCTCTAGACCAAATTGGGGTGGTGCTAGATGGGGAATAGTTCATTAAAATGTCTTTACTGCTTAAGAATAATGTGAAAATAATTAGGATGCTTCAGCCCCTCTCATGGTGCCCACTGGAGCTGCCCCTGCCCCCGCAACAGTGTTCTGGAAAGCAACCATAGCAGCAGCAGGAATTAAATTACAGACATTTACAATATACCAAGTACAACAATAAAGTGGACCACAGAACTCAGTATATAGGGCTTATTACCTTACCCTGATTGTATAATCACATTTCTTTTCACGAGTGCCTCCAAGCCTCTTTTTCTCACAAGTGGTACAAGTGAAAATTAATTTGATTATACCATCAGGCACGTAATTATTAATTTATACAGCACAAAGATGTGTTGTTAATATACATAAACATCTTCTTTGATTGGCCCATTTATCTATTTACTTATTTAATTTTATTAGCCGGGTAGGCCCACTGGGCCCAAGAGGTCCCTTTTTCAGGGGCAACCGGAATTAGTTACAGAGAAATTTTGGGTACAGGACATTTCAGATATATGACCATTTTAGGTACAACCACAATACATAGCAGACGAAAATACAGCAATACAATGCAGATTCTTGACAGCTTTGAGGTATAATCACAGTACATTACAGACAAAATGCAGCAATACAATGAGTAGACTCTATTAGGGGCAGACCTAGACTTTATGGGACAAAAAGATCTTTTATTGTAGCACAGTCATAGTCTGTGCGTGGTCACCTTCCCATCTAGCACATTTGTATTGTCTATAGTGGTCACCTTCCCATGTAGCACATTCGTATTGTCTGTCGTGGTCACCTTCCCATGTAGCATCATATAGACTGTATGTGGTCACCTTCCATGTAACACATCCATTATAGTCTATATGTGGTCACCTTCCCATGTAGCACATTCGTATAGTCTGTACGTGGTCACCTTCCCATGTAGCATTACATTATAGACTGTATGTGGTCACCTTCCCATGTAGCACATCCTTATAGTCTATATGTGGTCACCTTCCATGTAGCACATTCGTATAGTCTATACATGATCACCTTCCATGTAGCACATTCGTATAGACTGTATGTGGTCACCTTCCCATGTAGCACATTCGTATAGTCTGTACGTGGTCACCTTCCATGTAGCACATCCATATAGTCTATATGTGGTCACCTTCCCATGTAGCATATCGTATAGTCTATACGTGATCACCTTCCCATGTAGCACATTCATAGACTGTATGTGGTCACCTTCCCATGTAGCACATCCGTATAGTCTATATGTGGTCACCTTCCCATGTAGCACATTCGTATAGTCTGTACGTGGTCACCTTCCCATGTAGCACATCCGTGATAGTCTGTACGTGGCCACCTTCTCATGCAGCACATTCGTATAGTCTGTATGTGGTCACCTTCATGTAAGCACATTCGTATAGTCTGTACGGTCACCTTCCCAAGTAGCACATCCGTATTGTCTCGTACGCGGTCACCTTCCCATGGTGCACATTCGTGATAGTCTGTACGTGGTCACCTTTTCACATGTAGCACATCCGTATAGTCTGTACGTGGTCACCTTCCATGTAGCACATCCATGATAGTCTATATGGTCACCTTCCCATGTAGCACATTCGTATAGTCTGTCGTGGTCACCTTCCCATGTAGCACATCCGTATAGTCTGTACATGGCCACCTTCTCATGCAGCACATTACGTATAGTCTGTATGTGGTCACCTTCACATGAAGCATACATTGTATAGTCTGTACGGTCACCTTCCCATAGTAGCACATCCGTATTGTCTGTACGTGGTCACCTTCCCATGTAGCACATTCGTATAGTCTGTGCGTGGTCACCTTCCCATGTAGCACATCCATTATAGTCTATGCGTGGTCACCTTCCCATGTAGCACATCCGTATAGTCTGTGCGTGGTCACCTTCCCATGTAGCACATCCGTATAGTCTATGCGTGGCCACCTTCTCATGTAGCACATCCGTATTGTCTGTACGTGGTCACCTTCATGTAGCACATTCAGTATAGTCTGTGCGTGGTCACCTTCCCAAAGTAGCACATCCGTATTGTCTGTCGTGGTCACCTTCACATGTAGCACATTCGTATAGTCTGTGCGTGGTCACCTTCATGTAGCACATCCGATTAGGTCTCACGTGGTCACCTTCCCAAGTAGCACATCCGGATAGTCTGTACATGGTCACCTTCCATGTAGCACATCTGTATAGTCTGTACGCTGTCACCTTCCTGTAGCACATCCATAGTCCGTATGTGGTCACCTTCCCATGTAGCACATTCGTATAGTCTGTACGCGTCACCTTCCCATGTAGCACATTCGATAGTCTGTACGTGGTCACCTTCCATGTAGCACATTCAGATAGTCTGTCACGTGGTCACCTTCCCATGTAACATGCAGTAGTCTATACGTGGTCACCTTTCCATGTAGCACATTCGTATAGTCTATACATGGTGACCTACCCATGTAGCACACTTTGTATAGTCTGTACGTGGTCACCTTCCCATGTAGCACATTCTGAGTAGTCTGTACGTGGTCACCTTCCCATGTAGCACATCCGTATAGTCTGTATGTGGTCACCTTCCCAGGTAGAGTGTAGGCACCTGTAGCCAAGTGAATCGGACATGGGGCAACTTCACGAGATTAGGATAGTCTACACCAGGTCAGGAGTCACAGATTGTCCTTGACATTTGCATTGCATGTGTTCCTATGCAGCTCTCGGGTCCTTTTAAAGGAGGTTAGTGAGCCTGCATTTTGTGGCTGGTCCAGGAGAACGATCCAGTGGGCAGAAGCAGCGTGGGTGAAGGACTTATTCCCTGCTGCTGTTCATATCACAGGGACCTCAGTAACTTCCAAGACCGAGGCTAATACTTGATGAAATATAGACATGGAAATCGACATTTATGTTTACGGATGTACATGAAAATAAAAGTTTTTTCACGTCCATCTACCTGCAAGTCTAGATAATAGGATTTTTTATCTCTGTTTATACCTGGCCGAGTTGTAAAAATCAAATTATGAACAACTGTAGAAAGCATATAGAATGTGGCAGTTGCTACTGCCTGCCATACCAGCGACCTGGGTTCGGGAACAGGCTTGGGCGTTTGCGGGTCGGCAAGGGAGAGAAAGGATGAAGTGTCTGAAGAAACACACAGATGCTGTGTGTCCAATAGGAGCTGTAAGGGTGCAAGCGAAGCTCCCACAGGCTCAGAACAACACACACAGGCTGCAGCCCAATAGAAAAAATGACCAACAAGCAGACATTTGCAAAACAGACTCAAGGTTTATTCAAGCTGTCCTGTCCTACGGCTGAGCACAAAATCCTGGCGCTTTGGTATCACGCGATCCTTCGCCAGGTGGTCGCGTGATAAACCCATGGTTTTGTGCCACACTGTAAGACGGGACAGCTTGAATAAACCTTGAACCTGTTTGCAGATGTCTGCTTGTTGGTCATTTGCAGTAAAGCCTGCGTGTTGCTCTTGAATCCCCAGAGTGTCTGAAGGGTAGCTTTCACCTCTCAGGGAGGGGCTCCAGTCGTCCAGCTGTTTTGTCTGTCACCTGGCACAGGCCAGGTGGTAGCATGGCAGGTTCACCTCAGCAGTGGAGGGCCACCCACGATGCAGACATGCATACACAGTGCATTACTGCACGGTGACAGCCATGGGGATAAAAGGCCGAAGAAAATATCCCCAACTGGTTTGATGACTTCCTGGCTCTCCACAGCCTCAATACCACTGACTGGGCAGTGCTCGAATCTGGACTGTGCTTTTGGGGTTTGGAGGTCTTCCTCTTCTGGCCATGCCACGGCGGGGCAATCCATGGGGACTCACCAGAACTAGTTAAGTCTAGAGATAATGGGTGATGGGGCTAGGAGGCGGCAAAGCATGATGGGGGTACGGGTAGAAGAAGAAGGCTAAATACATGATGAAAATAAAAAATATAGCAGTGATGTTCTAAACGAGCTGGCACCTTGCCATGAAACTTACGAGTCCAATATGAAGGGGCAGTTCAACCCAGCCAGTGGCAGCTTTGAAAGAAAAACACACATTGGCCAGGCGTTAGGTTGTGTAGCAGGAAGAGCTGGTGTTCTTGATGAGTTTCTCTGGTTATTTGTTGAATAAACTGTATAACCACCTCGTCTGCCCCTCCCGAGGGGAAGCATGGAAGAGGTGATTATACAATTCTCCCAGCCTGCCCACAATACAGTGTTTCAGGACAGCACCTCTCATCACAAAAGCCATGTATCTGCCTCTTCAGAACCAAAACAAGCAGGTGATAAAAATAACTTGCATGGCTTCTGTCTCTGCAGGCTATTTCCTGGTGAAGGCCTGCCAGACTTACATCCTGCCATGGAGTGCCTTATTAACTGGGAAGTGCTCATGATTAGGCAGATATAAGCAGCAATGCTGAAGAGAACTGTCAGGCACTGCCTCCCTCTTCCCCACAACATCAACACAGGCAGTCACATGCTTGCAATGTTACATTCTGTTTATAACACACTTTAAAACACCAATCTTTACAACTTCACTGGTGATCTGGAGTCGAAGGGTGGGGTGCTGGAAATTACTGAATGTATGTGTGTGTGTGTGTGTGGGGGTGGAGGTGGAGTTAGGGGAGGTCAGATATGCTCCACGCCTCGGTCTTATATCTTACATTGGACCGCACCACAGTTTCCCAGCAAAATCAAACAGATTCTGAACTGTCTTGCAAAGAAAATCTGACAACCTTGTCTGTGACTAAGTGAAGCCAACAGTTCAATATAAGACTAAAAAAATGATATCTCGCTGGCCAATCAGCAAAGCAACAGAGGGGCTGCTCACGAGGCTGGCAACCTCGGTGTGCACCCTGCACCTGAATGAGCTGAAGGGCTAATCCGAGAGGATCCAGCACCCCATAGGGCATGCTTCTGTCCTGGGCAGCACCTCCCATTGTTATACTGCCACCACGATGGCACATGTGGAGAGTAGTGGGAATGGACAGGTGCGCTCGGATAGGGAGAGTGAGCAAGTGCTAGGCACCAGGAAACCTTGTGAAGCATACACTCATTCTTGGGAGGATATGTGGAAAAAATGTCCTCTGGTTGAATATCTGAGGTCTAGTAGAGGGAGACAGCATTTTACCAGCTTTCCAAAACTGTGTATCAAAAATTATACAATGGGTTCTAAAATTTTCTCTCCTGATTGGTCGGCTGACACTTTTATGCCATGGGGTCATTTCTGCATAACCACCATATAAAGCATCAGTCGTGGCACATAGAATGTACAATAAAAATAAATAATTACTCCTCGGCGAACTGGAAATGCCACCTTGTTTGTTCCTGCTATCCGGCACCGCTAAATGCGAACTTCTTGCCCACTCACAATTTCAGTTATAATTGCCCTCTCACTGTGCTCAGAACATTCACAATGCGGTCAGCTCTGCCGTAGTTTTACAGAGCTGCGTACTCTCAGCACACACCTCGCTGTCTCTTCACCGCCTGCAAACTGCTCACCGGCTTGAAATTACAGTGGCATGGGACAGCTTCTACCCAGCAACAATAAACTATTTTGTGTAGGGGAAGGATATATTTTTAAAAATCTATAAAAGAAAAACCAAACCAATAAATTCAACAACTAATTTTTTTCTAAATACTTTGGGCTGGATTTTCCAAAGGAGGCGCAGGGCTTGCATCCGCCTGCGCCACAGGACTTTAACTATTGTGATGCGCCATCTCCCTTTGCCACAACTGCACCCCAATTTCCATTCTGGTCGCAGCTGCGACAGTTTCTGTAATTCTGGCTGCTTGCACCAGTGCTCTCCGCGCAAGCACCGGTAATCCTTGTCCAGGAGGGATGGCGCAAGTTGCTGCCCGGTGAAAGTCGCAAACCCCTCAAGGTCAGAGTGTTCGCGCACCGAGGGACTGTGGTATTCATTCACGCTTGGAAAACTGGCCCTTTACTTTTCCCAATAGTCTAATCATGATAATCCACTCCAGGAGGTGGATAATGCAGGGTTTAGGTTTCGTGACAAACCATGCCAGGCATGGGTAAACTCTGCATAACCCACACCCTGTCGTAGATTATTCCTTACGTATATTAATACCACGTTAAGGCTTACTCATACGTTAGGTCTCACGCTCATTCTTAGGGAGATGTGAGAACCACAAGCCAAAGGTGAGTGGTTCTGATATCCAGGATATACGTGGCTACTCTTACAACTGTAATGTGGTCTCACCAGCAATATTAATATATTATTAATTGAGATTAATCAATAATATACAGTATTAAGATTGAATGAAACCATCCCGAACTTGCCCATTTCCAGGGCAACTGCACATCAAGACACACTTCACAGAATAAGAGGGTCTCCACGTAGAGGAAAGAGTGCGCCCTCAGTCTATAACTACACCAATTTATTGCATGGAGTCGCATTTAGAAGTAGTGATACAGTGAAAACAGGAACTACAAAATACAATAATTTCTATATTACGTAGTATACTTAAAACAAAATATATTAAAGGTAGCAGTTTTGGGGTTGAATATTTAATTGTGAGTCCGTGATTCAATGAAAATAATTAATTTAGTACAGCAGAACATATAAGACAAACATTTGTGCCCTGATGAAGTAACCAGTACAGTTATGAAATGTTGGTGTATAGGTTTATTTGAAACATAAGTCCTTTTAAACCACACATAAATAAAAATATAAATCACATGAAAATTGAGCTGGTGAGGGAGTCCTCTTCCCAAACTCACAAATTATTGTATTCAAAGGCATAAAAACACAGTAAAGTACCGACAGCCCATTCAGCAATAGAGACACCCCCAAATCACCCTATAACCCCAACAATTTTGTACCACAAGTGCTCTTTCAAGGGATCTTATGGGGTTGTGGTTTGGGGTATAGCCATAGTCTAATGACTGGGCTGCAAGAACTTTCTGTGTTTTATGTCTTTTTCCCCACAATACTTTTATCGGTCTGGACAGGTGGGTGAGCAGATCCTCAGCCCTGTCCCTGCCCCTGCCTCCCAACATCCAACTCCTCGATCCACTGGGGCTAAGCCCCCATGGACTGTCCTCAGTGAGGGGCCAGAAGGAATGGCCAACTCCCAAGTGAACACATCCAGATGTCCCCAGTGGTTGGGTGATGACACAGGTCAGATAGGGCTTCATGACCCCCCAACCCCATTTTCATTCCCATCTCCTCTTGTGGTGATACATAAAGATGTGCTCATGCAGGCACGCATGCACTTCAGAGCCGCTGCCCTCCCTTGAGATACTTACAACATGCACTACCACCGGTCCTCCACCCAGTGCCAGTCAGAGGCCGAGACAGTGTGCCTGCACCCTGGGTGAGGAGAGCAGTCCTGGATGCTCCAACCCCCCGCCAACCCCAGAGACTCAAGTCCACTCCCTAACCCAGGTTGCTGGGTGTGGCGGCGGTAGCGTTACCGCCCGCCACTGGGCCAGCTGTGTTTTATGTTGTGACAGTTACTGACTCTTAAATATCTAGAGTCAGCCTGATCCTAGCTAGACTGCTCCTTGCATATCAGCAATGTGCGTAATGAAGTAAACTGCTCACAAGTAGTGCCGGGACTACAGGGTCAAGCATTTCTCACATCAGCTGCCTGTCTTGCCCTGGCAAAAGAAGTGCTCCCTCCCACTTTTAGTTATGGGCTCTCATGCTACCCATACTACCAGGTCCAATCTATCTAAATAGGATGTTGTTTATAAGAATGTATGTTGGTTTGCCCTCTCTGCCCCTCGCCTTACACGCCACTGTGAACTATATAACAAACTAGACTGGCTGTCTCTAGGGAATTATCGTACTTTGCTTTGAGCTGTTTTATTAAAAAGTCATCAGAACCGCTTCCCCACCAGTTCTGGCAGAACTACCAACGCTGTCAACCCGACTTACCCCTTAGGTCTAACGACTCATCTGTGTTTCTTGTTCCTAAAACCAATACGTCGATGGGTAACTGGGCCTTTGCTGTCTGTGCACCTAGGCTACGGAACTCTCTCCCAGCGCCTACTCGTTTCCCACCTCTCACCACAGTGTTGGAACATCTTTATGGGATTGTCTGAAAGTCACTCTGCCTGTAATGCACTTAATTTCTGGTACGCCCTCAACGAATGGTGTACTGTATCACTCAGTCTGGTTCTGTCCAGATCCATGCTTGGGTAAAGTTATAACGTATGTATAACTGTTTAAACTTTGCTGTGTTCCTTATCCATTGTCAACCTTTTCTATTATGTTGCTGCTTCCTCACTGTTAAGTTTTTGCACTCTCTGTATATTCTGTGTAACCTCCCAGGTCATACCTGAAAATAGGCATACCTGGTCAACAAAAGCTGAATAAATAAATAAATCAATAAATGTCTTAAACAGTTTGTGATATACGTTTCTGATATACTGGTGCCTTGTTTACTCTAACTTCTGTTTACGTTTACACAATGCACAGCATATCCATAATCAGCTTTTTGATTTTTTTTTACCAAACTGAATCAATGAAGTCACACTCCACCCCACACCCTCACCCAGCCACTCTGTGTGCTGTTCTGCTGTGTCTGGGCAGGTTTCAGGCACCCCAACACACACACACACACCTCCCTTCCAACTCCACAAACAGATTCCAGGCCAACACCTCCCTGGAGCAGAAGGGATGGTCCCACCTCAGTAAAAATCTGAGGAGGTAGCCTAACCAGTCTAGTACAGGGCTGATGCGCTATGTGCCTTACCTCTCCCATGCCGGCAACCCCAGTTTGGGAACAAGATCAGGTTGCTGGGGCTCAGCTAAGGAGTCTGAAGGCGATCAAGCAGCCATCTGGCAGCTCTCTTCTCCTGGATTGGGGTGGTAAGCCATCCGGCTCATGGCTGCCACCATGAGGAGGTCCGTGGTAGCGCCAATGCTTGGGTGGCTGGTGGCATGTTGGATGGGTGGAGCGAGGCTGGTGGTTCCAGATCGCATGCGCACCTCCACGTGCATGCACCTTTGTGTCTGCCTTAGCCTCAGGGAGGGCAAAACCAGGAGGAAAATGGATGGGGGACTGGGCTTCAGGAAGCCCTGCCTGAGGTGCAGTAGACCGTGACAGCCACTTCAGCAGAACGGACGAGGCATAGAGAGAAGTAGCAGGCAAGCTGACCTCACTGGGGACAGGGATGAACAAGCCACCCAGAAGCATAAAACCTTTACAAAAAAAAAAAGAATCTGAGAGGGTACAGAGTGGGGTGTCCTGGGGCAGCATGGTGACAGGACTCCAAAGCGGGGCAGGGGAATCTGAGAGGGTATGGAGTGGGTGTCCTAGGGCAGCATTGTGATAGGACTCGAGGCTGGGCTGGGGAATCTGAGAGGGTGCAGGAGGGTGTCCTCCGGCAGCATTGTGACAGGACTCAAGCTGGGCAGGGGAATCTGAGAGGTGATCGGAGTGGAGTGTCCTGGGGCAGCATTGTGATAGGACTCGAGGCTGGGCAGGAAGTAGAAAGCAGGATGCAAGAAGGTTCCAGCTATAGGCTTGGTGAGGAGGAAAAGCATGTTTAAAAAATAAACATGACTCAGTACATTTTTGCTTATCTCCTCCCCAAAACCTAACATAACAAATGCTGATCCTCTCCTACAACTGGACACATGAAGCATATTTGAGCACCCCCCACACACACACACACATACACAAAAGAACTGCCACTATTAATGTTTTGTAACCTATATAGATCTTTTGACCCAACTCCCAACTGAGTTTCCCATATGTCAGTGCAGAGAGGTATCCCTATTATAATCCCACTTTGTTTGACCATACCATTACAAAGACCCATACAGTACAAACAATGTACATTACTATTTAAAAGTTACGGTTTTCAGGAAGGTGTGACAAACCATAGAAACACAGAAACATAGACAATGATGGCAGAAACAGACCAGAGGCCCATCCAGTCTGCCCAAGGTCCTAATAATCCCTGGAACCTACTGTCCCTCCAGGGTACTAACCCTCCCCATCCTCTCTATTCTCCTCCTGGTCCTGTCGCCCCAGTAATCACTATTCCTTCATCGTGTCCCAACCCTGCTTGAATCCCCGACTGTTTTCGCTCCCACCACTTCAGCCAGCAGATTGTTTCAAGGTTCCACCACCCTTACGTGAAGTAGTACTTCCTCACATCTCTTCTGAACCTACCTCCTGTTAATTTCCATCTGTGTCCATGTGACCGCTGAACTGGTATTCAGGCTAAATAGTTCCCTGAGTTCACTTTGTTAATTCCTTTAGCAGATCCAGAAGCAAATGGTTTGATACATTTTACTGGACCAACTTAGATGTTACAAAAAGAACAAAGTGCCTAAGCTTTCATACCAACCAAGTCCTTCCTCGGAAGCTTATGACCGTCATTTAGAAAATCTCATACTATTAACACCCAGATCATACATAAAAATTACAGAAAGAATTCTCATTGGTTTAAATACTCAGGTAAACCATTATAGCAGTTTAAATCAGAGGAATCACATTTCATCAGTTTGTTTTAAACTAAGGAATCTTTAACTGTTAAATGTCACCAAATGAGATAAGGACTCTTCAAGCAGAAAGCTCCACTAACATAAATTATGAATGAGAAGGACTTGGCTGGTTCGAAAGCTTAGGCACTTTGTTCTTTTGTAACATCTAAGTTGGTTCAATAAAAGGTATCAAACCATTTGCTTCTGGATCTGTTCTTACAAGGACCAATATGGCAACTAAACTACACTTGTTTTAATTCCTTTAAGAAACTTCAAGGTCTCTATCATACCTCCCCTCCCTTCTGGTCTCCAGTGAATACATATTTAGTGCCTTGAGGCGCTCCTCTTAGGATCTGCCCTGCTGGCCCCAAATCATTTTTGTTACTCTGGCCTGTCTCCAACCTACCCTTATTCTTCCTGAGGTGAGGACTCCAGAACTGGGTGCAGTACTCAAGGTGAGGCCTTACCAGGGATCTGTATGGGAAGTATTACCTCTTTCCTTCTGCTATCAATACCCCTACTAATACATCCCCATCCTGTTAGCCTTGCTACAGGCCTTGTTGCACTGACCTCGACTGCTTAAGTGAGTTGTTAATGATAACTCCCAGATCCCGCTCTTCAGCTGTAGTGCTAAGTCTCTCTTCTCCCATCCAATACTCTGTCTTGGGGTTCTTTTTCCCAGGTGCATTACCCTGCACTTTCTAGCATTGAATTTTAACTGCCAGAACTTTGACCACCCTCTAGCTTTTGTAGGTCTCTTTGCATTCCCCTTATACCTTTGTCACTATCCACCCTCCTACAAAGTTTTGTGTCATCTGCAAAGAGACACAACCTGCCCTGGATTCCTTCTCCAATGTCACTAATGAACATGTTGGACGAGGACTAGACCCAGGACCAGTCCCTGTGGAACCCCACCATAACCTCCCGCCTCTCTGATTTAACTCTAATGACCACCACCTTCTGCTGCCTCCCTCTAGCCAGTTACCCACCCAGTTCACTATGGGTTTAGCTGCATCCAGGTCTTCCATCTTCTTAAGCAATCATTTGTGCGGTACCAAGTCAAAAGCCTTGCTGAAGTCAAAGCAGAGCATATCCACAGCATGGCCCTTGTCCAATTCCTTGTCACCCAGTCAAAGAAAACTATCAGGTTAGTCTGACAAGATCTACCTGCCACAAAGCCGTGTTGTTTACTGTCCTGGAGCCTGCTGTCTCCAGGTAGTCCATGAGGTCCTCTTTAATCTGTAGATACAAGTTTACAATAAAATGTTTACATAGCTATACATTCTTATAACGTGTAAGAAAAATCAAGTGTTTTTCCAATTGGTCAGAACACCAGTACAGCTGTGTAATTATGTGCCCATAAGTACACGCCTGCACTTTTTCAAGCCAGCAGTACTTGTGAAAAAAGATCCCTACACTCCTGAGTGCAGACTTGTAACAGCCAACACTGTTGATCCACGCACTGTTACTCTAAGTCACAGCCAGAGAGGAAGTTTTAAAAAGTCCTGAGCGATCACCCTAAGCCTGTCATTTGCAGTAGTTAAGTAGGCTGTGCAGCTCCACTTGTTTTCGTGCCTCAAACCATGCTATTGAGGGAGCTGGAAGCTTTGGGGAGTTTGAGGGAGGCACGGAGCTGCGCAGTCAGGAAGAGAAACTTTTCTTTAACTCACGGTTCCCCATCCAGATGTCTTATCACTGTATAATATTTGCAAGAAAAGTACTCTCTGTGATTTTTCTTACGCAAGTGCAATAAAACACTCCAGGACGTGTGATTATGGTCAATAATCACACTTCTCTCAGATGTTATAAAGGCAGTGGTGTATTATTGCTTACTTAATCTATTTCATAATTTTTATGTGATTCATTTGTTTAACTTATTTTTTATTGAATTCAATGTAAAACATTACATACCATACTATCTTCAGGCAGGCATACAGCATGGCACAGAGCCAACTGGCAAAACATCAATTTTACAGTAAGGAGACCAAATGCCCTCAAACCTTGTTACATCTGGGGTGTGTGCAAGATATGAACTGATACCATTCTAATAAACTGAATTTGTTGAAACAAAAATATTCTCCAAAAGGTTAAGTATACAGCTCCTGCTACCGCGAGCTGGGAAATTAATTTAAAGTAGCAACATCACTCACTCTATAAAGAATTAATCATCCTCTGCACACTGTCCAGGTATTACTAAACTTTCGAACTTTCACAAACAGTTCACTGCAGCGTGTATCCCTTAGAACAGTCAGAAATGTCAGTGCAGAGTGAATGCCAGGTAAAACCTTTAAGGAGACAATTTTAAGCCACCTGCATATGTAACCCTAAAACGGTTAGCTTGGTCACATACAGTGCGTGCTTTTCTTACATCCAAATATTTCAAGAATTAACGGTAAAGCCATATTACCAATACAAGTAATTAGTGTCATAACAGGATATATAACTTGTCGAAAATACTATAGTAAGACCCAACAAATTTAACAATGTTGAATTAAACACTTTTAACTAAGTTGTATTTAATAAAGCAGTTTGAGTCAAATTCAAATTCTGCACTGTAGTGGGCGCCAAGTTGTAGGGAGGAAAAGGGTGGGGTGGGAGCTGCTGCACAGTGGAATCTGCAACCACGTTCCCAGTGCCATTTTGAGACAACATAACTGACTGCCCAAAAGTCCATTTTGTAAAATAACAATTACAGTACGTGACAAAGTTGATCATGTTCCCACAAACTGGGCAGTGGTTATGTGATTCATAGGAGTTTGCCAACATATTCCCTACATAAATCGTCCTTGGATAAGTATACGGTGGACAGCTTAAAATGACAGGCAGCAAATTATCAATCTGACTGACATTTACAAAAAGGTGACGTGACATCTTTCTTCTTATATCTATAATCCAAGAAATTACACCTACATAATTCATAGTGGTGACTGCAACTATATGAAACACAGTACTCTGCAGCCATAGAATGCAGTTAATACAATCTATTATGCACAACCTGCGAACACAAAGTCTTGCTTTCAAACATAAGCCTCACAACGCAGGCTACTGACTGATGCAAAATTCTTCACAGCTACATGGTTGAACTATTCAGCGAACCACATTTTCTCTCAGATAAGGTCCTTTTCTGGTCATTTAAGCCACCACTTTATTATCTGGTCACACAGAGAGCCTAGGGTGGGATTCGAACCGGGCCTCCTGAATTCCCAGTTCTTTACTGTAGCCACAGGTGCACATTTGCTTCCTCACACCTACCACACCTTGTTTCAGTTATTTTTGCCGACCATTTAGTAGTTCTACACTAGTTTAAAAGAAGTGAGGCAAGGTATTCTTTAACGCACACAAACAAACACAAACCAAATCACTGTGACAGCTGTCCCAGTTGAGAATGCAGCAGCCACCATCTGCAATTAACTCACAGTTCAGGGAGGCAGTATAGCAAAGCACTGAGCTGCAAATCTGGAGACCTGGGTTTGAATCCACAGCCACCACTTGCATAGTGTGTGACCCTGAGCAAGTCACTTAACTTCACTGTGCTCCCAGGGACACACCTGGAAACACGTCTTGGCTTAGTGTGTCTTTCTTGTCTCAAAATTGTAAAATAAAAAAAGTTTAATTCAACATCCTGTCAGGAAACTTTGCCAAGAGTAGCCAGTTCCGTTATTCTAGTAGTGGTTATTTTTGGGACGTCAGTGTGCCACTGAGTAGGTTCAGCTTGGTTTCTATCTACTCCCCACCCCAACACTCCTCCTGTACTCCCTTCTGTTCGTCCATCCTCACAGCTTGGTCACTGCCTCACTGGTAAAGACAGTGTCTATGAAATATAGTACCAGGCTTCAAGTAAACACCTTGTGTCATATTGAATGTCTGTTAGGTAGTGTAAGGCCAAGGGCTCCCGTGGGGAGATGCTAGTGAGGGCTTGTGCTGCACACAGGTCCTGCAATGCAAACACAGTGACCATCACACACCCACAGCCCTGGATGAATACTCCCACTGCACCTAATTTCGTGCCATCAGTAAACTACATGTGCGACTCGGGGTCGGGCGGCTCAAGGTGTGCTACCATCCAATTTCAGATCTCATCACTACAGTGCAGAGTGTTGGCAGAGGGGTGCAGGGCATGCGGCTCAAGTATCTGTTGTAGAGCTTACACGACCCCATCTCCCAGGCCACAAGACATCCCTGAGCAGGACTTGACTGACCTCCCATCCACTGGCCCCTAGCCATCTGAGTTAACATGGAGGACTGGGACTCATTCCGGCACAGTCCGTTTGTTTGAAAATGAACGTATCCACTACGGGGATATGACAGTGCTTGGAGGACTTCCAACCCTCCCCACCCCACCGATCCCTCACTCTATTTGGAATGGGGATCCATTGAAGGAACTGACACAGGCATCAAATGGATGCCCAGTAACCTGCACAGCCCCATGCCTCCTACTGCTCCTGTGCCACGCCCGCACTGCAGCAAGTGGTAGGCAGGGCTGTGGATGCTGTCTGGTGCGGATGGCATCAGGGCATGCAGGCATGCAGCTGGATATATATGAATCACATGTATCTCGGGCCACTCTTGCAAGCCTGGACAAATGCCTGCTTACTGAGGGAATCCCAGGTACCCAGTTGGTAGGGTAGATGAGGATATCCTATTGTGAGAGGGTGACCCCTGTCACAGTGGACACCCTGGGATAAACTAAAACCCCTTCCTCAAGCAGTTTATGTGTTTTGTATAATGTCCAACATACTGCTTGGCTGGTTATAACAAAGCTAAGAATACAGTTACAGAATGAGAGTGCTGTCTTAATGTATGAATAAGAAAACTTTGTACTGCTTTTTCTAGATGTTAGCAGCCCCTTTCTAAGATATATTTTGCAGCAGACAGCATGAGGTAATATGACCCTGCTGAAGAGTTTATGGAGAGTTTAGGAAAGCACAGAATGTTCTGATCTCAGCTCTGACCTTTAACAATGTTGTGAACAAGGTATGTAATGTTCTCCAGGTGCCAAATAACTGTTCTCTGTGGTGCAACAGTGGCCCTTAGTGGCTAGTTTTATGTTATGTCTGCTGTTAATCAAAAGGGTAGTGGAAATGTCCCCAACTTCTAGTGAGCTTATAAAAAGCCCTACCTCAGTGCAGAGAGGATAGATAGTGGTCAGTTGGATACTGACTGAGGAAGGCGAAGACTTCCTGGTAGTGTGTTACCATTTTGTTTTCTGCATATTTTATTTGATGAAAGTAAAATGATAAGCGCAACCATGCATTTTTTATGCACCTGACTTGTGTTTGCCTGAAATTGTGTTATCCTAAACCCATGCCTGGTGATTTATGGTGTGAGAGTAGGATCTGAATGGACATCCAAGGAAACAGGGGAGTCCAGTCAGTTGGTGCCAGACCTGGTACTGCGGATACAGCAGAGGTGCATGGCGCCAGATGAGATGGAGGACAGCGCCTGATGGAGACCGGGCGAGGCACCATGGATGGGGCGAGATGGACCCAATGGCCAAATACAGACCCTGATTCGGCTTCTTCACTGGATGAGTGGGAAATGGCTGGAGGCTGATTGGCGCCAGAGAGAGGTGGAGCACAGATGCTAGGGGCTACTCGAGATGTCCCACTCGGAGGATGTCGAGGAAGAATCGGTGGAGCAGGATACATGGGCTCTGGAGGAGGAGGCCCCTGATGAAGCATTTCGATCCAATGTTTGTGGAGATCCCATTGTTGCCCATTTTCTGGGCTGTTACCTGGTGGAGGATGGCGAACGAGATGCAGAGACTCCAGGTAAGACTTTGACTGGCAATGTATTAATGTGGCAGAAGACTTCAAGCAACATGGAAGAGCCATTTTACCTGAAGGGACTTTGCATGTTTTAAACCTCTTCCTATGAAAAATGATTGTTCTCTTGATGTTGACTGGGAAAAGTTGCAGGTGGGGGATCCTGAAGTAACCAGTTAAGGGAGTATGTAAAATCAAGGATGGGAGACAGGTTAATGGTGGCGTGGGGACAGGTTATGGTGGTATGAACTTAGAAAGGAAGTTCTCTATCATATGAGGCCCAACCCCTGGATGAAGCAAGTGGATGCCCAGGTAGTGGTGCCCATGGCATATAGGAAAAAGGTGATGGAGGATGTGCATTCCAGTCACTCAGGGCATGTGAGCCATGGGAAGGTATTGGCTAGACTCACCCCATATTTCTATTCGCAGGCATGTGTACAGGCAGGTGGCAGCATACTATTAGACCTGTTATAGGGGCAGACAGAAAGCGACCCCAGATAATGATGTGGGAGGAGTAATCCAGAGGGTGAAGGGCAAGAGATGGCACCCTTGGAGGAGGGAGACTCCCACATAGAACAGGAGGGGCAAGATGGTGGCCAACACCACTAGAGCGTGTACAAGATTTGATAAGTAAACCCAGAGGATAGGGACAGGCTGTTAGGCATGCAGCGTGGTATGTTACTAGCCTACCTTTAAATGTTTAAGTGGGGATGGAGCAAGGAAATTCCCCGAAGACAGTTCTACTGGGTGCTGGATGGTCCAGCCGTTTGAGTGTATCTGGTTAGGGGAAAGTCAGTAGGTGGCATAAAACTGCCATTAGTGGTTCTTTCTCCTAACTGTATGCAATGATGTTGTAGTCTACTAATGGAGAGACTAATTTCAGAATAATTTAAAATGTCTCGGGTATTTGTGTTGTTATGAGTAGGATACTTTACAAATGTGTTTTTGAAAGGGACCCTGAGGCGGAGCTCGTGGTGAGGATGAGCTGAAGCTCCACACCCTTCCAGGGTGTTAGCTGAGATTTGACAACCATATGACGGTTGCTCTCTTATGGCGGGGGATGTGTGATAGGGTGACCCTGTCATAGCGCATACACCCTGGGATAAACTGAAACCCCTTCCCCAAGCAGTTTATATGTTTTGTATAATGTCCAACATGCTGCTTGGCTGCTTATAACAAAACTAAGAGTACAGTTACAAAATGAGAGGGCTGTCTTAATATAAGAATAACAAAAACCTGTGTCTGCTTTTTCTAGATGTTAGCAGCTCTTTCTAAGATATATTTACAGCAGACAGCATGAGGTAATATGATCCTGCAGGAGAGTTTAGGAGAGCACAGAATGTTCTGATCTCAGCTCCGGCCTTTAACAATGTTGTAAACAAGGTATGTAATGTACTCCAGGTGCCAAAACCTGTTCTCTATGGTGCAAAAGTGGCCCCTAGTGGCTAGTTTTTATGTTATGGCTACCAATAATCAAAAGGGCAGTGGAAAATTTCTCCAACTGCTAGTGAGCTTATAAAAGCCCTACCTCAGTGCAGAGAGGATAGATAGTGGTCAGCTGGATACTGACTGAGGAAGGTGGAAGACCTCCTAGTAGTGTGTGCTTTCACACTGTTTGATTCATGCTAGGCTGAAGACAAGTCTTAGAAACTGTTGAAACTAAGCAGTTGTCTGACTTACCATTTGCTTTCTGTATATTTTATTTGATGAAAATAGAATGATAAATGCAACCATGCATTTTTATGCACCTGACTTGTGGTGTACCTGAAACTGTATTATTCTAAACCCACGCCTGGTGATCCTATAAATGTTACATGTGTACACAGCATACTGATTTATCTGGATTAAGAAGAGGGTAGGGGTGGTGATGAGAACTAGAGTATTATTCTGTTGTACTGTTGACAGTATCACTTTTCTGTTGCTGCTTTTACTGCTTGGAACCTGTCTCCTTCAACTTACCAACTCCCTTTTTTTCTGATCCAAACTATAGAATCATGTTTTGGCCTTGCCTACAGTCACAAGCCAGTCTCTCTCTTACGCCCATACCTGCATCTACTCTCTGCACTGTGTCAGGTGTGGGTTTTGTCCTTTCTGCGAACCTCAAACGCGTCTCTTGCTTGGCCAGCTCTTGTAATCCACATCGCCTCCATCTAACCTCTATCTATCCCTGCTTATCCAAATGTTATAAGTAGCTTTGCAGGGTACTGATTCGTCAATGACTAAAACACTGATATTGGTAGCGTAAGCAATAATAATTAGTGCTTAGCCCATTTATTGACGGGGACTGACACCACTTCTGACGTCGTAATAACCGACTATTTATTACGGAATGGAACCCGATCATTATGGCGAGGTTTCAGCCAGTCAATGTGAAAGTGAAAGCTACCGCCACCTTCTTGCTCACAGAAACAAAATGCCACAGAAAGATCGCTGTCTGTTTTTGTTTTTTAACTGCCACAGAAAGTACACCATCCTTTTGGCTGTTGTTGGTAATGTCATATAGTAAACTGACCAGAAATTATATAAACTAAAGAACAGAGTATTACATTATTCATTTTTACACCCACTTGATTTGTAATACCATCAAAAACCAGCCGTACCTCACACTCATGGTTTATATATGATATTACACATCTTGGGTGCATAAAACAACACCCCATCCATTATTCTCCATGTCTACAACAGGGTGTGCAGTAAGACTGATCTTACCATACACCACAGGTAGGTTGTAAACTTCAAGGCGCAGTCGAGAATTTTCAACCACCTGGAAAGTGCAGTAATGTCTGTCACAACTCATACCTTGAGTGGGTTATGTGCTTATAAAATATTTTGTTTCGCAGAAAGATGCCTGAAAGAGACATTTTAAAATTTGAATGACAGCCAGACATGCGGTTAAGGCAAATCTTACTGCATGGCCACAGGATGTACCTCAGCCAATCATGTTCTTTCTTTTCTCACTGCCGTTTTAAAGCCATCTGTACAGCATTTTGTTAGAAAACATAGAAATGAAAGGGCAGAAAAGAATCGAGTCCACCAGGCTGCCCTCATCAAAGTGGAAGTGCCTCTGAAAAGTCTTGCTCCTTGTCAAAGTGGAGCGACTCAGCAAAATGTTGGGAACCTTTCTATTTTTTGCTTTATCACTATTCTAACATACTAAAGAAGCCAGCAGAATAGGCCAAATGGTCTGTCTTGTCTGCTCGAAAGCCAGCATCCTAATGGCTGCTCGCCTTACCACCCTCCCCAAGCCCCCAAGAGGGTCCTTTTAGTTTCAGTTTCCCCTTGTACATATCCCACCCCTCTTGAATCCCTCCACTGTACCCTCCTCCACCAGGCTCCCAGGCAACGCATTCCATGGTTCCACCACCCTCTCAGTGAAAAAATGTCTCCTCTCGCTCCCTCTGTAATTTCCCCTCCAGCTTCTACCCATGGCCCCTAGGTTGTTCCCCCTTCTTAAGCCTAAAGAGCTCCTTGGTTCCACTTCTAGTTATTCCTTTTACATACTTGAAAACCTCTATCATATCTCCCTATCCCTTCTCTCCTCCAGTGAGTAAAGCCAAGCTCCTCTAGTCTCTCCTCATAAGACTTTCCTTCCATGCCCCGAATCATCCTGGTCGCTCTTCTCTGAACCCTCTCCAGCAGCTATTTCCTTCTTCAGATGAGGTTTCCAGAACTGTACACAGTACTTGAGCTGCGACCTGACCAAGGCATTATACAGAGGAGGATCACCTCCTCCTCCCTCTGGACGTAATTCCCTGGCTATGCAGCCCAGTATCCTGTTTGCTTTGGCTGCTAGTTCTTCTACAATTTTCAAGTTATTCATTTTAACATCTATCACCGCCCTAAATCCCTTTCTCCCAATGTGGTTTGCAGTGTGACTTCCAGGGTGTATTCATGACCCGGGTTATTTACCCCAAAATGAAATACCTTGCATTTCCTAGCATTAAATTTCAGTCCCCACCTCCTTGACCACCCTCCAGAGTATCCAGATCCCCTTGACCACCTCCCTCGCTTCTTCACAGTCCACCAGAGCTCCCAGTTTTGAGTCGTCCGTAAAGAGACTCAACCTATTCCTAACCCCTCCTATATCCAAGACATAAGTGTTAAACAATAGCGGCCCCAATACCGAGCCCTGAGGGACCCACTGATTACCTTCCTAGGAGAAGAGAATTTCCCACCCACCATTACCCTCTGTAAATGCCCGAGCCAATTTTCAACCCAATTTAGCTCCTGCCTGCCCACCCCATCTCTCCCAGCTTTATTAATAGCCCATAGTGTTCTGCTGAGCTGTGGGTAATAAACTGCTGTGACAAACAGAACCACCTTCAACAAGCACAGTGTACAGGTAAGCACTCAACACCTGAAACGAAAAACTGGTGCAGCTTGAAACACTACAAAGGTATGAAAAAGAACACCAGGATTCAAGTGTTCATGGTGATAGTGCCAATAATATATTTTTAAAAGTTGTTGTCATTTGCACTTTTACTGAGACTGACTCCTTTTTCCTCACCTGCAGTCTTGGTGCACCTTCCATTTCTGTATGTTTTTGTTAGGCCTCTTTGGGAGGTAAGCCC
Source organism: Neoceratodus forsteri (assembly GCA_016271365.2). Lineage (NCBI taxonomy): Eukaryota > Metazoa > Chordata > Ceratodontiformes > Ceratodontidae > Neoceratodus > Neoceratodus forsteri. The sequence goes on from CM028135.1 coordinate 1,065,069,789, forward strand.
AGGTAGTTTTGAGCCTCGGTCACTGGTGGTACTTTCTGCCCCAGAACTGGACCAGGAGCTACAATATATGAGTTGTATGTAAGACCCTGGATAACATATGTTACAGTTGTAAGGACTCTGTCCACATACAGCTCTAGAAGCTGTTTTAATCACGTGTTTAAAATAACTGTTTCTATGCTAGAAGGTTCAGAAATATAAACATAGAACTTGAATGACAGATAAGGACTGCTTGGCCCACCTAGTCTGCCCATTTCCTATCTACTGTAATACATAGACCCTACTTGATCTCCGGCTTCACCCTCCTTTCCTAACCATTAGGTTCCCTTATGCCTATACCATGCATCCTTGAATCCTGTAACAGTTTTTGCCTCCACCACGTCCACAGGGAGCCTGTTCCAGACATCCATCGCTCTTTCTGTGAAGTACTTCTTCATGTTTCCATGAGTCTACCCCATCCAGCTTCACAGCACGCCTTTGTTCTTGAGCATCTTTGTTCTGAAAATGCTTCCTCTTGTACCTCTTTATACCCGTGAGGTATCTGAAACTCTTTATCATATCACCCCATCCCTCCTTTCCTCCAGGGTATATATTGAGTCCTTTAGTCTATTGGGGTAGAAGGAAGTAGACTGTTGGTTAGCTAGGATCTGCAGCTTATCCATTAGGTAGGGAAATGGGCAGACTGGTGGGCCAAGTGGTCTTATCTGCGTCAAATTCTGTTTCCTCATAGGGCTTGGGTGCAGATCCTGCACCATTTTAGTTGCCCTCCTGGACCGCTTCTACTCTGTCTACTGTATGTCCTTCCACAGATGTGGTCTCCAGAACTGGACATGGTAAACTAGATGAGGTCTCACCAATGATTTATACAGCGGTATCACCATCTCCTCTTTCTGCTGGTGATACCCCTCCTATGCACCCTAGCAACCTACTGGCTCTACCCACTGCCTTGTCACACTGTTTGGCCAGCTTTAGGTCATCAGATATGATTACCCCAGGTCTCTTTCCTGCTTGGTGGACATCAGTACCACTCTACCCATCTTGTACTCCACCCTGGGCTCTGTGCCCCAAGTGCATGATTTTGCACTACTTTGCATTGAAACTTAGCTGCCACACTCATGACCACTCCTCAAGCTTTCTTAGATCCCTATTTATTTTTTCACACACACCCTGGAGTGTCTACACTATTGCAGATCTTTGTGTCATCTGCAAAAAGGCATACCTTCCTTCTAATCCCTCTGCAATGTCACTAATAAAGACATTAAAGAGGACCAGTTCCAGTACTTATCCTTGTGGCACCCTCTTGGTCGCCTCACTTCCTGGGAGTGAGCTCCATTACCACCACCCTCTGTCACCATCCCCAACCAATTCTCACCCAGTTTACTACCTTTGGACCCACTCCCAGGCTACCCAGCTTGTTTACAAGTTTCCTATGTGGAGCGGTGTCAAAGGCCTTACTGAAATCTAGGTAGGCCACATCCACTGCTCCACCCTGATCTAATTCCCGTTACCCAGCCAAATCAGATTTGTTTGACATGACCTCTCCTCTGTGAATCCATGCTGCCTCAGATCATGTAAGCTGCTGATTCAAGGTATTCTAATCCTTTCCTTCAGTAGTGATTCCATTAATTTCCCACCACGCGGTCGGGCTGACTGGCCTGTAATTGCCAGCCTCCTCCCTGCTACTACTTTTGTGAAGTGGGACTACATCTGCCCTCCTCCAGTCCTCTGGAACCATGTCCAGTGAGTGGTTGAACAGGACTGACGGTGGCAATCAGCACTTCTCTGAGCTCCCGCAATATCTTTGCTTTCACCCCTGCCTGGCCCCATTGCTTTGTCCACTTTCAGATTTGCGAGTTCCTTCAGGACTCTCTCCTCTGTAAATGGACTGGTGTCCACTCTCTTCCTTCGATGTGTCACTTATCTCTGCCCTCACCTTCACCTTTCTCTGTGAAAACTGAACAAAATATTTGTTTAGGATGTCTTCTTTTCTGGTCGCCCTTCACACACACACACACACACACCTTCCCTCCTTAGTCTTACAATCCCACCCCGGTCATTTTCTTTTGCTTACATACCTGAATAATATCTTGTCCCTTTCTTTACTGCCTGAGCTATTTTCCTCTGTTTGTGCCTTTGCGCTCCCGACTGCTTTCTCTGCCTCCCTCTGCTTCTCCTGACATGCCTCCCTATCCTTCTCTCTGTGTGTCTCTTTATGCCTCCTCAATGCTAACTTTTTGCCCTTACCTTCCCGCCACCTCTTTTTAGAACCATAATGGTCTCTTTTTCCTCTTGCTTTTGTTTACTTGCCTGGCGAGAGGTTTCTGGCTTCACTATGGCCCCTTTTAGTTTTGCCCACTGTTCCTCCATGCCACCAAAGTTCTTCCAACAATGCCATGAGCATCCCTGAGGCATTCCCCATCTTTGTAAGTTGGCCCTCTCGAAGTCCAGTACCCTCGCCTTTGTGTGGTTCGATTCTGCTACAGTACTTATATCCGAACCACACCATCTGATCACTGGTCCCCGGTGGTACCCACCATGATATCTGCAACACTGTCCCCATTGGTGAGTACAGGTCCAATATTGCTCTCTCACGAGTGGTCTCTCTTACTAGTTTCCTGAGGAATGTCCCCTGCAAGGAGTCCAAGAAGTCCCTGCTCCTAGCTGAAGCTGCAGCTGGGATGCCAATCTATATACAGCAGACTGGAGTTCCCCACCATGGATTTGAGCAGGGAGAGGGTTTCAGCCAGTCCCCACCAGCAGCACCTCCCCATAGTCACCATCTTTTGGATGGCTTCCACCAGAAACTTTCCCCCATGCTGGAGCTCTGTAGATCACGCCAGCACGAATAGCCACTCAATCCCCATCACTTTGGTAACCCAAGTGCCTCCGACCCTCCCTGCATCTCTGTTGATTTTATGCTGTCCTTCATGAAAAGTGCCATTCCTCCCTTTCTTTTCCATCCTGTCCTTTCTGAACAGAGTGTAGCCCGTATAGCTACATCCCAGTCATGGTCGTCATTGCACCATGACCTGGTAATGTGATTATGTCCAGGTCAGCCTCTTCCATAATGGCCACTAGGTCCTGGTTTTATTCCCAGACTTGAGCATTTGCACACATGGCCTTCAAATTCTGCTACTACCCTTCTTGCCAGCCCCTTTTTCCCTTTGCCTACTCTCCTTACCCCCTTTGCCTTCATTCCCATCTCTCTTCATTTTTACCATTCTGTTTTTCCTGCTATAAGTGCCTTGAGGATTTCCCTCCTTAGGGTTCTCCTACTGACTGCCTCCGCTTGGAGGTGGGGATATTATGTCTTCCTGCTTTCTTCTGCCACTCCCTCGGCTAGTTTAAATGCTTGTCAATGTAGCATTTAAACTGTTCACTGAGGACTGCTCTTCCCCTCCTGGATGGGTGCAGGCCATCTCCCTGTACAGACCTTTACCCACCAGGTGGTACCCCAGTCCTCAATGTAGCCAAACCCTTCTCTCTGCTCCAGTCCTGCAACCATTGGTTGGCTCCTGGTACAAAGTACCCTGTCCTCAGGCAACACCTCAGAAAAGGCCACCAAGCACACTACTTTTCTAAAACCCTTCCAACTCCCTGAACTCTTCCTGCACTATCCTAGCCTCATCCCTAGCCAGGTCATTTGTCCCTACATGGACAATGACATCCAGCTCTCCCTCCTGTCCTGTTGCCCTAGCGATCCTCGGATCTGTTTCCCACCAACCAGATGGGTTAGTAACAAACTCAAGAGTTAAAATAATTAGCTCCACAGACTGCTCTAACTAGGGACTGCAACAGCTTATTTAGTCAGTCAGGGATTTAATTGGTCAAGCAGCAGGCAGGACAGGTATGATGTCATTGCTCAGTGACAGGGACAGAAACATCTTCACTGTTTCAGTTACTACAGAGCACATTAACAGATGCTGATTTGAAGAAACCACAAAACCAAGTAGCATATTTTCAGGAAACACTAGTCATGGCACAGGGATGTGAATTCAATTGAATTCAAGCGTTTTATGAAATATGTGTGCATTTGATCTTAAGTAAATAGTTTTATTGTTAAAACAGCAACATGCCGACCCAAGCGGTGCTGAGGGTTGAGGCATTGGATGCCACACCTTGCCTTGCCAGCGACCCGGGTTCGGAACCAGCCCAGGGCACCGGGGTTGCAGGTAAGAGAGAGAGTATTGTGCATCCGTGAGACTGCTCTCTTCTCTCTCTGGGAGGGATCCAGGGACTGCCAAGTGCAACCGCGACCCACGGTGGAAGCCGGAGGGCCGTGTGCGTTGTAGTGGGATGGAGCTGTGGCAGGCGGCTCTAAGGCATCACTGCACAACTGATCTCCGGGGGTGGGGTCTCGGGGTAAAACAAGAAAAATACCCTACCCTCGAAGGGCGACGGAACCTCCAGTGGTCTGGGGCCCACGCGTCCAATGTCGGCCGTCTATCCCACTTCGCCCTTGGGATTTCGGGCCTATCCAAGGAGGCAGGAGAGCCAGAATCCTGAATCGATTTCATCGTCGGATGAACAGTTCACGGGGTGGTCAGGTGTACCAGTAGCTGAGTGTGGATTCCCAAGAGATGCCCCATTAGGTAGGAGAAAAATAAAGTCTACAAAAAAAAAAAAACAGCAACATGCTCACCCTACCAGTACCCACCAACATTTCACTCACCACCATGTCAGCTTTCTCAAGGTGTCCATCAGGCAGCAGCATCCAGTAGGATACCTTGCCCACTCTCCTCCCTCTGTCCCTCCCGTGGGAGAGAGCAGACCTCTGGATGCTCGCTCCTCCCCCCCGTTGATCATCTGGCCAAAGCTTGTTCCCAAACCTGGGTCAGTGGCGGCACAAGCAGCGGCTCTACCACTGTGCAGATGGGTCAGCTGAAAGCTGTAGTACTTCACCCTCCGCACTCAGTTTTCTAAATGTAACTCCTCCTGATCATGTAATGCAACTCTTAACATGTGTTCCTGTGAAGAATTCGGTGTTAATTTCATCTTGTGAAACAGGGACAGTAAAAGCCACTCGCTCGATGAAATTACTCCGGTATTCACAGGTACCTGTCGTACTTCTGGTTCTATGTCATAAGGGCGTTGTGAAAGGCGGTGTCATTATGGCGGCGTATACATCACGAAATTCAATTTTAGCGATGTACACACAGCGAGAAAACAAAAGCGGCACAAGGACTCTATATTTTAATGTCATGCGGCGGGCTGTGGCCCACAACCCCCCAGCGGGGACACTTCTCCAGCACCCCTACTTTAGGATTCTCAACTCCACGGGGTGCATGTCAGGGGTGCAAATTGAAGAAAATAAAATAAACTACTTGGGCCAGGCGCAACAAAACATACCTACGCCCAGACCCAAACCCAGCATCCTGGCCACCCCAGCCCAGCACCCACCCACCACCCCATGGATCCAGCTCGGCAGCTCAGCATGGAACTACCTCTCTCAAACCCTCCCTCCCATCCTGCCCCTCACTCAGCATATTAGCCCCCTGCGCGTGTACATATAGTGACATCCTGTCAGCTATTTTTAACCACCCATCAGGTAGCCTTCCTGCTCCCTCGCCTGTCAACATCTCTGCCCGCAAGTGGGTCGCCGTTCAGTAGGGTGCGCCCACTAAAGTAACGCATGTCGAGGATACCCATAATTTTACGATTAATTTAGCATAGTATTTACCATACTTTAGCAGTTTAGACGAATCTAATAGATCTCTTTGACTGGGTTACCAAAGTAGTAGACCAGGGAGGGGCTGGACATGGCCTACCTAGACATTAGCAAGGCATGTGACACAGTCCCACACAAAAGATTAATAAACAAATTATCCAGCCTGGGAGTGGGTCCCAAGGTGGTAGGCTGTAAAAACTGGCTGGACAACAGGACACATAGCGTAACAGTAAACGGGAGTCCACCCAAAGAAGGGGTTTACTAGTGGGTACCGGAGGTTCAATACTAGGTCTGGTCCTTTTCATGTCTTTATTAGTGACATTCCAGAGGGACTAGAAGGAAAAGTATGCCTCTTTGCAGATGACACAAAGATCTGCAACAGGGTTGCTACAGGGGGTGGAAAGGATGAGAGGAACTTGGTAAGGTTGTAGGAATGGTCAAAGTTTGGTAGCTTAGAGTCAATGCAAAGAAGTGCAAAGTAATGCACCTGGAAACAAACATCCAGGGAAGAGTACACAATGGAGGGAGGTAGTAACAACAACAAATGGAAAGGGACCTGGGGTAGTTATACCTGATGATCTAAAGGTAAGCAAGCAATGTGAGAAGGCAGTAAGGATGGCTGGGGATACTGGGATGTATAGGAAGAGGCATCACCAGTAGAAAACAGGAAATTGTTATCCCTTTGTACAGACAGTTGGTGAGACCCCATCTGGATTATCAGTGCAGTTCTGGAGACCCATCTCCACAAGGACATAGACAGGATGGAGGCAGTCCAGAGGAGGCAACTAAAATGGTGCAGGGTTTGCACCAGAAGCCATATGAAGAGACTAAAGGAGCTTAATACATATACCCTTGAGGAAGGGGAGAGACATGATAGAAACTTTCAAGTACCTCACGGAATCAACAAAGTCCAAGAGGGTAGCATCTTTCAGAAAAGAGATGTGCAAGATCAAGGGACACAATTTGAAGATATAGGGGAGGCGTCTCAGGGGCAATGTGAGAACTGTTTTTCACAGAGAGGGTGGTGGACACATGGAGCGGCCTTCCTGAGGAGGTCATGGGGTCAAAAACAGTGGGAATTCAAGAATGCATGGGACAGACATAAGGCAATTCTGGTGGGGGTAGGAAGAAGTAGAGCTGTTTAACTAGGATCTGCAGCTTATTCAAGGTAAGGAAATGGGCAGACTAGGTGGGTCAAACGGTCGCTATCTGCGTCACAAAGTCTATGTTTCTAGCAGCTAAATGCTATGGGCATTACCCCAACTGTTGGCACTGGTTTCTCGGTTATTGTCTCTGTGAACTCATCCCTGTAGGGAGTATGCTCTGGCAATAATGATTTGGTGAAGGCCTCATTATGCCATCCATATGTCACAATTACAATTTTGCCCTTCGTTGACAGCACCTATCCAGTTGTTACGGTGCTGATACAGACATTATTAATAACACTACAAGGTAACAGCATCTTGGTCACACTGACCTCACTATGCAAGGGTTCTCTCACGTGCAACCAATGCTTTTCTATGGCACTATCTTGAGAACAGTTCATCCATTTTTATAAACAAACCTGGTATTGACAGTTCTCTGCCCCAGTCTTTCTTCGCCATGGTAACTCAAGTTCTTGTCTATGATTGTCTGGGTCGATGAAGGATAAATCTTGAAAAATGCTCACCTGAATTTGGTTAAAAGGAGTATGTCACATTTGGGAAAACTTTGAAAAACATGATATTTAGATAAGTTCAACTTGTATTTTACTGAGTTCCTGTAGTTCTGTTCATTCTTCACTGCTGGGTTTATTTACATGGAAACAGGATCCTATCGCATTCACCAGGCCAAGGTCCCTTCTCAGTGGAGTATAGAGGCACACAGTCGGTCTCTATTCGGTTCAGGATCAGCATACACGGCAGGTGAGGGTGGGCAGGAGGGTGAGATATGAGGCGAACAGCACAAATGGAATAAATATGCACAGTGGCAGGGCTGCCACTCATGGCGTTGGCTAGGCGGAGGAGGATAGCATCCTACAGACCACCTTCTTCCTCTTGGGCGGGTTTCCTCCAGGGTGGGTGGTGCCTCCATCTGGTGACAACAGGCAGAGAAGCAGCTGGAACTGCAGATAGAGAAGGGGACACTTGAAAGGCTGCCACATGCAAACCACTGAGCGATCAAGTCGGTGTCCTGGGGAAAGGAAAAACTCCCGAAGAGTGCAACATCATGGCACTGGCACTCCCAGGCCTCATACAGCCAACTGCCCACCTCACCACCCAGAACTCGAGGGGTGGGGTAGGTCAAACCCCAACTCCCCAACGCAGAGGGTAAATCTGTGGTTACGGGTGGGAGGGTGAGCGACTGAGAAGACAGCATGGGGCTGGAAGGTTTCCTGGCCTACAGATGAAGGAGCAGAAAGAGAAAAAAGAAATTAAATGAATAACATGATAAAAAAAGAGGGGACACCTGATGGACCAAAGGGTAGTGTGTTGCATTCCATGCAAGAAACCCGAGTTCAGGAATGAGTTTGGAAGCCAGCTGAGTGGACTGGAGGCTAGGAAAGCCAGCTGGGTGGCCCGGAGGCTAGGGAAGCAATGCTGAGTGGCCCAAGGGCTAGGAAAGTCAGATGGTGGCCCAGAGGCTTGGAAGCAATGCTGAGTGGCCGGAGACTTAGGAAGCAATGCTGAGTGACCTGGAGGCTAGGGAAGCAATGCTGAGTGACCCGGAGGCTAGGGAAGCAATGCCAAGTGGCCCAGAGGCTAGGGAAGCAATGCCGAGTGGCCCAGAGGCTAGGAAGCAATGCTGTGTGGCCTGGAGGCTAGGGAAGCAATGCTACGTGGTCTGGAGGCTAGGGAAGCAATGCTAGTGGCCTGGAGGCTGGGAAAGCAATGCCGAGGTGGTCTGGAGGCTGGGGAAGCAATGCTTAGTGGCCTGGAGGCTAGGGAAGCAATGCTGAGTGGCCTTGAGGCTAAGAAAGCAATGCTGAGTGGCCTGGAGGCTAGGGAAAGCAATGCTGAGTGGCCTGGAGGCTAAGGAAGCAATGCTGGTGGCCGGAGGCTAAAGAAGCAATGCTGAGTGGCCCGAGGCTAAAGAAGCAATGCTGGTGGCCGGAGGCTAGGGAAGCAATGCTGGGTAGCCCAGAGGCTAGGGAAGCAATGCTGAGTGGCCCCGGAGACTAGGGAAGCAATGCTGAGTGGCCCAGAGACTTGGGAAGCAATACTGAGTGGCCTGGAGGCTGGGAAGCAGCTGAGGTGACCCAGAGGATAGGGGAACAATACTGAGTGGCCCAGAGGCTAGGGAAGCAATACTGATGGCCAGAGGCTAGGAAGCAATGCTGAGTGGCCGGAGGCTAGGGAAGCAATATTGAGTGGCCGGAGGCTAGGAAGCAATGCTGAGTAGCCGGAGGCTAGGGAAGCAATACTAAGTAGCCTGGAGGCTAGGAAGCAATACTGAGTGGCCCAGAGGCTAGAGAAGCAATGCTGAGTGGCCGGAGGCTAGGGGAAGCAATGCTGAGTGGCCTGGAGGCTGAGGAAGCAATGCTGAGTGGCCCGGAGGCTCGGGAAGCAATACTGAGTGGCCTGGAGGCTAGGGAAGCAATACTGAGTGGCCGGAGGCTTGGAAGCAATGCTGCTCAGTGGCACTCCCAGTCTGGGGAGGGATGGCAGCAGGTTCGCTGCATTGGCGACCCCTGCGGTTGGACCACAGAGCTTGCACCTCACAGGGGATGCCAGGGGATGTGTTGAGGAGCCTGCAGGGGCTGTGCCGACATCAGGAAGGTGGAAGGGAGAAAACAGAAACAGGCTGTGGCTTTAGGCTTAATGAGCACCATCCACCTGTCTCCGGCATGCACCGTTGCTCTGATCCTACCCTCTGGATGTGTGACTTCAAAGGGGTGTGGGGTGGCCAATTCATGGAGACTGTGACAGGGTCTGGGGGAGATGGATGGCCATTCAGGGACTGCAGGAACAGGACTGTGAACCCCTGCAGAACAGTCAAGAGGTAAAGCTTTATTGAAAAATGATAAAGAGAAGCAAAGGTCAGAAACAAGTTTCTAACTTAATAGCTTCTTCTCACTTTACATCTGTATTTTGCTCATAACATCTCGTCTAGGCCTTGTTTGTCCCTCCTTCTCCTTGCAGGATTTTTAACTAAAACACTCCTGTCTTTTCTTGCAGATCAGCCTAAAAGCCCTTTTCCTGTCTTGGATTTATGGCAAGGCCCTGGGAGGCCTGAATCCCATTAAAACCGAACTGGAGGAAGTAAAGTGGATTTGGCAGGGTGCGTGAGCAGGACAGAAACTTTCGTGGAGCCCAAGCAGCTGCTCTTGGGTTGGGGTTGTTGAGCAGGGAAGGCAAATCTGTTTTCAATTTCAGATTATCTTAAAATGTACACCACAGTGAAACCTACAGAACGTATGCATACTGCAGTCATGAGAGTGACAGTAAAACCGGACGGACTGCATTTCATAATAAGCAGATGTTTCTGCGGTTTCTGTATCGCTGTTCTTTAGCTTGCTGCTGAGAATGGCCTCTCGCCCCACTACTGGTACCCCAGGACTCACGGGGTTTACAAATGGAATCAATCAACTGAAACAAGCCCCGCCCACCCCAACCACGTGATCATAATTAGGGTGGCAACTGTTTGCCACACTGAGTGGCATACCAAATGCACAGTTCCTCAAGACTATGCAGGCAAAGGGCAGAAATCAGTGCACCACCATGTCACTGCTCTGGTAAAGCGGAGACCCTGAACAGGTGGGTAAAGATTGAAGAGGATTGTTAAGCGAGGGAGGGTATTGGGACCCTCATCAAAGGAAATTTTTTTAATTGCACACACACGAGGGATGTGATATGTTGACGGCAGCATTGTTTCCTTTTATAAGTAGGGAATCAATGTTTCTTTCTGCAGAAAGTCGAAGTTCACTGATGTGATGTCACACTGTTGGCAGGAGTAACCAGAATTTCAAAAACTGAAGGTGCAAGTGTAACCCCTGCAAATGGGGGTTCCCAAAAACTTCAGGAGCTTGCTTGAATGCTCCAAGCCTGAATGGTGTTTGGCATTTAAGCCATTTATCAGTGAGTGTTTTAGAGCCTCTGGTACTGTCTCTTTAAGAGCTGTCTGCTTGCAGACATAATTAGTTTATGGGGGACTGTGTGCTTCTCTGAGTACCACTCGAGCTGCTGCCAATTCACTTCATTTTGCAGTCACTAGGGTGCAAAGGGAACCTATCTGAAAGATGTAACTGTTTGCCAGAAATTATTTAGAGTAATAATGAAATTACAGTTTGTCTAACCTGCTTTGCAGTCAGAACTGTGTCTGCTAGTTCCCATTCTAGTTTTGAACTGCTGAACTGGACCAATCAGTGTGGGGTAAGCTAGCTCTAAAATGGTGCCTTGGACTGAATCAGAACTTGGACTCATAATCTGAGCCAGCCACAAGAGGATTGTATGGGCAGTGACTCTGGGAGATGTAGTTTAGACTTCAGTGCCTTTTGGACCAACAGCAGCAGTCTATTGTGAGTGACAGCCAATCCAGTCAAGAACTGGGAGGAACTCAAAGGAAGTGCCCGGTTTTGTCGGTTGGAGTTTCAGTTGAGCTTTGGCAGTGAAGAAGGAAGGAGCCCTGTGCTTTTTCAGTGTGCAGTTTTAGTCAAAAACGTGTAAGGCCCAGAGTTCCGGTCTGCAGCTTGTGTAACAGCTTGTTAGGACTGAATCCGTCCTGTGAAAAGAATCAAAGGATCTCTGAAGAGTAGAAACCAGGCTCACCCTGTAGAAGACTGGAAGAATTGCTGAAAATTGCACTCGGTCTGTCAGGAACTGAATCTGCTGTGTGTTCTCCGGTATTGTGCAGTAATTGCGATCGGATACAGATGCAGCCTGCCTGGTATAGTGCTTTCTTTATATGGATGTGTGAAGAGGTTTGTGTACCTCAAGTGAGCCCTGCTGACATTGAAGGACCCTATCTTATTTGGAGGTCGTGAGTACTAATTCAGGGTTGCTCCTGTTGAATTGCCACATTAAATCCAAATGGAATTACTGTACTGCTGACTGTTTAATTCTCCTTTTCTCTGTGTGAAAGGGCCCTACCAGCTGCCACGGTTTGGACTAGCCACTGGGGCTTGGGTACCCAGGGACAGTAACTGATAGGGATAGGCCTGTGCACAGAGCCATAGGTAGATTATTAGAGTGATAAGCTAATTAACCTGATTTCCCCTGTCCTTGTTATATCCCCTAAATAAATCAGAGCTGCTTGTTTCAGCAAAGTTATACTGCCTGAGGTATTTGTCTATGTTAAAGTACTGTACTGTGATTGTTGCACTGTATCTCATTTCACAGGAGGTCCCAGTGCGGAACCAGACCTGGGGTAAGTGTATACTGTGAAGGTAATTCTGATATATTGTGTGGGCCACTAGTGGGAAGAAAGGGGTTGCAGTGTCCCAGAGGGCTGTGACCAAGTTAGTTTAACTATTGCAAACCCTGACCTCTGGGTGGAGGCACCGCCATTGGATCCAGGCCCCTCAACCTGTTAGTGGCAAATCAGGCAGGGTAGTAGCCCTGGGATAGCGCCATCTAGGGGTTACATCTTGGAGGCTCACCGCTGGGATTGTGTGTCCTAGTGGCCATATTTACGAACCACTGTTAAGAAAAAATGGGTACCCGACAGAAGTGGCTGTGCACCGCTGGTGGAGTGGTGTACTGGGAGGAGATCGACCCCAAAATGCTATGCTTATCCTGGACATCCCCTGCATCAATACGGACACTGTGCAGGAGTACTTTCCAAGGTGGAAGGTTTACAAACCCTGTGGTGGTGGGTCGGCATGCTAATCTGCTCACCCACACTTTCCTGGCCCTAGTAGAGTTTAAGGATCCCATAGATAGCTCCAAAGTGCCACAGACCATTACCCCAGAGGAGCCCTCACTGCTTGAGAGTGATAACTAAGGACAGTAAAGACCTGGGGAATCAGCCCCACCACTATCTGAAACTTTGAGAGAAATTTGCTGAATGGTTGCTGGGAGAGGAAAACTGTGGAGGACTTGAAGAAACTATTCTTGCCACCTGGGGTGTTCCTCCCCAACACCCTCTCCTGCTCCAGTGCCCGTAATGGTGGCTGAACCAATGCAGACTCCTATTTCTGCACCTGCCATTAGTCACGACTCTTACCAAGGTTGAGGATCTTCTCTGGCACCTCCCACCCCCGGGGAGGATGACTGGGAGACCTGGATAGACTATGTTGCCCCCAAGTGCTAGAATGGCAATGCTCGGAAGGTGAAAAGCGAAAGAGGTTAGTGAGAGCCTCCGAGGTCCTGCCCTGGCTACCATCCGTGCTAAACGGGCCAGTAACCCTGAAGCGACTGCACAGGCCTATCTTGAGGCCTTGGAGAATGTGTATGGGAGCCCAGATTCTGATGAGGACCTATGGTGGAGAGTAAGAGATGCACAACAGTACCAAGGGGAGTTGTTGTCTGTGTATGTATCTCGGCTGGAAAAATTGTTGCAAGAATGCCTCAGAAAAGGTAGTTTGCCAGCGATTGAACTGGACCGAACCAGGCTGGACAGGATCCTTAAGTCTGCCCCTTCTCAGAACTGCTGTTGCTTCAGTTACGCCTGGCAGATCGACTGGAATCCCCACCTCCTATGATGAGTTAATGAGAGAAATTCGAGGAGTTGAGAAAGACGACCTCGGAGGGACCTGCACCAATAGCTGCGGCTACGACCCGAGTGACTGAGGGTGACCCATCAAGTGAAGTTCAGGGCAGAGGTTGGCAGTCAATGAGTGCTCTGACAAGGAAAAGATATGCCACAATGGGGCTAACTGTTGAGAGAGATCCGAATTCAAAACAGTCCCTTTATGAAGGCCACGCCTGCAAGTACGGGCCCTGACCTATATCCGACTGCATCTGCTATGGGGTGGGGTACCCACCCATGTATCTCCTGCTGATAACAGCTCCAACTCAATTCCTTGACCATGGAAGTGGAGAAACTGACGAGATGTCTCCAAATGCTTATCACGCCGCAGACAGAGATGGCACCCAGGTTTCCAGTTAGTAATACCCCCGCCCTGGCTCCCAGTGTGGCGCCTCGGCCAGCTCAAACTCCAGAAAGTATGTTTTGCTATAATTGTGGGAAAGATGGGCACATGAAAAGGGAATGCCAGTCCCCAAAAGACACTGACAAAGTTGCATATAGGCTACAAGGAGAGCTTGGAGAAGAAATCAGTGGTTAAGAGGTGCACGACATGATCCCAGTGAGGGCACCAAAATGCTAATTCACGTCCTTTGTGGCAAGGTCAGTTGCCCAGGCCCCCACCACCGCCTCCAGACTGGTCCAGAATAGTGGGTCCCTCCATGGAGACCACTGTAAAGGTGAATGGAGTGTCTACAAGAGCTGTATTAGACAGTGGCTCCCAAGTGACAATTATGTTCCAGGATTGGTATCAGAAGCATTTGTCAGACGATACCTTACAACCATTAGAAGGACTGCATGTATGGGGGTTAAGTGAGAAGGCCTACCCCTATTCCGGTATATCCGAATTTGGCTGTCTTTCCCACCTCCGTGGCTGGAGTGGCCAACAAGTAGAGACCCTAGCCTTAGTGTGTCCCCCACTGGACTGTATGATGGTGTCCCTTTGTTGATTGGAACAAATGCTCATATGTTCGGAAGGCTGGCACAGTTGTGTTATGAAAACAGGGTCAAAGACTAGTAGAGCTTTAAGAGTTCCGGCTTTAATTAAGAAGGCCTATGAGGCACAGAGAGATGCTGAAAAACAGAACCAGAGGAACCGTCGGAATTGTATGGAAGAAGGATCCTGAGTCTCTGATCCTGGCGCCAAATGCCCAGTGTACCTTACAGGAGAGGTCCGTATCAGAAAGGATGTTAAGAATAAAATATTAATGTTGGATGCACCAGGCGATGGAAAATTGCCAGAGGGACTGCTGGTCAAGCCTAGTATTTTGCCCAGCCCATGCTTATGCCGAAGGTAATGGTCCAAGTTCATAATGTGTCTGAAAGAGACATTCGAGTAAACAGAGGTTGCATCCTGGCTAATGTGCATTGTGCAGACACTGCAGTGCTACCCAGCAGCAAGAGTTCAAGGAAGAATGACAGAGTAACGCCTGACTTGTTTGATTTCGCGACTCCGCTGCCAGCTGAATGGAAAGTGAGGATCAGTGAGAAGCTTGCCCAGAGAGACCAGGTGTTTTCTTTAAAGGAATGGGATGTAGGATGCGTGCAGGAGCTGAGCACAATATCCGCTGCATGACGAAGACCATTTCGTGAGAGGTCTCGACGCCTGGCACCTGCTGACATAGATGATGTGAGACGGCATCTGCAAGAGATGTTAGCTGCTGGTGTAATACAAGAATCCAGAAGCCCTTATGCTTCCCATTGTGGTAGTGAGGAAAAGAATGGAACAGTAAGGATGTGTGGATTATCGCACCTTAAACCGCGGACTATCCCTGATCAGTACACAATGCCCCGCATTCAGGATGCTTTGACTGCCTAAGGGAGCAAGTGGTTCTCTGTGCTGGATCTCCGCAGTGGGTACTACCAGATCCCGATGGCCCCAGAGGACCGTGAGAAGACAGCCTTTATCTGTCCGCTGGCTTTATGAATTCATGAGGATGCCTCAAGGGATTTCAGGTGCCCCAGCCACTTTTCAACGATTGATGGAGCGTGCAGTGGGGACATGAACTTACTAGAGTGCCTGGTATACCTAGATGATGTTATTGTGTTTGGCAGCTCACTGGAGGAACATGAGAGCAGATTATTTAAGGTATTGGACCGACTGGAGGACTTTGGCCTTAAACTGTCCATTGATAAGTGTCAATTCTTTCAAACATCAGTAAAGTATGTGGGACACATAGTATCCACCGAGGAATAGAGACCGACCCAAGTAAAGTTGAGGCCTTGACCACCTGGCCACAGCCCAAAATCTAAAAGAACTGCAAAGATTCCTGGGATTCTGTGGTTATTATCGGCGCTCATCAAGGACTATTCAAGAGTGATCCGCCCTTTACTTAACCTTACTCAAGGGTATCCCCCAACCCACAAAAAATACCAAAAGTCAGCTCCTCAAGACTGAAAGAGTGTATTTTCATCCGAGTGAAGTATTTGGGGCCCGCTGGACTCCTGATTGTGAGACTGCTTTTCATGAGATCATATATCAACTTACCCATGCTCCAGTGCTGGCCTATGCCGATCCAAGAAAACCACGTCCTGCACACTGATGCTAGCTTGCAAGGGTTGGGGGTGTGTTGTACCAAGAGCACGAGAATGGCCTGAGACCAGTGGCCTTTGCCAGTAGAAGCCTGACCCCATCCGAAAAGAACTATCCTGTACATAAGTTAGAGTTCCTAGCTTTGAAGTGGGCTATTGTTGACCAATTCCATGAGTACTTGTATGGGGCTAAAATACTAGTAAAACTGACAATAATCCTTTGACCTATGTGCAGACCTCAGCTAAGTTGGATGCCACTGGCCATAGGTGGCTTTCTGCATTATCTACATATGACTATGCTCTCGAATACCGAGCAGGTCTGAACCACATAGATGCTGATGCTCTCTCCGGAGGCCTGTTCCCCAGAATGATTGGGTCCGATTGGCAGAACCTGACATTCGGGCACTCTGCCGGAAGTTTGACAGGGAGGAACAAATGTCCACGGACGCAGTGGACTGCATGGTGGATTGCTTGGGAGCTCTGAGAATTGCATACCTGTTGCTTATTGCCACACTTTTCTGCAATAGACATTGGTGCACTGCCTCAGCTGGACAATGACAGTATTCGGTGGCTCAATCTCAGCATCCCATGATCAAAGCAGCTTTAGAAGCCCTCATGCAGGAAAAGATGTGTCCAAATTACGCCCACTGATTTGAGAACTGCACTGTTATACAAAGAAGGTCCTAAGTTGAAACTGATCAATAAACTGTTATACAGAGAAACAGTAGACAGAGGGGACAAGTAGACAAACAACAACTAGTGCTGCCCACTGCCTCGAGACTCAGTACTGAGGTCCTTGCACAACCACATGGGGCACCTTGGTATAGACAGAACACTTGACTTGGTGAGATCCAGATTCTATTGGCCTAAGATGGGGCTGATGTGGAGCAACACATTCGAACTTGTAGTCGCTGTCACAGAGGAAAGCTTTGCCCCAGAGGGCTGCCCCTTGTTAACATCACCACCAGTGCACCCATGGAGCTGGTCTGTATTGATTTCTGAGTTTGGAGTCAGATCAAAGAAATATCAGTAATGTGCTGGTGGTCACTGACCATTTCACGAGATATGCCCAAGCTTTCCCCACCAAAGACCAGAAAGCATCCACTGTGGCCAAAGTACTTGTAGAAAACTTTTTGTTCACTATGGGCTCCACAAAGAATCCATTCTGATCAAGGGAGAGACTTTGAGAGTCGTCTGATCAAAGAGATGCTTTCTCTGTGGGGAGTGCGAAGTCCAGAACCACTCCTTACCACCCCAGGGGACCCACAGCCTGAACGTTTCAACCGCACTTTGCTAGATATGCTAGGCACCCTGCACCCAAAGGACAAGCCTAGATGGAGCCAACAAATTAGCACCCTGGTACATGCTTATAACTGCACCAAAGTGATGCCACTGGATTCTCCCCTACCGCCTGATGTTTGGAAGAGAAGCTCGACTACCAGTAGATGTGTGTTTTGGGGTCTCTCCTGATGGGGTTCAAGCTGACAACTATTTACAGTATGTGCAAAGTTAAAGGCCCAGCTAACTCATGCGTACCAACTGGCTCAAACCATGGCTGCCAAAAGAAATCTGGCCAACAAAGAAAGGTATGATAAAAAGGTGAAAGCACAGGAACTCCAGGAGGGAGATCGGGTATTGCTAAGAAATCTGGGACTGCATGGCAAGCACAAGATTGCTGACAGATGGCACCATCTCCTCACATTGTAGTGGGCAAACTAGATGATCTAGCAGTACAAAGTAAGGCCTGAGAATAATTCAAAAGATGTAAAAACAATGCATAGAAATCATTTACTGCCCATTGGACAAATCTTAATTGAGTCTGAGCCCCTAGAAGATGCCCCTCTGGACCAGTGACTAGAGCTGCTGCTAAGAAAAGATCAAGAAAGTCTGCACCTACAGAAGCAAAGTTAAAGTGTTCCCTCCACAAGTCCCAGTTGAGCATGACTGTCAGTCCATATCGGAAGAAAGTGAGAGTGACTTTGAATACTATCCTTCTTCGAACTGAGTCAATTGTTTGGGCAATCCCTAGTCAATACTGGAGACAAAGCTGGGCCTTCTGGACTGTCTAAGCCCCCAGCTTCATCCCTGGAGCCAATGCTCCCAGAAAGTGAAGTGCAAAGCATCAGATCAGATGAAATGGAATCATTGTGCATGGTTGAACTGTTTGAGCTTTCAGGGAGGAAATGATAGATTGGGGCAGACTGGTGATACACCGAACAAGAAGAGTATTTTGAGTGCCCTGACAGTCCACTGCCAGTGTCCGAAAGCTCTCCATGCGAGCCAAATGTTGTGGACTCAGAAACTGTAACTCCTGGAGCTGAAAGTGCCCCAAGTTCTAGCCTCTCTACCCCATGGAGACTCCCTGACAAGTGAGGACAATGCTGAAAATGAGGCTCAGAGTGCAGAGACTATAACAGTTCCCCTAGAAAGACTGGTCGAGCTGTAAAGCCTGTGGTGCACCTCAGTTATGATTCACTTGGGAGGCCTGTGGACTTGCCTCTCAATGTTGTCCATAAAGGAGTGTATGTGTCCCGAGCTCATTGCCCAAACTGAGCATCAGTGCTAACTCCAAGTTACTTGTGTTGCCCTCTAAGTATGGTGCCCTTGCCCCATCCAGCCCCAAGGTAACTGATAGGGAAGGGCCCCTCTCTTCCAGGTTTCATGTACAAGAGGTAATAACTTGAGTTATGGTACAATGTGTATGTAATACTGTAAAGAGTGACGTACTGCAATGTTTCAGAAATGTGTTCTTGGAAAATGATATATTGACTGATGATTACATGTGCGAGCCTAATGCAAATGTATATGGTTGCAGTTGAAACTTATGGGTACTTGCTTGACGCGACGTCAAGCTTTCCCAGGCCAGGAAGGTGTAACCCCTGCAAATGGGGGTTCCCAAAAGACTTCCAGGAGCTTGCTTGAATGCTCCAAGCCTGAATGGTGTTTGGCATTTAAGCCATTTATCAGTGAGTGTTTTAGAGCCTCTGGTACTGTCTCTTTAAGAGCTGTCTGCTTGCAGACATAATTAGTTTGTATGGGGACTGTGTGCTTCTCTGAGTACCACTGAGCTGCTGCCAATTCACTTCATTTTGCAGTCACTAGGAGTGCAAAGGGAACCTATCTGAAAGATGTAACTGTTTGCCAGAAATTATTTAGAGTAATAATGAAATTACAGTTTGTCTAACCTGCTTTCTTTGCAGTCAGAACTGTGTCTGCTAGTTCCCATTCTAGTTTTGAACTGCTGAACTGGACCAATCAGTGTGGGGTAAGCTAGCTCTAAAATGGTGCCTTGACGAATCAGAACTTGGACTCATAATCTGAGCCAGCCACAAGAGGATTGTATGGGCAGTGACTCTGGGAGATGTAGTTTAGACTTCAGTGCCTTTTGGACCAACAGCAGCAGTCTATTGTGAGTGACAGCCAATCCAGTCAAGAACTGGGAGGAACTCAAAGGAAGTGCCCGGTTTTGTCGTTGGAGTTTCAGTTGAGCTTTGGCAGTGAAGGAAGGAGCCCTGTGCTTTTTCAGTGTGCAGTTTTAGTCAAAAACGGTGTAAGGCCCAGAGTTCGGTCTGCAGCTTGTGTAACAGCTTGTTGGGACTGAATCCGTCCTGTGAAAAGAATCAAAGGATCTCTGAAGAGTAGAAACCAGGCTCACCCTGTAGAAGACTGGAAGAATTGCTGAAAATTGCACTCGGTCTGTCAGGAACTGAATCTGCTGTGTGTTCTCCCGGTATTGTGCAGTAATTGCGATCGATACAGATGCAGCCTGCCTGGTATAGTGCTTTTTATATGGATGTGTGAAGAGGTTTGTGTACCTCAAGTGAGCCCTGCTGACATTGAAGGACCCTATCTTATTTGGAGGTCGTGAGTACTAATTCAGGGTCGCTCCCTGTTGAATTGCCACATTAAATCCAAATGGAATTACTGTACTGTTGACTGTTTAATTCTCCTTTCTCTGTGTGAAAGGGCCCCTACCAGCTGCCACGGTTTGACTAGCCACTAGGCTTGGGTACCCAGGGACAGTAACTGATAGGGATAGGCCTGTGCACAGAGCCATAGGTAGATTATTAGAGTGATAAGCTAATTAACCTGATTTCCCTGTCCTGTTATATCCCTAAATAAATCAGAGCTGCTTGTTTCAGCAAAGTTATACTGCCTGAGGTATTTGTCTATGTTAAAGTACTGTACTGTGATTGTTGCACTGTATCTCATTTCACAGGAGGTCCCAGTGCCGGAACCAGACCTGGGGGTAAGTGTATACTGTGAAGGTAATTCTGATATATTGTTGGGCCACTAGTGGGAAGAAAGGGGTTGCAGTGTCCCAGAGGGCTGTGACCAAGTTAGTTTAACTATTGCAAACCCTGACCTCTGGGTGGAGGCACCCGCCATTGGATCCAGGCCCTCAACCTGTTAGTAGCAATCAGGCAGGGTAGTAGCCCCTGGGATAAGCCATCTGGGGGTTACACAAGCATGGTACATGCTGTTTAGGGCACACTGGTATCCCTGCCCAGTTGAGTTAAGGCATATTTGGTCAACATGTTTGAATCTAAATGAAGGCCTAGGCCTTTAAGCTATAGCCTGGCTATACCCCTGGTTGGGCAGTGGTTCTTTAACGTCACAGCAACAGATGAGGACATTTTTAGTACAACTTGTTTGTTTACCCTGGATAACCCAGCTAAAATGCAGTATCTCATTTTCAGGGGGTCCTGCTTTGAACCATTTCCGAGCTGGGTGGAATGGGACAGGGAGAAATTAAGCAACTTCCTCTAGGTGCACAGTGCTCTGGTGGGGTTTGAACCTGTGAACTCCCATACGGCTCAGGAATCATAGAGCCTCACCATACACTACAGTATACAGTGATGTTCACAACTCCTCTGTTGCCCCATGATGCAGCTTTAGTCTCTCCATGTATTTAAAACAATAACAGACTCTTACCAGCGGACAGAGCAGGTCAGATATAGTCTAGTTATCCTAAGCGCTTGCATTCCACAGGAAAGGGCATTATAGTACTATGCACCCCAGCTGAAACACACTCCCAGGTTCGAGTTTTCTAATCCCTCAACACACCCTATACCTGCTACAGGTACAAGGACGTTTACCCATTATACACAGTAACAATGTAATTAGGGTCAAAGAGACACTAGGTCCGTCTATCCCCACCTTGCCTCTTAATCAGTGATGAGTAAGTATGCTATGCAAACATCTACTAATTTATAGGGTTCCCTACCACACTACTACCCAGGGTACACTGTGATTCCCTACTCACTCTACTACCCAGGGTACCCTGTAATTCTCTACCCACTCTACTACTCAAGGTACTCTTGTGATTCTTCACCCACTCTACTACCCAGGGTATCCTGGGATTCCCTAGGTAAGCAGAAATGTGTTCAGGCTTACCTTGAATGCCTGTACTATCTTCATGCCCATTGCCTCTGCTGTTAGAAATGTCTCACCACCCTCTGGCAGAAGAAATGCTTCCTAATGTTCCCTTGAGTTGGCCATCAAGGTGTTTATTAATTTATTGATTACCACTTTTTTTGTCCCTTACATTTATTTTCCTCATGTGTCCACCAGCACCCCACTCCTAAGGGTCTCACAGCACCTCCCTTTGCCCACCAGACTCACTCTTTGTTGCCACGGAGAATCCTCTCCAAATCACCAGCTTGTTTCACATCCCAGGGACCAGGGTTTCCCCATGGTGGGCCTCTTCTGGCCCAGCAGGAGCACCCTCCTACTCAGACTCCACCTTTCTGTTGGTGGCATGCCCGCTGGTGTTCCTTCTCCGGCCCAGGAGGGAGCACTTTCTACTCCAGACTCCACCCTTCTGTTGCTGGCTTGTCCCTGCTGAGGGCATCCCTTTCTCATGGAGGATAAAAGGACTGGGAAGGATACTGGCTGGAGGGGCCCTCCTTTGGTCAGCTGGGGCTGGCTGCCGTGGGGAGTGGCCAGGACACCATCAAAACCGACTGATTGGACACACTGTGGCTGGCTGAGGGGGGCCTGATGGGCAAGGGTTACCCATGCCATCAAAGGTCACATCTGGCACTCGGGTTACTATCCCAGTACTGATACTGTAGTGCAGCATGAGAGGGTGCTGCACTTCTGACGTGCCGTCTTTCAGATGAGACGTTAAACCGAGGTCCCATCTGCCTGGACTGGTGGTAGTTCAGGTGGATGTTAAAGATCCCATGGCACTTATCGAAAGAGTAGGGGAATTTCCGTGTCCTGGCCAAATCTCCTCATTCACTAAAAATACCACCAACAGCTTAATCTGGTTCAAGGTCAGTTGGCATTCATCTGTATTCCCTCCCTGGGTCGTGCCTGAAAATAGGGCAGGATTTGTCTAGTGCACTTACCCGGTCAACAAAAACTAAATAAAAAAAATAAATAATAAAGGCACCTACACAATCAGGAGCTGTCACTTGCTTGGTGTGTTGAGTCCCAGGAGGACAGCGATCAAGGGAGGCTCTTAGCCCTCCTTGCTGCCCTCTGCCTCTGACATCCTGGGCTCATAGCGTGGACCTGAACCACCGGCGTTACAGGCGATTCACATCATTTGGCACCATGGAGCCTGCCTTATTTTCAGGTTTTTTTTCCTTAATCTATTTCTCCTCGGATGGCCTCCATCTGCGCACACCCCAGCCTGGCCACCCGACATCCACCAGGACTTACCAACAGCCTTATGCCCCCAGCATGGTCAGCCAGGGCTTCCCAACCCCTGCCATCGATCTGGATCCAGTTCTGACCAGTGGACCCAGCTGATGGAGTGCGAGGTCGGTGGTGTCCAGCACCATCCTGCTGCTGGTATTTTCTTCCTTTTCTTGTGGCTCCCTTGAGAGGCACGGTTTGAGTATGGCACCGTGATGTACGTCATGCTCTCCTATACACCATATGTCGCATCTGCTATACTCCACCTTGCACTCACGCAGCCCTGGATGTCTTTCCCCAGCCACCTCTAGGGCCAGCAACTACTGGGCTGTACAAACCCTCCCGGAGGACAGCAGTCCTTCGATGCTCTATCCTGTCCTCCTGGTCAACCTCAGATGCCCCGAGCTCACTCCCAAACCTGGGTCAGCTACTGTCGCAAGCAGTAGTGCTATCGCTGCTCCAGCAGGCAATGTTTCCACTGTACGCATTTTTTCCATTTCATTTCATTTTGTTAGAGTAATACCCATTGAGCAAAGCTCATTTGAAATGGTGACCCTTCTTGCACAAACATACATACAGTTACACACAATATTTACAGTTACATAGCATGTACAATCATAAAATACAAGCAACCAGGTGATGAGCCATATCAATAATAACCACAACAGCACTTTCCTGAGCTATAGATGACTCCAACAACCAATGTTTTACTACCTTTAGCAATAAAGTTTGAATTTAGGTGGCAATTATTCCAATAGACAGAGACCATTTGACAGTAAAATGCATTGACTTTTGTGTTTTAGTTATGAGTACTGTTAATTCCTGAAAAGCAGAATTTCTCAAAGATGAATTTACCTTCCTCTCTAGTAGTTTAACCTTTGAATAGTCAGGAACAGTAACTTATGTTATCTTAGTTGACTGGCAGAGACCCTGCTTCCTCCTGCGGATGCCTGGCACGCCTCGATGACAGTCTTACACCTGTTCCACTCATGTGCTGGGACACGATTCTAAGACCGTCGAATACTGCAACATTACCTTTATTTTTAGTCAACCATATCATTATGATTTGTATCTTAGATAAGCCAGTCATTAAGCAATAATACAACAAGGTGTGGGTTATGGTGGGATTACCCATGCCTGCAGTGAATCGGTCACGAGGCTGCAGGCTGAGTGAGTAAACCACACCAGAAGCAGGTAAATCCCACCATAACCCACAACCAAGAGTGGATTATTGTGATTATACAACGCCCCCTTCAGTTTTGTAACAAAAAGATAAGGAAAAATACATTTTCTTGGCATTTTGAATGACTTTTATTGAATGTGTTCTTACACAACAAAGACTACTTCCTATTTAGGTAGAATATTGAGATGCCCCTATAAATCCAGCTAACCAATCAGGTTCTAGGATTCTTGGACTCCATTGTATAATTCATTTTTTTCCACCTGCTCCAGTGCCCAGTCTGGCCCCTCTCCTTTGGGCCACTGCATTGTTGCCCGGACACCTCCCATCCATACCCGCCATCGCATCTGTCGGCCCCACAATGGCACGCACCAGTCGTGAGACCTGGGTAACCCTTCCGGGGCCCTCCCAAGGGGATGCCAGGGAGGGAGGGAGATCGTTCCCACCTTGACCACTGGGCGGCCAGGGGATTGGATGAGTGCGGGCTGGTAAGATGGCTGTGGGCATCAGGAAACAGGCGGCCATTATTCAGCAGCCAGGTGGGCGTTTTCTCTTTTCTGCCCACCTCCCACAATCAGGTGGCCGCGCAGCATCCTAGTATGGGGACGCCCAGCAGAGTGGATGGTACTTCACACCACCTAGGACGCTGCCACTTGTCACCACCAAAAGCCGCCAGTGAAGCAGTCCAGCACTACCCTCCCACTGGGAAGGAAGCATCCAAGGGACACTCTGACTCCCTTGCTGCCAGCTCCACTCCTGTCGTCCCAGGTTCGGCACAAACCTGAGTTGCCAGTGTGCCAGGTGATCCCCATCACCTAGTGCCACGGAGCCCTGTACAATTCATTTAGTATCTGAAGGGCTGCTCCAATATTGCTACCACTGCTTCTGATGAGAGAGACAGGAGAGAGAATCTGCAATGGGTTCAGCGAGGGGCACTGAATTCTGCCGCCTGAAGGTCACTCCAGTTTGAATGTTGCTGCGTGTTGCTCTCAGTGAGGAAGAGAGAGTCTGGTGTGACAGAGTGTCTTTTGCTGCACCTGCTGGGCAGACAAGAACACTGTGTGAGACTTAGATATTCTCTTAATGAGCTCCCTGCAAAGACTTGTTAGAAAAAGAGCTGCAATGTTTTGCAAGAGGAGAGACAAGAGACTGAGACTGGAAATTGAGAAGATAAACTCAGAAGAAGGACTCTGCTTTCTATGTTTGTACTGCCATTGTAAATAGTTATACTGAACAATTTTTATTTGCTGTTATTAATAATAAACTGCTATCTGCAAATTTTATAACTGCTCCTGGTTTTCCTATGTTTCCTGACCTGTGCCTCGATGACAACTGGGTTTGGAGTGAGTGACAGGCTCACCGGAATCTGCCACTCTACTGTGACTGGGTTCTGAAAGAGTGATTTGCCCTGTAGTTAATGCTGCCACTGCCACTGTCACTGGTGCCTTTGTGATGAGATGCAGGTGGCAGGTGATGATCTTGTGTGACAGCTTCTGCTGCAGAGAGTGGGAATGGAGGTGAGAGCAAGCGACAAGAGCGGTGAGGCGGGTTTGAGCAGTCTTGGTTAAACCTGAGCTACTGGAAAAGAAAAGTCATTTTAAGCTGCAGAAAGTAGATCTGAGGTCTGCTCTGGAAAGAAAGTTGTTTCTGGAGCTTGGTGTAAGCGTAGTGATTCCTTATTTTGTGTCACGGTTGGCTGGGATGGCTGGAACTTCACCCATGGGTTATAGCGGGATTTCCTCACAGGTAAAGATCCTAGATGACCAATCAGGTTTTAGAGTCTCTGGACTCACTGTGCAATACAGAATAATCAGTGAAACACAACAACTTGTTTTAGTCAATGTTTTTAATTGTACAGTTTAAGAATTAGAGTTGTATATTCATGAGGCTGAGGCTGCGGCTTGGAATGATCCTGCAAAATTTTTTTTTTTTTATTCTTTTACTTCTTAAAACAAATAAACTCATAATGTAAACCCTTACAAATGGGGTTCCCAAAAGTCTGCCTTGAGCTTACCTAAATGCTCACTGCCAGGCTGGTGTCTTGCATTTTAGCAGTTTAATGTGATTACCAGAGTCTGTATAGCCTCTGTGTACTGTCTCTTTAAGAGCTGCTTGATTGCAGCTAAGTAAATCTGAGAGGGAGCTCTGTTGAAATATGTAACTATTTGCTGAAAACCATTTAGAATGATAATGATAATGTAGTTTGTCTAACCTGCTTTCTTTGTAGCAAGGACTGTTTTTTGTCTCCACTATCTTGGTCCTAGATTGCAAATTGGACCAATCAGTTTAGTGGGACCTAAAATGTAGTTGGACTACAGCAGCTGTCTGAATTCAAAATCTATAAGAACTGTGGTTTGAGTTTTGCACCTTTTTGCAACTAAAGGGAGCTCTTGTTTTGACTGACAGCCAAATCAGCCAACCAAATCTTTTGGATCTTGGGAAGTCCGGGCTGCTTGCAGTTTTCAGTTAGTTTCTGAGCTGGGAAGTAAAGGAGAGAGCTAAAGTGATCCTGAAGTGATTCTGAGAGCAATCCTGAGTGGATTCGTATGGGAGAACTATGAAAAGGCTGAGAGTTTGGCCTCCATGTCTGCCTGCTGCTCTGAGAGGGAGAAAGAAATTGTTTTGGACTAAATCAAGTTTGTGTGACTAAAGTAAACTACTGAAGTGGGCCATGCTCAACCTAAAAGACCGAAGATTTTGCTGAATGCGATCGGCCTGTCAGGAGTTCCAGCTACCTCTAAGCTCCTGGTGTGTGCAGAGACTTTGCGATTGTGCCCAGGGAGCGCTTTGCCTGTACAGTAGAATTCCTTACATGTAAATGTGCTATGAGCTGCTAGTGGGTTGTGAGTAAGTTCCCACTGTGTGAACTGTGTTCTGCTTGCTGGAAGCTGTACCCAGCCAAAACAGACTGCATCAGAATTTGTCTCCATGCGGTCTGGGCCTTGCCAGACTGGCCCAGCCAGACTACCACTGCACAGAAGCCATCGACGAAGACCTGCCTGGGGATCAGCCCCTGCTCCACGCCTGAACAGGAGCAGCGCCTCTGCGACTTGTGTGGCCTTGCTTCTCCTAGCATTCCAGATCAACCACCTGCAGTCTCAATTATCGTCCAGCCTGTGTCCAGTCTTGGGTATCGTGAGTAAATACAAGGGTAGCTCCCTACAACAACAGCTTAATCTGGCGTGTCATCCGATTGTCTTGTTGTTTGTTTCCTTCTAGAACAGAGCCCTCTGGCTCAGTTACAAATACTGTGTACTGTGCATGTTGTGTTTTCCATCACAGGGCCCCAACCAGCTGCAACCCGGGCAACTGTCCTGGCTAGCCCATCTCTTCTCTACCTGGGTACCCAGAGGTGGACTGTGTGGTGGGACTCAAAGCGCATGCATAACTGCTTCATTGATACAACCTTTAAGCTAATTAACCTGATTTTTCCCCTACCTTGTTCAAGTCCCTGAATAAATCAGATCTAACTTTTTCTACGTGTAATCTAACTGTGGTTCCAGTTTGTGCTCAAAGTACTGTATTGTTGCTATTTTCTGTGCTTAACCTTGCTTTAGGGGGTCCCCAGGGTCAGAGCCAGAGGAACCAGCCCTGGTGGTAAGTGCAAACAGTATGGGTACTTGTGTGGTGTACCAGAAATTGTGAAAGTGATTGCTGTACAGTGTTCAGGCCACTGGGGGGGAAGAGGGGTTACAGCATCCGCGGGAATTTCTTGCCCAGGTTAACTTGACCACTACCAACCCTGACCTCCGTGTGAGGCACCTGTTTCAGAACTCCGGCCCCTTGACCTTCTACTAGCCAAGCAGGCAGGGGTAGTAGCCTTGGGATAGCGCCACCTAGGGGTTACATTAATTACAAAAAAAGAGCTCCATCCAATTGCCCATTTCCTGCCTCGCCCCATGCATGGCCTAGCAATGGACTCCATTCACATATCCAAGTGGCTGCTTGTAGAGCCCTTTCCCAGGCACCCTTCACTCTTCAGCCTGTGGGCTTTCATTCCTGATTGGTGGGCATTAGAGCTGGGATGCACCATGGACATCAGTACATTTTAGTCATGGAGCAACAGTCTCACTTTGTTCCTGAAACTAAATTAATATCACTTCCTGCACTGAGTTCAGTAGGCCCATCCCCGCCATTTCCAGCACAAGATAAGAACTGAATGTGATAGTGGGACAGTTTTTATCAGTGAATTAGGAGTGCAGGGAGTAGTAGCATAACACAAAACAGAAGTTTCTAAAGTGAAGACATTTAGGAACGAAAGAAGGCTGACGTCTCCTGAGTTTTCCGCTGTCTGGAGCATTGGAAAAGATAAACAGAAGTGGTGCATGTACACTATGGAAAACTTTTGGCGCGAAGATTAAATGGTAATTTATTAACTTAAAGTCAAGTGCTGGTCCACACTGCACGACTTACGCCATGAAATGTCCAAGATTTTAAAGAGACACTATCACCCTCCACCACCACCACCATGGACTAATCACTTGGTTTCTTAAAAATTTATCTCCCAGGAAAGGCCAGACGAGGTGCAGTGTCTTGTTTTCAGTGGGGTCCTGCTTTAACCCTTTTTTACAATGTATTTCAACGGATAGCCCAGCTGATGGGCAATATCTCATTTTCAGTGGGGTCCTGCTTTTAACTGTTTTACAGCTGGGTGGACAGACGCACTGAAAGGTTAAATGACTTTCTCAGGGTCATACATCAAATAAGTGGATCGCATGGGATTTTTTTTCAACTATGCTTCATTTCACCTCAGGTCTGTCCGACAGCACCCCTCCCCGCCCCTCATCGACCTTCTCACTGACTTACTGGGTATCCATCCTTTTCCCAGAGTCACAATGTGGTGGGCTGCCAGCAGTGTTAGTCATGCAAGAACATACGAGGGAGAGGTGCTGACATGGAGCAGTCCAGCCTGTTTCCATTTTCTCCATAGGGGCACTATGTGCTATAGTGCGCATATGTGCCAGATGTCAGCGGCAGCCTCTGCCCTCACATACTCACCCATCTGTCCTGCAACCCAGTCTCCACCAGGAGGCAGTCTCACTAGGGAGGCTTATCCTACCTCCCCAAGAAATAACCCATGAGTCACTGGGATGGGACTCTCAAGCCTTCCTCCGCCTGGGTTGGCCCACGATGATCTGTGCTTATTCTCAGACACAGATCACTGGCACTGCAAGTGGCAGTGTTATCACTGTACTACCATGCCAGCTGATCTCATGGTTCCAAAATCCATGCATCGCCTGGTAATGCCCTATGGGGCCTTTGCCATATCAGAGAAGGTCTTATTTTTTATTTAATCCGAATCAAATGTTTTATTCTTGAGAGTTCCAAGTGACATTGTCTTAATTGATGGACTCATGATTTATTTGTATTGTTTGCTTCAGTGTTTTGCTTCTTGTATGTATTTATTGCATTTATTGTATGTATTTATTGTATGCATTGTATGTATTTATTGTATGCATTGAATGTATTTATTGCATGTATTTATTGTATGTATTTATTGCATGTATTTATTGTATGTATTATATGTATTTATTGTAGTATATATATTGCATGTATTTATTGCATTTATTGTCAGTATTTATTATACGTATTTATTGTGTGCATTTATTGTATGTATTTATTGTGTGCATTTATTGTATTTATTTATTGTATTTATTTATTGTATTTATTGTATGCATTTATTGTACTTCTTGTATGTATTTTATGTTCTTGATTAGTTATTGTCCAGGTCCTCCATAAAAATGTATTTTTTTCTATAGACACTTCATCCTCCTTCTGCCCCGGCTGCCCACTTCTGACCGACCCCCCATCCCAGTCACGCTGGTATCACTGGGACTTACCCTTGCCGGTTGCCAGGTGTGAAGCCTGCGGGATGTCGGTCCGTCATCTTCACAGCTGGAGGTGCTTTTCCTCTTTTCCCACTTCCCCATTGCTGGGGCACACACGGGGCGTGTGCACGTGAAGCGCATGCAGCATCTGTAGAAGTCCCACAGCACCTCCCTACTTCTGGCCCCTCTGACCCGGGACTACCCTCCGGCCTCCACCTGGGGTAGTCATTCTGCAAAAGTGCCAGTCCTCCTCCCCAGGAAAGGAGAGCAGTCCTCCGGATGCTCAATCCTCTCTCTCCCCTGCCGACCCCGATGGCCCGAGCTCATTCCCAAACACGGGTTGCGGCGTGGCGACTGTTTTGCTTCTTGTACTTATTGTATGTATTTTAAGTCTGTAATTAGTTATTTGTCCAGGTTCTCAATGAAAATGTATTTACTTCTTTCAAACGTTTCACCAGGAAAGACATACTGAGCCAATAAAGGCTTACTTCCAGATGCGTCCTGAGAAGGAGGAGAAGAGGAGGGACACGAGTAGCAATAGATAACATAGTTTACATTCAATATATGGCAATTTTTAAAACAAAAATATGAAAAAGTAGATTCATATACAAAATGTAACAGGCACTCTAGATAAATATTACATACAGTTGGAATGGGATATTGCAGAGATACATCCAGGGTGAAACAATCGAGTTCCACATTAAGGTGCAGTGTGCACTAATGTGGGAGGGAGGGCAGGGGAGGGCAGGGGAAGGGGTAAAGGAAGGAATTGTGAGAGTGGAACAGAGGCAAGAGGCATAATATTCCCTTGGAATTACCAATTTTAAGTAAAATAAAAATAAATAAATACATAAATTAATCAAAAAGGACCTTTTACACTCCTGTTTTCCTGTTTTTTTTACAAAATCAAGCCTTTTCCCGTTCAGTTTTCTGCCCAATGGCCCCACGCCCATCACCCACCTTCTAATGGAGTGGTGGGTGGGCTACCATCTTGGTCTGCGTGAGCCTGCAGGTGTGCCAGCATGGGCAAGACCTTGCCTTTCCATCCTACTCATGCATGAACCTGGGGGGTGCCAGCATGGGCCAGACCTTCACTTTATTTCCCACTCGTGCATGAGCCTGCAGGGCTGCCAGCATGGGACAGACCTTGGTTTTCCTTCCCGCTTGTGCTTGAGCCTGCAAGGGTGCCAGCGTGAGTGGGATCTTGGCTTTTCCCTCCTGGTGGCGCGTGAGCCTGCGGAGGGTGCCAGCATGGACCGGACTTTGGCTTTTCCTCTCTGGTCATGCATAAGCTTGCAGAGGTACCAGCATGGGCCGGACCTTTGCTTTTCCTCCTGGTCATGCGTGAGCCTGCAGGAGTGCCAGCATGGGCCTGACTTTGGCTTTTTCCTCCCTAGTCATGTGTGAGCCTGCAGGGTGCCAGCATGGGGACTGTAGCTTTTTTCCTCCCTGGTAGTGCGTGAACCTGCAGAGGTGCCAGCATGGGACGGACCTTAGCTTTCCTTCCTGGTTGTGTGCATGGCGGGGTGCCAGCATGGACGGACCTTGGCTTTCCTCCTGGCATTGTGTGAGCCTGCGGGGGTGCCAGCATGGGCGGACCTTGGCTTTTTCCTCATAGTTATGCGTGAGCCTGCAGGGGAGTGCCAGCATGGGCTGGACCTTGTTTTTTTTCCTCCCTAGTCATGTGTGAGCCTGCAGGGTGCCAGCATGGGACAGACCTTAGCTTTTTCCTCCTGGTCGTGCATGAGGCGGGGGTGCCATGGGCAGATCTTGACTTTTCCTCCCTGGTAGTGCGTGAGCCTGCAGGGGTGCCAGCATGGCGCACCTTGGCTTTCCTCCCTGGTAGTCGTGAGCCTGCAGGGTGCCAGCATGGGCGGACCTTGTTTTTCCCTCCCTTGTCATGTGTGAGCCTGCAGGGGTACCAGCAAGGGGCGGACCTCAGCTTTCCTCCCTGGTAGTCGTAAGCCTGCAGGGGTGCCAACATGGGCTGGACCTTGTTTTATTCCTCCCTAGTCATGTGTCCAGTCTGCAGGGGTGCCAGTATGGGACGGATCTTAGCTTTCCTCCTGGTCGTGCATGAGCGGGGGTGCCAGCATGGACAGGACCTTGGCTTTTTCCTCCCTGGCAGTGTGTGAGCCTGCAGGGGTGCCAGCATGGCTGGACCTTGGCTTTTCCTCCCTGGTACTGTGTGAGCCTGCAGGGGTGCCAGCATGGGACGGACCTTGGCTTTTTCCTCCCTGGTAGTGCAGTGAGCCTGCAGGGGTGCCAGCATGGGACGGACCTTAAGCTTTTCCTCCTGAGTGGCGTGCATGAGTGGGGGTGCCAGCAAGGGCGGATCTTGACTTTCCTCCCTGGTTGTCGTGGGCCTGTGGGGGTGCCAGCATGGGTTGGACATTGGCGTTTTTCCTCCCTGGTGATGCATGAGCCTGGAGGTGCCAGAATGAGCTGGACCTTGGCTTTTTCCTCCCTGGTAGTGCGTGAGCCTGCAGGGCTGCCAGCATGGGCTGAACCTTGTTTATTCCTCCCTAGTCATGTATGGAGTCTGCAGGGTGCCAGCATGGGCACACACCTTTGCTTTTCTCCATGGTCATGTGGGACCTGCAGGAGTGCCAGCATTGGCGGACCTTGGCTTTCTCCCTGGTCATCGTGAGCCTGCAGGGAGTGTCAGCATAGGTCGGGACCTTGGCCCTTTCCTCCCTGGTCATGTGTAAGCCTGCGGGGGTGCCAGCATGGGCGGGACCTTGGCTTTTTCCTCCCTGGTCATGTGTGAGCCTGCAGGGGGTACCAGCATGGGCTGGATCTTGGCTTTCTCCTGATCATTAGTGAGCCTGTGGGGTGCCAGCATGGGCCAGACATTGGCTTTTTCCTCCTTGGTCGGTGTGAGCCTGTGGGGATGCCAGCATGGGCAGGACCACATTTTTCCTCCTGGTCGCGGCGTGAGCCTGGGAGAGTGCCATGGGCTGGACCCGCTTTTCCTTCCTGGATATACGCGAGCCTCGGGGTGCCAGCATGGGCCTACCCGCATTTCTTCCCTGTTCATCCGTGAGCCTGTGGGTGCCAGCATGGAAGGCTGTGTCTTTTCCTCCCTCTCAGTTTTTCCTTCCATGGTGTGCTGGCATGCAGTGA
The DNA here is from genome assembly GCA_016271365.2 of Neoceratodus forsteri. Classification (NCBI taxonomy): domain Eukaryota; kingdom Metazoa; phylum Chordata; order Ceratodontiformes; family Ceratodontidae; genus Neoceratodus; species Neoceratodus forsteri. The sequence goes on from CM028135.1 coordinate 1,065,102,433, forward strand.
CACAAGAACGCTTGTGTGTCAGGCATCTGACGCCTACCCTCCCCATTCTTATGTTTGCCAGCTATGCTGCCACCTTGTCTCCACCAGGGGCAGGCAAGCAGCAGAGCAGTGTCTCTTCCCCTCCCACCCAAGGAAGGAGAGCAACCCTAAGAATACTCAATATTTCCTCCCCAGTCACCCCTGATGACCTGCGCTCATTTCCAAATGTAAGTCACAGGAGTTGGGAGCGGAGCAGTAATGCTGAGCCAATGGGTCAGCCAACATTCCCTTTTAAAATAAAAAATATATATGTAACAGAAAACTTATTTTAAATCATTCTGGCTAACTCTAATGATTTATAATAAGTTAATATAAATCTTTGGAGAGGGTGCCTCTCATGCTATTAGAGTCCCTGCACGAGTTTTGGGCAGCCAGCAGCACCCTCTGCTTCAAACCTCCACAAGGATTCTCTAATACTACATGATGGTGAAACCTGAAATCGCTGTGTGACACTGTGTCTGGCATTTTAGGTTGTGTCGTCTACTCTTAGTGCACCCTTCAAAGGTACAGGAGACATGAAGATGGGATCTCTGTGCTTATAGACTAATAAACTGAGAGGGGTGAGGAGGTCTGCGATTAGAGAGAGAACAGCAGCAGGAGCAGAATTTAGGCAATTCAAGAAAATGTGTCCACAGAATAAACAAAGAGTTAACAGTGCCTCTTCATGGGAGGGTAAGGCCTCAGGGTTCTGTTTAGCATTTGTCACATTTCAGAAGTGAGAAAGGGACACTTGTCAGCCAGTCAGGTGTTACTACAGGTGGAGCATTATCGTTCACTCTGAAACAGAGGCTGATGAGTGAGCATACTCACTCCAGTACATGATGTTTTTTTGTTGTTGTTTACAGGTTTCTTGTATTCTTTTATTCATTTAGTTTCTATTACCAGGTAAGGAACTGGGTCATAAGCTGCCTATTTATTTTCAGGCAAAACCTGGGAGAATCCAATCAGAATAGTGTCACAAGGGTAGCGTGGATTGCAAGGGATATACCATGGGGGATTGTTTAACCAGGAAGGCACACTAAGAAAAGCTTGTTCCCAGGCGTGACCTGGGAGCACAAGGAACTTGGTGAGCTTGCTCAGCGTCGCCATAATATGCAAGTGGGGGCTGTGGGATTCAAGCCCAGTCCCCCAAGTTTGCAGCTCAGAACCAGCAGCTCCTCTCACCCCTAAACAGCATACAATGTACAGCATCAAAACAAGGGTACATTAAAAAACATGGCGTATAAATATCTCAGGTACAGCATACATAATACAATAAACTGGGACTTAGGAGGGAAGAAGGAGGTTGGTCTGGGAACAAGGGTGGGGTTATGGAGTCGATTGTTGTGACAGGCGGGACAGAGAAGGGTGGATGTCACTGATGTGCTGGGTGGGTGGAGGTGCTGCGATTATGTTTTTATTCTTTACTATAAATTAAACTTTGCCAGGACTGGGGAAGTGGGAGGTAAGGTGGTAGAGGGTATAAATGCGAGTGCCATACTACGAAATGGTCTGGTTGGCAGGACAGCACACTCTGCCACAATGGGTGGGTTAATTATTATTTTATTTTTACTTTTTTTATTTCTGTTCATTCTCCTTTATACATACTGCCCGCACTCTCTCCAGACTCCAAGGCTGACTGCTGGTTCTGTCCCTACCTTGATCGGAGGTGACTTTTTCCATGGAGCCGTGGCTTGCCCCCTGGCCAGGGATGAGTGGAGGGATATATCCTGAACTTCAAGTGTCATCAGGAGGCATGCCCAGTAAGGCAGGGGAGACTCAGCAGCACTGCGAACCTTCATTGTTGGGCACTGGGCTTGGACTTTTTCTGTTTTTTCTCCCTTGGCCTTAGGAGCCAAGCGTGCATGGGCTGCAAGACATCGCACACAAGGCGTAGCATCATCCGCAGCCAGCTCAGATCCTCTCACCCCTAGTCTGGCCACTCACTACTATGCCCTATATCCAGATGACACTATGGTAGCAGCAGATGGGACCCCAGTAAGAAGAGCATCCTCTAGGATGGTAAATCCTCCCCACGGACCGCACCCGATAACTCGGGCTCATCCCTGAACCTGGGTCACTGGTGTCACAAGCAGTAGTGCTACTGCTGCATCGATGGGCTGGCTGGGTTATTCATTTTCATTTTTTTTTTAAACAAAAGAAAGGACCTGGTGTAGTTTTCACCAGCGAGTGCTACTTCACCCTCGATCAATAAAACTATGTGGATTGGCATTTTTCTGACACTTGCCAACGAGTAGCAATATGCACAGTCTCTGCCTGGCACAGTTGGTAATCAGCTGGGCGAAGAGCTATGTGAAGTGCAGCTGCCAGCAAAGCAAAGTCAGGAAACAATGCATAGTGCTACATGTAGTGAAGTTTTCCGACTTTGGCGTACCAGTTGAAGTTTTGGTCACGTCTGGTGAGTTCGACACTTTGAAAAACTGACAAAAGCCAGCCTGGTGGCACTGAGGGCTAAAGCGCTGGATGCCTTACCTTGTGCCATGCCAGTGACCTGGGTTCGCCAATGGACTTGGGTCATCAAGGAGCTGGCACACGGTGGGGGTGGAGGTTGGAGCAGGACTGAGCAGCCGGAAGGCAGCTCTCCTCTCGTGAATGGTTGCCCCCCGTAGTCCCACCGGCACTGGGTGAAGGTCCGTCGGTGTAGGTGGGTGGTGGGCGACACGCTTGAGGGTGCCTTGAAACGCAGCATGCACTTGCCTCCACAGCGCATGCGCCCAAGGTAAGGGAGGGAATCGGGAGAAAACCCAGAAACGCACCTAAAAAGTATATACATAAAAAAAAGAAAATGACAAAAGAAACCGCTAACCCTTTCTAGGTGAACAGGGCTCATCCTTCACCACCTCCCCTCACTCCAGTCACTTCCTACCCCTCCCCATTCCCCAAGACAGTTTTGTGTTAAAAATAATGCTGAATGCTGGCTATGTCAGCCAGGAGATGACTTTTTTATTTAATTTTTACAAAAAATGTGTAGGTGTGAAGGGAGGGTGAAGGAAATGATGTGACTGGGGTGGTGGAAGAGGTTACAGGCCTCAATTATAGCCTGCAAGATCCCCATAATAATTACCCAACCTAAGTATGGAAGCTGAACCCAAACTGGGGAGGGGGGCCAATCAATTTCCAGTGGCCAACTTATCTTACAAATATCCCCCTGACTAGATACTTTTTTGGGGAGTGCAGGATGTCGCACCCAGAGATGAGAGTGTCTGCTGACTGCTCCTCCAAACCCCTGCCACATGCAACTGGGACAACTGGCTTGGGAATGAAACCACACCACCATCGCCTCCAAACAGGCAAGTGCCTTGGCTGTAGAGTTACCTTGGTGGTCACATAAGAACTCTTAATCAACATGTCCCATGTGGAATAGGTCAGTTGCTGCTAAAACCAAAAACAGATATCAAGGAGTTAATCTGTCAGAGAAACCCTAATTGCTGGCTATGGAGGTCGGGTCTTTGCTACACAGGAGCTCAGCAAAACAACTACTGTGATTTCCTCATCACATGGTGTCACTGACTGGATTGCAACAAGAATGAGTGGCTTTCATCTCCAAAACATCATCCCTCAGTGCCTGAGTCTCACGCTGTTGAAAGAATAAAGTCAACTGGTTATTTCACTATTTTATTAAAAGTCGTTGTATAACTTTTGTTTATAAAATGGGCTTCAGAATCCTAGCAACTTAATTGGTATAAACACATCACCTGACCATTGATTTATCTCTGGTATATGCACAGTTGGTAACTAACCTACCCTGATCTACCTAGCAACAGACTAACTAAATGAGAATAAAACCTTTTCTTCTTATTTAAAAAATTAAAAACTTTTTCCATTTAATAGGTGCAACAACCCTCTTCAGGACATGGGTGTATCAGGCATTAATGCACTTCCTCGTGGTTTGAAGGACACTCGACCTTTGGCCTTGTGTCTCACAACCACCTGGGGGCATGTATTATATATGGAATAAAACACACCAGGGTGTGTAATTATGCTGTAATAACTGCATAGCTCGAGGGTGTTGTTAGGCATGAGGTGCCTGAGTCCAGTGCCTTTAAACACCCAAGAACAAAGTGCAATTATTTATCATAATTACATCCCTTAAGTGTCTTATCGCATTTATGGCGTGTAGAAAAATCATTAAAGCTGTAAAAATTAAAACAAAAATCATAATACTGCTTGCAAAACATTTTAAGTTATTATTGCAACTATATTTTGACATAAAGTAGTCCCTTTCTGTTGTTAACTCTTATTGTGGTAATGGGTACAGCAGTATAACAGATAATGTGGTGATTTACATACAATAACAAGGAATTCTGGGTAGAGTATAAAGGTGTCTAAAATCTCCTTACTCAGAGGTGCAGTCTTCTATATTGGTAGTGGTGACTGCAGCATAATCGCTTCCTAAGTAGTTGGGAAGATACTTGGCCGTTGACCTTGTGTCTCACAACCACCGGCGTCTATTAAGAGCAGCCGACACCAACACTGTAACACTGTATAGTCCAATCACTCGGGGCATCAAATCATGAGCGTCATGCTGCAATGAGAAAACATTATCTATAACTGCCATTTTCTAACCTTTTTTCCACGGCCGATGACAAAGTGTGCTCGCTGGTAGGCGCTAGCACACCTACTGCAAAGATGCATTGACATTATGTAGGGAAAGTACCTGCAGTAAGTGGCAATGGCACACGCCATGTCTACGGGTTACAAGCAAAGGCAGCGCACCTTCTCGTGAAGTGTTAAAGTTAAATATTGTAATAAAAGTTGAAATAAATGCTAACTGCAAATAGTACCGCACCACTAGCGGCTTCACAAAAGAAAGGGATGTCCCTATGGAGCATAAAATGGTCAGATTAAGAAGAGGCCCCACTGGCCAAAACATGAGAGGATAATAATGGGAGGTATACAACTGAATTAATCAGCACACCACATGGAGGCGTTACTTGTATTCACCATTTTGTAAGAAACAGCCTTCAAAAACAACTGTGGACCAGAACAGTATTTGCATAACCACGGCAATCCCCAGTCAGCTACAGTGAGCAACATAATCCCCTGCAGTTAGCCGACAGTCTCTCTCAGCTCGGAATACCTGCAACTAGCCCACAATCCTCAGGCAATTCACGGCAGCTGATGACAATCCTGTCTTCTAAGACTCCTCAACAGCTGATGTTAACTGTTCTCATCTGAAATTTATGCGAGGTTATTTCTTACAATCGCTGGAAACAGGGAGGTACCCAAAGACTGGAGGACAGCAGATGTAGTCCCTTATACAAAAGCGGGAACAAAGAGGAAGCGGAACTACAAACCAGTCTACCTGACTTCGTAGTGGGAAGATCATGGAAGCACTACTTAGGAAGATTAGTGGAACATCTGGTTGCCAATGGACTACAGGACCCAAGGCAGCATCATTTCACCAGGGTGAGGTCATGCCAGACCAACCTAATTGAATTTTTCAACTGGGTGACAAGGAGGTGGATCAGGAGGGCAGCGGACGTGGCCTATCTGGACTTCAGCAGGCCTTTGATACTGTGCCCCACAGAAGGCTGTTAAACAAACTGGGTAATATGGGAGTGGGCAGGACAGTAGTGCGGTGGGTGGGTAATTGGCTGGGTGGCAGGACACAGAGGGTGGTGGTAAATGGTTGTCACTCCACGGAGGAAAGAGTGACCAGTGGGGTGCCACAGGATCAGTGCTGGGACTGGTCCTAGTCAACATCTTCATCGGTGACATTGCACAGGACCTAGAAGGCAGAATTTCCCTGTTCACTGATGACACGAGCTCTGTAACAGAGTGGACATGCCAGAGGGTGCAGACAGAATGAGGAGGGACCTGCAGAAGCTTGAAGAATCTTTAAGGATTTGGCAGTTGAAATTTAACAAAAAAATGCAAAATAATGCATATGGGGCACAAAAACCCTGGAAGAGCATATCAGTTGGGGGTGAGGATATAGCATGCACCAAGCAGGAAAGGACCTTGGGGTTATCTCTCTGATGACCTCAAGGTAAGAAGAAGCTGTTCTGCGACAAGGCGGCGGGTGCAGCTAATGGGATGCTGGGATACACGGGCGAGGCATCACCAACAGGAAAAGTGTGGTCATAATTCCACTATACAAGACACTAGTGAGGCCCCACCTGGAATACAGTGTCCAGTTCTGGAGACCATACCTACGTAAGGACATAGACAGGATGGAAAAGGTTCAGAGGAGGCAACAAAGATGGTACAGGGATTGCATCCCAAGTCCTTTGAGGATAAGCTGAAGGACTTTAATATGTACTCCCTGGAGGAGAGGAGAGAGGAATATGATAGAGACATACTGTACAAGTACCTTAAGGGAGGAACAGGGTGCAGGAAAACACTATTTTCCAGTGAAAAAGATGTTCCAGGACTAGAGGGCATGGGATGAAGTTGGAGGGAGGGCAATTCAGAGGAAATGTGAGGAAGAATTTATTACATGAAAAGGGTGGTGGACAAGTGGAACACCCTTCCTGGGGAAGTGTTGGGGGCTGAAACAATCACGGGATTTGAGAATGCATGAGATAAGACATAAGGGAATCCTGGCAGTCAGGGTAAGGGGCAACAGACTTCTAGAAAAATTTAAAGTGATCTTATGAGCCCAAATGGGCAGACTGGGAAATGGGCAGACTGGGTGGGCCACAGGCTATCTGCCGACAGTATCTATGTATCTACTGTATGTAATTACTTCTGCTCTGTCTTCAAAGGGAAGACAGTAGACCCCTACTTGAAAAGTGGCATCGAGGCAGCTGTCAGGAGCATTCCTGAAATGAGGCAGCAGGTATTTACAAGTGAAAGGTACAACAGCTAATCCAGTCCTCCAGACTGTTTCCATGCCTCCTCGCCTTCTAAGCATTCTCTGGATTACTCCTTCCGCCCCTTCCGTTAGGTTCACCTGTGTAAAAATGTACATACTGGGTGGGATATTCAGAAGGGTTGCGCATGGCGCAATGCTCCAGCTTATGCGCCCAGGCGATATTCAAAAAGGAGAATGTGCGTGGCACAAATCCCGATGTCGCGGTGCATCAGTAATGTATCTTGGTGCAAGTTGGGGGTGTGCCCATGCATACTCTGCATCCCGATATTCAGCCCGTGATGTGCTCAGCAGATGCAGGCGCAACCCCTACTTGTGCCGCACACAGTTGAGCCTAGAAAAAAGGAGCAAGGGCTGGCCACCCACAGGTGAGCTGCCATATGGCAGGCACAACCGCGGCCTCCAGCTGTGGGTGGCCACCCGAGCCTTGGGGCAGGGTCTGTTGGTGCATCCCCCGCTACTGTCAGCGGGCATTGTAAAAGAAGAGCATCCCTGGTGGTCCAGTGGACGCTGCCAGCCCGATCACGGGCTATGTAATATCACCATCCCTGGTGGTCCAGTGGACCGCTGCCAGCCCGATCGCAGGCTATGTAATAAATAATATCACCATCCCTGGTGGTTCAGTGGACCGCTGCCAGCCCGATCGTGGGCTATGTAAAATATCACCATCCCTGGTGGTCCAGTGGACCGCTGCCAGCCCGATTGCAGGCTATGTAATAAATAATATCACCATCCCTGTGGTGTTTCAGTGGACCGCTGCCAGCCCATCGCGGGCTATGTAATAATATCACCATCCCTGGTGGTCCAGTGGACCACCGCCAGCCCGATCACGGGCTATGTAATAATCACCATCCCTGGTGGTCCAGTGGACCGCTGCCAGCCCGATCGCAGGCTATGTAATAAATAATATCACCATCCCTGGTGCTTCAGTGGACCGCTGCCAGCCCAATCGCGGGCTATGTAATAATATCACCATCCCTGGTGGTCCAGTGGACCACTGCCAACCCGATCGCAGGCTGAAAATAAAGAACTAAATCCCTGGTGGTCCAGTGGACTGCTTCCAGCCCAATCGCGGGCATAAGTAAATCATATATGAAATAAAGACTCCCTGGTGGTCCAGAGGTACCCCCTTCCCGCCCACTGGGCCCGTACAGGCGTACAGTACAGCTGTATGCGCATTGGTCAAAGCGTGAGCCAGCGAGCATGCAGACGTGCTGTACTACGAGTCCCAATGGGACCATACAGTACCAATGCGATCTCTGGCCCAGCTGTGGACCAATAGGCGAAGCTATACTGTGCCGTCAGTCGGCGGGCGGCTGAAGCGACTCGCGGGTGGGAGCTGCTGCAGCTGATGGGGGGCAGGGTGGCGAGGCTCAGTGGGCGGGTGGGAGGGGTACCGCTGGACCACCAGGGGTCTTTATTTCATATAGTTCTTACCTATGATCGGCTGGAAAGCGGTCCACTGGACCACCAGGGATTTAGTTTTTATTTTCAGCCCAGATTGGGCTGGCAGGTCCACTAGACCACCAGGGATGTTGCTATTATTACATGTCCAGCGATCAGGCATTGGGGCGTTGCTGAGGGGTGGGGCATTGGTCCCACGATGGCCACAACCTGGCAGGCGCCAGGCGCCAAGTCGCCGGAGATCAGCGCACCTGCATGCAAATGGGGCCATAATGACATACAAATGGCCCCATTTGCGCCTTACATGTATAATGGACCCATTTGCAAACCCACCGCTGAATATCACTGTTCCTCGCCCAATGCAGCAACTGTACTTGTGCTGGTGCATCCCCTGTTCTCACTTGCCACTTGTGCTGGTGCAGTGCCACTGCGCCATGTGCAATCTGATGGCGACCACTGTGCCATATTCAGCGGTGCTGAGCCATGGTGCAGCACTGTTGAATATTGCCTCAGCCATGGCGCATCCAGTTGCACTGTGCCCAGGCTTGCGCCGCAGCCTGGCACAGTCTGAATATCCCACCCACTGTGTAGTATTGCTGTAAATATTATGGCTCCTGTACATAAAGCCATTTTTGCCTTTTCCTGCATTGTAAGAGATTTGTTCATTCCTTGTACATGACTCAGCCTGTGCTTGTGCTCAGTTGTCCTGTTTCATATGTTGTGTCCCTCTTTGTATATTTATAACCATGTGTTTGTTACAAATTGCATTGATCAGTCTCTGTTACAATTGGACAACGGGACGCTTGTGTAAGCGGGCAGTTTTTCCACATGCCTTTCAGTATAAAATAAAAATGAAATGAATGGGTCCAGAACGTGCTTGAGTCCTAAAGGCAGAGAAGGCCCCAGGGCTGGATAGGATGCACCCAAAGGTACTCAAGGAACTGGCTGTGGAACTGGCTGAACCCTGGATTGTTCAATTGCTCAATTCAGGCAAGGGTGGTTCCTAAGACTGGAGGGTAACAGACAGGCTCGCTACACAAGGAAGGTAGGCAAGGAGCAACAGGGGCATTGCAGGCCTGTCAGCCTTACCTCTGTAGTGGGTAAACGGATAGAGTCACTGATCAAACAGGACCTTGTGGACTACCTAGGAACAGCAGGATGGTCTTGTCAGATGAACCTGATAGCTTTCTTTGACTGGGTAGCAAAGGGCGCGCTGTGGATTTACTCTACTTTGATTTCAGTGAGGCTTTCGACACAGTGCCACACATGAGACTGCTGAAGACGCTGGAGGGCCTGGGCACTGCTAGGGACATAGGTAAGTAGGAAACTGACTGAAGGGAAAGACTGCAGAGGGTGCTGGTAATTGGGGTCAAATCGGAAGACAGAGAGGTCACGAGTTGGGGGCCCGCGAGGATCTGTCCTGTGTCCTGACCTCTTCACTGTGTTCATCAGTAACACTGCAGAGGACACCCAGGGCAAGTTGGGTCTCTTTGCTCGATGACACGAAGCCTGTGGTAGGACAGGCAGCAATAAAGGGATCGGAGGGATCCACAAAGGCTGGAGAGGTAATCCAAGGTTTGGCAGTTGAAATTCAATGCCAAAAAGGCAAAGGGAACCTGGGGGGACTGGACAGAGTATTGAATGGGAGGGTTAAACTGAGCACTACTGGCTGAGGAAAGGAACTGGAAGCCACCATTATTGACTCCCTCAAGAAACAAGCCTATTGAACAAGGCATATGCTAAGGCCAGTAGGATGCTGGGGTGTATCGGAAGGGTATTAGCAGGAAAAGGAGGTACTACTACCTCTGTATACTTTAGGTCACTGGTGAATTCACTTCTGGAATACTGTGCTCAGTTCTGGAGCATTCACCTAAGAGAAGACAGGGACGGGCTGGAGACGGCGCATGCGGGGTGAGCAAGCTGATTCAGGGCCAGCAGGGCAGACCTTATGAAGACTGTCTCAAGGCACTGAACATGGACTCACTAGAGAACAGTGAGGGGAATATGATAGAGACCTTCAAGTTCCAGAAGGGAATGGGTTGCCCTTTGCCTGACTCCCCGGCATGAAACACAGAAAATTATCACTACAGCGACAGTCGCTGTAATGGTCCATTCCGTGTTTGCACAGTTCCTAATCCTGCCCCCTCCCCAGACCAACTCTGTTCTGGAGTTGAGAATCTTAAAGTCCGAGGGGTGTGGGGCAGAGCCCCTGCATAGAGTGGGGGCTGGCCCCACAAGCTACTGGTGGCGTGGGCGGCAAGTACCTGCTGGTATTGTGCCATCGCTGAATGGGTGGTCGAACAGGTTTACTGTGCGACCAAACTTAGTGCTTCCAAGGAATGAAACAAGGTGAACTGCGGGAACTGTTTAGCAGGAGTACAGAGTCAAGAACCTGAGGGCATGAGGGAAACTGATGGGGCATGGTTTAAGAGGGATGTGAGGAAGTTCTATTTACGGAAAGGGTGGTGGAGCCAGGAACAGTCTGCCAGTGGAGGTGGTGGGTGGCAAGACTGTGAATAGTTTCATACATGGCTGGGATGGGTAGTGAAGGCTTTAGTGGTTGCTCAGGTCAGCAGAAGTAGGAAGGGAAGCAGCGGGATGGACCGGAAGGATAAAACTCCGTATGGTCAATAGGTCGTGGGCAGATAAGAATCCAGGCAGACTGGATGGACCTTTGATCTTTATCTGCTGTCACTGCGACAAGGCTTATAGCAAGGCAGATAGGATGCCTGGATGTATCGAGAAGGTACTGATAGCAGAAAAGGGAGATGACACTTCCCTGTACAGATCCTTGGTGAGGCCACACCTGGAGTACTGGGCCCACTTTTGGGGGTCCTAACCTCTGGAAGGATAGGGATAGGTTCGAGATGGTGCAGTGCAGGGTAACAAAATGATTCAGGGCCAGCAGGGCATGTCCTATGAGGAGCGCCTCAAGGCACTGAACATGTGCTGCTGGAGACCAGAAGGGAGAGGAGATATCCTTCAGATTCCTAAGCGAAATTAACAGGGTGAACTGCGGAGAACCATTCAACGAATGCAGTTCGCGTTCACGTGGTAATAGTGAGAGCTAACAGGAGGCGGGGTTCAGGAGGGACATCAGGAAATCCTATTTCACAGAAAGGGTGGTGGAGCCGTTGAACAGGCAGCCAGCCGAGGTGGTGGGTAAAAACCGTCAGTGGATTAAGGGACAGAATGAAGAGTATAAGCGGTTGCTTAGGGTATCAGAATCGGAGAGGAGGAGAATGGCGGCGGGGGGGGGGTGGTAGGTAGGGTTAGGACCCTGGAGGAATAGTATGTCCCACAGCTAAATAGGGAACTTGGGCAGACTGGATGAACCTTTGGTCTTTTCTGCGTCACTGTCTATGTTTCTATGATTCTAAATGTCTGTGAAATCCTTACAGAATTCCACATTTCAGATGATGTCATCAAACTGCAGGTCAAGCAGTCAGACCTGCACATCAAGGAACTAAGTGGTGTTATACATCTCGAATAACTCCTTTAAGGAGAGCTAGACAGCTATATGTAACAAGAGATTTTATTAAAACACGAGGTCTAAGGAGAGTTAAACAACTTGTAAAATTTCATAGCTGGTTTGATATTTAAGAACAAAACACTTCCAAATGCAATTTTATTTAAAGAACTGGAATCAAGCCCTCATGAGAAGCAAACTGTCTGACTTGCTCAAAAGCATATAAGAAAACCACAAACCCTTTCTTACTATAGAAGCTTCAGACAGACACCGACACAGAGGCACTGAGGATTTGGTAACTGGCCTAAAGAGACAAACTAGAAGGCTTTCTAAAGAAATTTTAGAAGTCAGTGCAATTTGTTTTCAAGTAACATGAAACTTGAGTGGCGGCTGGCTCTGTGCAAAGCTAGACCCTTAGAGTTCATAACTATTTAAGGCCAGATACCCTGCACAAGTGAAGACCTTTGTCCTGGATGACCACAGTTTAAAACAAAAAAAGTATTGCATACTCTACAGGACCCTATACAAATGGAGTCCAGCTGGTCAAGCCAAAAGTTCACTTTTCAGGGATTTGACATTAGTACAAGTCCATTCTATGTTGTCAGTCATAAAATGGGCCAGGAAAATCCTGCAACCTCATTGGTGAAAAGCACATCACATGACCATTGATTATTTTCTGACAGCCATACGCTCACCTGAACTATATATTTTTTAATCCTGTGCCTAACCTAGAAACAGAATGTGTCGGCAGAATAGGACCGCTTGGCCCACCCAGCCTGCCCAGATCTTCCCAGCCTAATCTGTATCCATGAACCCAAACTGGTCTCAGGTGACCCTCCCATCTCCATGCCTAATACCCTATGTCTATCCAATGCATGCTTGCAGCCCACACTGTTTTGCCTCCAGCACTTCTGCTGGCAGTCTGTTCAGTCATCTACCACCCTTTCAGTGAAGCAGTGCCTCCTGTTCCTTGCACCTTCAGCTTCATCATGTGCCCCTAGTGCTGGTGTGCTCACCTCATTCGAGACTGTCCTTCTGCACCCTCTGCATCCCTGTGAGGTACCTGTAGGTCTGTATCATGCCCCCTCTCGCTCTCCTCTCTTTCTGGGTGTACATGTTTAGATCCCTCCGTTTCTCCCCGTGAGGCTTCTCATGCAGTCCCAGCACCATTTTAGTTGCCCTCCACTGGACTGCCTCCAACCTGTCTATGTCCTTTCTGAGGTGCAGCCTCCAAAACTGGACACAGTACTCCAGGTGGAGTCTCATCAGCGAGCAATACAGCGGCAACACCACCTCCCTCCTCCTGCTGGAGATACCCTCCTATGCACCCCAGCATCCCACTAGCCCTACTCACTTCTCTGTCACACTGCCCTGCCACTTTGAGGTCATCAGTTATGATAATCCCAAGGTCCCTTTCCTGTTAGTGACTGTCAGTATCCCCCATCCTATATTTCGCTCCAGGGTTCCTAGGCCCTAGATGCATGATTTTGTATTTTTATCAATGAATCCCAATTGCCATGCTCTTGACCACTACTCGAGCTTCCCCAAATCCCTGCACATTCTCTCTACCTCCTCCTGGTGTCCACCCTATTACAGATTTTGGTATCATCTGCAAAGGGTATACCTTCACCTCCATTTCTTCTGTTTCTTCTGCAATGTCACGTATGAAAACATGAAGGGACCGTCCAAGTACTGAGCCCCTGCAGCACCCGCTGGTCATGTCTCATCATTAGAGGGCCGTTACCTACCACCCCTATTGTCTATCTGTTAACCAGTTTCTAACCCAGTTCACCACTTTGGATCCACCCCAGGCTGCTCAATTTCTTTATCAGTTTCCTGTGTGGCACAGTGTCAAGGCATTGCTAAAGTCCAGACAGTCCACATCCACTGCCCTCCCTGATCTATTTCCCTGGTTATGCAGTTGAAGAAATTAATTAGATTTGTCTGGCATGCCCCCCTCGTGAATCCATGCTCCTGCAGTCTTGCAGCTCACTGGATTCAAATACTCTTCAGCCTTTCCTTAAGCAGGGTTTTCCTAATTTCCCCACCACTGATGTGACACTCACCAACATATAGCTGCTAGCGTCCTCCCATCTCCTCTATGTAGAGAAACCACATCTGCTCTTGTCCAGTCTTCTGGACCCACGCCTGTTTCCACTGAACTGTTGAACAGGGCCACCTGAGATTGCATTATTCCTTATAACCACACACCCTGTCATGCATTATCCCTTAAGTAACACACGACAGGGCATGCAGTCAGCATTTGTGATGCACACCCTAGGGATTTTGTGAGGCCTAATACTCTCCATCCTTCATATTAAGAGGAACACGATTTTGTATGACACTTGTTTTGCCTCACTTGGATTAAATACTGGTTGAGATGGCTCTGTGGCACTGAGCAATGGGGCATCACTCTGGCACGCTGACGACCTGGGCTTGCACCACGAGACCAGACATCAGGAGTGGAGACTGGGAGGGAGGTGAAGAGCATCCTCTGGGCACTTCCCTCCCGGGAGAGGGCTGTGCTGGACTGCTCTACAGGCAGGGCTCCAGATAAGATTGTTTGGGATGCATACTGTACTCCTCATTTTGAAAGTGAGGTGAGTAAAACCAAATTCAGGGCGTACAAATGTCTGTACAGAGTGGAGTGAGGGTACACTTTTAAAAACAATGTAGTTATATTTTTTCTAGATAAGAATTGATCAAGTGCCAGCAATGCTCGGATAATGTTGACAATAGTTTACTCACCAGTTTGGGAGGCAGTATAGCGCAGTGGTTTAAGGCTCTGAGCTGCAAATCTAGTGACATCCAGCAGACCAGACCTGGGTTTGAATCCCACAGCTTCCACTTGCATACTGTGTGACCCTGGTGAGTCACTTAACTTCCCTGTGCTCCCAGGTCACACCTGTAAAAAGCTTTCAGCTTAGTCGTCTCACCTGGTTAAACAACTAAAATAAATAAGCGTTTCAAAATACAGTGAGTAGCGGCCCGCTTGGCCTTGTGATTAGTTTCCGCTTACGCGCCAGCGACCGGGTTAGGAGCGAGCCGCGGAGCGGAGGGTCAAGCCGGGAGGAGACTTGTTCACACTGTGCACTGTCTTCCTGGGAGGGGAGGCTCTGAGCTCGGTGCTTGTCTGACCCCAGGTGGAGACCTGAGGTACAGCAAGCCCGATGCTCCAACAGAGGGGAGCGACAGACAGACGCTTCGAAGCGCCGCCTTGACGCCATCGGACCTGGCACGCCGAGAAACACCAGGAAAACCCTTGCAGCCTCCCTGGTAGACGGAGCACCAGGGCCCGACCTTCAATGCCCCTACCTGCCGGAGACAGCATGCCGACAAAGATTAGCGGAGCGATGGGGTGGAAGGGTCCGCCTCGTACCGCCTGGGGTATAGCCACGCTCCATGGGGCATGTCTGCACCGGCTCCAGGTAGGTGAGCTAAGGCTGATAAGCCCATAGGGTGTCTCCAAGAGGAGGGGGCTGCAAGTAGGAGGAGGATAAAAAATACAGTGAGTAAACAGAACTGGGATGCATACAAGTGCAGTAAATCTGGAAAAACTGCTCCTTTTAAATTACCGGTCATGTAATGATGCACTATTATTTGGAGTGTGGAGTATTTACAAATGTTGAGTGACTATTGGTACTCCCAAAAAATGTTCTGAAGAGTATTTCCTAAAATGAGGTGAGTAAAATAGGTTGGTACTCCCTTATCTGGAGCCCTGTCTACAGGTGACTCCTGGAGGAGGCTGGTGGAGGCGTTCTAGGTGGCGTGGACCACGCTCATTGGCAAATGTTCCCACCCCAGGACACCATGGTGGCTGCGCGACTGTGGGAGAAGTCCCAAAAAGCAGAAATTGTCCACTAGCCTCCAGAATGATGGCTGCCTTGTTTCCCTTACACCACATCCTCCTAGCCTTGCCTTTGATCCCCTAGCCTCCCTGCATTTTCTGTCACGGTAGCAGAACTATCTCCCCTTCTCTGCCTGCCCCGCGCAGGATTACGCCAGGTCTACCAGGATGCAGGACCAGTGGGGACAAAGCAGATGACAAATGGGAATAGCTTGGCAGGGAGAGTAACAACACTGTGCGGCACGAAGGAGTGGCTGGCCAAGAGGACAAGAGAGGTGGAAAAACAGAACACAAAACAACAACAAAAAATCTATGTCGAGCTATCCAGGTGAACAAAAACAAAAAATGTTAGTAAATAAGTGGCAACCATAATACAAAGGGCACTGTCTTAAATTAAATGGGAAGTTTAGAAGGGCATCTAGAAGGCACTACTTCACTGAGAGGGTGGTGGACTGTTGGAATGCACTGCCGGAAGAGGTGGTCTCATTGACAACAGTGGACAGCTTCAAAACAAGGTGGGACAGACATAAGGGGAAAGTAAAAGTTATGGGTGAGGTGTATGGAAAGGTTGGGAGGATTGGGGGTTAGGATCAGTAGTTCCAGCTGTGGACCTTGTAATTATAAGCAGTCTAAATGGACCTAGTAGTCTTTTCTTGCTGGCTAATGTGTATGTTTGTAAATGAACATGTCATAAAACCCTTACACTGCAATAAGAAAGAAACTTTGAGTAGAGTGCAAATGGGTGGCAGTGCAATAGGAGATATCCCCCATTTTGTACTGTCATTCACTGCACCAGAAGATGGGGCTCAGGTTTGTAGGTTATGTAGTCCTGATGAGTTTTTCTGATGCTCACTGGGATTGTGTTTTGCTTGTGATTGGACCCCATCTTTAATTTTCACAATGTTCTGAACTTCCATCTTCATGGTATGGTGAGATCTCCCACATTTAGACTCTGTATATTTCCACCTGCTGAGAGACAGCGACCCACATCTGTCTAAGGGCAGAGTTTCAGAGCTGCATGACAGAGTGGAGAAAGAGGAAGACAAAGAAGGAACCAAGCCCTCTGTGACTAAGCTACCTTGAGGCAGGAGAAGCACTGGGATAAGAACCCAGTGGAGAGGTCCTGTGGAATAGTCTGACATCCCTCAAAAGTCCAGTCCTGTAAAGTATCGGAGAAGCACTGACTTAAACCAATGGACATCTCCTGTGGGGAAGAGTCCAATATCCCTCAAAAGTCCTATCTCCCATTGAGGCAGAAGAAGCAGTGACATGAGAAACCAACAGAGAAGTGCTATGGAGAGAGAAGGAGAGTGCAATGTCCTTCAAGCATCTTGTCCTGCATTGAGGCAGCAAACACTGATGTGAACCCAACGGGAGGTCCTACTGGGAGAATACCGTGTCTGTAAGTCCTGACCTGCCTAGAGTTAGAAGATTCACTGATGTAAACCCAATGGGAAGGTCAGTGGGGTAGAGTCCAATGTCCATCAACAGTCCGTTGGGGGAGTCTGCTCCCAACTCATAAGGCATGAGAATGTTTCCTCAGTAGATGCTGGACAATGCCAACCCTGCCTGAGGGGCTGGATGTGTTATATACCCCATTAAAAGAGATCTCTCATGTCTTGAATAAACACCACTGTCAAAGATTTCCCGCTAGCTGGCATTGATATCAAAGGGATACTTTAAACATGAGGCATGGGGACGGGGCAGGACAAAACAACAGCAGGCCTCAATTTATCATTATTTTGGAAAACCCACCGGCAGATGTTTCGTCTCTCCAACACTCAACTCTTTGTTCAGTTCAGCAAAACAAAAAGAAAAAATAAATAAAAGAAAATAAATTCCCCTAAATTTAAGAAAGCCTAAGAGTGAAAATTTGACCACATGCAAAGATTCCTTCCAGTGACTCCAAGGGACAGTGTTTGTGTTACTTAAGATGGTTCTAATCTTGCTGCAGTAAGTGAGAGAACAAGAGACAGCTGTGCTGACAGTAACAGCAGGTGTGAAATGTTCCAATGCCTCCTTGCACAGACTGTGGTGCTAAATTGTTACAACAACCCCCACACACACACACATATGGACTAATGCATGAGCAACCGTACACAACATGGCTGTGTCTTCATTGAGGGTTATGATGACATCATAGGGAGTTCAAGAGCGGAGCTCGAGAGGCCCCAGATGTCATCAGAACCCCGAGATGGAAAACAGTCAAGATATGCATGATTGCCCAGGTGTTATTTTATATAGTCTATGGTCTGAAACATTAAGAAAAATAGGTTACTCACCTGTAACAGTAGTTCTAGGAGTCGTATTTATTATTCATCCACACTTGTTGGCATGTTCCTTTCCTTTAAATCTTGCGGAAGGTCTAAAAGCTGGCTCCTCCCACCAACCCAGGTGGTATATGCCTCAGCTTCGCCCTTGACGCCAGATCTTGCCCGCTGGAAGCAGAGGTTGTGCATCGAGCCGGGAGGTCGGGTGGGTTTATGGATGAACAACATATACCACTCCTAGAACTACTGTTACAGGTGAGTAACCTGTTTTCTAGGATCGTGCATATGTTGTTCTATCCACACTTATTGGCAGACTCTCCTAGCAGTTCTAGGGAGGCAAGATGCACAATTCCCCTGAATACTTACTTGGGGAACAGAGATTGGAGAAATGAGGCCCCAAAACCAGCATCCCGCGTGACTCTAGGTCAGTGTGGTACTGGGTAATGAAGGTGTTTGCTGACTTACAGGTAGCAGCCCTGCAGATAGCCTGGATAAAGGCGTCCCAAGAAGCAGCCACCAACACAGAAGTATGGCGGGTAGAGTGAGCTCTTATCCCTACAGGAGTCTCCTTGCCCGCCAACCGCAGCAGAGATCAATGCATGATGTAATCCATCTGGCAATCATCCGCTCTGCTGCAGGTCTGTCAGGTGTGGCTTCAGTGTAGGTGACAAACAGCTGGCGAACCTCTCCTCAGACTTCAGTCGCTCGCTCCCTTATAATAAGAGAGCTCGCCTCAGGTCAAAGTATGGAGCCTGTACTCGGCCTCCGAGGTGTAATTAGGGTAGTACACGGCAGAGTCAACACCTGATTAAGGTGAAACTCCGATACCACCTTTGGAAGGAACTTCAGGTTGGGTGCACAGGACAACATTGTCGCTGTGGAAGACCAGGTAGGGAGACTCTACAGAGAGCGCCTGTAGCTCCTCAATCCTTCAGGCTGATGTCATAGCCACCAAGCAGGCAGTCTTCCATGACAGATGTGACATCTCACACTTGTGCATTGGTTCGAATGGCTTGCTCATGAGGTTAGCCAGTACCAGCAGTAGATCCCACACTGGTGGTGGTTCATGCACCAGAGAGAATATGGTTCAGGTCTTTAAAGTAGCACCAGACTACCTTCTCCTGTGCTGTCTGCTGACCAGCCTCGCCAGGTAAGCAGAGATGGCTGCCAGGTGCACCTTAAGGGTCAAAGACCGGAGACCTCCTTTGGAGAGAGAGACCAAAGGTGGTCGAGGATGCTAGCCACTGGACAGGACAAGAGATCCAGGCCCTTGCCCTGACACCAAATGGAGAATCTCTTCCACTTGAAGGCATAGCACGTCCTGGTCGATTCCTTTCTGGATGTCTCAACAACACTTAGCACCTCATTGGACAGGCCCAAAGCCTGGAACTCTAGCTACTCAGGAACCAGGCCATCAGGTGCAGGGATTGAAGGTCCAAATAGAGTACCTTTCCGGACTGACGGAAAGCAGGTCGGGTGTGCTGGAAGACACCTCAGGAGCCTGATGCTGAGGCTGAGGATATCTGGATACCAGAACTGGCAAGACCAGTCTGGGGCTACCAGGATCACCTGTATGTCACTCACTACTGCACCAACTACTCCCCTCACTCACTACTGCACCACTACTCCCTCACTCACTACTGCACCAACTACTCCCTCACTCACTGCTGCACCAACTACCCTCCTCACTCACTACTGCACCAACTACTCCCTCACTCACTACTGCACCAACCACTCCCTCACTCACTACTGCACCAACTACTCCCCTCCTCACCACTGCACCAACTACTCCTCACCTCACTACTGCACCAACTACACTCCCCCACTCACTACTGCACCAACTACTCCCTCACTCACTACTGCACCAACTACTCCTCCTCACTCACTACTGCACCAACTACTCCCCTCACTCACTACTGCACCAACTACTCCCTCACTCACTACTGCACCAACTACTCCCTCACTCACTACTGCACCAACTACTCCCTCACTCACTACTGCACCAACTACTCCCTCACTCACTACTGCACCAACTACTCCCCTCACTCACTACTGCACCAACTACTCCCTCTCACTCACTACTGCACCAACTACTCCCTCACTCACTACTGCACCAACTACTCTCCCTCACTCACTACTGCACCAACTACTCCCCCTCACTCACTACTGCACCAACTACTCCCCTCACTCACTACTGCACCAACTACCCCTCACTCACTACTGCACCAACTACTCCCCTCACTCACTACTGCACCAACTACTCCCCTCACTCACTACTGCACCAACTACTCCCTCACTCACTACTGCACCAACTACTCCCCTCACTCACTACTGCACCAACTACTCCCTCACTCACTACTGCACCAACTACTCCCTCACTCACTACTGCACCAACTACTCCCTCACTCACTACTGCACCAACTACTCCCCCTCACTCACTACTGCACCAACTACTCCCCTACTCACTACTACACCAACTACTCCCTCACTCACTACTGCACCAACTACTCCCTCACTCACTACTGCACCAACTACTCCCCTCACTCACTACTGCACCAACTACCCCTCACTCACTACTGCACCAACTACCTCTCACTCACTACTGCACCAACTACTCCCCCACTCACTACTGCACCAACTACTCCCTCACTCACTACTGCACCAACTACTCCCCTCACCACTACTGCACCAACTACTCCCTCACTCACTACTGCACCAACTACTCCCTCACCCACTACTGCACCAACTACCCCTCACCCTACTGCACCAACCACTCCCTCACTCACTACTGCACCAACTACTCCCCCCACCACTACTGCACCAACCACTCCCTCACCACTACTGCACCACACTCCTCTCACTCACTACTGCACCAACTACTCCCTCACTCACTACTGCACCAACTCCTCCCTCACTCACTACTGCACCAACTACTCCCTCTACTCAACTGCACCAACTACTCCCTCACTCACTACTGCACCAACCACCTCCTCACTCACTACTGCACCAACTACTCCCTCACCACTACTGCACCAACTACTCCCCCACCACTACTGCACCAACTACTCCCCTCACTCACTACTGCACCAACTACTCCCCCTCACTCACTACTGCACCAACTACTCCCCTCACTCACTACTGCACCAACTACTCCCCTCACTCACTACTGCACCAACTACTCCCCCACTCACTACTGCACCAACTACTCCCTCACTCACTACTGCACCAACTACTCCCTCTCACTCACTACTGCACCAACTACTCCCTCACTCACTACTGCACCAACTACTCCTCCTCACCACTACTGCACCAACCATCTCATCCACTACTGCACCAACCACTCCCTCCACTCACTACTGCACCAACTACTCCCTCCACTCACTACTGCACCAACCACCTCCCCATCACTCACTACTGCACCAACCACTCCCTCACTCACTACTGCACCAACTCACTCCTCCTCACTCACTACTGCACCAACCACTCCCCTCCTTTCTCACTAGTACACCAACTATTCCCCCACCACTACGCACCAACTACTCCCTCCACTCACTACTGCACCAACTCACTCCCCTCACTCACTACTGCACCAACCACTCCCCTCACTCACTACTGCACCAACTACTCCCTCACTCACTACTGCACCAACTACTCTCCTCACCACCACTGCACCAACCACTCCCTCACCCACCACTGCACCAACTACTCCCTCTCACTCACTACTGCACCAACCACTCCCTCACTCACTACTGCACCAACTACTCCCTCACTCACTACTGCACCAACTACTCCCCTCACTCACTACTGCACCAACTACTCTCTCACTCACTACTGCACCAACTACTCCCCTCACTCACTACTGCACCAACTACTCCCCTCACCACTACTGCACCAACTCACTCCTCTCACTCACTACTGCACCAACTACTCCTCACTCACTACTGCACCAACTACTCCCCTCACTCACTACTGCACCAACTACTCCCTCACTCACTACTGCACCAACTACTCCCCTCACTCACTACTGCACCAACTACTCCCTCACTCACTACTGCACCAACTACTCCCCTCACCACTACTGCACCAACTACCCTCACTCACTACTGCACCAACTACTCCTCCTCACTCACTACTGCACCAACTACTCCCTCACTCACTACTGCACCAACTACTCCCCTCACACTACTGCACCAACTACTCTCCTCACTCACCACTGCACCAACTACTCCCCTCACCACTACTGCACCAACTACTCCCTCACTCACTACTGCACCAACCACCTCACACTCACTACTGCACCAACTACTCCCCTCCACTACTGCACCAACTACTCCCTCACTCACTACTGCACCAACTACTCCTCACACCACCACTGCACCAACTACTCCCCTCACCACTACTGCACCAACTACTCCCTCTCACTCACTACTGCACCAACCACTCTCCTCACTCACTACTGCACCAACTACTCCCCCACTCACCACTGCACCAACTACTCCCTCACTCACTACTGCACCAACTACTCCCTCACTCACTACTGCACCAACTCACTCCCTCACTCACTACTGCACCAACTACTCCCTCACTCACTACTGCACCAACTACCCTCTCACTCACTACTGCACCAACTACTCCCTCCCCCACTACTGCACCAACTACTCCTCACTCACTACTGCACCAACTACTCCTCATCACTACTGCACCAACTACTCCCTCACTCACTACTGCACCAACTACTCCTCCACTCACTACTGCACCAACTACTCCCCACTCACTACTGCACCAACTACTCCTCACTCACTACTGCACCAACTACTCCCTCACTCACTACTGCACCAACTACTCCCTCTCACTCACTACTGCACCAACTACTCCCCTCACTCACTACTGCACCAACTACTCCCCTCACTCACTACTGCACCAACTACTCCCCTCACTCACTACTGCACCAACTACTCCCTCACTCACTACTGCACCAACTACTCCCCTCACTCACTACTGCACCAACTACTCCCTCACCCACTACTGCACCAACTACCTCTCACTCACTACTGCACCAACTACTCCCCCACTCACTACTGCACCAACTACTCCACTCACTCACTACTGCACCAACTACTCCCTCTCACTCACTACTGCACCAAATACACCCCCTCACTCACTACTGCACCAATTACTCCGCCTCACTCACTACTGCACCAACTACTCCTCCTCACTCACTCACTGCACCAACTACTCCCCTCACTCACTACTGCACCAACTACTCCCTCACTCACTACTGCACCAACTACTCCCCCTCACTCACTACTGCACCAACTACTCCCTCTCACCACTACTGCACCAACTACTCCCCTCACTCACTACTGCACCAACTATTCCCTCACCACTACTGCACCAACTACTCCCTCCACTCACTACTGCACCAACCACCTCCCACTCACTACTGCACCAACTACTCCCTCACTCACTACTGCACCAACTACTCCCTCACTCACTACTGCACCAACTACTCTCTCACTCACTACTGCACCAACCACTCCCCTCACCACTACTGCACCAACTACTCCCTCTCACTCACTACTGCACCAACCACTCCTCACCACTACTGCACCAACTACTCCCCCACTCACTACTGCACCAACTACTCCCTCACCACTACTGCACCAACTACTCCCTCCACTCACTACTGCACCAACTACTCCCTCACTCACTACTGCACCAACACTCCCCACACACTACTGCACCAACTACTCCCCTCATCACTACTGCACCAACTACTCCCCTCACCACTACTGCACCAACTACTCCCCTCACTCACTCACTGCACCAACTACTCCCCCACTCACTACTGCACCAACTACCTCCCCTCACTCACTACTGCACCAACTACTCCCTCACTCACTACTGCACCAACTACTCCCCCTCACTCACTACTGCACCAACCTACTCCCTCTCACTCACTACTGCACCAACTACTTCCTCACTCACTACTGCACCAACTACTCCCCCACTCACTACTGCACCAACTACTCCCCCCACCACTACTGCACCAACTACTCCTCTCACTCACTACTGCACCAACTACTCCCACCACTACTGCACCAACTACCCCCTCACTCACTACTGCACCAACCACTCCCTCACTCACTACTGCACCACTCACTCCTCCTCAGTCACTACTGCACCAACCACTCCCCTCCTTTCTCACTAGTACACCAACTATTCCCCCACCACTACTGCACCAACTTGTCCCTCACTCACTACTGCACCAACTACCCCTCACTCACTACTGCACCAACCACTCCCTCACTCACTACTGCACCAACTACTCCCCCCACTCACTACTGCACCAACTACTCCCCTCACTCACTACTGCACCAACCACTCCCTCACTCACTACTGCACCAACTACTCCCATCTCACTCACTACTGCACCAACTACTCCCTCTTCTCACTAGCACACCAACTACTCCCCTCTCACTACTGTACCAACTACTCCCCACTCACTACTGCACCAACTACTCCCCATCACTCACTACTGCACCAACTACTCCCCTCACTCACTACTGCACCAACTACTCCCCTCACTCACTACTGCACCAACTACTCCCTCACTCACTACTGCACCAACTACTCCCCTCACTCCACTACTGCACCAACTACTCCCCTCACTCACTACTGCACCAACTACTCCCTCACTCACTACTGCACCAACTACTCCCCCTCACTCACTACTGCACCAACTACTCTCCTCCTCACTACTGCACCAACTCACTCCTCCTCACCACTGTACCAACTACTCCCTCACTCACTACTGCACCAACTATCCCCTCACTCACTACTGCACCAACTACTCCCCTCACTCACTACTGCACCAACCACTCCCCCACTCACTACTGCACCAACTACTCCCTCACTCACTACTGCACCAACTACTCCCCTCACCACTACTGCACCAACTACTCCCCTCACTACTACTGCACCAACTACTCCCCTCACTCACTACTGCACCAACTACTCCCCCACTCACTACTGCACCAACTACTCCCCCACTCACTACTGCACCAACTACTCCCTCACTCACTACTGCACCAACTACTCTCCCACTCACTACTGCACCAACTACTCCCCACTCACTACTGCACCAACTACTCCCTCTCACTCTACTGCACCAACTACTCCCCTCACTCACTACTGCACCAACTACTCCCTCACTCACTACTGCACCAACTACTCCCTCACTCACTACTGCACCAACTACTCCCCTCACTCACTACTGCACCAACTCACTCCCTCACCACTACTGCACCAACTACTCCCCTCACTCACTACTGCACCAACCACTCCCCTCCTCACTCACTAGCACCAACTACTCCCTCACTCACTACTGCACCAACTTCTCCCCCACTCACTACTGCACCAACTATCCCCTCACTCACTACTGCACCAACTACTCCTCACTCACTACTGCACCAACTACTCCTCCTCACTCACTACTGCACCAACTACTCCCTCCACTCACTACTGCACCAACTACTCCCTCACTCACTACTGCACCAACTACTCCCTCACTCACTACTGCACCAACTACTCCTCACTCACTACTGCACCAACTACTCCCCTCACTCACTACTGCACCAACCACTCCCTCACTCACTACTGCACCAACTACTCCCTCCCCACTACTGCACCAACCACTCCTCACTCACCACTGCACCAACTACTCTCCTCACTCACTACTGCACCAACTACTCCCCTCACTCACTACTGCACCAACTACTCCCTCACTCACTACTGCACCAACTACTCCCCCTCACTCACTACTGCACCAACTACTCCCCCACTCACTACTGCACCAACTACTCCCTCACTCACTACTGCACCACACTACTCTCACTCACTGCACCAACTACTCTCCCACTCACTACTGCACCAACTACTCCCCTCACTCACTACTGCACCAACTACTCCTCACTCACTACTGCACCAACTACTCCCCTCACCTCTACTGCACCAACTACTCCCTCACTCACTACTGCACCAACTACTCCCTCACTCACTACTGCACCAACTACTCCCTCACTCACTACTGCACCAACTACTCCTCACTCACTACTGCACCAACCACTCCCCTCACTCACTACTCACCAACTACTCCCCTCACTCACTACTGCACCAACTACTCCTCCTCACTCACTACTGCACCAACCACTCCCCCACTCACTACTGCACCAACTACTTCACTCCTCACCACTGCACCATCAACTACTCCACTCACCACTACTGCACCAACTACTCCCTCACTCACTACTGCACCAACTACCCCCTCACTCACTACTGCACCAACCACTCCCCTCCACTCACTACTGCACCAACCATCCCTCACCACTACTGCACCAACTACTCCCCTCTCACTACTGCACCAACTACTCCCCTCACTCACTACTGCACCAACTACTCCCCCACTCACTACTGCACCAACTACCCCTCCACTCACTACTGCACCAACTACTCCCTCTCACTCACTACTGCACCAACCACCCCTCACTCACTACTGCACCAACTACTTCCCTCCACTCACTACTGCACCAACCACTCCCTCACTCACTACTGCACCAACACTCCCCTCACTCACTACTGCACCAACTACTCCCCTCACTCACTACTGCACCAACTACCCTCCCACTCACTACTGCACCAACTACCCCTCTCACTCACTATGCACCAACCATCTCCCTCACTCACTACTGCACCAACCACTCCCCCACTCACTACTGCACCAACTACTCCCCTCTCACTCACTGCTGCACCAACCACTCCCATCACTCACTACTGCACCAACCACTCCCTCTCACTCACTACTGCACCAACCACTCCCTCTACTCACTACTGCACCAACTACTCCCCCCACTCACTACTGCACCAACTACTCCCTCACTACACTGCACCAACTCCCTCACTCACTACTGCACCAACCATCTCCCTCTCTCACTACTGCACCAACTACTCCCCTCACTCACTACTGCACCAACTACTCCCCTCACTCACTACTGCACCAACTACTCCCTCACTCACTACTGCACCAACTACTCCCCACCACTACTGCACCAACTACTCCCTCCACTCACTACCTGCACCAACTACTCTCTCACTCACTACTGCACCAACTCTCCCTCACCACTGCACCAACTACTCCCTCACTCACTACTGCACCAACTACTCCCTCACTCACTACTGCACCAACTACTCCCCCTCACTCACTGCACACCAACTACCCTCCCACTCACTACTGCACCAACTACTCCCCTCACTCACTACTGCACCAACTACTCCCTCCACTCACTACTGCACCAACTACTCCCCTCACTCACTACTGCACCAACTACTCCTCCACTCACTACTGCACCAACTACTCCTCACCTCACTACTGCACCAACCACTCCCCTCACTCACTACTGCACCAACCACTCCCCTCACTCACTACTGCACCAACTCACTCCTCCTCACTCACTACTGCACCAACCACTTCACTCCCCACCACTGTACCAACTACCCCCCACTCACTACTGCACCAACTACTCCCTCACCACCACTGCACCAACCACTCCTCCTCACTACTGCACCAACTCCTCCCTCACTCACCACTGCACCAACCACTCCCTCTCACCACTACTGCACCAACTACTCCCTCACTCACTACTGCACCAACCACTCACTCTCACCACTACTGCACCAACTGCCCTCCTTACTCACTAGTGCACCAACTACTCCCCCTCTCTCACTACTGCACCAACTACTCCCCCCACAGTATTAACTAAACAATGTGCTCTTATAGCTAAGCAAACAGGAGCTCATAATCATAAATTTGTCACCGTATTTGCCAACTTAGTAATACAAGCCACCCTCCTTTATAAGCCACCCTCGATCAAAAGTCGCGGCCAAAACTTCGCATTTATGAATATAAGCTGCAGCTGTTAATCAAAGAAATATGGTACACTAAGGTGTGATTCAAAATACACAATTTATCAGCACTTGTGAGGAGGCAGGACATTCATAACTTAGTTGTGGCTCCGCCACTCGTTTCTTTTATTTATTTTTTTGAAAAAGAGCATCTTGGCCCACAATCACCAAAACAGCTGCATTAGGTGAATTTGGCCCCCACAATCCCATCCTCATCTCCCCCTGCCATCACATTGGTGGGGATCGGCATGGAGTGGGACCCAAGGGAACCGGCGATGTCATATACAATAACTGATGCACAGAGATTATTTTGTAGATTTTTCTCCTTTGTCCCTCCTCTCCAAAGCTCAGCACTGAATGTGCATCACCACACATGCCTCTCGAATGCACGTAGTGATGCCTTGCAAGGGAGACAAGCTCCCTCGGCACACCACAGGGGTCACTACTGCACCAGAACAGGAGGAACTCCCTCCTCTGGCTGGGAAATGCTGCCATGCAGCAGTGCTACCCTAGCACCATGGCTGGATGACCTGGCTCTCTGAGTCTGCTTCTGAACCCAGGATACCAACACAGAGGCACGTGATGCTTCCACTGGGCCACTGAGTGGGTCAAAGGTCAAGGCATTTAATCACCCACAGAAACCAGTTGTTCTGAGTACACTCTGCCTAACTGAATGTTATTATTAGTATATGACTAGTAGTTTTGAAACCGGGATACTAAAAGCTCTGTGGTAGCTGAAGTGGACAGAGTCAGTGATTTTTCATTTCTTTCCCCTATTTGCTGTTGATTAGATGTGGATAAACTATTGTGTACATGTCTTAAATGTAGATAAACTATCATGGGCATGTCTTAAATGTGGATAAACTATTGTTGACATGTCTTAAATGTAGAAGATATTGTGGGTCTGTCTAAACTGTGTATAACTAAGGAGTGCTTGTAGTAGTTTATGGTATTAAATGGCAGTTTTCTTCTGCTCTGATAGGCTTACAATAGATACCTATCATACTGATAAACAACACTGCTCCAGAAACTTAAAGCTGACTTGCTAAGTGTAAGCCCCCCTTCCCAACTGTCAAGGGGTTCCTGATGGTAAAAAGGGGAAGGGGGCCCAGACAACAAGTTCCATCCTGAACATCTTCTGCACAAAAGCAGGAGTCACAAACAAGTTAGAGATTAGAGATCATCCTACCTGCAGATGTCTCCCCCCAGGTTAGGATGACTCTCACCCCTGAGCAGGTCTTGAGCCCCCAGCAGGAAACAACAGAGCAGGAGCCACTTCCTCTACTCTCTCACCCCTCCGAGACCCAGTAGTCCAAATGGACATTTTCTAGAGGCTGGCCATCAGGACTATGGAAAAATGTATCTGGGTTAAAAATAAACACTTAATTTATCAATATTTATTTGGTAATCAATGATTTGGACTCCAGAATAGCAGAACACTAAGCAAATTTACTTTCTGAGCACCTAAAATGATTTTTTGGGCTCAGAAGACAACTCGTTTAACAACTTCTTTAAACACAGCTCCATGGGGCTAACAAAGCATCAAATTAGAAAGTGAGACAGCACAGTTTAGGCACAGATCGCTTATCAGTGTACATCAGACTTTAAACAGAACTTCAAGACTAAAGAATAGAACCTGCAACCCTGGTATGTACTGAGCTTCTTCCACAGAAACCTTAATGTGTCTTGTTAAACCTCCTATAACCTTGTTCCTTGCCACAGTTCTCTCTGCAGGGGAGTGATTTACTCCTCCATATGCCAGCCAAGAAAAGTTGCCTCTCGGGGCGCTGAGCAGCCTAGCCTCCACGGCTGCTCCCAAATGCATTCACTTCCATGTTACCTTCCTTAACCCTGCTGCACAATCCAAACAGTGCGGTGGCTCCCTTCCCTTCACAAAACAGTTTCTCGGAGGAACCCATGACCCTTCTGGCCTAAAGACCTACCCCAGAGACAGGCATGGTAGGTCCCAGGACCTGGCCCAGATAACAGGCATGGTAGGCCCCAAACGAGACCTAAGCTGCGCTCCTCTCCCTCCACACAGAAACATAGACTTTGACGGCAGATAAGGACCACTTGGCCCACCCAGTCTGCCCATTTCCCTACCTACTGGATAAGCTGCAGATTCTAGTTAACCAACAGCCTACTTCCTGCCACATATCCCCAGGGCCAATGTACCACACAGGAGAGGGTACACCAGTGCTACCACCAACTGGCGACACCTGCTGTGGTCCTGCCACCACCGCAACAGCCCCATTAGCTCAGTAACCTTACCTTTTCTGGGTTACAGGCTCCCATGAATGCAGCATGCTTAGAACAATCCACAAATGCCGTTTGCTCCCTTAACACCACAGTCCTGCTGGAACAGCTGTTTTGAAACACTACCTCCCCTAAAAAAGGGGGAGATGGAAAATATACCCAGACCCAACAATCACTTTCTGACTACTCTTGCTCCCTTCCACAGAGACCCAAATGGACCGGCACATCACCGCTGCTGTGCCGACCTGCCTGAAGCTAGGGGGGCTCCCCAGCACTGCCCTGCTCATGGACCGCTGACCACTCAACTCTCTCCAGACCTAAAACACAAGGGCTGAAATACTCCCTAAGTGCTGCCTCCTTCTGGCAAAAGCACCAAAAAGGAAACCTAAGGTGCCTATAATTCCTACTGGTGCCATGGGGGTGGGGTGGCCAATGGCTAGTAAGACCCCCCATGAGGGGGGCTTACATTCTCCCCCCCACTTAAAAACCCATTTCCTCACTGGCCCAGTGGCTGATGGCTGAGGCGCTGGACGTCTTACCTCATGCTACACCAGCGACCTGGGTTCAGGAATGGACTCGGGTCGTTCGGGGGTCGGCCTGGGCAAGGAAAGATTGAGCATCCACTGACAGCTCTCCTTCCTCGGGGGTTGGGGGACTCAGCATTGCACTGTAGACTGATACCCAGCGGAGGCTGGGGGTCAGCACAGGCACTGTGCTAGAAAGGGTGGACCCACGTACAGGGCATAAGACTGCCTCCACAGAGGTGGAGACAGTCACCCTGCCCATTGCACATGCGTGGTCTGGGTAGAAAACAGAAAATGTTTTGGAGATGGCAGGCTCAATGATGGTGGTCTGTGCCCATGCCTCCCCCGACAATCTAGATGTTGGCTTCCGGGGGTGGGGGGAGGCTGGAACCCCTCGTCACCAGCCCTGTCACAGGGGCCAACCTGTGGGGGGTGGTCAGCTGGGGTGGGTGCAGGGAAAGCCTCACCAGAGAGACAAGTCTCCTCCAAGAGAGGGGCCAGATCTGTCTGCCAGCTCCAAAGGAGGCATAAAAGTACGTATGAAAAAAAAATTCCTCCTGGAAATAGGGACAGAGTCCCAGGGAGGACCCCCTCCAGCTGGACCAAGTAATACATACTCCCTGGCCCAACTGGGGAAGCCCACCCAGCAGGCCAAACACATCACTACACCACCATTACCTACTATCCTCCCAATAACCTGCAAGATGAAAATGTTAACTGTGCCAGGCTGCATAAACTTTATACTTATTAACGGTTTCTCTCTTTTTTTCTAACAGTAAATCACTTAACAATTAAATAATCAATGTTCAATCTCCCACTCTCTCCCTCACATCGCTCACACTGCCCTTTTACCCTTCATTCACACAAGAGCTGGGCTTATACCCTGCTCAGTAACATCTAACAGTTCAAATCAGTTAAAAGTCTCTAATAAATCTGTGATTAGGAAAAGTCATTAATTATTGCAAAGTCTCTTTTTTTCTCTTTTAACACTTTATAACATCTCAGGTTGCTGAACAAACAGATCTTTGAACAATAACATTACTGTCAGTCCCTGGGCACAACTTCTTTAGATGGTTACTTTCTCACTTCAAAATTCCAAACACAACTTGAACTCTAGCAAGATCCAATACTGTTCTCGGTGGGCTACTCACAGTCCTGGCACAGTCTGCAGTTCTGACGGTGGGTGCTAGAGGGCAGAACCTCCGTGCTGGGGGAAAATAATAATCAGGTTCAGGCTCGATGGTGACATCTCCAAAAGAGTCCTTGGCTAACACATAGTATTTGACCCTGCAGCCAGCTAAATCATGGACAACAGCAAAGTGCTTAAAAAGACTGAGGCTAGCACAAGGCCCAGAATAACACCTTGTGCGCACCTTCTGAATGAGCTACTGCGAGGGGTGGTCAGAGCCTCCAGGGCAGGACTGCAGCTTGTTAAGTTGTTCCCTGAATACCCAATCATTGCGCTTCTCCTCAATAATGTCCCACATCCATTCTGGGATATAAAGGTAATCTGCAGTGGGATACTCCAAGCAAGTCTTTCTTCTTATCCAGTGCTCAGCTTGTGAACACTATGGCAACTCACAAACACTGGTGCACCTTGCCATGCCTGGCTCCAGCCACACTCCAGATCGATATACAGCATTAACTGGAGCACTTCTTGACAGACCATCTATGCGCTCTCTCAAAGCCTTAGACTGTGCCACGAGGTGTGGGATTTTATCAGGCAATGTTATGGCTGGCCGATGAAAAGGTCTAGGGACAGTGCACTGTATCTTGTGGTCAGAAAATTAGTACTTTTTAAGGGGTCCCTCAGACATATTGGGAGCAGGTTCATCCCAAATTTCCTCCTGTTCCACCTTTACTCTGGTAGCTCCAATCCTGATTACAGGACAGGTTCACAGAGATGGAGGGGCTTCTGCTTCTGCTGGGGTAATGGGTACACTATTGCTGAGCAATGACCCTGCTGGAGACCTCCTGGGCCCTGTGGGATCCCCTGATGCTAACTGCAGGCAGCTTCCCTCCCTCTACCATGGGGATAACCAACAGCTGGAGAAGAGGAGCTGGGCAGACGCTGTGCTCCCCTTCACCATCCTCTTTCACTTCCTCTACCTCCTCCACCTTAACATCTTGGAACCCCAATTTTACCTTCACAATAGCCTCTCCAATCTCTTGCAACTCAAGCTTGGCTCCGGTACCAACAACCACACTACCCTGAGATGGCAAGGATGCCGTGCCCACAGACATGCTGGCCAGATATTCCCAGAGGAGTATAAAAGGTGTGTTCTCAAAAATGCCTCAAGGGGCAATGCTGGAGCTACAGAACAAACTGGCAGTCTTACAATTCCCTCTCCTCGGTACCCACATTGAACACATTGGTCTTCAGCCAGCCCCCTCCCTGCAGAATTCCATACCCATGTAAGCAGGGAGGCAGGAACCGTTGCTTAGGATTCTTCTTTTGGAGTAAAACCTTCCACCATGCCTCACACTGCCACTGGCAAAACCTTTACAATGCAACTTCAAATTCAGTGCTGTCCCGACGTCTAAGGCCTTCAAACTCTGCTCTGCTCCTCTCCCGTTGCTGTTCTCACTACAATCAGTGATATCCACAAAATGGTGCTTCGACCAAGTCTCACCTCAGCACACTCCACAACCAGCCAGTCGAGACCCCTGGATTTGCACACGTGACTGTCTTTCCACTGCTGAGGCACCAGAGAGAGAGAGAGAGAGAGCCAAAGGCGCTAAGTGTTTCAAGCAGGCCTTGCCACCGCCGTAACTGTACCACATGTCCAAGGCTTGGACCAGCCAAACCTGCCAAATCCTCCAGGTCCAAAATTGGGGGGGGAGGTACCAACCCTCCTGGGATATAGGAGACAGATCCCGAACAAGGCGCCACATCTGTAAGCCCCCTTCCCCGCTGTCTAGGGGTTCCTGATGGTGAAAAGGGAAAGGGGGCCCAGACCACAAGTGACATCCTGAACATCTTCTGGACAAAAGCTGGAGCCACAAGCAAGTTAAGGGATCATCATAGGTAATTGTCAGCCAATCATCTTGGGTGGAGTCTTCCAGAATTGATTGGGTTACTATAAGCTACTGGTGTGACACAGTTTCAGACAGAAAAGCCCATCTTCTTGAAGGTGAAACAAGCTATTTTGAAACAACTGGGAGCTGTGGGGTGACACTGGCAATCTGCAAGAAAGTGCACTCCTGCTCAAATTTAAGGGAGGTCTACCTCACTTAATTTTGAATTTTAAACTTGGTATTACTTTGTGTTTTGTCTTTTTTTTTCTTCTCTCTCTCTCTCCTTCTTTTTGAATCAAGAAGGAATTTGCAGAACTGCTAATCTTGTGAGTTTAACTTCAGAAGGATTGAAATACTGCATAACTGGTTTTCCCTTGTGTTTAGCTGGATTATTTAACTACTAGTATTTTGTGACAAGTTGCATCAAACTATATTTGATAGAGTTGTGTGAATACCTTTTTTTGAATATTCGACCGAATATTCGATATTCGGGGGCCGAACGGCCAAATATTCAGCCGAATATACATATTCAGCAATTAGTTATCCCCCTCACCCCTACACTCAGATAACACCCAAACCTCCCCCAAGCTCCCCAACCAGTTTTACAATTAAAAAAAAAGTCAGCAATTTCTTTTGGGGTGACCGGAAAAACTCCACCCACCTCCACGGCTGGCCGGCAGGTTTCATACATCCATCACTACAGTATTTTAAAAGATCAAATGGTCCTCCTATAAACAGGATGAAAGACTGATATGTGGGGTGTGGTGCAATGCAATAGCTGTGGGGCAGCAGTCTTCCAGGAGACATACTGGAGGCTGCGATATTGCCCTATTTGCAGTCAACTCTCTGCTCTGAGGAAGGAGGTTGCCCATTTCCAGGCCAAATTAGACAGAACTAGGGAAACCTCCCCCACCCAGGGAACACCAGGGCCACCACCGCTGCCTCAGAGGTTGCCAAGAAAGAGGAACAGTTGGACCATGGTGGGCTCAGGGAGGGTGAGGGTGAGGGTGGTAGAACAGAGGTGCATCCCTCCAGTTGCACCTCTCCACAATCCTTATGCTGTACTGGCTGAGCATAGTTCCCCTATGGAGGCACCTGCACTGGAAACCAAGGAGGTTGCTGGGAACCACCACAAGGAAGGCTTACAGGAGGGTGGCACGGGACACCACAGGGGGAAGCAAGCAGCTCCTTGTGGGGGACTCAATTATTAGGGGGGTAGACCTTGGGGGAAAAAGTGGAGAGGGACATAAGGTGCCTGCCCAGAGCCATGGCTTGGAGGGATGGGAAGTGAATCTTTGGGATTGCAAGAGCATCTGCACAGGACAGGGAGCTGGACATCATTGTCTACCTAGGGACAAATGACTTAGCTGGCCATGGGATCAGAACAGTGCAGGAGGAGTTTGTGGAGTTGGGGAGGGGCCTTAGCCAAGTAACACACACGGTAACCTTCTTGGCGGTGCTGCCTGTCTATGGCATGAGTGAGGCTAGGGTACTATGCACCATGCGATTCAATGAATGGTTGAAAAAACTGGTGCAGAGCACAGGGTTTTGGCTTCATTGGGGACTGGGGCTCCACCTGGAGGGATGCACGCCTATACTGGCAAGATGGTTTGCATCTGTCCAGGAGGGGAAGCAGGCTCCTAGGTGATAGGTTTAAAATGCTTCACTGGCAAGCTTTTAAACTAGCTAAGGGGGGAGGCACTGGTGAGAAGCAGGGAATTCCCAACCTCCCCCCCCACAAAACAGGGTCATCAGCAAGGTAAATACCATGATAGAGAGGTCAACAGGGAGTAGGACAGGAGTAAATGGAGAAATGACCAAAGGCAGTAAGGGCAGGATTGGGGCTAAAAGAGCTAAGACCATAAAAGAATTGATGGTGATGAGTACCAATGCCCATAGTCTGGGTAACAAGCTTCCTGAATTAGCGGCCTTGATGGAAGAGGGACACCTGGATATTCTGGCAGTCACAGAAACATGGTACACAGAGAACCATGACTGGGATGTAAACACACCAGAGTATGCAATCTACAGGAAGGACAGGGAGGGGTAAAAGGGGAAGAGAAGGAGTAGCTCTCTATGTAAGAGAAGGGATCAAAGCAACAGAACTAAAGAGTAAGCAGGGAAGTGGGGAGGCACTGTGGGTCACCTTGGAGACAGGTAATGGCACCACAATCTGCACAAGGTTGTATACAGACCCCCATCTCGGGGGGGAATGGACAAAGAAATGTTAGAAGGCATCCTTAGAATGGCAGAAAAAGGGGAGATTTTGTTGATGGGGGGACGTGTATATGCCAGATGTTAATTGGAGCACATGTGCTGCAGCCACATCCAAGAGTAGGGTCATTCTCGATGCCCTGCAGGGGGCATGCCTCAGACAGCTAGTGTTGGAACCCACTCGGGAGGGAGCAATCTTAGATCTGGTACTCTCAAATGGAGATGGTGAGAGGATCACAGATTAAGAAGTTGGTAGCCATCTGGGAACTAGCGACCACCAAACAGTGTGGTTCACGATAAACACAACTGTAGAGTCAAGCCATACAAAGACAAAAGTACTGGATTTTAGGAGGGCTGATTTTGGCAAAATTGGTGAGTGCCTAAGGAATGCACTAGCAAATGGGCAGGAAGGAGGGGTAGAAGAACAATGGGAGAAAATCAAAACTGCCATCACAGAGGCAACAAGTCTTTGTGTGAAGCAAATAAACAAAATAAAACAAAGTAAAAAACCACTATGGTTCTCAAAAGATGTGGCTGGAAAGGTTAGGAAAAAAGATAGCATTCAGGAAGTATAAGGAATCACAGAATGAGCAGGACAGAGAACTGTATCAGTTAAAGCAGAAGGAAGCAGGGAATACAGTCAGAATAGCGAAGGCCCAAATCGAGGAAAAGATAGCCAACTCTGTTAAGAAGGGGGATACCTTTTATAGGTACATCAGGAAGTGAAGGAAGACCAAGGAAGGGATAGTGAGACTTAATAAAGGGGAGGTGGGCAGAGGATGACAGTGAAAAAGCAGAGATACTGAATGAGTACTTTTGCTCAGTATTCACAAAATAGGAAGAGGAAGAGGTACCTAAACCAAGCATTAGAAGAACTCTGGACAGGGGGGTTGAAAATAGTCCATTCACAGAAGAAAGGGTCATGAAAGAACTCCTAAAACTCAGGGTGGACAGAGCAATGGGGCCTGATGGGATTCACCCCAGAATTCTAAAAGAACTAAGGAGAGACCTAGTGACATCACTGACTACCCTTTTTAACAAATTGTGGGAGAACGGAGTGGTACCTGAGGATTGGAGGAGGGCAGATGTAATCCCTCTTCACAAAAGTGGTAGCAAGGCAGAGGCAGGGAACTGCAGACCTGTTAGTTTAACCTCAGT
Organism: Neoceratodus forsteri; assembly: GCA_016271365.2. NCBI lineage: Eukaryota > Metazoa > Chordata > Ceratodontiformes > Ceratodontidae > Neoceratodus > Neoceratodus forsteri. Next base: position 1,065,139,409 of record CM028135.1, read on the forward strand.
GGTAGGGAAAATGATGGAATCACTTCTGAAAGAGAGAAGATTTGAGTGTCTAGAGGCCAGCAGGGCACAGGACCCGAGGTAGCATTGATTCACAGCAGGAAGATCATGTCAGACGAATCTAATAGATTTCTTTGACTAGGTGACCAAAGTAGTAGCCTAAGTAGCAGCTGTAGATATGGCCTACCTAGACTTTAGCAAGGCATTTGACACAGTCCCACACAAAAGATTAATAAACAAGTTAGCTTCCCTGGGAGTGGGTCCCAGGGTGATAGCCTGGGTAACAAATTGGCTGATCAACAGGATGTAGAGGGTAATAGTAAAAGGAGTACACTCTGAAGAAAGGGTGGTTACTAGTAGGGTACCACAGAGTTCAGTACTAGGACCGGTCCTCTTTAATGTCTTTATAGGAGACATTGCAGAGTGGCTGGGAGGAAAAGTATGCCTCTTTGCAGACGATACAAAAATCTGCAACAGGGTTGAAACACATGGAGGGGCATGAAAAGGATGAGAAGGGACTTGGCAAGGTTGGAAGAATGGTCAAAAATACGGTAGCTTAGATTCAATGCAAAAAAGTGCAAAGTAATGCACCTGGGAAACAAAAACCCAGGATAAGAGTACACAGTGGGGGGGGGGGGCACTAACAACAACAAAAATGGAAAGGGACCTCAGGGTAGTCATATCAGATGACCTTAAGGTAGGCAAACAATGTAATAAGGCAATAAGGAGGTCTGAAGGGATACTGGGATGCATAGGGAGAGGCATCACCAGTAGAAAACAGGAAGTTGTTATCCCTCTGTACAGACAGTTGGTGAGACCCCATTTAGCATACTGCATGCAGTTCTGGAGACCCCATCTCTGTAAGGACATAGACAAGATGGAGGCGATCCAGAGGAGGACAAATAAAATGGTGCAGGGTCAGGAACAGAAGCCATATGAGGAGAGACTGAAAGAGCTTAATATGTGTACTCTCGAGGAAAGACACCCATAGGGTCATAAATACGGGTACCCTAGCAGATGCCTTCAGTGACCATTGCATGACGTTCCTGATGTGCAGAGTTCACAAAGTCAAAGTCCCCTATAAAGCTTTTGACACCATGTTCCACTCCCTTCTGCTGTACTCCCTCTCATCTGCCGGGTTGTCGGAACACACCATAAAATGGTTCAGCGTGTACCTTAATGACCACTCACAGTCTGTAAAAATATCTGACCACATCTCCCCTTCTCTACCCATACGCTCTGGGGTCCCTCAAGGGTCCATACTTGGCCTGATTCTCTTCTCCATTTTCCTAAATGACCTGCTATCCATCTGCACCTCATCTTCTATACATAGCTACAGAGTCAAGCCATACAAAAGTGAGTGTACTGGACTTCAGGAGGCCTGACTTTGGCAAGATGGGAGAGTGCCTCAGAAAAGCACTAGCAAACAGGCTAGAAGGAGAGGTGGAGCAACAATGGGGAATCATCAAAACTGCCATCACTGTCCCGCGGTGCAAGCGGTGGGATTTCGCTTGCGCGCGGTGACGGGTGAGGAGCGGACCAGGGTGGAGTCGGAGGGCCAGCCGGGGAGAAGGATGGAGCGCTCATGGACTACTCTCCTTCTCCGGGGGGAAGGTGCGGGTAGTGCTCGGAGCACTGAGAACCCCTGGCGGAGGCCGGGAGACCTCACACTGCCGACACCTAACATCTGGGAGGTGGGGCGGATGCCGGCGTCATTGCACGTCCCCACCTCCATAAGGAAAAAGCACAGAAAATCAGGTGGGCAGGGCCACAGTCTCAGTGAAGCTCTCCCGGAAGGACCTCGATTGGCTGCCATTGCTGCGGGTCCCCCGACCAGTTACAGTTCCGTGACCACGGGAAGACCATGGCCATGGCCCCACCCTCCGGGGGGTAAGCCGGGGGTGACTGGGGGAACCCGGCAGCAGTAGATGGTAGCCAAGGCTTCCCGGGGCTGTGACTAGGGCCGATAAATGACTGTCGGCCTGGCCAGATAAATAATAATAATAAAAAAAAAAAACTGCCATCACAGAGGCAACAAGCCTTTGTGTGAAGCAAATAAACAAATCAAAATGAAAGAAAAAGCCACTATGGTTCTCAAAAGAGGTGGCAGGGAAAGTCAGGGAGAAAAAGATAGCATTCAGGGAGTATAAGGAAACACAGAAGGAGCAGGACAGAGAACTGTACCAGTTCAGGCAGAAGGAAGCAGGGAGGGAAGTCAGAATAGCAAAGGCCCAAACTGAGGAAAGGATAGCCAACTCGGTTAAGAAGGGGGATAAGACCTTTTATAGGTACATCGGGGAGCGTTGAAAGACAAAGGGAAGGATAATGAGGCTGAATAGAATGAACAGTGGGTGGGCAGAGGGGGTAGTGAAAAAGCAGGGATACTGAATGAATATTTCTGCTCAGTATTCACAAAAGAGGAGGGGGAGGTGCCTAATCCAATTAACAGAAGCACTCTGGATAGGGGGGTCGATCCCAGTCCTTTCACAGAAGAAAGGGTTCTGAAAGAACTCCTAAAACTGAAGGTGGACAAAGCAATGGGGCCTGATGGAATTCACCCCAGAATTCTAAAAGAATTAAGGGGAGAACTAGTGAAACCACTGACTACCCTTTTTAACAAATCATGGGAGGATGGTGTGGTACCCGAGGACTGGAGGAAAGCAGATGTGATTCCCCTTCACAAAAGTGGGACCAAGACAGAGGCAGGAAACTACAGACCTGTCAGTTTGACCTCTGTGGTAGGGAAAGTGATTGAATCACTTCTGAAGGAAAGAATTGTTGAGTACGTAGAGGCCAGTGGGGCACAGAACCCAAGGCAGCATGGGTTCACAGCGTGAAGGTCATGTCAGATGAATCTAATTGATTTCTTTGACTGGGTGACCAAAGTAGTAGACCAGGGAGGGGCTGTGAACATGGCCTACCTAGACTTTAGCAAGGCATTTGACACACAAATCCCATGCACAAGTCCCACATAAAAGATTAATAGTCAAATTAACCAGCCTGGGAGTGGGTCCCAGGGTGGTAGCCTGGATAAAACATTGGCTGGACAACAGGACACAGAAGGTAATTGTAAATGGAATCCACTCTGAAGAAAGAGGGGTTACTAGTGGGGTACCGCAGGGTTCAGTACTGGGTCCAGTCCTTTTTAATGTCTTTATAAGTGACATTGCAGAGGGACTGGAAGGAAAAGTATGCTTCTTTGCAGATGACACAAAGATCTGCAACAGGGTTGATACACAAGGAGGCGTGGAAAGGATGAGAAGGGACTTGGCAAGGTTGGAGGAATGGTCGGAAGTATGGCAGCTAGGATTCAATGCAAAGAAGTGCAAAATAATGCACCTGGGAAACAAAAACCCAGGGGAAGATTACACAATGGGGGGGAGGTAGTAACAAAACAAAAAAGGAAAGGGACCTGGGGGTAATCATATCAGATGACCTTAAGGTTAGCAAGCAATGTGAGAAGGCAGTAGGGAGAGCTGGGGGTATACTGGGATGTATAGGGAGAGGCATCAGCAGCAGAAAACAGGAAGTTGTTATCCCTCTGTACAGACAGTTGGTGAGACCCCATCTGGAGTACTGCGTCCAGTTCTGGCGACCCCATCTCCACAAGGACATAGACAGTATAGAGGCAGTCCAGAGGAGGGCAACTAGAATGGTGCAGGGTCTGCAAGAGAAGCCATACGAGGAGCGACTAAAATAGCTTAATATGTATACCCTTGAGGAAAGGAGGGAGAGGTGGGACATGATAGAAACGTTTAAGTACCTCAGTGGAATCAACAAAGTCCAAGAGGGTAGCATCTTTCAGAAAAAGAGACACGCAAGAACAAGGGGACACAATTTAAAGATGGGGGGCGCGGTTCAGGGACAATGTGAGGAAGTATTTTTTCACACACAAGGTAGTGGTTGCATGGAACAGCCTTCCTGAGGAGGTTGTGGGGTCTAAAACTGTGGGAGAATTCAAGAATACATGGGACAGACATAAGGCAATTCTTGTGGGGGGGTAGGAAGAAATAGGCTGTTGGTTAACTAGGATCTGCGGCTTATCCTGTAGGCAGGAAAATGGGCAGACTAGGTGGGCCATGCGGTCCTTATCTGCCGTCAAAGTCTATGTTTTAATGTTTCTATGTTTGCTGATGACATGGTTCTTTTCTCCACCGGGTCCTCACCTGAGGATGTTGCCTCCAGGCTCCATTGTGATTTCAATAATGTCCAGAGCTGGTTTCAATCTCACCAACTCTTCCTAAACACCAAGAAAACTGTGTCATGCATCAGAAACTGTCAAGGCTCCAATCTGCCCCCTCTTTCACTATCCTCGACGGGGCATCTATACCTGCCACCGAGTTGTTCAGATATCTGGGCGTATGGCTGGATCAACATCTCACTTTCTCGGCCCACATAGATGCCATAATAAAAAAGCTTCACCCCAAGCTCAGCGCCCTATATAGAAACCGCTCCTGCCTCCTGCCCCAGGCTAGACATGAACTGATCCAAAAACTGATCCTCCCAATTTTCGACTATTGCGATATCGTCTATTGCTCTGCTCCTGCCACCTCCCTAGCTAACTTGGATACTCTTTTTAACTCCTTCTGTCAGTTTGCTCTGGATGCACGTCCCCTTACCCACCACTGTCACCTGTACCCAGCTTTAGCCTTCCCTTCCCTAACAAATAGACAATTGTACCACTGCGCAAATTTCATCTCTAAGTACTGGCTTGGAACACTCCCTCCCTATCTTAATTCCCTAATCTCCCCCCACCCACTCTCTCGACTTCTAAGATCCCTCGACCACAGAACTCTGACTGTTCCCTGGAGAGCCACCGCTAGTGGGCAGGCCTTCTTCTCCTATCGTCTCCCTAGACTGTGGAATGCGCTTCCTACACAAATCCGATCCTCTTCCTCACCTGGCTCATTAAACCAAGCTCTACATAACTTCCTCTCTGTAAATTGCACTTGCCCCTAGCTCCCCCTCTTTTCTTGTCTCACACCCTGTCTGTGGCCCTGTCTGCCTAGCTACAACCAAATCGATGCACTTATAGTCTCGGAGCCTATCCTGGCTCCAGTTGTGCATGGCTGCTTCTTACCATCTCTCTCTCTCTCTCTCGCTCTCTCTCTCTCTCTCTGACTCTCGCCTCTCTCTCTCTCTCTCTCTCTCTCTCTCTCTGTATTGGTCTAATCTCCTTAGCCTGCTGACCTAGCACTGGGCCCTGGCTCACCTCTCTACCACTTTGTTACCTCTCCATCACTTGTTTGCTCTGTGCCATTTTTAATCTGAAGTGTGTAAGGCCATAGGTCCCCTTTGCTGTTACATTATCTGTGATTCTGTCTCCCCGCTAGTTCATAGCCACAGGATTTTAATCTGCTCTACCCTGCTATTATTTGCTTTCTTGCTAATATGTTGTTCACTTACAACCTATGTTTTTTTTATGCTATTGTATAATGTGTGCGTACTCGTTGATACTATGTAACTCCCATCACGCTTTCCCCCAGGTCGTACCGGGAGACAAGCAACTTGTTGTTCAGTGTACCTTACCTGGTGAAACTTTTCAATAAATAAATAAAATAAGTAAGAAGGGAGAGGGGAGACATGATAAAAACATTCAAGTACCTCAAGGGAATCAACAAAGTCCAAGATGGGAGCATCTTTGAGAGAAAGAGATGTGCAAGAACAAGGGGGCACAGTTTGAAGATAGATGGGGGATGGCTCAGGGACAACATCAGAAAGTATTTTTTTCACAGAGAGGGTGGTGGACACATGAAACCAACTTTCTGAGGAGGTCGTGGGGTCAAAAACAGTTGGGGGATTCAAGAATGCATGGGACAGACATAAGGCAAGTATAGTAAATGATAGGAGGAAGTAGGCTGTTGGTTAACTAGAATCTGCAGCTTATCCAATACATAGGGAATGGGAAGACTAGGTGGGCCAAGTGGTCCTTATCTGCCGTCAAAGTCTATATTTCTATCTGTGGATATCTTCCCCCCAAGTAGGATGACTCTCACCCCCAAGCAGGTATTGAACCCCTAGCAGAAAACAACAGAGCAGGAGCCACTTCCTGTACTCTCACCGCTCTGAGACCCAGTAGACCAAATGGACATTTTCTAGAGGCCAGCCATCAGGACTATGGAAAAATCTATTTGGGTTAAACATAAACACAGTTAATTCATCAATATGCATTTGGTAATCAATGACTTGGACTCCAGAATAGCAGAACACTAAACAAATGTATTTCCTGAGCACCTAAAATGATTTGTTGGGCTCCGAAGACAACTCGCTTAACAACTTCTTTGAACATAGTTCCATGGGACTAACAAAGCATCAAATTAGAAAGTGAAGCAGCACAGTTTAGGCTCAGATCTCTAATCAGCGTACAGCAGACTTTGAACAGAACTTCAGGAATAAAGAAAAGAACCTGCGACCCTGGTATGTACCAAGCTTCTGCCACAGAAACCTTAATATTTCTTATTAAACCTCCCATAACCTTGTTCCTTGCAACAGTTCTCTCTGCAGGGGAGTGATTTACTCCTCCATATGTCGGCTGAGAAAAGTTGCCTCTCGGGGTGCTGAGCAGCCTAGCCTCCACAGCTGCTCCTAAATGTGTTCACTTCCATGTAACCTTCCTTAACCCTGTTATATCGTACCAATAGCTTTCCTGGTGCCTTCCAAAATAGAACTCTCCCCAGAGCTGCGCAGTCCAAACAGTGTGGTGGCATCCTTCCCTTCACAAAACAGTTTCTCGGAGGAATCCACAACTCTTCTAGCCTAAAGACCTACCCCAGACATGGGCATGGTAGGTCCTGGGACATGCCCCAGACATGGCATGGCAGACCCCAAATGAGTCCAAGGCCATGCTCCTCCCCTCCACACTTATCCCCAGGGCTAACATGCCACATGGGAGAGGATACACCGGTGCTGCCACCAACCTGCAACCCCTACTGTGGCCCTGTCACCACCGCAACAGCCCCATTAGCCCGGTAACCTTACCTTTTCTGGGTTCCAAGCCCCCCTGAATGCAGAATGCTTAGACAATCCCCAAATGGCCTTTGCTCCCTTAACACCACGGTCCTGCTGGAACAGCTGCTTTGAAAAGCCAACTCCCCTAAAAAAGGGGGGGAATGGCAAATATACCCGGACCCAATGATCGCTTACTAACTACTCTTGCTCCCTCCCACGGAGACCCAAATGGACTGCCGCACTTCCACTGCTGTGCCGACCAACCTAAAGCTGGGGGTCTGCACTGTCATGCTGTCAGACCGCCGATCTCTCAGCTCTCTTCAAACCTAAAATACAAGGGCTTAAATACTCCCTAAGTGCTTCCCCTAGTGGCAAAAGCACCAAAAAGGAAACCTAAGGCATCTATAATTCATACCGGCACGGATGGGGTGGGTGGTGGATTAGGTTAGTAAGCCCCCTCTGGGGGCTTACATACGCTTAGTAAAGTTTTTGTATACAGCTGCCCTCCCCTACTCTGCAATACTATTGATTGAACCTGTTGTAGCCCTGTTTCTCACTTTGAATCATCAGAATGCTCTTTTGCGGGTGGAGTTACAGCTTAAGGCTCCAGATCAGTGCAGGTTATGAAACATGAAAAGATTAAACACTTAAACACTGTGAGAAAAGTGTTTTCAAGATAATGGCTAACTTAGATCCTGGGGGAGGCAGCATCCAGGCTTGATATGCCCATCCCAGCACAGAAAAAAAAAATCACCCTCTTTTTAAAGTCCACTTGAACAACTACAGGAGTAAGCTGGACTTTGGTTTAACATCTCATCTGAACATTTATCACATATTAAAACAGTACTGTCCCCTTTAAAATGACACCTAAAGTTGATGTAGCCTTTTAACAAGATGAAAAGGCATGCTGCCGACTGCATGTCCACAGGGAGGTGTGTACGTCATGGCACTCTGTACGCTAATGATAAATCTACCCCACAACAAACTCATGTTTGCAGAAGGCTGCGGTGAGCTCAGGTGGTTTCAGCCAAGTCCCAAGTGTACTGGTACAAACATCACCGTGCTGCCACAAAAACCTCGTATTAAAACACACAAGGCAACATATGGTGAGGTCACCCCCTAAAATGAAAGATTTCTCATTAATGCGGTGTTAGTGGGTCCATTTTCGTCGCACATTGCTAGCTATTACTGTTTAATCTGAAGGCCTTAATAGATCATTACGTTTGTGCTATAATATAATGACACTTCGGGCACTCTAGCATTTGTTTCTAAATTTAATAAGTGAAAAGTATAATAGAAACAGAAAAGCAGGCCCTTTCACCATAGCCAGCTAATATAAGGTTTTTATCTTTTAACATCATCACGCTGCAGCTATTAAAAAGACACTGGGCCCTGGGCATACACACACTAGTACAATTACGTCCATTAGTTGCCATGGCAGCTGAGGCAAAGGTTAAGTCATTTTCCAGAAAAGTCCCAGCACAAATTATGGCAATATACCAACTTATTGCCAATCTTTTTAATTAAAACATTTTGCTTTTGACTCGGCTCACAGCAGAGAGCCGTAAACAGGGGCCGATTGCATTACTGATATTTAAACCTCACTGCCTTCAGACAGCCTTGACCTAGCTTAATTACTGATTGGAGGGAAGGAAAGGAGACGCAGGATACAGCACAGCAGCATGAGTGAGCAAAAGATGGTTAGGAGACAGGGGCCAAGGGAAAGCAAGTTCATAATTCTGTGCATAATGACACGAAGCCAATCCTAAAAAAGCATTACGTTTATACGATGACCTAGGGTTACAGAAAAAATGAGTATTCCAATACTTTATGTCAGTAAGGCAGATGGGAAGGTAAAGGGGGATGGGAGCATTCCCAGTATTCCCAGTTCATATCTGCATATCCCTTGTTCACTTTCTGCATGTGTTTCTGGTTTTTGTTTTCTGCCTACACTGGCAAATTTAGAGGACGGCCAAGTTGGCGGCCGTCCCCCAATGGACTCTTAACTTGCCTGCTGACATTCTTCTGTAGTGGCCAATTCCCAAACAATACGAAAACTGCATGATTTGCACTCTTTATTAAAAATGCAGTGAATGAAAGTAATAACAGATTTTAGAAAGCATTTAAAACTTGTTCAAAAAAATTTGCATACCTATCACTGCCTCCATGTCCCAACGCCTGTATCCCCCATTGTAAAATCCCACATCTGCTACTGTCTGTCTGCTGGGTCTTTGAAAAGCAATAACACAAAAAAAGACCTTACACCTGCCATCCACCACAGGCATGATAACACCTCCATAAATATATGTATCAACAACATTTATTGTAAAAACTTACATATGATGAAAGTGCAGGACATATTGCCATAAAATGGAAGTACTCCCCAAACAGCAGCGAGTAACTGCCCGACGCCATTTCACACCCATGCAGGTATGTTTTCTCTTTTTTTTTTCCCATATACATTTTTTCTCCTCTGGAGCTGGCAGGCAGCTTGGCAACTCCCTCGGAGAGGTCCATTCACCAGCCCTGACTCTTCTGCACCCAACCCTCCTGGCAATCCCCCATGGGTTACACACACTGACCCCCATGACAGGACCGAGGTGGAAGGGTGTCCAATTTTCCCCGTCCCCCAGTGACCAGCATCTGGACACTAGTGGGTCGGTGTGGGACCATCATGGAGCCCACCATCTCCATTTTCCACGTTTCTCCCCTTTAACGTGATTGCTCAGGCGCGTGTGGAGGCATGTGCACACAGTGATCCATGGCACCCTCCCTAGCTTAGCTGCTCCCATCTGCACTACCATTGGACCTTCACCCGGGGGCAGCCCTGCAGCAGGCATGACTGAGTCCCCACCCAGGAGAAGAGAGCTGCCATGCGGCCATTCAGTCCACCTCCCGGCCTCCACGAAGCCCCCCGATGACCCAGGATCATTCCCGAACCCAGGTTGCTGGCGTGGCGCGAGGCATGGCATCCAGCACCTCAACCCTCAGCACCAACGGGCTGGCCTGCAGGTGTATTTTCAAGGGTGAAAAAGCACTCACACAGGTGCAAAATAGCATTGGGCAATTACCAGCTACTCTCTGGGGATGGCTTTCGCTTTATGGCAACATGCTCTGCACTTTCTTCATATGTAAGTTTTCTCAATAAACATTTTTGATACATATATTTGTGGAGGTGTTTTCGTGCCTGTGGTGGATGGCAGGTGCAAGGTCTTTTTAGGTTTTGTTGCACTGATACTTCTAACATTATGCACTGCTCAACTTAGGGCAGTTCCACTTTTTGCTCTGGTTTGTCTTTGAAAAGCCTGTGATACCGCTAGCAAAGCACTGAAAATTCTGCACACTCCTAGCTGTATTTTACTGTATTTCCTGGGACATTTCCCATGGACTTTACTCTCCTGTGGCCTTGCTTGACTCAGGGAGAGACCCATGTCCCAAGAATGTAACTTGATCAAGCCTATTGTCCCAGTTCCATCCCAATGCACAGCTAGTGCTGACACCAAAAACCTCCCCTCTGTTACAGGGGCTGCACTTGAAGGACCGTCCTCCCCCACAAGGTAGTCTATCTCTGGAATAGGATTTGGCAGCAGCCTGGAGGTTGAGACACTGAGGGCTTTGGTGCCCATTAGAGCTGTGCAGAATGGGAAAATTCTGAATCCATGGAATTTCGATGAAATTTTGCAAAATTCTGCAAACTGTGACGGAATTTCATTGTAATTTTGTGGAATTGTTAACATTCAGTACTTTGATTATAACTCAGCCACCATTCAAGCTAGAGCTCTGATATTTGGAAAGTACACTGTTTTGGTCACTGGCCACTAACTTGCTAAATATCATGAAATGGGGATGGATAGTTTCAAAATCATAGGTGTTCAAATATTGTCATTTTATTTGTGCGACATTTCATGAAAATTTTTTTCTGCATATACCTTAACTATCTATTGGGTCAGGGATTTTAAATTTAGTATGATTTCTTGATGATAGGTGTTCTAACAATGTGCCACATTTCATGACAATATAATGCATCGTCTCAAAATTATTTATGCTCAAAATCTGTCATTTTATTTTTTTTTCAGGAAATTTCATGAAACAATTTCATCTGCTTATAACTCAGCCACCTTTGGAGCTAGGCGTATGAAAGTTAGTATGGATAACCTTTTCGTAATGCTATAGAATGATTTAAATATGGACAGAATTAGACAAGAGAGTTTTAAGTTACAGGGGTTCAGAAAGTTACTATGTAAATATTTGCAAAACTTTGTGAAAACTATCATAAATCTGGATGTTTGTAACTTCTCTGCTCTTGCATGCATAAAGTAAACATTTGACATACATATCCATAGTCAGTGTATCCTGGTGTCTAACACAACTGGATAAATTGATTAAGCAGTTTTAATTGTGCAGAAGAAAAAAATGATGAGTAAAATTTTTTTCACATATTTATGATAGCATATGCTGTAGATGAAGCATCCAGAATTTCGTGGAATTTAACATTAACAATGCACATAGCAATTCTTCATTTGATAAGCTGGGCTGAGCTTTTTGCAGTCCTGTTGTTTTTCTCTGGGTGGCTATTTCCACTCCCCTTCTCTTTTGACATAGCCAGATTAACTCAGTAGAACCACTGATATCATTTTTGTTCTTTACAATGACAAACTACCTTAAAACGAGTCACCTACTCCTTTTCCAATTGACCTACTCTGTTGGAATAGCCAGAATTATTTCTTCCTGCTGCCCAAGACATTGTCCCCCCCCCCCACATCTTTCTGAGTACCTCTAAGTCCTAGACTTGCATATACACCAGGCTCCCTGGATCATATAGTTACTGGTTGTGATCCTTAAATATCCTGCATTCAGGTTGGAATTGTTGACACTGTGCTTTCTTGCTCCAATCTGGGGGTCTACCATTATAGTGCTACTAAGCTCAGCTGTCCATTTCTTGGTGAAACAGTACATCTAACTCCAGAACCTGGTGACACACTGCGCTACGTGCTTCTTATACCCCTATCTTTTAATTACAATCCCCCAGATAAGACTGAATGAATTTAGAACATTTGTTTTATGCAATATTTCATGAAATTCTACAATTTTCACAAAGACGCATGGCATTTGACTTTAAGTACACATGTTATTTTGCAATTTCTTGTAGCAAACAGTTAATAAAATTAGCACACGCAGTCTCCTTGTAAGGTCTAAGAACCTACCAAATTTAATGGTATTGCACTCTCTACTTTTAAAGATTCAGGGGTTTATAAATTTGTAGTTTACATTCTTGCAAAATGCAATTTTTAAATGTTGTTAAAATTTGACTACTTTTAATTCAATCCCATTTAAAGCTGAAAATATGAACGTTTTCAGAACTGACTGTGTAGTATAGCAGTTTAAATGTTTCAACTCTGGTTAAATTTGGATATGTAGATATAAAATTAGAGGGAACTAACTGAAATATAAATGTTGGCAACATGTTTGGCAGGCTATAACTCAGTCCCATTTAAGGTTAGAAATCTGAAACTATGTGCATATTCAAATGTAGTGATAACCTGTATAACTGTTTATTTTTTGTAACATTTCAATGAATTCTATCAAAATTATACTAAAATTACAGAAATTCAAATTTTGGCAAAATATTTAGCAACCTGTAACTCAGCTCCCATTGAAACTTGAGACTTAAAACATGGTGCATATGTAAATTACATTTTGATTAAATGTTTGGCCACCCATAACTCTGACCCCTTTAAATCCACAGCTCTTAAATTTTTACACTCTTGTAAGCTATGAGGTACTCTTTACTTTCCAAATATGGTATTATTTGGACACATACATTTAAAATTGTAGAGAAATAACTGAAATTTAAAATTGTGTGAAATTCTGCAGAATTTTCAGGAAAATTCTGCAGAATTCTGCAGAATCGGAATGGTCATTCCATGGGCATTCTGCAGGTGGAATTTTATATTCCACACAGCTGTAGTGCCCAGGCCAGCATGAAAACATAGAATTTGTTGGCAGATAAGGAGCACTTGACCTAGTCTGCCCCTCTTTTTCCTGCCTATTCTGCCACTGCAGACCCTATCTGGTCTTTGCCCCCCCCCAAGCTTCAATACCAGTTTTTCTTTATACATATTCCATGAATGCTTGAAGCCCACCACTGTTTTTACCCCCACCTGCTCTGAAAGATTGTTCCAGGCATCCACCCCCTCTCAGTGAAGAAGTACTTCCTCATGTCCCTCCTAAACGCCCCCAGCTTCATTGCATGCCCCTAGTTCTTGTACACTTTCTTTTCTGAAAAATGCTCCCTTCCTGTACCTTTGTCACCCCTGTGAGGTATTTAAAGGTCTCTGTCATGCCGCTTCACCATTCTCTCTTCCAGGGTGTACATGTTTAGATCCCTCTGTCTCTCCCCATAGTACATTTGCTGCAGCCCCTGCATCATTTTTTGTTTCCCTTCTTTGGCTGGCCTATACCCTCTCTATGTCCTTTCTGAGGTGAAGTCTCCAGAACTGGAAACAGTACTCCGGGTGTGCTCTCAGCATTGATCAATACAGTGGCAACACCACCTCCCTACTGCAGGTGATACCCCTCCCTATGCACCCCAGCATCCCACTGGCTTTTCCTACTACTTTGTCACATTACCTTGCAACCTTAAGGTCATCCATTATGATTACCCCAGGTCCCTTTCCTGTTTAGTGACTATCAATACCTCACCCCCATTCTGTACTCTGCCTCAGGGGTTTCTGCACCCAAGATGCATGATTCTTCACTTTTTGCATTGAAACCAAGCTGCCTTACCCTTAACCATTCCTAGAGTTTTTTTACGGTCTTATTCATTCTCACCACACCCTCTGGAGTGTCCACCCTATTGCAGATCTTGGTGGCATCTACAAAGAGGCACATCTCCCCTTCCAGTTATTCTGCGTTGACATTTATAAAGACTTTAAAGAGGATTGGACCCACTACTGAGCCCTGAAGAACCCTACTGGTCACTCTCCCTTCCCCCCAGTGAGTGATGTTAACCACCACCCTCCATCACCAATCCATTGGACAACTACATTCCCAGTGCACCACTTTAATTCCCAACCCAGGTTTCTCAGTTTTTATGAGCCTCCTATGTGGTGTGGTGTTGAAGGCCTTGCTGAAGTCTATGTAATCCATATCCACCACTCCCCCTGATCTATTTCTGTGGTCATCAAGTCAAAGTCTGTCAAGTTTATCTGACATGATCTCCCTTCCATGAATCCATGCTGCCTTGCGTCCTGTAACCCACTGGATTCAAGGTTATCCACAAGTCTTTCTTTTAGAAGTGACTCCATTAATTTCCCCACTACTCATGTCAGACTGACCGGCCTGCAGTTGCCAGCATCTTCCCTGATGCCATTCTTATGGAATGGGACTGCATATGCCCTTCTCCAGTCCTCTGAAACCACTCCTGTATCCAGTGATTTATTGATAGGGGCTGTCAGAGGTGCAGCCATTACCTCCCTGAATTATTTCAATACCCTTGCATGTACCCCATCCGGCCCCATAGCCTTGTTCACTCTCAGATTTGTAAGTCCCACCAGGATTCTTTCATCTTCAAATGTACTTATGTCTTCCTCCCCCTCCCAAGTAGTTCTGTAGTCTATATATGATCCATTCCCTTCCCCTACCACTGTGAAAACAGATCAGAAGTTTTTGTTCAGGATATCTGCTTTTTCCTGATCATCCTCTGCATAATCTCCCTCTGCACCACTCAGTCTGACAGTTCCTCCCCTTGTCTTTCTTTTTTCACTTATATACGTAAAAAATGTCTTGATCCCCTTTGTTACCCCCTGACTATTCTTTCTTCAGTCTGTGTGTTAGCACCCCTCACTGCATTTGCTGTTACAATCTATTTTTGCTGGTATACCTCTCTATCCTCTTCCCTCTGCATCTCCTTGTATCTCCTGAGCACTGCCCTTTTTGCCATTACCCAGGAAGCCACCTCGCTTGAGAATCACATTGGTCTTGTTTTATGTTTGCTTGCGTGCATGCGCAAGAAACATTTTGTGGCATCTTGCTGTAGTAGCAGGGTTGTAGAGGTGTGGCAGTGTTGTGGCCAATACCACTACTGCTTTTTTGGGCTTGTCTCTGTGGCACCAATGAATGAGCACGCTGTCTATGACAGCAGTTTTGAAGCGTGCCACCAACTTGAAAGAAATTTGCTGCTGAAATCAGGGAGTTCTCAGTCATTGGAGCATCAGCTTCTCGTTCCGTCCTTAACAGTCCGTATGCAGATTGATGTGGCAGTATGTTTGTGAAGACAGCCAGGCAGGGGGGGACCTTTGCAAATTCTTTTGACAAAAACCTGTATTCTTTACTACATTTCCAAATCTTTTCCCCCATTCGCGTATGCAGTTTGCCGACAGAAGCTGACGCTGCGATACAGGGGCGGTCCCTGATTGCTGCGGCAAATTTCAGCTTTTGCAGCATTAGCAAATAGATCTGGAGATGTGGCAGTATGTTTGGGAAGACAACCAAGCAGGGGGAACCTTTGAAAATTGTGTCGGGGGAAAAAAACTGTATTCTTTACTAAATTTCCAAAGGTTTTGCCCCAGTCACGTATGTAGTCTGCCGACAGAAGCTGATGCTGTGATTAAACATTCCAATAAACATGGAGGCAGCTGCCGCCGTCCACCTCTCACAATCCCTAGAAAGCCCACTTTGGGGGTTCCCAGTCCCCCTGTCGGCATGCCCCCTCCCCAGTTCAATTTGTTTGCCAACAGGGGTGCCCAATCCCCATTGGCATCATGCCCCCCAACACAGACACACTTTCTTTGCTGAGGGGGTGCCCAGTCCCCATCGATTTCAGTCCCCCTGAAAAAAAAAACAGGTGGCACACTGGAAGCCCACCCCATTGTGCCCAAATGTATTTGTGAAACATGTGAAAAAAAAAAAACCTTCCCTCAACATTTGTTTTTTAATTTGGCCCTGTAAACAAGAAAACGGTCCCTCGTCATCATGACACCCCTCCTTCCCCAACCTGCACCCACCCTCTGTGCACCCCAGCTCCTTGCACCCCCCCTCACCCCATACATACCTCTGGAGGCCCGGTGTGGTGATCTTCGGTGGACTGGGAGACGTCTGAATTCTTCAGAAGCCGACCGTGAACTGAAAAAAATCATGGTACACTGTATAATGGCATCAATGGGGAAGGTTTCAACTTAGGTGGATGTCTCAGCCAGTTTTTTGACTTTTGGCTCCAAATTTTCAACATGGGGTTCTTGGGGCTCCACCTCATGAAATCAGTCACTGTCATTTTGCTATTCAGTACCAAAAGGTGATTTCACGGTCACTGCGCAGAATCACCTTTCGGGACTGATTAACAAAATGACAGTGCCACTGTTCATGAGGTGGACTCCCCAAAAAGCCTATCTGTTGCAAATTTAGTAAAAAAATTCAAAGAAATGATTGTTAAAGTGTGTATTGCACAGTTTCCAATCACATTTGTAACTTCGAGAATTTTTAATATTTTCACTTCAGATTTTCAACATTGCCATTTTTTCTCACCTCCTTATGAACACTGCAGCTGTCATTTTTCATATCCTGCCCAAAATGTGTTTTCACACATCTGGCGCACAATGGCATGGTCGCTGTGAGAAATCAACATCTGGGACAGATTAAGAAAATTGCAGTGGCACTGTTCATGAGCAGAGGTCTCAAAATACCTATGCTGAAAATTTGGTGAAAAAATTCCAAAAACTGACTGTGTTACAAGCGTGAATTGTGCAGTGTCCACGCATGCTTGTAACTTCAAGAATTTTTAATATTTTCACTCCAGATTTTCAACATTGCCCTGGTGTGAAAATATGAAGAAGTAGTAAAGTTCACAGTATGTGTAGAAACTATGCAATGCGCGCTTATACTAATCATTTAGAAATTTGTTCTCACAATTTTCAACATGGCCTTTTGGACCTCCCTCATGAACAGTAGCACTGTGATTTTATTAATCTGTCTCAAAAGTTGATTTTGCACAGTGACTGCGCCATTCTGTACCACAGGTGCAAAAACAGCTTTTGGCAGTTTCACACCTGTGGTGTAGAATGGCATAATCGTAGTACAAATCAACTTTGGGACAGATTAATGAAATCACGGTGCTATTGTTCATGAGCGGAGGTCCCAAAAAGGCCATGTTAAAATTTGGTGAACAAATTCCAATAAATGACTGCATTACAAGCGTGCATTATGCAGTTTCTATGCATGCTCGTAACTTTGCCACTTTGTCATATTTTCTCACCAGATTTTCAACATTGCCATTGTTTCACACCTCCTCATGAACAGTACAGATGTCATTTTTCACATCCTGCCTAAAATGTCGTTTCACCACCTGTTGTGCCGAATGGCACATTTGCTGTGTGAAATCACCTTTCAGGATTGAGTAACAAAATGATAGTACCACTGTTCATGAGGTGGGATCCCAAAAAGCCCATGTTGAAAATTTGGAGTCAAAATACCAACAAACGCCCAGGGCATTAGGGTTTCCATTGTAATGCCCCACCCTGTATAGATTGACAGGTGTCTTGTGTGATTTGGATGATACCAGCCGATTGCAATTCATGTACCCCCACCTCCACATTGCAACCGCTTGACAGGCATCGAGGTGTGCCTTGGGGTCTTTGACCTAACTTTCACCCCATTCTCCTATACTGCACCAATCTCAGCTTATTTCCTTATGGAATGGGGTGAAGTAAGGGCGAACCCCAAGGCACACACTTGACACCTGTCAGTGTCTGCAAGGAGTAGGCGGGAGACGGAATGGGTGAGTGTTAAGACAAACGATCAAAGGCACACCCCAGCCTATTGGTCTCTGCAGGGTGGGGGTGGGGGTTGGCATTAGTTCAATACTTCACTGCCATTCCTATTATGCATCTCTCTAACTCATGCAGTACCAATGCCAATACCAGCAAGCAAACATTCAACATTGACAAATGCTTGTTTCCTCATGCTTTTGCTCACCTCTTTTGCCCAGAGATTTATTGCCTTCACTATTCCATCCATTAATCTGGCCCACTGTCACTCCACCCCATCAGGGCAATCCCCCCTGCCAGAGTGTCTCTGATGCATTCGCCCATTTTTTTTTTTTTTTTAATCTACCCTCCTGAAGTCCAGGGCCTTCATCCTTGTGTGGTTCGCCTCCACTGTCATCCTAATATTAAACCAATGTCTGGTGACCACAGGTCCCCAGGTGGCATCCCACCCTGATGTCCTCAACACTGTTCATAAGCACCAGGTCCAGTATTGCCCCATCATGAGTGGGTTCCTTGTCTAGTTGCCTCAGAAATGCCCCCTGCAGGGAGTCTGGGATGACCCTGCTTCTACTGTAGCTGAGGCTGCAGCTGGGAGGCTCCAATCAATATCTGGTAGACTTAAGTCCCCCATCAGTAGTACCTGCCCTTTATCTGCCATCTTGCTAATGGCGTCCCCCAATTCCTTGTTGAGATCCTTCCCCTGTGCTAGAGGTCTGTAAATCACCCCAGGGGGAATGGAGGCTCCAGCTACTGTCTCCAGAGTGACATATAGTATCTCCAGCTCCTCCTTACCCCTTGCATGTCTGTTGTCTTGATACTGTACCTTCATTGACATATAACACAACCACACACACACACACACACACACCTTTCCTCCCCTCCCTATCCTTCCTGAACTGTGTGTATCCTGGTATGGCCATGCCCTAGTTGTGGTTTCCTGTGCACCATGATTCAGTGATGGCCACTACGTCTGGGTCTACCTCTGCTATGATAGCCACAAAATCTGGAATTTTATTTCCAAGACTTGCATTTGCAAACATGGCTTTACACATCTTTCTCCCACCCTACTTGCAACCCCCCGTTCCTTTGGCTCTGCTTAATTTTCCCCTCTCATATTACTATTTTTCTTCTTTGCCCCTTTGTCTCCAGTTCCCCTCCTTTTGCCTTGAAATTGTTCCCTGGGGGAGTTTCCTCCCCTCAGGTTCTCCTTCCCACCTACTTCATTTTGGTGGGGGGCTGTAAATGCCTCCCTCTGTCCTTCCACCCACCATATCAGCTAGTTTAAATGTTTGTCAAGGTAACATTTAAACTGTCCACTGAGGACTGCAATTCCTCTTCTAGATGGATGCAGGCCATCACCCCTGTACAGTCTATGTCCTCCCAGGTTGGTCCCCAATGTAGCTGATCCCTCCTCTCTGCACCATTCCTTCAACCATGAGTGAAAGCTCCTGATGTGCAGTTCCCTGTCCTCCCCTTGGCCATATAGAGATAGTGCCTTGGTGAAGGTCACCATGTGTGCTACCTATTTTAGGGCCCCTCTCCAGAACCCTGAACTCCCACTGAACAATCCCAGCTGCATCTCTAGCTAGGTGACTGATCCCCAGGTGAACAATGACATCCCACTCCCTCCCCTGCTGCCCTAGAGATCTTTAGGATCTACTGACTATCCCTCCAAGTCGTGGCACCAGATAAGCACCTTATCTCCCTGTCCACCCCCTCCCTGTTCCCAAATTGATGCCTAACCATTGAGTCCCCACCACGCTGCTTCTTCTGCTGGGGTCCTCTGCCCCTCACCTTGGGTTACCCCCTTTGGGGGACTCCACATCCTCCCCTGTCTCTGCTATGGGTGCCGCCTCTCCTGGAAGTCCCATCCTGCCAAAATGGCGAAGGAGTTGCATAGTGATGTTGGTGGAGGAATGTTCCCCTGCCCTGCCACACCCACCCTCTAGGATTCCAGCACTGTCCAGCCAGCCCTCTTTCCCAAACACAGGATGCTCTGGGGCAAAAGCAGTGGACTTGACAACCCCTTGGTGAGGGATAAGACCATCTGGATCCTGATAAGCTTAGCCTGGAGTCTAGTGATCTCCTTCCTAAACCCTGAGAGGTGCATACATAGGGGAAACACCCCAGTCTTGCATGAGAAGGGCATTTGGGCTTTCTTCCATTTCCTATCTTGTCCCCCCACTCTTTTCCTGGAGTGGGCAGAGCCATCTACTACCTAGGCTACATTCAATGATGTTCTGCAGTACAGGTTGTGCCTTGACAAACATCCCTGACCACAGTACACTGGTGAGCATCAGCTGCTGTGATCTGGCCTGCCTCCTGATGTGGCATCCCGTGCTCACTCTCAGACTTGGTTCACCTGTGTGGCAACGCAACATGCTGCCGTTGGGACATCGGGGTAACCTTTATTTCCTGTGTTTTTTAAAACTTTACTTTATTGTGCTCATCAAGAAAACATACAATTCAGAGAAGTTTCAGCCTGAGTCAGATTCCATTTGTATCCATTAAACATCATACATCTGTGTGCAATGACCTAACTTCCTTGCTAACTGCGTTTAAATCAGTTAATCATAACTCCGTAGCTTTGTTAGCTCTTGCACCTTAGCAGTCTGGGTGGTGGTAATCTGCTGTATCTTGCATTGCTCCCAGTTCTGTTTTGCAGTTGTACCCCAGTACCGTATTGCACTTGTACCTTAATTCTGCATTGTGTTCATCTTTATTTTGTGGTACATTTGAAAATGAGCTGTTGCAAGCTCAGTATGTCTTTCCTGGTGAAACTTTTGAAATAAATAAATACTACTGATAACATCACAGTAAGCAGGAATGCATTTTCCATTGCTAAAGTTAATTAAAGGGACACTGTCAACCCCTTTAGGCCTCAGACTGTTCCTAGTCTAAAAAGCATATTTTATGATTGTTCACTTTCTGTAGAATGCGCTGACATGGCTGGTAATTTGGTTCTGAGTCCTACTTTCTTTATCAAACTGAAAAACAGACTACTCACTATACTGATGTTGCCACACCAAAATATGTTTGTTTACTTTTCTTAATCAACTCCCACTGTATATTTCCTGGACTTGATAACACCCCCAACAGTCTAACCAGTGGGAACAGACAAAACTATTGCATTGTGAGTGGCTGCACTGCTTGGGGGTGCTCCTAATGTTCAGGGTATGCCGACAGAAGAAACCCGTCGTAAAATCCCCCACCAGCGACATTTTCAACATGTTTTGAAAATGTTGCTGTGAGAGACTCCACTCAGTGAAATTTTTCCCTTCATGAGTTTCACCCCCCTTCCAGTTTCCTCCGGCCAGAGTTAACAATCTATAGAAGGGGGTGCAGAGCCCCCCCACATGGGGGGCTGGGGTGCAGCCCCAAAGAAATAGACTCAATGTCTGACAGGTGAAATTTCACCTGTCGACATTGGGGATGTCACTATGCCGAACCTCAACAACATTGTTGTCGCATCGACATGTTCAGGAAGTGAGCAACAAGAGTAGATCAAGGATTTGAAACAAAACAACATAAGGCATAATTACACAATTACCATGCAGTTCAGTTCTACCAAGAAAGAAGGCAGATTTAACCACCAGCACCAATGAATTTTAGAGAAGGTAATCAATCAGAATATGAGTTTTCAACTTGAAATAATATGTTTGCAAAAAGGGTTGACAGTGTCCCTTTAACTGTTTAAAGTGAGAATGGATCAGTTGTTAGGAGTCTTCAACCAAGCTCCCACATTAACCAAAAAAAAACTGCTGAACTTTTTTAATAAAAAACTACAACATATGCATCTGTATTTCTTTTATATATACAGTATAAGATAAAAGTGAATATATGGACAGATATGAGGAATAGGTAAGTTAGTCTCAGTTAATCCCCAGTGGGCTGTTAAACTTGGTCTCCCTGTGAGTCTAGGAGGGGGTATTGCACTGCTCCTGAGATCTACAGCTCCTGTTTTTATCTTTTCCTTATTCTTTGTTACTGTAGAAATGTGCCTGGAGACAGGAT
This sequence comes from Neoceratodus forsteri, assembly GCA_016271365.2. NCBI lineage: Eukaryota > Metazoa > Chordata > Ceratodontiformes > Ceratodontidae > Neoceratodus > Neoceratodus forsteri. Next base: position 1,065,161,128 of record CM028135.1, read on the forward strand.
CCTCGTTCTTTGGACTTTATCTGCTCCAGCTGGTTGATGAAGTACGGGATAACATGGTCTCCTGCTTAACACTCTGGAGGCAGTGTGGTGTAGTGGTTAGAGCACTGGCTTACAACTGGGAAATCACAGGTTCAAACCCTGTTAGAGCCAAGTACTCACTGAATGACCTTGAACTGCTGACGAAATGGGCTTAAGCAGGAAGGACCCCACTGGACATGAGGTAATGCATCTCAGCCGGGCTATCCTGAGTAAATAAACTGTGAAAGAAATGAAATAATAATCATTTCCATAGCATCTGATTCATAAAGAGAGGATTACAACATCACTAGCTGCTTTCCTTCCTAATAAAGAAAGAGGTGAAGAAGATAACAAAATATATGAACTATAACCAGACCTGTATGTAGCCCTGTTCCCCTTTCACCACTGGTGCTCCAACCAACAGTATCATAGATTCCAATCTGTTAGTGGCTCTGTATGATGATACCATCACTTGCATGGGTTGCTACTTCATTGCAATTTTTTTTAATTAGTAGTTTATTTCCTTTTTTGCCTGACCAGCCCCATTCTGGATCAACACCCCCCCCCCCCGAGCCGCATTACCCAGCTTGTCTGGGACTTACTGATTGGCCAGCCATCCTCTACCAGAGGACCAGGGAGTCCAGTCACTGATGTGGGGCCTGCAGGGGACTGAGCCTTCATTCTGCCAATCAGGAGGGTCTCCATTTTGTTCCTAACAATGACATGCTGTGTGAGCCCTGCCCCCATGAAGATGCCTCCCTGGTGTCAAGTGAGGGGGACTCTTTCTCTGGCATCCTGCTGCACTACCACCTAGAACCTTCAGGTGGCAGCCACCTAGTGGGATGCACAGATCCCCCCCACCTGAGGGAGCAGAGCTGCCCTTGGGGCTCATTCCTCCCACCCCAGATGGCCCCTGAGTGACCTGCATCTGTTTCTGAACCTGGGTCACTAGTGAGGCAGAAAATGAGGTGCCCAACAACTTCGCCCTCCACACCATTGGGCCATCCTTGCAACACTGCAATTTAAACAAATCAGGGGAGTGGCTCCACTTTCATCAGTGTCACAGCCCATGGCAGTAGCGATATCTATGTCAGACCTCACTAACCGATTGCAGCCAGAGAAGTCACTTTTCAGAGAACCTGTAATTGAGCACAAGAGGGGCTGCGTGCAGAGCTGGTTTAAAAATCAGGGAGATGGAAAACGAGAAAAGGAGAGAAGCATAGGAAAAGAACAGGGGGTAAGCAAATGTGACTGAAGAGTTATGTAATATTACCTTTCTCTTTCAAATAGCTGTATATCACAACAAAAGTTTGTATTTCATTATACAGTGGATGTAAAAAATCCTGTAACCCCTTTGGTCAACCAAGGTCTTTACCCATGGGCAAATCCTGCAGTTACCCCTGGCTGAGGAAGAGCACTGATAAAGAACAAGGCATAATAAAACACATTTTAAAACGTATGTTACAGATGGGTCAATTATATAATTACAATATGGCACGCCAGGGTGTGGGTAGCTGGGAAATTACCCACTTCTCATGTGGGTCAAGTCACTCAGTTGTATCTTGTGACTCACTACATGAGGCATAAGTAAAACCCCCAATAACTCACACCCTTTTATGAATAACTGCTTAATAAACTGAGCAGGCCACCTTTAAAGAGCTAATGTACAGCCTAAAATTAATATAAGTTTTTAAAAGCAATCAACTATTATCTTCTACGTCTGAGGTGCTTTTTCTTTTCCCTTTAGTTAATATGATTTTTTACCTGATGTTATTAGGTGTGATCTGTGGACCAGCACTCCGCATGGTAGCTGACATATCTACTTCTATTCCCCCCACACACACACTGCATCATCAGCACTGTGACACCCCTGAGTGTGACATCACAGCTACTCAGGAAGAGACACGAAGTAAATGTCAAATCAATCACCTGTGATGTCATAGTCAGTGAGGTCACAGTGCTGATGATGTAAAGGCGGGAACAGAACTAGATATGTCAACTGCCAGGTAGAAGAAAGTGCTGTTCCACACCTCCAGCATACCCTTACAGAAATAATTATATGAAATGTTTTCATGCTGCACACATAAAACTACCCAAGTGATATGAGTGCTGCAAGTATGATTTAAATGTTAAACTGGAACCAACTGCGTGCATATGGCATGCATGCGAAAGGCAAGTGGACACTGATAACTGCACACATAAAAGTTAAGTGACTTGCTCAGGAGTGGGGGTTAATGAGATTCAAACCCAGGTCTTCATGCCTCCACATCTTTTGGCTTTCAGTTCAGTGCCTTTAACCACTAAGCTATACTGTCTGCACTCATATGGCTCGCTTGTATTTCAATACATACTGTATCTGAATACAGCTGCACACTTACGGCATGCTTTTAGCCACTGTTATGCTTTTCAGTTTTCTTCTCTCCCTCATTTAATTTTCACAGTTGAACTGTAGCACACATACCAATAGAAACACATGTGGTTTTTCCCACCCCCAATACATAAACTTACCTACAAAACTACTTAATCACTTCTGTCTGGCCAGTACTCCTACTATTTTCTCTCCATAATTTTGAATGCTTCCACATAGAGACTTTTAAGGTGTAAACACAAAAGTAGCAATAACTCCACACACAGACACACACACACACACACACACGCACACATGCACACACACACACCCATACATGGTCAGTCCCCCCATGCACACACACTGTAGCAGGTATGGCCATGCTGCTACAGACAACCCACCACGTATAGATATAAGTAAAAAGTCTCTTACTTTAGTATTAGGGAGCCAGAGGCAGGATTCTTGATGATGTCTATGGGTCAGAGTGCTGAGGCGTACCACCTTGAAATGAATGGAGTTATTTTCTTTTACTGTGTAATATGTCATGATGGTGAGTTGGAGAATAATGAAGGCCACTGTTCTACTAGCAAGGCCCTTGTTAGTCGAGCGGTGGCCTTCAATAATCTCCAACTCTCCATCAATAATGTATAAAATAGAAATAAACAAATACCCCCATTAATTTCAATGGTGCACACCCCTGCAGTCTCCTTTGCTGTTTGCCATAATGTGCCTGAGTGAGGGGATGTAGAGGTCTGCTTCACTGGAGGGGGGGTGATTAAGCCTGACTACAGTGGGGCTCCAATAGTCTGTGCATGCCATACCGCTCAACTGTCTGTGAATGCAAGGGACAGCTCTAGAATGTCTGTAATGTCTCTGAAAGGTACAGCTTATTTCTTTTGACTGAAAAGTGATATGCAAATCAGGAAAAATTCAAATGTATAAGATTTGTCTGTATATATCCTGGAGCAGTGCATCAGATTTGGGCTTAAACCCATCCAGTTACTAATCAATGTTTTTCCTGGTTGATGTTCTGCCCCCCCCCCCAAAAAAAAAAGAACTCTGTCTCAATTTTTCTCCCTAACTCCATTCCATCCCCTATGGGTCATGAAGCCACCCAAAGGTGAAGAAACATGAAAAAAACATCAATATTTCAGTCCTTCTGCCTTCCCCAATCCCCCTGTAGAAACAATTGTTTACTTTTACTTACCCTGCCACACGACCAGAACCTGCAGCCTGGCATAGTGTGCCACATCACAGTTTTTAGTCTGCTACTCCCCTCTCCTTCTGCTAGAAGCTGGATGGTAGAACCAACCATCACAGGTCCCCAACATGGTCTGCGATCAAGTCACCTCACCAACCAAACTCACCCAACCTGTGTTGCTTGCTTCTTGCTTGGTTGCTGCTGTGGTTGCTGCTGCACTGCACTGATCAAGGCCTATGAAGGCCACCCACACCACTGTCACCACTGCTGCTAAGCCTAGCTTGTTGCCATGGGGGTCTGTGCTGTTTTGTTTGCAAGGCAAGCCTAGCAGAGTAAGTAGGTAGCCTAGTCTTGAGTTAGTGTCTCGCTCACCCTCTGCCACTTCAGCTACCAGGGGAGATGGAGACTCACTAAGAGTAGACCAACAAAAACATGCTACCACAACACTGCTATTGAGAGTTCAGTGCTCACTGACTCCTCCAAGCTATAGTGTGCAGTCTGTCTACTATGTGGCAGGAAAGACAGTGTCGCACTTGCAAGGCTCATGCGCTCTTTCTTGACTGGAGCTCATCCACATCACATATGATTGTGCCACCGGTAATAGGTGGAGAGAGTGGAGAACACAATACAGACACAGTCTAGTCTGGAGAGTACCTGCAGCGTGAGCACACACAGGCCGGGTGGGCACTTATTGTGCAAAAGATTAAATCCAAATTTAAAGTAATTATTGCCACACCATAAGAACAACCTAGGCACAAATATGGGGGGGGGGCAATTGCCTCCCTCTGCCTTACCCAAATGGCATTCCTGCTTAATGATAGAAATTCATTCTCAGGTGCTAATGCAATGGTTTCCATTGTATTCTGAGGTACTGTATCTCCATGTTTCATGAAGTGTCCTAATCATCATGTGGGTTAGTGTCCCTCTCTATGTCCCTCATTCTGAATGTCCACATCCTTCATTTCAGTGGCAAAACGTGAGGTATGGTGCATGCTTCCGAGACGCTACTCAGCACAAAGAGTGATGAGCATGGCCATAGTGTATATGCTCAATACAGAATGACAAAGGGAAAGTATGTGAGCTAAAACAGTCATGGAGAAACACATTTGTAGCACTAAATATGCATAAGGGATTTGCATGGTCCAAAACAAAAAGGATAGGCTTCAGAACACTGAGGCCCCTCTTCATACATCTGGAATGGGGGATGTTGACTGCCTATATCCTAGGCATTTAGTGCAGTAAGCAAACAATACTTTACAAATTAATATTGATTTAATGACAAAAATCAAAAGCCATTAAACAACTTGCAAAAGGATCAGAATTAATGATGTTATCTAATTTTTATGGAAATTCAAATAAAAATGTATTTTAATGACTCTAATTGCTAGCAGTAGTATGAGAAATAGAAACTGATGGAGTTTTTTAGATGAGATTTGTACCAGCTTAGCTGCTGCACACATGGCAAGTGTGCAGCAAGTTAACCTGATGTGATGTTTAAATGATGTTCACACCAGCTTAACTGCTGCACTCATGTCAAGCTTGCTACACATTAACCTGATGTAATTTTTAGAAGTTGTTCACACCAGCTTACCTGCTGCACACATGTCAAGTTTGCAGCATGCGAACATGATTTGCTTTTTAGATCTGATTCACTTAGGATCACTTTGTATATGCGAACTGCATGCAAACATTGCACAATTAAGCATATGGCATCATTCTGCATGTACACAGCACATCTATATTTCTCTAGGAGTAGTACTGGCACATGGAAAACTTTCTAATGAGCAAATAGGAAAAAATACTTCAGAAATAAAAAGCTACAAGTAACTACTTCTCAAAAATTGTAATATTCTTCTGTCTGTTATTTTTGGTTCCACTAGCTCTTTATTTTTTTGGGGTAGTATTGTTTATCACATGAAAGGTATATATTGTAGGACAATAAGAATAGAGGAAAACTGCCACTAAATACCCCACAGCCTACAACAACTACTCCGTTAGTTGGATATCCAAATTTTAGACACACCCATGAAAGCTTATCCACATTTAAGACATGCCCACGACAGTTTATCCACATTTAAGACATGTCCATGACAATGTATCCACATTTAAGACATGCCCATGAGTTTTTCCACATTTAAGACATGCCCAGAACAGTTTATCCACATTTAAGACATGTCCACGACAGTTTAGCCATATTTAAAATATGCCCATGACAGTTTATTTACATTTAAGACATGCCCATGACAGTTTAACCACATTTAAGACATGTCGACAACAGTTTAGCCATATTTAAAATATGCCCATGACAGTTTATTTACATTTAAGACATGCCCATGACAGTTTAGCCACATTTAAGACATGTCCATAACAATTTATCCACATTTAAAATATGCCCATGACAGTTTATTCTCATTTAAGACATGCCCTTGACAGTTTATCCACATTTAAGGCAAGCCCACGACAGTTTATCCAAATCGTGGGCAAGATACTGGGGGGCATAGTCAAGGATATGTTGGAAATTCACATATTAGAAAATGAACAGTGTCATGCATCATAGCACGGTTTTGTGAAGGGCATATCCTGTCTGACAAATCTCATGGAGTTTTTCAAAACAGTCACTGCTGCCCTGGACAAAGGATTGCCAGTGGACATGGTCTACTTTGATTATTCAAAAGCATTTCATTCGGTGTCTCACAATATTCTAATTAGTCAATTGCACATGGTGGGATTACACCCCACATTAGTTTCTTGGATTAAATCTTGGTTGGGTAACAGATTGCAGCAAGTATGTATAAGGGGTCAGACTTCAGAGTGGGTTTCAGTGACAAGTAGAGTGCCGCAGTGGTCTGCGCTGAGGCCTTTTTTATTTAATGTATTAATATCATCTATGAAAACGTCTGAGGATGTATGGATGTCTAAAGATGCAGATGATGCAAAGATAGGAGCAATTATAAATGATAGATTGTCTGCATTTTCCTTACAGAATAATATAGATGAATTAGGAAAGTGGACACTCAAACATGGATTGGAATTTAGTGTGGCAAAGTGCAGGGTGACACACTTTGGGCATAATAATCTAATGGTAGGGTACAGACTCTGTGACACTCCACTTGAAACAACTGAGCCTGAAAAGGACTTGCAGATATTTATCACAAATAAATTAACCATTGACTATCATATACAAGAAACTGTGAAAAGATGTAACAAAATAGTGGGGTGTATTATGAGAAACATCAAATGTAAAAAGAAGGAAGTTATAGTACCGCTGTACACATCCCTGGTTAGGCTCCATTTGGAGTACTGTGCCCAATTCATATCCATGCAAACTAATAATAGTAAAAGGCAAATGGAGAAGGTAGGTGAAGGGTCACCAAAGGATACAGGGAATGAGGGGAAGGACTACAGAGAAGCTTGAGAAGTTAGGGATGTACTCACTTCAGTATAGAAAACCAAAGGAGACTTATGCTATACATACAAAGCATTCCATAATGAAGAACTTTGGCTAACTTCAGGTCTTTGTAGATCATAAAATACAAGGCAAACAAGAGCATACTCTCCGAGATTAAGAGAGGAAACAACTAAGACGAAGAAGAGGGGAGAGTGGTTTAGCCAGAGAGTTGTGGGACCTTGGAATGCATTACTGGAACTGGTGGTGACATCCAAAACACTTACACAGTTTAAAAAACAGTTGGATAATTATATGGGAGATAGGAAGACAATGCATATCCACTGATATGTTACGAGTTATTATGGCCTTTGGCCAATAGACCTGTATGAAACTATGAAACTATTTAAGACATGCACACGATAGTTTGACATGTTCATGATGGTTTAGCCACATTTAAGACATGTCCATAATAGTTTAGCCACATTTAAGACATGTTCACAATAGTTTATCCACATTTGAGACATGTCCATGATAGTTTATCCACATTTAAGACATGTCCACAATAGTTTAGCCACATTTAAGACATGTCCACAATAGTTTATCTTCTTTAAAGATATGTCCATGAGATTATCAACATTTAAGACATGCCCACAAGTTTATCCACATTTAAGACATGCCCACAATAGTTTATCCGCATTTAAGACATGTCCATGATAGTTTATCTGCATTTAAGACATGCCCACAACAGTTCATCCAAATTGAAGACATACCCACTCAGTTTAGCCACATTTAAGACATGCCAATGATAGTTTAGCCACATTTAAGACATGCCCACAACAGTTTATCCACATTTTAGACATGCCCATGCAGTTTATCCACATTTAAGACATGCCCACAACAGTTTATCCACATTTAAGACATGCCCACAACAGTTAATCCACATTTAAGATATGCCCACAACAGTTTATCTACTTTTAAGACATGCCCATGACAGTTTATCCACATTTAAGACATGCCATAACAGTTTATCCACATTTAAGACATGCCCATGACAGTTTATCCACATTTAAGATATGCAACAACAGTTTATCTACTTTTAAGACATGCCCACGACAGTTTATCCACATTTAAGACATGTCCACAACAGTTTATCGACATTTAAGATATGCCCGTGATAGTTTATCCACATTTAAGACATGTCCATGACAGTTTATCCACATTTAAGACATGCCCACAACAGTTTATCCACTTTTAAGGCATGCCCACATGTTTATCCACATTTAAAACATGCCCACGACAGTTTATCCACATTTAAGACATTTCCGCAACAGTTTATCCACATTTAAGACATGCCCACAACAGTTTTATCCACATTAAGACTTGTCCACGATAGTTTAGCCACATTTAAAACAACACCCATGATAGTTTAGCTACATTTAAGACATGTCCATGACAGTTTGTTCACATTTAAGACATGCCCATGACAGTTTGTTCACATTTAAGACATGCCCATGACAGTTTATGCACATTTAAGACATGCCCATGAGAGTTTATCCACATTTAAGATATGCCCATGACAGTTTATCCATGTTTAAGACATTCCCACGAGAGTTTATCCACATTTAAGACATGCCCACGAGAGTTTATCCACATTTAAGATATGCCCACGACAGTTTATCCACGTTTAAGACATGCCCACGAGAGTTTATCCACATTTAAGACATGCCCACAACAGTTTATCTACATTTAAGATATGCCCACTACAGTTTATCCATGTTTAAGACATGCCCATGAGAGTTTATCCACATTTAAGACATGCCCACAACAGTTTATCTACATTTTTTTTTAATTATTTTTCTTCACCTCCAGGCTCGGAACTCTCTCAGGCTACCTTGCTCGCCTGCATCGCTCTACCACCCGCTGTGTTCCCCACCATCTTCAAAACCATTATGACTCCCTGGGACATGGGGGGCTACAGCCCCAGGGAGATCGAATGGGCTGTGGCAGGGAACCAGCATTAGGCGTGTGGCGGTGGCACTGGATGAGCCATCGCCTAGTCGGCTGGAGGGGCCTTTTCCTTGTGTGTCCTTCACCCCGTCGTGTGCATGTCCCCAATGATGCGGTGCATGGCAACCCTGCCATTGGGCAACACTTCTGTTTGCATGCAGTCCAGCACTCTGCAGCACCCCGATCTCTACCAGGGGCCAGAGTGCCGGCATCCAGTGCCCTCCCACGGGAAAGGAGAGCAGCCTGGAGGTGTCGATCTTTCCTCCCCTGCCAACCCCTGATGCCCGAGTTCGGTCCGGAACCCAGGTCACCAGCATGGCACAAGGTGTGGTGTCCACCTCCTCAACCCTCAGTGCCACTGGGCCGGCCAGTTTATCTACATTTAAGACATGCTCATGACAGTTTATCCACATTTAAGACATGCCCACGACAGTTTATCCACATTTAAGATATGCCCATACAGTTTATCCACATTTAAGACATGCCCACGACAGTTTATCCATGTTTAAGACACGCCCATGACAGTTTATCCACATTTAAGACATGCCCACGACAGTTTATCCACATTTAAGACATGCCCACGACAGTTTATCCACATTTAAGACACGCCCATGATAGTTTATCCGTGTTTAAGACATGTCCATGATAGTTTATACACATTAAAGACATGCCCCGACAGTTAATTCACATTTAAGACATGCCCATAATGGTTTATCCACTTTTGAGACATTTTCATGATAGTTTATACAGATATAATTACTGGTGACCCCCTTTACTAAACAGATTAGTGTCGTATTTCAAATGTCAGAACAACTGGCCTACCTGGTTATTAAGGCGTTTTTAGAACACTTTCTCTGCAGCCCTGTCCTTGAGCTGGAATGCCTGTCTCAAGACTGCTACTTAAGTCCACTCACCATTAGCGGCTCACAGCAGTCTCCAACACGTCACACAGGCACTCCCTGTCATCTCACTATCAGTCACAGAAAAGCCTATAAATAAGTTAAACTTGTGCCACCGACTTCAGCTTCATTACGCTGTCTGCTGCCACCGACTGGAACTGACAAACTCGCCAAAATGGATGCTGCTGCGAGGAGGACCAACAAACTCATCCCTCCCACTGACCTGACTGCTCCTGCTACCCGAAAGCTGTTTCTGACTCTCTTTTAAAGTGCTGACAAAAACTTCTTGCACCAGTAATTATAAAAAATAAAGTATAGGCATCTGTGTTTTTATGGATTTTTTTCTGCACACCCTCAGTGTGTAATGACCTCATGAACCTCTTAAGCTTCGCTCTCGAGGTTTATGAGTCAACACACACCTCGGGTGTGTAGAAAATATCCGTAACACACAGTTGCCTATACATTATTCTCTATTTAAGACATGCTCACAATAGTTTACCCATACCTAGTCCACAGCAAAAAAAGGAAAAAATAAAAAACACTGACTCTGCCTCATCAGGTACTACAGAGATTTCAAAGCTTCTAGTCATATAATAGTAATAACATTCAGTTAGCCAGAATATACTTAGAATAACTGGCTTTTTTGGCTGACTAAATGCCTCACCCTTCGGCCTTGGGTGTTCAATCATCCACATCAGCCAGTTATTCCTTATACTGCGGCTAACCGAATGTTATCCCTTAAACATATTGTACAGTTGGGTGGTTTGACGCAGAATATTCAATTTATCTTCACTAGTAAAGGGAACAAGACCTTAACTCTTGGCGGCAGAGCCACAAGTAAGTTACAGAAGTCTTGCCTTCTCTAGTGCTGAAAATTGTGTATTTTGAGTCAGACCTTTGTGCATTTGATTTCCTTAACATAAATTTACTAGTTATAACTTTTTTTCGGTTTAAGGACATTTAGAGTAGTACTTTTAAACTTATAGGTGATCAAAGGGTGGCAAGTTGTTTTTAATTTTTCTGTAACTATTTCTCTTCTTGCAGCTCACAAGAGAATATAAATGGCTTCTTTAAGCCACTGAAATGTTCAGTTAGAATGCTTCAGTGGCTAAAGGAAAGTATATCTAGCCCCTTTGGAGCTAGATACCTGACAATTTGCCTGCATTACCATCTTGGAAGAATCTTAGAAACTACTACGTATAAAGAAGTTTTCTATTTTTTCCGTTCTTCCCTTATGCCCCTTTCACTCACCAGTCCTCGACATAACTCGAGATCCCCAAGACATCTCCATGGGGCACTCGCTCCACACCAAAGTACCACCTCCTCCATTCTGCCTTGGAAGATGCCCTGGGTGGGGTCAGGGTGGGAGATTTACCCCAGGCTCACTTTGTGCTTCAGGAGCTGTGCTATGGTCAGTGGAGTGGAGCCCTTGAGTTTCTAGGATCTGCCATCCTCAAGAACAGTGGCCATTTTCCTTGCTCTTGCTGCCTCTCCTGGAGTTCTGTACTGCCATGATGTCTACGGGATGTTGCTCGTGACAAGCACAGGAGCCCTGCCCGCCCACCAGCCCTCCAGCCACACTGCCACCTGTCGTCACCCAAGTGGCAGTGTTGTGGCAGAGGACAAGAACCTATGGAAAACACCCTCCCAGAGAGGGACAGCTTATGTGGGATACTCAGTACATCTCTCCCCAGCTGGCCTCCAACAAATCCATGCTCATTCCCAAACTGGGGTCACCAGCATTGCGAGCGGTAGTGCTATGGTCACACCGACAGGATGGCAAATGTAAAGAGATTTGATTAAGAAAATGTTAAGCTACAGGAGTTTATAATTTGGCAATATATTTGTCATATTCCATGAATATTTTTCAAAAAGTAAAGTTTCCAGAAAATCTGGATGTTTGTAATTCTGCTATTGCAGGCATACGCCTGAAATGTGGTATGCATACCCAGTATCAATAAGTTCAGAAACCTGACAAAGCTGGAGGTATTTTGTTTAGTACTTTACAGTTTATAGTGGAAATACCACAGATTACTAATTTGGCAAACATTCGCTCGAAAATTAATGGAAACGTAATAAACCACTCTCCCCTCTTTTTTGTCTTAGTTGTTTCCCCTCTTATTCTCGAAGAGTATGCTCTTGTTTGCCTTGTATTTTCTGATCTACAAAGACCTGAAGTTAGCCAAAGTTGTTCGTTATTGAATGCTTTGTATGTATAGCATGTCTCTTCTTATTTTTCTTTACTGAAGTGAGTACATCCTTAACTTAGTCAATCTTTCTCTGTAGTCCTTCCCCCTCATTCCTTGTATCCTTTTGGTGACTCTTCGCTGCACCTTCTCCACCTGCCTTTCACTATTATTATTTTGCACAGATATTGATTGGGCACAGTACTCCAAATGGGTCCTAACCAGGGATGTGTACAGCAGTACTATAATTTCCTTCTTTTTACATTTGATGTTTCTCATAATACACCCCACTATTTTGTTACATCTTTTCACAGTTGCCACTAGAATTCAACTTGTGGAATTGAACTTTAGCAAAGCACTTTTCACCACTGAATCCATTTAGCTGTGTAGAGCTGTTAGCTGTCTTGTAGTTCCTTTCTGAGGGACTATTCCACCTCCACCCTGCTTTTACATTGGTTGTGCACATGCACAAACCAATGTATTATTCATATGGGATTTTGGTTGGGGGTGTCGCTGCAGAGACAATTGTAGTACACAAAACCAGGGTCTCGCAATGGTCTCGGCAGTCTATACTAATGACCACTTGGTGTGGTCCTGATGCAGCTCTCTGCTGGGTGGGCCGAATGGTCATGTGCTTCAAAGGGCAGAGGCTGCTCCAATCAGAGAGGGCTTTGGTCCTTTGATTAGCATAAGTAACTCCAGCCATGCACATTACAGTTGACACTATTGCGCATGGCCAGAGTTATGCTGCTCCTGCTGCCCTGCACCCCCCCAGTGATCAACATGAGCCACGACACGGCTTTGTGACAGGAGGCTCCTGCCACTCTTGAGGGCTGACCTTTTCTTAAATCTGTTGCAACAGTTCTTCTATTTCTTAGCGTAATCTATCCTTTACAATTTCTAGTCCATAAGGTTGACTACCTATAGGCATCTCCTTCCCTTTCTTGACTATGCTATAGTGTCCTCTTTAATTTTCATTTTCCCTCTCAGGCCCTCGTACAGGAGGTTATTGTAGTGACCTCCAAGCATATGTAAAACAGGTTGAGTTTTGTTTTCCAATTCAAATTTTATTGAAAGTTTTACATTACAGGAACAGATCCATACCTGGAACAGCAGACTAGACAGACATTTAACAAAGCAATGGACCTGCCCCTCCCTCCACCACTACCCCTCCTTCCACATCACCCTCCTCCCATCCCCTCCTCCCTAACCATCCCCCCTTCAGTACAGCAGGGTGAAGCGCGAACACCCAGATAGAAGTAAAGGCATCAATACATATCACTTATAAGGAGTATAGAGTACGTAAGGGGTCCCAGATCCTTCTGTACCTCTTAAGCCTGTTACTGAGGCTTGCTATCGCCTTCTTCATTCGCAGATTAGCCAGCAATTCATTAAGCTATTCAGTATAAGAAATCTCCTTGCTGTCCTTCCAGTGTTTCAACACTAATTTTTTGACAGACATAGAGATAAGGGCCATATAAAATTTGCAATTAAGCACTGAAATTCCAGAGTAATATCCAAGTAAACAGGTTTCCGCAGTAAATAAGTTAGACAGCCCTATAAGTGTGTCTACATTATGTTGAATGCTAGCCCATAGTGGGGCCACCGAGGACAGGTCCAGAAAATATGAAGTACAGTGCCTTCCTTGGTGGCAGTGGGAACATAAGGATGAGGCACTAATCCAAATTTGGCTAATTTCTGTAGGAAGTAATAAGATTATGCAAGATATGAAATTGCATGAGACATAGCCTGTCCTGGGTTACAAATCTATGATAGTTACACCCAAGGGTAGGCCAATCAATATTCAAATCTGGGAAAAGAAGCCCAGTAAGATGTGGGACCCAAGCAGTCCGGATAGAGGCAATCGTATAGGATCCCATACGTCTTGGAAACAGCTTATGGAAACTGCTAGATGGCTTAGTTCCAATTGGAAAGATAATCTGGCTGGCTGTGGGGGTTTGTTCCCAGCACTTTAATGAGAAGGTGTCTCAGTTGGAAGACTTTAAAATTTGCTGGTTCAGAATATTGAATTTACTCATGATTTCTGTAGAGAAAACCAGGAGCCATCTTCCTTTATAAAGCTGGTGAGCAGGCCATCCCCCAAGTATGATAACCATCTTGGTATCAGGACCTGGTTATTGATTTTAAAGTTGGGGTTACCCCATATGGATTGAGACAAGTCAAGAGTGCGTCTATATTTGAGGAAGGCACAAAGTTGGGAATGAACTTTTACAGATATAGCTACAGGAGAGCACTGAGGCTTGATGGCAGAGAGTTTAGCTTTGTGTGTAAAGTGCTGCCAGTGATAGACATCAGGATTGAATATGGACTAGTTCAATTTTGAGCCAAAGCAGGGAAGAAAAGTGGGAGGATAATGAGTTACCCATCTGACAACCATCTGAGGTATTTGGTGGCATGGCTAGCCCAGTTATAAAGGCCTAGGTGGGGAAGGCATAGCCTCCTTTAAACTTGGGAGCAGCTAGTTTGCAAAAGGCTATTGGCAAGACAAGGCAAGGCACATTTTATTTAAAAGAGATGCCCATCCTGGAGGCTCTGGGTGCCATACATCAATCAATAAATACAATGCATGAATACAATACAATGTTCTAAACAGAATAAACAAGATTTTCTATACAATAACTCCCCTCAATTTCAGCTGCCTTTAAAGTCTCTAAAACTAAAATGTCAGATTTATCTTAATTAAAAAAAAGACAGTTAAAGGGATTAACTGTACAACTGTACAAAAGGCCTTAGGCGGCCTTAAAAACTTCAACTGATGGGGCCTCCTAACAGCTAAAGGAAGCGAATTCCACAGGACGGAGCAGCAACACTGAATGCTCTATACTTGGCTGTTTGCCAGACCAGATGAATTCGGTGAGGAGCCCATGCACTTGTTTAACCCAGGACCCTGAAGCCAAATATTAAGTATGTTAAGGGATAAAACAGGCAGGAAAATCATTCCTCTTAATTAGATTAATTCTCCCCCACAAAGAAATCGGAAGAGCGAGCCATCGATCTAAATCCTGACTAATAACTTGTACCAGAGAATCTAAATTCTGTTTCATACAAAGGGCTAGATTTCTTGTCAGTTCAATTCCAAGATACCTTAGAGAATCTTGTGTCCAGGAAAGCCCTAACGCCAAAAACAGCATCTTTAAATATCTTATGATTAAGCGGAAAAACAACCGTTTTGCTAACATTTAACTTGTAATTTGATACCCGGCTATATTCTTCAATAATTTCTAACATGGGTGGGATAGATGTATCCAGGCGAGATAACTAGAAGAGGAGGTCATCTGTGTAAGCAGAGACCTTGACTTCCTGGTCTTGGATGGTAATTCCTTGAATCCCCTGACATTCCGTCAATCTATGGATGAGGGGCTCCAAATAGATATTAAAAAGCAAAGGAGACAAAGGGCAGCCTTTCTTGTACCCGATTGTAATGAGAAAAGTTCTGAGATCACTCCATTACCAGTCACATGGGCAGCTTGGGACTGGTACAGAGCTTGTATCCATTTCTGGAATTCAGGGAGAAAATCAAAGACCTTGAGAGTCCGAAATAGAAAGTTCCAGTTAACTCTATCGAAGGCCTTCTCTGTGTCCAGAGATAACAAGGCCACAGGGAGAGAAGCATCTCAGGACACCGAGAAGACATGCGCCAGAGTATGAAGGTGGTTTACCAAGACCTCCTTCATGAAGCCCACTTGCTCCAGACCTATAAGATCGGGAAGAATTGGGCTAAGATTGTCAACAAGTAATTTAGTTAAAATTTTAATATCCTGATTAAGGATGGCAATATAGTAGTAACTCGAAACCAATTCAGGACTCTTATCAGCTTTGGGCAAAAGAATAATCAGGGCTTCAAATAAAGTTAGGTCAGCCTGTACCCTGATAAAATATGTTGGTACAATGGCAGAAGTAAAGGGATAACCTGCTCTTTAAACTTTTGTAGAAATTGACAGAAGCCGTCCGCCCAGGGTTTTATCTGTGGAGAGACTTTTGATAACTTCAGTCAGTTCTAAGCGCAGAAATAGGGTTACTAACACACGTTGTTGGGCTTCAGAAAGGGAAGGTAAATGGAAGGCCCCTAAAAAAACTGTCTAGAGTTTGGTCTGAAGGTAGATTGGGCATAGGCCTATGTAGTTGTTTATAGTAGCTGGTAAATTTGGCTACAATATCTGCTGGTGTCGTTTTCAGAGAGTCATCGCCCTGAGAATGAATTGGGTGGATGAATCAAGAAGATTCTTGTTTCTTTATTCTGACAGCTAACAAGCGCCCTGTCTTCCCACCCTGGTCTATATCAACGGCCTTAGTTCTTAGGATTGCAAATTCAGCCTTTTGTCTCAAAAGGTCTAGATTAGTGTCCCTCAATTTGACCAATTCCTGCCTAAGGTTTTCAGGGGAATGGGGGGTCAATTTTGCCTCTATGTTCCAGATTTGAGAAAGAAGATGTAACAGTTGTTGTTCACATTTTTTCTTCCTCTGTGATACCAGGCCAATCAAGATTCCTCTTAGATATGCCTTAAAGGCACACCATTCCATGTACGGCCTAGTAGTGGAATTACAATTAACCTCAGTGAACTGTTTAATATGATCCAAGATATGTTGGGTTGCTACTGAGTCTTTCAGCAATTGATCATTGATCTTCCAACGTGCCCCCCTTTTGGGTAGGAGCGAAAGGGAAAGTTGGCACGTAACCAAGGAAAGATCTGAGGGAGGGCCAGGTTGAATGGAGGAGTCCAAGACACCAGGGAGAAGTGTCTGGGAGAAAAGTATATAATCAATGTGGGAAGAGGACCTGTGAACTGGGGAGGTGAATGTGTATCCCTATCATTGGGGTTAAGGATGCGCCAGGCATCACACAGGCCCATTTGGTCAATCAAGCCTCGAAGTGCCTGCTGAGCAGAGGAGAGCCCTTTTCAAGAATGACAATGTCGATCCATTACGGATCAAAAACTAAATTTAGGTCACCCCAGGATTATCGGGATCGATAGAAGGGGATGAGACATTAATGAGCTGCGTGAAAAACCCAGGAGCATCCACACTGGGCCTGTAAAGGCTGCCTAAAAGAATTTCAGTAGAATATACTGTGCCCTGAACCAATATAAATCTGCCCTGGGAGTCTCTGATAATCTGAGAGGGGGATGAATGATAATCTCCTATTTATTAAAATCATGACCCCACAACTCTGGGTAGTGCCCCCCGTGGAGAACACCTGCCCCACTTGTTGTCTCCTCATCTACAATGCATCAGAATCTAATAAATGTGACTTTTATATAAATATAATTTCAGCTGTCAGAATATTCAAATGCTTCAGAACCTTATATTGTTTAATTTTATAACCCTTTCACATTCCATGTGGCCAGTTTAAGATCTCTAGCCATTTGCTTTAGTAGAGTCAGACCAGAAAACTGTCAGTAATATGGCATAGGTAAATGACCTTGATATCTTATCAAACACTGATTCTGTGCTGTCCCCCATCCTCCACCCCAAACCCTCATACATATCCCACATATCAGAAGATATCTGAACAGAAGCCCCCAAACAATAGACTAACCCAACCCACCCTTCCCCTTACTGTTACAAACTTCGTTCTGTAAAACCCCATTTCACTGCTCCCCCTCTCCAGCCACCCTTAACTATTACCTGCACAACATGTCCCATCCACTGAATACCTGAAGAAGAAAATATATTTGCCTGGAATCATAACAAGAACCCTTGATCCAGGTCAGCAACAACCAGGCTATTAATAGTACAATCATTAAATGTAAGGTTAATTCACCTTGAACCTTGTAATACAACAAAACAAGCAATGACAAAAAAAAAAACACTTAACAAATAAGGAGTAAATATATAAGCTCAGAGTTGCTAATAACAGAAGAGCTCCACTATTTTCCTGGATATCTTAAGTCTCTACAGTGAGCTCCTGTACATCCTCCCATGTAGTTAAAGGAATAATGCCTGACAGGGTGGGTGTTATGATTGGATAACATCCCACCTCAGGTGATTGGGCCTGAGGCCAGCATCAGAGGGCATCCAACACCCGAGAAGGGATGTTATACCAGCATAACACCCACCCTGGAGGGCATTATTCCTATTATACAATGGCTTGTTGTTTTATGCAGAAAAAAAATAATTTTAAATAATTTTTTTTTAGTGTTTAAAAATATTTGTTTAAGAAAAGATGCAAACAATCTATGGGGTCATCATTTAAATGATCAACAGGGATGTTATGCCAGGATAACATCCCTGCTGTGATGGCCAACTGACCAATCAGAAGCCAGGATTCTTTCTTGCCATTGTATAATGAGCAATATCAATAGTGAAAACTGCCCCAGAATTATCGCACAGTCTCTGCAAAAAATAAATAAAAAAACTAACACATCTGTGAGCTGCAAGAGCGAGGCAGAGACTGGGAATCCATCACTAAGCCCTTATTAAAGGATACCTAAACAACATTTTGGCAACAAACTATTCAAAATCTGACCTCAAAGCGGGACTAAAGGAAAGGCTGCTGAATTCATTAATGCTAAAACTACATTTATATATATATTACCTAAATGTGGTTCCAAAGCATTTGAAAATGTAAAATCAGCCTTCCAATTTAAAAAACAACTGCCTTACCTGCTTCTTAAAATGGCCGACAAATGTGTTGAGTGATGACATTATCGGAGCCAAAGTCAGAGAGCTATATGGCTCTCTATTGTACTAACTAGTTATTTTCTCCCTTTGTATAGAATTCTGTCACCAAAATGGTCAAAACCATGTGCATTATTTAGATCAATACTCATGTTAGGCTATGGTTCTGTTCATTTCGTTTACTTTAACATGTTGAAATTGTGTTTTAATCCAACTGACTTTCTCTTTGGTAAATCATAGTACAGTACAAATCTTGAATATCCTGGTGGTCTAGTGGTTATGGCAGATCCAGGATGCTACAATGGGGGGAAGGGGGCTGCTGGGAGTGTGTGCATACTTGATATGAACTTTTTAACATTTTTATGAAACCTTTATATTTGCTGCTATTATGCTTTTCTAGTATGTTTTTGACTGAAACTACAAACGTAATCCAGATTTTGAAATGTAAACATTTGTACAATCAATAAATCAGACTTGTTTAACAAAGTGAAATGCAGCAGCAGCAAGCGAGTACTTTACAATGGGGGATTACAGCCGCACCCTTCATTACCCCATAGATCCGCACTTGTTTGTAGCAAAGTTCTTCTGTAGTCCAATGCCAGAGTTCATACATTATTGGAAATAAAAATATGCTTGTCTTGTCTTATCTTCTTTTTTCCATGGGAAATAATAAGAGGAATCAGTATTTATATAGTGCTTTTCATACACATTGTATCCCAAAGTGCTTTACAAGCAGTACTAGACTGGTAGTGAAGTGACTGAATGTGTAGTGGCAGCCATTTCATACATTAATATCCACACACAGCCTTGGACAACTGTATGACCTGGTATTATGGGAAAGAGAATGTTGGCCAGGACAATCAGTCAGGTAGTGATCATGGTGCTGGCAGCCCTACATCCTATTTCTCACAGTGATCTGCTCAAATTTCTCCCCTCCTGTCTTCCCCCTTCCCTGAATATAGCAGTACCTTGAAGGAGTGGCCTTCTCAGTCCCCCTCTGGTATTCATTCTTCACTTCTCCTCCTCACACCAAATACTGGTGAGCTCATCATCCTTCTGCATCATGAATGTAGGTTGTACAGTCCCCAGGTTTTTTGCCATATCAAAAATAAACAAATCTTTCCAGTAAGTCAGGTTGATAGCAGCAGGGAACAAGGGGGAAGATGGGCTTCCTTTCCTTGAAAGATCTAGGTTACCTTTGATTAGGCACTATTAAATGACGGGTGTGCACGTCATTTAATAGTGCCTAATCATAGGTGGATTAGATCTTATATGGGTAGGAATGCCTATGTTTCCCCTTGTGCCCTGCTGCTATCAGCTTAGCTTACCAGAAGATCATGTTTATTATTAATATGTAAAATGACAGGGCCACTGTACTAACCACATTCATGATGCAGAAGGGTAGTGAGCTCACCAGTTTTGTGTGGGGAGAAGAATGAATGCCAGAGAGGACTGAAGAGGCCATTCAACAGGGTACAGCTCTATTCAGGTTTGGGGAAGGCAGAAAGGATGTTTAACAGATCATTGTGAGATCTGAAATGTAGGACTGCCAGCACCGTGATCACTACCTGACTGTGGATGAAAGTAGCCAGAGACCACAAATACTCAAGAGTGGCAGGCACCTAAAGTGTTACTTGAATGCAGTGTAGGGAGATTACCCTTAGGTGAGGGGGTGTTGACTTTTGCTAGGACAGTATTGAGGGAGCTGTGTGTAGATCATTCAAGATTTAGAAGGGTGGTAGCCAGCCAGCTCGTATTGTAGAGTAGGGCACTAAAATGTACTGGAGAAGAATTGCAGGGAACTGTCCTGCGGGGTTCTGCAGATCACAGATAAAGGAGTAGACTGACACTGGAAGTCTGGTGGATTCGCTCAAGGCATTAGTATGCTTCTCCTGCTAATAATATTGTTATCCATAGTAAGTACAGCCCTTATGAGGGCATGAACAGCAGTTTTTCTGGCGAGTCCTGAGGCTTATTGCTTGGCCCTCCACGAAGACCCAATTGTTGGTTAATGAGGCAGGACAAAAACACATCAGGGGATCTGCACATACTGCCTTCACTGTGCAGGAGGGTGGTGATCCACTCAATGTTTACTGTGGGAGCAGAAGTCAAACATTGAAAAAGTGGACTTAAGTGTGATTTGGGGGGTATTTATTAACAGTGCCAGCTGATGATCCCTTTTGGTGTAGGTGCGAACAACTCTCTGAGGTATACGATTACAGTCTGAGGTGTGATAATTCTCTTCATGAGACCGAAAGCTCATATGCAGCCCCAGGCAGGACTAAGGACATGGTATGGATGGTGGGGTGTTCAAGAGAAGGCAGGCTAGGTGCAGGGGGTTCACCTGGGAAAAGAATACAAGAGAAGCTTTTTTTGTGGATTAACTAGAATGCATCGGTTGGCCCAGTGGCGCTGAGGGTTAAGGCTCTAAATGCCTCACCTCGCGCCACGCCGATGAACCGGGTTCGGGAACGAGCCCGGGAAGTTGGGGGTTAACAGGGGTGGGTAGGGATGAAGCATCTGTGAGACAGCTCTCCCTTCCTGGGGGGGAAGTAGGGATAGCGCCGCTCCTGAGTGACCTCTGGTGATGACTGGGGGTAGCCAGGAAATGCTCTACACGGCCGATGGCAAAGGGGTGGAGCTTGGCGGGCGTGGTCGTCATTGCATGACCGAGCTCCACGAGGGGAGGGACAGAACAAAGCCAGAAAAGCCTCCCACACCATTGGTGATATGATGGTGGCCCTGGTGGATTTCACCCACATCCCAAATGCTGGCCAAGACACGCCCAGGATCTTCCTCCAAGGACCGCCCCAATAACAAACAGGTAGGCGCCTCACACTTAGGAGCCAGCTGCCGAGGGAGGGTGAAATCAGTCCCGGAGATGGTACCAGGGATCGGGCCTGCCTGTAGTTACTCGGGGAGGAGGAGATATGGGGAGATGCAAGGGTTCAGGCTGGGAGTAGGGCGGACTCCGAGTGGGCACTCCTGAAGGATGCCCAGGGATGCGGGTGAATAAATAAAGTTAAAAAAAAAAAAAACTAGAATGCATGGGCTTTGGAATTGGACCAGACCAGTACTTTGCTGTGTGACCCTGAGCAAGTCATTTAACTTCCTTGTGCTGCCAGGCCACATCTGTAAACAAGGTTTCAGCATAGTGTGTCTCTCCTTGTTAACATGAACAAAATTCAGGCATCACATAACCACTAGATCATCAGGTATTTGAAGTGTTGTACTGTTCTGCAGTTTGAGAGAAAGTCAGCTAGACTGCAAAACATTTTCAACAAGTTAAAGTAAATAAAATGAACAAAATCATAGCCTAACGTGTGCTGATCAAAATAATCAACATGTTAACACATGGTGTTGATCATTCAGGTAAAACAATGCAAAACAAAGAGGGGAAGTAGAACTAGTTAACCTATAAGAATCTATATTGGTCTCTGGCTCTGGCTCAGATGATGTCATCATGACTCAGCATTTAACATAGTTGGCAGACATCTTAGGGAGAAGGCAAGGCTGTTTTTTGTAAGTGAAAGGCTGATGTTTACATTTTTCCAAAGCTATGAAACTGCATTTATGTTATTTACATAAATGCAGTTTTAACATAAATGTAAACAGTACCCTTTACTTTACCTCGCAATGAAGCCAGATTTTGGAGTTTGCAGTTTTAAAAAAACTGCTTGTTTAGGTACCCCTTAAGTGAGCTATTATACCTAAATACAGACCCTTGGGTTTGTTAAACATAGAGAACACACCCCTCTAGTGGCCATAAGGATGAAGTAACACAAACATCAGGAAACCTTAAGCCGTACGTTTGTGCGCAGAGTCGAGAGACAAACAGCACACTTAGTTAAGTCCATCGGGTGCAGCTTTCCAAGGGCAAGATGGAGGTAGGACCAAACTGCTGTGGAAAAGATGGCAGGTCCAGGATCTCAACCTACTACTTAGACCAGTCTACCCTGAAAAGCTCAATGGTGAAAAATCGTGAAGTACTCAACATGGATACTGTTTAAAACATGTGATGTTTTCTTTCCAGTCTTACACACCAAACTGTAGTCCAACATACCATGAGACCCTTCCTCACATTCTGAAGGCGCATAATGAAGCCAGCTCAGGTGCCATGGAAGGGGTCAGGCAGGGCGATCTTGAGACCGGCTTGGGCTGCCTCTGGGTCCTCATAAGCCTACCAGCTGCCTGCGATAAGAACCTGGAGCCTTGCAGGATAATTCATTCTGAATTTCACCCTGCAGCGATAAGCTTAGTAACTAGGGGATGGAAGGCCGTTCTACACTGTCGGATAATGGCTGGCAAATCCTGGGCAACTCAATTTTGTTGCCTTCCAATGGACTTCTTGAATTTCTCTCACCTTTGAGAGAAAATTTTGACACTTTAACTAGTTCAAGAATCTGAAGATTAATGGCCTTGGCAAAGTACCCGGCAGGGGGGGTCAGTCGGAGCGCACACTGTGCCCTTTCAATCACATACTTGGTTCCAAAGGGAGAAGGCCCTGCAATTTTTTCCACTAGTTTCTGCACAGAGTATGGTATCCTGGCCCTCTTCAGCCTCTGGGAGCCCGATGATGATCGCATTATTTCTGCGGCTGCACCCTCCAGATCCTCCACCTTCAATTCCATTTTTGTGAGCCGCTGTCTAACTGCCATAGAATCTGGATTGACCCTCTCTACCCATCTCTCCAGTGAGTTGATGCAGGCTTCACTATCAGAAGTCCATATTGCAATGTCCTCCAGAACCTGTGAGAGGATTTGATCTCCATGGCCATCCGTGGAGTTCTTCTTGAAAGGGACAAAATTCGCCAAAAATCTAGAGAGCATAGCGACTCTTGGTCTGTCTGAGGTGGGTCATCCCGGAAGTGTATTTGCACTGGTGGCCTGGGCCTTCTCCACATGATAGAAACTTTCAAGTACCTCAAGGGAATCAACAAAGTCCAAGAGGGTAGCATCTTTCAAAAAGAGGTGTGCAAGAACAAGGGGGCACAATTTGAAGATAGAAGGGGGCAGCGCAGAGGTAATTTAAGGAAGTATTTTTTCACAGAGAGGGTTGTAGATGCATGGAATGGCCTTCTGGAGGAGGTTGTGGAGTCAAAAACAGTGGTGGAATTCAAGCATGCATGGGACAGTCATAAGGCAATTCTAGGGGTGGGGCAGGAAGAAGTAGGCTGCTGGTTAACTAGGATCTGCAGCTCATCCATTAGGTAGGAAATGGGCAGACTGGGAGGGCCAAGCGGTCCTTATCTGCTGTCAAAATCTATGTTTCTATGTTTCTATGTTTCTCCGGTGTCACCAGAGGAGTGTGCTTCGGTGGCACCGTTCGCATTTCAACCTCCATGGCGCTGGAAGTCACTGCAACCTTTAAACTGCTAATAACTGGATCTTCTGATCAGTTCTTTAACCTTTATTCACACTTGGAAGTTGGAAAATAGATTGTTAAATGGTCAGGTGGCTGGAGTGGTTAGTCGGAGCTGCTTTTAGGCGTGCTGCATCACGTGGTCCCCTTTAAAACATGTTGTGTTTATCATTGTTGGATTTAGTATGTAATAGCACTATGTCATAAAATACCTTGATATATATTTCTTATGTTTATGAAACCTGTAAATGTTGAAAATACCATGGCACTAGGTGTTTTTGATAATGGTAAAAAGTACTAAGTGACTATTATAGAAATTAAGTTACTCATGCTATTTAAAATGCATGTAAATTGCTGTAAACTGAACAAGTCTGAAATTTCATGGTGATTTGCCTATATTTCATGATGCTTTGCATTATGAAAGTATGTATGATGTTGTATTTCTTTGAAACTTGATTTGTTGCCAGTGCCCTTTGGGGTAATCTTTTTTCAGTGATTCTGCATTGAGGTTCTTTGTCTATAGCTTGTTTTTTTTCTTTTTGAGCCCTCACTACCCAAGCAAAAAAGGCCCAATAGGGATGAAGGTTTGCACTAAAATGTTTAGATCAGATATCAGTGTCAGTAGGTGTTGACTAAGTGCAGAGAAAGGACATACATAGTCTGTTGCTGCGAACTGATGTAATGACGAAGGGATATGTCATTGCTTAAGGTTATCTCCTGCATTTTGAATAAACATCACGTAGAGATTGCATGTTGAACTTGAATTTTGGTGTCTGGTCCATCTGTTATCCCACAACCCCTCCACAGACTTGCTGTCAGAAGTGGTATAACTTGCTGAAAGCATCTGGACTTACCGAAGAGGGACGTTTTCTGGTAGATATCGCCCAGATATCCCAGATGGACCGATGCACCAGGAGTTGCCAGAGGAGAACCGAAGAACAGAGTCTGTGGGGTTCTGACCAGAACCATGGCTGACAGATGGAGAGAAGCTGCTGCCTGGACTGGACCTGGAAGCTCGAGGAAGGCCAAACCTGAAAACAACGAAGAGAGATGCAGGGATGAGGAACTACTGTGGGGTCAAGGCAGACCGGAAGTGTGAAGACAACACTCAGGAGTTGCAGACCCTAATGAGAATGATCCACTGGATGAGTGGGCAATGGCTGGAGGCAGACCGACTATGCAGAGAGGTGGACGCTGGTGCCAGGTGCTCGAGAAGTTCCTGCCGGAGAGTTTGGATAAAGAGTCAGCGGAGGATGTTTCTTGGGCTCAGCTGGAGGAGGACCCCCTGACTGAGCAGGATATCCCTTTGTTTCCTGTGTTTCCAGGATGTTACCTGTTGGAGGTCGGAGATGCAAGTATGGAACTTGAATGTGAGACCCCAGGTAACACTGTGCCTAGTGATATTGTGCTGGGGTTGAAGGCTCCAATCAAGTAAGAAGAAGCCCATGACGCTGAAGGGACTTTTTCTTGTATTGATGCAGCTAAATCTATTAACAGTATTGACTGGGGTATACTGCAGGCTTAAAATGCTAATGTTGCCAAAATGTTACAATATGTTAAGATCAAGGAGGTGGTACATGTGTTTTATTGTTTTTGATGAAAAACCTACAAAGGAGGAGGTGGGTGGAAAATGGATAAGAACCTGTGTTGGGGTAACACCTAGAGTGTCTGCCCTCAGGTGTCAGTATCAGTAGCAAGTGAAATGAATGAATCAAGAGACATAGTGGGTTTATATAGAGGGGCTGAACCTAGGACTGGGACCCTGCTTAAAACTGACATGTCTGGTGGGGTTGGAGCAGGTAATTACTCACCCCAAAGAAAGTCTTTTCATGGTACTGGACATTACAGTTGTCCAGATGTTTGGTCAGTAAAATATGACAGACTTTCCCTAAAAGGAGATGGGAAGGTACCGTTAGTATCTGTTGAAAAATGTGTTAATGCCTCAGGGTAAAGAATGATGATATCTACTATGTTTATGACAAAAGTTTATCATTACTAGAGACCCTGAGACAGAGTTTCTGAAGATAGATGGGTGGAAGCTCCATCCCTTCCTAGGACAGGAAGGTGGCAAGCAGCCTGCAATAACTGTTTCCCTCTTAAGGGGGAGCATATGTGACAGGAAGCTTCTGCCACTCTTAAGGACTGACCTTTTTTTTAAATCTGTTGCAACAGTTCTTCTATTTCTTAGTCTAATCTATTCTTTACAATTTCTAGTCCATAAGGTTGGCCACCTATGGGCATCCCTTCCTTTTCTCTTTAATTTTCCTTTTCCCTCTCAGGTCCTCTTATAGGGAGGTTATTGTGTGACCTCCAAGCGTATGTAAAACAGGTTGTGTTTATCGTTGTTGGATTTAGTATGTAATAGCACTGTGTCATAAAATACCTTGATGTATATTTCTTATGTTTATGAAACCTGTAAATGTTGAAAATACCATGGCACTAGGTGTTTGTGATAATGGTAAAAATACTAGGTGACTATTATAGAAATTAAGTTAATTGTGCTATTTAAAATGCACATAAATTGCTGTAAGCTGAACACGTCTGAAATGTCATGGTGATTTGCATATATCCCACGATGCTCTGCATTATGGAAGTATGTATGAGGTTGTATTTCTTTGAAACTTGATTTGTTGCCAGTGCCCTTTGGGGTAATCTTTTTCAGTGATTCTGCATCGAGGTTCTTTGTCTATAGCTTGTTTTTTTTTCTTTTGAACCCGACTACACAAGCAAGCAGGGGCCCACATAGGGATGAAGGGTTTTCACAAAAATGTTTAGATCAGAGATCAGCGTCAGTAGGTGCTGGCTAAGTGCAGAGAAAGGACATATGTAGTCTGTTGCTGCAGACTGATGTACTGAAGAAGGGATATGCCATTGCTTAAGGTTATCTACTGGATTTTTATTTATTTTTTATTTATTTTTATTTATTTAGTTTTTGTTGACCGGGTAAGTGCACTAGACAAATCCTGCCTATTTTCAGGCACGACCCGGGGGGAGGAGGATACAGATGAATGCCAACTGACCTTGAACCAGATTAAGCTGTTGGTGGTATTTTTAGTGAATGAGGAAATTTGGCCAGACACCAGGAAATTCTCACTCTTTTCGATAAGTGCCATAGGATCTTTAACATCCACCTGAACTACCACCAATCCAGGTAAATGGGACCTCGATTTAACGTCTCATCCGAAAGACATCACACAGAGTTTGTGTGTTGAACTTGAAGTTTGGTATCTGGTCCATCTGTTGTCCCACAACCCCTCCACAGGCTTTTTAATATTGGCAGCTCCTGCTGCCTACATTCCCTTGTGCTCACTCCTCTGACCCCCCGGTTTCAGCATGAGTTGCTGCTGGGTTTTCATACTGCTGCCTGCCACACACCCCGATGCTCACTCCCTCTGTTCCCCCGGCTTCAACATGAGCCACGGCATGGCTTTTCATGTTGGTGGCTCCTGACACCCACAAGACACTCTCCGGTGCTCGCTCATCTGATCCCCACCCGCTTCCACATGAGTCGCAGCAAATGTTTTCATATTGGCAGCTCATGCGCTGCATAAACACTCCCCAGTGCTCGCTCCTCTGATTCACCCCCCACCTTCAACGCAGAGCCGTGGCATGGCTTTTCATATTGGCGCTCCTGCACACCACAACACTCCGTGACAAGCAACCAATGTTCGGCATTGACAAATGCTTGTTTTTCTCTGAGCTTTACCAGACAGACTCAGTGGAACTGCTTGCCAAACTGATTTCCTCCTTATTTTTCACACACCTTCCTTAACAAAAGACAGCTACTCCTTTTCCTGTTAGACCTAACCCTTTGGAATATCAGGAATTTCTCCTTCATGGTGCCCCCATCATTTGCTTCCTCCACCAAATATCTGTGACTGCCTCTAAGTCCTGGACTTCCACGTGCATTGGGCTCACAGTCCAGTCAATTTGGTTGGGTGTGAACGCAAAAGGCCTGGGGCTAAATTTTAAAAGCCCCCAGGGATTCAATTCAATTCAATTCAATTCTTTATTTAACCAGGCGAAACTCCATTAAGATGTACTCATTTACAAAGTGGACCTGTTACAGATCTCAGTAGGTTATATAGCTATACAATGAGGATAAACCACACCCAAGATACATACAACAAAAATACTATATGGAGTCTACAAAGGTATGTACAACATTGGTCACGAACAGTGGGATTGAGCCCGACAGACATACTCAATGCCGAGGCTACCAGCAGTTGTAATAACAGTAAATGCATACATTGATCAGAACAGTGAGACTTATGCCCTATACAGTCATACTCAACACAGGCAATACACAGTGAATTCAGTGCAGCGATTTATGCAGTAAGATAAACAACTATACACAATAAGCTTACCTACTTACAAAGGGACCCTGACCACCAAGCGAGCAACAGCTAGGGTATGGGGGAAGAGGTGAGCACATGGGAGTAGAGTAGAACTATGATGGAGGAGGAGGGGCTGGTTGTGGGAGGGTGGACAGAGCAAGGGGAGGAGGGACAAATAAGGATTAGTCCCACTCTGCAGCTGATGCTGCAGGATGAAATCTCCGCAACTGTGGAGTTTGGTATTTTCAGCCGTTGCAGCTGCGAAGATGTTATCCCTGGTCCCACTAGGCATAGCCTTTCCCCATGGCTGCACCGAAAAATCAGCCGTAAGCTGCCCTAAATCATGGAGCTGGTTGTAAACCAACTCCACCTTTGGCACCATGGTTGCTACCATGGCTGCAGGAGAAACTGTGGCTCCGCAAGTGGAAACCCACTTGCACCATTTTTTTCCCACAGACGTGGAAATTTCATGGGCTTTGAAAATCCAACCACAACTTTGAAGTGAGAATTGCGTCTTTATACTTCCTTATTCCAACTGGGGGTCTACTGTTCTTGCTCCGTGCAGCTCAGCCGTCCTTCTCTTGGTGAACCCATGCAGCTAACTCTTGCCACTGGTGACCCCCTGCACTAGCTACCACCCCATCCTTTAGTTTATATCCCCCTGACTTTTATTTCCATTGACATGATGGTACCCCCTTCCACCTTGTCACAGAACTGCAGTCCATCTTGACTCAGCTACTGACCACATTCATTTGACTTGTACTAGTCTGTAGGCAGGCAGATCCCTTACCTGCACTAACATCATGATCTGGCAGTGTCCCTCCTACCACCCGCTGCAGTCGTATCCAGCGTAATGTTCCATGAATACTGAGGATATTTCTGTCACAATGGCCTCACTCGCAGCTAGTTGTAAGCCTGATGTCAATTTTTGTTACTGTTTTTAAATGCCATTATAAATCATGATATCACACTTAGTCAATCAGGATTGTTTATTTCTAAACATTCTAGTTCCGCTTATAATACACTGTGAGCCTATTTTACTGGTGTTTTAAAAACCTTGTGCTTTACACTTCTGAATTTAGAACCTGTTGTTCTTCACATTTTGGAATGTGAAGAACAAGGTTGCTCTCTAAACCAATTACAACAGTGATCACAAGTTCCATTATGAAAGCATGAGCTGAGCTGAGCTGTCACGGACAGCAGACAGCATCCTGCACCGATTCAAAATCAGCAGCTTGAACCTCAGCAAACCATATTTCCCTACTGAAAAACAGGCTTAAATTGTATTATGAAAAATAACATGACCCTCCCATTGTTGAGAACTCACTGATTTCTCAACACCTCCTTAGTTTGGCGACATCAGGAAGGAACACAAGATTCGCTCTCATGCCCCTGACGTCACCAAACTAACTTGGAGTTGAGAATCTGTTCATTCTCAATGTAGGGGAGAGGGGTTAATTATGGTATATATAACCATAAGAGGCTGTCTCATGCACATAATTCTAAAATTCTGATGTTCTATGTTCTGTTGACATAGTCCATTTTGTACAAAGGTTGGTGTCATGCAGGACAAGAGGTACATGGGGAATATAGTGTAGGTATTTTGAGACTGAATAATGGTTTTCAGGTGGGCAATGCAGTTCAAACAGTGGTTTTGTGCTTTATTATTAACAAGATTTGCAGAGGTCAGAAAACAACAGTAGTGAAGTGGCAGCCGGCATGCGAATGAGATGCAGTATTGAAAAAAAAGGACTGCTCACGCTGTCAACTCTAAATAATGAGCACCTACCATGAGGATATTTTGGGCAAGAGGAACCTACTGTGAGGATATTTTGGGCCATGAGGGACCCAGAGTGTGAATATCACAATATTCTCACTAGGTCCAGGAAGACAATAAATATGAGCGATATTTGCCATTTGATATCCTTACAGGCTTTGCATTTTTTTGTTGTTATTCTTTGGTAACCAGTTATAAAGTCCTGCCCATCACAAGTGATGATACATTGCATTATTTTGTCACTGCATTGTGTATTCAATTTATACAGCATTGTTTTACTCTTTATAGCTTTAAAACTGTTGTTTGTATGAAGATTTGACTGTTTCTCTTTGATTTCAGTGGCTGGCTTCAGTGCTGCACATAGCCTTTGTGATGTCATCAGCATTGCAAAAGCAGCTTTCTAATTTATTCAGTGTTCCATATTGTGATGTACCCAGCTTTGTTAGATATCAATTGTGGTATACCCCAAAATGCAAAATATGAGATGTAGTGGTGGGCACAATCGGGGAACTTCACTATGCCCAACTTTGTGAGCAAAACTACATGGATTGCAACTTTGGCAGAGCACTAAAGGAACTCAGGGGAGTGTTGGCAGAACCACTTGCTGCCCTTTTCAATGTATCACTAGAGACGGGGGAGGTACCTGAGGACTAAAGGAGGGCAGATGTGATCCCTCTCCACAAGAGTGGAAGCAGAGAGGAGGCAGACAATTACAGGCCCGTAAGCCTGACCTCAGTAGTGGAAACTAATGGAATCCTTACTTAAGGAGAGGATTGTGAAGTTTCTGGAGGATAGCGAAGACACAGGATCCAAGGCAGCATGGATTCTCAGCAGGAAGGTCCTGTCAGATAAATCTTATAGATTTCTTTGACTGGGTAGCCAGAGTGGTATATCAGGGAGGGGCGATGGATGGCCTACCTGGATTTCAGCAAGGCCTTTCAACACCATCCCACACAGAAGATTGCTAATTAAATTGAGAAGCCTGGGAGTGGGTCCTACTGTGGTACAGTGGGTTGGGAACTGGCTAAGGGACAGGGCTCAGAGGGTGTGGTAAATGGCATGAAATCTGAGGAAAGGTAGATGACCAGCAGGGTGCCACAGGGATCAGTGCTGGGACCAGTTCTATTCAATGTCTTCATTAACGACATTGCAGAGCATCTGGAAGGAAAGGTGTCCCTCTTCACAGATGACACCAAGATCTGCAACAAAGTGGACACACCAGAGGGGGTGAAAAAAATGAGAAAGGACCTAAGCCTATTACAGGAGTGGTCAGATATCTGGCAGTTGAGTTTCAGTGCTAAAAAGTGCAAGATCATGCACCTGGGTCACAGGAATCCAAGGGAGAAGGAGTACAGGATGGGTGGGGAAAGTCTGGCCACCACAAGTTAGGACAGAGACTTGGGGGTTATCACATCTGATGACCTGAATGTGACCAACAGTGTGAAAAGGTGGTGGAGAGAGCAAACTGAATGTTGGGGTGCATAGGGAGGGGCATAACAAGCAGGAGGAAAGAGGTGGTGATGCCACTGTAAAGATCACTGGTGAGGCCTCAGCTGGAGTACTGTGTTCAGTTCTGGAGACCACATTTCTGGAAGGACATTGATAAAACAGAGGCAGTCCAGAGAAGGCCAATGAAGATGGTACATGGACTGCACAAGAAGCCCTATGAGGAAAGACTTAAGGACCTTAATATCAATTCACTGGAGGAAAGGAGGGAGGGAGATATGATAGAGACTTTCAAGTACCTTAGAGGAATAAACAGAGTACAGGTGGAAAGCATATTTCAGAGAAAGCTCTGCACAAGAACAAAGGGATGATATGAGGCTGAAGGGTAGAAGGCTCAGGGGTAATGTTAGAAGCACTTTTTCACTGAAAGGGCAGTGGAACCGTGGAACAGCCTTCCAGAAGCAGTGGTGGGGAAAAACAATATGGAGGTTCAAGAGTGCATGGGATAGACATAAGGGTACCCTGGAGATGTGCACACGAAGAGCCGCAGATCAAATAGGAACTGGGGCTGCAGTAGTGATTAATGAAGTGGGCAGTATGGCCCTTATCTGTGGACAGATGCTGTGTTTCTATGTTTCTAATTTTGCCAGTGAAGTTTATTTATTTAGAAATTGGTAACCAGGAGAGGCACACTGAGCTGAGGCTCGTTTCCAGGTGCTACCCGGGGAAAGGGGAAGAGGAGAAGAACAATTACAGATAAAATACAGCCAGTCAGGTGATATGATTACACAATGAGGGTGGCATAAAGAGTATAAGCTGAGCGCAGTGCAGACAAAGTGGCAAAACATTGCAGATGGAGGACAAATGAATTAACATACAAATCATCCGTGCAAACTGAACAAACTCGTAGTGCATAGTCTCATAGTGAAGGGAGGCTGAGCTGGTGCTGAAAGTAGGAGTCAAAACAGGTGGATAAACATCAACAGGGTTGTCGAAACTATGAGGTTAGGGAGGAGGGAAAGGTAAGGGGTGGTCAAAAGCCAGGGAAGGGTAAGAAAGTGTTCAGGAAGATGTTGGCAGGTGCAGGGGGGAGGTGAGTAGGCAATTTGCATATTTTTCACCTAATAAAGAATGCACTATGCCAGCGAAAACTAGCAAATTGAAGCCATCTGTGAACAAAAAAACAAGCCAAATGGCTAAACATCTATCCCACCCATTGTGCAAGATTTTCCCACCCTCCCACCTCCCAGACTGTTCAATGAATCTCCCTTCTCATCCCACCCAAGCACCCTCCTCCCCGCCCAGGTGAGGGTATAGGCAACTAATTGTGACTCATGTGAGTCACATCACATCCTAGTAATGTTCACCAGGAAGGGAGAGGAGGGTTTCTGCAGAGGATGGCAGGTGAGGGCTGAAAAATAAATGCCTGATGTGGGAGGCAGCGTTGTTTTGTACAGTGGGTAAGAGGCTTGTTTAAACAGGGATATTTTTAAAACAGAAATAGTGGAAGTTGGTGGGGGAATTCGGAACATTTGCAAAGCTTTGCAAAGCACAAAGTTCCTGACTTTGCATCAACATTGCTGGCAAATTTAAAGTTCACTGCATCCCTAATGATATCTTGCAAAGTGGATCCAAAAATATCATTTTTATTCGGTGGCATTTCTCTCTACACATGTTGTGTATATATAGTGAATATACAGTAGGCTGACTCAAAATATGCAGAATCGTGTGCAGGCAGCTACTGCTCTTTTCCAATACCTGTGCTAGGTTAAATTTTCAATTGGCAGCAAGACAGAAGAATGGAAACCAGGTTACAGTATCAAAAGTGCTCATTTAATGTTGATGTAACCCCTCACCCCTGCCTTTTTAGCAAAATGACAGGTGGCATGCTGTTGAAGCTGACAGCAGTACCTGGTGGGGACTGGGTTCGGGGAAGGTAAGGTTACTCGGCACAGGGGACCTAAGTTTGGCTACTCTGCACAGGGGCAGCCAAGTAAATCCAAACACAGGAAGCAATAACTGTAATGTCCAGAACCAGGAATGGGATTCTTCAGTGCGGCTTTTATTCACATCCAAGCTGAACAAACAAAGCATAGACGGACCCCCATGGGGCTACATTTCCTGGTAATGCAGATTAGAGACAACAGAACACTTTATCACTATTTCCAGCCCTCAGGCTCTAAACCCACCAGGCACACAGCCCAGACTTGCACGCAGCTTTGGGTACACAGCCCGACTTGTACACTACTTGGGTTTTCCCCACTGGCCCGGCTACCCCGCCGGCCACTTGATCCGCAATCCATTGGAAGAATGAACCAATTATCCAATTCACGGTCCATTGGAGGAATGAACCAATTATCCTGTTGTGGCTCCCCAAACCACACTAGAGTCTTCGACTCCTACAGAGAATTTTCCTTACAATCCCATGTCTGGGTACTTCCCCCATCACTGACCAAGTGCCTGAGGTAAAGTAGAAATCCACAGAAGAAATCCATAGAGGTGGACCTGGTTACTAAAGATGGGGGGCCACCCACCCCAGCTCCCAAAGCCCATACCCGGCCATTTCCCTGGAAACTGAACAATTCCTTTACTGAACTCTCAAATGTAGATTCTGGGTAGACGTCTGTCACATCTCCTCTACATATTATTTGCATCCCAACAAACTCTGGACTTGAACCTACTTTTACTTTGCTTATTATGACTCTAGGCTTCCCAATATTGTAGTAGTTCAATCCCACATTGTCACACAAGTCCCAGGGTGAAAACATAAGCCCTTTTAGCCAGAGCAGACACTCACCCTCACGTTGCAGGTGCCCCACAGGCGACTCACAAATCTTCTTTTTCTCCCAAATAAACACTGGAACACATAGGCAGCTTTTCCTCCACAAGCAGAACTAGGTGGTTGCCCCAGGAATCTGCAGGGAAACCTTCTCCTGCCCCCAAAGGAGGGGGCACTGAGACCCGAAAACAGTGGTCTCCACCACTTCAGTAATCTTTTGTGTCTCT
Organism: Neoceratodus forsteri; assembly: GCA_016271365.2. NCBI lineage: Eukaryota > Metazoa > Chordata > Ceratodontiformes > Ceratodontidae > Neoceratodus > Neoceratodus forsteri. The sequence goes on from CM028135.1 coordinate 1,065,195,740, forward strand.
CTTTAAGGTGGAGACACACACCCTTCTACTTAAAAGTAGCCCTCTGTCAGGGCTGGGGCTCCTAGAGCCTTCACTGAGCTGCTTTACTGCAAGCTCCCAACTTAACTCCATTCACTGAAGACTGACTGAAGACTGACTTCAAAACTCCCAGCGTTCTAACTAACTCCCTTTGCTGCAGATTCCAATGGCTCATGCAGCTGCGATAGTTCTATTGGTGATGTCATCCCTCAGTCTCAGCTGAGACTGAGAACAGAGTGAGACAGTGTGAAACCCTTTAACTGGAGTTTCACAAGCTGCCTTCCCTGCCTACCACTAGGTCTTACTGGGATTCTAGTAACCCCGGGTAACAAAGGGGTTACACTCGCCCTTGACCAGGAAAATGACTGTCCGCAGTCATTGTTTACCCGGCCTTAGGCCATCCCACCTTATGTGCTCCCTGCGGAGGGGGGTGATCAGGCCCCCTCCTACCATGTGCAAGCACAGGCAGGCAACACTAAAGGCCTAAAGGCCTTTAGCTGACATATCAGCCTCTACACTATCCACTTACTATGGACACCTAGTGGCTCTGGTAGAACTACCCAGAGCATAGCCCTGATAGATCAGCACTGCGGTCCCTACTGCAGGTCAGGGCCACAGCCTGTCTATCCCCCCTAACCCTCTAGGGAAAACCTATCTGCCTTTAACCTAATACCCCCAAAACAAAAACAACCCAGGGACCTCCCCGACCTTGGGCAACCTGCAACCACACACCATTAAAATACCACATTTTATACCATGTTACTGTCTCCTCCCTACCCCACAACCACACCTGTGGAAGGAAAGGGTTAATACAGTAATAACAACCATAACACCACAGTACTTTAAATTTCTACACACTAAAGCACTGATGAGGAACTCCGATGAGCCCCTCCTCCTCTTCTTGTCTTCTCTTCTGTCTTCCCAGGAACACCTGTAAGAAAAAGAAAGACAACACACACTCCTAATCTGCATACACAGTCTACCTAGACCCCTACCATCAAAACACTGCAGAATCCCCAAAAGATTTTTTTTTTTTTTGAAAATGGCAGAAAAAACAGTATTTACATTAGAAAACAATGACATTATTTACAATACACATTTGGGGGGATGGAGTGCCCTAAAGGTCCCAACTAGTGACCACAATGCCCGAAGGCTAGTCCAATAAAGAGTCTCTCCTGGGCCGGAGCCCAGTGACCACAGTTCTAACAGGCCAAAGTCCCGAAGGGGAGAGTCTTTGAGGACAGTTCACACATTTTGAAGTCTGCTAGTGTAGGGTGTGTACTGCAATGTCGTAAAGATAGAAAAGTTCGGACTTACCAGCCACTTGTAGTAGCGAAAATTTTGGGACTGACCTGCACCTCTGACGAAGACTCTCCCTGGCAGCATTTCTTCCGATACAGCTGGGCAGACATCTTCCGGGAACCACAGGAGGGCACATCTGGGAACAGCTGGGATGATGTCATCTCTGGAGCTGGAACCTTAGAACAGGAACAAAAGAAAACAGCTGGTCTGACATCATCCGATTACCAGGCGATGAACAGGATACAGCTGGGCTGTGTCCTCTGGATCTGAAGTCATCTGGTGGGCCAGTCGATGGTTTCTGGAAAGGCCAATATACTGTAGACTGATGAATGTGGGGCACCTGAGTCCTGGATGTCCATATTGGCTGATCAATAAGGCACTTCACAGTCTGGTGTGGCAGTATTGACTACCACTGCTCGGCTTTCTATTTTGTGGGCACGGGCACATTTGCTGAGAGGTCCTTGCACTGAGGCCAATAGTACCGGGGGTCAGGAGCTTGAATTATTACCCCATCTGGGTGCACATAATTCACACAGTGGGAGATTTCATGTCCCTCTCCATCCACTATTCTCACTCTGTCTATAAACAGTGTCCTGCCTCTCTTCCACTGGGTATACTTCTTGTGGAATAGTCTGTTTTTACATGCTTGTTGGCCCCAGGATGCACACTTTTCATTGCTTCATCCCAGATCCAGGATTTCCTGCAGTTCTCAATCTCCTCCCAGACTTTCCGAGGAAAGGTAGGAAAGGTCATACCATAGATCTCATTTGCCTTCTACGAACCAGTGTCTCCTCTTTACTTGCTTTGGTTAATCTGAGACCGCTGGCCTGGCTTGGGGTGGCCAGTCCTGGTTCTGCCAGCTCGCATCCTTAAAGAAATTAGAAATGGATCCCTGACTTCTTCCTCTTGTGAAGCCAGGCAGTGGCTCTCACCACTTTCTTCCATACATTCCTCCGAGGCAAGATCTTGAGGCTGTGTACCTGTTCCTTTCTCACAAGGCCATGAGGTTCCCCTCATCTTCCTCTTCACTGAGGATCTGAGCCCAGGGTGAGCAGTAGTTCTCACTCCTGAGACTATCCACTCATCACTAGGCGCGGAGGTCGACACCTCCCACTCAAAGGCCTCCTGCATCTCATCTTCGTCTAAGAGACTTGGACTAGGCCCCCCCCCAGGGGTCTATTGATGCTTTATCCGAACTTTCCTTCTGGGATCCAGCATCCAATGCTTCAACTTCGGGTTCTGTCTCTGACTCTGCACCCTCTAGCTTCGTGCCACACTCCCCCGAGGGGTCTTCCTCCACAGGCTCCGCCTGGTGCTGTGTGCTGCCAACTGCAGATTCCTGAACCTTTGTCCATGTGGGAGCCAACCGAATTTGAGGTGCTTTATACAAGCCATATTTTTCTAGGCATCCAGCACAGTGAGGAATCATGAAGACGTCCCTTCCAGCTCTCAAGCATATTTGACATACATGCACTGGAAAACCAGGAACCGACACATGAGGAAGTAGTTGTCCTCCATAGCACCACTTTTCAATATCCTCAGTCAATTCACTGCTGTTGTTACTGCAACCCGGGCATGATCCGGTAACGAGCTGGTCCTGAGGCCTATAACTGCAGAAAAATAAACAAAGTTCACTGTAACTGAAAGTCCCACTTTACTGAACACATCCCTTTAGTTGTAAAATGGCTCCTCTGCTGCTGTGTTTACTTTACTACCCACCCTTAATGGTGGCGGCAGCACTCTTTGTATCAACATTCAGAATCTGGGTCAAGCCACCGCGCACTGATTTACACAAACTACTGATAACTCTTTGCTCAAACTGCACAACTAGCTCTGTTCTTGCTTTAAACACATTTACTTGATTTTCCACGGACATTTTACATGCTGGAAACGTTTCTTTGATTACCAGTCCCTTAAAGCTGAGTTTTTAGCACAGGATTGCCTGTATAACTAGTGCTGCACTTTGGCTACAACCCACAGTCTCTCTCTGGCTTCAAACTTTAAACTGAGGCTGAATTCATTACTATGCACACAGTCAATGGCTTAACAGACTTGCACTTGCTGGCAGGACTTAACACAGTCATTACTTGCAAAGCGACTACACTGCTGCACACACATTTATATGGCATAGGGCTGAAAATCACTGTTTGAGCAGTTTTCAGGTTGTTACATACTGTTATCAGTAGCAGTTTGTTGCGATGGGGAAAAACAGCCTGCAGCCAGTTCTTGGAGGCCTCAGAACAGAATTGGGCGTGCAGTCCTACCGATCGTCCTTTCAACCACCACTCTTGCAATTTCAACGATCGATTAGCGGGTTGAGCCCGATTTTAAACTATAAAGTCTATTTTTACAAAGTTTACAGTGATTTTAACACTCCATGACGCTCCTCCACTGCCAGTATACACACTCCACTCACACCGCCTCGAATGCTGGGGCAGTCTCTGTAGAGCTGGCTGAGGGCGGGACTGATTGCAGCCTGACCAATCACACGACACCATGCAAATGAGCCTCTTCTTCCTCGTTAGGCTCTTCTCCTCACGAGCATCGTCGAGCAGGAAAATTTAAACTGCAGAATGCAACTTTTTTCTTTACCAACTGACTCCACGGCGGAGCCTATTTCAGCCATTTAACATAGCCATTACACCTGCAAGTCTCTGAATTTATTCAGAAAGCATTTCCAACGTCAGGGCACAATTTTCCTGTTGCTACCCCTAGTCTTCCACACTTTTCTTTACCACAGTTTATTTTAAAAGCATTTCAAACGTCCAGGGCACAATTTTCCTATTGCTACCCCTAGTCTTCCACACTTTTCTTTACCACAGTTCATTTTAAAAGCATTTCAAATGCTGCAAACAATTTGATTCAGGACAAGGGCACACTCTTTGGCTTTACTTCTCCTTGGTAAACAGTTGGCATTTTAAACAGCGGCATAAGATCCACAGCACACAGCAACACACTAAGGAAATTGCTTCAGCTTTTTGGGCTACCCACTGCCAGATAGCCAAAACGCTAGCCCCCTTGCCCAAGCACCTTCCTCCCAGAACAAAATCCAAAGCAGTGCCTCCATTTTTGTAACCCTTCACCCCTGCCTTTTTAGCAAAACGACAGGTGGCATGCTGTTGAAGCTGACAGCAGTACCTTGTGGGGACTGGGTTCGGGGAGGATGAGGTTACTCGGCACTGGGGGACCTAGGTTTGGCTACTCTGCACAGGGGCACCCAAGTAAATCCAAACACAGAAAGCAATAACTGTAATGTCCAGAACCAGGAATGGGATTCTTCAGTGTGGGCTTTAATTCACATCCTAGCTGAACAAACAAAGCATAGACGGACCCCATGGGGCTACATTTCCTGATAATGCAGATTAGATACAACAGAACACTTTATCACTATTTCCAGCCCTCAGGCTCCTAAACCCTGAGCACACAGCCCGGACTTGCGCAGCTTTGGGTACACAGCCCGACTTGTACACTATTTGGGTTTTCCCCACTGGAGCTCACCCGCCGGCCCACTTGATCCATGATCCATTGGAAGAATGAACCAATTATCCCATTCACGGTCCATTGGAGGAATGAACCAATTATCCTGTTGTGGCTCCCCAAACCACACTAGAGTCTTCGACTCCTACAGAGAATTTTCCTTACAATCCCACATCTGGGTACTTCCCCCATCACTGACCAAGTGCCTGAGGTAAAGTAGAAATCCACAGAAGAAATCCATAGAGGTGGACCAGGTCACTAAAGATGGGGGGCCACCCACCTCCAGTTCCCAAAGCCCATACCCGGCCATTTCCCTGGAAATTGAACAATTCCTTTACTGAACTCTCAAATGTAGATTCTGGGTAGATGTCTGTCACATCTCCTCTACATATTATTTGCATCCAACAAACTCTGGACTTGAACCTACTTTTACTTTGCTTAGCCCACGACTCTAGGCTTCCCAATATTGTAGTAGTTCAATCCCCACATTGTCACACAAGTCCCAGGGTGAAAAACATAAGCCCTTTTAGCCAGAGCAGACACTCACCCTCACGTTGCAGGTGCCCCACAGGTGACTCACAAATCTTTTTCTCCCAAATAAACACTGGAACACATAGGCAGCTTTTCCTCCACAAGCATAACTAGGTGGTTGCCCCAGGAATCTGCAGAAACCTTCTCCTGCCCTCCCAAAGGAGGGCACTGAGACCAAAACAGCGGTCTCCACACTCAGTAATCTTTGTGTCTCTCTTTAAGGTGGAGACACCCTTCTACTTAAAAGTAGCCCTCTGTCAGGGCTGAGGCTCCTAGAGCCTTCACTGAGCTGCTTTCCAGCAAGCTCCCAACTTCTCCTCCACTCACTGAAGACTGACTGAAGACTGACTTCAAAACTCCCAATGTTCTATCTAACTCCCTTTGCTGCAGATTCCAGTGTGGCTCATGCAGCTGCGATAGTTCTATTGGTGATGTCATCCCTCAGTCTCAGCTGAGACTGAGAACAGAGTGAGACAGTGTGAAACCCATTTAACTGGAGTTTCACAAGCTGCCTCCTGCCTACCACCTAGGTCTTACTGGGATTCTAAGTAACCCGGGTAACAAGGGGGTTACATTGAAAAAGCCATTGAAGCAAAACCTGGTCGGGACGTCCTGCGTTATGTGAGTTGTGTTCTGTGGATGTAACATTTATGTATAACATTAAAGGAGCACTTTTGATACTGCAGCCTGGTGCCAGTTCTTTTGTCTTGCTGACTCGAAATATGCAGCTTATCTTCACGTATGAGGGAGCTGGACCATAATTCACAACTGGCAAAGCTACGAGTGAGTTATGAAAGTCCTGCCACCTGACAAGTGATGATAAACTGTGTACTTTGAGTCAAACTATTGCGTATTTGATTTATAGATTTGTTTACTAGTAATAGCTTTTAAATGTGCTCATTGTATGAAGATACAGAGGATTGTGTATGGTTCTCCACCGATCAATGCTGTGTCTGAATCAAGAGGTAGCCGTGGCAACCAGTGACCTCTGGAGCACAGCTGATTGCCATGGCAACCTTGAGATTCAGACTCAGCCTTGTTTGTGTATGTAGAACCATACACAATCTTTTATAGTGTATGGTACTCTATACACAAATTAGGGATGAGTTTGAATGATAAATTGATCAAAACATTTTATTTTAATGCTGTTATTCACAAGCAGGAACAAGCAGTTAATACGTGCTTTTAAATTAATAATCAGTTCAGTTAAGAAGATTGTACAGCTCACAACCGAGCAGTGGATTTACCTCACGGGTCCTTTGTTTTCTTTGAGGCTGCAATCTGATTACTTTGGGCTACAAAAGAAAAGAAAAATATTGTTGCACTGTCAAGTGAAGTGAATTTCAAAACACTTCACAGTGCCAGTAATTGTTTTATGAAAGTTGTACAATGCTATGATCCATTGGAACAGTGTTTCATAAATAAAGAATTGCTTGCTTGCATGCTAGTGACGGCAGCCACGGATCGAGCTTCTCAGCTGCGTGGGGAGCATTCTTTTCTGTTGTGCTGCAGTAGTGACATCAGTTTAAGGGCTATGCCCGTAGTTAAGTGAAGAGCTCCTCCCTACATCCTATTTATGCCAACAGGCTGCGCACATCCCTGCTTAGAAGCGAGTCACTCTCTGTGCTAAGCCATACTCATCTAGGGCTGGCTCCTTCCTTGGTTCTGTCCCCCGCTGCCTTCTGCCTTGTTTCTTCCGCTTCCCTCCTCTCCGTTTGTTTTCTTTTACCTTCTTGGGGAGGATTTCACCTCGCTCTAGCTGCAGCACCATAGTTCCCTCGTCACGCCTGCCATCCTGCTCCTCACGGACTCCCAGGCCTGCCTCACGCACTTCTAGTGCTCCCACGCCTCCTGAATACCGCTTCTGGCGGTAACCCTGATTCCTCCTGTTCACCGCTTGCTGCGAATCCACAAGTACTGACTCAATATTTGCACAAACAAAGCTTACCTGGAGTTTGGCGGACATATAGAATAGTGTAGGTTACCCATACACTACAAGGCTATTCTTCCACCAAGTGGATACAATGCTGACTGATGACCCAGCAATTATATAATATAAAATATGGGGTGGTGTTTAAACTGAAAGTTTACACACACCACTGCCAGTCTTTCACCAAACCTCTCAAGCTTGGTTCTTGGGGGTTTTGTCTTAGCGTCTAGCACTCGGGTGTGTAAATGTCTTGTTACACACCACCCCATACTTTAATTATGTATCTTGCTGTGTTGGGTGATTGTGACATACCCTACTTTCCAAGATAATATTATCTTGCTATGTTGAGGTCAAGATAACACTTTTTACTTTGTTATTTGTCAGTACACAGGTGTTGTATAAATATGGGGCACACAATGGGAAGACTCAGAATTTGCCATTTTTTGTTATGAATGAGGGGACAGCAGGTACATAACTCATAAGTGTCAGAACCATAAATGAGTTATGAAAGTCCTGCCCCCTCAAAAGCGATGATAAATGTCATGTAACCCCCCCCCCATGGGTGGGGTTTAACTTGCCACCTCCTGATCACTTGTCCAGCCAGTCTTGGTCCTATGGATGGCCCCTTCATGCTCCTGCCATCCCCGAGTACCCAGTTCCTGTGTGGGGACTGGAGGAGTTCAGTTAAAATTGCAACTGCCCGCTCAGCGGTTCCCTGACTTGGCTCGCAGCTGGAATGTGCGTGCTGGCTGGTTGGCTGATACGCTGAGTGAGTGCTGCGATACCTGGCATGTAAATGCAAGTCCTCTGTGTGTGCCCCAGCCCCTGTGAAAATGATAAAGGGGGTCCTGAGACACTTGGAGGGGAAAAGAAAAATAAAATGTTAAAGAGTGCTCTTAAGCGCTATTATTATAAATTAAAATAAATATTATTACACTGTTTCTTTAAGAAGCACCTGTGGAGTCTATGAATGAAAGGGAGCTCTAGCAGCTGCCTGCATGCGACAGGTAAGGGAGATTAGTCAGAGTGCCAGTTTTGCCACTGGATGCAAGGGCAGAGGAGTATCTATCAAATGCTGGGGTGGTTGTTTGCTTGAACAATGTTGTTTGCCTGCAAAACAATGTAAATGTTGGGACTTTGTTTAAAACTGTTTGCCAGCAGCCATGTTTGCTACATTTGACCTGGAGAGAGGCCAATCAGTAAGCCAGGAGCCCTGGAGAACTTCACCAAGGGACTTCTGGGAGAAGAGGCAAGGACAATGTTTGGCATCCAAACAGACAGCCAACCAGATGTCGAGTGAGCTCTAATGACTATTAGTTTTTCAGATGGATAGTGATGACAACCAATCAGAGCTGCCATGATCCCCCAAAACCCAGAGGACAGTCTGAGCTGAGTTGAGTTCGGCGGAACTCCTCCTAGAAGGGGGATCTGGTCCTTGCCGAGAGAACATGAAGAAGGCCTGCCTGGGGCTTTCACAGCTACCAGCCCAGGGGCACATCTGTGTTGCCTTCCAATGGATGGAAGGAGCCATTTCAGAATTAGTGTTGATTTGCTGGTCAGAGGCAAGGAGTTGTCTGAGAGTTTTCCTGAGGAAAAGAATCCCTGCAGTGATCTTTGAGGAAGTAGAAAAGGCCTGCCTGGAGGCTTGCACAGCCACCAGCCCAGGAGGTGCCCTGTGTTGCCTTTCAGTGCCTGGAAGGAGTTGTTGCCAGAATGAAGATGTTGCTGCTGACCAGTATAAAAGGCCATTATCTGGGCATTTCCAGAGGAGAGGAACTCCACTGTGCTGCCTGAAAGAGGTGCAGAGGCCTACTTGGAGGCTTGCACAGCCAAAGAGCCAAAGGAAGCCTGTGTGATGTTTTCCAGTAGTTGGAAAGATAAAGTGAGATGTGTCCTTCTGTTTAATTCGGAGCCTGCAAGGTGAGAAGATCTGCGCTTCTGTTGTGTCTGATCTTTTGAAATGAGAAAATGTGTTCTGTGCGAGTCTGAGTTTCAAAGTGAGAAGATTCATTCTTCTGTGCAAGTCTGAGTTTCAAAGTGAGAAGATTTGTTCTTCTGTGCAAGTCTGAGTTTCAAAGTGAGAAGATTCGTTCTTCTGTACAAGTCTGAGTCTTGAAAGTGAGAAGATGTGTCCCCCATCTTCTGCATCAAGTCTGAGCCTGTTATGTTTGAAACTGAGAGACCGTTTCCCCTAACTTTCAGTGGGACACCCAGGTATTATTTTAAAGTCAAGAAAGAGCCACTGCTACTTGCTGGCAGTGTGGCTGAAGCCATTTACACCGAGAGAGAGAGAGAGAGGGAGAGAGGAGAGGGAGGGAGAGAGAGAGAGAGAGAGAGAGACTCTGCCATCCAGGGTCAGTCTGGGGAATTAGTTAGGTGATGTCACTGCTAGGCATTACCTGTGCATCTCCCCCTGAGGGTTTATGTTTGGATGTAGGTGTAGCCCACCCCTCCCCAATGTCTAGGGTTATGATGATTGTAACTGTCCATGGGGAGGGGCGACCACAGCAGAAACTACACCAGATAACTTACGCTTTCCAGGTCTCTCAAGGGGAGAAGTGCTGCTGGTCTCCAGGTGGGGCTGAAGAAAATTGTTGGCTAGTGGCAGTAACAGTCATTGAAAAGAACTGAAACAACACTGCAGGTGCAAAGCAAACAGTGGGATCCCATTTAATAACATGTAAAGTGAACTCCATGGAGCAGAAATTTAATCACAGTTCAGGTGGAAACATATCACACTGGACCAACATGGTCTGAGGCGGGCAAGAGTCCATAATGTCCCAATGCAGCACTGTCCATTCGGTGGAGGCGTTATCCAAAGCGACCCCATTAAATTTGGCAGCTCAGTTTATCCAACACAGCAATAATATTCTGCAGGGCTACATCTTCTTACTTCACACAAGACCCACACTCTCCCTGTAGCTCAAAACAGGCTAGCCTCTCACCGCTGCTGCCATTCCCTTATCCCAACAGCTAGCATGACCTTGGAGTTAGGAACGTGTCAGCTCTCACCCTCAGGGCCACTATTCCTCTTCCCAATGGCTCCAGATTCCCAGACTCCTTCATGAGTGATCATCTACATGAAAATCCAGGTGGCATGTCCCCATGATGTCACAACCAAAGCACTCACTCTCAAATGATACTTCCATATATTTGGCATTCCCTTCTCTCTGCCTCGAGCCTTGGCTCCAGCGCTCCATCCTGCCACTCAGACTCTCACTTCTACCATGGGGTGATGGTCTCTCTCCCTCCCCATAGCTGGAGAAGCCCTTCCAATGGCCACGCCATCTCTAGAGCAGGTTGATTTTCTTTCCTCTACTCTCCCTGAGATAAACTACATGGGCCTTGGTGGGCAACCAGTTCTGCTCACCCGCACCAACTTCCATTCCTCTCATTATGCACTCCCTTAAAAAAGCCAGGCCCATTGCATCCCCAGGTACTCCTTGCTGCCAGCAGTCCTCCCCGGCAGCAAAAATATTAACCCCTTTAGGCCTGGGTCAAAATAACCCAAAACAATTGTCCCAAAATATGCACATCCTAATGTACTATAAGTGACGCTCACTCCCGAAGGTTACAACTCTACCTCCGTAAAAGCTTGATGCCCCCATCGAGCTCTTGAGTGCTCAACAGCCACACACCGTCCGAAAGCAGACAGGGTATGCACACCCTCTGCCAAACCCCGGACAGCTTCAGGCTGCTTCACCATGAAGGTGGACCTAAGAACTACATACTGGTACCCCATACCAGCTTGGTCTTTGTATGCCCAAGCTTTTATACCCTGGCCACCCACCCACCCACCTGGCTCCTTCAGATGGATTGCCCACGTCCCGAAGGGTGGCATCCCAGACTAACAGTAGTCTAAACTAAACTAATTTCTGCCCAAATGCTGCCACCTAATTAGCACAGACTCTCAAAAATCATGACCCACAGATTGTTACCTAAACCCAGTAGCAATAGTCATAGCAGTAACAGCTCAATGATATTTATCACAAATAAATTAACCATTGACTATCATATACAAGAAACTGTGAAAAGATGTAACAAAATAGTGGGGTGTATTATGAGAAACATCAAATGTAAAAAGAAGGAAGTTATAGTACCGCTGTACACATCCCTGGTTAGGCTCCATTTGGAGTACTGTGCCCAATTCATATCCATGCAAACTAATAATAGTAAAAGGCAAATGGAGAAGGTAGAGTGAAGGGTCACCAAAAGGATACAGGGAATGAGGGGGAAGGACTACAGAGAAAGCTTGGAGAAGTTAGGGATGTACTCACTTCAGTATAGAAAACCAAAAGGAGACTTATGCTATACATACAAAGCATTCCATAATGAAGAACTTTGGCTAACTTCAGGTCTTTGTAGATCATAAAATACAAGGCAAACAAGAGCATACTCTCCGAGATTAAGAGAGGAAACAACTAAGACGAAGAAGAGGGGAGAGTGGTTTAGCCAGAGAGTTGTGGGACCTTGGAATGCATTACTGGAACTGGTGGTGACATCCAAAACACTTACACAGTTTAAAAAACAGTTGGATAATTATATGGGAGATAGGAAGACAATGCATATCCACTGATATGTTACGAGTTATTATGGCCTTTGGCCAATAGACCTGTATGAAACTATGAAACTATTTAAGACATGCACACGATAGTTTGACATGTTCATGATGGTTTAGCCACATTTAAGACATGTCCATAATAGTTTAGCCACATTTAAGACATGTTCACAATAGTTTATCCACATTTGAGACATGTCCATGATAGTTTATCCACATTTAAGACATGTCCACAATAGTTTAGCCACATTTAAGACATGTCCACAATAGTTTATCTTCTTTAAAGATATGTCCATGAGATTATCAACATTTAAGACATGCCCACAAGTTTATCCACATTTAAGACATGCCCACAATAGTTTATCCGCATTTAAGACATGTCCATGATAGTTTATCTGCATTTAAGACATGCCCACAACAGTTCATCCAAATTGAAGACATACCCACTACAGTTTAGCCACATTTAAGACATGCCAATGATAGTTTAGCCACATTTAAGACATGCCCACAACAGTTTATCCACATTTTAGACATGCCCATGCAGTTTATCCACATTTAAGACATGCCCACAACAGTTTATCCACATTTAAGACATGCCCACAACAGTTAATCCACATTTAAGATATGCCCACAACAGTTTATCTACTTTAAGACATGCCCATGACAGTTTATCCACATTTAAGACATGCCATAACAGTTTATCCACATTTAAGACATGCCCATGACAGTTTATCCACATTTAAGATATGCAACAACAGTTTATCTACTTTTAAGACATGCTCACGACAGTTTATCCACATTTAAGACATGTCCACAACAGTTTATCGACATTTAAGATATGCCCGTGATAGTTTATCCACATTTAAGACATGTCCATGACAGTTTATCCACATTTAAGACATGCCCACAACAGTTTATCCACTTTTAAGGCATGCCCACATGTTTATCCACATTTAAAACATGCCTACGACAGTTTATCCACATTTAAGACATTTCCAGCAACAGTTTATCCACATTTAAGACATGCCCACAACAGTTTTATCCACATTAAGACTTGTCCACGATAGTTTAGCCACATTTAAAACAACACCCATGATAGTTTAGCTACATTTAAGACATGTCCATGACAGTTTGTTCACATTTAAGACATGCCCATGACAGTTTGTTCACATTTAAGACATGCCCATGACAGTTTATGCACATTTAAGACATGCCCATGAGAGTTTATCCACATTTAAGATATGCCCATGACAGTTTATCCATGTTTAAGACATTCCCACGAGAGTTTATCCACATTTAAGACATGCCCACGAGAGTTTATCCACATTTAAGATATGCCCACGATAGTTTATCCAATGCTTAAGACATGCCCACTAGAGTTTATCCACATTTAAGACATGCCCACAACAGTTTATCTACATTTAAGATATGCCCACTACAGTTTATCCATGTTTAAGACATGCCCATGAGAGTTTATCCACATTTAAGACATGCCCACAACAGTTTATCTACATTTTTTTAATTATTTTTCTTCACCTCCAGGCTCGGAACTCTCTCAGGCTACCTTGCTCGCCTGCATCGCTCTACCACCCGCTGTGTTCCCCACCATCTTCAAAACCATTATGACTCCCTGGGACATGGGGGGCTACAGCCCCAGGGAGATCGAATGGGCTGTGACGGGGAACCAGCATTAGGCGTGTGGCGGTGGCACTGGATGAGCCATCGCCTATTCGGCTGGAGGGCCTTTTTCCTTGTGTGTCCTTCACCCCGTCGTGTGCATGTCCCCAATGATGCGGTGCATGGCAACCCTGCCATTGGGCAACGCTTCTGTTTGCAGTCCAGCACTCTGCAGCACCCCGATCTCTACCAGGGGCCGCCAGAGTGCCGGGCATCCCAGTGCCCTCCCCACGGGAAAGGAGAGCAGCCTGGAGGGTGTTCGATCTTTTCCCTCCCCTGCCAACCCCTGATGCCCGAGTTCGGTCCGGAACCCAGGTCACCAGCATGGCACAAGGTGTGGTGTCCACCTCCTCAACCCTCAGTGCCACTGGGCCGGCCAGTTTATCTACATTTAAGACATGCTCATGACAGTTTATCCACATTTAAGACATGCCCACGACAGTTTATCCACATTTAAGATATGCCCATACAGTTTATCCACATTTAAGACATGCCCACGACAGTTTATCCATGTTTAAGACACGCCCATGACAGTTTATCCACATTTAAGACATGCCCACGACAGTTTATCCACATTTAAGACATGCCCACGACAGTTTATCCACATTTAAGACACGCCCATGATAGTTTATCCGTGTTTAAGACATGTCCATGATAGTTTATACACATTAAAGACATGCCCCGACAGTTAATTCACATTTAAGACATGCCCATAATGGTTTATCCACTTTTGAGACATTTTCATGATAGTTTATACAGATATAATTACTGGTGACCCCCTTTACTAAACAGATTAGTGTCGTATTTCAAATGTCAGAACAACTGGCCTACCTGGTTATTAAGGCGTTTTTAGAACACTTTCTCTGCAGCCCTGTCCTTGAGCTGGAATGCCTGTCTCAAGACTGCTACTTAAGTCCACTCACCATTAGCGGCTCACAGCAGTCTCCAACACGTCACACAGGCACTCCCTGTCATCTCACTATCAGTCACAGAAAAGCCTATAAATAAGTTAAACTTGTGCCACCGACTTCAGCTTCATTACGCTGTCTGCTGCCACCGACTGGAACTGACAAACTCGCCAAAATGGATGCTGCTGCGAGGAGGACCAACAAACTCATCCCTCCCACTGACCTGACTGCTCCTGCTACCCGAAAGCTGTTTCTGACTCTCTTTTAAAGTGCTGACAAAAACTTCTTGCACCAGTAATTATAAAAATTAAAGTATAGGCATCTGTGTTTTTATGGATTTTTTTCTGCACACCCTCAGTGTGTAATGACCTCATGAACCTCTTAAGCTTCGCTCTCGAGGTTTATGAGTCAACACACACCTCGGGTGTGTAGAAAATATCCGTAACACACAGTTGCCTATACATTATTCTCTATTTAAGACATGCTCACAATAGTTTACCCATACCTAGTCCACAGCAAAAAGGAAAAATAAAAACACTGACTCTGCCTCATCAGGTACTACAGAGATTTCAAAGCTTCTAGTCATATAATAGTAATAACATTCTAGTTAGCCAGAATATACTTAGAATAACTGGCTTTTTGGCTGACTAAATGCCTCACCCTTCGCCTTGGGTGTTCAATCATCCACATCAGCCAGTTATTCCTTATACTGCGGCTAACCGAATGTTATCCCTTAAACATATTGTACAGTTGGGTGGTTTGACGCAGAATATTCAATTTATCTTCACTAGTAAGGGAACAAGACCTTAACTCTTGAGCGGCAGAGCCACAAGTAAGTTACAGAAGTCTTGCCTTCTCACAAGTGCTGAAAAATTGTGTATTTTGAGTCAGACCTTTGTGCATTTGATTTCCTTAACATAAATTTACTAGTTATAACTTTTTTTTCCGGTTTAAGGACATTTAGAGTAGTACTTTTAAACTTATAGGTGATCAAAGGGTGGCAAGTTGTTTTTAATTTTTCTGTAACTATTTCTCTTCTTGCAGCTCACAAGAGAATATAAATGGCTTTTTAAGCCACTGAAATGTTCAGTTAGAATGCTTCAGTGGCTAAAGGAAATATCTCAGCCCTTTGGAGCTAGATACCTGACAATTTGCCTGCATTACCATCTTGAAGAATCTTAGAAACTACTACGTATAAAGAAGTTTTCTATTTTTCCGTTCTTCCCTTATGCCCTTTCACTCACCAGTCCTCGACATAACTCGAGATCCCCAAGACATCTCCATGGGGCACTCGCTCCACACCAAAGTACCACCTCCTCCATTCTGCCTTGGAAGATGCCCTGGGTGGGGTCAGGGTGGGAGATTTACCCCCAGGCTCACTTTGTGCTTCAGGAGCTGTGCTATGGTCAGTGGAGTGGAGCCCTTGAGTTTCTAGGATCTGCCATCCTCAAGAACAGTGGCCATTTTCCTTGCTCTTGCTGCCTCTCCTGGAGTTCTGTACTGCCATGATGTTCACGGATGTTGCTCGTGACAAGCACAGGAGCCCTGCCCGCCCACCAGCCCTCCAGCCACACTGCCACCTGTCGTCACCCAAGTGGCAGTGTTGTGGCAGAGGACAAGAACCTATGGAAAACACCCTCCCAGAGAGGGACAGCTTATGTGGGATACTCAGTACATCTCTCCCCAGCTGGCCTCCAACAAATCCATGCTCATTCCCAAACTGGGGTCACCAGCATTGCTGACGGTAGTGCTATGGTCACACCGACAGGATGGCAAATGTAAAGAGATTTGATTAAGAAAATGTTAAGCTACAGGAGTTTATAATTTGAAATATATTTGTCATATTCCATGAATATTTTTCAAAAGTAAAGTTTCCAGAAAATCTGGATGTTTGTAATTCTGCTATTGCAGGCATACGCCTGAAATGTGGTATGCATACCAGTATCAATAAGTTCAGAAACCTGACAAAGTTGGAGGTATTTTGTTTAGTACTTTACAGTTTATAGTGGAAATACCACAGATTACTAATTTGGCAAACATTCACGAAAATTAATGGAAACGTAATAAACCACTCTCCCTCTTTTGTCTTAGTTGTTTCCTCTTATTCTCGAAGAGTATGCTCTTGTTTGCCTTGTATTTTCTGATCTACAAAGACCTGAAGTTAGCCAAAGTTGTTCGTTATTGAATGCTTTGTATGTATAGCATGTCTCTTCTTATTTTTCTTTACTGAAGTGAGTACATCCTTAACTTAGTCAATCTTTCTCTGTAGTCCTTCCCCCTCATTCCTTGTATCCTTTTGGTGACTCTTCACTGCACCTTCTCCACCTGCCTTTCACTATTATTATTTTGCACAGATATTGATTGGGCACAGTACTCCAAATGGGTCCTAACCAGGGATGTGTACAGCAGTACTATAATTTCCTTCTTTTACATTTGATGTTTCTCATAATACACCCCACTATTTTGTTACATCTTTTCACAGTTGCCACTAGAATTCAACTTGTGGAATTGAACTTTAGCAAAGCACTTTTCACCACTGAATCCATTTAGCTGTGTAGAGCTGTTAGCTGTCTTGTAGTTCCTTTCTGAGGGACTATTCCCACCCTCCACCCTGCTTTTTACATTGGTTGTGCACATGCACAAACCAATGTATTATTCCAATACGGGATTTTGGTTGGGGGGTGTCGCTGCAGAGACAATTGTAGTACACAAAACCAGGGTCTCGCAATGGTCTCGGCAGTCTATACTAATGACCACTTGGTGTGGTCCTGATGCAGCTCTCTGCTGGGTGGGCCGAATGGTCATGTGCTTCAAAGGGCAGAGGCTGCTCCAATCAGAGAGGGCTTTGGTCCTTTGATTAGCATAAGTAACTCCAGCCATGCACATTACAGTTGACACTATTGCGCATGGCCAGAGTTATGCTGCTCCTGCTGCCCTGCACCCCCCCAGTGATCAACATGAGCCACGACACGGCTTTGTGACAGGAGGCTCCTGCCACTCTTGAGGGCTGACCTTTTCTTAAATCTGTTGCAACAGTTCTTCTATTTCTTAGCGTAATCTATCCTTTACAATTTCTAGTCCATAAGGTTGACTACCTATAGGCATCTCCTTCCCTTTCTTGACTATGCTATAGTGTCCTCTTTAATTTTCATTTTCCCTCTCAGGCCCTCGTACAGGGAGGTTATTGTGGTGACCTCCAAGCATATGTAAAACAGGTTGAGTTTTTGTTTTTCCAATTCAAATTTTATTGAAAGTTTTACATTACAGGGAACAGATCCATACCTGGAACAGCAGACTAGACAGACATTTAACAAAGCAATGGACCTGCCCCTCCCTCCCACCCACTACCCCTCCTTCCACATCACCCTCCCTCCCATTCCCTCCTCCCTAACCATCCCCTTCAGTACAGCAGGGTGAAGCGCTACACCCAGATAGAAGTAAAGGCATCAATACATATCACTTATAAGGAGTATAGTAATGTGGGTCCCAGATCCTTCTGTACCTCTAAGCCTGTTACTGAGGCTTGCTATCGCTTTCTTCATTCGCAGAGATTAGCCAGCAATTCATTAAGCTATTCAGTATAAGAAATCTCCTTGCTGTCCTTCCAGTGTTTCAACACTAATTTTTTGACAGACATAGAGATAAGGGCCATATAAAATTTGCAATTAAGCACTGAAATTCCAGAGTAATATCCAAGTAAACAGGTTTCCGCAGTAAATAAGTTAGACAGCCCTATAAGTGTGTCTACATTATGTTGAATGCTAGCCCATAGTGGGGCCACCGTAGGACAGGTCCAGAAAATATGAAGTACAGTGCCTTCTCCTTGGTGGCAGTGGGAACATAAGGATGAGGGCACTAATCCAAATTTGGCTAATTTCTGTAGGAAGTAATAAGATTATGCAAGATATGAAATTGCATGAGACATAGCCTGTCCTGGGTTACAAATCTATGATAGTTACACCCAAGGGTAGGCCAATCAATATTCAAATCTGGGAAAAGAGAAGCCCAGTAAGATGTGGGACCCAAGCAGTCCGGATAGAGGCAATCGTATAGGATCCCATACGTCTTGGAAACAGCTTGCGGGAAACTCGCTAGATGGCTTAGTTCCAATTGGAAAGATAATCTGGCTGGCTGTGGGGGGGTTTGTTCCCAGCACTTTAATGAGAAGGTGTCTCAGTTGGAAGACTTTAAAAATTTGCTGGTTCAGAATATTGAATTTACTCATGATTTCTGTAGAGGAAAACCAGGAGCCATCTTCCTTTATAAAGCTGGTGAGCAGGCCATCCCCCCAAGTATGATAACCATCTTGGTATCAGGACCTGGTTATTGATTTTAAAGTTGGGGTTACCCCATATGGATTGAGACAAGTCAAGAGTGCGTCTATATTTGAGGAAGGCACAAAGTTGGGAATGAACTTTTACAGATATAGCTACAGGAGAGGCACTGAGGCTTGATGGCAGAGAGTTTAGCTTTGTGTGTAAAAGTGCTGCCAGTGATAGACATCAGGATTGAATATGGACTAGTTCAATTTTGAGCCAAAGCAGGGAAGAAAAGTGGGAGGATAATGAGTTACCCATCTGACAACCATCTGAGGTATTTGGTGGCATGGCTAGCCCAGTTATAAAGGCCTAGGTGGGGAAGGCATAGCCTCCTTTAACTTGGGAGCAGCTAGTTTGCAAAAGGCTATTGTAAGACAAGGCAAGGCACATTTTATTTAAAGAGATGCCCATCCTGGAGGCTCTGGGTGCCATACATCAATCAATAAATACAATGCATGAATACAATACAATGTTCTAAACAGAATAAACAAGATTTTCTATACAATAACTCCCCTCAATTTCAGCTGCCTTTAAAGTCTCTAAAACTAAAATGTCAGATTTATCTTAATTAAAAAAAAGACAGTTAAGGGATTAACTGTACAACTGTACAAAAAGGCCTTGAGGCGGGCCTTAAAAACTTCAACTGATGGGGCCTCCCTAACAGCTAAAGGAAGCGAATTCCACAGGACGGGAGCAGCAACACTGAATGCTCTATACTTGGCTGTTTGCCAGACCAGATGAATTCGGTGAGGAGCCCATGCACTTGTTTAACCCAGGACCCTGGAAGCCAAATATTAAGTATGTTAAGGGGATAAAACAGGCAGGGAAAATCATTCCTCTTAATTAGATTAATTCTCCCCCACAAAGAAATCGGAAGAGCGAGCCATCGATCTAAATCCTGACTAATAACTTGTACCAGAGAATCTAAATTCTGTTTCATACAAAGGGCTAGATTTCTTGTCAGTTCAATTCCAAGATACCTTAGAGAATCTTGTGTCCAGGAAAGCCCTAACGCCAAAAACAGCATCTTTAAATATCTTATGATTAAGCGGAAAAACAACCGTTTTGCTAACATTTAACTTGTAATTTGATACCCGGCTATATTCTTCAATAATTTCTAACATGGGTGGGATAGATGTATCCAGGCGAGATAACTAGAAGAGGAGGTCATCTGTGTAAGCAGAGACCTTGACTTCCTGGTCTTGGATGGTAATTCCTTGAATCCCCTGACATTCCGTCAATCTATGGATGAGGGGCTCCAAATAGATATTAAAAAGCAAAGGAGACAAAGGGCAGCCTTTCTTGTACCCGATTGTAATGAGAAAAGTTCTGAGATCACTCCATTACCAGTCACATGGGCAGCTTGGGACTGGTACAGAGCTTGTATCCATTTCTGGAATTCAGGGAGAAAATCAAAGACCTTGAGAGTCCGAAATAGAAAGTTCCAGTTAACTCTATCGAAGGCCTTCTCTGTGTCCAGAGATAACAAGGCCACAGGGAGAGAAGCATCTCAGGACACCGAGAAGACATGCGCCAGAGTATGAAGGTGGTTTACCGAAGACCTCCCCTTCATGAAGCCCACTTGCTCCAGACCTATAAGATCGGGAAGAATTGGGCTAAGATTGTCAGCAAGTAATTTAGTTAAAATTTTAATATCCTGATTAAGGATGGCAATATAGTGGTAACTCGAAACCAATTCAGGACTCTTATCAGCTTTGGGCAAAAGAATAATCAGGGCTTCAAATAAAGTTGGGTCAGCCTGTGCCCCTGATAAAATATGTTGGTACAATGGCAGAAGTAAAGGGATAACCTGCTCTTTAAACTTTTTGTAGAAATTGGACGAGAAGCCGTCCGGCCCAGGGGTTTTATCTGTGGAGAGACTTTTGATAACTTCAGTCAGTTCTAGCGCAGAAATAGGGGTTACTAACACACGTTGTTGGGCTTCAGAAAGGGAAGGTAAATGGAAGGCCCCTAAAAAAACTGTCTAGAGTTTGGTCTGAAGGTAGATTGGGCATAGGCCTATGTAGTTGTTTATAGTAGCTGGTAAATTTGGCTACAATATCTGCTGGTGTCGTTTTCAGAGAGTCATCGCCCTGAGAATGAATTGGGTGGATGAATCAAGAAGATTCTTGTTTCTTTATTCTGACAGCTAACAAGCGCCCTGTCTTCCCACCCTGGTCTATATCAACGGCCTTAGTTCTTAGGATTGCAAATTCAGCCTTTTGTCTCAAAAGGTCTAGATTAGTGTCCCTCAATTTGACCAATTCCTGCCTAAGGTTTTCAGGGGAATGGGAGGTCAATTTTGCCTCTATGTTCCAGATTTGAGAAAGAAGATGTAACAGTTGTTGTTCATTTTTTCTTCCTCTGTGATGCCAGGCCAATCAAGATTCCTCTTAGATATGCCTTAAAGGCACACCATTCCATGTCTGACCTAGTGGTGGAATTACATTACAATTAACCTCAGTGAACTGTTTAATATGATTTAAGATATGTTGGGTTGCTACACTGAGTCTTTCAGCAATTGATCATTGATCTTCCAAGCGTACTTCCTTTTGGTAGAGCGAAAGGAAAGTTGGCACGTAACAAGGAAAGATCTGAGGGAGGGCCAGGTTGAATGGAGGAGTCCAAGACACCAGGGAGAAGTGTCTGGGAGAAAGTATATATATCAATTGGGAAGGACCTGTGAACTGGGGAGGTGAATGTGTATCCCTATCATTGGGGTTAAGGATGCGCCAGGCATCACACAGGCCCATTTGGTCAATCAAGCCTCGAAGTGCCTGCTGAGCAGAGGAGAGCCCTTTTCAAGAATGACCCAATCGATCCATTACGGATCAAAAACTAAATTTAGGTCACCCCCCAGGATTATCGGGATCGATAGAAGGGGGATGAGAGCATTAATGAGCTGCGTGAAAAACCCAGGAGCATCCACACTGGGCCTGTAAAGGCTGCCTAAAAGAATTTCAGTAGAATATACTGTGCCCTGAACCAATATAAATCTGCCCTGGGAGTCTCTGATAATCTGAGAGGGGGATGAATGATAATCTCCTATTTATTAAAATCATGACCCCACAACTCTGGGTAGTGCCCCCCCCCCGTGGAGAACACCTGCCCCACTTGTTGTCTCCTCATCTACAATGCATCAGAATCTAATAAATGTGACTTTTATATAAATATAATTTCAGCTGTCAGAATATTCAAATGCTTCAGAACCTTATATTGTTTAATTTTTCGGCTAACCCCTTTCACATTCCATGTGGCCAGTTTAAGATCTCTAGCCATTTGCTTTAGTAGAGTCAGACCAGAAAACTGTCAGTAATATGGCATAGGTAAATGACCTTGATATCTTATCAAACACTGATTCTGTGCTGTCCCCCATCCTCCACCCCAAACCCTCATACATATCCCCACATATCAGAAGATATCTGAACAGAAGCCCCCAAACAATAGACTAACCCAACCACCCTTCCCCTTACTGTTACAAACTTCTGTTCTGTAAAACCCCATTTCACTGTCCCCTCTCCAGCCACCCTTAACTATTACCTGCACAACATGTCCCATCCACTGAATACCTGAAGAAGAAAATATATTTGCCTGGAATCATAACAAGAACCCTTCGATCCAGGTCAGCAACAACCAGGCTATTAATAGTACAATCATTAAATGTAAGGTTAATTCACCTTGAACCTTGTAATACAACAAAACAAGCAATGACAAAAAAAAAAACACTTAACAAATAAGGAGTAAATATATAAGCTCAGAGTTGCTAATAACAGAAGAGCTCCACTATTTTCCTGGATATCTTAAGTCTCTACAGTGAGCTCCTGTACATCCTCCCATGTAGTTAAAGGAATAATGCCTGACAGGGTGGGTGTTATGATTGGATAACATCCCACCTCAGGTGATTGGGCCTGAGGCCAGCATCAGAGGGCATCCAACACCGAGAAGGATGTTATACCAGCATAACACCCACCCTGGAGGGCATTATTCCTATTATACAATGGCTTGTTGTTTTATGCAGAAAAAAAATAATTTTAAATAATTTTTTTTTAGTGTTTAAAAATATTTGTTTAAGAAAAGATGCAAACAATCTATGGGGTCATCATTTAAATGATCAACAGGGATGTTATGCCAGGATAACATCCCTGCTGTGATGGCCAACTGACCAATCAGAAGCCAGGATTCTTTCTTGCCATTGTATAATGAGCAATATCCAATAGTGAAAACTGCCCCAGAATTATACGCACAGTCTCTGCAAAAAATAAATTAAAAAAAAAACTAACACATCTGTGAGCTGCAAGAGCGAGGCAGAGACTGGGAATCCATCACTAAGCCCTTATTAAAGGATACCTAAACAACATTTTGGCAACAAACTATTCAAAAATCTGACCTCAAACGGGACTAAAGGAAAGGCTGCTGAATTCATTAATGCTAAAACTACATTTATATATGTATTACCTAAATGTGGTTCCAAAGCATTTGAAAAATGTAAAATCAGCCTTCCAATTTAAAAAACAACTGCCTTACCTGCTTCTTAAAATGGCCGCCAAATGTGTTGAGTGATGACATTATCGGAGCCAAAGTCAGAGAGCTATATGGCTCTCTATTGTACTAACTAGTTATTTTCTCCCTTTGTATAGAATTCTGTCACCAAAATGGTCAAAACCATGTGCATTATTTAGATCAATACTCATGTTAGGCTATGGTTCTGTTCATTTCTGTTTACTTTAACATGTTGAAATTTGTTTTAATCCAACTGACTTTCTCTTTGGTAAATCATAGTACAGTACAAATCTTGAATATCCTGGTGGTCTAGTGGTTATGGCAGATCCAGGATGCTACAATGGGGGAAGGGGGGCTGCTGGGAGTGTGTGCATACTTGATATGAACTTTTTAACATTTTTATGAAACCTTTATATTTGCTGCTATTATGCTTTTCTAGTATGTTTTTGACTGAAACTACAAACGTAATCCAGATTTTGAAATGTAAACATTTGTACAATCAATAAATCAGACTTGTTTAACAAAGTGAAATGCAGCAGCAGCAAGCGAGTACTTTACAATGGGGGGGGGGGATTACAGCCGCACCCTTCATTACCCCATAGATCCGCCACTTGTTTGTAGCAAAGTTCTTCTGTAGTCCAATGCCAGAGTTCATACATTATTGGAAATAAAAAATATGCTTGTCTTGTCTTATCTTCTTTTTTCCATGGGAAATAATAAGAGGAATCAGTATTTATATAGTGCTTTTCATACACATTGTATCCCAAAGTGCTTTACAAGCAGTACTAGACTGGTAGTGAAGTGACTGAATGTGTAGTGGCAGCCATTTCATACATTAATATCCACACACAGCCTTGGACAACTGTATGACCTGGTATTATGGGAAAGAGAATGTTGGCCAGGACAATCAGTCAGGTAGTGATCATGGTGCTGGCAGCCCTACATCCTATTTCTCACAGTGATCTGCTCAAATTTCTCCCCTCCTGTCTTCCCCCTTCCCTGAATATAGCAGTACCTTGAAGGAGTGGCCTTCTCAGTCCCCCTCTGGTATTCATTCTTCACTACTCCTCCTCACACCAAATACTGGTGAGCTCATCATCCTTCTGCATCATGAATGTAGGTTGTACAGTCCCCAGGTTTTTGCCATATCAAAATAAACAAATCTTTCAGTAAGTCAGGTTGATAGCAGCAGGGAACAAGGGGAAGATGGGCTTCCTTTCCTTGAAAGATCTAGGTTACCTTTGATTAGGCACTATTAAATGACGGGTGTGCACGTCATTTAATAGTGCCTAATCATAGGTGGATTAGATCTTATATGGGTAGGAATGCCTATGTTTCCCCTTGTGCCCTGCTGCTATCAGCTTAGCTTACCAGAAGATCATGTTTATTATTAATATGTAAAAATGACAGGGCCACTGTACTAACCACATTCATGATGCAGAAGGGTAGTGAGCTCACCAGTTTTTGGTGTGGGGAGAAGAATGAATGCCAGAGAGGGACTGAAGAGGCCATTCCAACAGGGTACAGCTCTATTCAGGTTTGGGGAAGGCAGAAAGGGGATGTTTAACAGATCATTGTGAGATCTGAAATGTAGGACTGCCAGCACCGTGATCACTACCTGACTGTGGATGAAAGTAGCCAGAGACCACAAATACTCAAGAGTGGCAGGGCGGCACCTAAAGTGTTACTTGAATGCAGTGTAGGGAGATTACCCTTAGGTGAGGGGGTGTTGACTTTTGCTAGGACAGTATTGAGGGAGCTGTGTGTAGATCATTCAAGATTTAGAAGGGTGGTAGCCAGCCAGCTCGTATTGTAGAGTAGGGCACTAAAATGTACTGGAGAAGAATTGCAGGGAACTGTCCTGCGGGGTTCTGCAGATCACAGATAAAGGAGTAGACTGACACTGGAAGTCTGGTGGATTCGCTCAAGGCATTAGTATGCTTCTCCTGCTAATAATATTGTTATCCATAGTAAGTACAGCCCTTATGAGGGCATGAACAGCAGTTTTTCTGGCGAGTCCTGAGGCTTATTGCTTGGCCCTCCACGAAGACCCAATTGTTGGTTAATGAGGCAGGACAAAAACACATCAGGGGATCTGCACATACTGCCTTCACTGTGCAGGAGGGTGGTGATCCACTCAATGTTTACTGTGGAGCAGAAGTCAAACATTGAAAAGTGGACTTAAGTGTGATTTGGGGGTATTTATTAACAGTGCCAGCTGATGATCCCTTTTGGTGTGGGTGCGAACAACTCTCTGAGGTATCACGATTACAGTCTGAGGTGTGATAATTCTCTTCATGAGACCATAGCTCATATGCAGCCCCAGGCAGGACTAAGGACATGGTATGGATGGTGGGGTGTTCAAGAGAAGGCAGGCTAGGTGCAGGGGGTTCACCTGGGAAAAGAATACAAGAGAAGCTTTTTTTGTGGATTAACTAGAATGCATCGGTTGGCCCAGTGGCGCTGAGGGTTAAGGCTCTAAATGCCTCACCTCGCGCCACTTGATGAACGGGTTCGAGCAGAGCCGGGGAGTTGAGGAGTTAACAGGGTGGGTAGGGATGAAGCATCTGTGAGACAGCTCTCCCTTCCTGGGGGAAGTAGGGATAAGCGCCGCTCCTGTGAACCTCTGGTGATGACTGGGGGTAGCCAAGAGTACTCTACACGGCCGATGGCAAAAAAGGGGGGTGGAGCTTGGCGGGCGCTGGTCGTCATTGCATGACCGAGCTCCACGAGGGGGGAGGGACAGAACAAAGCCAGAAAAGCCTCCCACACCATTGGTGATATGATGGTGGCCCTGATGGATTTCACCCACATCCCAAATGCTGGCCAAGACACGCCCAGGATCTTCCTCCAAGGACCGCCCCAATAACAAACAGGTAGGCGCCTCACACTTAGGAGCCAGCTGCCGAGGGAGGGTGAAATCAGTCCCGGAGATGGTACCAGGATCGGGCCTGCCTGTAGTTACTCGGGAGGAGGAGAGATGGGAGATGCAAGGGTTCAGGCTGGGAGTAGGGCGATTCGAGTGGGCACTCCTGAAGGATGCCCAGGGATGCGGGTGAATAAATAAAGTTAAAAAAAAAAAACTAGAATGCATGGGCTTTGGAATTGGACCAGACCAGTACTTTGCTGTGTGACCCTGAGCAAGTCATTTAACTTCCTTGTGCTGC
Organism: Neoceratodus forsteri; assembly: GCA_016271365.2. NCBI lineage: Eukaryota > Metazoa > Chordata > Ceratodontiformes > Ceratodontidae > Neoceratodus > Neoceratodus forsteri. The sequence continues at coordinate 1,065,222,127 of CM028135.1, forward strand.
CAGGCCACATCTGTAAACAAGGTTTCAGCATAGTGTGTCTCTCCTTGTTAACATGAACAAAATTCAGGGCATCACATAACCACTAGATCATCAGGTATTTGAAGTGTTGTACTGTTCTGCAGTTTGAGAGAAAGTCAGCTAGACTGCAAAACATTTTCAGCAAGTTAAAGTAAATAAAATGAACAAAATCATAGCCTAACGTGTGCTGATCAAAATAATCAACATGTTAACACATGGTGTTGATCATTCAGGTAAAACAATGCAAAACAAAGAGGGGAAGTAGAACTAGTTAACCTATAAGAATCTATATTGGTCTCTGGCTCTGGCTCAGATGATGTCATCATGACTCAGCATTTAACATAGTTGGCAGACATCTTAGGGAGAAGGCAAGGCTGTTTTTTGTAAGTGAAAGGCTGATGTTTACATTTTCCAAAAGCTATGAAACTGCATTTATGTTATTTACATAAATGCAGTTTTAACATAAATGTAAACAGTACCCTTTACTTTACCTCGCAATGAAGCCAGATTTTGGAGTTTGCAGTTTTAAAAAAACTGCTTGTTTAGGTACCCCTTAAGTGAGCTATTATACCTAAATACAGACCCTTGGGTTTGTTAAACATAGAGAACACACCCCCTCTAGTGGCCATAAGGATGAAGTAACACAAACATCAGGGAAACCTTAAGCCGCACGTTTGTGCGCAGAGTCGAGAGACAAACAGCACACTTAGTTAAGTCCATCGGGTGCAGCTTTCCAAGGGCAAGATGGAGGTAGGACCAAACTGCTGTGGAAAGATGGCAGGTCCAGGATCTCAACCTACTACTTAGACCAGTCTACCCTGAAAAGCTCAATGGTGAAAAATCGTGAAGTACTCAACATGGATACTGTTTAAAACATGTGATGTTTTCTTTCCAGTCTTACACACCAAACTGTAGTCCAACATACCATGAGACCCTTCCTCACATTCTGAAGGCGCATAATGAAGCCAGCTCAGGTGCCATGGAAGGGGTCAGGCAGGGCGATCTTGAGACCGGCTTGGGCTGCCTCTGGGTCCTCATAAGCCTACCAGCTGCCTGCGATAAGAACCTGGAGCCTTGCAGGATAATTCATTCTGAATTTCACCCCTGCAGCGATAAGCTTAGTAACTAGGGGATGGAAGGCCGTTCTACACTGTCGGATAATGGCTGGCAAATCCTGGGCAACTCGAATTTTGTTGCCTTCCCAATGGACTTCTTGAATTTCTCTCACCTTTGAGAGAAAATTTTGACACTTTAACTAGTTCAAGAATCTGAAGATTAATGGCCTTGGCAAAGTACCCGGCAGGGGGGGTCAGTCGGAGCGCACACTGTGCCTTTCAATCACATACTTGGTTCCAAAGGGAGAAGGCCCTGCAATTTTTCCACTAGTTTCTGCACAGAGTATGGTATCCTGGCCCTCTTCAGCCTCTGGGAGCCCGATGATGATCGCATTATTTCTCCGGCTGCACCCTCCAGATCCTCCACCTTCAATTCCATTTTTGTGAGCCGCTGTCTAACTGCCATAGAATCTGGATTGACCCTCTCTACCCATCTCTCCAGTGAGTTGATGCAGGCTTCACTATCAGAAGTCCATATTGCAATGTCCTCCAGAACCTGTGAGAGGGATTTGATCTCCATGGCCATCCCGTGGAGTTCTTCTTGAAAGGGACAAAATTCGGCCAAAAATCTAGAGAGCATAAGCGACTCTTGGTCTGTCTGAGGGTGGGTCATCCCCGGAAGTGTATTTGCACTGGTGGCCTGGGCCTTCTCCACATGATAGAAACTTTCAAGTACCTCAAGGGAATCAACAAAGTCCAAGAGGGTAGCATCTTTCAAAAAAAGAGGTGTGCAAGAACAAGGGGGCACAATTTGAAGATAGAAGGGGGCAGCGCAGAGGTAATTTAAGGAAGTATTTTTTCACAGAGAGGGTTGTAGATGCATGGAATGGCCTTCTGGAGGAGGTTGTGGAGTCAAAAACAGTGGTGGAATTCAAGCATGCATGGGACAGTCATAAGGCAATTCTAGGGGGTGGGGGCAGGAAGAAGTAGGCTGCTGGTTAACTAGGATCTGCAGCTCATCCATTAGGTAGGGAAATGGGCAGACTGGGAGGGCCAAGCGGTCCTTATCTGCTGTCAAAATCTATGTTTCTATGTTTCTATGTTTCTCCGGTGTCACCAGAGGAGTGTGCTTCGGTGGCACCGTTCGCATTTCAACCTCCATGGCGCTGGAAGTCACTGCAACCTTTAAACTGCTAATAACTGGATCTTCTGATCAGTTCTTTAACCTTTATTCACACTTGGAAGTTGGAAAATAGATTGTTAAATGGTCAGGTGGCTGGAGTGGTTAGTCGGAGCTGCTTTTAGGCGTGCTGCATCACGTGGTCCCCTTTAAAACATGTTGTGTTTATCATTGTTGGATTTAGTATGTAATAGCACTATGTCATAAAATACCTTGATATATATTTCTTATGTTTATGAAACCTGTAAATGTTGAAAATACCATGGCACTAGGTGTTTTTGATAATGGTAAAAAGTACTAAGTGACTATTATAGAAATTAAGTTACTCATGCTATTTAAAATGCATGTAAATTGCTGTAAACTGAACAAGTCTGAAATTTCATGGTGATTTGCCTATATTTCATGATGCTTTGCATTATGAAAGTATGTATGATGTTGTATTTCTTTGAAACTTGATTTGTTGCCAGTGCCCTTTGGGGTAATCTTTTTTCAGTGATTCTGCATTGAGGTTCTTTGTCTATAGCTTGTTTTTTTTTTCTTTTTGAGCCCTCACTACCCAAGCAAACAAGGCCCACATAGGGATGAAGGGTTTGCACTAAAAATGTTTAGATCAGATATCAGTGTCAGTAGGTGTTGACTAAGTGCAGAGAAAGGACATACATAGTCTGTTGCTGCGAACTGATGTAATGACGAAGGGATATGTCATTGCTTAAGGTTATCTCCTGCATTTTGAATAAACATCACGTAGAGATTGCATGTTGAACTTGAATTTTGGTGTCTGGTCCATCTGTTATCCCACAACCCCTCCACAGACTTGCTGTCAGAAGTGGTATAACTTGCTGAAAGCATCTGGACTTACCGAAGAGGGACGTTTTCTGGTAGATATCGCCCAGATATCCCAGATGGACCGATGCACCAGGAGTTGCCAGAGGAGAACCCGAAGAACAGAGTCTGTGGGGTTCTGACCAGAACCATGGCTGACAGATGGAGAGAAGCTGCTGCCTGGACTGGACCTGGAAGCTCGGAGGAAGGCCAAACCTGAAAACAACGAAGAGATGCAAAGGGATGAGGAACTACTGTGGGGTCAAGGCAGACCGGAAGTGTGAAGACAACACTCAGGAGTTGCAGACCCTAATGAGAATGATCCACTGGATGAGTGGGCAATGGCTGGAGGCAGACCGACTATGCAGAGAGGTGGAACGCTGGTGCCAGGTGCTCGAGAAGTTCCTGCCGGAGAGTTTGGATAAAGAGTCAGCGGAGGATGTTTCTTGGGCTCAGCTGGAGGAGGACCCCCTGACTGAGCAGGATATCCCTTTGTTTCCTGTGTTTCCAGGATGTTACCTGTTGGAGGTCGGAGATGCAAGTATGGAACTTGAATGTGAGACCCCAGGTAACACTGTGCCTAGTGATATTGTGTTAGTTGAAGGCTCCAATCAAGTAAGAAGAAGCCCATGACGCTGAAGGGACTTTTTCTTGTATTGATGCAGCTAAATCTATTAACAGTATTGACTGGGGTATACTGCAGGCTTAAAATGCTAATGTTGCCAAATGTTACAATATGTTAAGATCAAGGAGGTGGTACATGTGTTTTATTGTTTTTGATGAAAAACCTACAAAGGAGGAGGTGGGTGGAAAATGGATAAGAACCTGTGTTAGTAACACCTAGAGTGTCTGCCCTCAGGTGTCAGTATCAGTAGCAAGTGAAATGAATGAATCAAGAGACATAGTGGGTTTATATAGAGGGCTGAACCTAGGACTGGGACCCTGCTTAAAACTGACATGTCTGGTGGGGTTGGAGCAGGTAATTACTCACCCCAAAGAAAGTCTTTTCATGGTACTGGACATTAAGTTGTCCAGATGTTTGGTCAGTAAAATATGACAGACTTTCCTAAAGGAGATGGGAAAGGTACCGTTAGTATCTGTTGAAAAATGTGTTAATGCCTCAGGGTAAAGAATGATGATATCTACTATGTTTATGACAAAAGTTTATCATTACTAGAGACCCTGAGACAGAGTTTCTGAAGATAGATGGGTGGAAGCTCCATCCCTTCCTAGGACAGGAAGGTGGCAAGCAGCCTGCAATAACTGTTTCCCTCTTAAGGGGGAGCATATGTGACAGGAAGCTTCTGCCACTCTTAAGGACTGACCTTTTTTTTAAATCTGTTGCAACAGTTCTTCTATTTCTTAGTCTAATCTATTCTTTACAATTTCTAGTCCATAAGGTTGGCCACCTATGGGCATCCCCTTCCCTTTTCTCTTTAATTTTCCTTTTCCCTCTCAGGTCCTCTTATAGGGAGGTTATTGTGGTGACCTCCAAGCGTATGTAAAACAGGTTGTGTTTATCGTTGTTGGATTTAGTATGTAATAGCACTGTGTCATAAAATACCTTGATGTATATTTCTTATGTTTATGAAACCTGTAAATGTTGAAAATACCATGGCACTAGGTGTTTGTGATAATGGTAAAAATACTAGGTGACTATTATAGAAATTAAGTTAATTGTGCTATTTAAAATGCACATAAATTGCTGTAAGCTGAACACGTCTGAAATGTCATGGTGATTTGCATATATCCCACGATGCTCTGCATTATGGAAGTATGTATGAGGTTGTATTTCTTTGAAACTTGATTTGTTGCCAGTGCCCTTTGGGGTAATCTTTTTTTCAGTGATTCTGCATCGAGGTTCTTTGTCTATAGCTTGTTTTTTTTTTTTCTTTTTGAACCCCGACTACACAAGCAAACGGGGCCCACATAGGGATGAAGGGTTTTCACAAAAAATGTTTAGATCAGAGATCAGCGTCAGTAGGTGCTGGCTAAGTGCAGAGAAAGGACATATGTAGTCTGTTGCTGCAGACTGATGTACTGAAGAAGGGATATGCCATTGCTTAAGGTTATCTACTGGATTTTTATTTATTTTTTATTTATTTTTATTTATTTAGTTTTTGTTGACCGGGTAAGTGCACTAGACAAATCCTGCCTATTTTCAGGCACGACCCGGGGGGAGGGGGATACAGATGAATGCCAACTGACCTTGAACCAGATTAAGCTGTTGGTGGTATTTTTAGTGAATGAGGGAAATTTGGCCAGGACACCAGGGAAATTCCCCTACTCTTTTCGATAAGTGCCATAGGATCTTTAACATCCACCTGAACTACCACCAATCCAGGTAAATGGGACCTCGATTTAACGTCTCATCCGAAAGACATCACACAGAGTTTGTGTGTTGAACTTGAAGTTTGGTATCTGGTCCATCTGTTATCCCACAACCCCTCCACAGGCTTTTAATATTGGCAGCTCCTGCTGCCCACTACACATTCCCTTGTGCTCACTCCTCTGACCCCCCCGGTTTCAGCATGAGCCGCGGCGCGGCTTTTCATACTGCTGCCTGCCACACACTCCCCGATGCTCACTCCTCTGTTCCCCCCTGGCTTCAACATGAGCCACGGCATGGCTTTTCATGTTGGTGGCTCCTGACACCCACAAGACACTCTCCGGTGCTCGCTCATCTGATCCCCACCCGCTTCCACATGAGTCGCAGCAAATGTTTTCATATTGGCAGCTCATGCCGCTCGCCAAACACTCCCCAGTGCTCGCTCCTCTGATTCACCCCCCCCACCTTCAACATGAGCCGTGGCATGGCTTTTCATATTGGCAGCTCCTGCCGCCCACAACACACTCTCCGGTGACAAGCAACCAATGTTCGGCATTGACAAATGCTTGTTTTTCTCTGAGCTTTACCAGACAGACTCAGTGGAACTGCTTGCCAAACTGATTTCCTCCTTATTTTTCACACACCTTCCCTTAACAAAAGACAGCTACTCCTTTTCCTGTTAGACCTAACCCTTTGGAATATCAGGAATTTCTCCTTCATGGTGCCCCCATCATTTGCTTCCTCCACCAAATATCTGTGACTGCCTCTAAGTCCTGGACTTCCACGTGCATTGGGCTCACAGTCCAGTCAATTTGGTTGGGTGTGAACGCAAAAGGCCTGGGGCTAAATTTTAAAGGCCCCCAAGGGGATTCAATTCAATTCAATTCAATTCTTTATTTAACCAGGCGAAACTCCATTAAGATGTACTCATTTACAAAGTGGACCTGTTACAGATCTCAGTAGGTTATATAGCTATACAATGAGGATAAACCACACCCAAGATACATACAACAAAAATACTATATGGAGTCTACAAAGGTATGTACAACATTGGTCACGAACAGTGGGGATTGAGCCCCGTACAGACATACTCAATGCCGAGGCTACCAGCAGGTTGTAATAACAGTAAATGCATACATTGATCAGAACAGTGAGACTTATGCCCTATACAGTCATACTCAACACAGGCAATACACAGTGAATTCAGTGCAGCGATTTATGCAGTAAGATAAACAACTATACACAATAAGCTTACCTACTTACACAAGGGACCCTGACCACCAAGCGAGCAACAGCTAGGGTATGGGGGAAGAGGTGAGCACATGGGAGTAGAGTAGAACTATGATGGAGGAGGAGGGGCTGGTTGTGGGAGGGTGGACAGAGCAAGGGGAGGAGGGACAAATAAGGATTAGTCCCACTCTGCAGCTGATGCTGCAGGATGAAATCTCCGCAACTGTGGAGTTTGGTATTTTCAGCCGCTGTAGCTGCGAAGATGTTATCCCTGGTCCCACTAGGCATAGCCTTTCCCATGGCTGCACCGAAAATCAGCCGTAAGCTGCCTAAATCATGGAGCTGGTTGTAAACCAACTCCACTTTGGCACCATGGTTGCTACCATGGCTGCAGAAATTAGGGTCCGCAAGTGGAAACCCACTTGCACCATTTTTTCTCACAGACGGAAATTTCATGGGCTTTGAAAATCCAACCACAACTTTGAAGTGAGAATCATGCCTTTATACTTCCTTATTCCAACTGGGGGTCTACTGTTCTTGCTCCGCAGCTCAGTCATCCTTCTCTTGGTGAACCCATGCAGCTAACTCTTGCCACTGGTGACCCCCTGCACTAGCTACCACCCCATCCTTTAGTTTATATCCCCCTGACTTTTATTTCCATTGACATGATGGTACCCCCTTCCACCTTGTCACAGAACTGCAGTCCATCTTGACTCAGCTACTGACCACATTCATTTGACTTGTACTAGTCTGTAGGCAGGCAGATCCCCTTACCTGCACTAACATCATGATCTGGCAGTGTCCCTCCTACACCCCGCTGCAGTCGTATCCAGCGTAATGTTCCATGAATACTGAGGATATTTCTGTCACAATGGCCTCACTCGCAGCTAGTTGTAACGCCTGATGTCAATTTTTGTTACTGTTTTTAAATGCCATTATAAATCATGATATCACACTTAGTCAATCAGGATTGTTTATTTCTAAACATTCTAGTTCCGCTTATAATACACTGTGAGCCTATTTTACTGGTGTTTTAAAAACCTTGTGCTTTACACTTCTGAATTTAGAACCTGTTGTTCTTCACATTTTGGAATGTGAAGAACAAGGTTGCTCTCTAAACCAATTACAACAGTGATCACAAGTTCCATTATGAAAGCATGAGCTGAGCTGAGCTGTCACGGACAGCAGACAGCATCCTGCACCGATTCAAAATCAGCAGCTTGAACCTCAGCAAACCATATTTCCCTACTGAAAAACAGGCTTAAATTGTATTATGAAAAATAACATGACCCTCCCATTGTTGAGAACTCACTGATTTCTCAACACCTCCTTAGTTTGGCGACATCAGGAAGGAACACAAGATTCGCTCTCATGCCCCTGACGTCACCAAACTAACTTGGAGTTGAGAATCTGTTCATTCTCAATGTAGGGGAGAGGGGTTAATTATGGTATATATAACCATAAGAGGCTGTCTCATGCACATAATTCTAAAATTCTGATGTTCTATGTTCTGTTGACATAGTCCATTTTGTACAAAGGTTGGTGTCATGCAGGACAAGAGGTACATGGGGAATATAGTGTAGGTATTTTGAGACTGAATAATGGTTTTCAGGTGGGCAATGCAGTTCAAACAGTGGTTTTGTGCTTTATTATTAACAAGATTTGCAGAGGTCAGAAAACAACAGTAGTGAAGTGGCAGCCGGCATGCGAATGAGATGCAGTATTGAAAAAAAAGGACTGCTCACGCTGTCAACTCTAAATAATGAGCACCTACCATGAGGATATTTTGGGCAAGAGGAACCTACTGTGAGGATATTTTGGGCCATGAGGGACCCAGAGTGTGAATATCACAATATTCTCACACTAGGTCCAGGAAGACAATAAATATGAGCGATATTTGCCATTTGATATCCTTACAGGCTTTGCATTTTTTTTGTTGTTATTCTTTGGTAACCAGTTATAAAAGTCCTGCCCCATCACAAGTGATGATACATTGCATTATTTTTGTCACTGCATTGTGTATTCAATTTATACAGCATTGTTTTACTCTTTATAGCTTTAAAAACTGTTGTTTGTATGAAGATTTGACTGTTTCTCTTTGATTTCAGTGGCTGGCTTCAGTGCTGCACATAGCCTTTGTGATGTCATCAGCATTGCAAAAGCAGCTTTCTAATTTATTCAGTGTTCCATATTGTGATGTACCCAGCTTTGTTAGATATCAATTGTGGTATACCCCAAAATGCAAAATATGAGATGTAGTGGTGGGCACAATCGGGGAACTTCACTATGCCCAACTTTGTGAGCAAAACTACATGGATTGCAACTTTGGCAGAGCACTAAAGGAACTCAGGGGAGTGTTGGCAGAACCACTTGCTGCCCTTTTCAATGTATCACTAGAGACGGGGGAGGTACCTGAGGACTAAAGGAGGGCAGATGTGATCCCTCTCCACAAGAGTGGAAGCAGAGAGGAGGCAGACAATTACAGGCCCGTAAGCCTGACCTCAGTAGTGGGGAAACTAATGGAATCCTTACTTAAGGAGAGGATTGTGAAGTTTCTGGAGGATAGCGGAGCACAGGATCCAAGGCAGCATGGATTCTCAGCAGGAAGGTCCTGTCAGATAAATCTTATAGATTTCTTTGACTGGGTAGCCAGAGTGGTATATCAGGGAGGGGCGATGGATGTGGCCTACCTGGATTTCAGCAAGGCCTTTCAACACCATCCCACACAGAAGATTGCTAATTAAATTGAGAAGCCTGGGAGTGGGTCCTACTGTGGTACAGTGGGTTGGGAACTGGCTAAGGGACAGGGCTCAGAGGGTGTGGTAAATGGCATGAAATCTGAGGAAAGGTAGATGACCAGCAGGGTGCCACAGGGATCAGTGCTGGGACCAGTTCTATTCAATGTCTTCATTAACGACATTGCAGAGCATCTGAGGAAAGGTGTCCTCTTCACAGATGACACCAAGATCTGCAACAAAGTGGACACACCAGAGGGGTGAAAAAATGAGAAAGGACCTAGCCTATTACAGGAGTGGTCAGATATCTGGCAGTTGAGTTTCAGTAAAAAGTGCAAGATCATGCACCTGGGTCACAGGAATCCAAGGGAGAAGGAGTACAGGATGGGTGGGAAAGTCTGGCCACCACAAGTTAGGACAGAGACTTGGGGGTTATCACATCTGATGACCTGAATGTGACCAACAGTGTGAAAAGGTGGTGGAGAGAGCAAACTGAATGTTGGGGTGCATAGGGAGGGGCATAACAAGCAGGAGGAAAGAGGTGGTGATGCCACTGTAAAGATCACTGGTGAGGCCTCAGCTGGAGTACTGTGTTCAGTTCTGGAGACCACATTTCTGGAAGGACATTGATAAAACAGAGGCAGTCCAGAGAAGGCCAATGAAGATGGTACATGGACTGCACAAGAAGCCCTATGAGGAAAGACTTAAGGACCTTAATATCAATTCACTGGAGGAAAGGAGGGAGAGGGGAGATATGATAGAGACTTTCAAGTACCTTAGAGGAATAAACAGAGTACAGGTGGAAAGCATATTTCAGAGAAAGCTCTGCACAAGAACAAGGGGGCATGATATGAGGCTGAAGGGTAGAAGGCTCAGGGGTAATGTTAGGAAGCACTTTTTCACTGAAAGGGCAGTGGAACCGTGGAACAGCCTTCCAGAAGCAGTGGTGGGGGGAAAAAACAATATGGAGGTTCAAGAGTGCATGGGATAGACATAAGGGTACCCTGGAGATGTGCACAGCAGAAGAGCCGCAGATCAAATAGGAACTGGGGCTGCAGTAGTGATTAATGAAGTGGGCAGTATGGCCCTTATCTGTGGACAGATGCTGTGTTTCTATGTTTCTAATTTTGCCAGTGAAGTTTATTTATTTAGAAATTGGTAACCAGGAGAGGCACACTGAGCTGAGGCTCGTTTCCAGGTGCTACCCGGGGAAAGGGGAAGAGGAGAAGAACAATTACAGATAAAATACAGCCAGTCAGGTGATATGATTACACAATGAGGGTGGCATAAAGAGTATAAGCTGAGCTTAGTGCAGACAAAGTGGCAAAACATTGCAGATGGAGGACAAATGAATTAACATACAAATCATCCGTCAAACTGAACAAACTCGTAGTGCATAGTCTCATAGTGAAGGGAGGCTGAGCTGGTGCTGAAAGTAGGAGTCAAAACAGGTGGATAAACATCAACAGGGTTGTCGAAACTATGAGGTTAGGGAGGAGGGAAAGGTAAGGGGTGGTCAAAAGCCAGGGAAGGGTAAGAAAGTGTTCAGGAAGATGTTGGCAGGTGCAGGGGGGAGGTGAGTAGGCAATTTGCATATTTTTCACCTAATAAAGAATGCACTATGCCAGCGAAAACTAGCAAATTGAAGCCATCTGTGAACAAAAAAACAAGCCAAATGGCTAAACATCTATCCCCACCCATTGTGCAAGATTTTCCCACCCTCCCACCTCCCAGACTGTTCAATGAATCTCCCTTCTCATCCCACCCAAGCACCCTCCTCCCCCCGCCCCAGGTGAGGGTATAGGCAACTAATTGTGACTCATGTGAGTCACATCATATCCTGGTAATGTTCACCAGGAAGGGAGAGGAGGGGGTTTCTGCAGAGGATGGCAGGTGAGGGGCTGAAAAAATAAATGCCTGATGTGGGAGGAGCGGTTGTTTTGTACAGTGGGTAAGAGGCTTGTTTTAAACAGGGATTTTTTTAAAACAGAAATAGTGGAAGTTGGTGGGGGAATTCGGAACATTTGCAAAGCTTTGCAAAGCACAAAGTTCCTGACTTTGCATCAACATTGCTGGCAAATTTAAAGTTCACTGCATCCCTAATGATATCTTGCAAAGTGGATCCAAAAATATCATTTTTATTCGTGGCATTTCTCTACACATGTTGTGTATATATAGTGAATATACAGTAGGCTGACTCAAAATATGCAGAATCGTGTGCAGGCAGCTACTGCTCTTTTCCAATACCTGTGCTAGGTTAAATTTTCAATTGGCAGCAAGACAGAAGAATGGAAACCAGGTTACAGTATCAAAAGTGCTCATTTAATGTTGATGTAACCCCTCACCCCTGCCTTTTAGCAAAATGACAGGTGGCATGCTGTTGAAGCTGACAGCAGTACCTGGTGGGGACTGGGTTCGGGAGGGTAAGGTTACTCGCACTGGGGACCTAGTTTGGCTACTCTGCACAGGGGCAGCCAGGAAATCCAAACACAGGAAGCAATAACTGTAATGTCCAGAACCAGGAATGGGATTCTTCAGTGCGGCTTTATTCACATCCAAGCTGAACAAACAAAGCATAGACGGACCCCCATGGGGCTACATTTCCTGGTAATGCAGATTAGAGACAACAGAACACTTTATCACTATTTCCAGCCCTCAGGCTCTAAACCCACCAGGCACACAGCCCAGACTTGCACGCAGCTTTGGTAACAGCAGCCCGACTTGTACACTACTTGGTTTTCCCACTGGCCGCTACCCCTCCGGCCACTTGATCCGCAGTCCATTGGAAGAATGAACCAATTATCCAATTCACGTCCATTGGAGGAATGAACCAATTATCCTGTTGTGGCTCCCCAAACCACACTAGAGTCTTCACTCCTACAGAGAATTTTCCTTACAATCCCATGTCTGGGTACTTCCCCCATCACTGACCAAGTGCCTGAGGTAAAGTAGAAATCCACAGAAGAAATCCATAGAGGTGGACCTGGTTACTAAAGATGGGGGGCCACCCACCCCCAGCTCCCAAAGCCCATACCCGGCCATTTCCCTGGAAACTGAACAATTCCTTTACTGAACTCTCAAATGTAGATTCTGGGTAGACGTCTGTCACATCTCCTCTACATATTATTTGCATCCCAACAAACTCTGGACTTGAACCTACTTTTACTTTGCTTAGCCCATGACTCTAGGCTTCCCAATATTGTAGTAGTTCAATCCCCACATTGTCACACAAGTCCCAGGGTGAAAAACATAAGCCCTTTTAGCCAGAGCAGACACTCACCCTCACGTTGCAGGTGCCCCACAGGCGACTCACAAATCTTCTTTTTCTCCCAATAAACACTGGAACACATAGGCAGCTTTTCCTCCACAAGCAGAACTAGGTGGTTGCCCCAGGAATCTGCAGGGAAACCTTCTCCTGCCCCCAAAAGGAGGGGGCACTGAGACCCGAAAACAGTGGTCTCCACCACTTCAGTAATCTTTTGTGTCTCTCTTTAAGGTGGAGACACACACCCTTCTACTTAAAAGTAGCCCTCTGTCAGGGCTGGGGCTCCTAGAGCCTTCACTGAGCTGCTTTACTAGCAAGCTCCCAACTTCTAACTCCATTCACTGAAGACTGACTGAAGACTGACTTCAAAACTCCCAGCGTTCTAACTAACTCCCTTTGCTGCAGATTCCAATGGCTCATGCAGCTGCGATAGTTCTATTGGTGATGTCATCCCTCAGTCTCAGCTGAGACTGAGAACAGAGTGAGACAGTGTGAAACCCCTTTAACTGGAGTTTCACAAGCTGCCTTCCCTGCCTACCACTAGGTCTTACTGGGATTCTAGTAACCCCGGTAACAAAGGGGTTACACTGCCCTGACCAGGAAAATGACTGTCCGCAGTCATTGTTTACTCCCGGCCTTAGGCCATCCCACCTTATGTGCTCCCCCGAGAGGGGGGGTGATCAGGCCCTCCCACCATGTGTGCAAGCACAGGCAGGTAACACTAAAGGCCTAAAGGCCTTTAGGCTGACATATCAGCCTCTACACTATCCACTTACTATGGACACCTAGTGGCTCTGGTAGAACTACCCAGAGCATAGCCCTGATAGATCAGCACTGCGGTCCCTACTGCAGGTCAGGGCCACAGCCTGTCTATCCCCCCTAACCCTCTAGGGAAAACCTATCTGCCTTTAACCTAATACCCCCAAAACAAAAACAACCCAGGGACCTCCCCGACCTTGGGCAACCTGCAACCACACACCATTAAAATACCACATTTTATACCATGTTACTGTCTCCTCCCTACCCCCACAACCACACCTGTGGAAGGAAAGGGTTAATACAGTAATAACAACCATAACACCACAGTACTTTAAATTTCTACACACTAAAGCACTGATGAGGAACTCCGATGAGCCCCTCCTCCTCTTCTTGTCTTCTCTTCTGTCTTCCCAGGAACACCTGTAAGAAAAAGAAAGACAACACACACTCCTAATCTGCATACACAGTCTACCTAGACCCCTACCATCAAAACACTGCAGAATCCCCAAAAAGATTTTTTTTTTTTTTTTAGAAAATGGCAGAAAAAAACAGTATTTACATTAGAAAACAATGACATTATTTACAATACACATTTGGGGGGATGGAGTGCCCTAAAGGTCCCAACTAGTGACCACAATGCCCGAAGGCTAGTCCAATAAAGAGTCTCTCCTGGGCCGGAGCCCAGTGACCACAGTTCTAACAGGCCAAAGTCCCGAAGGGGAGAGTCTTTGAGGACAGTTCACACATTTTGAAGTCTGCTAGTGTAGGGTGTGTACTGCAATGTCGTAAAGATAGAAAAGTTCGGACTTACCAGCCACTTGTAGTACGAAAATTTTGGGACTGACCTGCACCTCTGACGAAGACTCTCCCTGGCAGCATTTCTTCCGATACAGCTGGGCAGACATCTTCCGGGAACCACAGGAGGGCACATCTGGGAACAGCTGGGATGATGTCATCTCTGGAGCTGGAACCTTAGAACAGGAACAAAAAGAAAACAGCTGGTCTGACATCATCCGATTACCAGGCGATGAACAGGATACAGCTGGGCTGGTGTCCTCTCTGGATCTGAAGTCATCTGGTGGGCCAGTCGATGGTTTCTGGAAAGGCCAATATACTGTAGACTGATGAATGTGGGGCACCTGAGTCCTGGATGTCCATATTGGCTGATCAATAAGGCACTTCACAGTCTGGTGTGGCAGTATTGACTACCACTGCTCGGCTTTCTATTTTGTGGGCACGGGCACATTTGCTGAGAGGTCCTTGCACTGAGGCCAATAGTACCGGGGGTCAGGAGCTTGAATTATTACCCCATCTGGGTGCACATAATTCACACAGTGGGAGATTTCATGTCCCTCTCCATCCACTATTCTCACTCTGTCTATAAACAGTGTCCTGCCTCTCTTCCACTGGGTATACTTCTTGTGGAATAGTCTGTTTTTTACATGCTTGTTGGCCCCAGGATGCACACTTTTCATTGCTTCATCCCAGATCCAGGATTTCCTGCAGTTCTCAATCTCCTCCCAGACTTTCCGAGGAAAGGTAGGAAAGGTCATACCATAGATCTCATTTGCCTTTCTACGAACCAGTGTCTCCTCTTTACTTGCTTTGGTTAATCTGAGACCGCTGGCCTGGCTTGGGGGTGGCCAGTCCTGGTTCTGCCAGCTTCGCATCCTTAAAGAAATTAGAAATGGATCCCTGACTTCTTCCTCTTGTGAAGCCAGGGCAGTGGCTTCACCACTTTCTTCCATACATTCCTCCGAGGCAAGATCTTGAGGCTGTGTACCCGTTCCTTTCTCACAAGGCCACATAGGTTCCCCCTCATCTTCCTCTTCACTGAGGATCTGAGCCCAGGAGTGAGCAGTAGTTCTCACTCCTGAGACTATCCACTCATCACTAGGCGCGGAGGTCGACACCTCCCACTCAAAGGCCTCCTGCATCTCATCTTCGTCTAAGAGACTTGGACTAGGCCCCCAGGGGTCTATTGATGCTTTATCCGAACTTTCCTTCTGGGATCCAGCATCCAATGCTTCAACTTCGGGTTCTGTCTCTGACTCTGCACCCTCTAGCTTCAGGCCACACTCCCGAGGGTCTTCCTCCACAGGCTCCGCCTGGTGCTGTGTGCTGCCAACTGCAGATTCCTGAACCTTTGTCCATGTGGGAGCCAACCGATTTGAGGTGCTTTATACAAGCCATATTTTTCTAGGCATCCAGCACAGTGAGGAATCATGAAGACGTCCCTTCCAGCTCTCAAGCATATTTGACATACATGCACTGGAAAACCAGGAACCGCCACATGAGGAAGTAGTTGTCCTCCATAGCACCACTTTTCAATATCCCTCAGTCAATTCACTGCTGCTGTTACTGCAACCCGGGCATGATCCGGGTAACGAGCTGGTCCTGAGGCCATAACTGCAGAAAAATAAACAAAAGTTCACTGTAACTGAAAGTCCCACTTTACTGAACACATCCCTTTAGTTGTAAAATGGCTCCTCTGCTGCTGTGTTTACTTTACTACCCCACCCTTAATGGTGGCGGCAGCACTCCTTTGTATCAACATTCAGAATCTGGGTCAAGCCACTGCGCACCCGATTTACACAAACTACTGATAACTTTTGCTCAAACTGCACAACTAGCTCTGTTCTTGCTTTAAACACATTTACTTGATTTTCCACGGACATTTTACATGCTGGAAACGTTTCTTTGATTACCAGTCCCTTAAAGCTTCAGGTTTTTAGCACAGGATTGCCTGTATAACTAGTGCTGCACTTTGGCTACAACCCACAGTCTCTCTCTGGCTTCAAACTTTAAACTGAGGCTGAATTCATTACTATGCACACAGTCAATGGCTTAACAGACTTGCACTTGCTGGCAGGACTTAACACAGTCATTACTTGCAAAGCGACTACACTGCTGCACACACATTTATATGGCATAGGGCTGAAAATCACTGTTTGAGCAGTTTTCAGGTTGTTACATACTGTTATCAGTAGCAGTTTGTTGCGATGGGGAAAAACAGCCTGCAGCCAGTTCTTGGAGGCCTCAGAACAGAGGTGGTGCAGTCCTACCGGTCGTCCTTTCAACCACCACTCTTGCAATTTCAACGATCGATTAGCGGGTTGAGCCCGATTTTAAACTATAAAGTCTATTTTACAAAGTTTACAGTGATTTTAACACTCCTCGACGCTCCTCCACTGCCAGTATACACACTCCACTCACACCGCCTCTCGAATGCTGGGGCAGTCTCTGTAGAGCTGGCTGAGGGGCGGGACTGATTGCAGCCTGACCAATCACACGACACCATGCAAATGAGCCTCTTCTTCCTCGTTAGGGCTCTTCTCCTCACGGCGATCGTCGAGCAGGAAAATTTAAACTGCAGAATGCAACTTTTTTTCTTTACCAACTGACTCCACGGCGGGAGCCCATTTCAGCCATTTAACATAGCCATTACACCTGCAAGTCTCTGAATTTATTCAGAAAGCATTTCCAACGCCCAGGGCACAATTTTCCTGTTGCTACCCCTAGTCTTCCACACTTTTCTTTACCACAGTTTATTTTAAAAGCATTTCAAACGTCCAGGGCACAATTTTCCTATTGCTACCCCTAGTCTTCCACACTTTTCTTTACCACAGTTCATTTTAAAAGCATTTCAAATGCTGCAAACAATTTGATTCAGGACAAGGGCACACTCTTTGGCTTTACTTCTCCTTGGTAAACAGTTGGCATTTTAAACAGCGGCATAAGATCCACAGCACACAGCAACACACTAAGGAAATTGCTTCAGCTTTTTGGGCTACCCACTGCCAGATAGCCAAAACGCTAGCCCCCTTGCCCAAGCACCTTCCTCCCAGAACAAAATCCAAAGCAGTGCCTCCATTTTTGTAACCCTTCACCCCTGCCTTTTTAGCAAAACGACAGGTGGCATGCTGTTGAAGCTGACAGCAGTACCTGGTGGGGACTGGGTTCGGGGAGGATGAGGTTACTCGGCACTGGGGGACCTAGGTTTGGCTACTCTGCACAGGGGCACCCAAGTAAATCCAAACACAGAAAGCAATAACTGTAATGTCCAGAACCAGGAATGGGATTCTTCAGTGTGGCTTTAATTCACATCCTAGCTGAACAAACAAAGCATAGACGGACCCCCATGGGGCTACATTTCCTGATAATGCAGATTAGATACAACAGAACACTTTATCACTATTTCCAGCCCTCAGGCTCTAAACCCACCAGGCACACAGCCCGGACTTGCACGCAGCTTTGGGTACACAGCCCGACTTGTACACTATTTGGGTTTTCCCCACTGGCCCAGCTACCCCGCCGGCCACTTGATCCGCGGTCCATTGGAAGAATGAACCAATTATCCCATTCACGGTCCATTGGAGGAATGAACCAATTATCCTGTTGTGGCTCCCCAAACCACACTAGAGTCTTCGACTCCTACAGAGAATTTTCCTTACAATCCCACATCTGGGTACTTCCCCCATCACTGACCAAGTGCCTGAGGTAAAGTAGAAATCCACAGAAGAAATCCATAGAGGTGGACCAGGTCACTAAAGATGGGGGGCCACCCACCTCCAGTTCCCAAAGCCCATACCCGGCCATTTCCCTGGAAATTGAACAATTCCTTTACTGAACTCTCAAATGTAGATTCTGGGTAGATGTCTGTCACATCTCCTCTACATATTATTTGCATCCCAACAAACTCTGGACTTGAACCTACTTTTACTTTGCTTAGCCCACGACTCTAGGCTTCCCAATATTGTAGTAGTTCAATCCCCACATTGTCACACAAGTCCCAGGGTGAAAAACATAAGCCCTTTTAGCCAGAGCAGACACTCACCCTCACGTTGCAGGTGCCCCACAGGTGACTCACAAATCTTTTTCTCCCAAATAAACACTGGAACACATAGGCAGCTTTTCCTCCACAAGCATAACTAGGTGGTTGCCCCAGGAATCTGCAGGGAAACCTTCTCCTGCCCTCCCCCCGAAAGGAGGGGCACTGAGACCCGAAAACAGCGGTCTCCACCACTTCAGTAATCTTTTGTGTCTCTCTTTAAGGTGGAGACACACACCCTTCTACTTAAAAGTAGCCCTCTGTCAGGGCTGAGGCTCCTAGAGCCTTCACTGAGCTGCTTTACCAGCAAGCTCCCAACTTCTCACTCCACTCACTGAAGACTGACTGAAGACTGACTTCAAAACTCCCAATGTTCTATCTAACTCCCTTTGCTGCAGATTCCAGTGTGGCTCATGCAGCTGCGATAGTTCTATTGGTGATGTCATCCCTCAGTCTCAGCTGAGACTGAGAACAGAGTGAGACAGTGTGAAACCCATTTAACTGGAGTTTCACAAGCTGCCTTCCCTGCCTACCACTAGGTCTTACTGGGATTCTAGTAACCCCGGGTAACAAGGGGGTTACATTGAAAAAGCCATTGAAGCAAAACCTGGTCGGGACGTCCTGCGTTATGTGAGTTGTGTTCTGTGGATGTAACATTTATGTATAACATTAAAGGAGCACTTTTGATACTGCAGCCTGGTGCCAGTTCTTTTGTCTTGCTGACTGAAATATGCAGCTTATCTTCACATGTATGAGGGAGCTGGACCATAATTCACAACTGGCAAAGCTACGAGTGAGTTATGAAAGTCCTGCCACCTGACAAGTGATGATAAACTGTGTACTTTGAGTCAAACTATTGCGTATTTGATTTATAGATTTGTTTACTAGTAATAGCTTTTAAATGTGCTCATTGTATGAAGATACAGAGGATTGTGTATGGTTCTCCACACGCATCAATGCTGTGTCTGAATCAAGAGGTGGCCGTGGCAACCAGTGACCTCTGGAGCACAGCTGATTGCCATGGCAACCTTGAGATTCAGACTCAGCCTTGTTTGTGTATGTAGAACCATACACAATCTTTTATAGTGTATGGTACTCTATACACAAATTAGGGATGAGTTTGAATGATAAATTGATCAAAACATTTTATTTTAATGCTGTTATTCACAAGCAGGAACAAGCAGTTAATACGTGCTTTTAAATTAATAATCAGTTCAGTTAAGAAGATTGTACAGCTCACAACCGAGCAGTGGATTTACCTCACGGGTCCCTTTGTTTTCTTTGAGGCTGCAATCTGATTACTTTGGGCTACAAAAGAAAAGAAAAATATTGTTAGCACTGTCAAGTGAAGTGAATTTCCAAAACACTTCACAGTGCCAGTAATTGTTTTATGAAAGTTGTACAATGCTATGATCCATTGGAACAGTGTTTCATAAATAAAGAATTGCTTGCTTGCTTGCATGCTAGTGACGGCAGCCACGGATCGAGCTTCTCAGCTGCGTGGGGAGCATTCTTTTCTGTTGTGCTGCAGTAGTGACATCAGTTTAGGGCTATGCCCGTAGTTAAGTGGGGGGAAGAGCTCCTCCCCTACATCCTATTTATGCCAACAGGCTGCGCACATCCCTGCTTAGAAGCGAGTCACTCTCTGTGCTAAGCCATACTCATCTAGGGCTGGCTCCTTCCTTGGTTCTGTCCCCCCGCTGCCTTCTGCCTTGTTTCTTCCGTTTCCCTCCTCTCCGTTTGTTTTCTTTTACCTTCTTGGGGAGGATTTCACCTCGCTTCCTCAGCTGCAGCACCATAGTTCCCCTCGTTAAGCTCAGCTCTGTCCTGCTCCTTCTACGGACCATTGCCTGCCCTCCTTTTACGCACTTCTAGTGCTCCCACGCCTCCTGAATACCGCTTCCCTGGCGGTAACCCGGATTCCTCCTGTTCACCGTTTGCTGCGAATCCACAAGTACTGACTCAATATTTGCACAAACAAAGCTTACCTGGAGTTTGGCGGACATATAGGATAGTGTATGGTTACCCATACACTACAAGGCTATTCTTCCACCAAGTGGATACAATGCTGACTGATGACCCAGCAATTATATAATATAAAATATGGGGTGGTGTTTAAACTGAAAGTTTACACACACCCTTGGTGTTAGATGCTTTCACAAACCTCTCAAGCTTCGTTCTTGGGGTTTATGTAGCGTCTAGCACCTCGGGTGTGTGTAAATGTCTTGTTACACACACCACCCCATACTTTAATTTATGTATCTTGCTGTGTTGGGTGATTGTGACATACCCTACTTTCCAAGATAATATTATCTTGCTATGTTGAGGTCAAGATAACACTTTTTACTTTGTTATTTGTCAGTACACAGGTGTTGTATAAATATGGGGCACACAATGGGAAGACTCAGAATTTGCCATTTTTTGTTATGAATGAGGGGACAGCAGGTACATAACTCATAAGTGTCAGAACCATAAATGAGTTATGAAAGTCCTGCCCCCTCAAAAGCGATGATAAATGTCATGTAACCCCCCCCCATGGGTGGGGTTTAACTTGCCACCTCCTGATCACTTGTCCAGCCAGTCTTGGTCCTATGGATGGCCCCTTCATGCTCCTGCCATCCCCGAGTACCCAGTTCCTGTGTGGGGACTGGAGGAGTTCAGTTAAAATTGCAACTGCCCGCTCAGCGGTTCCCTGACTTGGCTCGCAGCTGGAATGTGCGTGCTGGCTGGTTGGCTGATACGCCTGAGTGAGTGCTGCGATACCTGGATGTAAATGCAAGTCCCTGTGTGTGCCCCAGCCCTGTGAAAATGATAAAGGGTCCTGAGACACTTGAGGGAAAAGAAAATTAAAATGTTAAAGAGTGCTCTTAAGCGCTATTATTATAAATTAAAATAAATATTATTACACTGTTTCTTTAAGAAGCACCTGTGTCGTCTATGAATGAAAGGGAGCTCTAGCAGCTGCCTGCATGCGACAGGTAAGGGAGATTAGTCAGAGTGCCAGTTTTGCCACTGGATGCAAGGGCAGAGGAGTATCTATCAAATGCTGGGGTGGTTGTTTGTTTGAACAATGTTGTTTGCCTGCAAAACAATGTAAATGTTGGGACTTTGTTTAAAACTGTTTGCCAGCAGCCATGTTTGCTACATTTGACCTGGAGAGAGGCCAATCAGTAAGCCAGGAGCCCTGGAGAACTTCACCAAGGGACTTCTGGGAGAAGAGGCAAGGACAATGTTTGGCATCCAAACAGACAGCCAACCAGATGTCGAGTGAGCCTAATGACTATTAGTTTTTCAGATGGATAGTGATGACAACCAATCAGAGGCTGCCATGATCCCCCAAAACCCAGAGGACAGTCTGAGCTGAGTTGAGTTCGGCCGGAACTCCTCCTAGAGAGGGGGGGGATCTGGTCCTTGCCCGGAGAACATGAAGAAGGCCTGCCTGGGGCTTTCACAGCTACCAGCCCAGGAGGCGCACTGTGTTGCCTTCCAATGGATGGAAGGAGCCATTTCAGAATTAGTGTTGATTTGCTGGTCAGAGGCAAGGGAGTTGTCTGAGAGTTTTCCTGAGGGAAAAGAATCCCTGCAGTGATCTTTGAGGAAGTAGAAAAAGGCCTGCCTGGAGGCTTGCACAGCCACCAGCCCAGGAGGTGCCCTGTGTTGCCTTTCAGTGCCTGGAAGGAGTTGTTGCCAGAATGAAGATGTTGCTGCTGACCAGTATAAAGGCCATTATCTGGGCATTTCCAGAGGGAGAGGAACTCCACTGTGCTGCCTGAAAGAGGTGCAGAGGCCTACTTGGAGGCTTGCACAGCCAAAGAGCCAAAGGAAGCCTGTGTGATGTTTTCCAGTAGTTGGAAAGATAAAGTGAGATGTGTCCTTCTGTTTAATTCGGAGCCTGCAAGGTGAGAAGATCTGCGCTTCTGTTGTGTCTGATCTTTTGAAATGAGAAAATGTGTTCTGTGTCACAGTCTGAGTTTCAAGTGAGAAGATTCATTCTTCTGTGCAAGTCTGAGTTTCAGTGAGGAAGATTTGTTCTTCTGTGCAAGTCTGAGTTTCAAAGTGAGAAGATTCGTTCTTCTGTACAAGTCTGAGTCTTGAAAGTGAGAAGATGT
The DNA here is from genome assembly GCA_016271365.2 of Neoceratodus forsteri. NCBI lineage: Eukaryota > Metazoa > Chordata > Ceratodontiformes > Ceratodontidae > Neoceratodus > Neoceratodus forsteri. Next base: position 1,065,244,460 of record CM028135.1, read on the forward strand.
GTCCCCATCTTCTGCATCAAGTCTGAGCCTGTTATGTTTGAAACTGAGAGACCGTTTCCTAACTTCTGTGTGGGACACCCAGGTATTATTTTAAAGTCAAGAAAGAGCCACTGCTACTTGCTGGCAGTGTGGCTGGAAGCCATTTACACCGAGAGAGAGAGAGAGGAGAGAGAGAGAGAGGGAGGAGGGAGGGAGGAGGGAGGGAGAGAGAGAGAGAGAGAGAGAGAGAGAGAGAGAGAGAGAGACTCTGCCATCCAGGGTCAGTCTGGGAATTAGTTAGGTGATGTCACTGCTAGGCATTACCTGTGCATCTCCCCTGAGGGTTTATGTTTGGATGTAGTGTAGCCCACCCCTCCCCAATGTCTAGGGTTATGATGATTGTAACTGTCCATGGGAAGGGGCGACCACAGCAGAAACTACACCAGATAACTTACGCTTTCCAGGTCTCTCAAGGGGAGAAGTGCTGCTGGTCTCCAGGTGGGGCTGAAGAAAATTGTTGGCTAGTGGCAGTAACAGTCATTGAAAAGAACTGAAACAACACTGCAGGTGCAAAGCAAACAGTGGGATCCCATTTAATAACATGTAAAAGTGAACTCCATGGAGCAGAAATTTAATCACAGTTCAGGTGGGAAACATATCACACTGGACCAACATGGTCACAGACGGGCAAGAGTCCATAATGTCCCAATCGCACACTGTCCATTCCGTGGGGCGTTATCCAAACGACCCCATTAAATTTGGCAGCTCAGTTTATCCAACACAGCAATAATGATTCTGCAGGGCTACATCTTCTTACCTTCACACAAGACCCACACTCTCCCTTGTAGCTCAAAACAGGCTAGCCTCTCACCTCGCTGCTGCCATTCCCTTATCCCAACAGCTAGCATGACCTTTGGAGTTAGGAACGTGTCAGCCTCTCACCTCAGGGCCACTATTCCCTCTTCCCAATGGCTCCAGATTCCCAGACTCCTTCATGAGTGATCATCTACATGAAAATCCAGGTGGCATGTCCCCATGATGTCACAGCCAAGGCACTCACTCTCAAATGATACTTCCATATATTTGGCATTCCCCTTCTCTCTGCCTCGAGCCTTGGCTCCAGCGCTCCATCCTGCCACTCAGACTCTCACTTCTACCATGGGGTGATGGTCTCTCTCCCTCCCCATAGCTGGAGAAGCCCTTCCAATGGCCACCCGCCATCTCTAGAGCAGGGTTGATTTTCTTTCCCTCTACTCTCCCTGAGATAAACTACCACATGGCGCCTTGAGTGGGCAACCAGTTCTGCTCACCCCGCACCAACTTCCATTCCTCTCATTATGCACTCCCTTAAAAAGCCAGGCCCATTGCATCCCCAGGGTACTCCCTTGCTGCCAGCAGTCTCGCCCCCCCCGGCAGCAAAAATATTAACCCCTTAGGGCCTGGGTCAAAATAACCCAAAACAATTGTCCCAAAATATGCACATCCTAATGTACTATAAGTGACGCTCTCACTCCCCGGGGGGGGTTACAACTCTACCTCCGTTAAAAGCTTGATGCCCTCATCGAGCTCTGGAGTGCCAACAGCCACACCCGCCGGGGTCCGAGCAGACAGGGTATGCACACTCCCCTCTGCCAAACCCCGGGACAGCTTCAGGCTGCTTCACCATGAAGGTGGACCTAAGAACTACATACTGGTACCCCATACCAGCTTGGCTCCCTTGTATGCCCAAGCTTTATACCCTGGCCACCCACCCACCCACCTGGCTCCTTCAGATGGATTGCCTACGTCCCGAAGGGTGGCATCCCAGACTAACAGTAGTCTAAACTAAACTAATTTCTGCCCAAAATGCTGCCACCTAATTAGCACAGACTCTCAAAAAAAATCATGACCCCACAGATTGTTACCTAAACCCAGTAGCAATAGTCATAGCAGTAACAGCTCAATGGGACGGATACACAGTGGTACTACTTGTCCTAAACATTTAACAAACTGCAACACAAATGCATTGATTACAACAAATTATCAAGGATAATACTAAACATTATGAACAATAGCATCGACATGACAGCTGTTAACAAAAGGCAGTAATCAGACTAGCAAGCTCTTATAGACAGTCCCCACCGTCTTTGATTCAAACCATAACAGAAAAAGTCACAAAAGAGTTAGTCTTACCCATTTTAAATGTCCTACGGGGGGGGGGGGTCTGGCATCATAGCTCTGCAGGGAACTGACCATGATCACCTTACTGTCTGCCAAAGTAGTAGTAGGGGTGCGGTTTAGTGCAAGGCCGACTGTAGAGTCTGTTGCCCCCACACAATACTTAGTGCACCCACCCTACAGATCTTTGAAGCAAGGCATAGTTCTTACATAAGGTGAGTCCGTCATGTGCCGTGCGAGCACAGATAGCTTTGGCAATATGCTGTGCTTCTTGCAGGGAGGCTGAGGGGCTGTAGGCGCTTACATTATGTTTCCTGTAGATCTTTACCAAGATGACACAGAACACCCAGTCTGCTCACTTCTCCTCAATGACATCCCAGACCTCCTCAGCTAGATAAGGGTAGTCGTACTGGGGATACTCCTGATGAAAATGCCTCTGCACAATCCTCTCAGCTTGTGACCACTCTCCATCAATCAATCAATCAGTTCCTTATTTTATCAGGATAAGGTTACACCATTGAGAACACTCATTTACAAGGTGGTCCTGGGTACATAGACATATAAAAAAATACAATGGAAAAATACATAGTGACAGTATAGGGCAGTTACAAATTAGAACAACATTTTTAAAAATCCAACAGTAGAGTAGACATTTCATACAGCAGTCACAAAGTAGGCACACATGCAAATCCAGTGCTAGAGTAGGCAATTCATATGATAGTTATGTGCAGTAGGTTATACGTATGACAGTCGTGTACAGTGCAGGATTTCAAGGGATCAGGGTAAACTTACATCACTCAAGGCCAGTAGAAGGATATACGAGAAACAGAGGGAAAGGGTCCATAGGACAGATCTGACAAAGGATGCTAGCAGCAAGTGCCGAAGAACACGGGGTCAGGTTTAAGGAAGCCAGCATGGTCAGGTGTGCTCAGAGATGGGTGGGTGAGATAGGATGAAAAGGATACATACAGAGGTAAAAAAAGGGTGTAGGGAAGATGTAGAGGGAAGGAAGAAGGGAGGTAGGGTAGAAGGGGAAGATACAAGGGGGTAGGTAGAAGGTGGGAGGATGAACGTAGGAGGGATTGAGGTAACTAGGGAATGGAGGGCAGTAGGCTATAGAGGGCCTACTATGGGAGGACAAAGGAGAGTTGATATTAGCTGAAGCAACTGCAGGTTTTGTTGAAGAAGTGATTCAACAAAGATTTGAAGGTGGACAGCCTTGTCAAGTATTTACGTTTGAGAATGCTCTGCACTTTATTCCAGATTGATGGGAGGGTGTAGCTGATGGAAGAAGTGCTGTAACAAGTTCTAGCTCTAGAAATGTTGAGCTGGAGGTAGAAATATTTTCTGAGTGCGTAGGTCAATTTGGAGAAGGTAAAGAGGCCCAAATCGTAATGATAACCACGACTGGGAGATGGCCATACCTGGCTACAACATATTCAGAAGAGACAGAGCAGGCAGGAAGGGAGGAGGAGTGGCACTGTATGTGAAAAATGACATAAGGGCCACAGAGATCCAGGAGGAACAAAATGGGGGAGAGATACTGTGGGTTAAGCTGGAAAGGAAAATGGGGACAGCCATCCGCACAGGTGTGGTCTATAGACCACCAGCCCAGGAGGAAGAAACAGATGGAGAGCTGATGCTAGCCATCCAAAGGATGGCAGACAAGGGTGAGGTAGTACTGGTTGGAGACTTCAATATTCCAGACGTGGACTGGAGCATCCCAGCAGCAGCATCAACTAGGAGCAGATTTATCCTGGACTCCTTAAGGGTGCCTTCCTCAAGCAACTGGTCATGGAACCAACTCGGCAGAAGGCATACTGGACCTTGTGCTCACAAACAGGGACAGTGTGATGGGGTAACAGGGACAGCACCTGGGAAACAGTGACCACCAGTCATTGTGGTTTGAAAACACAGAAAGAGCAGAACCAGACCACACAAAACACGATCCTGGATTTTAGGGGGAGACTTTGGGAAAATGGGGAGATACTTGAAAGAGGCATTAAGGGGAATGGGACAGGAATCAGGGGTTGAGGAACAGTGGGCAGTATTTAAAATGGGGATTACAAGAACAACAGAATTATGCATTAAGCAGGTTAGCAAGAGGAAAAGGAAGAGGAGACCATTATGGTTTTCCAAAGAGGTAGCAAAGAAAGTGAAAGCCAAAAAGATTGCATTCAGGCAATACAAAAAGACACAGGCAGAAGGGGATAGAGAGAAGTACCATGAGAAGCAAAGGGAGGCAGGGAGGTCAGTAAGGGAGGCCAAAGCTCAGACAGAAGAACACATTGCAAAATCAGTGGGTAGAGGGGACAAAACCTTTTACCGGTACATAAGGGAAAAAAGAAAGACAAAGGGAGGGATAGTGAGACTGAAGGGGGAGGATGGGGGCCGCGTGGAGGATGACAACAGTAAAGCTGACATATTGAACAGGTATTTCTGCTCAGTCTTTACTGAGGAAGAGGAGGGTAATGGGTCTGAATGGAGTACAAGGGTGAGAATGGTGCAGAAATGGACACAAGTCCCTTTACACAGAAAGGGTCCTGAAGGAACTGGAAGTAATAAGAGTTGATAAAGCAATGGGGCCAGATGGGGTGCACCCCAGGGTCCTTAAAGAACTAAGAGAGGTGGTGGCTGAACCTCTGGCTATCCTGTTTAGCCGATCACTGGAAACAGGGAGGTACCCAAAGACTGGAGGACAGCAGATGTAGTCCCTTATACAAAAGTGGGAAACAAAGAGGGAGCAGGAACTACAGACCAGTCAGCCTCACCTCGGTAGTGGGGAAGATCATGGAAGCACTACTGAAGGAGAGATTGGTGGAACATCTAGTTGTCAATGGACTACAGGACCCAAGGCAGCATGGTTTCACCAGGGGAGGTCATGTCAGACCAACCTCGTTGAATTTTTGACTGGGTGACTAGGAGGTGGATCAGGGAAGGGCAGTGGACATGGCTATCTGGACTTCAGCAAGGCCTTTGACACTGTGCCACATAGAAGACTATTACACAAACTGGGGAATATGGGTGTGGGCAGGACAGTAGTGTGGTGGGTAGGCAACTGGCTGGGTGGCAGGACACAGAGGGTGGTGGTAAATGGCTGTCACTTCACAGAGGGAAGAGTGACCAGTGGGGTAGCACAGGGATCAGTGCTGGGACCGGTCCTATTCAACATCTTCATCAGTGACATTGCGCAGGACCTAGAAGGCAGAATTTCACTGTTCACTGATGACACAAAGTTCTGTAACAGAGTAGACATACCAGAGGGTGTAGACAGAATGAGAAGTGACCTGCAGAAACTTGAAGAATGGTCAGGGGTTTGGCAGTTGAAATTCAATGCAAAGAAGTGCAAGATAATGCATATGGGGCACAAAAACCCTGGCACAATATATCAGTTGGGGTGTGAGGATATAGCATGCACCAAGCAGGAAAGGGATCTTGGGGTTGTCATCTCTGATGACCTCAAGGTAGGAAACAGTGTGACAAGGCAGCAGGTAAAGCAAATAGGATGCTGGGATGTATAGGCAGGGGCATCACCAGCAGGAAAAGGGAGGTCATAATTCTGCTATACAAGACAGTAGTGAGGCCCCACCTGGAGTACAGTGTACAGTTCTGGAGACCATACCCACTGTAAGGACATAGACAGGGTAGAGAAGGTTCAGAGGAGGGCAACAAAGATGGTGCATGGATTGCATCACAAGTCCTATGAAAACAGGTTGAAGGAACTGAACATGTACTCCCTGGAGGAGAGGAGGGAGAGAGGATGATAAATACATACAAATATCTTACAGGGAGGAACAGGGTGCAGGAAAACACTATTTTAAGTGAAAAGATGTTCCAGGACTAGAGGGCATGGATGAAGTTGGAGGAGGACGATTCAGAGGAAACATGAGAAAGAATTTCTTCACAGAACGGGTGGTGGACAAGTGGAACACCCTGCCAGAGGAAGTGGTGGGGGCTGAAACAATCACGGGATTTAAGAATGCATGGGATAGACATAAAGGAATTCTGGAGATCAGGGGTAAGGGGCAACAGACTTCTAGGAAAACAAACTGAACTTACAAGCTCAAATGGGCATACTGGGTGGGCCATAGGCCCTTATCTGCTGACACTGTCTATGTATCTATGTATCTATATGTTTTGGGAGCTTGTTGGTGAGGGTTCTGAGGGTCCAGAGGGTGGCATTTTTAAATCTGTGAACGTTCAATGGCTGCCAGCCAACCAGCCTGTATAGAGCACAATGGCGGGTGTTGTAGGGGGCATAAGTTATGAAGCGAATGACTCTATGATAAAGAGTGTCCAGTTTAGACAGCCGAAGAGCAGTGTCCATATAAGAAGTCGGCATTGTTGAGTAAAAGTAGGAAGGTTGCTTGGACCAACCAACTTTGGCAGGCTGCGGATGGTTGTTTGTGGAGCCTGTCACTCCGGGAGCAACACACCATTCTTATACTCCCCCTCTTGCACCTGGCACTCTTAAGCCTGACCACAAAAATCCCAAGGCCAAGGCCAGGATGCATCAGATGCCAAGGGGTCCTGGGGTGGCGACATGACCACAGTCACAAAGAGGGATGCAGGATCTTTCTCTGACTCTACCTCCCACTCATCTTCCCCTTCGCTATCCATCTGGCCTTCTGCTCTTACGATCTCTTGGTCAACCGGCCGGGAGATCTCAAACTGTTCCGCAAGTAGATTCTGATAAGGGCATGAACTTGATGGCTGGCTACTTTGTGATGTCTCAGCTGTCTCACCCATGGGCGCAGGCCATGGGACTGTAATAGTCTCTGGCAATTCTGTCCGAGACACCTCACACTTCAGTCCAACTGCACGAAAATCTGCCAGGGTCAACAACTCAGGCTGGGACTCTTTTGTAGAGCAGAATGGCTACATGCTTGACCACTGCTTAAAGCATTACTGGTCCCAGAACTCTCCTGGGGGCTGGAATCTGTCTTTTCTCCAGACATCGTGGGTTCAGGCTCACCTTTGGTATCTACACAAGCAGCAAGGTCCTCCCATCCTCCCACACGTGTGTCCTCCGAGATCAGGGAGGTGGCTGACTGGCTGGGGCCAAAACCAGACTATCGGGACAACACATGTTCTTGGGCTGGTGGATTAGTACCATGGCAGGCAGTACATAAAGGGAGCAGCTCCACTCCAGGGCCCTTATAGTGGCAAATGGCACATGCTGTGGACACAGTCGAATTTCCAACCAACACCTACATCCACTTGAACATCTCCAATGGCACGGTAACAGCTGGAGCTGAAGGAGCTTGTGCCATTTTCCCAAATAGACAAAGTCACACAGTTCCAAATGCAAAACTAGTGCAGTGGTAGACAAAGTGAATACGATCACTCCCCAATCACGGTGGTCTACTGTCCAACGCACATGCAGTAGGCACCAGGAAATCATGAATTCCTCCCAACCAAGTCCAATCAGTCCAATCCATAGGGTTCGCCCCAGTCCATTTGCATAGGTCTCACATGAGCCAGGCATGAGACTCTCTCCAGTAAACCCTCAGGTGCCCACATCCCACCAAAAGGTGCAAATTCTCTCAGCCCTCCAGTACCATGTTGGTTGCATTACTGTCCAATGCAAAAACATCCAAAATATCAAAGAGCTTCACCCAGCACCATTCTTGGGGTCCAGCCATTCCACAGGCACCCCCTCCAAAACATTCCAGATGACCCCCCCCACTTATAGCCCACCCCTCCCTGACGTCTAGGGGTATGATTATGGTAAATGTCCATGGGAAGGGGTGGCCACAGCAGAAACTGCACCAGATAGCTTACATTTTCCAGGTCCCTTAAGGGGTGAAGTGCTGCTGGTCTCCAGGTGCTGGGCAGCCTGGGCTAGAAGAAAATTGTTGGTTAGCGACAGTAACTGTCATTGCAAAGAACTGAAACAACACTGCAGATGCAAAGAAAACAGTGGGATCCCATTTAATAACATATAAAAGTCAACTCCACCAATTTAGGCACACTCTGCTTGTTCAAACACAAGCTACGTCAAATGTTTGTGTCCAGAGCCACCTGTGACTGTATCACCTAACCTCCCTGGCAGTCACTCCTGTTCTTCACACCTCTCTACTATCCCCACCTCTGCCTGCCACCACCCTTTCCCCCATACCCCTGCCTCTCTCCTTAGCCCTAGTCCACCACCTTCCTCTCTTACCCTTCTTCAACTCCCTTCCCCCCTCCCTTTTCTAACCTGCTCACCCCACCCACTGTAGCACAAGTTCCCCAAGCCTTGATTCCCACCCACATGTCCTACCTCCCTCCCAGTTGCCCCTCTATGCCCACTCTCTTTTACCGCTGTCCTACTCTGCCTGGCACAACAGGCAGCAACTCAATTTTTCCACTCCACCTTTCCCTTTGACAGTGCCCTTCTGGCAGCTTTAATTCATGTAAATATTGTTTGCTGTGACTTGTCATTCTTAAATGTATGTTTGGTTGTGTTGTTCTAACTGTTAATTATATTACCTGTAGCTTTTAGACCATGTATACACTGTACTGAAATTTGTATTCCAACCGCTTGCCTGCTAATCTCACACAAATTGTAGTTCTATTCTTTGTATACTGACGTGGAACCTTTGTAAAAGAGCCATTGGCTCAAAGGTATTTATCCGAAATTCTAATAAATAAACTCCATAGAGCAGTAATTTAATCACAGTTCAGGGAAGAAACATATCACATTGGACCGACATGGTCACATAAGGGCAAGAGTCCATAATGTCCCGGTTGTACACTGTCCATTCTGCAGGGCGTGATCTGGACAACTCAGTTAAATTAGGCAGCTTGGTTTATTCAAAAACAGCAATAATGATCCTGCAGAGCTACATCTTCTCATGATTCCACAAGACCCACATTCTCCCTCTTCGGCTCGGAACAGGCTAGCCTCTCACCTAGGGGCTGCTATTCCCTTATCCCAACAGCTAGCATGACCTTTGGAGCTAGGAACGTGTCAGCCTCTCACCTTGGGGCCACTATTCCCTCCTCCCAATGGCTTCAGATTAACAGACTCCCTCCTGGGTGACTGTCCCAATGAAAATCCAGGCGACACATCCCCATGGATGTCCTAGCCAAGGCACACGCTCTCAAACGCTACTCCCATATCTCCAGCATTCCCCTTCGCTCTGCCTTGAACTTTGGCTCCAACGCTCCCTACGGCCACTCGGCATCTCACTTCTCCCATGGGGTGATCTCCTTCCCCATAGCTGGGGAAGCCCTTCCAATGATCACCACCATGTCCAGAGCAAGGTTGATTTTCTTTCCCTCTGCTCTCCCCAAGATAAACTACCAAACAGTGCCTCAAGTGGACAATTGGTCCTGCTCACTCCTTGCCAACTTCCTTTCCTCTCTTCGTCTGCTCCTTTAAAAAGCCACGCTCACCCCCCCCAGGGTACTCTCATGCTGCTAGCAGTCCCACCCCCCCTCCGTGGGCTGGTAAAAATATTAATCCTTTGGGGCCTGGGTCAAAATAACCCAAAACAAGTGTCCCAAAATATGCATGTCCTAATACACTATAAATGATGTCCCCATCCCGGGGTGACATGGGAGTTGAGGCATTTGGCCCTGGTCCCAGCACTGGTCTGCTCCAGTTGTGTGATGATGCCAAAGAAGATGGCAAGCTGTCAGAGAAGCTGAGAGGTTTCCAGCCTGCTAAAGCTGCAAGAGCCTGCTGCAGAGAAAGAACAAGCTGCAAGGAAGGCAGAGAGGAGGCCACAAACTGCAGTTTGCCTGCTGCTGATCTCAGCAATCTGAATTACAAGCATCCAAGTCTTTGCTTTTTCAGATACCCCAGATCTACTGTACGTTCTGAAAGTCACCAGCGTGAAAGGCCAAGAGACTGGCTCCAAAACCATGAGTAAAGCAGGGCTTGCCTTGCACCTGGAGAATTGTATATAATTGTACCCAAGTTTCTGAGTTAGTTACCTGGCCCAAAATATCCAAGTTTCACCACCTAATGGTTGCCACAGTCTCAAAAGGGTTTAAATCTAATTTGTTAATAAAATGCACTGATGCCAGCCAACCAGCTGCATCACATCAGGCCTGCAACTAGACCCTGGGTACCCAGATAGGACTCATAGGGGTTAAACTGGTACCAGTTGGGGGATGGTAATGTCCAGAACAAGTGGGGTAATACCTGTTTGGATGTATATACTTGTGGGAGGCGGGCACTAGAAATGTTTCTGGAATTACAAAGGGGTTTGATTGACTGTTTTCAAAATGCTAAAACATTGCTTAACCTCTTTCTCCATTTCTCATTTCCTAGCCCTTCCTCATGTAAATAAATGGTTGGTTAACCTTTTACAAATGTCTCATGAACATATTATAGGTGAGCATATTATTAGCTTATGCCAATAACTTCAAGCATGTTGAAACACTGTTTTGGTTTACGGTAATCCACATGTGGGGTGACTGCAAGGGAAGGTGGGTAGTTACAGCATCCCAGAGGGTTGTATCACTCAGACATCTGATCCACTGTATTTTACTTTGGGTGGAGGCACCGTGCTATTTATTTTACCTTTGGGAAAGAACGCCCCCTTTTCCACCAAAACAAGAACCCAAGCCCCTCAACCTGGTTTGCAGCCACCCAGACAGGGGCAGTAGCCTGCTGGTATATGCACCCAGGCTACAGTCATATTCCTATAGACTGAACATGTTTAAGCAGTGTGAGTTTAAATATTCACAAATAACATTGACAAATGAACACAGTACAGTAGTTACAGACAGAAACATGTTTACATAGTGGCAGCATTGAAAATATGTGTAAAAATCATGTAGGCTCATTTTCTGCTAGTACAGCATGTCTGCATATTTCAAATTAATATGCTTTAGCATGCATGCATGCACACACACACACACACACACACACACACACACACACACACACTTTCTTTAACTTAGCTTCAGTGAGACTTGTAACATCAGATGATTTACTACATAACATTCCATTCTATGACATTTGGCTTACTCACTGCTATAATCTCAGGGATGTCTTCTTTTCTTTGGTTGTATTTCGTAACTATTTGCTCTAATCTGTCACACATATGTGTAAAATGTTTTTTTTCTCTGGGCTTTTAAAAGTGAGTTTTCTAAAGGATCTGCCATTTCTTCTAAAGAAAAACTCCTGAGTTTGAAAGCCTAACATTTTTCTGTAATCTCTGTTGGTCCAATAAAAGGTATCAAATCACCTGATTTGTGCATCTAGTCATATTCTAAGTGAGGCCACTGTGTCTCTGATTTATACAATGTATTTTAAATTATAAAGCTTACAGATTAGCTCTTTTAATGCAGAATAAACTGTTTCTGTTTGATTTCACTGCTCTGTTATGAATACAGCAGAGGTCACTGTGATGTCATCAGGCACTGCTCAAGCTGCTCTCCCTCCTTTGATGTGACCAACCTCAAGTGATGACAAATGGTGATGAGCCACCTAGAATGATGGTAAATGATTTTTATACAATACAAGTGAGCAAATAACTCATTGCATAAAAACATGTATTCTCACTCCAGTGGAATAAATCCATTTATTTCACTGTGGTGACATCACCACAGTGCAATAAATCCATTTATTCCACTGTGGTGACATCCTCAAACCAAAAAAAATATGCACAAAACAGAGTCCTATTGTAAAAATCAGATACATTATGGCCAGTGGTGGAATACACTGTTTATGTCAATGAGTGGAGAGTGACCTCAGCTTCCATCACTCGTGGCTCCACTACGCTCCGCCACTATTGATGATATCTGAGGTCACTGTCCACTCATTTAGATAAATAGTTTACTGGTATTCCACCACCAGCCATAACGTATCCCCTATATCATCATTTTAGGTCTTCAGGTCATAGAAATAAATAATTTATTGTATAAATGGATATGTGCCCCCAAAACATTGTATCAGTATCAGTCCCGTGGCTCAACAACGGTATCACATCAAACCTTGTTTGCCCTCTTCTCCTCTGTTTCATCCAGGAACATAAGTAAGCAGAGCATGCAATTTTATATTATATTTAAATGCCAAAAATAATGCTCTAACAGCCCATTAACTGCAGTGCCACTGTAGGAAATTGCAGAGTGTATAGCAGATAATGTGAAGGCAAGCAGAAATTTATAGAAACCCAATTGAGTCCTATTAAATTCACTCCGAGGAAGGAAGTTGCTAGTAATGAAGGCGTCATTACTAATTGACTTCCTGGGAACAGACTCAAGAAACACACAATCCCTGATCTTCACTAAATGTAAATGTAGCCCCAATCATTTCCAATAACAGCACAGACACGTTGGGTGGACAGACTGACAACTCAGTGTTTTCTGTTAAAGGAAGGAACCACTTCTACAAAATGTTACAAAAAAACAAAAAACAGTAGGCTACTTTAATAAATAACTCCCCTCTGTTTCTAAATTGTAGCACTTATGATTACACTTAGGAGGTGGGATTGAAGGAGAAGTGCTCTGAACATATAAGTCATTTTTTCCAGTAGAAGTAATCTGCTAGCACTGGTTCAGGTTCTGTTACTGTTCCATCTATACAGGCCTTTAAGTAACCACAGTGAACATTTCTGATTTACACTCTTATGGTGAGTACCATTTTAGAGCCATATGGTGTCATTTATGTCCCTCTCAACCAGAGAGTTCTGTTATTGAATGCTGATGCATTGTGCGAACAATAAAAGAGTGGAGCAAAGACATGAATTACATCATACAGTTCTAAAATGGTGCTTACCAGCAGCATGTAAATCAGAAACACCCACTGGAATAACTAAAATGCACGCATAGCCAGACCAAGAACAGAACCAGCATTTACAAGATAGCTTCTACTGGGAGAAAGACACACAGACTAAATTGCTGAGATTTTGGAATGCTGAGAGCAGTACAAACACAAGGAAAAATAAATTATTCCTGTTTATACTTTCTTATTCTAATCTGCTATTTTGACCATATTATAAACAGCTCAAATGTATAAAGTTAGTTGGTTGTCGATCACATTATAACTCACCTGACCCCCTAATGTATCATCAGCATAATTTTTTATTTGTAAGTTTGTGAACGGGAGAGGCACACTGAGCCGCAGCTCATTTCCAAGTGTGACCCAGGCGCAAAGGAAGGAGAATATCTGTACAGATGTAAACTGACTTACGGATCCAGATTGAGCTGTTGGTGGTATTTTTTAGTGAATGAGGGGAATTTGACCAGGACACCGGGAAAATTCTCCTACTCTTATCGAGAAGTGCCATGGGATCTTTAACGTCTACCTGAACAACCACCAGAACAGGCAGAAGGAACCTCGATTTAACATCTCATCTGAAAGACAGCACCTCAGAAGTGCAGCATCCCCCTCTTGATGCACTACATTGTCAGTATTGGGATGTTTCCCATGTTCTCTGTATGGGGCTAGAACCCACCACCTTCTGATCTTCCGGTCTCAGAGGTGAGTGTGCTACCTGCTGAGCCACTGACACCGCATATGCCCAGAAATAGGGTTTGGTCCCCCACTGGTAGCCTCATAATGTTCCCAGAAGCACTCTGAAGGTGTGTTTACCCTCCCATAAGTCAAACATGGCCTCAACTGTTGGGTTGGGAGGTGGGGGAGTATCTACAGAAACACAGAATTTGTTGACAGAAAAGGACTGCTTGGATCACCTAGTCTGCTCAGAAGGTCCCTGTTTAGTCTGCCTCAACAGACCCTAAATCGCCTCCTGCGACACTCCCTCCTCCCTGCCTATTCACTAATACTGTATTCCCATATGTCTAACCTACGCATGCTTGAAGTGCACTACTGTTTTTGCCTCTACCACTTCCACTGGCAGCCTATTCCTGGCATCTACCACTCCTTCAGTGAAGGAGTACATATCTCTCTTTAACTCTACCCAGCTTCATCACATGTCCGCTGGTCTTGGTGTTCTTCCTCCTTTGAAACAATGAAAGAAACTCCTCTCTTGCACGCTGTTTACCCATATGAGTAACACAGAAACATAGAATCTGACAGCAGATAAAAACCACTTGGTCCACCCCGTCTGTCCATTTTTTCCTACCTACATTCTCACCGCAAACCCTTCTTCATCTACAGCTCTTTCTCCTTCCCCCTTTCCCTTATGATTCCTTTGTACCTATCCTATGCATTCTTGAACCCCACCACCTTTGCTGGGAGACTGTTCCAGGAATCCAGCACTCTTTCTGTGAAGAAGTACTTCCTTACATCTGTCCTGAACCTACCCCCTCCAGCTTCATAGCATGTGCCCTTGTACTCATGCACCTTCTTTTTTTAAAAAAAAATACTCCCCTCCTGTACCTTATTTACCCTTGTGAGGTATTTAAAGGTCTCTATCATATCATATCCACCCCTTCTCTTCCAAGGTGTACATGTTGAAGTCCTTTAGTTTCTCCTCATAGGGCGTTTGATGCAGACATTGCACCATTTTAGTTGCCCTCCTCTGGTCCACCTCCACTCTGCCCATGTCCTCCCGGAGATGTGGTCTCCAGAACTGGACACAGTACTCAGGATGGGGTCTTACCAATGATCTGTGCAGGGGTAATGCTGCCTCCCTCTTTCTGCTGGAGATACCTCTTCCCATGCACTCCAGCATCCCACCAGCCTTCCCGACTGCTTTGATGTACTGCCTGTCTACCTTTAGGTCCTCTGCTATGACTACCTATGACTACCTCAGGTCTCTTTCCAGCTTGTTTGTCATTAGCACCATTCCATCTATTGTGTAATCTGCCCCTAGATTTCTGTGCCTCCTCAAGTGCATTATTTTGCACTTTTTCACACTGAAACCTAGCTGCCATATCACTGACTACTCCTCAAGTTTTCTCAGGTCACTGCTCATCCTTTCTACCCCAACCCCCTGGAGTGTCCACCCTGTTGCAGATCTTGGTGTCATCCACAAAAAGCACACCTTCCCTTACAGATTATCTGCAATATAAAGATTTTAAAGAGGACTGGTCCCTGCACCGATCCCAGAAGTACCCCGCTGGTTACGCGTCCTTCCTCATAGCGAACTCTGTTTACCACCACCCTTTGTCATCTATGCCCTAACCAATTTCTTACCTAGTTTACCACTTTTTTACCCACACCTAAGTTACTTAGCTTGCTTACTAGTCTCCTATGTGGAATGGTGTCAGAAGCCTTACTGAGATCCAGGTCGGTCAAATCCTTAGTCACTCTGTCAAAGAAATCTATCAGATTTGTTTGATGTGACCTCCCCTTTTTGTGAATCCATGCTGCCTCAGGTCCTGTACCCCATTGAATTCAAGATATTCTACAATGCTTTCCTTGCACTTCCTTAGATGAGGTAATTGTAGGTCTCTATCATATTCCCTCTCCTCTCTTCCAGGGTGTACATGTTGAGATCCCTCAGTCTGTCCTTGTAGGGATTTTGGTGCAACCCATGCACCATTTTAGCTTCCCTCCTCTGGACTGTCCCCACCCTCTCTATGTCCTTTCTAAGGTACAGCCTCCAGAACTGGACACAATACTCCTGGTGGGGTCTCACCAGTGAGTGATACAGTGGTAACATCATATGTAGTAAAAGCAGTAGTAAAAAATATTTATTTTTAAACAGAATATACAAAACTTTAGGTCCAAGGACCTATTTTCAAAGTTGTCCTATGCATACATTCATACAAGTTACAAGATAAAACATCATTCATAAATACATTACAGAACATACTATAGTCTTTTATAATTCAATACATACAATAGACCCACAAATGTAACAATTGGTTTACCTAATATTTATATAATTGATACTTTGTTCCCTGATTGGGTATCAAACAGTTTACAATATACCCTCCTTATAATAACATCAATTCAGACAGGTACATTCGGAGTAAAATATTTCATCAAGACCAGATCTGAATTATGATAATTTTGTCAAATTTCTTATTTGCGGGGGAATTTCATTCCAGACTTTTGCAGCCTGTCTATAATGTCATGCTACCATATTTTGAGTTAACAATTGGAAAAGTTAAACCCCTGTATTTTACATCCTTTAAAGCATAATTATGGCACTCATACCTAGAATCTATATCCATATTACCCTTTATTAACCCTTTGTTAATCTTATGAAGAAATACTGAATATTGTTTTCTATACCGTACCTGTAAGCTATCCCATTTTATATCCTTATACATGGTGCAATAATGGGTTAAATAGCTACACTTCAGAACAAATCTAGCCAATCGGGTATAAGTCCTGACCAGTTTATCCAAGTAATTTTGACCCTCAAAATTATAAACTTAATTACCATATTCCAATACGGGCAATATTAACTGCGTAGCAATTTCACTCCGGGTTTTTTGACTTAATATTCCAGAAGACCTGCACAGTGCCCCAATTCTATTATTAACTTTCTTTATTGTATTATTTATGTGATCTGAAAATGTTAAAGCACTATCTATTACTACTCCTAAATATTTATATTGTTTTGTAATTGTTAATTTATTCCCATCACTCATTAGTATTTCCCTATCTTCCACTAATGTTTTTATTACCTTATTTGATTTCTTATCAAAATACATGACCTATGTTTTCTTTTGACTTAATACTAGTTTATAACTTGATAACCAATCTTTTTGTAGAATATCGAAATCCAGTTGTAGCTTTGCCATCATTTCACCATGTGTTTTAGCTGATGCTAATAAAACGGTGTCATCCGCATACAATCTTATATGTGTATTTTTTATTCTAGTGGGTAAATCATTTATGTATATCAGAAACAATAGTGGCCCCAGGATTGATCCCTGGGGCACACCTCTTGTCAATCTACCTTCATCTGATAACTGACCATCAATTTCCACTTGTTGTTTCCTTTACCCAAGTAGGATTTAAACCATTGAATAGATCTAGGAGCGATTCTGGTCCTCTCCATCCTCTCGTACAGCAAGCAGTGATCAACCAAATCAAAGGCTTTGGACAGGTCGACAAACACTGCACCCATGGACTCCCCCCTGTCTAGGACTGTTGCCACCTTATCCACAAAGTCCATGAGTGCAGTGCCTATCGAGTAACCCGCCCTGAGACCATGTTGAAATTTTGTCAACTTGGAATATTTTTCCAAATATTTATACAGTTGGTTGAACACCATCCGCTCCATTAACTTAGAGAGGATGGACAGGACCGCAATCGGCCTATAATTTGAGGGGTCGTTTGGATTTCCTCCTTTAAATATAGGTACAATGTTTGCGACCTTCCATTTACTGGGAAAAATATTCTCCATCAAACTCTGATTGAATAACTCTGTCAGTATTGGTGAAAGTAATTCAACTGCATCTTTAATGAATTTGGATTCAATTTTGTCCATACCATAAGATTTTTTAATATTTAATTTTTTAATCTCATCCCTAACTTCTTTTATTTTTATTTTTCTTAAAGTAGAAGTTGGGAAAATTTTCCTCATCACTTGTTCTTTTATGGGAATTAGTACACATTAATTTATCTACAGGGATGTCAATGTCCGGTAACGTTGTAAAATATTGATTTAACAGCTGAGCTATAACTTTCAGATCAAGAAGTTTTCCCTTATCATCGAACATTTTTATTTTCTGTTTTGCACTTAATGGATTATCCAAGTCTTTAATTAAATTCCAATACTGTTTTGGATCTTGAGTCATTTCTATTTTATAATTATAAAACTTTTCCCGCACTTGTTTAATTAGTCTATGACATTCATTCCATTTCATTTTGTAATTATTCTAATCAACCCCATTTCTTGTTTTGTAAGCTTTTTTCCAAGCTCTATCTTTAATACTTATTTTTTTCTTAGGAAGTCACTTACCCAAGGTAGATGCTTTTTTCTCATTTTAATTTTCTTTAAAGGTGTGTTCCTGTTACAGACCTCCAAAAAAGACTTTGAAAATTCCTCAACCCCCAAATTTATATCTGGAATTAATTGCAACCTGCCCCACTTTTCATATTTCAAATCTTGGACAAATTGTTCAGGATGATAATTTTTTAAATCTCTCCTTATCCTAATCCTTCCTTCTTCACTACATTTATATTTATCTGTTATTACACAATAAACAAGGTTATGGACACCCAGATTAGGAGGCAAAACCTGACACTTCCAAATGTTAAACCCCTTTGATAAAAACACTAAATCAAGAATACTGTCCTGACTGTTTGCCTCACTTCTCCTTGTAACCTGATTTACTATCTGATCTACATTTAAAACCTCAAAACTTTTTTCCAGTTTCATGCCTATGGGTTTACCCCAGGCGGCATTGAAGTCCCCAATTAGAATTATATCTTTACCCTCTGACAAAGATGCTATTTTTGATGTCAGTACTTCAAACTTATCTCCTTTTATGTTTGGGGGAGACTAGACTATGCCAGTTAAAAGTTGTAACTCTTCTAAAACTACACAGAGGCATTCTATCCCTTCCAGTACTCCCTGAAAAACAACTTAAATTAATCCCATTTTATCTTTAATGTACAAAAGAGCCCCGCCGCCCCAATTACCCCATCTGACCTAAACAAATTATAACTATCCATTATTATTTCAGTGTCCTGTACCTTTTGAGATAGCCAATATTCTGTTATGCCTATTATATTTGGCTCTAACCATTAGACCTACATTCTAAATTCCTGCATTTTATTTATGATACTCCTGGCATTTTCAAGTGATATTTTTAAATCTTGTCTTGACTGCTTATTTGGTCCAGGATTGGTTTCCACGACACCTACAAGCAACAGCATAATGCAACAGGTAGTTGGTTTAGTTAATTTACAAGATGTTAATTTAAAGCCCTTAACTCTAAGACTCTGACTTCTCATGTGGTTATACAAATTCCAATTCTTTGTAAAGCTGTTTCTTCTTGCTCCATGAATTATCACAGGGCCCGAGGGAACAATTAGCAACTACAGTGATGTCCTGTCTTGCTGCCTTCCAAGGGACGTGGCAACCTCCCGACCTGAACATACAGTAAGGAATTAAATAATACACACAACAGGACACATTGCACTAAAAGTTTCAACATGGTTAAAATTAGAACACAGTTCTATGGTTAAAACACCCCTTTTACAGTTCCAATCCTGGAATGGAATTCTAAATCTTTTATTATACTCTGTAACCTTAATTGACCTTACTTCATGGTGAACTGACCCAGTTTTACAAACTTTATCTTTTCTTTTTTTTTTTACCACCGAGTGGTGCTCGCTCAGTAGCAGCGCAGACCTTTTAAAGATGACTGCCCCTCCTCCTCTGCTGACGCGCACTCCCAATCACAGCCTCTCTCACTGGTGGCCAGTTCACCATGCTGTTACTGGGAATTTCAAACTGTTAGAGGCACACTCACAGTTCAGTAGCAGAGATGAGCCATGGCACAATTGTTGATAAAATGATAAAATGGAGCAAGTAATGGAAACAGTCACTAACGAAGTTCTGTAACACAGGCTGACACACACACACTAGACTATTGCAGGCAGGAGATAAGTGAATTCAAAGTGACTGTGCAGGTTCAAGGCAGATCGAGCCTTTTAAAGATGACTGCCCCTCCTCCTTTGCTGATGCGCACTCCCAATCACTGCCTCTCTCACTGGCAGCCGGTTCACCGTGCTGTTACCAGGAATTTCAAACTGTTAGAGGCACACTCACAGTTCAGTAGCAGTATCCCTCCTCCTGCTAGAGATACCTATCCAAATGCATCACAATGGCCCTGCCCACTGCTTTGTTACACTGTCCTGTCACTTTAAAGTCATCAGATACGATAACCCCAAGGTCCCTTTTCTGCTTAGTGTCTGACAGTACCCCCCAATCATATACACAGTTACTGCATGCCTATGCAGTAGGTGCATAATTTTGCACTTTTTGGTGCTGAACCCTAACTGCCATGTTTTTGACCTCTCCAAGTTTCCAAAGATCCCTATGCATTTTCTCAACCCTCTCCTGATTTTCAACCTTATTAGAGATTTTGGTATCATCTGCAAAAATGCATGCCTTCCCTTCTAATTCATCTGCAATGTCACTTATGAAGACACTGAAGAGGACCGGTCCCAGTACTGAGCCCTGCAGAACCCTGCTAGTCACTCTTCCATTCTTAGAGTGAATACCGTTAGCCACCACCCTCTGTCTCCAATCCGTTAACCAATGTCTTACCCAATTCATCACTTTGGATCCCAACCATACGCTGCTCAATTTTATAATCGGTCTCCTGTGTGGCACAGTCTTGAAGGACTTGCTAAAGTCCAGATAGGCTATGTCCCACTGCCCTCCCTTGATCTATTTCCCTGGTCATGCAGTCAAATAAATCAATCAGGTTCATCTGGCATGACCGGCCCCCCCATGAATCCATGTGGCCTTTGATCCTGCAGCCCAGCTGATTCCAGATACTCTACCACCCTTTCCTTTAATGGTGTTTCCATTAATTTTTCCACCACTGAGGTGAGGCTCACTGGCCTATAGTTGCTAGCCTCTTCCCTGCTGCCTCCTTTATGTAGAGGGACCAAACCCGCTCTCTTCCAGTCCTCTGGAACCACACCCAGTTACAGTAAGCTGCTGATTATTTTTATTTTTCATTTAGTTTTTGTTGACCAGGTAAGTGCACTAGACAGATTCTGCCTATTTTCAGGCATGACCCGGGGTAAGGGGGTTACAGATGAATGCCAACTGAACTTGAACCAGACTAAGCTGTTGGTGGTATTTTTCACAGTTAGCACTTTCCTGAGTTCTTTTAGCACTCTTGGATGTCTCCCATCCAGTTCCATAGTCTTGTCCACTTTCAGAGCTGCAAGTCTCTTCAGGACTCTTTCCCCCTGAAAACGGACTTGAGTCTGTCTTCCCCTCTCCCTCCCCCTTGCTCCTGCTGCTCCCTGGTGGTCTGTTCCCCCCCCTCCACTGTAAAGACTGAGCAGAAGTACCCTGTTCAGGATGTCTGCTTTTTCTTGGTCCTCTTCTGTGCAGTCATCCTCTGCCACCCACTTTATCCTCACCGTCCCTCTCCCTACTTTTCTCTTCTCGCTTATGTACCTGAAGAAAGTCTTATTCCCATTTGCTACACCTCTGGCTATCCTTTCCTCTGTCTGCACCTTTGCTCCCCTCACTGCCTTACCTGCTTCCCTTTGTTTTACCTTTTACACCTCCCTGTCTTCCTCCCTCTGCATTTCCTTATACCTCCTGAATGCTATTCTTATCTCCTTCAGCACCATGGTCAACTCCCTAGAGTAGCATAATGATGTCTGTTCTCTTTTTCCTTTTACTCACTTCTTTCATGCAGAGGCTGGTTGCCTTAATTATGCCCACCCCAGACCTTGATAGCCCTTTGTTTCACTTGAGGCTGGTAAGAATAAAGGAAGTTTTGAGCATCCTTAAATCCCTGCGCTCGAGAGGATCTGGGGGCCCTGACGGGATCCAGACCAGAATCCTCAAGGAGGGTGCCCCTGCACTAGTGAAGCCCCTAACTTGGTTGATAAACCGGTCCATTACTGAGGGATCGGTACCTCAGCCATGGAAGCAGGCCCTAGTGATCCCCATACACAAGAGGGGGTCCACAGAGCCTATTGGGAACTACAGGCCTATCTCCCTGCTGTGTGCTGTTGCTAAAGTTCAGGAGAAGCTTGTCTACGCACAACTCTGAGAATACCTGGAAATACACCAGGTAATCTCTCCGTCTCAGCATGGCTTCAGAGCCAAGCACGGGACAGACACTGCGCTAACCAAGTTCTTGACTGAAGTCCTGAGCAACAATGACTCGGGGACCAGTACAGGAGCAGTCTTCGTTGACCTCTCAAAAGCATTCGACTTGGTTAACCACAACCTCCTAATACAAAAAATGTGCCTTCTCGGCCTTGACACCCATGCACTGGGATGGTTCGAGAGTTACTTCACAGGACAGACCCAGAGGGTCAAGTGGAATGATAATGTCTCCAAACTATCAACACTCAAAGAAGGGGTACCTCAAGGGTCAATACTCGGCCCCCTTCTCTTCACGCTGTTCATAAATAATCTACACTTACATTGTGGGAGCAGCAGCGTTATCCAGTATGCAGATGATGCTGTCATCTACAGAGCCTCCCCTAACCTAACTGAACTGGAGACAGCCCTCCAAGAGGACATCCTTCAGATGGAGGACTGGCTAACTCTGAACAGAATGGTACTCAACACCAAAAAAACAAAGGTGATGCTGTACGGGCCAAGATCACTTGGACCCGAGAGGGCAACGCTCCTACAGTTCCAAACCAGGGAGGGTGAGAAACTTGAGGTGGTTACAACCATGAAATACCTTGGACTTACCCTGGACCAAAGCTTCACACTAAAAAATCACGTTGACCAAGTCACCAAGGCCATCCATGGAAACTTGGAATCCTTTATAGAATAAAGGACCAGATTATCCCGGAAGCTAGGGTAGCCATTGCCGCTAGCGTACTTCTCCCAAAGCTTACCTACGCGGCCCCAGTCCTCCAGGGTGTGGCCACGATGGAGCTTGGTAGGCTGCAGGCCTTGTACAACAAGATAGTCCGCTTTGCCAATCTTTCACACCCGAGGATTCACCATTGTGAACCTCAATCAAGGCTCAGCTGGCCATCTCTGGAAGCTCGTCTCATCTACCTAACCCTCTGCCTTACATTTAAGTTATTGGGTCCCACACCTCCCCCCCCAGCCTCAACGGTCTCGTTAGGGTTAAAACCAACCCGCAGAGCCTAAGAACTTCCAGCCAAACTCTCCTTGTGGTTCCCAAGACCAGGACTAAAGCAGGTTCCAGGTCCTTCGCATACACAGCTCCTTCCAACTGGAACAACCGCCCCCTGGAGGTACGGGAGGCAGACTCCATCACCTGCTTCCGGACCAAGCTAAAGGCTCACCTGCTAGACAGGAGCATCTGCTTATGCCACAGGACCTAGACACGCATCAAAGGAAGGGGTGTACTTTCGTACCACTGCCTCCGCCTCGGACACTACTGCAGTTAACACTGCAGACTGTTCACCCAACTATAAGTGTTAGCCCCTAGCAATGTATGCACTATCGCTTTCCTTCCCCTATTAATGCTCCTGAACTTGGCTTACCAAGGAAACCTACTGTACTGTCTCTATAAGGTCTTTTCCAATGAATAATGTAATGTACAACATATAACCAATGTCATGTCTGCTATGCGTAAACAGCTGAATACTGTATACCATGTTATTCTGTACTCCCACATGTTTATTCTAATGTATGTGTCTCTTAATGTTTATTCCCGGGTTGCCCCTGAAAAAGGGACCTTCGGGGCTCAGTGGGCTTACCCGGTCATCAAAATTCAATAAATAAATAAATAAATTTTCCCAACTGTTCCACTACCCCTCCTTGACAATCTGCCCAACTAGGCAGTTCCTGAGGCAGTCTCCCATTTCTTTAAAATCTGCCTTCCTACAGTCTGCGACCCTTGTCCTCATGCAGTTTGTCTCTCCTCCCGTCTTCGTGTTAAACCACACTGTATAGTGATCAGTGGTACCCAGGGGACTGCCTGCCATGATGTCTGCAATGCTGTTAATAAGCACCAGGTCCAGCACTGTCCTGTTTTAAGTGGGTTCATGGACTATCAGCCTGAGTAAAACCCTTGTAGGGAGTGAAGGATGGCCCTGTTTCTTGCTGAAGCTGCAGCTGGAAGGCTCATACTAAGGTGGTTAAGGTGCAAGCGGGCTTTTAGACCCATAGACACACCTATTCAAATATAATATCCTATACCAGTGTTGTTAACAAGGTACTTATCAAGACAGTTTTTAAATATAACCTTATTCTCACTAGAAATAATGTCAGCTGGGAGTTTATTCCATGGGGTGACAATTCTCTAGGTACAGAAATACTTTCGAGAGGTATGATGGCATTTTGCTCTAACAATTTGAAAAGGGTGACTTCTGGTATTATAAATATTCTTTATAAAAGCAAAATCCATTTGAGTAAATAAATATGGGTCATGCCCTATATCAAACATGAAAATAAGGTCCCCACGAAGACGTCTCAGTGATAGAGGCACAAGATTTAGTTCCTGCAGATGATTTTCATATGAGAAATTGTATAAACCATGTATGTTTTTAGTAAATCTTCTCTGAATTTTTTCCAGTTTGGCGATTTCACCTGTTTTATAAGGGCTCCATAGTTGGGCCAAATATAAGGTCTAGCATAAGCCCTAAACAGGGGGAGCATCACATCAGGATTTCTGGACTTAATATTTCTTTTGATACACCAAATTACTTTATTAGTCCTATTAATTGCCTTATTTATTTAGTATAACCCCTGTCATTTTCTATAAATATACCCAGGTCTTTTTCATCCTTTGTACAAGTCAAAGGACTCTCATTTAGGAAATAGGCAGCAGCTTTACTATTGAGGCCTACATGCATCACCTTGCACTTAGATGCATTTAATTTCATACCCCAGTACTCAACCCATTGAGATACACTGTTTAGATCTTGTTGGATTTTTGCAATGCTATCAACAGTATTACAAGGGCCACCGATCTTGACATTGTCTGCATATTTAATAGAGGATAACAGACAGTTTTTAGTAAGATCTGCGATGAATATTTGAAAAAGACAGGGGCCCAAAACGACCCTGTGGGACTCCACTTGTCACTAACCCTGTTTCTGATAGGTGACCTGTGATAAGAACGTTTTGTGAGCGGTTTGCTAGCCCAACATCTATCCATTTGACAAGGTATCTATTTATATTAGTATCCAGGAGTTTGGGTATCAAAGCACGATGGGCCATAACATCAAAAGCTTTGCTAAAATCAAGAAAGATAATGTCAACTGGAATTCCATTATCTACCATATATTCATACTAACCTGTACATAAAAGCACATTAAGTTACTTATACAGCTTCTACACTTTTTAAACCCATGTTGTTCTTTATCAGTGGACTCTATGGTGTCACTAATAAGGTCCTTAATGATCCTCTCAAGTACCTTACAGACTTAGGATGTCAGGCTGATTGGTCTATAATTTTCCCAGTTAGAACGAGGGCCTTTTTTATGAATAGGAATTACATACGACATCTTCCACTCCTTGGGTACAAAATTAAACTGTAAGCAGTGTTCAAATAACGTTCTTATTGGTTGAGAAATATAATCTGCTAATAAATATAATAAATGACCAGTAATTCCATCAGGTCCCGGTGTAAATTTATTTTTTTAGAGTGAGTAGTTTGGTTCAAACCATATCATCGGACAGCTTTATTGGAGGTTCATTATCTACTGTAATATTATTATGAACCGTGTCAGTTTTGGGTAGAAACACAGAACTAAATTTTTGATTCAATATGTTTGCCATTTCCAGAGGGTCATGAAGGAGAGTAGCATCGTGTAATAAAGGGCCTACTTGACATGTTGGTTTTTTAAGAGAATTGATATATAAATGGAATCGTTTCCCATTATCTTTTTAGCATCTCTAGCCAGATTAAGTTCCCTTTTTTTTTGCTCTCTTAATTGCTGATTTACATTTTTTTTTAATTTTTAAGTATGAGGACCAGTTGTCCTTAGTCTGGGCCTTTAAATACTTTGTGTGTATTATAGTTTTTTTGTCTTAGTAACTTGTGAATCTGCTTTGACAACCATTTAGGCTTATGTTTCCATTCATTATGTTTACATATAAATGGGATAAATCTGTCTCTTAGTGACAGTAAGGTAGATTTCAAGAATGTCCAGCTATCTTCTAAAGCTACAGAAGAAGTATTATTAATATAGAGGATTGTGTATGATCGCTCATACACAACAAGGGCATTTTTCACTCGAGAGGTTTTCATGGTAACGGGAGACCTCGAGAGCACAGCTCGAGAGGTCTCGTCACCATGGAAACCTCGGGAGCTGAAAAATACCCTTGTTGTGTATGAGCGATCATACACAGTCTTTTATAGTGTATGGTCTCTCATACATAGAGTGCACTTACTTTTTCCCACATTTGTGTGCAGTTTTTTCGTCTTCTGGCATGTTTCACTGTCGCGCCTGTTCCAGTCACTTCGCCGGTCGCCCAGTCGCACATGCGCACCCAGCTTCCACACATGCTCACCCACCTGCTAGGTGTTATGCTGCACTAGCTACGTAGCTAGTGCAGCACAACAGCTACAATGATGTAGCTAGTGCAGCACAACAACGCTGTTGGGAGCATGGATTTCCATGCTCAACAGTGTTCTACCATACACTATATCCCAATTGATGATATAAAGTTCATCAAAAATACTTGATAAATCAGCTTTGTTATAAAGATAGATCTTAGTACTATTAGAGCTAGTACAAACATTATGATTGAGGGAAAATCTGATGGAACTATGGTTGCTATTACAAATTGGGGTAAAATACAAACATCATGTATATTAAGATGATAGCTGTGGAGAACCAGGTCTAGGATGCTGTTACCTCTAGTGGGCTGCAAAATACATTGTTTAAAGATTAAGTTGTTAAGAGCAAGAAATACATTTTCTGCCTGCAATAGTATGGGCGTGGCTGGTGGCCCAGGATATATCACTTAAATTAAAGTCACCCATACAGATGGTGCTATCCAGCTCGCAGGAGTTTTATAGTTTGGTAATAATACCCCCCTGTAGTGGCTATGTCAGCACTAGCAGGTCTGTAACAGATACCCAATATCACATCTTCCACATCTGATAATATTTTGATCCAAATGGATTCAATATTTAGGTCAGTATCTTTAATTTTATCAGGTATCTCCATTGAATCGATATTGCGGTTTACAAATAGAGCAACACCTCCACCCGTTTTAGATGGTCTGAACGGTATAGTTTGAAGCCTGGTATAAAATCATCCCATGCTGATTTATCATCTCCCCAAGTTTCTGTAATTCCTATAACATTGATTTTATCCTCAAAAATCCTGGATATAAGCTCCAATCCACATCTGGCAGACTGAAGTCCCCAACAAGCAACACCTCCCCCTTATTTGCCATCCAGATGTTGTCTTTTCCAATTGCCTTACCTAACCTCTCTCCTGGTGCTGGAGGTCTGTATACAAACCCTGTATGGATAGCGGTCCCATTTCCTGTCTCCAGGATGACCCACAGCACCTCCAGCCTTTCCTTTTCCTCTGGGTGCCCCGTTATCTCAGTGGCTTTGATTCTCTCCCTCATATATAGTACAACTCCTCCTCCCCCCTCCTCCTATCCCTGTCTCTCCTGAACAGAGAGTAGCCTGGTATGGCCGCATCCAAGTCATGACCATCGGTGCACCATGACTCCATTATGGCCACCATCCATGCCCTTGAGATGAGTAGGGATGATGTTTTCTCAATGTGAACGTGTACTTCAGTTTTTGTAAATGCTCATGAATTCGTAACTTTGTCCATAGTTCTTAATGCCCTTTACTTGAAGGGGAACATTCAAGTACCGTATCCCTCATAGTTTGAATGCCCGTGGAATGCTCCTTCAAATGAGGCACTGGGCTTACCTGAAGCTGGGTGCTGAAATATACGTGACTAAATCTGTTCAGTACCGATACTGTATTGCCACCATTGTAATGAGCAACGATGCCATGCAAGGGCAAGCTAAGGTATGCCTAATGACATACAGCTACGTATAGCCTGTCCCTGACTAACAACCTGAGGTTCTGTAGAATGCTGGTAATGTCGCATCAGTGCAGACCAGACTGTAGTATCAATGTCTCTGGACCTCTGCCAGGTACAAGTAAGCTCAATACTTTGTTTAAAGAGGACAGGAAATCATTTCTAATTGGCACCTGTTTATAATGTTCTTATTCTCAGAAAGGATGTGCATTCCCCTAAAGTACCCATATTTAACTGTACCTGAACAAAAAGTTATATGAAAAACTGTATTTTGCATTATTTTCTTTTTAGGGCAACATTCTGCTACAGTTCTCTTTGTGGAACCAGCAATGGAATATTAACTCTCACGGTTTGTGCATAGAAGTCTAAGCTTAGTTCTGATAGGTCAACAGCTGATAATTAGTATTCTGTACACAAACCGTGACATAGTAGAAACTCCAAATTACTGGTTCCATGAAGAGAACTGTAACAGAATGCTGCCCATAAAAAACAAAACAATGTAAAATACAGTTTTTCATATTACTTTTTATTCAGGTACAGTAAAATATGTATAATTTAGGGGAATGCATATACTTTCTAAGAATAAGAACTTCATGGACAGCTGCCAATTAGCCCAAATTTCCTGTCCCCTTTAAATGAGCTTTTCATGGGCTTTCGAACTATGGTGGCACCCATTCATGAATGTCCCCTTTAAATAATGTGTCTAATACCCGCCAAATGCAAGTATTCCATTCTAGTGGAGCTTGTTCATTTTTTTTGCAGTGTTCTTGTTGTTGTGCAACAGATTAGACAGGGAACCCAGTGTGCTTCTCTGATTGCTAGCCCATATCTGACAAACCCAGAGTGGGTGGAAGAAACTCTAGAATTTATTTATTTCAAAAGTTTCACCAGGAAAGACATACTGAGCTGGCAACGGCTCATTTCTAGATGTGTCCTGGGGGCAGAGGGGAAGGGGAGAGCACAATAAATAGAGGCTACAAAGATACAATTAAATGTAGGAAGCACCAATGACATGAACAACTGAGTGAAAGACAGAGGGATCCCATTCCCTGAACATTTGGTACAATTTCCTGTAGTTACGACATGTATATGAGACCTTGTTTAACAGTCAGTTTTGGGCAAACAGAACCTCATTTTTTGGTTGAAAAGACTTTGAAGTAAAGTTGCTTGAAACAAAACCATCAAGAGTCGAGGTTTCAGTGACTCCACTCAGAACGAGATGCTGCGTCTCTGCCAGGCTCCACATGGTAAATAAACTGTAAGAAACAGGACCCCGGGCTAGCCCATCAGCGTCAAAGTCTCAGTGACCTGGCTCAAAACGAGATGCTGCATCTCTCTACCGGGCTTCCCATGGTAAATAAAGTGTAAGGAACAGGCCCCAGGCCAGCCCGTCAGCATCAAGGTCTCAGAGACCCCACTCAAAATGAGATGCTGCATCTCTGCCAGGCTCCCCATGGTAAATACACTGTAAGGAGCAGGACTCCAGGCCAGTCCATCAGTGCAGCAGTTGTGCTACTGCTTGCAATGCTGACGACCGAGGTTCAGAAGTAAACTCAGGGCGCTGCAGGGCAGGCCAGGGGGAGGAGGCTCAAGCATCTGTAGGACTGCTCTCCTCCTGGGTTTGAACAGCTCGGTGTTTTCCTGGCCCCTAGTAGAGGCTAGAGAAAAGGTGCCCTGGTCTGTCTAGAAGTTAAGGAGTGGCATGGCAGATGCTGACCTGTGATATGTGGGAGTGTGTGGCGCATGTCATGGCATCATTGCATGCCACGCCACTCAAGGGGAACCAGGAAAAGGAAAAAGCTACTGGTGGCAGGATGGCATCAGGACACCTGCAGGCCCCACACCCAACCAGCTGGGCTCGCCAGATCAGGAACTGGATCCGGTTCCCAATGGGGGGGAGTCAGAGGAGGACCCTGTTGACACCACCAGGAGGGGGCAAGCCCCATGAGTAGACTGGCTGGCAGGTATGTCCCAGTGGATGTCAGGGGGATGGGGTTGGGGTGTCCTGGCAGATGGAGACCATCCAGAATAGAAGCAGAAACATATAATAATAATAACAATAGGAGCAAGACCCAAGTGAAAATGAGATTCTCTATTTTATATGGGCTCCTCTGGGAAAATAAATTGGAAAAACAGGTCCCACCAAAAACAAGATTCTGCATCTTGTCTGTGTGCCCTTGGATAAATGAATTGCAAAAAGCCAGACCCCACTGAAAATGAAATGCTGTATTCATCCAGGCTGTTTGGGGAAGATAAATAGTCAAAAGCAGGACCCCACTGAAAATGAGATGCTGCCTCTCATCTGGCTCCACTGGGGTAAATAAATTGTAAATGGCAGAACCCCACTGAAAATGAGATGCTGCATCTTATCTGGGCTCCCCTGGGTAAATAAAATGTAAATAGCAGGACCACACTGAAAATGAGATGCTGCATCTCATCTGGGCTACCCTGGGTAAATGAACTGTAAATAGCCAGACCTCACTGAAAATGAGATGTTGCATCTCATCTGGGCACCCCTGGGTAAAACAACTGTAAGCAGCAGGACCCCACTTAAAATGAGATACTGCATTTGATTCAGACTTTCTGTGGTAAATATTAATACACTGTACAAAAAAGGTAAAAAAAAATCAGCCGCTTGGGAGCTGCCTGTATCCCTTGAAAAGCTGTTTATTTTGATAGGTGGTCACAGATTCAAACAGAATGATACAGAGAGTGTGTGTGTGTGTGTGTGTGTGCTGTATATGTATGCATGTGCATGTGCTTCTGTGCGTGTGTGTGTGCGTGCTTGAGTGTGTTGGTGTGTATGAACTGTGTATATGTGTGTGTGTGTGTGCTTATGTGCACGGGTGTACATGTGCATTCCCCAAAGAGTCAAAGGATCATTATAACCCCCCATTGTATATATCAGTTTTATCCCTTTCTCACACCCCTTAGCGGCCCTTCCCTTCCAGTGTGACTTCACTGACACAGCCTGGCATACAGTGCCATGGTCAGTTGCCCACAGGGCTCCTGGCTAACCCAGTAGCAAGCAAGCACCAACCTCTGGTCTTCACCCTTCAGTCCTAGTTTGCCTCCTCCCCTGCCCCTTGGCCCCCCACCCTGCACCAGCATTGTCCAGGATAGTGGCCGGACACTCTTGACTATCAGCCCCATATGCGGACTAGAAATGGGCAACCAAAGAGCATCTAGTAGTGCTCCCCCCAAAACTGATGATATTACCCCCACTGACTCAGCAGAACCCGGAGATCTTTCCATTCAGACTGCATCATAACGCAGCAGCTGCCTGCTGGGATGCTCTACATCTGTCTTGAAACGTTGCTGGCACCAGACCTTCCAGGCAGCATTAGATATCGGAACACAGGAATCTGCCAAGCAGAGCAGGCAGTCAGCTTTTAGCTGACTCATAATTAAAGCAGAGGCGATTTAAAATGAAAATGCAAAAGCCCACCAAATTTATCATGTTAAAGTGCTGCAGCAAAACTGCAGCAGTAAACAATAAAGAAAAGGATACATTAAGAAGGACTTTTGTGGCAGGGAATATTTTTCATCCCATAAAAGCAGCTAAACAATTCCCCCGTGCTCCAGAATTTACTAACGTTTTGGTAGCTGAAGGATTACTCCATCCTCAGGGAACCTTTTTTTATTGATGGTTCAAGTGATTCTCAAGAGCCATGATGGATGGAGCTTAATCTTCTGAACTGAAGCAAAGCTTTTAATGGGCAGCACATGGTCTCTTGAGCTGGGCACAGCATTTCTGTGTTTAACCTGTTCTCCTACTTAACACCTCCCGCTCTGCTGAGGATGTAGGGGCTATGTCTACCTCTCCACTTGCACAGACACACCTCCACAGGAATCAAACCTGCAACCCTGAGTCCTGAAGGCA
This sequence comes from Neoceratodus forsteri, assembly GCA_016271365.2. Taxonomy (NCBI): domain Eukaryota; kingdom Metazoa; phylum Chordata; order Ceratodontiformes; family Ceratodontidae; genus Neoceratodus; species Neoceratodus forsteri. Next base: position 1,065,275,956 of record CM028135.1, read on the forward strand.
GTAGCTCTAACCACTAAGCCAAAGGCAGTTTACTGGGGGGTTATAGTGCATTATTTTTCATTAATATATGTTCAGAGTTGCTGTGTAGGGAAATCCATACACATCCAGATGGTGTTGCACCACAGTGGTGATTTCAGAAGGCTTTTGTATCACAATACCAATGTCAGAATGTTACTGTGCCACAGCAATGATGTCAGAATGTTGTTGTACCACAGTAGTGATGTCAGAAGGCTTTTGTACCACAGTGGTGATGTCAGAATGCTGTTGTACTTTAGTAGTGTTGTCAGAATGTTGTTATACCACAGCGGTGACATCAGAATGCTGTTGTACTACAGTAGTGATGTCAGAATGCTTTTGTACCACAATACTGATGTCAGAATGCTGTTGTGACACAGTAGTGATGTCAGAATGTTGTGTTACCACAGTAGTGATGTCAGAATGCTGCTGTACCACAGTAGTGATGTCAGAATGCTGTTGTACCACAGTAGTGATGTCAGGATACTGTTGTACCACAGTAGTGATGTCAGAATGCTGTTGTACCACAGTAGTGATGTCAGGATACTGTTGTACCACAGTAGTGATGTCAGAATGCTGTTGTACCACAGTAATGATGCCAGGATACTGTTGTACCACAGTAGTGATGTCAGAATGCTGTTGTACCACCACAGTGATGTCAGAATGCTGTTGCATTACAGTAGTGATGTCAGAATTCTGCTATACCACAGTGTTGATGTCAGAATGCTGTTATAACACAGTAGTGATATCAAAATGCTGCTGTACCACAGCTGTGATGTCAGAATGCTGTTGTACACAGTAGTGATGTCAGAATGCTGTTGTACATCATTAGTGATGTCAGAATGCTGTTGTACACAGTAGTGATGTCAGAATGCTCTTATATCACAGTCTCTGGAATTCCAGAATTCTGCTTGTAACAAAATTCCATGAAATTAGGCAGAATTCTGCAGAATTGTGTTCCATTAGAATCTGAAAGTTCCACACAGCAGTACAATTTTTTATAACTTGCTTTTTATTGATTATAAGAAAAAGAAAGTACAAAGTGAATTTTGTAGCTGGTACATAACATTTGTCAAACAGAAATGAACTAGACAAGTTAATGTAGGACAGTGCTTGCTTGCCATGCTAAATCTAGACTGGGGTGTGGCATCCTCAACATGTTAAATAACCCTTTCTTATTAGTACATGGTTGTACAGCGCATGTATTCCTCTCTGCTCATGAAGCAAAGGAGGAAGAGGTGGGCATGATGGACTGAGAGTTCCTTCTGGCCTTAAAGCAGCAATATAAAATGGGCATGGAAATCCCTGTGGTGTGATTGGCTGAGACATGGCCATAGCCATGGCAGTAAGAGAGCACCATCAATGGCTAAAAACAAGCTGTCCCTGCCAACCGGGGTAACTCACAGAATTCATAACCACTTACTTCCTAATTTCTATCACAAACATGGCTGCAGCCTTTACTCATATATAAAAAAATTCAACTACGCCCTAAAAATGATAGTCCATTAAATTAAATAAAGTAAGTAAATAATTTAAAGTTATTTTCACTCAAGGGCCTCTCCTTACACACATACACAAATGTAAAAAATCAAGTACTATTCAGAGTTTCCATTGCTGATGTTTCTTTAATGATAATGAAAAATCCTTCTCCTATCCCTACCAGTTTGCCAGAGAACTCCCTGCTCCTTACCTGGCAACAGATAAAATTAAGATTCTGACTGAGGTCTGTGTGTGTATGTCTATGTGTGAATGCCAGTGGAATTCTGAAGAATTTTGAAATCATGTATTCCATGTCATCATTCTGCATGTGTTTGGGTGGGGGTGGGGAGGGCATTCTACTACTGGAATAAAGCAGAGCTTTGAATTCTATTCCATGGTAAACATCACACAGGGTATTGAATGTGAAGAAAGATAGATGACTGACAGGCGATAAATGTCTATGGAGGGACTATTTTACATTATTTAGCAACATTTTATTATATTTTTTGTAGCTTTGAAAAGTTTTAGAGTGTTCATTTTTTAACAGTTGCCTATGGGCCCATTTTATATAAGCAATAAGGCACTCCAGGGACATTGGTGATACTAGGTTTCCCCCACAGTCAGAGGGTCGAAGGCACTTGGCTTCACCTTGAGCCTCACTATGCCCCTGACCATGGGGGAAACCTAGTACATGCCTTATTGCTTAAGTAATTGTTAGTTGGCAAAAAAATGTCATCATATTTTTTTTGTTTTTATGTGCCATGCTCCTCCTGGACCCTGGCCCCCACCTCGTGGCAGCACTGCACCCCATCCCTGTCACCTCACCTTCTCCTGGGACTTACCTTACTCCTGTGTTCCCCCCATGGTTTGCCCCCATGATGGAGCCCTCGGGATGAGGTCAAGCCCTTTGAGTACACAATATCTTGCCATCAGGAGAGTGCCCAGGCCCCAGAGTGCGGGGCCTGCAGATGCAGTGAGGCCATCATGCTGCCACGAAGAGGTATTTGCACTTTTCACCCATTCCATCCCTTGAAATTCAGGTGGCTTTGGTGTGCATGTGCATGCATGTGAATGCGAATAGCATGGCACTGGCCTGCGTCTCTCCTCCCCTGAGCTGTTCCATCGCACTGACATCTGTAGTCCCCCAGGTGGCTCTGCTGGGCTGCCCTCCCTCCCCGCAGGAGGAGAGGGTCCTCTGTGATGCTCAATCTTCCCCCCACTGCCCTTCAATGACCCACGCTGATTCCCAAACATCATATAGCTTTTTAGAACAAATGTATTTCTAACATGCTTACATTAATCCTCAGTGTATTTTTAGTTTTCTCAGATAATTTTAAAACAGCTTTTACACCTAATTTTGTAGTTAATGACTCATGTCATTAAAGATGTCCACCATGAAAATTTAAAAAAATCTCTTCTGCTGAGGTTAACTGTTGACTGTGCCTACTCGATGCGTACAGTGAATGTATTAGGATGGTGCTACCACATGTTTCTGCTGGGAACAGCACAGCAATGTACCATGAAATTTATATTATCATAGTGGGCATGGCATGGGAACGGGGACTTTTTAAAAAAAAACTTTAAAATCATGTATTTTAGTTCAGAAATTAAAGAAAATGAAAAGAAAAATAGGTATATAGATTTCTTCCCCCAGAAAAACATAATTGCTGAAAAAGCACCCCCTGCACTCCCCCCATGCACTCTGCCCTTCCTTGACGAGGCATTTTTGCTGCTCTCCATCTTCTTGCCTCGCCTACTGGTTACCTCACCTATTAGTAACAGCACCAAATACTGAGTTTACCCTACCAGTATACAGCCTTCCGGTTAACAATTACAACACTGTAAAAGGATTTTATTTCCAGTTGTGCTAACCCGTTAAACAAATAAATAACAACAACAACAACACTGGCCTTTTGCGATACAAGACCAGACTGAAATGGCTTGCTAATAGTGTAGATACAGTGTATTTCTGTTCTGATCCTTGCATGGCATTGACAAAGCACTGCTGTGCAGCAATGACTTGCAACTGATGTAAGCTCGGTACATACAGTATTTCCTTGTTTCTCCTGTTTGATACTTTGCAATGTTTCCAGTTCCTCGCTATGCTTTGATGCCTGTACAATTTCTGTTGATGTGGAACCTTTGTAAACGAGCTTGTAGCTCAAAGGTGTGATCCGAAAAAAATAAATGAAATATAATTAAAAAAGATATGGTGACTAACATATACTGCTGCTTTAAATGTTATCATGTTAAGTAGCCATTAGCATTGATCCAACAAATCAGTAACGAGGAACTGTCCTTGCCAGAGAACCTTGTATATCCATTATAAATCACTTTTGTGTTCTCAGCCAATCAGTGCACAGAGCCACTGTACCTGTTATTCTGCGTCCCGTGGTCTCTCCTACAGAAACGTTAGGGGTGGCCAGTCCCACTTCAGAGATGGTGGAAGGAGGCACTTTATTTACCTTTTGAAATAAAAGGAAAGTCTTGAAACTTATAAATCACCCTAGCTAACTCAAGTGATTTATAAGTTAATAGGATCACCACTGGGTGTCTGTTATGGCCTCGTGAGCTTTGAGAAGCCCAAACCACTCTGCTTCACTTTGCAGTGTTCTCGCCTACACTTCAAGCCTGGAGTCTTTGATATCGTAAGAGACACCCAGTGGAGGCCCTGTTAGCTTAAGTGTGTCTCCACGCACATTCTTAGGGCACCGAAACTGCTCACTTTCAGTTCATAATTCTCATTTCCTAAAAATACACTCAATGACACACTTATAAACATACGAGGCATCCTGACTGTCCCCATGAACTTAAATGTAAGCACCCTCTGGGAGCTTACTAGTTAACTGCGGTTGCTAGGTGTAGCTAGGCAGCAAGAGAAGTTATGGTGCTGGTGGGTCTGGGATGTGGATCTGCCTGCTGCTGGCAGGGGGCCACATTCCTAGGGGTATAAAAAGAGAGGGTTTGGCACCATTTAGAGGGATTCCAGGAAAGCCTGGGGGAATAGAAGAGAAGTCAAGGGATTTGGCCCACAAGTTCAGCCAGAGGGCCGTGGCAGGGCTGGGGTGGGCCACCTGCCACCCCAGCCCTCCTCCCTTGAAGACCCATGTATGGAGAAGTGGCGGTTCAGGCAGTAGAGAAGTAGAGCAGTGGAGCACAAGTTCAGGGCCTATCGGTGCAATGTGGGAGCCTGAGCCCTAGGAGCAAGCAAAATGGAGGCCTGCCAAGTGATCTCTGGTGCCTTGGTAGGGTAAGCACTGATGAGGGCTCTATATTTTAAGTAATGTTGCCCATGGGCGAGTGCAGCCTGGGAACCAGTGTGTGTTTTGTGGGCGGGCCTGCTCTGGTATATGGGACCTGGGGTGCAGTTCAAAGGCGGCAGCCTGGACTGTTGAAGGTGTAGTGGTGGCAGCTTGATTACTTTTTCCCTGGCCGGTGGACGCTACAGTGTTTGGGCTGTCAGGGGGTGCAGCCTGTGGAGGCAGAGAAAAGTCCACGTGGCAAATGGTTGGTTGGGATCCCGACGGGGTGGCAGACTGTCCGGGTGCTCTCGGTGGCACAAGCAGCAGTCCCCTGGGTGAAGACAGTCCAGAAATTGAAATCGCTGCATGAGCGGATAGTGCCTCTGGGTCTGTAGGTCAAGGAGAGTGCCAGATTCCTTGGGGAGGCCTCGGTCTCTGTAGGTCCAGAAATTATTTGGAGCTCCTTGGGAAGAACAGTCAGGTGCGTGGCATCAGTGCCTGGATATCCGGAAGGTCTTTGGTGGTCTGCTTCTTGCTAAAGAACACCAATTTGAATGTGTAAGACCTTGAAGTAAAGAGAATGCTCCCTGTATTGTAAGACACCCCCGGTGCTGCACGTTTACAGAAAGACAAAGTAAGAAATGGGACTGGGACAGTAGAAACGTCTCATGCTGACACAATTGCTACCTCAGTTGATGTTTTGCTGAGACTCAGATAATGAAAAATAAGTGAGAGCCTGTGAAAAGTTCAGGGTGAAAAGAAGGAATATGAAATGAGAGTGCTGCTGAGTATAAAATACCTCTAAGTACGGCTTGTTTCGGCCCACCGTACTGAAGCTGTCAGGAAAGTAGCCTTTTTGGCTCAAGGGAAAGCCTGTATGCAATAAATCAATCTATTGACCAAAAAGATTGTTGCAGGAGGAATGACAGGCCTTTGCCTGTGAAGTAACCCCACCGTGTATGTTACCCTTCGCCCCCCCGCTCCATGGAGTGTTTATTGACTGTTCTCGTTTACATTAAACCAGTTTTGCATTTTGATTTGGGAGAGGACATTGAATTCAATCAGTATGAACTGTGCATGTTGTGCCTACTAACGAACATTTCCCCCTGCAGTCATCCCCTGGACTTGAAGAAGATAGCCTGCTCCTCAATTAGCGAAGCCATCTTGCAACCATCAAAAGAATCAGGTAATGAGCATATTTCTATTTCCATGCACTGCATTTTCTGGATTGTATAGCACCCCTCCCAACTTTTACCATCTGGATACCCCTAGACATCAGGAGGCGGGGCTTACATTTAAAAGAGCAAATTAGTGGCTGGCCAGTAAATCCACTGAGAAGGTTTCTGCTCACAACCCAGACTTAGTACAGTCCAGGACTGGGTTTAGTACAAGCCTAAGCCCAGGTTTAGTAGAAGTCTAGGACTAGGTTTAGTACAAGCCTAGGACTAGGTTTAGTACAAGCCTAGGACTGAGTTTCCTAGGACCAAGTTTAATGCAAGCCTAGGACTGGGTTTACTACAAGCCTAGGACCGGGTTTAGTACTAGCCTAGGACCGGGTTTAGTACAAGCCTAGGACCGGGTTTAGTACAAGCCAAGGACCAGGTTTAGTACAAGGGTAGGACCAGGTTTAGTACAAACCTAAGACAGGGTTTAGTACAAGCATGGGACCAGGTTTAGTACAATACTAAGACTGGGTTTACTACAAGCCCAGGACTGGATTTAGTGTAAGCCATGACTGGATTTAGTACATCTCTAGGACTGGGTTTAGTATAAGCCTAGGACTGGTTTAGTACAAGCCTAGGACAGGGTTTAGTACAAGCATAGAACTGGGTTTAGTACAAGCAAAGGACTGGGTTTCCTAGGACCAGGTTTAGTGCAAGCCTAGGACTGGTTTTAGTACAAGCCTAAGACCAGGTTTAGTACAAGCCTAGGACTGGGTTTAGTACAAGCATAGGACCAGGTTTAGTACAAGCCGTGGACTAGATTTAGTACAAGCATAGGTCTGGGTTTAGTACAAACCTAGGACTGGGTTTAGTACAAGCGTAGGACCAGGTTTAGCACAGGACTAAGATTGGGTTTACTACAAGCCTAGGACTGGATTTAGTGCAAGCCATGGCTAGATTTAGTACATCCTCAGGACTGGGTTTAGTACAAGCCTAGGAATAGGTTTAGTACAAGCCTAGGACTGGGTTAAGTGCAAGCTTGGGACTGGGATTAGTGCAAGTTTAGGCCATGGGGCCAGCCGGAAGCAGCAAGGAGGCTCAAGCATCACAAATGATGTTCTCCTCCTCCTCCCCTCCAGGGAGGAAGGGCAGCAGACTCCGCAGTGATACTGCCACCTGGGTGAAAAAGTTAATAGAAGTCATGAAACCAAACATCAAAACATTTGCACAGTTATGTACCGCAGAAACCGCTGCCTCAGTTAATGCACATATAAAGTCATCCGCTGAGAGCAAAGTCATTAATAACCCATTTCAGGAATCAGTTGGATGGGCTGTGCAAATTGCAATTACGCAGGACATTTACAAAGAAATAAAAATGTAATGATTTCCAGGCAATCACACATTTCGACTGGGCGTCTGACAGAGGATGTCAGTAAATAGAAGCTTTTACGCTCGTGCAGCATGATGGCAAACTAGTTGGGGAAAAAAACACACCAGACTGGTGTTGTGCTACTGATCCAAGGATCAGTTTGGCAACTCTCTGTCACTCAGTCAAGCTTGGCTGGCCACCTTGCATGATGCGGTGACATGACCCTAAACGTCTCTATTAATGCAGGCAAAATGGGGTGGGGGTATTACAATCACACCATAGCAGGGTTCATTAAAGTTGCAAACATTTCTGCAACCAGTAAGCTGCGCTGCAGTTTCCAATGCAGATGCAGTCTCATGATGACAGCCCATAATCCATATACACTCCAGCTTCATCACAAGTCTCCCCCAAAGTACGAACAAACTTAAGCAAGATTTTGAAATGGTGACAAAGTACCACCAACAGTAAACTCAGAATCCTACACCTGAGGAGAGACTGTGACAAGATGGAAGCAGTGCACTGCAGAGTAACCAAGATGATCCACATACCAGGGGGCAAGGGTACGAGGAGAGGCTGAGGCACTTTAACATGTACACCCTTCAGAGAAGGAGGGAAGGGGAGGGGCAGCATGACTGAGACAAACCAGTACCTGTCCGGGATAAATAGTGTGGGCGCCAAGGAACTTTACTCCCTGAGCTCAGATACAGAGGTGAGAGGAAACTCACTTAAACTCAGAAGGGGGCGAGTCAAAAGGGGAATCTGTGAGCACTTTTTTACAGAAAGAGTGGTGGAAACGTTGAACGTGCTGTTGGAGGAAGTGGTATGGACCAAATCAGTGCACAGCTTCAAGCAGGGATGGGACAGGCATAAGGGGTTAGTTAGAAAGGGCAGAGCAGAAACAAAGGGGGGGGTGGACCACTGGGGCCAATGCAGAGTAGTTACGTAGGGTGGGCAGATTGGATGGGTTAACAGCTTCTTTCTGGTGTCATTAACCAGTGTCAGTGGCTCAGTAGGTAGCACACTCGCCTCTGAGGCCGGGAGATCAGAGGGCTGTGGGTTCAGTTCCCACATCTGGCACTTGGATTAATAGCCCAGTACTGACACTGTAGTGCAGCATGAGAGGGGTGCTGCACTTCGGAGGTGCCGTCTTTCTGATGAGACGTTAAACCGAGGTCCCATCTGCCTGGATTGGTGGTAGTTCAGGTGGATGTTAAAGATCCCATGGCACTTATCGAAAAGAGTAGGGGAATTTCCCCGGTATCCTGGCCAAATTTCCCTCATTCACTAAAAATACCACCAACAGCTTAGTCTGGTTCAAGATCAGTTGGCATTCATCTGTATCCCCTTCCCCCGGGTTGTGCCTGAAAATAGGCAGGATTTGTCTAGTGCACTTACCCAGTCAACCAAAACTAAATTAAAATAATAAATAAATTGATAAAGTATCTATATAACTATATAGCCACAGACAGTGTGTACAGTTCCAAATACAGATAAAGACAAGAGGTGGCTGACTCCACGAATAGCTGGTCCTGAAGTGTAATTGCACTGGTGTGTGTGTGTGTGTGTGTGTGTGTGTGTGTGTGTGTGTGTGTGTGTGTGGGAAGGATGGTGGGTGTGGATTTGCACCAGCCCACTGACTAACTCAGAGATGAACAGTGAAGGAGAGAGTCTGTGGACCACCCCACCATACTGATCCCCAAACCGTCCAACAGAGGAAAGCCCTGGCAGTCTAGTGGTCCCCCCATCCAGTGACTGTCCGACCACTTCACTCCTCGCCAGCCCACCCACAGCCGGAGACCAACACAGCCCACCACTCACCACCACAGCTGGCCACCAACTGAGCTCCTGAGGACCATACAGTACTGTACAGCATATGGCCCATTGACAACAATCACTGTCAATGGGCTGTACGCTATACAGTACTGTGCAGTCATTGGGAAGTTAGTCAGTGGCCAGCTGTGGTGGTGAGTGGTAGGCTATGCTGGTCACCGGCTATGGAGGGAGCCAGGTGGTTTGATGGTCACTGGGTAGGGTTGGGGGGGCCACTAGACTGCCAGAGCTTTCCTCTGTTGGACAGTTCAGTGATTGGGGTTCGGGTGGGGGTTGGGACCACTACATTATGGAAACAGGGTATATTCGTATGTCAATCGCAATCAGGGGTTGGGGATGAGGAGAGGGGACCACTACATTATGGCAAAGGGGTATTGTATTTATTTAACTTTGCTCGGGGATTGGGGCAGGGGTGTACTGTTATCGGGGAATGGGGCTGGGGGGGATAACGTGCTCTGTACTGGCCATTGCGTGGGTCATCACCCAGCCAGGCACAAAGTTAGGGCTGGGTTTTGCAAAACTAACTTTGAGCCGGTGCATCCTGTGGTGTGTTCCCCACTGCAGGTCTGAATATTGCGATGCAGGAATTTTTGCATTAGGGACCCCTCATTTGCATGCCCACATTGCAATATTCTGCGATTCAGTTCTGTCAGGTATGCAGGGCACATCGGAGTCTTCTGAATACTTCCATGCCCCCGATGGCCCTCGCAAGTCAGGGATGCGCGGGCATACCTTTTGAAAATGTGACTCATAGTCTTTTTTTTTGTTTTGTTTATTTTACTGAGCTGTCCTTCCCCCTGGGTGCTGAAGTGGAGCACTTCCTTTAAAACTCCCACACAACAGTACACTGTAACAGGATAAGAGGCACAATAGTAGCTCTGTGTGCTGATAGGCTGAAATCACATTAGCGATTTACGATGAATACACTACATAGAAACACCATTCCATTTGTTCCTGTATCCGATACTTTGGTGCCATTAAGCTGTTTTTTCTGAGGTGGGAAAAATCATGTCTTTTACAACATTTGCTGCAATTTTGTTAAGGTGGTAAAAGGAAATATGCAAAGTTAGATTTATTTTTAATCACGCAGGAAACTGAAATGCTATCAACTATAATTACTTTGTACAGATGTGTCTGAACTGAATAGATTCTCCTCATCAGATAATTTCAGAACGTGATCAATAACTGAAAGCTGTTGATACCTGTGGTATTTGTCTGGGGAACGGGACATCTTGTACTGCACTATCTCTTTCTGTCTGGCAGCTTGCCTCTCTTCTTATTGCTGTCTAACTCTCTTTCTGGACTGCCCTATCCAGCTAGCAAGCTCCTGTAGAGAGACATAATACTGTATCACATAAGATAACATTTGCATTTCTTTCCTAAAGAGTCACCTCATCTTTTTAGCTCAGTGTATTTTCTAATTTAAAATAGCATAGAATCTCACTCCATGCCTGCAAAAGAGATATTCAAGCTCCAAGTCTCAAATAAGTAAATAAATCAATAAATAGAATAAATTCAACAATATACAGGGTAATGGGGATAGCTTTACTTAACCCTTTAGTAAACCCAAGGGCAATGTATTATTTAAGGGGGGGTGTGTTAACAACAACAAAACAAAAAAAGGTATCTGGGGGTCATCATATCTGATGATATGAAGGTAGCAAAGTAGTGTGATCAGGTATTAGCAAAAGGCTAGTAGGATGGTGGGGTGCATAGGGAGGTGTATCACCAGCAGAAAAAGGGAGGTAGTGTTACCCCAGCATAGATCAATGGTGAGGACACAGCTGGAGTACTGTGTCCAGTTCTGGAGGCCCCATCTCAGGAATGACACAGACTTGGTGGAGGCGGTACAGTGAAGGGCAGCCAAAATGGTGCATGGCCTGCATTAAAAAACCCTACGAGGAAAGACTCAGGAAATGAAATATGTACTCACTGGAGGAAAGGGGAGAAAGGGGACACATGATAGAAACATTCAAATACCTCAAGGGTATCAATAAGGTACAGGAAGATGACATATTGCACAGAAAGAGATGCTCAACATCGAGGGGGCATGATATGAAGCTGGAAGGGGGAGATTTAGAGTGGATGTGAGGAAATATTTCATCACAGAAAGGGTGGTGGATACCTGAAACAGCCTCCCAGCAGACATGGTGGGTAAGGAAATGGTTACAAGTTTCAAACATGCATGGGATAGATACAGGGAGACCTTAGTAACTGGGATGGGGAGGGAGAGTAAGGACAGAAATCAATTGCGGTCTATGGCAGCACAGTGAGTAGGGACTTTAAGGCAGACTAGGTGGGCCTAGAGGTCCTTTTCTGCTGACCGCATCTATGTTTCTATGTAGTTTTCACTTTTCAGTTTTGGTACAGCGCACATTTGTTTATTAGTGACTTCAGTTGATAACACATATGGTCTGATATAGTCCCACTGTGCTGGTGCAATTTCAGGGTGCAACAGGCGCCCCATTCTGCCATGGTCACCAAAAGTTGTCATACACAAAAGGAAGCCTTAATCACCTGGGCAACAGTCTTCCCAGTAACTAAATTGCAAGGAAAATGATAGCCACAAGATATCAGTAGTCACAAATGGGGTTTCTAACATGGAACCATAGAAATACAAAATGTTGACGGCAGATAAGGACCATTTGGCCCATCCAGTCTTCCCATTTCTCCCTACCTGCACTATTACATCAGACTATAGCTCTTTCTCCTTCCCTCCCTTCCTTTCCACTACAATTCCTTTGAGTGTATCCCATGCATTCTTGAACCCCACTGCTGTTTTTGCTCCCACCACCTCCGTTGGAAGGCTGTTCCAGGAATCTATCACTCTTTTTGTGAAGAAGTACTTCCTCACATCTCTCCTGAATCTACCAACCTCCAGCTTCGTAGCATGTTCCCTCATTCTTGAGCACTTTTTCTTCTGAAAAATACTCTCTCCTGTACCTTGCTTACCCCAGTGAGGTATTTCAAGGTCTCTATCATATCTCCTCTCTCCCTCCTCTGTTCCAGGATGTGCATATTAAGGTGCTTTAGTCTGTACTCATAGGGCTTTTGATGTAGGCCCTGTACCACTTTAGTTGCCCTCATCTGGACCACCTCCACTCTGTCTATGTCCTTCCAGAGATGTGGTCTCCAGAAATGGATAAAGTACTCGGGTGGAGTCTAACCAGCGATCTATGCAGGGGCAACACCACCTCCCTCTTTCTGCTGGTGATACCCCTCTCCAACCAGTGCTATCTTAACAGTGACCCACGCAGAGGTCTGAGACTGACACAGCGCCAGTCATATGAGGCTCTGTCATGCTCAGAAGCATTGAGAGAGGTGCTACCACATCAGTTACCCCTGCCAGTCCAACTCATTCCATTTAGTCAGCTTGTTTGCTGATGACAGATGGAATGACTTGTCTTTTACCAGCCTTCCCATCTGGTCCAGAGACCCTGCCCTACCTGCTGCTGTGGCGCTTTGCAAATAATAGTCCTCTTCAGCCCTTCCCCCCCAGTCCCATTCCCCATGGCATAGTTTTCCTTTTCTTTCCTCAAATTAGGTTCCCACAATTATGTCTTAAACCCAGTGTTGCACAGCTGTACACCTTCTCAATATAGTGTAAAACAACAGTCTGCATAGTCACTGGTACAGTGTAAAACAATAGCCTGTCCCAGTCACCAGTAGTGTACAACAACATTCTGTCCCAGTGACTGGGACAGAGTAAAACAACAACCTTCCCCAGTCACCAATACAGTGTAAAAAAACAGTCTGGCCCCAGTCACTGGTAAAGTGAAAAACAACAGTCTGGCCCATTTACTGGTACAGTGTAAAACAACAATATTTTCCAGTCACTAGTACAGTATAACACGGAAACATAGAAATTGTCGACAGATAAAGACCACTAGGCCCATCCAGTCTGCCCGTAAGCCCTATATTTGTTTGCAGCCTCTGACCCTATCTGGTCAGTGGTTTTTCACCGCTCCTTCCCAGTGTAAAATCACAGTCTACCCCCGTTACCAATGCAGTGTACAAGAACAGTCTGCCCCAGTTATCGATACACTGTGAAATAAAAATCTAACCTAGAAATCAGCACAGTGAGAAACAACAGTCTACAATAGTCACCAGTACAATACAAAACAAGAGCCTGTCTTGTCAATGATACTTCTAAAACAGCCTACCCCTCTTACCACTACATTGTAAAACAACTGCATTCCCCAGTCACTGATACAGTAGAAAACCATAGCCTGTCCTAGTAATAATCCTGGTATAATATAAAACAACAACATTTCACAGTCACTGGTGCAATATTTAAAAACAACCTTCACTGGTCACTGGTACAGTGTAAAACAAGAGTTAACCCCAGTCACCAGTACAGTGTAAAACACCAAACTGACTCAGTCACCAGTACAGAGTAAAGCATCAGCCTGCCATAGTTATTGGTGCACTGTTAAAAACAGTCTGTCCCAATCACTGGTACGGTGTAAAACATTAGTTTGCCCCAGTCACTGGTACAGAGTAAAACATCAGTTTGCCCCTTTCACTGGTACAGTGTAAAACATCAGTCTGCTCCAGTCACTGGTACAGTGTAAACAACAATCTGCCCCAGTCACTGCCATTACAGTGTAAAACATCAGTCTGTCCTAGTCACTGGTATAGTGTAAAACATCTATCTGCCCCAGTCACTGGTACAGTGTAAAACATCAGTCTGCACCAGTCAATGGTACAATGTAAAATAACAGTCTGCCTGCCCTGGTCCCAAGCACAGTGTAAAACAACAGTCTGCCCATAGTCACTGGTAAAAAAGAAAGTTACACAAGAACAGTCTGCCCCAAGAACCTGTACAGTATAAACCAAGATGCTGCCCCAGAAACCAATACAGTGTGAAATTAGTCTGCACCAGTCATTAGTACAGTGCAAAATAAGAGTCTCCACCAGTTACTGGTATAGTGTAAAAAAAACATTCTGCCCTGTCACCAGCACAGTATTAAACAATCTTCCCCTGTCACCCATACAGTGTAAAAAACAGTCTGCCCCAGTCCCTGGTACAATGTAAAACATCACTCTGCACCAGTCAATAGTACAGTGTAAAATAACAGTCTGTCTGCCCAGGTCCCAAGCACAGTGCAAAACAACAGTCTGCTTATAGTCACTGGTAAAAAAGAAAGTTACACAAAAACAGCCTGCCCCAAGAACCTGTACAGTACAAAACAAGATGCTGTCCCAGAAACCAGTGCAGTGCAAAATGACAGTCTGCCCCAGTCATTAGTACAGTGCAAAATAAGAGCCTCCCCCAGTTACTGGTACAATGTAAAAAACATTCTGCCCTGTCACCAATACAGTGTTAAACAGTCTTCCCCTGTCATCCATAGAGTGTAAAAAACAGTCTGCCTCAGTCACGGGTACAGCGTAAAACAACAGTCTGCCACTGTCAGTGATGCAGTGTAAAACAATAACCTTCAGTCACCAGGACAGTATAAAACAACAGTCTACCCCAGTCACACTAGCAGTGTAGAAAAACAACCTACTCCATGTCACAAGTACAGTGTTAAACTACAGTCTGCCTCAGTTACTAGTACAGTGTGAAACAACATTCTGCCCAATTTACTAGTATGGTCTAAAACAATATTGTGCCCCAGTAACTGGCAAAGTGTGAAAGAATAGTCTGCCCCTTTCACTGGTTCAGTATAAAATAACAGTCTGCCTTATTCACCAGTACAGTATAAGACAACAGTCTCCACCAGTCACTGTTACAGTCTAAAATAACTGTTTGCCCCAGAAACCACTACAGTGTAAACGGATAGGCTACTCCATGAACTTGTACAGTATAAAACAAGACCCTGCCTCAGAAACAAGTTGTTAAACAACAGTCTGCTCTAGTCACTGGCACAATGTAAAACAACAACCTTCCCCAGTCACTTGGACAGTGTAAAACAACAACCTTTCCATGTCACTGGGACAGTGCAAAACAACAGCCTTACCCAGTCACTGGTGCAATGTATAATATCAGTCTACTCTGGTCACTGATACAGTATAAAATAACAGCCTGCCCAGTCACTGGTACAATGTAAAAGAAAAGTCTGCTCCAGAATCCTGTACAGGGTAAAACAAGAATCTGCCTCAGAAACAAGGACAGTGTAAAACAACTGCCTGCCCAATCACTTGTATTGTATAGAACAATAGTTTGCCCCAGTCACCAGTACATCACAAAACAAGAACCTTCCAGTCACTGGAATGGTGTAAAGCAACAGCCTTCCGCAGTCACTGAAACAGTGTAACACAACAGCTTGTGCCAGTTACTGGTACAGTGTAAAACAACAGCCTGTTCCAGTTAATGGTACAATGTAAAACACAACCTTCCATAGTCAATAGAACAGTGTAAAACAACAGCCTATGCCAGTTACTGGCACACTGTAAAACAACAACCTTCCACAGTCACCAAAAAAGTGTAAAACAACAGCCTGTGCCAGTTACTGGTACAGTATAAAACAACAACCTTCAACAGTCACTGGAACAGTGTAAAACAACAGTCTGTGCCAGTTACTGGTACAATGTAAAATAGCAACCTTCCACAGTCACTGAAACAATGTGAAACAACAGCAGTCCCCAGTCTCTGGCACAGTGTAAAACAATAAATAGGTTCTATTGCAGGTGCTGCAAACCTTAAGCACCTGTAGCAGTTCTTGTTATTTGAGTTTAAATCAAACTGCGATCAACCTCTGAAATCCACACGGATGCTTGAAAGGTGACTGGGAGCAAAGTTAGTTGCTTGGGAAGCGACAGCGCATGCTGCCCAAGGGTGAAAGAGTCCATGTTGTTAAGAAAATGGAGTCGTAGAGTTCCCTTTGTTAGAAACATTTTCTTATATATTTCTTATGGACAAGGTCTCTTTACTCTTGTCAGGGTTCTGAAAAGGCATTCATTTGCCTGCCCTTCTGACTGGGAGAAACATGAAATATGAACAGGCAGTAAGCCTAGATGTTAGAGCGATGAGCTGTAAATGAGCTTGGTACATCCAACAGACTTGGGTTTGACTCCCATAACCTCCGCTTGCTTATTGTGCGACTGAGCAAGTCACGACTTAACCACCCCAGTGCTTCCGAGTCACCCATGGAAAACAGGCACTTGTGCCTAGTGGCCCTTACTCAGCTACCAAAGAATTAAAGAAATATAGGTGGAAATTCAGATCATTGGGGTACAGGCACGAGGATCACTGGGGAAATGGGAGCAATGAAATAACCATAAAAAAGAAACTGTATTCAGATTTAATTGGAGCTCAAAGAAAAGAGCAAAGAGAATATCATTGTCAGTGGCTTAGTAGGTAGCATGTTTCCTCAAGCTCAAAGATGGGAAGGTCATGGGTTCTAGCTCCACACCAGGTAGTTGTGCTAATACTCATACATGTCAGTATGAGGGGGATGCTGCACTGTTGGGGCGCCGTCCTTCAGATGAAACATTTGTAACCCCTAGATGGCGCTATCCCAGGGGCTACTACCCCTGCCTGATTTGCCACTAACAGGTTGAGGGGCCTGGATCCAATGGCGGGTGCCTCCACCCAGAGGTCAGGGTTTGCAATAGTTAAACTAACTTGGTCACAGCCCTCTGGGACACTGCAACCCCCCTTTCTTCCCACTAGTGGCCCACACAATATATCAGAATTACCTTCACAGTATACACTTACCCCCAGGTCTGGTTCCGGCACTGGGACCTCCTGTGAAATGAGATACAGTGCAACAATCACAGTACAGTACTTTAACATAGACAAATACCTCAGGCAGTATAACTTTGCTGAAACAAGCAGCTCTGATTTATTTAGGGGGATATAACAAGGACAGGGGGAAATCAGGTTAATTAGCTTATCACTCTAATAATCTACCTATGGCTCTGTGCACAGGCCTATCCCTATCAGTTACTGTCCCAGGTACCCAAGCCCTAGTGGCTAGTCCAAACCGTGGCAGCTGGTAGGGCCCTTTCACACATAGAAAAGGAGAATTAAACAGTCAGCAGTACAGTAATTCCATTTGGATTTAATGTGGCAATTCAACAGGAGCAACCCTGAATTAGTACTCACGACCTCCAAATAAGATAGGGTCCTTCAATGTCAGCAGGGCTCACTTGAGGTACACAAACCTCTTCACACATCCATATAAAGAAAGTACTATACCAGGCAGGCTGCATCTGTATCCCGATCGCAATTACTGCACAATACCCGGAGAACACACAGCAGATTCAGTTCCTGACAGACCGAGTGCAATTTTCAGCAATTCTTCCAGTCTTCTACAGGGTGAGCCTGGTTTCTACTCTTCAGAGATCCTTTGATTCTTTTCACAGGACGATTCAGTCTAACAAGCTGTTACACAAGCTGCAGACGGAACTCTGGGCCTTACACCGTTTTGACTAAAACTGCACACTGAAAAACACAGGGCTCCTTCCTTCTTCACTGCCAAAGCTCAACTCAACTCCAACCGACAAAACCGGGCACTTCCTTTGAGTTCCTCCCAGTTCTTGACTGGATTGGCTGTCACTCACAATAGACTGCTGCTGTTGGTCCAAAAGGCACTGAAGTCTAAACTACATCTCCCAGAGTCACTGCCCATACAATCCTCTTGTGGCTGGCTCAGATTATGAGTCCAAGTTCTGATTCGTCCAAGGCATCATTTTAGAGCTAGCTTACCCCACACTGATTGGTCCAGTTCAGCAGTTCAAAACTAGAATGGGGAACTAGCAGACACAGTTCTGACTGCAAAGAGCAGGTTAGACAAACTGTAATTTCATTATTACTCTAAATAATTTCTGGCAAACAGTTACATCTTTCAGATAGGTTCCTTTGCACTCCTAGTGACTGCAAAAATGAAGTGAATTGGCAGCAGCTCGAGTGGTACTCAGAGAAGCACACAGTCCCCCATACAAACTAATTATGTCTGCAAGCAGACAGCTCTTAAAGAGACAGTACCAGAGGCTCTAAAACACTCACTGATAAATGGCTTAAATGCCAAACACCATTCAGGCTTGGAGCATTCAAGCAAGCTCCTGGAAGTCTTTTGGGAACCCCCATTTGCAGGGGTTACACCTTCCTGGCCTGGGAAAGCTTGGCGTCGCGTCAAGCAAGTACCATAAGTTTCAACTGCAACCATATACATTTGCATTAGGCTCGCACATGTAATCATCAGTCAATATATCATTTTACCAAGAACACATTTCTGAAACATTGCAGTACGTCACTCTTTACACAGTATTACATACATTGTACCATAACTCAAGTTATTACCTCTTGTACATGAAACCTGAAGAGAGGGCCCTTCCTATCAGTTACCTTGGGGCTGGACGGGCAAGGGCACCATACTTAGAGGGCAACACAAGTAACTTGGAGTTAGCACTGACGCTCAGTTTGGGCAATGAGCCTGGGACATACACTCCTTTATGGACAACATTGAGAGGCAATCCACAGGCCTCCCAAGGGAATCATAACTGAGGTGCACCACAGGCTTTACAGCTCGACCAGTCTTTCTAGGGGAACTGTTATAGTCTCTGCACTCTGAGCCTCATTTTCAGCATTGTCCTCACTTGTCAGGAGTCTCCATGGGGGTAGAGAGGCTAGAACTTGGGGCACTTTCAGCTCCAGGAGTTACAGTTTCTGAGTCCACAACCTTTGGCTCGCATGGAGAGCTTCGGACACTGGCAGTGGACTGTCAGGGCACTCAAAATACTCTTCTTGTTCGGTGTATCACCAGTCTGCCCCAATCTATCATTTCCTCCCTGAAAGCTCAAACAGTTCAACCATGCACAATGATTCCATTTCATCTGATCTGATGCTTTGCACTTCACTTTCTGGGAGCATTGGCTCCAGGGATGAAGCTGGGGCTTAGACAGTCCAGAAGGCCCAGCTTTGTCTCCAGTATTGACTAGGGATTGCCCGAAACAATTGACTCAGTTCGTAAGAAGGATAGTATTCAAAGTCACTCTCACTTTCTTCCGATATGGACTGACAGTCATGCTCAACTGGGACTTGTGGAGGGAACACTTTAACTTTGCTTCTGTAGGTGCAGACTTTCTTGATCTTTTCTTAGCAGCAGCTCTAGTCACTGGTCCAGAGGGGCATCTTCTGGGGCTCAGACTCAATTAAGATTTGTCCAATGGGCAGTAAATGATTTCTATGCATTGTTTTTACATCTTTGAATTATTCTCAGGCCTTACTTTGTACACTGGCAGATCATCTAGTTTGCCCACTACAATGTGAGGGAGATGGTGCCATCTGTCAGCAATCTTGTGCTTGCCATGCAGTCCCAGATTTCTTAGCAATACCCGATCTCCCTCCTGGAGTTCCTGTGCTTTCACCTTTTATCATACCTTTCTTTGTTGGCCAGATTTCTTTTGGCAGCCATGGTTTGAGCCAGTTAGTACATGAGTTAGCTGGGCCTTTAACTTTGCACATACTGTAAATAGTTGTCAGCTTGAACCCCATCAGGAGAGACCCCAAAACACACATCTACTGGTAGTCGAGCTTCTCTTCCAAACATCAGGCGGTAGGGGAGAATCAGTGGCATCACTTTTGGTGCAGTTATAAGCATGTACCAGGGTGCTAATTTGTTGGCTCCATCTAGGCTTGTCCTTTGGGTGCAGGGTGCCTAGCATATCTAGCAAAGTGCGGTTGAAACGTTCAGGCTGTGGGTCCCCTGGGGTGGTAAGGAGTGGTTCTGGACTTTCGCACTCCCACAGAGAAAGCATCTCTTTGATCAGACGACTCCAAAGTCTCCCTTGATCAGAATGGATTCTTTGTGAGCCCCATAGTGAACAAAAAGTTTTCTACAAGTACTTTGGCTACAGTGGATGCTTTCTGGTCTTTGGTGGGAAAGCTTGGGCATATCTCGTGAAATGGTCAGTGACCACCAGCACATTACTGATATTTCTTTGATCTGACTCCAAACTTAGAAAATCAATACAGACCAGCTCCATGGGTGCACTGGTGGTTATGTTAACAAGGGGGGCAGCCCTCTGGGCAGCTTTCCTCTGTAAGCAGCGACTACAAGTTCGAATGTGTTGCTCCACATCAGCCCCATCTTAGGCCAATAGAATCTGGATCTCACCAAGTCAAGTGTTCTGTCTATACCAAGGTGCCCCATGTGGTTGTGCAAGGACCTCAATACTAAGTCTCGAAGGCAGTGGGCAGCACTAGTTGTTGTTTGTCTACTTGTCCCCTCTGTCTACTGTTTCTCTGTATAACAGTTTATTGATCAGTTTCAACTTAGGACCTTCTTTGTATAACAGTGCAGTTCTCAAATCAGTGGGCGTAATTTGGACACATCTTTTCCTGCATAGAGGCTTCTAAAGCTGCTTTGATCATGGGATCGTGAGATTGAGCCGCAGAATACTGTCATTGTCCAGCTGAGGCAGTGCACCAATGTCTATTGCAGAAAAGTGGCAATAAGCAGCAGGTATGCAATTCTCAGAGGCTCCCAAGCAATCCACCATGCAGTCCACTGCGTCCGTGGACATTTGTTCCTCCCTGTCAAACTTCCGGCAGAGTGCCCGAATGTCAGGTTCTGCCAGTCGGACCCAATCATTCTGGGGAACAGGCCTCCGGGAGAGAGCATCAGCATCTATGTGGTTCAGACCTGCTCGGTATTCGAGAGCATAGTCATATGTAGATAATGCAGAAAGCCACCTATGGCCAGTGGCATCCAACTTAGCTGAGGTCTGCACATAGGTCAAAGGATTATTGTCAGTTTTTACTAGTATTTTAGCCCCATACAAGTACTCATGGAATTGGTCAACAATAGCCCACTTCAAAGCTAGGAACTCTAACTTATGTACAGGATAGTTCTTTTCGGATGGGGTCAGGCTTCTACTGGCAAAGGCCACTGGTCTCAGGCCATTCTCGTGCTCTTGGTACAACACAGCCCCAACCCTTGCAAGCTAGCATCAGTGTGCAGGACGTAAGGTTTTCTTGGATCGGCATAGGCCAGCACTGGAGCATGGGTAAGTTGATATATGATCTCATGAAAAGCAGTCTCACAATCAGGAGTCCAGCGGCCCCAAATACTTCACTCGGATGAAAATACACTCTTTCAGTCTTGAGGATGCTGACTTTTGGTATTTTTGTGGGTTGGGGATACCCTTGAGTAAGGTTAAGTAAAGGGCGGATCACTCTTGAATAGTCCTTGATGAGCGCGATAATAACCACAGAATCCCAGGAATCTTTGCAGTTCTTTTAGATTTTTGGGCTGTGGCCAGGTGGTCAAGGCCTCAACTTTACTTGGGTCGGTCTCTATTCCTCGGTGGATACTATGTGTCCCACATACTTTACTGATGTTTGAAAAATTGACACTTATCAATGGACAGTTTAAGGCCAAAGTCCTCCAGTCGGTCCAATACCTTAAATAATCTGCTCTCATGTTCCTCCAGTGAGCTGCCAAACACAATAACATCATCTAGGTATACCAGGCACTCTAGTAAGTTCATGTCCCCACTGCGCTCCATCAATCGTTGAAAAGTGGCTGGGGCACCTGAAATCCTTGAGGCATCCTCATGAATTCACTAAAAGCCAGCGGACAGATAAAGGCTGTCTTTTCACGGTCCTCTGGGGCCATCGGGATCTGATAGTACCCACTGCGGAGATCCAGCACAGAGAACCACTTGCTCCCGTTTAGGCAGTCCAAAGCATCCTGAATGCGGGCATTGTGTACTGATCAGGATAGTCCGCCGGTTTAAGGTGCGATAATCCACACACATCCTTACTGTTCCATTCTTTTCCTCACTACCACAATGGGGAAGCATAAGGGCTTCTGGATTCTTGTATTACACCAGCAGCTAACATCTCTTGCAGATGCCGTCTCACATCATCTATGTCAGCAGGTGCCAGGCGTCGAGACCTCTCACGAAATGGTCTTTTCGTCATGCAGCGGATATTGTGCTCAGCTCCTTGCGCATCCCCATCCCATTCCTTTAAAGAAACACCTGGTCTCTCTGGGCAAGCTTCTCACTGATCTTCACTTTCCATTCAGCTGGCAGCGGGAGTCGCGAAATCAAACAAGTCAGGCGTTACTCTGTCATTCTTCCTTGAACTTTTGCTGCTGGGTAGCACTGCAGTGTCTGCACAATGCACATTAGCCAGGATGCAACCTCTGTTTACTCGAATGTCTCTTTCAGACACATTATGAACTTGGACCATTACCCTTCTGGCATAAGCATGGGCTCTAGCGGGCAAAATACTAGGCTTGACCAGCAGTCCCTCTGGCAATTTTCCATCGCCTGGTGCATCCAACATTAATATTTTATTCTTAACATCCTTTCTGATACGGACCTCTCCTGTAAGGTACACTGGGCATTTGGCGCCAGGATCAGAGACTCAGGATCCTTCTTCCATACAATTCGCCGGTTCCTCTGGTTCTGTTTTTCAGCATCTCTCTGTGCCTCATAGGCCTTCTTAATTAAAGCCGAACTCTTAAAGCTCTACTAGTCTTTGACCCTGTTTTCATAACACAACTGTGCCAGCCTTCCGAACATATGAGCATTTGTTCCAATCAACAAAGGGACACCATCATACAGTCCAGTGGGGGACACACTAAGGCTAGGGTCTCTACTTGTTCGCCACTCCAGCCACGGAGGTGGGAAAGACACCAATTCGATATACCGAATAGGGGTAGGCCTTCTCACTTAACCCCCATACATGCAGTCCTTCTAATGGTTGTAAGGGTACGTCTGACAAATGCTTCTGATACCAATCTTGGAACATAATTGTCACTTGGGAGCCACTGTCTAATATAGCTCTTGTAGACACTCTGTTCACCTTTACAGTGGTCTCCATGGAGGGACCCACTATTCTGGACCAGTCTGGAGAGGCGGTAGTGGGGGCCTGGGCAACTGACCTTGCCACAAAAGGACGTGAATTAGCATTTTTGGTGCCCTCACTGGGATCATGTCGTGCACCTCTTAACCACTGATTTCTTCTCCGAAGCTCTCCTTGTAGCCTATATGCAACTTTGTCAGTGTCTTTTGGGGACTGGCATTTCCTTTTCATGTGCCCATCTTTCCCACAATTATAGCAAAACATACTTTCTGGAGTTTGAGCTGGCCGAGGCGCACACTGGGAGCCAGGGCGGGGTATTACTAACTGGAAACCTTGGTGCCATCTCTGTCTGCGAGGTGATAAGCATTTGGAGACATCTCGTCAGTTTCTCCACTTCCATGGTCAAGGAATCGAGTTCGGAGCTGTTATCAGCAGGAGATACATGGTGGGTACCCCACCCCATAGCAGATGCAGTCGGATATAGGTCAGGGCCCGTACTTGCAGGCGTGGCCTTCATAAAGGACTGTTTTTGAATTCCGGATCTCTCAACAGTTCGCCCCATTGTGACATATCTTTTTCCTTGTCAGAGCACTCATTGACTGCCAACCTCTGCCCCTGAACTTCACTTGATGGGTCACCCTCAGTCACTCGGGTCGTAGCCGCAGCTATTGGTGCAGGTCCCTCCCGAGGTCGTCTTTTCTCAACTCTCGAATTTCTCTCATTAACTCATCATAGGAGGTGGGGATTCCAGTCGATCTGCCAGGTGTAACTGAAGCAACAGCAGTTCTGAGAAGGGGCAGACTTAAGGATCCTGTCCAGCCTGGTTCGGTCCAGTTCAATCGCTGGCAAACTACCTTTTCTGAGGCATTCTTGCAACAATTTTCCAGCGAGATACATACACAGACAACAACTCCTCGTACTGTTGTGCATCTCTTACTCTCCACCATAGGTCCTCATCAGAATCTGGGCTCCCATACATTCTCCAAGGCCTCAAGATAGGCCTGTGCAGTCGCTTCAGGGTTACTGGCCCGTTTAGCACGGATGGTAGCCAGGGCAGGACCTCGGAGGCTCTCACTAACCCTCTTTCGCTTTCACCTTCCGAGCATTGCCATTCTAGCACTTGGGGCAACATAGTCTATCCAGGTCTCCCAGTCATCCTCCTTGGGGTGGGGAGGTGCCAGAGAAGATCCTCAACCTTCGGTAAGAGTCGTGACTAATGGCAGGTGCAGAAATAGGAGTCTGCATTGGTTCAGCCACCATTACGGGCACTGGAGCAGGAGAGGGTGTTGGGGAGGAACACCCCAGGTGGCAAGAATAGTTTCTTCAAGTCCTCCACAGTTTTCCCTCTCCCAGCAACCATTCAGCAAATTTCTCCTCAAAAGTTTCAGATAGTGGTGGGGCTGATTCTCCCGGTCTTTACTGTCCTTAGTTATCACTCTCCAAGCAGTGAGGGCTCCCTCTGGGGTAATGGTCTGTGGCACTTTGGAGCCATCTATGGGATCCTTAAACTCTACTAGGGCCAGGAAAGTGTGGGTGAGCAGATTAGCATGCCGACCCACCACCACAGGGTTTTGTAAACCTTCCACCTTGGAAAGTACTCCCTGCACAGTGTCCGTATTGATACCCAGGGGGATGTCCAGGATAAGCATAGCATTTTGGGGTCGATCCTCCCCAGTACACCACTCCACCAGCCGGTGCACAGCCACTTCTGTCGGGTACCCATTTTTTTCTTAACAGTGGTTCAGAATATGGCCACTAGAGGACACACAATCCCAGCGGTGAGCCTCCAAGATGTAACCCTAGATGGCGCTATCCCAGGGGCTACTACCCCTGCCTGATTTGCCACTAACAGGTTGAGGGGCCTGGATCCAATGGCGGGTGCCTCCACCCAGAGGTCAGGGTTTGCAATAGTTAAACTAACTTGGTCACAGCCCTCTGGGACACTGCAACCCCTTTCTTCCCACTAGTGGCCCACAATATATCAGAATTACCTTCACAGTATACACTTACCCCCAGGTCTGGTTCCGCACTGGGACCTCCTGTGAAATGAGATACAGTGCAACAATCACAGTACAGTACTTTAACATAGACAAATACCTCAGGCAGTATAACTTTGCTGAAACAAGCAGCTCTGATTTATTTAGGGGATATAACAAGGACAGGGGAAATCAGGTTAATTAGCTTATCACTCTAATAATCTACCTATGGCTCTGTGCACAGGCCTATCCCTATCAGTTACTGTCCCAGGGTACCCAAGCCCTAGTGGCTAGTCCAAACCGTGGCAGCTGGTAGGGCCCTTTCACACATAGAAAGGAGAATTAAACAGTCAGCAGTACAGTAATTCCATTTGGATTTAATGTGGCAATTCAACAGGGAGCAACCCTGAATTAGTACTCACGACCTCCAAATAAGATAGGGTCCTTCAATGTCAGCAGGGCTCACTTGAGGTACACAAACCTCTTCACACATCCATATAAAAGAAAGTACTATACCAGGCAGGCTGCATCTGTATCCCGATCGCAATTACTGCACAATACCCGGGAGACACACAGCAGATTCAGTTCCTGACAGACCGAGTGCAATTTTCAGCAATTCTTCCAGTCTTCTACAGGGTGAGCCTGGTTTCTACTCTTCAGAGATCCTTTGATTCTTTTCACAGGACGATTCATGTCTCAACAAGCTGTTACACAAGCTGCAGACCGAACTCTGGCCTTACACACGCTTTGACTAAAACTGCACACTGAAAAACACAGGGCTCCTTCCTTCTTCACTGCCAAAGCTCAACTCAACTCCAACCGACAAAAACGGGCACTTCCTTTGAGTTCCTCCCAGTTCTTGACTGGATTGGCTGTCACTCACAATAGACTGCTGCTGTTGGTCCAAAAGGCACTGAAGTCTAAACTACATCTCCCAGAGTCACTGCCCATACAATCCTCTTGTGGCTGGCTCAGATTATGAGTCCAAGTTCTGATTCGTCCAAGGCATCATTTTAGAGCTAGCTTACCCCACACTGATTGGTCCAGTTCAGCAGTTCAAAACTAGAATGGGAACTAGCAGACACAGTTCTGACTGCAAAGAAAGCAGGTTAGACAAACTGTAATTTCATTATTACTCTAAATAATTTCTGGCAAACAGTTACATCTTTCAGATAGGTTCCTTTGCACTCTAGTGACTGCAAAATGAAGTGAATTGGCAGCAGCTCGAGTGGTACTCAGAGAAGCACACAGTCCCCCATACAACTAATTATGTCTGCAAGCAGACAGCTCTTAAAGAGACAGTACCAGAGGCTCTAAAAACACTCACTGATAAATGGCTTAAATGCCAAACACCATTCAGGCTTGGAGCATTCAAGCAAGCTCCTGGAAGTCTTTTGGGAACCCCCATTTGCAGGGGGGTTACACATTAAACCCAAGTCACTTCTGCCCATCTCTGCTCACTGTCCAGGTGATTGTTTAAGATCCCATGGCACTTGTCAAAGCAGAAGAATAAGAAAGTTTCCATGTGTCATGGCAAACATTCTCCCATCAATAAAACAGGTCCATGTAAACTGCCCCCACCCCCCACCAGCATGCACCCAGAAACAAACTATCACAGCTGAAACGCCTTTCCTGGTCACACATTACAAATAAAATAACTGAGCTGCTAAGTAGAACTGTGTTTCATCACAGCAGGGATAATGCATGACATCACACTTCCCTCATTTCACTTTGGTTTCATCATGATGAATGGCGTATGAAGCAGTATCGTAAATCATAATGAACATCTTATGAAATCAGCAAGAATGTGACTTTGTGCCATTTCTGTTATTTCACTGTTTGGTTTGGGATAATCTGATGACCTCATCATTAAGCACTGCTGCATTGTTGAACTCCTACTGGAAAGGACTCGTCTGTCGATCAAGAGATTTCAATACAAAGTCGTCTTTCTATTTTTGTTTCTGTCGCAAGAATGACAGCAGACCTGGAGAAGACAGTCTCTAGAGAACATTCAGTTAATTTTTTTCATTGGATGTCTTGCATACTGGAGAGACAACTGATAAGGCATGTAACGTCATATGCTGAAGATGCCACAGACATCAATTAGTTTGGAAACTAATGAGGCTGTGCATGCAGTGTCCAATGTCCGTGGCATATTTTGCCCTGCTTTAATGTGATAGTGAGATGTCAGTTCTGAGCCTGGGACAGAGCAGAGCCAGCCTGATGGGTGCAGTTTTCTGCGTGCCTGTTTGTGTCTCAGAATTGCTCATTTCCTGAGTTCTGTTTTTATTACCATTCAAATAATTTCAGTATGTCTTCATTTCCCTGTGGATCACAGTATGTTTAAATGTTTTTAAAAAGTGCTACTGTATGTAAATGAGTGTCTCCTCACATGATTTCCGGTTTCAGTAGTTGGGGAGCAGATTTGGTGCTGCATGATAGAATATCTGAGGAATGGGTTAACCACTTCTATATGTAACTACTGTACAGAATATTATACTTCTCAGTACCTGGGCCGTGCCAGAGAAAGGCATCATAGTGTCAATGCATTTACCCATTTAACAAAATAAAAATGAAAAATGAAACTGCATCCCCCTAGACTCACTGGTTAGGGGAAGGGGAGTTACTGCTCTGCAGGTTGGTACATTTGCCTTTTTATTGTGCAGGTAAAGGTGGGTCCTGGCACTTTTCATACACAGTGTATCCCAAAGTGCTTTGCCGGTCATGAACAGTTGTCTGAGCCTAGACAATGGAAGTTAAGTGACAGAGTCGTTAGGGTGCACAGGGCTCAAACTGGAGAGGGGATATGCAGTGATGTTTGTTGCATAGAGGTACTTTTAAAAAAATGCTTCCTTCAGCCCCTGTGTTCCCACAGAACATCAAACTTTCATGTCTGACTGTAGCATACCACCACTTTCCTCACCAGCTTTAACTCCTGATGGTGGAAGAGGTAATGAGTTTTTAAATGGCCATTAATAGTCACCTATGCCCTTATACCAAGCAGTTCACAAATGGCCCTTCCGCAGCATAAGAGGTTTGTTGTTCTGTAAATGAGTAAATGCAGAATCACTCACTACTGTCAGACTCTTGGAGGCATGCCCCTTCCGGCGTTAGCCCGCTGGTACATATTGTATCACTCAATATTACTTGAACATCCCAGGTTCAGCAACAAGGAATGAATATGCATAGCCCGATGCTGCAAAGGGAGAACTCATTGGGTCACCCAGTGTCCTGAATTATGAAGATCTTCAAGTATGAATCAATGTATTATTTTTTTATATCCAGCACTATGGAGGGAATGGAATACACAAAGTGAATTGTCAGAAACCATTCAGGTAATGTGAGGTGTCTGTGTCACACACACACACAGCACACTCCCACAAGCCCTGGGTAGTGTGACAAGGGTTGTCTATTTCACTTTCTTAATCATGTTGCTACCACCTTGGTTACAACTCTGTCAGGGCTGTTGCTTTCAGGACCCACTCTGGACCCATGCTCATACACAAAATACAAGGCCAGGCACTTACTCACACAGCACGAGGCCAGGCTATTACCCACACTGTACAAGGCCAGGCACTGTACTCACACAGCACGAGGCCAGGCTATTACCCACACTGTACAAGGCCAGGCACTGTACTCACACAGCACGAGGCCAGGCTATTACCCACGCTGTACAAGGCCAGGCACTTACTCACACAGCACAAGGCCAGGCAATTAACCCACACTGTACAAGGCCAGGCACTTACTCACACAGCACAAGGCCAGGCTATTACCCACACTGTACAAGGCCAGGCACTGTACTCACACAGCACGAGGCCAGGCAATTAACCCACACTGTATAAGGCCAGGCACTTACTCACACAGCACAAGGCCAGGCTATTACCCACACTGTACAAGGCCAGGCACTGTACTCACACAGCACGAGGCCAGGCTATTACTCACACTGTATGAGCCAGGCACTTACTCACACAGCACAAGGCCAGGCTATTACCCACACTGTACAAGGCCAGGCACTTACTCACACAGCACAAGGCCAGGCAATTAACCCACACTGTACAAGGCCAGGCACTTATGCACACAGCACGAGGCCAGGCTATTACTCACACTGTACAAGGCCAGGCACTGTACTCACACAGCACAAGGCCAGGCTATTACCCACACTGTACAAGGCCAGGCACTTACTCACACAGCACAAGGCCAGGCTATTACCCACACTGTACAAGACCAGGCACGTACTCACACAGCACGAGGCCAGGCAATTAACCCACACTGTACAAGGCCAGGCACTTACTCACACAGCATGAGGCCAGGCTATTACCCACACTGTACAAGGCCAGGCACTTACACAGCACGAGGCCAGGCTATTACCCACACTGTACAAGGCCAGGCACTTACTCACACAGCACGAGGCCAGGCAATTAACCCACACTGTACAAGGCCAGGCACTGTACTCACACAGCACCAGGCCAGACTCTTGTTCACACTGTATGTAACCCCCCTACAAATGGGGGTTCCTAAAAGCCTCCTAGGAGCTTACCTAAGTGTTCCCCCTGCCTGCTGACGTTCGGTGTTTAAGCCGTTTAAATGGCACTGTGAGCACTTATAGAGCCTCTACATGCTGTCTCTTTAAGAGCTGTCTGCTTGCAGACATAATTAGTGCTGATGGAGGGGGACTGGTGTTTTCCTGCTCAAATCCCACCTGAGCTGCGGTGTAATCACTCCATTTTGCATTCGCTGAATGCGCAATGGGAGCCCATCTGAAAGATGTAACTGGTTGTCTGTAATCCTTTAAAGCATTAGTGAAATTGCAGTTTGTCTAACCTGCCTTTATTGCAGCCGGGACTCTGTATGTATTGCCCCTCCATTTTTGACTTGAACTGCTGTGCTGGACCAGTTGGGTTAAGGGAGCCCTAAAATGGAGACTGCTTGGGCCAACCAGAATTGGGAATCTCAATGGAGCGGGATTACAAGGGGAGTATATGGCTAGTACTCATGGGAATTGTAGTTTGGGCCTTGGCACCTTTTTGCACCAACAGAGGGAGCTCTGGAGTGATTGACAGCCGAACCCTCCAACTAGAGCTGTTGGAACCTAAGGAAATGCCCTGAACTGAAGCTGGAGAGGCAGATCATTGTTGCCTGTGAAAGGAGTAGGAGCTCTGTATTTTTCTGCAGTGTACAGTTTGCGCGGGAAGCGCGTGAGAGGCCTTGAAGTTGGCTTGCAGCTGTTGTAAGCCATAGTTGGACTGAATCCGAGTTTCCTGAAGAGAAGGACGGCTGAAGAGTGGATACCAGGCTCACCCTGTAGAAGACTGGGGATATTGCTGAATCGCGCTTGGTCAGTGACTGAAACTGCTGTGTGTGCTCCCGGGTATTTTGCAGTAATTGCGATCGGGATCGAGGAGCAGCCTGCCTGGTATAGTATTTTCCTTTTACATATGAATGTGCGTAGAGCTTGTGGGGAATCGCTGTTTCTTGTCCCCTGTCCTGTGTGCTGTGTAGTGAAGCTGGAATCGAACCCCAGCGTGTTTCGGACTAAATCCGTTTGCTATCAACTGCCTAGGGGTTCAGCCACAAGGACCTTGTATCCATGCCTTGTTGTTTCTGGCAATACAGAAGAACATCCACCATCAGGTTCTCAGCTTGGGTATTGTGAGTACAAATCAGGGTATTCCCCTGCAGCCTGTTTTCAATCACAAATGTGTCATCTAATTCTTGTTGTTTCACTTCTTCATGGACTGAGCCATCCGGCTCCAGATTACAATTGGGTGTTGTACTTATATTTTCTTCTACAGGGGCCCCATCCATCTGCACCTGCCGGCCAACCCCGGGCAACGGACCTGGCTAGCAACCCCCAACCTGGGTACCCAGAGCGTGACTTTTCAGACCCTGTATGTGTGCACAGTACTGTGATTTATTACTGCCAATTAACCTGATTTCCCACCTCTCGTGTTCCATTCCCCTAAAATAAACCAGATTTGATGTTATTGAACTTTATACTGTCTAAAGTGTCAGTACCTAGAGAACAAGTATTGTATTGTGCCGTGTATGTTGCTTAACCTTGTTTTACAGGGGGTCCTCAGAGACGTGCAGCAGAATCAGTCTTGAGGGTAAGTGGTACCTTATGAGTGAACAGTGTGTATATGTGGGGTATTGGGACTGTAACTCCTGGGTACTGGATGAGCCACTAGAAGGAACCAAAGGGGGTCATGGTGTCCCAGAGGGCTGTAACCAAACTAGTCTAACCACTACAAACCCTGACCTCTGGGTGGAGGCACCCGTTATAGAACCTAGGCCCCTCAACCTGTCCGTAGTCAAGCAGGCAGGGGTAGTAGCCCATGGGATAGCGCCACCTGGGGGTTACATGTACAAGGCCAGTTCTTGCTTACACAGCAGAAGGCTAGGCTCTTTCTCACACATAACAAGGCCAGGCTCTTGCTAAAGGTCAGGCACTTACTCACACAGCATAAAGCCAGGCTGTTGTTCAAACAGTACAAGACCAGCCCCTGCTCAAACAGTACAAGGCCAGGCCCATGCTCACGTAGAACAAGACCAGGCTCCTGCTCACACTGCAAAAGGCCAGGCACTTACTCACACAGAAAAAGGCCAGGCTCTTGCCCACACAGCACAAGGCCAGGCACTTACTCACACAGGATAAAGCCAGGCTCTTGCACACACAGTACAAGGCCAGGCACTTACTCACACAGGATAAAGCCAGGCTCTTGCACACACAGCACAAGGCCAGGCACTTACTCACACAGGATAAAGCCAGGCTCTTGCACACACAGCACAAGGCCAGGCACTTACTCACACAGGATAAAGCCAGGCTATTGCACACACAACACAAGGCCAGGCACTTACTCACACAGGATAAAGCCAGGCTCTTGCACACACAGTACAAGGCCAGGCACTTACTCACACAGGATAAAGCCAGGCTCTTGCACACACAGTACAAGGCCAGGCACTTACTCACACAGGATAAAGCCAGGCTCTTGCCAACACAGTACAAGGCCAAGCTCTTGCTCACACAGTACAAGGCCAGGCTCTTGCCCACACAGCACAAGGCCAGGCACTTGATCACACAGAACAAGGCCAGACACTTGATCACACAGCACAAGCCTTTGTTCTTGCTCACACGACACAAAGCTGGGCTCTTGATCACAGAGTACAAGGCCAGGCACTTGCTCACACAGTATGAGGGGATGTACTTGATCACACTGCAGAAGGCCAGGCACTTACTCACACAGCATAAGGCCAGGCACTTGGTCACTAGGCCAGGCACTTGCTCACACAGCACAAGGCCAGGATCTTTTTCGCTCTGTACAAGGCCAGGCACTTACCAACGCAGGACATGGCCAGAATCCTGCTCACACAGTATGAGGCGATGCACTTACTCACACAGCACAAGGAAGGCACTAACTCACAGAGCACAAGGCCAGACATTTGATCACACAGACCAAGGCCAGGCACTTGCTCACACACCACAAGGCCAGGCTCCTGCTCACACAGTATGAGGCGATACATTAAGTCACACAGCACAAGGACAAGCTATTACCCACACTGTACAAGTCCAGGCACTGTACTCACACAGTACAAGGCCAGGCACTTACGCATACAGCACAAAGCCAGGCAATTAACCCACACTGTACAAGGCCAGGCACTTACTCACACAGCACGAGGCCAGGCTATTACCCACACTGTATAAGCCAGGCACTTACTCACACAGCACGAGGCCAGGCTATTACCCACACTGTACAAGGCCAGGCACTTACTCACACAGCATGAGGCCAGGCTATTACCCACACTGTACAAGGCCAGGCACTTACTCACACAGCAAGAGGCCAGGCAATTAACCCACACTGTACAAGCCAGGCACTTACTCACACAGCACGAGGCCAGACTATTACCCACACTGTACAAGGCCAGGCGCTAACTCACACAGCACGAGACCAGGCTATTACCCACACTGTACAAGGCCAGGCACTTACTCACACAGCACAAGGCCAGGCTATTACCCACACTGTACAAGGTCAGGCACTGTACTCACACAGCAAGAGGCCAGGCTGTTACCCACACTGTACAAGGCCAGGCATTGTACTCACACAGCACGAGGCCAGGCTAATACCCACACTGTACAAGGCCAGGCACTTACTCACACAGCACGAGGCCAGGCTATTACCAACACTGTACAAGGCCAGGCACTTACTCACACAGCACGAGGCCAGGCTATTACCCACACTGTACAAGGCCAGGCACTTACTCACACAGCACGAGGCCAGGCTATTACCCACACTGTACAAGGCCAGGCACTTACTCACACAGCACGAGGCCAGGCTATTACCCACACTGTACAAGGCCAGGCACTAACTCACACAGCAAGAGGCCAAGCTATTACCCACACTGCAAAAAGGCCAGGCACTAACTCACACAGCACGAGGCCAGGCTATTACCCACACTGTACAAGGCCAGGCATTGTGCTCACACAGCACGAGGCCAGGCTATTACCCACACTGTACAAGGCCAGGCACTTACTCACACAGCACGAGGCCAGGCTATTACCCACACTGTACAAGGCCAGGCATTGTACTCACACAGCACGAGGCCAGGCTATTACTCACACTGTACAAGGCCAGGCAATAACTGTCACAGCACAAGGCCAGGCTATTACCCACACTGTACAAGGTCAGGCACTTACTCACACAGCACGAGGCCAGGTTAATACCCACACTGTACAAGGCCAGGCACTGTACTCACAACAGCCAGAGGCCAGGCTATTACCCACTGTACAAGGCCAGGCACTAACTCACACAGCACAAGGCCAGGCTATTACCCACACTGTACAAGGCCAGGCATTGTACTCGCACAGCATGAGGCCAGGCTAATACCCACACTGTACAAGGCCAGGCACTTACTGACACAACACGAGGCCAGGCTGTTACCCACACTGTACAAGACCAGGCACTTACTCACACAGCAATAGGAAAGGCTATTACCCACACTGTACAAGGCCAGGCATTGTACTCACACAGCACGAGGCCAGGCTATTACCCACACTATACAAGGTCAGGCACTTACTCACACAGCACGAGGCCAGGCTATTACCCACACTGCACAAGGCCAGGCACTTACTAACACAGCACGAGGCCAGGCTATTACCCACACTGTACAAGGCCAGGCACTTACCTCACACAGCACGAGGCCAGGCTGACTACCCACACTGTACAAGGCCAAGACTTACTCACACAGCAGCGAGGCCAGGCTGTACCCACACTGTACAAGGCCAGGCACTTACTCACACAGCACGAGGCCAGGCTATTACCCACACTGTACAAGGCCAGACACTAACTCACACAGCAAGAGGCCAGGCTATTACCCACACTGTACAAAGCCAGGCACTAACTCACACAGCATGAAGCCAGGCTATTATCCACACTGTACAAGGCCAGGCACTTACTCACACAGCACGAGGCCAGGCTATTACCCACACTGTACAAGGCCAGACACTTACTCACACAGCACGAGGCCAGGCTATTACCCACACTGTACAAGGCCAAGCACTTACTCACACAGCACGAGGCCAGGCTATTACCCACACTGTACAAGGCCAGGCACTTACTCACACAGCACAAGGCCAGGCTATTACCCACACTGTACAAGGTCAGGCACTGTACTCACACAGCAAGAGGCCAGGCTATTACCCACACTGTACAAGGCCAGGCATTGTACTCACACAGCACGAGGCCAGGCTAATACCC
This sequence comes from Neoceratodus forsteri, assembly GCA_016271365.2. NCBI lineage: Eukaryota > Metazoa > Chordata > Ceratodontiformes > Ceratodontidae > Neoceratodus > Neoceratodus forsteri. The sequence continues at coordinate 1,065,310,550 of CM028135.1, forward strand.
ACACTGTACAAGGCCAGGCACTTACTCACACAGCACGAGGCCAGGCTATTACCAACACTGTACAAGGCCAGGCACTTACTCACACAGCACGAGGCCAGGCTATTACCCACACTGTACAAGGCCAGGCACTTACTCACACAGCATGAGGCCAGGCTATTACCCACACTGTACAAGGCCAGGCACTTACTCACACAGCACGAGGCCAGGCTATTACCCACACTGTACAAGGCCAGGCACTAACTCACACAGCAAGAGGCCAAGCTATTACCCACACTGCAAAAAGGCCAGGCACTAACTCACACAGCACGAGGCCAGGCTATTACCCACACTGTACAAGGCCAGGCATTGTGCTCACACAGCACGAGGCCAGGCTATTACCCACACTGTACAAGGCCAGGCACTTACTCACACAGCACGAGGCCAGGCTATTACCCACACTGTACAAGGCCAGGCATTGTACTCACACAGCACGAGGCCAGGCTATTACTCACACTGTACAAGGACAGGCAATAACTGTCACAGCACAAGGCCAGGCTATTACCCACACTGTACAAGGTCAGGCACTTACTCACACAGCACGAGGCCAGGTTAATACCCACACTGTACAAGGCCAGGCACTGTACTCACACAGCACGAGGCCAGGCTATTACCCACACTGTACAAGGCCAGGCACTAACTCACACAGCACAAGGCCAGGCTATTACCCACACTGTACAAGGCCAGGCATTGTACTCGCACAGCATGAGGCCAGGCTAATACCCACACTGTACAAGGCCAGGCACTTACTGACACAACACGAGGCCAGGCTGTTACCCACACTGTACAAGGCCAGGCACTTACTCACACAGCAATAGGCCAGGCTATTACCCACACTGTACAAGGCCAGGCACTAACTCACACAGCACGAGGCCAGGCTATTACCCACACTGTACAAGGCCAGGCATTGTACTCACACAGCACGAGGCCAGGCTATTACCCACACTATACAAGGTCAGGCACTTACTCACACAGCACGAGGCCAGGCTATTACCCACACTGCACAAGGCCAGGCACTTACTAACACAGCACGAGGCCAGGCTATTACCCACACTGTACAAGGCCAGGCACTTACTCACACAGCACGAGGCCAGGCTATTACCCACACTGTACAAGGCCAAGCACTTACTCACACAGCACGAGGCCAGGCTATTACCCACACTGTACAAGGCCAGTCACTTACTCACACAGCACGAGGCCAGGCTGTTACCCACACTGTACAAGGCCAGACACTAACTCACACAGCAAGAGGCCAGGCTATTACCCACACTGTACAAGGCCAGGCACTACTCACACAGCATGAAGCCAGGCTATTACCCACACTGTACAAGGCCAGGCACTTACTCACACAGCACGAGGCCAGGCTATTACCCACACTGTACAAGGCCAGGCACTTACTCACACAGCACGAGGCCAGGCTATTACCCACACTGTACAAGGCCAGCACTACTCACACAGCAGTAGGCCAGGCTATTACCCACACTGTACAAGGCCAGGCACTTACTCACACAGCACGAGGCCAGGCTATTACCCACACTGTACAAGGCCAGGCACTGTACCACACAGCACGAGGCCAGGCTATTACCCACACTGTACAAGGCCAGGCACTTACTCACACAGCACGAGGCCAGGCTATTACCCACACTGTACAAGGCCAGGCACTTACTCACACAGCACGAGGCCAGGCTATTACCCACACTGTACAAGGCCAGGCACTAACTCACACAGCACGAGGCCAGGCTATTACCCACACTGTACAAGGCCAGGCACTTACTCACAGCACGAGGCCAGGCATACTCCACACTGTACAAGGCCAGGCACTTACTCACACAGCACGAGGCCAGGCTATTACCCACACTGTACAAGGCCAGGCACTACTCACACAGCACGAGGCCAGGCTATTACCCACACTGTACAAGGCCAGGCACTTACTCACACAGCACGAGGCCAGGCTATTACCCACACTGTACAAGGCCAGGCATTGTACTCACACAGCACGAGGCCAGGCTATTACCCACACTGTACAAGGCCAGGCACTTACTCACACAGCACGAGGCCAGGCTATTACCCACACTGTACAAGGCCAGGCATTGTACTCACACAGCACGAGGCCAGGCTATTACTCACACTGTACAAGGCCAGGCACTTACTCACACAGCAGAAGCCTAGGCTCTTTCTCACACATAACAAGGCCAGGCTCTTGCTCAAGGTCAGGCACTTACTCACACAGCATAAAGCCAGGCTGTTGCTCAAACAGTACAAGACCAGCCCCTGCTCACACAGTACAAGGCCAGGCCCATGCTCACGTAGAACAAGACCAGGTTCCTGTTCACACTGCAAAAGGTCAGGCACTTACTCGCACAGAAAGAGGCCAGGCTCTTGCCCACATAGCACAAGGCCAGGCACTGACTCACACAGGATAAAGCCAGGCTCCTGCTCACACAGTATGAGGCGATGCATTAAGTCACACAGCACAAGGACAAGCTACTACCCACACTGTACAAGTCCAGGCACTGTACTCACACAGTACAAGGCCAGGCACTTACCCATACAGCACAAAGCCAGGCAATTAACCCACACTGTAAAAGGCCAGGCACTTACTCACACAGCACGAGGCCAGGCTATTACCCACACTGCTAAGCCAGGCTGGCACTCACCACACAGCACGAGGCCAGGCTATACCCACACTGTACAAGGCCAGGCACTTACTCACACAGCACGATTACCCAACTGTACAAGGCCAGGCACTTACTCACACAGCACGAGGCCAGACTATTACCCACACTGTGCCAAGGCCAGGCACTTACTCTCACAGCACGAGGCCAGGCTATTACCCAACTGTACAAGGCCAGGCACTGTACTCACCACAGCACGAGGCCAGGCTATTACCTCACACTGTACAAGGCCAGGCACTTACTCACACAGCACAAGGCCAGGCTATTACCCACACTGTACAAGGTCAGGCACTGTACTCACACAGCAAGAGGCCAGGCTATTACCCACACTGTACAAGGCCAGGTATTGTACCTCACACAGCACGAGGCCAGGCTAATACCCACACTGTACAAGGCCAGTACTTACCACAGCACGCAGGCTAGTGCTATTACCTAACACTGTACAAGGCCAGGCACTTACCTCACAGCACGAGGCCAGGCTATTACCCACACTGTACAAGGCCAGGCACTTACATCATTGCAGCACGAGGCCAGGCTATTACCCACCACTGTACAAGGCCAGGCACTTACTCACACAGCACGCAGGCCGGGCTATTACCCACACTGTACAAGGCCAGGCACTAACTCGCTCGCACAGCAAGAGGGCCGCTTTTTACCCACACTGCAAAAGGCCAGGCACTAACTCTCACAGCACGAGGCCAGGCTATTACCCACACTGTACAAGGCCAGGCATTAGTGCTACACAGCACGAGGCCAGGCTATTACCCACTACATTGTACAAGGCCAGGCACTTACACACACAGCACGGAGGCCAGGCTATTACCCACACTGTACAAGGCCAGGCATTGTACTCACACAGCACGCAGGGCCAGGCTATTACTCACACTGTACAAGGCCAGGAATTGCTGACACAGCACGAGGCCAGGCTATTACCCACACTGTACAAGGTCAGGCACTTACTCACACAGCACGAGGCCAGGCTAATACCCAATGTACAAGGCCAGGCACTGTACCTCACACAGCACGAGGCCAGGCTATTACCCACACTGTGCAAGGCCAGGCACTAACTACACAGGCACAAGGCCAGGCTATTACCCACACTGTACAAGGCCAGGCATTGTACTCAACACAGCATGAGGCCAGGCTAATACCCACACTGTACAAGGCCAGGCACTTACTGACACAACAATCAGGCCAGGCTGTTACCCACACTGTACAAGGCCAGGCACTTACCACCACAGCAATAGGCCAGGCTATTACCCACACTGTACAAGGCCAGGCACTAACCTCACACAGCACAGAGGCCAGGCTATTACCCACACTGTACAAGGCCAGGCATTGTACTCACACAGCACGAGGCCAGGCTATTACCCACACTATACAAGGTCAGGCACTTGCTCACACAGCACGAGGCCAGGCTATTACCCACACTGCACAAGGCCAGGCACTTACTCACACAGCACGAGGCCAGGCTATTACCCACACTGTACAAGGCCAGGCACTTACTCACACAGCACGAGGCCAGGCTATTACCCACACTGTACAAGGCCAAGCACTTACTCACACAGCACGAGGCCAGGCTATTACCCACACTGTACAAGGCCAGGCACTTACTCACACAGCACGAGGCCAGGCTATTACCCACACTGTACAAGGCCAGACACTAACTCACACAGCAATAGGCCAGGCTATTACCCACACTGTACAAAGCCAGGCACTAACTCACACAGCATGAAGCCAGGCTATTACCCACACTGTACAAGGCCAGGCACTTACTCACACAGCACGAGGCCAGGTTATTACCCACACTGTACAAGGCCAGACACTAACTCACACAGCACGAGGCCAGGCTATTACCCACACTGTACAAGGCCAGGCACTTACTCACACAGCACGAGGCCAGGCTATTACCCACACTGTACAAGGCCAGGCACTGTACCCACACAGCACGAGGCCAGGCTATTACCCACACTGTACAAGGCCAGGCACTTACTCACACAGCACGAGGCCAGGCTATTACCCACACTGTACAAGGCCAGGCACTTACTCACACAGCACGAGGCCAGGCTATTACCCACACTGTACAAGGCCAGGCACTTACTCACACAGCACGAGGCCAGGCTATTACCCACACTGTACAAGGCCAGGCACTTACTCACACAGCACGAGGCCAGGCTATTACCCACACTGTACAAGGCCAGGCACTTACTCACACAGCACGAGGCCAGGCTATTACCCACACTGTAAAAGGCCAGGCACTAACTCACACAGCACGAGGCCAGGCTATTACCCACACTGTACAAGGCCAGGCATTGTACTCACACAGCACGAGGCCAGGCTATTACCCACACTGTACAAGGCCAGGCACTTACTCACACAGCACGAGGCCAGGCTATTACTCACACTGTACAAGGCCAGGCATTTACTCACACAGCACGAGGCCAGGCTCTTTCTACAAGCTCAAGGTCAGGCACTTACTCACACAGCATAAAGCCAGGCTGTTGCTCAAACAGTACAAGACCAGCCCCTGCTCACACAGTACAAGGCCAGGTTCCTGTTCACACTGCAAAAGGTCAGGCACTTACTCGCACAGAAAGAGGCCAGGCTCTTGCCCACATAGCACAAGGCCAGGCACTTACTCACACAGGATAAAGCCAGGCTCTTGGCCACACAGTACAAGGCCAAGCTCTTGCTCACACAGGATAAAGCCAGGCTCTTGCACTCACAGTACAAGGCCAGGCTCTTGCACACACAGTACAAGGCCAGGCACTTACTCACACAGGATAAAGCCAGGCTCTTACCCACACAGTACAAGGCCAGGCACTTGCTCACTTGCTCACACTGCATAAGGCCAGGCACTTGCTCATAGTGCATAAGGCCAGGCACTTGGTCACACTGCAGAAGGCCGGGCACTTGCTCACACAGCATAAGGCCAGGCACTTGATCACACAGCACAAGGCCAGGATCTCATAGTACAAGCCTAGGTTCTTGCTCACACGACACAAGGCCGATCTCTTGCTCACACAGCACAAAGCTGGGCTCTTGATCACAGAGTACAAGGCCAGGTCCTTGCTCACACTGTATGAGGGGATGCACTTGATCACACTGCAGAAGGCCAGGCACTTACTCACACAGCACAAGGACAGGCACTTGCCCACACAGCACAAAGCCATGCACTTACTCACACGGCATAAAGCCAGGCTATTACCCACACTGTACAAGGCCGGGCACTTACTCACACAGCATATGGTCAGGCACTTGATCACACAGAACAAGGCCGGGCACTTGGTCACACAGAAGAAGGCCAGGCACTTACTCACACAGAACAAGGCTAGGCACTTGATCACACAGAACAAGGCCGGGCACTTGGTCACACAGAAGAAGGCCAGGCACTTACTCACACAGAACAAGGCTAGGCACTTGATCACACTGCAGAAGGCCAGGCAGTTGCTCACACAGCACTAGGCCAGGCACTTGCTCACATAGCATAAGGCCGGTCACTTGATCACACAGAACAAGGCCAGGCACTTTATCACACAGCGTAAGGTCTGGCACTTTGTCACACAGAACAAGGCCGGGCTTCTACTCACACACTACAAGACCAGGCTCTTGCTCATACAGAACAAGGCCATTTGGACACTGGAACCCCTCCAGTCACATCAGGTAACCACTCATCCCCTCTATGTCAGAACCAGGTTTATATATTAAGTTTTAGCAGAGTTCTCACCAGGTGCAGATCACTGACTTGTCCCAATAGAAATGGATTACCCGTGCTTATTGAAACACAGCAGTCACATATTTATATTAAATGTAAAATGTTTGATTTTCATGCTAAATGTACAACTTTATACAGCAAACTAAAAGACATACAATAACAGTAGGACATTCAACAAAACATATTTCAATTAGAAAGAATTACCAACAGAAAAACCTCAATACACTTACATACGTAAACTCTGCTTCCCTGCCCCACCGGCCTTCCCCGGAACTAAAGACTTGGTGCCACACATGGGCAGATTGGATGGGCCTCTGGGTCCTTTACTGGTGACACAGTCTATGGTTCTGTGTTTCACTCAGGCCTTAAAGGACACCTAAGCCATCTTTTTATACATTTTGTTAGTTTAAAAGTAACTCCATAGGCTTGTAAAGGAGAGGTTGCTGTTTACATTTATATGGAAACTGCATTTATTAAAGTAGGATAAATACAGTTTTGTAATATTTGAAAATTGTAAACACAGCCTCTCCTGATTCAAAAATCCTGTTCTCAGAGTCCTAAAATGGCTGCTGTGATGATGTCATACATGAGAGAGATGCCAGATGTGCAGATGTATTCTAGCTCTACTCACCATATTCAAATGCGAATAACTTTAAAATGAAAAATGATAGCATGGTACTGTGAGCATGAAAGTTGTTCAGGACAAAAATATCTATAAAATGAGTGGTGTTTCATTTATAGATACCTTTTAGTTTTTTTTAAATAAATTAGCAAAAAAAGGCAGCAGCAAATTTAATGATCACTCTTTCAACAAACAGATACAAATAACTTTTAAACAAAAAATGATAGCATGGTACTGTGAGCATGACATTTGTTCAGCACAAAAATATCTACAACATGAGTGGTGTTTCATTTATATATACCTTTTAGGTTTTTCATAATTAGCAAAAAAAACAGAAGAAAATTCTTTTTTTTTTTTATTTTTTGCAACAGACAAATGCAAATAGCTTTAAAATGAAAAACAATAGCATGGTACTATGAGCACAAAAGTTGTTTAGCACAAAAATGTCTACCAAGGGGGACACATTCAGTGCCGGATGGTTGCGCGCACAAAACAGTGCGTTGTGCAAAACAGATGCACCAGTCAGCACTGAAGCAATATTCAAACAGTATGTGTGATCGGAACAGATCATGCATCCTGTTTGAATATAGGACCCTGGGTGCGCAGCACAAAGCAGGTGGCTGTTATGGTGGGTGCCTTGCGTCCAGGGCCGGGGCTGAACACCACCAATGGGGCAATGTGTGGCACATACCTGGATGCGCTGTTCCCCCAAGGGTGATATTCAGCCACAGTATGCTAATGAGCTCATTGGGCATGCATGGCACAAGGAGGCCTCATGCATGGCCATTATGGGCTTATTAGCATAGCTGCACCTGGCTGAATGTACTGGGCCTGTCTCCACCCAGCCCCGAACAACAGTCACAGGACCAGTCCTCCGTCAGCCCTGGCAGTCCATTCGTATCCCCCTCGTGTCCCTGATCCCCATTCAATGCATCATGCATGTCTGAACCCATTTTCCATAGTCTAATGGCCCACCACCCATCCTCAATCCCCATCTGTATGTGAAAGAAACCCCGACCTGGCCCCGATCCCCATCCATATGTGAAAGAAACCCCCACCCGGCCCTGATCCCCATCCATATGTGAATGAAACATAGAAACATAGAAACACAGAATTTGACGGCAGATAAGGACCGCTTGGCCCACCTAGTCTGCCCATTTTCCTACCTAACAGATAAGCTGCAGATCCTAGTTAACCAACAGTTTACTTCCTCCTACCCCCCACTAGGACTGCCTTATGCCTGTCCCATGCATTCTTGAAGTCCCCCACTGTTCTTGACTCCACGACCTCCTCAGGGAGGCTGTTCCATGCATCCACAACCCTCTCAGTGAAAAAATACTTCCTCACATTACCTCTGAGCCGTCCCCCCTCTATCTTCAAATTGTGCCCCCTTGTTCTTGCACATCTCTTTTCTGGAAGATGCTACCCTCTTGGACTTTGTTAATTCCTTGAGGTACTTGAAAGTTTCTATCATGTCCCTCTCTCCTTCTTTCCTCAAGGGTATACATATTAAGCTCCTTTAGTCTTTCTTCGTTTTGTCTTCTGGCAAGACCCTGCACCATTTTGGTTGTCCTCCTCTGGACAGCCTCCACTCTGTCTATGTCTTTGTGGAGATGGGGTCTTCAGAACTGCACACAGTACTCCAGATGGGGTCTCACCAACTGTCTGTACAGAGGGATAACAACTTCCTGTTTTCTACTATTGATGCCTCTTCCTATGCATCCCAGTATCCCCCCAGCCTTCCTTACTGCCTTCTCACATTGCTTGCCCACCTTTAGGTCATCTGATATAATTACCCCCGGTCCCTTTCTATTTTTACTGTTGTCAGTATCTCACCCCCCATTGTGTATGCTTCCCCTGGGTTTTTGTTTCCCATGTGCATTACCTTGCACTTCTTTGCATTGAATCTGAGCTGCCATACATTTGACCATTCCTCCAAGCTTCCAAGTCCCTTCTCATCCTTTCCACTCCATCTTGTGTATCAACCCTGTTGCAGATCTTTGTGTCATCTGCAAAGAGACATACTTTTCCTTACAGTTCCTCTGCAATGTCACTTATAAAGACATTAAAAAGGACCGGTCCCAGTACTGAATCCTGCAGTACCCCGCTAGTAACCCTCCTTTTTTCACTGTGTACTCCATTTACTACTACCCTTTGTGTCCTGTTGTCTAGCCAATTTTTTATCCAGGTTACCACCTTGGGACCCACTCCAAGGCTTGCTATCTTGTGTATTAATCTTTTGTGTGGGACTGTATCAAATGCCTTGCTAAAATCTAGGTAGGCCATGTCCACAGCCCCTCCCTGGTCTACTACTTTGGTCACCCAGTCAAAGAAATCTATTAGATTTGTCTGACACGACCTTCCCATTGTGAATCCATGCTGCCTTGGGTCCTGTGCCCCACTGGCCTCTAGGTACTCAACAATTCTTTCCTTCAGAAGTGATTCCATCATTTTCCCTACCACTGAGGTCAAACTAACTGGTCTGTAGTTTCCTGCCTCTGTCCTACTCCCACTTTTGTGAAGAGGAATCACATCTGCCCTCCTCCAGTCCTCGGGTACCACCCCATCCTCCCATGATTTGTTAAAGAGAGTAGTCAGCGGTGTCACTAGTTCTACCCTTAGTTCTTTTAGAATTCTTGGGTGAATCCCATCAGGCCCCATTGCTTTGTCCACCTTCAATTTTATTAGTTCTTTCAGAACCCTTTCTTCTGTAAATGGACTGGTATCGACCCCTGTCTTCAGAGTGTTTCTCTTGTTTGGTTTAGGTAACTCCCCCTCCTCTTCCTTTGTGAATACTGAGCAGAAATATTCGTTCAGTATCCCAGCTTTTTCACTGTCACCCTCTACCCACATTCCCTCCCCTTTATTAAGCTTCAGTATCCCTCCTTTGGTCTTTCTTCGCTCCCTAATGTACCTATAAAAGGTCTTATCCCCCTTCTTAACAGAATTGGCTATCCTTTCCTCAGTTTGGGCCTTTGCTATTCTGACTGCCTTCCCAGCCTCTTTCTGCTTTAACTGATAAAGTTCTCTGTCCTGCTCCTTCTGTGTTTCCTTATATTTCCTGAATGCTGTCCTTTTCTCCTTAACCTTCCCTGCCACCTCTTTTGAGAACCATAGCGGTTTTTTCCTTCGTTGTGTTTTATTGATTTGCTTTACACAAAACCCCCACCCAGCCCCAATCGTAAGGGACACAAACAACCATTCGTGCCCCGACCCTGATGACTGAATTAATAGATGCCCCTCCATATTTTCATAGTGCAGTGGCCCCCACATCCCATCAGGATGAGACCCCCAAACCCTGTCTCCCCCCCATCCAACCGGAGCTGACACGGCGACTGGCTCAGCCCTCCTCACATCACCATGGCCAGCTGCCGACTGACCTGACAATGACTGTGTACTGTACATAGTACACGGTCATTTGTTACCAATGAGTGCATACTATGTACAGGTCACAGTTAATGACAGTTCAGTCGGAGGCTGGCCGTGGTGGTGTGCAAAGGGATGAGCCAGTCCCCAATTTAGGTTGGGTGGGGGGGAGTTATGGGTTCAGGGAGTTGGAAGTGCCTAATCCAATTAACAGAAGCACTCTTCATAGGGGGGTCAATCCCAGTCCTTTCACAGAAGAAAGTGTTCTGCAAGAACTCCTAAAACTGAAGGTGGAAAAAGCAATGAGTCCTGATGGAATTCACCCCAGAATTCTAAAAGAATTAAGGGAGGAACTAGTGAAACCACTGGCTACTCTTTTTAATAAATCATGGGAGGATGGTGTGGTACCCAAGGACTGGAGGAAGGCGGATGTGATTCCCCTTCACAAAAGTGGGACCAAGACAGAGGCAGGAAACTACAGACCTGTCAGTCTGACCTCTGTGGTAGGGAAAGTGATGGAGTCACTTCTGAAGGAAAGAATAGTTGAGCACCTAGAGGCCAGTGGAGCACAGGACCCAAGGCAGCATGGGTTCACAGCGGGAAGGTCATGTCAGATGAATCTAATAGATTTCTTTGACTGGGTGACCAAAGTAGTAGACCAGGGAGGGGCTGTGGACATGGCCTACCTAGACTTTAGCAAGGCATTTGACACAGTCCCACACAAAAGATTAATAGTCAAATTAACCAGCCTGGGAGTGGGTCCCAAGGTGGTAGCCTGGGTAAAACAGTGGCTGCACAACAGGACACAGAAGGTAATTGTAAATGGAGTCCACTCTGAAGAAAGAGGGGTTACTAGTGGGGTACCGCAGGGTTCAGTATTGGGTCCAGTCCTTTTTAATGTCTTCATCAGTGACATTGCAGAGGGACTGGAAGGAAAAGTATGCATTTTGCAGATGACACAAAGATCTGCAAAAGGGTTGATACACAAGGAGGCGTGGAAAGGATGAAAGGGACTTGGAGGTTGGAGGAATGGTCAGAAGTATGGCAGCTAGGATTCAACGAAAGAAGTGCAAATAATGCACCTGGGAAACAAGAACCCAGGGAAGAATACACAATGGGTGGGGAGGTAGTAACAACAACAAAAAGGAAAGGGACCTGGGGGTAATCATATCAGATGACCTTAAGGTTAGCAAGCAATGTGAGAAGGCAGTAGGGAGGGCTGAGGGTATACTGGGATGTATAGGGAGAGGCATCAGCAGCAGAAAACAGGAAGTTGTTATCCCTCTGTACAGGCAGTTGGTGAGACCCCATCTGGAGTACTGTGTCCAGTTCTGGAGACCCCATCTCTGCAAGGACATTGACAGGATAGAGGTAATCCAGAGGAGGGCAACTAAAATGGTGCAGGGTCTGCAAGAGAAGCCATATGAGGAGAGACTAAAGGAGCTTAATATGTACACCCTCGAGGAAAGGAGGGAGAGGGGGGACATGATAGAAACTTTTAAGTACCTCAGTGGAATCAACAAAGTCCAAGAGGGTAGCATCTTTCAGAAAAAGAGACTTGCAAGAACAAGGGGACACAATTTAAAGATAGAAGAAGGGTGGTTCAGGTGCAATGTGAGGAAGTATTATTTCACAGAGAGGGTAGTGGATGCATGGAACAGTCTTCATGAGGAGGTTGTGGGGTCTAAAACTGTGGGAGAATTCAAGAATGCATGGGACAGACATAAAGCAATTCTTGTGGGGGGTAGGAAGAAATAGGCTGTTGGTAAACTAGGATCTGCTGCCTATCCTATAGGTAGGGATATGGGCAGACTAGATGGGCCAAGCAGTCCTTATCTACCGTCAAAGTCTATGTTTCTATGTTTCTTTGTTTCAGGGGTCCTGTCCTGATGGGGTGGGGAGCCACTGCATTACGGAAATACGGGAGGGCATCTATTAATTCAGTCATCAGAGTAGGGGCATGGATGGGTGTTTGTATCCCTTACAATCAGGGATCAGGTCCGGGTGGGGGTTTCAATCACATACGGATAGGGATCAGGGCTGGGTGGGGGTGTCATTCACATGCGGACAGGGATCAGGGCCAGGTGGGGGGCCAATACACTATGGTAAAGGGCTTTCCAAGCATTCTACAAAACAGGGAGGCAGTATAGTGCAGTGGTTTAAGGCTCTGAGCTGCAAATCTGGTGACATTCAGTAGACCAGATCTGGGTTTGAATTCCACAGCTTCCACTTGCATACTGTGTGATCCTGAGCAAGTCACGTTACTTCCCTGTGCTCCCGGGTTGCTCCTGTAAAAAAGATTTCAGCTTAGTGTGCTACTCCTGGTTAAACAACTAAAAAAAAAAAAAAAACAGGATCGGGGCAGGGGTGAGAGGTCCACTACACTACACTATGGAACAGGGCTCTTCGTTTAGTGTTTTCAGGGTTTGGGGCAGGGGTGGGGAGTCCACCACACTATGGTAGAGGGTTTTTCTGTTGTTGTAACTGTGATCGGTGATCAGGGCTAGAGAGGGGTCTCACACTCTCTCTCCCTATCCCACACACCATCTCCCCCTCTTCCACTACAGTCATTATGCCTGACACTGGGTGGCCTGCCAGTTCAGGGCTGCCTTCTGTGAACCTAACTATATGTGATCATGCACACATGTTGCACGATGCACTGTTGGTGCAGTTAGGTTCAATATGGGGGTGCACAGTGTATTCATGGACACGCCCCAGCACCTGCACGGTATCTCATCATGGTGCACTGTGGCGCATGCCATTCTGCATGGCACACTATGATCCACTGAATATCGCTCTGTTGCACATTTTGATGGGTTCACAGTGCATCTGCCCTTTGCAGTGTGCATCTCCTTTTAATATGGGAGCCCAAATGAGTGGTGTTTCGTTTATAGATACCTTTTTGATTTTTTTATAATCAGCAGAAAATGGCAGTAAATTCAACATTTTTGCACTTTTTGGAGGTATGGCATAAATGGAATATGTTACCTTCCTACTGGAAATATTGTTAATATTTTTTGTTCTCATACCCTTCTCCAATTAACCAAACTGCACTTTGCTTTTTAAATAGCTCCCACCTCACGCTTTCCAAATGTGGGGGTACAAAACTGTTGTATGCTTAATGTTTCCATTTCTATTTTCTCCTGCTCTGTAAATGATGCCTCGCTGTGACAGTTTGAGCCACAGATTCTCATATTTCCATTTTACGTTATCAGGCAACGTGATCGTGTGCATGCTGAATTTCTCATGCAGTCACCCACCGACGCTTCCTTTTCTTCATTGTATTTACTCAGCGCACATGAAAACTGCCTTCTTCATACTACCCAGAGCTAAATCTCCCTCTGCTGCTGTTTCCCTTTTTTGGTTTCATTTTGTGTCATTCAGCTGTGTGCCATTTAAATCAGAATGTTACCTCTGTTTCCAGGCAAAGAAGCCAGGTGCCTGGTGCTCCTGAGAGCAGCCACCTGCTGACTCTGTCACATCCTTAGCATCCTACATGGCAGCATGGATGCATTCAGCACCTGAGTGAAGACATCAGCACTTCTCAGGTGGTTGATGGCACTCGGCTGCACCTTGTACCTCACAATCCACCTGGGCTGTGCAGTAACTTAGCATTACCACACACCTTGTCATGTGTGATTGCTTACTTACAATTTACAATGTGATCCTATAAGAATCATATACCGCACTTCCCAGGTGGTTGAAGGCATTCGGCTGTGAATCATGCCTCATACCACACCTTGGGCATGTGGTAATTTAGCATTGCCACACACCCTGTTATGTGTTATTCCTTGCTTACAATTTACAGTGTGATCCTAAGGGAATGTTTTTCTGCATTTCCCAGGTGGTGTGCAAGTGTGCATTTGTATCCATGGCTACAGAAGCGCTGGACCATGATGACGGATGTCTCTTCTGTCATTTGGAAAGAGTTGTATCTTGATTGTCTTACCTGATGATAGATATATGTGGTTGTTTGTGTTGCCTTTCCCCCTTTGGCCGCTTGGAGGGGGGATGTGGAGTTAGTGTTGAAACCCCTAACATCATATTTCCATACTATTGCCGCTTTAATAGCAACTCAAATTGATGTATTAATGGAGGGTTTTTTTTGCAAAGAATATATAAGGGATATGCTACCCCCTACTGGAAATATTGTTGATATTTTTTTGTTCAAGTGCTGGTTGACCCGACAACATTACGAGTGTTGAAGCCACAAGTGATGTCATCAGGTCAATTGTCATGAGAACAAAAAGTATCAAAAATATTTCCAGTAGGGAGGTAGCATAATCCATTTATGCCATACTTCCAAAAAAGTGAAAAAAAAAGAATTTCCTGCCATTTTTTGCTGATTATGAAAAATCTAAAAGGTGCTGATTAATGAAACACCACTCATTTGGTAGAATTTTTGTGCTGAACAACTGCCATGCTCACAGTACCATGCTTTAATTTTTTGTTTTAAAGTTATTTGCATTTGTTTGTTGAAAAATTGGCAAACAATTAATGTTGTGCTGCTTTTTTTGCTAATAGAAAAAATTAAAATGTATCTATAAATCAAACACCATTCATTTTGTAGATGTTTTTGTGCTGAACAACTTTTTTGTTCACAGTACCATGCAATAATTTTTTTTATTTGTAAAGTTATTTGCATTTGAATCCAGTTAGTAGAGCTAGAATACATCTGCACAGCTGGCGTCTATCCCATGTATGACATCATCAAGGCAGCCATTTTATGATTCTGAAAGCAAGATTTTTGAATCAGGAGAGGCTGTGTTTACAATTTTCAAATGTTATGAAACTGTATTTATCCTACTTTAATAAATGCAGTTTCAATATAAATGTAAACAACAGCCTCTCCTTTACAAACCTGTATAGTAATCAAAAAAAGCAACAACAAAATGTATAAAAAAGATGGTTTGGGTGTCCTTTAATGACCCAAAGATGCAATGCACCATTGTTATGTGATGGGCCTCCACTATAGCATTTGGCTCCCAAATGAATCTGAATCTCTGCAACAAAGACTCCTTCTGATATACCTTGCAGAGTTATCCCCCCACCACCACCACATCACTGAGCGGGTTCAGCCTACATCTTAGTGGAGTATTCTACAGTTTCATTACAAGATTCTCAGCTGGTTCAGATCTGTTTGAATTTGGCCATTGGCCATGCTAATTTGAAGTTTCACTCTGGACAAGTAAGTCAATTAATTAAATTACCAGCCATTGAGTGGCCAGGAGCAAACAAAGCAGGGATCTCCATTGTGAGCTGGCTTGCCATGGTTAGTAGGACTCCATGCAATTCAAATCAATCAATCAATCAATCAAAACTTTATTTAACAAGGCAGATTCATCATTGAGCAAGTTAATTTCCAAGAAGGTCCTGGCAGAAGGGAACAGAGCAAGGAATAATACAATTGGACACTTAGTGTAGGCTGGTACCTACAGTAAAAAAAAATAGCAACAACAACATCGGATAAAACAGTGTGCAGGTTGTTAAATTAAATTAAGGGTACACCAACGTCTGGGGTAGATACTAAACAAGGCAATAGAAGTAACAGGGTGTGGTAAGAAGATTATATTAACAATAGAACAAGAAGGCATGAATGGACCGACCAGGAGGGTCGACCCTTTGCAGGGAAGGATGGGGGGAGGGGGGTTTCAGGAGGAGGATGTCAACACTAGAAGGAGAGATGACATGAACATAGTAAGGCCAGGGGGTAAGAAGAACAGAGGGAGATATGCAGAGAAGTGCTGGAGTTATAAGTAAGTGCTAAGTAAATGGAGAGCAGGGCAGGGACACCAGTAGGAGAATCACCTGTGGCAGGTACATATGACCTTCAGGATGCGCGTGATAGACAGCTTAAAGTTATGGGGATGAGAACTTTAGTGTCTTTTTTTCATGTTGTTCCAAAGGGAAGGTAAGGAGAAATTGATAGAAGCCTTACCATGCCTGGACCTTATTCTTGGCACCTTGAAGGATACAAGGGATGTTCTTCTTAGGCCATACGCTCCTGTTACGCGTACAAAGAGATCAGAGATATAACCTGATAGCTTATCGGTTAAGGCCTTGTAGAACCACAGGAGGGCATTTTTTTGCCTCCTCAATGTAAGAGATGGCCAGGCAAGCTTTTGGTAGAGCAAGCAGTGGTGAGTACAACTGGGCATATCCAGAATAAACCACAAGGCACGGTGATAGAGGGTGTCTAATTTACATAATAACTGATTTGAACAGTGGCTGTAAAGAATGTCTGCATAATCGAGCAGAGGAATAAAAGTTGTAAGGATCAGTGTCTTTCTGGCTTCTAATATGAGGAGGTGTCTTATGCGATAAAAGATACCTAGACGTTGTCTTAGCTTTTTTGATAGCTCATTCAGATGTACCGCAAAATTAAGTCGGTTATCCAACCAGACACCCAGGTACTTAAACGTATCCATTATTTCCAGAGGTTCACCTAATAGAGTGTAAATCAGGAGGTTCAAAGGTTGCCCCTGGGTATGAGCAGCAAGTGGAGATAAGATCATTGCCTTGTGTTTTTTTGTGTTAAGCAGTAGCTTGTGCTTTAGTAAATTGTGTTGGAGGGTGACAAAGTTGTGTTGTAGCTCATCGTAAGCGATGTCCAGGGATGAGTTAATAGTGTAGAGAACCGTATCATCAGTGAATAGATGCATGTAGCCTGAGCATATGTGACAGTCGATATGCTTTATGTATAAAGCGAATAGGATGGGGCCCAGAATGCAGCCTTGTGGCACACCCCGTGGAAGGGTTTTGAGCGAAGACAGTTCCCCTTGAGCTTTAATCTGTTGCAGCCTGTTGGAGAGATAACATTCAAACCTCTTTAGGGCAGTATTGTCTAGGCCGAAGCTGTTCAGGACATTAAGCAGAAGGCTATGATCCACAGTATCAAAGGCCTTACTAAGGGTCCAGAAAGAGGGCATAGACGTGTTTTTTTGTATCCAAAGCATGTTGCCAGCCATTGGAGACTTTGGCGAAGGCAGTTATAGTGCTGTGCTTGGGCCTAAAACCTGACTGGGCCGGGTTCAGGAGGTTCTCGGATTCTAGATAATCCCTAAGTTGGTAATTGACAATTTTCTCCAGGATTTCTGACAGGGTAGGAAGCAGCGAAATAGGATGGTAGTTGTTCAGGTCAGCTGGATCTCCAGACTTGAAAAGGGGAATGATGTGCGCTGTTTTCCAAAGAGGAGGTAATTCACCCTGAATCAGGGAACTATTAAATAGGTGGGTGATTTGGGCAGTCGGATGGTAAAAGCCTGTTTTCAAGAAAAATGGTTCTATAAGATCAGCACCACCACACTTTTTTGTGTCCAGAAATATTAGAAGGTCCTCCACCTATTTGAATGTAACTGGTTGAAAGCAGAAGGAGGAGGAGGAGGAGTGCCTCGGGTTTGTGGCAGTGTCAGAGGATAAGCCAACAGTGGCATTGCAGTGGACATTTAGCTTGCTGAGAGGTGAATCATCAAAAGCAAGGCCTGCTGTGGCCAAATGATTGTTGAGTTGTTCAAGAATGTCAGCGCTGGTCGTGTAAGAAATGTTACCTGCCACTATTCTAGCTGGAAGGGGGGAGGCTGGAGAGTGACCTTCAACCTCTTTAAGAATGTTCCAAAAATTGGCAGGGCAATTTTTATTTTCTTCAAGGGCGGTCAGGAAATAACGTGATTTTTCTGCCCTTATTAACTTGGTACAAGCATTCCTAGCTACCCGAAAGGCAAGCCAGTTGGCTTCTAACTTTGTTTTCCTGGCTCTTTTCCACAGTACATCCCTGTCCCGAAGGGCTTTCTTCAAAGTAGGCATGAACCAGTCAGAGGACCTTTTCCTAATTTTGATCCTCCTAAGTGGAGCATGTTTATTTATCAGTCCCACTAGTAGGTTTTGGAAAATATTGAAAGTCTCAGTAACAGAGGGGACCAGATAAAATTCTGCCAGTTGATGTTACCAAGGTCTGTCAGGAAGGCGGTCTGGCAGAAGTTTTTTAGGCTTCTTTTTAGCTTGAAGGTAGAAGTAGACAGCCTGTTATGGGACCGGTGAATACAGGCAGTGGCACAGTGATCACTGAAGTCACTGTGAAAAACTCCTGTATGGGTGATGTTGTGAGGCTTACTGACAAGCATAAGATCCAGTAGGGTACTGTGACTGCATTTTTTCTTGTTTGATCGGGTGTTATCCGGAGTCATCTGGGTTAACCTGTGTACATCACAGAACTCTTTAATCTTGTTAGCACAGGCATCATTCCAGTTCAGATTGAAATCTCCCATTATTATGCTTTCTAGGTTCGCCTTATCCAGCATGGAGTGTAGGTGTTCTAGAATGCCAGGCATCGCAGAGGGTGGCCTATAACAGGCAGATATTAAGAGGGCTACTTCAGGTGAAATGGCTAACTTAAGGGCAAGGCATTTGAATTCCTTAGGTAGGGAGATCCGAACGATGTCTGAGACATGGTATTTGATCTCGGCATAGATAGCGACTCCACCTCCCCTAGCGGGTCTGTCACATCTGAACAGGTTATATCCATGTACATTGACCGTTCTGTCAGGGATATGACTCGAGAGCCATGTCTCCCAAATCATAACTATGTCAGTTACTGTGTGTAATACCCAAGCCTGGACTAAGTCAAATTTTTTTGGTAAGCTGCAAATATTTATGTGCAGGAAACTAAGGCCCTTAACTTGCGAGAGGTCTGATGGGGCTCCAAGAAGGAGGGGTGGGCCAGGGTTAAGTTCAACATTCCCTGAGCAGAGTAGGAGAGTACTAGAACTTTCTGAGACAGTTTATAATTGTTTTAAAGTGGCTTTTTCGTTGGTACTTGAAGCTTTGTGGGAAGTGTTGCTAGGGGCGGTGAGGTGGCGGCAGAGAGACAGGGCATAGAGCGCCACTCTAACTATAAGGAGGAGTGGTACACAAATGTAGATAGAGGGTCTGAGCTGGGCAAAGAGAGTGGAGTGCAGAAGGGAGTCAGTGCTCCTTGTGTGGGTAGAAAATTTTGCAAAAACAATCTTTGGCAAAACATACTGCCTAGGTGGGTCCTGTTTGGGTGGCTCACCCATTTTTCCTTTAAAGCTGTTATTTAGAAACAGGATCCATCTGTAAATGATAATGGCTGTTAGTGCAGCCATCAGACTGGGGGACTGCACAGAGCAAGGGCATAGGCTGTAAAGGAGCTGCCAAGACAGTGGTGCAGAAACCCTTTAAGGAATGAGTACCAGGACACAGGAGCAGTGTCCCTTTAAGAAGGGAGGTAGTCCCAGAGATTTGGCCCAATGGGAAGAGGTGGGGGAGTGGCAGGCTCCCCAGTAAGAGTATTTAATTAAGGTAGAAGTAGAGGGAGGGAGGATAGGGGGACCCGAAAAATTGCAATTAGTGGCAGCTAGAAAAGCTCAAAATGGCAAGAGTTTTTTTTGGTTTTTTCTAAAGCCAGCAAAATTAGCTTGTCTAGCGTTGCCGCTGAGCAACAGATTTAAAAAGTCTAAAATGCTAGGTCAGTCCTGCGCAGCCAGCAATCCCCAATTAGGCCAGTGAAATAGTTGAGGCAGCCAATGGGGTCCGGGAAGCAGCCAGGGAAGAACACAATCGCAACCGCAGCTTTCAATCCATGGGTGGTCCAGGTCTAGGAAGGGAAAATATCTCGTACCTGAAGCTCTGCTGATCGGCTGTATGTGGACCCATGGCTGGCAGCGATTCTCTTGGGCCACAGAGCTTGAGAGCCTTCTGAGGGCTGAAATCTGCAGGAGAAAGCGAGAGGGACTCCAATTAATATAATGGGGCAGGCACACAGGGGTATCAGCATGGGCGGGCGCAGACTATGAGGACAAAGGAGTTTGGGAGGGGTTGCGACAGAGTAGTACAGGCAGCAATAATAGGTTAGAAGAGGCTGGTTGTACTGTGCCAACCGAATCCACAAACAGTAGAGGAGAAGTGGGAGAGTTGGAAAGGATGTCTGAGAGCTAAAGATGGGGGGGGGGGGGTGCTGATGTGGTTTCAGTAGGGGAAAATCTCTTAGCAGATTAAGGCAGAAGCTAGGGAAGTGGAAGGGAGCCAGAGAGTAGACGGGGGAAAAAAAGCAACTAAGTCAGGGGACATAGCAGCAAATACAGGTGTGCTGCTAGGAGTAGAATCAATAAATATTCCACATTGTGCCCTTTCAAACATTAGACAGTATGCACTACCAAATTTAAGATGGCAGGAGACACAATAACGTTTCTAAGTCTGCTGCTAGGAGAATAAACAATATAAATTCCTAAATTAGCTCATTCAGCACTACATATTACGCACCAACAGTATGAAATGTTAACAGATCACTGCCCTCGTTTGCCATAATACAGTTCAGTATAATTTACAGGCACTAGGCTATCGGCAGTCCCGACAGGTAGGGCTAGGTAGGTCTTAACAATTTAAAGATGAAATATCTCGTACCTGAAGCTCTGCTGGTCGGCTGGGTGTAGACCCACAGCCGGCAGCGATTCTCCGGGGCTGCGGAGCTTGAAAGCCCTCTGAGGGCTGAAATCTGAAGCTCTGCTGGTCAGCTGTGTGTGGACCCACAGCCGGCAGCGATTCTCTGGGGCCACGGAGCTTGAGAGCCCTCTGAGGGCTGAAATCTGCAAAAATGCTAAATCCCTGCTTCACTTAAGCAGACTTAATCACTTAATCACACGTGAAACATGTCTGCCAGCCCCCAAGGTTACCCTCAAATGAGACATGTATTCAATTAGTCACAGAATGAAACAAAATAAAAACATAATTATTTTCTTGTTATAGTCTGCAACAAGAGGGCGTCATTATAAGCTGGTGGTAGTGGTGAAAGTGAGGTTCATGAAGAATGTGAGCAAATACTTCTTAGAAACATGAAAAACTGCCAACAGAAAAAGGCCTAATGGTCTGTCCAGTCTGCCCTATAATCTGGTATGTCCTCTACGGGTACATGACTATCCTCTTCCCCACTATGACCTACTCTGCTCCATTGAGCAGTTGGTTATGTCTATCCCACCCCCTCTTGAAATCCTGCATTGTTTTTTGACTAACAAGTGCTGTGGCCAGTTTAAGCCACCCCCTCAACACCTGCTCTGTAAAAAAAGGACTGCTTAGCTTCCTTCTGAAATAGACTCCGCCAGCCACTTTTCTGTTATTCTCTCTTATATTAGGGTTGCCACTCACTGTAAACAGCTTGCTCAAGTTCACTTTGTTTATATCATGCATGTATTTAAATGCTTTGACCATATACCCCCTCTCACCTCTGACCTCCAGAGAGTTCACATTGAGACTCCCCATTCTCTACTTGTACGTCCTCCCTTGCAAACCCTGTATCATCATAGTCACCCTTCCAGACATTGTCTCCTGCCTGCTTAATTCCTTCCTTATGTGAGGGTTCCAAAACTGGACACAGTATTCCAGCTGCAGCCTAACCAGTGTTCTGTACAGCAGCAAAACTACCTTTTTTCCTCCTGCTGCTGAACTTCTTCCCAATGCAGCCCAGCATTCTGTTTAACTTCTGTATTGCTTTCTACATTGTGTTGGAAACCACCACCCAGAGATCCCCTTCTTCCTTGGTCACCCTAACTTTAATCCCCCAGCCTATACTCAGATCAAGGATTTCTACTGCCTACATGCATGACTTCGCATTTTTTTGGCATTAAAATCCAGCTGTTAGATCTTGTACTACCACACGTGCCTCTCAAGGGTCTCCTTCAGTTTGCAGATACCGTCCTCATGATTGACCCTGACCCAGAGCTTGTTGTCGGCTGCAGAGAGGCAGATTTTCCTTGCAATACCTTCTTCTATGTTGCTGATACAGACCTTCAAGAGTACTGGCCAGTGCACTGACCTCTGTGGGACCCACTAATGACCTCTCTCACACACCTATGAATTACCTGTTTATCACCTGTCTTTGCATCCTCCCCCATTAGCCAGTTCCTCACCCATGAGCTCTTCGGGGAGAGAATGGTGGGCAGATGTTAAGACAGTTTCAGGCTACAAGACAGAAAAGTTTCAGGTTACAAGACAAGATTTGTTTGAAATTGGATGGAAGGGGAGATTTGCTGTTAACATTTAGATAATAAGATAAGATGCAAGTGAAATATTGCAATTTTCCAAAGTTGTCACAATGGTGTCAGGGGCTCTTTAAGGGGAATCCATATGTTTCCTTACAAAATTATTGTAAAGGTTACTATGAGGATCCAGTATGTAAATTGCTGGGTTATATTTATGTAACCCCCAGGCCACTTATTTAACTAGTGTGCGACCCCCATTTTTTGTAACACTTGCCCAGCTAAACTGGTGCCCTTATACTGGCATACTATTTACTTCACTAAAAAGGTAGGTACCAGCCTTGGCATTAGGATGTATACCTGGCTCATTTTCTAGAGGAAGAGACGGGTGAGGATACAGAAACAAACAACTTGAACCCTGTGTAAAAACACAACCCAGGTCCTGGGTGGAGACTGCTAGGCGTATGCTTGATCTAACCTGCTGAGGGAGCCCCAATAAATCCACACAACCTGAAGCAATAATCAGAATGTCCGTAATAGTGACTGGGATTGTGCAGCATGGCTTTATACAAAGATGGCAAGTAAAGCTGAAAGTGGACCCCCAAGGGTTGGTCCAGGCTGGACAGGCACAAAAATCCAAGAACTCTCCTTGCATTGCAGTACAGTCCATGAACAAAACAGAAACATCTTCTTCCCAAATTCCCAAACGTGCATCTGTGGACACAGGGCCTCGTACACGAGCATCTCTCTTTCTTTCCCATGAATGTTATTTAGTGAATCTGAGCCACACACTCAGAACTCCTTTCGAACATAGGTTCAATATGTGAAAACTCAGCCACACACCTTAACCTGCAGCATGGCCACTTGCTCAGGTAAAAATACTGGTGCACTTTATGAACCAGAAAGAACTGCCTTTTAAGTGCTTCGATGCATGGGCAGAGATTGCAGGGGGCATGGGGGAGAGTTTTGCGCCCCCACATGTATTTGGCCACTATTTTGTTTTGCCATTTTTGTGTGCTTTTTTTTTAGTTTATTAAGTTCATTTTTCCCCTGCACCTTTAAGTAGTGACCTGAGTGCCTGAGATGAGTCGCGCGCGCCACTTGTGCACATAAGCACACACGCGGAATTGTCCGTGGCTCTGCGCAGACACACTGCACTGAACAAAAGTGCTACAGGCAGGGGCAGAGCAGTTTGCAGCACTTCAGCCAGGGTAAGGGCCGGGGGGCCGGGGGCGGGGAATGAACAAACTGGGAGCAGACACACTGACTCCAGTACATGGCTGCGCCACCGCACATTTTTAAGTGGGAGCCCAGTTGTAAATCATGATGATCTGATCACATGATCAGTTCAGGGCTCCCACACACATTATCACATGTTGTCACGTGCACGGCAGTCCAAAGTCGGGATGGCTCACGCTACATTTTCCATTCCTGACCACCTCCGACCTCCAGGCTCCACCTCCCGGGACAGTGGGAGTGACAAGTTCAATCATGGCATGATTCCAGCAAGGACAGACAACCAATGACACCAGTGCACAATTGATGGGCAGATTCTACAGAATAGGACAGTCGATCTGATCAAGCATCGCCCCTGTAAGTGCTGTCCCACTTCTGTGCTTGGCGCAGCAGTTGTCTCATCGCATGGTTCAGCTGTGTCCAGGCATTGATTTGGAGAGGTTGTTTTCTCTGGTGCTGTGGTGCCTGGTGGCTCAACTTCTTCAGTGTGTGTGGAGCGGGACTCAGGCAGGGGAGACAGGGAGACGTCCTTTTGACTGTGTGATGTGACAGGACTGTGTGTGTTGTCACTCACATTTTGAATATTAAAAAAAAGACTAAATTACTCCAAGCAGCTCTGAGTCAGTGCGGAGAGACCTCAGACGAGGCGTGGCCTTGAGATTGTGGTTATGTGGGAGGAGGGTCAGGCCACAGGGCCCAGGTCTCAACTCTTGCTGCTGGCTGTGCTGCTTTTGTTTTGCAGCTATAGGAGCCTACTCACAAATATATTGTTTTAAAAATAAATCTCAGACATCAATCCACTCACTCTCAGTAAAAGTATAATAAATCAAGGCACCAGCAGCCCAGCCTCTGCAGACATTGTATGTGAGGGGTGGGGGAGAAGGGAAGGGAAGGTAAGGGGCTGGAAGTTTGAACTCATCAGCCTCTCACACACAGGCCAGCTTTGCAGGCTAAACTTTGCAAGTTTTCAGCTACTAGCTGCTACCTATCAAAATATTTAAATCTTTAAGTTGTCATTCTCTGACTCTAAGTGATTATTTTTTTTTACTGCGGTTCAACAAGTTAGTTGTTCAAATTAAGAAAGTAGAAACTAGACGTGTATGAGATTATCAAACTGCTACTGTCATAACCTTAACCTAAAAACCTACCAAACCAAAAAACCACCTTGAATAAAAAAAACATTTTATTCTGGTTATACTAGTTAAGTGACTGACTGTTTACAAATCAGAATAAAACAAGCCCACTGAGTTGTGGGGAAGGGGCTGGAAGTTAAATTAGAACTTGGAAGGGAACTGAGGAGAACTCATTAGCCTCACATGCAGCTTTACTATTGCAGCTGTCTTTTTGAGGTTCAACAAATTGTTTCAGAATAAATCAGAAGAAACTAGAAGTGAACTTTGTGAAGAGAGTAAAAGTGAATGAGAACTGTTACAGTGCCACAGAAACCTAACATACCAAACCCCAGACCACCTCTTGAATAAACAAGCATTTGCCAATGCCGAATGTTGTCTTGCTGGCGTTGGCATTGGTAGTGCAGGAGTTAGAGAGATGCATAAGAGGAATGGCAGTGAAGTATGGAACCAATGTCAACCCCAACCCACCCTGCAGAGACTGACAGGCATTGGGGTGTGCCTTTGGGTCATCGGCCATAACGCTCATGCCATTTCACCTCACCCTACCCTACCCTGCAGACACTGACAAGTGTTGAGGTGTGCCTTGGGGTGTTCGGGCTTTGCACTCACCCCATTCCATAAGGAAATACACTAAAATGGGTGCAGTATAGGAGAATGGGGTGAATTTTGGGGCCAAAGAGTCCAAGGTACACCTCGATGCCTGTCACTGGCTGCAGGGTGGAATGGCATGAGCATTACTGTCGACAATCCCAAGTCACAACCCTGATGCCTGTCAGCCCCTACAGGGTAGGGCGTTACAGTGGTAAAGCCTAATGCCCTGGGTGTTTCTTGGTATTTTCACTCCAGGTTTTCAACATGGGCTTTTTGTGACCCCACCGCATGAACAGTGACACTATCAGTTCATTAGCCAAAAGGTGATTTTGCACAATGACTATGCCATTTGGCACCACAGGTGCGAAAACACATTTCAAACAGGATGTGAAAAATGACAGCTACACTGTTCATGATGAGGTGTAAAAAAATGGTAATGTTGAAAATGTGGAGTGAAAATATAACAAAATTGGTGAAGTCACAAGCGTGTGTAGAAACTGCCCAACATACACCCATAATGCAATTATCTGGGGGAATTTTTACACCAGATTTCCAACATAGGCATTTTGGAACCTCCGCTCATGAACACTGGCACTGTGATTTTCTTAAACTGTCCCAAACATTGATTTCACACAGTGACTGCAACCATTGTGTGCCACAGATTCTAAAACATGTTTTAGGCAGCATGTGAAAAGCGACAGCTGTACTGTTCATCAGGCGGTGTGCAAAAATGACAATTTTGAGAATCTGGAGTGAAAATACAAAAAATTGGCGAAGTTACTAACGTGCATAGAAACTGCACAATGCACGCTGGTAACACAGTCATTTTGGGGAATATTTTCACCAAATATGCAACATGGGCTTTGTAGGACCTCTCCTTACGAACAGTGTCACTGTGATTTTCTTAATTTGTCCTAAAACATTGATTTCGCACAGCGACCGCACCATTGTGTGCCACATGTGTGAAATCACATTTTGGGCCAGATATGAAAAATGGCAGCTGTACTGTTCATAAGGAGGTGTGGAAAAATGGCAATGTTGAAAATCTGGAAAGAAAATATAAAAAATTCTCAAAGTTACAAGCGTACGTGGGAACTGTGCTACACACGCCTGTAACACAGTCGTTTTGGGGATTTTTTTCAGCAAATTTGCAACATAGCCTTTTTGGGAGCCTACCTCATGAATTGTGACACTGTTGTTTAGTGAATCTGTCCCAAAAGGTGATTCCACGCAGTGACCGCGAAATCACCTTTCAGGACCGATTAATGAAACAACAGTGGCTGAGTTCATGAGGTGGGTCCCAAGAACCCCATGTTAAAAATTTGGTGCCAAAATTCACAAAAATGTCTGAGATATGCACCAAAGTTGAAAAAAAATCCATTTATGCCATTATACAGCTTATCGGCATTTCTTCAGTTCGTGGTCGGCTTTGAAGAGTGCAGATGTGTTCCCGGTCCACCGAAGATCATCGTGCCAGGCTACAGAGGTAAATATGGGGTGAGGTGGGGTGCAGGGAGGTGGGATACATAGAGGGTGGGTGCGGGCTGGGAGAGGGGGCACCGGAGACAATGAAGGACCATTTTCTGTTTTACAGGTTTAAAAAAATGAAAAAAACTTTGTGGGAAGGTTTTTTTTTTTCACAGGTGTGTCTTGGCATACTGGGGTGTTCTCACAGTGTGCCATCTGTGTTACTTTATGAAGGGGCTGAAGCCAATGGGGATTGGGTCCCCCATCAGCACACAAAACGTGTCCATGTTGGGGGGGCACATGACGCCTGAGGGATTGGGCACCCCCTCGGCAGTCAAATTCAAACAGGGGCACATTATGCTGATGGGGATTGGGCTCCCCCATTGGCAACTTGGGAGAGGGCATGCCGACAGGGGGGTTGGGCACCCCCGACATCGGCTTTCAGGTGGCACTGTAACACCACCATGTTTACTGAAATGTTATACCAGGCAAGGCACGCCCTGCAATGACGGGTTGTTCCCTGATTGCAGCAGCGAAATAGTTTTAAGTTGGTGGCATGCTTTTCAACTGCTGTCATACACAGACATGGTATTTAATTCATGCCACAAAGTCCAGCCCGAAAAAGCAGTGGCGCCATTAGCCACAACACCACCGCACCTTCAAAACCTGCTATTCCAAGCTACCCCAATATGTTGCTTGCACGTGCACAAGACAACATAAAAAAAAAATAATAATAAAGCACTATTTACTACTGGTTATACACTTAGTGACTGTAGTGTTTATTAATCAGAATAAAAAAAATCAAGCCCTCTGAGTTGTGGGAAAGGGAAGGGGCTGGAAGTTAACTTGGAAGTGAACTGAGAACTCATCAGTCTCTCAGCTTGCTGCTTGCAGCTTTATTACTGCAGCCAGGCAGCTATCTTTCTGCAATCTGCTCTGAGTGATTTTTTTTTTCAGGTTCAACAAGTTGTTCTTGTTTGGTTCAATTCAAAATAAATCAGAAGAAACTAGAAGTGAACTTTGTGAACACAGTGAAGTGACTGAGAACCGTTACACTGCCATAGAAACCTAACGTACCAAACCCCCAAACCACCTCTTGAATAAAAAAAAACAAAACAAAAAACACTATTTTACTACTGGTTATACTTAGTGACTGTAGCGTTTACTAATCAGAATAAATAAAAATACATCAAGCCCTCTGAGTTGTGGGGAAGTGAAGGGGCTGGACGTTAAGCTGTAAGTGAACCGAGGACTCATCAGCCTCACAGTTTCCAGGTTGCAGCTTTATTTTTGCAAATTCAACCAGCAGCTATATACTGTGTCTCTAGTTAGTCTCAAGTCTTTATATTACTATTATATATTTTACAAATCAAATCACAGCATGCAGAGGCAGTGTGTCTGGGGGAAGGGGCTGGAAGTTGGAACTCAGCCTTAGCTTGCTGCTTTATTTAGCAAAATTTGCAGCTAACGTATATTATCCTGGACCTGGTTTAAAAAAAAAGGTTTGCTTCTGTAGAACTTTGATTTTTATAATTAATCTAAACAGTCAAATCTACTTCACAGTCTGTCTAAGAGGAAATCTATCTCTTCGGGAAGGGGCTGGCAGACACTGCTTGTTGCTTTCTTTAGCATCAGATAATATCTTTTTCTGGACCTGGTTTAAAAAATGTTTCCTTCTGTATAATTTTCTTTTATTTAATCATCTAACCAGTCAAGTCCACTCCACGTCACAGACTGAGAGGAAAACAGGAGGCTTTATTGACTGTAGAGGTAGGGCCTTCACTCAGATTGTACATTTATCAAACAGCTAATAACCCCAGATCATCTAGGCTCATTAAAAAAAAATTTAAAGAAAACCCCTCGTAGTCCACGTCTCGTATATCTTTATGTAACGCATCTGTTTTGTCAGAGCTACTACTGAACTCGGAGCAGTCATGCACGCTTAGCCTTAGTGAGTGAGCTAACGTTGAAACACTACTTAAACGGTTGAAGTTCATTCAGCCTATTATTGCAAGTTGTAACTCGACTGAGTTGGCTAAAATTGATCATGGACATTTGCAAGTTTTTTGAAAGACAACAAACTGCTCTGATTCTGAACGGCCAGCCCCTGATCCACAGCAGCAGTGGTAGGATGTTACAACACCTCCTGGCCCAGCAGCTGCATCAGCTTCTAGTGGGCACTTACTTGCAGTGCAAGCACATCAAGAGTATTATATCATATCTTCAGAGGTAGTGAGTATGAGCAGGTCTTCTATCACCACAGATACCACAGAATGAGATGATTTGGCCACCCCAACTATCCCTATGGATCTTGGAGAAAAATGCAATGGACCTAATCAGCCACATTTGCCTGATTTTCCAAAGAGAATGTTTGGGAAACACAATTGATCATTTTCTGTTTTCCATTACACAAAATTTCCTTGGATTGAATATTTGGTTCAACAAGATGCTGTATTCTGCTTTCCATGCCATCTCTTTCATACATGTGGAAGATTCATGTATCAAAAACAGAGTGAGAGATTGGAAAAAACTCTCAGAAAAGTTGTGTAAACATGCTGTTTCCCAAGTTCATGTGAAATGTATGGAAAAGTGGCAATGCTTCAAACTTTGTCAAGAAACTGGTTCAGTTGCTATGAAGCATTCAGCAAGCCATAAAACTCTCGTTGAAAGAAACCGTGATTATCTTGCAAAGGTTTGTGATATCATCAGGTTACTTTTGAGACTTGGTTTACCATTTCGAGGGCATGATGAGGGGAAGGGATCTAAACTGAAAGGAATATTCCTTGAGTTTTGTGATTTCTTTTCAAAATTTGGCGATTCTTTCAGGAAAATGCAGGATGGTTATTTTAACTACACAAGCCCTGACTTTCAAAATGAAGTGCTGCAGATTTGTGCAGATTTGGTTTGCAAAGAAATTGTAGGAGCAGTGAGTAAGACTGGTTTTTAACTATACTTGCAGATGAAGCCAGGTCTTTTAAGACAGAGCAGCTTTCTTTTTGCATCAGATATGCAGAAAACCTAGACGTTAAAGAGAGATTCTTGTGTTTCACCAATTGCTCAGCTTCCAGAAATGCAAATGGCATTTATAATAAGAGATGTAGCGAATTTAAATTCCGACGGCAAAGTGAACGCTAAGTGGGCACTTTGCGTTGCAAGTGGGCAATGCAAAGTGCTCACTCCACTTTGTCATTACCACTTCGCATTAAGGCGGAATGGCAAAGCGAAGTAAGGAGAAGTCATTGTTTTTAATGGACTTCGGATTCCTCATTATGATTCTAAGTGATCCACTTGGTGTTTCAGATTTGGCAGCCCCCCACACATCACATGGCTTATAGTACTGTAAGTCACATACTCTTTAGCTAGGCAGGAAGGAAGTGAGTCATACAAGCAGACACTTTTACTTTCTCCTGTGCAGACGGAGAGAGAAGAGTGTGTTTTGTGACTGCTGATACTTTGAGAGCAGAGCGAGGAGATTTAAACTTTGATTTAGACCCAACAGCTGTTTTAAAAGCTACATTTTTTTTGTCTTTTCTGTACTCTTTTTTACTTAATTTGTTCTTTCTGTAAATTTTATTTTTCTTACCTTTATAAGTAGTTAGTTGTTTGCCCCCCCCCCCGGAAGCAGGACCAGCACCGCCTCCTGTCCTGACTCTGAGGCAGTTGAACCACCACCACCAAGTCCAGCACAAGGTCCTCTGGAGCAGGATGTACCTGTTCCCCTGGGCCCAGGTGTGGGTCCCATCCCTGATCAGCATTGTGACCAGTCGGCTGCCAGTTCATCTGGCCCTCACCTGCCTGTGCCTGGTCCTCCCCGCACCTCCATTGTTTGGCAGTTTTTTTGACTGTGTCGGGGGGGACAGCAGTGTGGCCAAGTGCTGCCTATGTGAGGTGGAGGTGCATCATGGCCCCCGGGGGACTCACCTGGGGACTGGGGGCCAGCACACGCATATGCTCAATCACCACCAGTTGGAGTGGCAGGCTGCCACAGAACGGACCATGCCTGCACCTTCTGGCCGTTCTGTGGCAGAGTGTGCAGCTGTGCGTGGTGGCATGCCTAAGAAGAGAAGGGCCACAGCAGCACCTGCTGCTACACAAGGATTGCATAGAGGGACATCAGTTGCAAATTATGTCCATGCTGGAACTGCTGCTGGATCACCATGGGATCCCACACTAGTTTTTTTTTCCTCACACCATGTGCCCCTCCACACCTTCCTTGCTGTGTTATAAAATGTATTCCTCCACCATCCCCAACCCTTGTATGTAATTATGCCCTTTTTTGTTGTCTTCCATATGCGTGACACTTTGTATTCTGAGCAGTGCAAGTATACTGTGCTAAACTGCATATGTGCAGTTAGTCTTCTTTCCAGTCTGTGTATGTACTGCAGACACTGTCCAAATCCCTGACTTAAAAACACTTATTAATGAGTACAATGGTGGGATAGTGAAGCCTGGAGAGATAGTACAAAACAGGCTTAAAATACATCCAAGTAACTATTAAAAAAAAATAATTTTGTGATTTGTGACGTGATCTTAAATCGTGATTTGTGACTGCATTTGTGACCGTGATGATGAAGAAACGTGAATGCCTATGGTTGTACTTTCCTGGGCCCCAAAGAGGTGTGGCACAAAACTCCCCGACTTAAAAACACTCATTAATGAGTACAATGGTGGGGTGGTGAAGCCTAGAGAGATACTACAAAACAGGCTTACAATACATCCAAGTAACTAGTAAAAAAGATTAATGTTGTGATTCCTGACGTGATCGTGAATCGTGAATTGTGACTGCATTTGTGACCGTGATGATGAAGAATGTGATTTGTATCACAAGTGACTCGTGATGATGGTCCTGACTTAAAAAGGCATATTAATGAGTACAATGTTCATGCGGAATTATGCACCACACCTGTCCAGTACTCTGAAGGGAAGCCAAAGAAACAGCTGTCACTTAAATTACAGATGGAGATTGGGCCTTAAAGAGATGCAAATGCACAGACAAATTAAGATTGCACTGTGCACTGAAGAGATGCAGATGCAAAGGCACAACACCTAACCAGTGCTTACCATCAGAAATTCAAATCTGGAAAAGAATTCCTTTTCAGTTGGGGCGGGCCACGTGGGGGGCAGTGTACTGCACTGCTGCAGTAACAGTCAGTAGTACTAGTAAAGATACCACAAAGAAGTACAAAAATCACACAGCTGCAGTGGATAGCAGCTTCACATTGCTGAAATTATTATGTGGCACAATAAAAGGTGTCTGACACGCATCACACACATATTCACAAACATACTAAGTAATGCATAGCAAATTGAAAACTTCAGTAATATAACCACATATTTTAAACAAACTAAAATTATGCACTGCTGCACCACAACAATCAGCAAAAAAAATGGCAAGAATTATTGAAAATATTACTGTGTGTACATTAACACAGTTATACAAGAAAAATATCACCAATCGTCTTTTTCTCCAAGTTAATCTACCTACACCACAGATACGTCCCTCCCCCAAAGCACACTTCCACTGTCTCTCAGTACACAGACTCAATGTTGTACATTAACATTCAAAATCCACACACAAATGATAAACACTGGATGATATGAGCACAGGAGGGTTTCCTGTAATCGATGAACTAACGTTCCAGCAAAACAAATGACCCCAAAAGGCTTTTTTAACAGCTTTTAGAAGGTTTGAATTGCAGAACTCTCAGAGCAGATTGTCTCCTACAGCTTCATACACACACTACCCCAAACTGAGGCTATGCAGAACAATCTAGAGCCCATGTGACCTGAAATCCCATGAATCACTGCAAAATTCGCCTTTGGAGCTTAAAAACAAGGCAAGTGAGGCGAACTATATTGTTTTCAATGTACTT
The DNA here is from genome assembly GCA_016271365.2 of Neoceratodus forsteri. Taxonomy (NCBI): domain Eukaryota; kingdom Metazoa; phylum Chordata; order Ceratodontiformes; family Ceratodontidae; genus Neoceratodus; species Neoceratodus forsteri. Next base: position 1,065,343,251 of record CM028135.1, read on the forward strand.
ATGCCTAAAATTGGTGGAGTAGTGATTTGGGAAGGCGAATGTGAAGTCATTGTTTTCAATGGACTGCATTACCCATTATAATCTGATACTCAACCCACATGCGTGAGCATTCATCACCGCCTTCATTCATGGATCACTTCGTGAGCGAGGGGCCACTTCACCCACCACTATTTATAATGCCAAAAAGAAAGCTTTAGAGACAACCAGATTGCAGAGTCTGCCAATAGTTGCACAGTCTTATGACGGTACATCCATAATGTCAGCACATCTTACAGGAGTTCAGCAGCGGCTGAAAAGAAGACTATCTATTAACAATGTATGTTCATTGTATTGCTCACAAGCTCAACCTTGCCCTTGTAGAATGCTGTAAAGTCAATCGTAGTGCTGTAGAGTTTTTTAATGTAATTGAGAAACTGTACTCAGTGTTTGCTGCACCAACCAATCATCAAGTGTTTCTCGTTATGCAGAAAGCTTTGAGTCTCAAGCAGTGAGAGATAGTGCAGTTGAACGATACACAGTGGGCATGCAAGTGGAAAAGTGTGCTTGCAGTACAAATGCAATACACTGCCATCATGCAGTGCCTTAAACAACTCAGTGAACAGGGAGAAACATGGTCTGTGGAAGCAACTGGTCTCTATCAGCATATGACTGGTGTGCAGTTCATTGCTTGCTTAATTATCTTCCAAGATATTCTTAAAATAGTTCATATCGCTCACAAAGGACTTCAAGGCAGCGATATCACACTTGCAAAAGCTTCCTGCATAGTAGAAAACATGAGCGTGTACTTTACAAAATGCAGAACTGAAGGAGGCTGGAATGAAATGTGGAAAGAAATTACAGAATTCTGCAAAGAGCATAAGATTGCGGTGCCAGATGATCATGAAGATACACAGCAAGGTGAACAAGCATCAGCTCCAAAATAAAGAAGGGTTGTAAAAACCTTAGCACATCTTAAAGACTTCCTTGTATCAACCACTTTCAGTCAAAGAGAGGGTGTAGAACTAGAAGAGGCTGCATCTGCAAGTACACGTGCCAGTGCACCTGAAAAATCTCGGTGGCATCAGCAGTTATATTTACCTGTTTTAGATGCCATGATTGGAGAGTTAGGGAGGCAATTCTTGAAAGAATCCATGGAAATTGCTGGAGCCTGTGATTCAGTGTTAAAGTGCAACAAAAATGGCATTCAGCCACTCTTGTGGCAGAATGCAGATCCACTAAACATAAATCCTCATCTTGTAGCTGCAGAAATGGAAATGTTTGCCAGTAGTGAATCTCCTATTACTTTGCAGAGGCTTCAAGAAGAAGTATCTCAGATCCTCTACCCAAACTATTACAGACTTATTCAGTTAGCTCTCACTTTGCCTGTCAGGACAGCCACATCTGAACAAAGCTTTTCTGCAGTGAGACGGATTAGAAACTGGTTACGTTCAACCATAGGAGAAGAAAGATTTTCTTCAGTGGCTCTTCTTCACATAGAAGCTGATTTGACTGCAAAACTGATCCCAGAGAACATTGTAGATGTTTATGCTAACCGAAGGGAGAGAAGAATGCAATTACATTAAAGTATTTCTGTATTAAGACAATGTAAAAGTATCTGTTAAACCATCAGTGAGAGATTAATACAGTCACATGCAACCTGTTCAGCCCCACCCCCAGTCCACCCCTGCCCCACCCCATCCCCCCAAATGTTAAAGGCAAACTACACCCCTACTTAGATGGCGTTCCTCCCACCCTTGGCCCCAACCGACAGACTCTGCCATTCTTCAGGGTTACACCATTCAACCCCTCATTCCCCACTGAAATGCTAGAGGTCCCATACATTACTTGTCACAAACACTGGGAGACACAGAGAAAATATACTGCACTCACTGGGGTCCACAGTTTAACTTTCTTCATTCACACTGATGATACCATGGGCACTGACAGGTGTGATCCAGCCTTATCTATGGGCACATACACCCCTGACTATCCACTCCCCTAAGAACATTTGTGGAGATCTAGTCTCCCTTTCAGTACTCACAGAACTTGTTCTGTCCATTGGGCATGGAACAACCAAAAAGAAACAGGAAAGGCACTTTTCTGGGTAGCCGGTCCACGCAGTCTATTTCAGGTCCTATACCAAGGCAACTGAAAACACCTCAGAACATTCAGAGGATTGCCCCTTGAGTCCACAGAGAACAAGCAGATCCTTCCACTTCACTGGGAGTAGAAATCAGGAATATGTGCTGTAGTCTTGTCTCCACCACTTCACTGGAAGCTGGAAATGACACTTGACTAGGGTGAGAAATCCCGGACCCTCTGTCAGAGCCCACTGGCAGTACTTCTGCCACTCTCACCTCCTCACTCAAGCTCACACTCACTCAAGACTACACTCACTCAAGACTGAGTATTCTAAGCTCCGAAGAGCAGCTATCCACAGAGTGTGGCTTATGCTGCTGCGAGAGTTCTAAAATGACCTAATCATTCCTCCCTCAGGTTAGCTGAGTAAACAATGATGTCATTATGTAAGGAGCCCCTAATGAGCTCCCTACCATCTGCCTGCTACCGTCCTAACAATAATACTGATAGGATTCTAGTAACCCCAGGGACTGGGTGGTTACATTTAGAAAATGTTTTCAGTAAGACAGAAAAGTACATTTAAAATTGTGACGTGGAGGCATCCATTTTGTGGGCAGGGAGGGTGCTGTGATGATGTCACTGCTTCACCAGCTCTAACAGTATGCAATTAAGCAGGTTAAAACAAACTGCTCCTACAGACAGAGATCTTGTTCTATCATGAAGAGAAGCACTGGATTCTTTTCTTGCACTCTGCCAAACATAAAATCCTGGGTGTTCCTCAGAATATAATAGAATCACTGACAGCACAGTCAGAATGTTCTCACTTGCTGCACTGCACACTGTTAACAATGGTGAGGCTAGCCAGCCCGGTGGCATTGAGCGTTGAGGCACTGGATGCCACACCTTGCTCCACGCTGGTGACCTGGGTTCGGTAGAGAGACCCGGGTTGCTGGGGGTCGGCAAGAGAGGGAGAGGACAGAGCATCCTGAGGACAGCTCTTCTCTCCCAGAGGGAGGGCCAAGGGCTGTCCGGTGTCCCAGTGACCACTGATGGAGATCGGGGGTCACTGCAGGATGATTGGCTCATAACAGTGGGGCGAGCGTGATGACGTCGGCAGGGTTGCCATGCGCCAAGACATCACTGCACATCATGCTCACGGGTGGAGGGGGCAAGGGAAGTACGTAAAAAAAAACTGGAGGTTTGTGGAGATGATGGGGACTCTGGTGACACGGCCCACATCCCAGCATTGGCCCGCACAACAGGATCCTCCCCAAGGCCCCAACATGAGCAGTCAGGTAGGATCCCTTGAGTCTGCAAGGTCACCAAGGGCAGGCAAACCTTCTCCCTGGGGTACCCAGTTGCAGGGGGACTGGGTCTGGACTGGGCTGTTTGGGTGGGGAGTTCTTGTATGGTTTAGGCAGGGAGTGAGAGGCCCTCATTGGGAGGGTACCCCAGAAGGATGTCCTACCTCCTGGGTGCATAAAAAGAATTGTCAAAAAAAAATGGTGAGACAGTGACATCATCATAACACCCTTCCTGTCTACAAAATGGATGCCTCTAAATCCTTATTTAACAAGTATTTTTCTGTCCTACTGAAAACATTTTCTAAATATGACCCAGCAATTTACATACTGGATCCTCATAGTAACCTTTACAATAATTTCATAAGGAAATGTACGGATTTCCTTTAAGGGGTGATGTAAGGACATGGGATACCACTTTGTCGGGTATTATTTTGATAAACAGAAACTTGGTTCCCTGAGTTTCAGGAACCTGATGCCAGCTGCCAGAAACATGGTTGCCCAACATTGATATTTTGCCCGTGGCAGAGTTATTTAGATAACTTAAAGGAGGTGTGGGGGCAAACCCACCCCGAAGAATGAAAGTAACTCTGCTGTGGGAAAATTTCCAGTGTTGGGCAACTGTGTTTCAGGCAGCTGGCATCGGGTTCCTCAAACTGGGAGAACCGAGTTTCTGTCTTTCATAATATATCCCCAGGAATGGGGGGGGGGAGGATTTCTGGGACAGGAGACTCTTCAAGGGTGATGGCCTTCACTTGACAAAAGAGGAGCTAGTGCACTAGAGCAAAAGTTTGATGTCTACATCAGATTTTTAAACTGACTGCAGGGGAGTCCAGGTCTAGGGAATCCATGGTGGATGCTAAGCAGATAGGGATACTAGATAGGACTTACCCACATCCAGTGGACAGTTACTTCAAAGAGGGTACAGGAAATGCAGTAGAGTTTAGAGGGTCAAGGGGAACAATACCAGTGAGGAGGAAAGTGAAATGTATAAGCACAAACAAGGAGGGAAGAGAAAGCGAAAAGCAAAAGGACACAGTAGCAGAGTTAGAGCAGGGGTCAAATGGAAGGGGGGGTATGCCTTAATGCCAGGAGCCTAGGCAACAAACTCATCAAACTCCAGGCACTGATGGCAGACACTAAAGTGGACCTGGTGGCCATCACTGACACATGGGCCATAGATAAAAATGACTGGGAGATGACGGTCCCTGGGTATTCATTATTCAGGAGGGATAGAAGAACTGGTGGGGGGAGGAGTTATCCTTTTTGTCAAGGAGGGCATTGAAGTGGCAGAAGATGGAAGTATTAGGGGTAGCAGTGGGGAAGCTGAATCAGTATGGCTGCAACGCATGGCAGCCTCAGGCAGGAAACTGCACTTAGGGGTGATCTATAGGCTTTCAGGGCAATGGGAGGGAAGGGACAGAGAACTCTAGGAGGAACTTAAAAGAGGGGAAGCAAAGGGGGGAAGTAGTGGTGGTGGATTACCTGAAGCTGCCTGACATTGACTGGGAGGTCCCAGTGGGCAAGAGTGCCAGGAGTCACATATTACTGGATGCCTTCCAAGACTGTCTACTGGTGCAGCTTATTAAGGAACCTTCCAGGCAGAATTTGATCCTTGATGGGGTGCTCACCAACTCAGAGATGGTGGATACTATGGGAGTAGGGGAGCTGCTAGGGAACAGCAACCACAATTCCGTGTGGTTTGAATTAACATAGAAACGTAGAAGTTGATGACAGAAGGAGACCGCTAGGTCCATCTAGTCTGCCCATTTGTTTTAGACCTATTTTGACAGTCTAGTTGCCCTTTGTAGTGAGGGCTCCCTTGTGTCTATCCAATTCATTCTTGAATCCTTCTGCAGTGTTGACCCCCACATTGGCCCCCGGGGTCGGCAACCAACAATCAAGAACCAAAGTCCTTGACTTTAGAAGGGTGCACTTTGATAGGTTGAAGGAACTAGTCAGGGTTAAGTTAGTAGTGATGGAGGACATAAAGGGGGGGTAGAGGTGAGATGGGGGCAATAAAGGGAGCCATCCTCAAGGCATCGAAGGCAAGCATAAGAAAATAATCTAAAAAAGGTCAGGGAAGTGGTAGGGCCTAAAAGAAGGCCTTCTATAAATAAAAGGAAAAGCAGGGAGAGGCAGAATGGTAGGATTATCTATAGAAAAATAGGGAGGCAAAGAGGGCCATCAGGGGGGCGAAAGCAGACACAGAGCTGTGTATTGCAGAGGGGTTCAAAAATGGAGCAAAACAGTTTTTTTAGATACAACAGAGAAAAAAGGAAAAAAGGGGAGGCATTGCACAGCTAGTTCATACTAAAGAATCATACTAAGAATTTGCAGGAGCTAGGAGGCTGTGAGGCCCATGATTTCTCCTTTAGTTAATAATAGTTAATTTTAACATCAGAAGAGATGAATTTGTCTAGTCTACGCTTAAATGATGACTTGGAATTACTAATGATTACCTCCAAGGGTAGCGCATTCCAGGGATTAATGGTTCTAATAGTGTAGAAATATTTCCGTCGCATTAAATTAAAGTTTCTGCCCTGTAATTGTAAAGGGTGGCCTCTAGTGTTGAAGATGTTGTTTTTAAATTCCAATCCCAGTGTAGTCATTAAAAAAGGGTACTGCATGATATCACACATAAAAAGAAGGCCTTCCCTCAGACGTCTGGTGGACAGTGCCATTAAATTCAAAGATTTCAATCTGGATTTGTAAGGGACATGATAAAGACCTCGGATGAGTTTGGTGAATTTCCTTTGTACCTTTTCCAGTTGCATAATATCATATTTCCTAAATGGACACCATAATTGTGAAGCGTAATCTAAATGTGGACGAACATATGCTCTGTACAATGGCATCAATACTTTGTCATCTCTTGATTTAATATTTCTTTTTATAGACCAAATTACTCTATTTGCTTTTTGAATAGTCTCAATCTGTGAACCAGGTAAAACATCCTCTGTGATATGGACCCCTAGATCTTTTTCTGTAGATGTATTTATTAGTATCTTATCATCTAATTTATATGTGTAGCTTGGGTTATTTGGGCCCAAGTGCATAACTTTACATTTATTATGATTTAATTTCATTTCCCACTTCATGACCCATTGTGAAATGTAATTAAGATCTTTCTGAATAGATGCTGTATGTTCAGGGTTGGAACAAGGTCCTCCGATTTTCGGATCGTCAGCGTATTTTATTGTGGTAGAGTAACAATTATGCGTCAGATCTACTATAAAAGCTTGAAATAGACATGAGCCCAGAAAGGAGCCTTGTAGAACCGCACTAGTGACTGAACCAATATCAGATAGCTGACCATTAATTAACACTCTTTGAGTTCTTCCTGTTAACCAGTTGGTTATCCATTTAACTATGTTATGGTTAATGTTTAGAGTGTGTAATTTTTTATTAAGGCCCAGTGAGGCATAGAATTGAAAGCCTTGCTAAAGTCAATGAAAACAATATCATAAGGGGATTTATTGTCAAGTTGATGGCTGACCTCTTCGTAAAAGCATAGTAAGTTTAGTAAGTTACTTAAGCAACTGCCGCCTTTTTTGAACCCATGTTGGTCATTATCCAGATTGTCAAAAGTGGTAGAAATCAAATACTTTATTATGCTTTCCAGTACTTTGCATAATGGAGATGTTAAGCTGATGGGCTTATAGTTTTTCCAGTTGTTATGTGGCCCTTTCTGAGTTCATCGTGGCATGCAGGTGCAGACAAACTCATTGCTATGAGAGGAGCTATACAGGGGTGTGCCCAATGGACAGCTCCGTTTCTTGGGGCAGGTCAGCAGCAGGTGAATCAGTCAGCAGGCTGGCGATGACTCCTTTTCAGCTGTTGGGGCAGAGTTGGACAGCTTTTCAAAGGACAGAGCCATACCAATAGTGGCGTGACTCAGTCCCTTAATGTTGCATTCCTGCACTGCATTCCTGGTTGCACATTCACTCTGCTGTATCTTACAACAGTGTGAACTCGCTGAGCCCAGGCTGTCAGCATGCCCTCTCACCATTAAAAAATAAACAAACCAATGGGGCTGCCCAATCCCCCTGTCAGCATGCCCCTTCCCAGTTCACTTGCCCATAGGGGAGCCCACTCCCCTTCAGCATAATGTCCCCCACCAATTTGTTGTGTACTGAGGGGGGTGCCCAATCCCCCTCTGCTCTTGCCCCCCCAACTCTCAGTATGTGCTGACAGGAGTGCCCAATCCCCATCGGCTACAGTCCCCCATCCAAAAAACACTCAGGTGGCATGCTGGGAGCCCACCTCAGTTTGCCAAATGTCCCTGTAAGAAAGAAAACCTTCCCATGACATTTTTACATTTTTTTAAAACCTGTAAACAAGAAAACAGTCCCTCGTTGAGTCTGGTGCACCTCCCCCAACCCACACACTCCCTCTGTGCACCCCAGCTTCCAACACCCCCCACCCCATACTTACCTCCAGAGCCCGGCGTGATGATCTTCGGTGGAGCAGGAACATGTCTGCACTCTTGAAAGCCGACCGCGAACTAAAGAAATGCCAGTAAGCTGTATGATTGCGTAAATGGGTTTTTTTCAACCTTGGTGCATATCTCAGCCATCTGTGTGAATTTTGGCACCACATTTTTAACATGGGGTTCTTCGGACTCCACCTCATGAACTCAGTGACTGTCATCTGGTTATTCAGTCTGGAAAGGTGATTTTGCGGTCACTGTGTGGAATCACCTTTCGGGACCGAGTAACAAAATGACAGCGTCACTGTTCATGAGGTGGGCTTCCAGAAAGCCTATGTTGAAAATGTGGTAAAAAAATTCCAAAAATGACTGTGTTATGAGCGTGCGTTGCGCAGTTTCAATGCACACTTGTAATGTTGCAAATATGTAATATTTTCACTCCAGATTTTAAAAATTGCCATTTTTTTACACCTCCTCCTGAACAGTACAGTTGTCATTTTTCACATCCTGGCTGAAATGTGTTTTCGTACTTCCGGCACAGAATAGCGCGGTCACTGTGGCAAACCAGTATTCAGGACAGATTATGAAAATCACAGTGACACAGTTCATGAGCAGAGGTCTCAAAATACCTATGTTGAAAATTTGGTGACAAAAGTCCATAAAATTAGTATTTTTGTTTGTTTGTTTATTCGCTTAACGGGTAAGCACACTGGAAAACTAATTCCTTTTACAGGTGCGACCCACATAAAAACATACATATACAAAACAAAAGACATACATATACAATACAAATATAGCAGACCAAAAATGTCTTTGTTACAAAAGAAAATAATCATAAAAAACATTTACAATTAAATTGTAATTCAAAAAACATCCTCAATTCATCTGCAAACACTTTAGCAGAATGCAACTGTCTTATATCACAAGGAATTTCATTCCAGATAGATGGAGCAATATAAGCAAAGGCTCTCTGTCCACAATTAGTTCTCATAAATGGTATTTTGAGAACAAAACCATCTGTCCTATGTCTGGAAAAGTAACCCTTGTCATACAGCCTCAACAGGTTACACAATTTTTGTGGGACTCCAGAATTAATAATTCTATGTGTAAATTTAGCTACATAATAATGGAAGTTCAATGGAACCAGAAGCCAACCTATCTCTTTCAAAATTTCGCAATGATGAGACAATTTAGGATAATTTAAAGCAAATTTAGCAATCAATTGAAGTAAAGTAGATTTCTTAGAAATTATTGTCACAGAAGCAGTATCAGTTACAAAGGCAGCATAATTTACAATAGGAGCTAAACAATGATTGGAAATAGCTAACCTAGACTCCATAATAAGAAATGAACGAATTCTATATGAAGGGCCCATTCTACAGTGAATTCTCAAAATTACCCTCATAAAATGAGGTTCATAAATTAAATTAGAATCTAAAAAGACCTCAAGATACTGAAATGTGTCCACTTGCTCAAACAATGATCCATCAAGAGATTTGACCTGCAGACACTGGCCCACAGTTCTTAATCTCGCCGTGGTTCCAAAAATCACCTTTGTTTTCGGTTTATTTAAAACCATCTTACTAGAAGTAAGAGACAATTGAAAATTTAACATTTCTTTTGTTAGGGAATCACTTAGATCACCAGCAGAAGAGCCCTGCATATATATTATTGCATCATCTGCATAAAGAGTTAAAAAAGCGTTGTTAATTACTTTCACTTGCTGATCAAAAAACAAATAGAATAAAAGTGGTCCTAGTATGGAGCCTTGAGGGACCCCACACTTTATCATTGCAGATTCAGAAATTACACCTCCATATTTAACCCTTTGAAACCGATCACTCAAATAATCCCCTATCCAAGCCAAAAAAGACTGTCCTGCTCCCAAAGACCCTAGTCTAGAAATTAACAATTGATGGTCTACTGAATTGAATGCCTTGGTCAAGTCCATGAACACGGCCCCAGTCAAACAACCTTTATCCATACCATCCAGTACCGTGTTTGTGAACTCGACCAAGGCAGTCTCCATGCTTCTACCTTTGCGGAAGCCATGCTGGTTCTGAGACAACAGACCCAAGGAATCCACATATTCAATCAATTGATTCTAAACTATCTTCTCCTGGACTTTAGCCAGGACAGATAAGATTGAAATCTGTGTGTAATTACCAAACTCCTGATGTGAACCAGACTTAACAAGCATTTGTCAATGCCGAATGTTTGCTTACTGGCATTGGCAGTGGTAGTGTAGAAGTTACAGAGCTGCATAATAGGAATGGCAGTGAAGTATTGAACTGAAGCCAACCCCACCACCACCCTGCAGAGAGTGACAGGCATCGGGGTGTGCATTTGGGTCATCAGGCATAACGGCCACGCCATTTCACCACACCCCACTCTGCAGAGACTGACAAGTGTGACGTGTTCCTTGGGGTCTTTGGCTCTTATGCGCACCCCATTTCATTAGGAATACGTGAGATGGGAAAAGAGTAGAGAATGGGGTGAAGTTTAAATAAAGAGTCCAAGGCATACCTCGATGCCTCTTAGTGACTGCAGGGTGTGGAATGGTATGAGCATCACAGGCAAGAATCCCAAGTCACACCCTGATTCCTGTCATTCTCTATAGGGTTGGGCGATTTAGTTGAAAAGCCTAATACCTCAGGCATTCATTGGTATTTTAACTCAAATTTTCAACATGTTTGTTTTGTGACCCCACCTCATGAACAGGGGGATATCAGTTTGGTAATGAAAGCTGCTTATGCACAGTGACTGATGGATTTAGACCACAGGTGCAAAAATATTCGAACAGGCTGTAAAAATGACAGCTGTACTCTTTCATCAGGAGGTGTAAAAATGGCTATGTTGCAAATGTGTAGTAAAAATATTTAAAAAATGGTGAAGTCACGAAAGTACATAGAAACTGTGCAACGCACCGTTATATAAGTAGGTTGGGATATTTTATAGCAGATTGTCAACTCAGGCATTTTGGTGCCTCCGATCATGAACAGTGTCACTGTGATTTTCTTTATCTGTGCCGAACAATGATTTCCCACAGCGACCACGCATCTCTGCACTGAAAGTGTGAAACACACTTCCGCCATGTTGTGAAAAATGGCAGCTGTACTGTTCATAAGGAAGTGTTGAAAAATGCCACTAGTGAAAATCTGGACTGAAAATATTACTAAGTCATGAACTAACGAGGATCGTGGAAACTGCACAATGCTCACCGTAACACAGTCATTTTATGGACTTTTGTCACCAAATTTTCAACATAGCCATTTTAAGACCTCTGCTCATGAACAGTGTAACTGTGATTTTCTTAATCTGTCCTAAACATTGCTTTCAGACACCAACAGCACCATTGTGTGCTACATGTGCATAACACATTTTGGTGACATATGAAAATTGCAGCTGGACTGTCCATAAGGAAGTTTAATAAAATGGACATGTTGAAAATCTAGAGTGAAAATATTAAATTTGCAAACTTACGAGCATGCATAGGAACTTGTGCAGCGCACGCTTCGTAAAGTCATTTTTGAGCATTTTTTCACCAAGTTTTCAACATAGCCATTTTAAGACCTCTGCTCATGAACAGTGTCACTGTGGTTTTGTTAATGTGTCCCAAACATTGAGTTTGCACACCGACTGCGCCATTGTGCGCTACATGGGCCGAAACACGTTTTGGGCAGGATGTGAAAAATGACAGCTGTACTGCTCATAAGGAGGTGTGGAAAAATGACAATGTTGGAAATCAGGAGTGGAAATATTGAAAATTCGCAAACCTACGAGCGTGCGTGGGAACTGTGCAATGCACACTCGTAAAACAGTCATTTTTAGGAATTCTGTCACCAAATTTTCAACATTGCCATTTTAAGATCTCTGCTCATGAACAGTGACACTGTGATTTTCTTAATGTGTCCCATACACTGAGTTCGCACAACTACTGCGCCATTGTGTGCTACATGGGCGGAAACATGTTTTGGGTGAGATGTGAAAAATGACAGCTGTACTACTCATAAGAAGGTGTGTAAAAATGGCAATGTTGAAAATCTGGAGTGGAAATATTGAAAATTCGCAAACCTATGAGCGTATGAACTGCCTAGCCTTCAGATAAAAACAGTCATTTTAGGAATTTTTCACCAAATTTTCAACATAGCCATTTCAAGACCTCTGCTCATGAACAGTGTCACTGTGATTTTCTTAATTTGTCCCGTACATTGATTTCTCATCCGACTGCGCCATTTCTGCGCTACAAGGGTGGAAACACATTTTGGGTGAGATGTGAAAAATGACAGCTGTTCTGCTCATAAGACAGTGTGGTGAAATGGCAATGTTGAAAATCTGGAGTGAAAATATTGAAATTTTGTGAACTTACGAGCCTTCGTAGGAACTGCGCAATGCACGCTCGTTAAACAGTCATTTTTTGGAATTTTGGCACCAAATTTTCAACATGTGGGTTTTGGGCCCCCTTCTCATGAATGATGTCACTGTCATGGTGGTATTTGGTCCCAAAGGGTGATTTCGCAGTCACTGCGCAGTCACTGCGCGAAATCACACTTCGAGCCTGAATAACACCATGACAGTGACATCACTCATGAGAAGGGGTCCCAAAAAACCCATGTTGAAAATCTGGTGCAAAAATTCCCAAAAATGCCTGAGATATGCAATAAACTTGAACCCCTCCTATCTAGCCCATTATACAGCTTACCGACATTTCCTCAGTTCGCGGTCGGCTTTGAAGAGTGCAGACGTGTTCCCGGTCCACTGAAGATCGGCACGCCGGAGTCCGGAGGTAAGTATGGGGTGAGAGGGGGTGTGGGGAGGCTGGGTGCGCAGTGGGTGGGTGCGGGTTGTGGGAGGGGTTCGGGAGACACGCTGGGACCGCTTTTTGTTTTACAGGTTAAAACAAAAAAGACATCGTGGATCGCTTGCCACGCTGGGGTGGGCTCCCAGCATGGCACCAGGACTTTGGGGGCATTCAGCTGACGGGGATTGGGCACCCCGTCGGCAAAAAATTTAAAAAAAACGGACCGTTTGCCACGCTGGGTGGGCTCCCAGCGTGGCACAAGGACTTTGGGAGGGGCTGCTTAGCCAACGGGGATTGGGCACTGCCGGGCAACATGACGGATTGCCATGCTGGGGTGGACTCCCAGTGTGGCATCAACTATTGGGAGCAGAGGGGAGGAGACAGGCGCTGGTTCAGCCCGGCGGGGATTGGGCACCCCATCGGCTGCTCACGCTGCGTCAGAAGTGCGCTGCGCCTGCGGCTGGGGGGTTGCTTGTGAGCAGCTTCTATCGCTACTCACTCAAGTGTAGCTCCCTTTCAATCAGAAGCTACTGCATTTTGGAGCGTATCATGACAGCTCCAAAATGCATTGGCTTACAGGCGTCACGCCTGCCAGCACAGTGCCTGAATTGGAGGAGGAGGTGACAGACCTCCGAAATCTCCGATGAAGGCACTATGTTTCTTGCACATGCGTGCAAGCAAACATAAAAATGGGAGTCACCAAGGAATGTTTCCAAATATCAGGTATAGTACCTGTTAAAAAAGACAGATTAAAGATATTTTATGAGCGTGCGTTGTACAGATTCCACGCACACTCGTAACATCGAGAATTTGTAATATTTTCACTCAAGATTTTCAACATTGTCAGTTTTGCACACCTCCTTATGAACAGGACAGCTGATAGGTGGCAATCCCAGCAAGATTTATCATCTCCCCAAGTTTCAGTAACTGAAATTATGTCTATTTTATCCGTTGCTATTTTTACTTTCAGTTCATCTATTTTGTTAAGAAGGCTCCTGGCACTGAAGTATAAACAATTCAAATTCTTCAAATGACAAGTGTTATGTACTGGAACTATTGTGTTCGGGGGGGAGAACTGCAGTCTCTCCCCCAAATCTATTAGTTTAAATATTTGTCAACATGATTTAAAACATGCTTGCTTAATAGTGAACTCCTCTGACGACTCAGATGAAGACCATCCCCACAGAAGAGTTCCGACCTAGTTATGAATTCCTCCCAGTGAGTGATACAATCTTGGTTTAGTTTAAGGCACCATTTTTGAAGCCACTCATTGTATTTTTTGGTTTGTCTCGTAAGGTGCTCTTGGGACAACCAAAATTTCAGATAAAGCTGTTTCACACCCGTGTTCTAGCAATCTATCAGACAGTGCTACTAGATCCTTTTTTATCTCAAACAAGTCATCATGCATAATATTATTGGTTCCCACGTGAAGTACCACGAGAGGGTTTGTCCCACAGTTATTTAAAATATTATTCACCATTCTAGTGATATCGGCTAGTCTAGCACCTCGGAAACTAGAACATGTTCGATTAGCTTTGTCTTGTGCACATATGTCTCTATCCAGATGTTTAATGAGAGAGTCACCTAGAACATATACTTGTCTTTGCTGTACACAGTGGCAGGGAGAGGTTTCCATGGGCAAGGTATTACTTACTAGTTGAGGAGGTAGGGTGATTGAGGAAGATGGGCAAAAGGCTGCCATCCTGAATGATTACTTTTGCTCAGTATTCACTAAGGAGGACTGCGGGTCCATGCCAGAAAGTAGTAGTAGTAACATTTCATTCAACTGAGAAAAACAGTGAATAGGTACAACTCAACTGAGACACATTCATTTCCAGTGAGGCCCTAAGTTACATCCAAGTTAAATTAAGTTCAGTACAGTTACGATATCAAAAACATCAAATACATTAAACTTCAAATACAATACCATACAACATACATATTAACACATAATATCCCAAGATCATACAAAGTTACTAAAGTGTACAGACATTTTAAAACAGTCAGTTTCAGATACCTAAAGAATAAATAACTGGGGAATTAATATTAGTTTGTCTACATCTGGGCATTCCCTCTCTAATTTTCTTAGTGGCCTCTCATTGGAACCAAGGTTTAATTTCACCTGGGTGTACAGTAAGGCCCAGATATTCAGACTGCGCCTGGCGGTGGCACAAGCATGGGTGCAGCACAACTGGGATGTACCAGGGCCAGCACCAGGTGATATTCAACAGTGATGCGTCATGGCACAGCACTGTTGAATGTGGCTAGCACAATGCATTTACTGCGCATGGCGCAGTGCCACTGAACTGGCGCAAGCCACAGATAGGGAGCACTTGGATGTGCCAGCACAAAGCGCGGTTGTGCTGTGCATCACCACAATATTCAGCTGAGGGCATGCAAATTAGGCCATAATAATATATGCAAGGCACAAATGGGGTCATTGCACAGAGCAGTATGATGGTGTGCCTGGTGTCCTGCATAGCATAACATGTGCACAGTGGGGGTCCCGGGGCATTCCCTGCCCCATAGCCGTGATCATGGTAAACCTCCAAAATGTAATTCCCTGGTAGCCTAGTGTTACCCCCCCTCCCTCCTGATTCCCTGATCATGGTAACTGCAAAATAATTCTTTCCCAGGTAGTCTAGTGGTACCCTCCTCTCTTCCAATTCCCCAGTCACGGTAACTGTTAAATAATTCTTTCCCTGGTAGTCTAGTGGTATTCCCCTCCCTCCCGATTCCCCAGTCGCAGTAACTGTAAAATAATTCTTTCCCTGGTAGCCTAGTGGTACCCCCCCCACCCATTGCTGTGATCATGGTAAATCTCTATTCAATAAGTCCCTGGTGATCCAGTGGCACCCCACCCCTCCTGCCCATGGAACCTCTTGCCACCCGCTCCCCGTCATTGGTGGGCAGCTGCAACCGCCCATACCGTCTGGCCACCCGCCAAATGACAGGTACAGTATGGGCTTGTATGGTATACTGTATTAGACGGTCCCAAATATGTGAATGAAGTCATTCACACATTTGGGACTGTCTAGCTCTGCCTACAAGCCATACTGTACCTATCTGTCAGCGAGCAGTCAGGCAGTATGCAGGTGGGTTGCAGCCTCCCGCTGATGATGGGGTGGGCGGGTGGGCAAGGGGTTCTGTGTGGGTTGGAGGAGTAAGGGGGTGCCACTGGATCACCAGGGACTTATTGTATGGAGGTTTACCATGATCACAGCAATGGGTGGAGGGGTACCACTAGACTACCAGGGAAAGAATTATGTTACAGTTACCATGATCAGGGAATCAGGAGGAAGGGGGGTACTGCTAGACTACCAGGGAGCCATGGGTACTTATGGATGGTGTTCTGGGTGGGCAGGTGGCCACCCTCGACTGGCGGCTGCTGTGCTGCACCCTGCAGTACAGCAGCCCGCCTGTGGGTGGCCAGGATTTGTTCCCACTTTTCACGGGCTCAACTTTGAGCCCCCCTATGTGGCGCAATGCAGGGTTGCACCAGCACATGCGCCGCATATCCTGGGCTGAATATCGGGATGTGCCGCATATGCATGGGCACACCCCCCTTCATCTCGCCGCATACAATTATATTGCGCCTCAGCGCATCGAGATTTGTGCTGCGCCTGGCAGCCTTTCCAATATCCCACCAGGGCGCATTACAGGGTTGCACCGGTGCAACTCGGTTGCACCATGTGCAACCCCTTTGAATAACCGGGCCTAATTGTTAACGATCTAAGATGGGATGGTAAAGTGTTCCAAGTCTGGGGACCCCTGCAGAAAAAATGTGTTCAGCCAAATTCTGTCCTCATTTTAGGTTGCGAATATTCAATACTGTCTGCAGAGCATAATCCAGATTTAATTTCTCTGACTTGTAATTCTTCCAAAATATATTCAGCAACCTCCCCCTTGTGACACTTTGCCATATAATTCAATACATGAGACAATCTTCTATCTTTTGGGTAAATCCAGCCCAATGAGTCATATAAATACCATATATGTATCATTCTAGGGGCACCTAAAATGAAGGTGGCATCAAAGTGGCTGCTAAGGGAGTCTCAGAAATGAGGCAACCAACACTTACTGGTGAGAGAGTCCTGAAAGGGCTGGCAGCCTTTAAGATAGATAAGGCCCCAAGACCAGATAGAAACATGACATGACATGTAACAGGAGACAGGTCATGGCACATGACGGGACTGGGCACAGATCACGGCACATGACAGGGGACATTGCACAGGACATGGTACATGATAAGGGACAGGACATAGGATAAGGCACGTGACAGGACACTGGACAAAGTACATGATGGGACAGGACACAGGACTTGGCACATGACAGGGGACATTATACAAGACAATAATAATAATAAATTTATTTATAAAGCACAATTCAAACAATTACCAAAGCGCTGTACAAAATTAAAAACATAAAACAATAAAATATGTAGACTTGATCAATAAAATAATGATTCAAATACAGATATATTAATCTCCAAAAGCACGGCTAAATAAGTATGTTTTAAAGCCGTCTTGAAGCTCTCCAAGGTCAGGCACTCTCTAATTTGGCAAGGTAGAGAGTTCCACAGGGTTGAAACTGCATAACTAAACGCTCTCACACCAGATGTTTTCAACTGAACCCTGGAAACCTCTAGCAATACCTCATCAGCTGAGCGGCACATGACAGAGGACAGGACACAGGACATGGCACATGACAGGGGACAGGACATAGGAGAAGGCACATGACAGAGGACAGGACACAGGACATGGCACATGACAAGGGACAAGACACAGGACATATCACATGACAGGGGACAGGACATAGGACAAGGCACATGACGGGACAGGACACAGGACAAGATACATGACAGGGGAGAAGACATAGGATGTGGCACATGACAGGGGACGGGGAACGGGGCACAGGACAAGGTACATGACTGGGGACAGGACACAGGACATGGCACATGACAGGTGATGGACTATAGCACATGGCACAATATGGGACAGAGAACAGGGCACAGGACATGGCACATGACAGGGGACAGGACACAGGATAAGGCACATGACAGGGGACAAGACACAGGACATGACAAGTGACAGGACATAGGACATGGCACATGATGGGGACAAGGAACAAGGCACATGACAGGGGACAGGACACAGAACATGGCACATGACAGGGGACAGGACACAGGATAAAGCACATGACAGGGGACAAGATACAGGACATGACAAGTGACAGGACATAGGACATGGCACATGACAGGGGACAAGGAACAAGGCACAGGACAAAGCACATGACAGGGGACAGGACACAGGACATGGCATGTGACAGGGGACAGGACACAGGACAAGGCACATGACAGGGGGACAGGACACAGGACATGACACATGACAGGTGACAGGACACAGGACAAGGCACATGACAGGGGGCAGGGAACAGGGCACCAGACAAGACACATGACAGGGGGACAGGACACAGGACATGGCACATGACAGTAGACATGGAACAGGGCACAGGACAAGGCACATAACAGGGGACAGGACACAGAACATGGCATATGACAGGTGACAGGACATAGGACAAGCCACATGGCAGGGTAAAGGGCAAGGCACATGATCAGGCATAGGTCACGGGGTGCAGAGTAGTGCACAGAACAGGGCTCATGATAGGGCATATGACCAAGGCTGGAACATGGCAGTGCACAAGATAGAGCACTGAGCATGGCACTGGCACAGGACAGGGAACAGGGCAAAGGCATAAAACTGGGCATGGGACAGAGCACATGACAGGGTACAGGAACAAGGCATGACACATGAAAGGTACAGAGACAAGACATGGCGCATGACGGAGCACAGGGCATTGCACTGGGCATGAGACAGGGCACAGGACAGGGCAAAGGAACAAGACTGGGCACAGGACATGGCACATGACAGGGCACTCAGCCAGGACAGAACACATGGAAATACACATTATAGGACATTGGACATGAGATACGGCATAGGACAGGGAATATGGCAAAGGAACATGACCAGACATAGGATATGATACATGGCATGGCACAAGACAGGGTACATGGGAAGGCAAAGGGCAGGGCCTATAATAGAGCACAGGGCACGGGGCAGGGCACATGCTAGTGCACAGAGCACATGGCACAGCAATGACAAGGCACTGGGAACAAGGTACGAAACAGGGCATAGGGCCAGGAACATGGGAGGGCAAAGGTCAGGTCTCAGGGTACATTAGGATAGAGGGCACATCAGGGCACAGGGCAGAGGACATGATAGGGCACAAGTTTGTGTACATGGCAGGACACAGGGCAGGACTCAAGGTACAAAGCAGAATGCAGAGCACTGGATCTTTAGCTGACTGACTCTGGTCCAATATTATGCTGGGTGTGGATGCAGGCAGGTACTGGGCAGGCTCGCTGGCCACTGGGCCTTTTTCCATGGTCAACATCTTTGTTTTTATGTTCTTCTAATGCTAATAATTCTCACATTGTAACCTCATCTACCATTGCAATGATTACATTCAGAGAGTTTTTAGAGCCTTGCTGCTCTGGGCCTGACAGTCTTTTCTTTGAAATGCAACAACCTGGATAGAACTGACAGAGTGACAGAGCCTCTTCCTTATTTTAATTTCTGCACTTTAGTTAAAAATTGAAAATTGACAAATGTGCTAACCCTGCAGTGCTGAATTCCAATACACATCACTCAGTTACATTATAATATCCAGGAGAAGCTCTGGACCCATGTCGTACCTTTTCCTGATGAATGTAATCTATTCTGGGTTCATGGCTGTTTCTTGACTTAAAGTAGAGTGCCTCTGTAAGAAGGGGCAAGGGCAGGGGATGAAAGGGTTTGGTTCAAGGCAGTAAATGGGCAGATAAATGGTTCTTCGACTACACCTGAACAATCTGACTTAACAGGGGTTCCCTCCATTGACTCTTCACTGGGTTACCTTCACCGAATACCCATTGGTCACCATGCATTGAATGCCCTTCAGTTTCCATTCACTAAGTATCCTTTGAATACCCTTTGGTTTCTACCCATTAAATCCCAACTGGACCTTGTCCATTATAAGTCCATTGATTTGCATCTGTTTATTGCACATTGGTTCTCACCCACTGACTGTCCATATGACCCCATCCACTGGATGCCCACTGTGCCCTGGTCACTGACTTCCCATTGGTCCCCATCCACTGACAGACTATTTGGTTCTGCCCACAAACTGCCCACTGGGCTCCAAACATTGAGTGCCAGTTGGGCCCCACCCACTGTTTGTCCCCCATATGCACTGCATACCATTTGGTCTCACCAAATGACCATCCATTGGGTCCCATCCACTAAATGCCTATTTGGTTCCCTCCCAACTACTGACAGCCCAATTTACTGCCTTTTTGGTCTTGCCCATTGAGCATTTACCAGGCCCTATAGGTTAACCCATCAAACAAAATCTCATGGGGTCCCATCAGTTGACTGCCACATTGAGCCCCATCATATAAAAGCCCATCAGGTACCATCCACTGAATGCCAAATGGGCCCGATCATATAAAAGCCCATTGGATACCATCCACTGAATGCTAATTGGGACCCATCATATAAAAGCCCATTGGATACCATCCATTGAATGCTAACTGGGCCCCATCATATAAAAGCCCATTGGATACCATCCACTGAATGCTATCTGGGCCCCATCATATAAAAGCCCATTGGATACCATCCACTGTATGCTAATTGGCACCCATCATATAAAAGCCCATTGGATACCATCCACTGAATGCTAACTGGGCCCCATCATATAAAAGCCCATTGAGTACCATCTACTGTATATCTGTTTGGCCCCATCAAATAAAAGCCCACTGGGTACCATTCATTGAATGCCTTTTGTGCCCCATCATATAAAAGCCCATTGGGTACCATCCACTGTATATCCACTGGGCCCCATCATCTAAAAGCCCACTTGATATTATCCAATGAATGCATATTGGGTCCCATTTTGTGGTATTATACTGGTCCCATCTTTTTAATGTTAATTGGGTCCCATCCACTCAATGAATGCAAAACTAAACAAAGAAAAGGGAGAGCGCTATCATTTTAGTATTAACAGATTCATTTTTGCATCCTGATAGAGACACCTGAAATGTTTTTTTTAGATCAGGTTAGATAAGCACATATCAAAGAGTGTATTTAAAGTGAGTTTGCCACTTTTGAGATGACATTGAGAAGCCTAATATGTAAACACAGTTAAGCTTATATTTTAGAATATCTGCATTTTGTTTCCTTTACTCATCAGTGCTAGATAATTTGTATTGAACGTGATCCTTGTCGGTAGAGATTTGCTGCTTCTGCTGCGTACTCCTTTGCTAAAGTCATAATCTATTGTTTGTTACAAATACAAACATGGGGGAACGTGCATTTACATTTTGGGAAGCAAAGAATTGGAATAATTTACCTGGGTTTTTACATTCTGCACTTAACCATGACATTTTTGTGTTGGCGTGCTTGCACAGCCAACATCTTGTGGTAGTGCAGATTTGGAGGCATAGTCACTTTTGGGTGAATGCAGGGCATGCATCAGTAGTATGTCCCTCATTCCCAATCAGCCTGCATGCCGGCGCCACACCATGCATACTAATGTGGCAAGCACATCTAAGTAAGGTCCGCTGCAATCCGAGCAAAGCTCGTCAGGCGTAACCGACCTCCCGATGTACTCCAGCCACATTATAAGCTATGTGCCGCCCACAGCCGACTTCTCGGGGTGCCTAACTTCTGCCGGCTTACCATGCCCCAATGTATGTGCCAATGGGGGAGCCCACTCCCTGTCGGAATAAAGCACTCTTACCCATTTGTTATATGCCATGGGGAGTGTCCAATCCCCCTCAGCTCTTGCCCCCCCTGCTTTCCTTGTGTGCCGATGAGGGTGCCCAATCCCCATCGGAATAAATTACCCCACGATGTGTGCCGAAGAGGGTGCCCAATCCCCTGTCAGCTGCAGCACCCCCAAATAGTTAGGCGGCACGCTGAGGCCCACCCAGCGTGCCAAATCCGAGAAAAAAACGTCCTGCAATGTTTTTTTTAACCCTATAACACAAAAATGATCCCTCGTAATCTCCTGCCCCCTCCCACAACTGCACTCACCCTCTGCGCACCTTACCTCCCCACCCCCACCCCCTTACCTCCGAGTCCGGCGTGACGATCTTCGGTGGACCGGGAACACGTCTGCGCTCTTCAAAGCCGACCGTGAACTGAGGAAATGCTGATAAGCTGTATAATGGAAAAGATATGGGTTTTTCAACTTTGATGCATGTCTCAGACATTTTTTGGCATTTTGTCACCAAATTTTCAAAATGGAGTTTTTGACACCCCTCCTCATGAATTCTTGCACTGTCATGGCGTTATTCGGTCCCGAAAGGTGATTTCGCAGTCACTGCGTGGAATCACCTTTCGGGAGTGAAGAACGAAACTACAGTGCTGCTGTTCATGAGAGGGCCTCAAAAAGCCTATGTTGCAAATTTGGTGGAAACAACCAAAATGACTGTTTATGAGCATGCGCTATGCGCAGTTCCCACGTTATTGTACTCGTAACTTAGCGAATTTGCAATATTTTCATGTCACATGTTCAGCATTGGCATTTTTCCACACCTTCTTGTGAACCGTACAGCTGTCATTTTTCACATCCCGCCTGAAATGTGTTTTCGCTCTTCTGGCACAGAATAGCACGGTCGATGTGGGACATCAGTGTTCAGAACAAATTATGAAAATGACAGTTACACTGTTCATGACCAGAGGTCCTAAAATGCCTATGCTGAAAATTTGGTGATGATACTCCATAACATGACTGTATTACGAGCGTGCGTTGTGCAGTTTGCACGCATGCTCATAAGTTCGCGAATTTATATTTTCACTCCAGATTTTCAACATTGCCATTGTTCTGCATCTCCTTATGAACAGTACAGCTGTAATTTTTCACATCCTGACCAAAATGTGTTTTCGCAGTTCCGGCGCAGAATAGCGCGGTCGCTGTGGAAAGTCCGTGTTTGAGAAACATTATGAAAATTACAGTGACACTGTTCATTAGCAGAGGTCCTAAAATGCCTATGTTGAAAATTTTGGGCCGAAACTCCATAAAATGAGTGTTTTACAAGTGTGCATTGCGCAGTTTGCACGCACGCTCGTGACTTCGTGCATTTGTAATATTTTCACTCCAGATGTTCAAAACTGGCATTTTTCCACACCTCCTTATGAACTGTATAGCTGTCATTTTACATATCCTGGCTGAAATGTGTTTTTGCACGTCCGGCGCAGGATTGCACGGTCGCTGTGCGAAATCAGTTTTTGGGACAGTTTGAGGAAATAACGATGACAATGTTCATGAGCAGAGGTCCCAAAATGCCTATGTTGAAAATCTGGGGCCGAAAGTCCATAAAATTAGTGTGTTACGAGCATGCATTGCGCAGTTTGCACGCACGCTCGTGACTTCATGCATTTGTAATATTTTCACTCCAGATGTTCAAAATTGGCATTTTTCCACACCTCCTTATGAACAGTACATTTGTCATTTTACATCTCCAGGCTGAAATGTGTCTTTGCATGTCCGGCGCAGAATTGCATGGTCGCTGTGTGAAATCAGTTTTCGGGACAGTTTGAGGAAATGATGATGACACTGTTCATGAGCAGATGTCCTAAAATGCCTCTTTTTCGAAAATTTGGGGCCGAATGTCCTTAAAATGACTGTGCTGCAAGCGAGAGCTCCGCAGTTTCCACACAGCATTGTAACTTCGTAAATTTGCAGTATTTTCATGCCAGATTTTCACCACTGGCATTTGCGCACACCTCATCAACAGTACAGCTGCCATTTTTCACAGCCTGCCCAAAACGCATTTCCGCAACTGTGGCACACAGTGGCGTGCTCGCTGTGGGAAATCACCTTTTGGGACACATTAACAAAATCACAGTACCACTGTTCATGAGGGGAGGTCCCAAAATACCTATGTTGAAAATGTGCCTAAAAAACTCCCACAAATAATTGGGTCGTGGATATCTGTTGCGCAGTTGAGATGCATGTTCATTGCTTCACCAATATTTCATATTGCCACTCCAGATTTTTAACATTGCTCTTTTTTATGCCTCCTCATGAACAATACAGTCGTCATTCTTCACATCCTGCCCAAAACTGTGTTTTCGCCCCTCTGTCGCTAAATGGCACAGCCACAGTGCAAAACCACGTTTCAGCTAACAAAGTGATTGTGTCACTTTTCATGAGGTGGCCTGATAAGCCGCCCATGTTGAAAATGTGGAGTGAAACTAGCACTACACGCCTACGGTGTTAGAGTTTCCGACTGTAGCACCCCACCTGGTACGAACTGACAGGCGTCAGGGCTGTGACTTGGGATCATTGGATGTAATGCTCACGCCATTCCATCCCCCACGCCCACCCTGCAGCCACTGACAGGCATCGTGGTGCATCTTCCACTGTTCGGCCACAAACCTCACCCCACGCTTCTATACTGCACCCACATCAGCGTATTTCCTTATGGAATGGGGTAAGTATAATGCCCAAAGACCCCAAAGCACACCACAACACTTGTCAGTGTCTACAGGGTAGGGTGAGATACGATGGCATGAGCATTATAGCTGACAACCCAAAGGCACACCCCAATGCCTGTCACTCTCTGCAGAGTGGGGGTGGGGTTGACATCACTTCAATACTTCACTGCCATTCCTATTATGCGTCTCTAGCTCCGCCACTGCCAATGCCAATGCCAGCACGACAGCATTTGGCATTGACAAATGCTTGTTTAAATTGCAGCTAAAGAAATATTTTCGTAGCCAATTGCAATGTACTTGTTATTTATAGATTTGTATTGTCTTTTTTATTGATTGTTTATATCGAAATGTAAGTCTGTCCTGTAAACATCCTGGCTGTCTGCATTATGGCCCCAGGTTGTACATGAAAAGGGGCCTTGACCTTGGCTCATTGTCAGAGGGAGATTCCCCCAGAAAATAACGCACAGACAACTTCTCAGTGGCTGCTCGACTGGCAATTTATTTTTTGCATCACATCACCTTTACCACTTTAAAATTTACATATTTACAAGCATTCCTTTTTCTTTCCCCACGTTATCCATCATAAAGTCCAACAGTTAATATTCTGTTCAATCACATAGTTCAATTGTCTTTTGTAAATGTCTCTGGTTCTCCTGTTGTCTTCTTGGGGTCCAGGCGTTTGTAAAGCCCGATACCCCTTCATCCACTTTCCCTTGAACAGTCTGTTGTCCGTTGTCTTCTCGGGGTCCGGATGCTTGAAAAGCCCAATACCCCTTCTCCTATTCCCATTGTTGCCCTCTCTTTGGGTCCAGTTGCCGCCCCACCATATTGTTACTTCTTTAATCATATGCCTCCTTTTTCATCTGCCTCCACATCCGGGTGTCTGCGCCTGGCCCGTGGATCTTACCTGCCTCCCCTTTCCACCCCCCAATTTATTTTTTTCCCCAAAATATTCCCCTCTTACACAAAAACCCCTCTGGAGAACTTTCTTCTCCGGCCTGTTGCCCTCCTTTGGCAACCCATTCCTTGCAAATCCGGCCCTTTCTTTTTCTCCAACTTGTAGCCCTCTTTCGGCAACCCATTCCTTGCAAATCCTGTGCTTCTGTTTTCTTCGACCTGATGCCCTCTTTTGGCAACCCATTCCTTGCAAATTCTGCCCTTTCTTTTTCTCCGACCTGTTGCCCTCTTTCAGCAACCCATTCCTTTTTTTCAGACCAGTTGCTCTCTTTCAGCAACCCATTCCTTGCAAATTCTGCCTCCCCTTGAGAGGCGTCTCTTTCCCTTTTGCTTGTTAGCCCATTCTGCTAACCCATGTCAACCAGGGGCTTCCTCCCCTTCTCTGTTGGCCCATTCTACAACCCAAGTCAACCAGGGCTTCCTCCTCTCCTGTCATCCTCGCACCCGGCATTCTTTTCCTTCCACTTACCCATGGGTCCACTCTCAATGACCAACCTACTGGGTTGGTGGGTGGGTGCTAAATTCAGATCCCAGCAAAAAGGGGGAGACTCCCTCCTCTGCTAGCTCCTAAATACCCCCTAGGCCACCCCACTTCCCCCCGTCCAATCCTTTCCTGCTTACCTGTCCTGTCATATTGGTCATTGAGGATGACATCCATGACCCCCCTTGCCTGGGCCTTCCTTCCTACCATCCCCCCACCTCACCATGAGCCTACCTAACCTAATCTGCCCCCCCCAGCCAGTCCTGTCCCCCTGTGCATTTTTTCCTAAGGAATCCCCCTGACAATTTAGGTTGTCCTTTAAGGGCAACCACATTTGTCAGAGGGAGATTCCTCCAGAAAATAACACACAGACAACTTCTTAGTGGGTGCTCGACTGGCATTTATTTTTTGCATCACATCACCTTTACCACTTCAAAATTGATATATTTACAGACATTACTTTTTCTTTCCTCACATTATCCATCATAAGTCCAACAGTTAATATTCTGTTCAATCACATAGTTCAATTGTCTTTTGTAAATGTCTCTGGTTCTCCTGTCGTCTCCTCAGGGTCCAGGCGTTTGTAAAGCCCGATACCCCTTCTTCCACTTTCCCTTGATCAGTCTGTTGTCCGTTGTCTTCTCGGGGTCTGGACACTTGAAAAGCCCAATACCCCTTCTCCTATTCCCATTGCTGCCCTCTCTTTGGGTCCGGTTGCCAATGGCAAGCGGCCCCCCCATATTGTTACTTCCTTAATCATATGCCTCCTTTTTCATCTGCCTCCACGTCCGGGCATCTGCGCCTGACCCATGGATCTTACCTGCCCCCCCCTTTCCATCCCCCATTTATTTTTCCCAAAATTTCCACTAGCCCATCTCCAGCTTAGGCGATGGAATGATGGCTTCCCACCACCCCACCCTCTCTTTTCCCAAATTTTACACTATCTCACAATTGTAGCATATGCTGACATCCCCGGTCTGTACTTCCCTGGAATGGTAAATGCAATGTTCATGTAGGCTATTTATGTCTCCTACCCACTGAACCATGCTGCCACCTGCTTGTTAATCCTCTTCTTAGTCTGCTCCACCCCTTTCATGTCCCTGGCCTGCCGCCAAACCATCCTAGGTGCCATCTCTGACCATGCTGTCCTCACCTGTGACCAAACTGCTGAATTGCCCCTAAGTCCCTTAGCATTTCCTTGCACAACAATCCCCAT
Organism: Neoceratodus forsteri; assembly: GCA_016271365.2. NCBI lineage: Eukaryota > Metazoa > Chordata > Ceratodontiformes > Ceratodontidae > Neoceratodus > Neoceratodus forsteri. Next base: position 1,065,370,040 of record CM028135.1, read on the forward strand.
AGTTGCTCTCCCAAATCATTACCTCTCAAATGTATTGTCAGCAGGTCTGTCTGTGATCACTTTTTCACCAGCTCCTCCAAGGTTGGCATGATCTGTGCCCACCTCGTGCCCCAGACCCCTTTCCAATAAACCATCACTTTTGTCGGGGTCCTGCCCTAGCTGTTTTTCTCCCTGATGGATGGCGGCCCCATCTCTGCCCAATAAATGTAATAATGCCAGAGGATCCAGACCTGCCTGCTCCTTCCCTGCCCTGTGGAAGACAGAAATACACAGGCTATACCAGTTTTCTCACATATGTCTATATAGCAATTAGCCCACCACCTTCCACATTCTTAGTATGTCCCCAGTGTGTGGGTAGACCAGGAACTCCTATATAGCAGTCAGACTCTGATTGACATGTTTAGTCTTAGCCCCCACAGCACCAGTTGTCTCAGAATCCTGTTTGCTGACACAGAGTGTCCTCCTTGCCGATTGATGACCTCCACTGCCACTCTGTTGTCACCAAAACATTATCTTCCTGTTCCTTAAGAACTCCCCCCATGTCAGCACTGCCACCCACATGGGAAAATCTCCAGCCATGTTATGTCCTTCAATAAACCACTGTCTCTCCAAGACTCTGGCCATGCTTCTACAATCCACCTCCCCCTAATATATGCCTCCATTCCAATAGACCCTGATCCATCCCTGTATAGGTCCAGATCATTATTCCCTTACCATGCTCTACCAGAATGTGACCCCATTGTAGTCAACTAAGAACTGTTGCCACACCTCCAGATCCTGCCTTATCCCCTGTGAAATGTCCACCCAGTGGCGGAGCAGTTTCCCCCCCCCCACCCCGGTTACCCTGGCTAATCTTCTGGTGAAACACCCTCCCAGGAGCAGCTGCCCTGCATATGAAATTCAAGTGCCCCAGCAGCTGTTGTACCTGACCCAATGTGACTCTACTCCTCTTCTTGACCTCCTGTACTATTTCCTTGAGTCTGGCAACGTTCTGATGGGGTAACCTGAAAACCTGCTCTTCTGCATCCACCTCAATTCCCAGGAATTCCAGCTTCCTAGCTGGACCTTTCATCTTCCCTTCCACAAGTGGTCCCCCCATCTTCTTGCACATATGCTCAAAATCCCAGAGCCTTGACTTAGTCTCCTTCCAGTTCTCCCCCACCAGCAGGAAATCATCTAACTAGTGTACGACCGCATTGTGCCCGTATCTTTTCCCAAACGCCCATTTCGTCCAAGTGCTAAATGCTTCACACTTCACACAGCTGTGGAACAGCCCATGAGCATTGCCTTGTCAAAAAGGAAGAACCCTTGGAAACCAAATCACAAAAGGTCCCAGTCTTCCTTCCTGACTGATATTAATTGACTCAATGTCGGTCTTTGCGAGCCATACCCCTTCTTTTGTTCTAATCAGCCCTACTGCCAGTTCCAATTTGCATAAGAAAACTGCGCTACATTCCCCAGGGATGTGATCGTTCACCAGTACCCCTTCCGGATATGACAGGTGATGGATGAGCCTAAACTCCCCCTGCCACTTCTTCGGCATCAGCCCCAATGGTGAAACCCACAGATTGGGTAAAGTTATGGTCTGAAATAGACCCTCTATCCTCCCAGCCTCCCCTTCCTCCCTTATTTTCATTTTTGCTATATCATCTTTCCCTTTAATGAGGCTAAGTTCTTGCATCTCCTACTCCTTCTCGCCCCCTGATATTCTAGACTAAAGCCCATTTTGAGCCCCTCCACTAGTAACTTCCTTGCCCTCACATCTGGATATCCTTTTGTAACCCCCCTGCAAATGGGGGTTCCCAAAAGACTTCCAGGAGCTTGCTTGAATGCTCCAAGCCTGAATGGTGTTTGGCGTTTAAGCCATTTATCAGTGAGTGTTTTTAGAGCCTCTGGTACTGTCTCTTTAAGAGCTGTCTGCTCGCAGACATAATTAGTTTGTATGGGGGACTGTGTGCTTCTCTGTTTGATACACTCAAGCTGCTGCCAATTCACTCCATTTTTACAGTCACTAGGAGTGCAAAGGAACCTATCTGAAAGATGTAACTGTTTGCCAGAAATCATTTACAGTAATAATGAAATTACAGTTTGTCTAACCTGCTTTCTTTGCAGTCAGAACTGTGTCTGCCTAGTTCCCATTCTGGTTTTGAACTGCTGAACTGGACCAATCAGTGTGGGGTATAGCTAGCTCTAAAATGGTGCCTTGGACGAATCAGAACTTGGACTCATAATCTGAGCCAGCCACAAGAGGATTGTGGGGCAGTGACTCTGGGAGATGTAGTTTAGACTTCGCGCCTTTTGGACCAACAGCAGCAGTCTATTGTGAGTGACAGCCAATCCAGTCAAGAACTGGAAGGAACTCAAAGGAAGTGCCGGTTTTGTCTGTTGGAGTTTCAGTTTAGATCTGGCAGTGAAGGGAAAGAAACCCGTGCTCCTTCAGTGCACAGTTTCAGTCAAAAAACGTGTGTAAGGCCCAGAGTTCCGGTCTGCAGCTTGTGTAACTGCTTGTTAGGACTGAATCCGTCCTGTGAAAAGAATCAAGGATCTCTGAAGAGTAGAAACCAGGCTCACCCTGTAGAGACTCAGAGAGTATGGGTGCACTCGGTCTGTCAGGAACTGAATCTGCTGTGTGTTCTCCGGGTATTGTGCAGTAATTGCGATCGGGATAGAGAAGCAGCCTGCCTGGTATAGTACTTTTTTTTTTACCATATAAATGTGAAGAGTCTCGTGGAGCTCAAGAGTAGCCCTGCTGACGTTGAAGGACCCTATCTTGTTTGGAGGTCGTGAGTACTAATTCAAGGGTCGCTCCCTGTTGAATTGCCACATTAAATCCAAATGGAATCACTGTACTGCTGACTGTTTAAACTAATTTTTCTAGTCACTGTGAAAGGGCCCTCACCAACTACCACGGTTTGGACTAGCCACTGGGCTTGGGTACCCAGGGACAGTAACTGGTAGGATAGGCTGTGCACAGAGCCATAGGTAGATAGTAAAGTGATAAGCTAATTAACCTGATTTCCCCTGTCCTTGTTATATCCCCTAAATAAATCAGAGCTGCTTGTTTCAGCAAAGTTATACTTCCTGAGGTATTTGTCTGTGTTAAAGTACTGTACTGTGATTGTTGCACTGTATCTTATTTCACAGGAGGTCCCAGTGCCGGAACTAGTCCTGGGGTAAGTGTATACTGTGAAGGTAATTCTGATATATTGTGTGGGCCACTAGTGGGAAGAAGGGGTTGCAGTGTCCCAGAGGCTGTGACCAAGTAAGTTTAACTATTGCAAACCCTGACCTCTGGGTGGAGGCACCCACCATTGGATCCAGGCCCTCAACCTGTTAGTGGCAAATCAGGCAGGGTAGTAGCCCTGGGATAGCGCCATCTAGGGGTTACATCTTGGAGGCACCGCTGAGATTGTGTGTCCTCTAGTGGCCATATTTCCGAACCACTGTTAAAAAAAAAATGGGTACCCACAGAAGTGGCTGTGCACCGGCTGGTGGAGTGGTACTGGGAGGAGATTGACCCCAAAATGCTATGCTTATCCTGGACATTCCCTGGGTATCAATACGGACACTGTACAGGAGTACTTTCCAAGGTGGAAGGTTTACAACCCTGTGGTGGTGGGTCGGCATGCTAATCTGCTCACCCACACTTTCCTGGCCCTAGTAGAGTTTAAGGATCCCATAGATAGCTCCAAAGTGCCACAGACCATTACCCCAGAGGAGCCCTCACTGCCTGGAGAGTGATAACTAAGGACAGTAAAGACCTGGGGGAATGAGTCCCACCACTGTCTGAAACTTTTGAGGAGAAATTTGCTAAATGGTTTGCTGGGGAAGGGAAAACTGGAGGACTTGAAGAAACTATTCTTGCCACCTGAAGTGTTCCTCCCCAACACCCTCCGCTCCAGTACCCGTAATGGTGGCTGAACCAAGCAGACTCCTATTTCTGCACCGCCATTAGTCACGACTCTTACCGAAGGTTGAGGATCTCTCTGGCACTCTCCCACCCCAAAGGGAGGATGACTGGGAGACCTGATAGACTATATTGCCCCAAGTGCTTGAATGGCAATGCTCAGAGCTCCAAAAGCTAAAGAGGGTTAGTGAGAGCCTCTGAGGTCCTGCCCTGGCTACCATCTGTGCTAAACGGGCCAGTAACCCTGAAGTGACTGCACAGGCCTATCTTGAGCCCTGGAGAATGTGTATGGGAGCCCAGATTCTGATGAGGACCTATGGTGGAGAGTAAGAGATGCAAACAGTACCAAGGAGTTGTTGTCTGTGTATGTATCTCGCTGGAAAAATTGTTGCAAGAATGCCTCAGAAAGGAGAGTTTGCCAGCGATTGAACTGGACCAAACCAGGCTGGACAGGATCCTTAAGTCTGCCCCTTCTCAGAACTGCTGTTGCTTCAGTTCGCCTGGCAAATCGACTGAATCCCACCTCCTATGATGAGTTAATGAGAGAAATTGAGGAGTTGAGAAAGCGCACCGGGAGGGACCTGCACCAATAGCTGCGGCTACGACCCGAGTGACTGAGGGTGACCCATCAAGTGAAGTTCAGGGCAGAGGTTGGCAGTCAATGAGTGCTCTGACCAGGAAAAGATATGCCACAATGGGGCGAACTGTTGAGAGAAATCAGGGAATTCAAAACAGTCCTTTATGAAGGCCACACCTGCAAGTCTGGACCCTGACCTATATCCGACTGCATCTGCTATGGGGGTGAGGGTACCCACCCATGTATCTCCTGCTGATAACAGCTCCGAACTCGATTCCTTGACCATGGAAGTGGAGAAACTGACGAGATGTCTCCAAATACTTATCACTGCGCAGACAGAGATGGCACCAAGGTTTCCAGTTAGTAATACCCTGTCCTGGCTCCCAGTGTGGCGCCTCGCCAGCTCAAACCCAGAAAGTATGTTTTGCTAATTGTGGGAAGGATGGGCACATGAAAAGGGAATGCCGGTCCCCAAAAGACACTGACAAAGTTGCATATAGGCTACAAGGAGAGCTTCGGAGAACAAATCAGTGGTTAAGAGGTGCACGAAATGATCCCAGTGAGGGCACCAAAAATGTTAACTCATGTCCTTTTGTGGCAAGGTCAGTTGCCCAGGCCCCCACTACCGCCTCTCCAGATTGGTCCAGAATAGTGGGTCCCACCATGGAGACCACTGTAAAGGTGAATGGAGTGTCTACCAGAGCTGTACTGGACAGTGGCTCCCAAGTGACAATTATGTTCCAGAATTGGTATCAGAAGCATTTGTCAGACGTACCCTTACAACCATTAGAAGGACTGCATGTATGGGGGTTAAGTGAGAAGGCCTACCCCTATTCCGGTATACCCAATTTGGTTGTCTTTCCCACCTCCGTGGCTGGAGTGGCGAACAAGTAGAGACCCTAGCCTGTGTGTCCCACTGGACTGTATGATGGTGTCCCTTTGTTGATTGGAACAAATGCTCATATGTTCGGAAGGCTGGCACAGTTGTGTTATGAAAAACAGGGGTCAAAGACTAGTAGAGCTTTAAGAGTTCCGGCTTTAATTAAGAAGGCCTATGAGGCACAGAGAGATGCTGAAAAAATAGCACCAGAGGAACCGTCGGAATGTATGGAAGAAGGATCCTGAGTCTCTGATCCTGGCGCCAAATGCCCAGTGTACCTTACAGGAGGGTCCATATCAGAAAGGATGTTAAGAATAAAATATTAATGTTGGATGCACCAGGCGATGGAAAATTGCCAGAGGGACTGCTGGTCAAGCCTAGTATTTTGCCGCTAGAGCCCATGCTTATGCCAGAAGGGTAATGGTCCAAGTTCATAATGTGTCTGAAAGAGACATTCGAGTAAATAGAGGTTGCATCCTGGCTAATGTGCATTGTGCAGACACTGCAGTGCTACAGCAAGAGTTCAAGGAAGAATGACAGAGTAACGCCTAGACTTGTTTGATTTGGCGACTCCCGCTGCCAGCTGAATGGAAAGTGAGGATCAGTGAGAAGCTTGCCCAGAGAACCAGGTGTTTTCTTTAAAGGAATGGGATGTGGATGCGTGCAAGGAGCTGAGCACAATATCCGGCTGCATGACGAAAAGACCATTTCGTGAGAGGTCTCGATGCCTGGCACCTGCTGACATAGACGATGTGAGACGGCATCTGCAAGAGATGTTAGCTGCTGGTGTAATACAAGAATCCAGAAGCCTATATGCTTCTCCCATTGTGGTAGTGAAAAAAAGAATGGGACAGTAAGGATGTGTGTGGATTATCGCACCTTAAACCGGCGGACTATCCCTGATCAGTACACAATGCCCGCGATTCAGGATGCTTGGACTGCCTAAACGGGAGCAAGTGGTTCTCTGTGTTGGATCTCCGCAGTGGGTACTACTAGATCCCGATGGCCCCAGAGGACCATGAGAAGACAGCCTTTATCTGTCCGCTTGGCTTCTATGAATTCATGAGAATGCCTCAAGGATTTCAGGTGCCCCAGCCACTTTTCAACGATTGATGGAGCGTGCAGTGGGGACATGAACTTACTAGAGCGCCCTGGTATACCTAGATGATGTTATTGTGTTTGGCAGCTCACTGGAGGAACATGAGAGCAGATTATTTAAGGTATTGGACCGACTGGAGGACTTTGCCTTAAACTGTCCATTGATAAGTGTCAATTCTTTCAAACATCAGTAAAGTATATGTGGGACACATAGTATCCACCGAGGGAATAGAGACCGACCCGAAGTAAAGTTGAGGCCTTGACCACCTGGCCACAGCCCAAAATCTAAAAAGAACTGCAAAGATTCCTGGGATTCTGTGGTTATTATCGGCGCTCATCAAGGACTATTCAAGAGTGATCCGCCTTTACTTAACCTTACTCAAGGGTATCCCCAACCCACAAAAATACCAAAAGTCATCCCTCAAGACTGAAAGAGTATTTCTCATCCGAGTGAAGTATTTAGGGCTGCTGGACTCCTGATTGAGAGACTGCTTTCATGAGATCATATATCAACACCCATGCTCCAGTGCTGGCCTATGCCGATCCAAGAAAACCTTCGTCCTGCACACACTGATGCTAGCTTGCAAGGGTTGGGGGCTGTAGTACCAAGAGCACGAGAATGGCCTGAGACCAGTGGCCTTTGCCAGTAGAAGCCTGACCCCATCCGAAAAGAACTATCCTGTACATAAGTTAGAGTTCTAGCTTTGAAGTGGGCTATTGTTGACCAATTCCATGAGTACTTGTATGGGGCTAAAATGCTAGTAAAACTGACAATAATCCTTTGACCTATGTGCAGACCTCAGCTAAGTTGGATGCCACTGGCCATAGGTGGCTTTCTGCATTATCTACATATGACTATGCTCTCGAATACCGAGCAGGTCTGAACCACATAGATGCTGATGCTCTCTCCCGGAGGCCTGTTTCCCAGAATGATTGGGTCCGATTGGCAGAACCTGACATTCGGCACTCTGCCGAAGTTTGACAGAGAGGAACAATGTCCACGGACTTAGTGGACTGCATGGTGGATTGCTTGGGACCCTCTGAGAATTGCATACCTGCTGCTTATTGCCACTTTTCTGCAATAGACATTGGTGCACTGCCACAGCTGGACAATGACAGTATTCAAGCGGGCTCAATCCCGCGATCCCATGATCAAAGCAGCTTTAGAAGCCCTCTATGCAGAAAAGATGTGTCAAATTACGCCCACTGATTTGAGAACTGCACTGTTATACAAAGAAGGTCCTAAGTTGAAACTGATCAATAAACTGTTATACAGAGAAACAGTAGACAGAGGGGACAAGTAGACAAACAACAACTAGTGCTGCCCACTGCCTTCGAGACTCAGTACTGAGGTCCTTGCAAACCACATGGGGCACCTTGGTATAGACAGAACACTTGACTTGGTGAGATCCAGATTCTATTGGCCTAAGATGGGGCTGATGTGGAGCAACACATTCAACTTGTAGTCGCTGCTTACAGAGAAAGCTTTGCCCCAGAGGGCTGCCCCCTTCTTAACATCACCACCAGTGCACCCATGGAGCTGGTCTGTATTGATTTTCTGAGTTTGGAGTCAGATCAAAGAAATATCACTAATGTGCTGGTGCACTGACCATTCACGAGATATGCCCAAGCTTTCCCACCAAAGAACCAGAAAGCATCCACTGTGGCCAAAGTACTTGTAGAAACTTTTGTTCACTATGAGGCTCCACAAAGAATCCATTCTGATCAGGGAGAGACTTGAGAGTCGCCTGATCAAAGAGATGCTTTCTGTGGGAGTGCAAAGTCCAGAACCACCTTACCACCCCTGGGGACCCACAGCCTGAACGCTTCAACCGCACTTTGCTAGATATGCTAGGCACCCTGCACCCAAAGGACAAGCCTAGATGGAGCCAACAAATTAGCACCTGGTACATGCTTATAACTGCACCAAAAGTGATGCCACTGGGTTCTCCCCACCTTCTGATGTTTGAAGAGAAGCTCGACTACCAGTAGATGTGTGTTTTGGGGTCTCTCCTGATGGGGTTCAAGCTGACAAATCATTTACAGTATGTGCAAAAGTTAAAGGCCCAGCTAACCATGCGCACTAACTGGCTCAAACCATGGCTGCCAAAAGAAATCTGGCCAACAAAGACGGTATGATAAAAAGGTGAAAGCACAGGAACTCCAGGAGGGAGATCGGTTTTGCTAAGAAATCTGGGACTGCATGGCAAACACAAGATTGCTGACAGATGGCACCATCTCCCTCACATTGTAGTGGGCAAACTAGATGATCTGCCAGTGTACAAAGTAAGGCCTGAGAACAATTCAAAGATGTAAAAACAATGCATAGAAATCATTTACTACCCATTGGACAAATCCTGATTGAGTCTGAGCCCCAGAAGATGCCCCTCTGGACCAGTGACTAGAGCTGCTGCTAAGAAAAGATCAAGGAAGTCTGCACCTACAGAAGCAGAGTTAAAGTGTTCCTGCACAAGTCCCAGTTGAGCATTACTGTCAGTCCATATCAGAAGAAAGTGAGAGTGACTTTGAATACTATCCTTCTTACTGAACTGAGTCAATTGTTTGGGCAATCCCTAGTCAATACTGGAGACAAAGCTGGGCCTTCTGGACTGTCTAAGCCCCCAGCTTCATCCCTGGAGCCAATGCTCCCAGAAAGTGAAGTGCAAAGCATCAGATCAGATGAAATGGAATCATTGTGCATGGTTGAACTGTTTGAGCTTTCAGGGAGGAAAATGATAGATTAGGGCAGACTGGTGATACACGAACAAGAAGAGTATTTTGAGTGCCCTGACAGTCCACTGCCAATGTCAAAAGCTCTCCTTGCAGGCCAAATGTTGTGGACTCAGAAACTGTAACTCCTGGAGCTGAAAGTGCCCAAGTTCTAGCCTCTACCCCATGGAACTCCCCTGACAAGTGAGGACAATGCTGAAAATGAGGCTCAGAGTGCAGAGACTGTAACAGTTCCCCTAGAAAGACTGGTCGAGCTGTAAAGCCTGTGGTGCACCTCAGTTATGATTCCCTGGGCCGCCAGTGGATCTGCCTCTCAATGTTGTCCATAAAGGGTGTATGTGTCCCGGAGCTCATTGCCCAAACTGAGCGTCAGTGCTAACTCCAGTTACTTGTGTTGCCCTCTAGGTATGGTGCCTTGCCCATCCAGCCCCAAGGTAACTGATAGGAAGGCCCCTCTTCAGGTTTCATGTACAAGAGGTAATAACTTGAGTTATGGTACAATGTGTGTGTAATACTGTGTAAAGAGTGACGTACTGCAATGTTTCAGAAATGTGTTCTTGGTAAAATGATGTATTGACTGATGATTACATGTGTGAGCCTAATGCAAATGAATATGGCTGCAGTTGAAACTTATAGAGTGCTTGTGTGCGGACGTCAAGCTTTCCCAAACCAGGAAGGTGTAACTCCTGCAAATGGGGGTTCCCAAAGACTTCCAGGAGCTTGCTTGAATGCTCCAAGCTTGAATGGTGTTTGGCGTTAAGCCATTTATCAGTGAGTTTTTAGAGCCTCTGGTACTGTCTCTTTAAGAGCTGTCTGCTTGCAGACATAATTAGTTGTATGGGGGACTGTGTGCTTCTCTGTTTGAGTACCACTCGAGCTGCTGCCAATTCACTCCATTTTGCAGTCACTAGAGTGCAAAGGAACCTATCTGAAAGATGTAACTGTTTGCGGAAATCATTTACAGTAATAATGAAATTACAGTTTGTCTAACCTGCTTTCTTTGCAGTCAGAACTGTGTCTGCCTAGTTCCCCATTCTGGTTTTGAACTGCTGAACTGGACCAATCAGTGTGGGGTAGCTAGCTCTAAAATGGTGCCTTGGACGAATCAGAACTTGGACTCATAATCTGAGCCAGCCACAAGAGGATTGTATGGGCAGTGACTCTGGGAGATGTAGTTTAGACTTCAGCGCCTTTTTGGACCAACAGCAGCAGTCTATTGTGGTGACAGCCAATCCAGTCAAGAACTGGGAGGAACTCAAAGGAAGTGCCGGTTTTGTCTGTTGGAGTTTCAGTTTAGATCTGGCAGTGAAGGGAAAGAAACCCTGTGCTCCTTCAGTCACAGTTTCAGTCAAAAACGTGTGTAAGGCCCAGAGTTCCGGTCTGCAGCTTGTGTAACTGCTTGTTAGGACTGAATCCGTCCTGTGAAAAGAATCAAAGGATCTCTGAAGAGTAGAAACCAGGCTCACCCTGTAGAAGACTGGAGAAATTGTTGAATTGCACTCGGTCTGTCAGGAACTGAATCTGCTGTGTGTTCTCCGGGTATTGTGCAGTAATTGCGATGGATAGAGAAGCAGCCTGCCTGGTATAGTACTTTCTTTTTACCATATAAATGTGTGAAGAGTCTCGTGGAGCTCAGAGTAGCCCTGCTGACGTTGAAGGACCCTATCTTGTTTGGAGGTTGTGAGTACTAATTCAGGGTCGCTCCTGTTGAATTGCCACATTAAATCCAAATGGAATCACTGTACTGCTGACTGTTTAAACTAATTTTTCTTTTCACTGTGTGAAAGGGCCCCTACCAGCTGCCACGGTTTGGACTAGCCACTGGGCTTGGGTACCCAAGGGACAGTAACTGGTAGGGATAGGCCTGTGCACAGAGCCATAGGTAGATAGTAAAGTGATAAGCTAATTAACCTGATTTCCCTGTCCTTGTTATATCCCCCAAATAAATCAGAGCTGCTTGTTTCAGCAAAGTTATACTTCCTGGAGGTATTTGTCTGTGTTAAAGTACTGTACTGTGATTGTGTACTGTATCTTATTTCACAGGAGGTCCCAGTGCCGAACTAGTCCTGGGGGTAAGTGTATACTGTGAAGGTAATTCTGATATATTGTGTGGGCACTAGTGGGAAGAAAGGGGGGTTGCAGTGTCCCAGAGGGCTGTGACCAAGTAAGTTTAACTATTGCAAACCCTGACCTCTGGGTGGAGGCACCCGCCATTGGATCCAGGCCCCTCAACCTGTTAGTGGCAAATCAGGCAGGGGTAGTAGCCCCTGGGATAGCGCCATCTAGGGGTTACACTTTTATCCGTCCTTTCCTCACCTCCAGCTTGATTAGGATCCTGGCTAACCCAAACCTTCCCCCCCCCGGGCCTGATCCTCCCTCATTGGCTCCCCATGCCACCCGACCCATACCCTTGTCCTTACCACTCGTGCCTCCCTCGGCCTCAGGTTTCTCAGCCTGTTTGTGGTCCGGCACCTCCCGTGGAGTCCTTTTCTTGGATCTTCCCGGAACCCTCTGCTGGTGTCTTCCATTTTTATGAAGTTTCCGCCACTTCCTTCTGCTTCACTGCCACCAAACAAACCCTTACCAACACAGCATATCCTTCTCCCTCTGGCTTTTTTCCCTGTCCCCTCCTTTCTTTGTTTATTGTTCTTGTGGCCTTGTCTCCAAGGTCTTCACAACCCTCCTCCTCTTCACACTGTCCCCCTACCCCCACGCATCCCCTTTTTTCACCTACCTATCTATGGCATGTGGAAATATATGTAAATACACATAAACACTGACATATATATATATATATATACTGTATATATATATATATATATATATATATATATACACATTTTTTTTTTTTAACCATTCCTCGTGGTTCCCTTGTAAATGTCTTGTTTCATGCACCCGTGCCTGGGCTACCCACCTGCAGGCCCCAAGTTCTGATTTTATTTTGCTTCCCAATCGAAGTGCTGAGCTGCTCTTTTTCTGCCCCTAATTACCTTGAGCCTCTACTGCTGCATGGGTTTGTTTGTAAGTAATCCTTGATAGGCAACTTTTTTTAAATATATATATATATCTTACACATTTAACCCTCCCAACCAGCCTGTGCCTCACAGTAGTTTTGCATTCCCTTGTAATTCCAAAGCGCAGCAATTACCTCTCAACCTTAGTATAAGCGCTGTATTACCTTCCGTGCTGACTTTATAACAGAAACCATTGGGAGCAGCTGAAATTCAAACCCTGCCTTTTAATCAATTGGCCCCCTACTGACTGTACACTTAAATATATTGTTTCTCCTGTTCCTATACCCTTAAAAACACTGCCGGTACCAGGCAGCACAATGCTATTGCCCCCCTCTTGCATTTTCCCTTTGTCTTTTATTCATTCAATCGTTTTATTTGTATATTCCTTTATTTATTTATTATTTTTGTTTGTTTTCCTTTCAAACTTGTTCCCTTATAGTCCGTGCAACCAGTGTGATTACATGCAGCCATACCCTTTTTCTGTGCCTGGGGCTACGAACATGGCACCTGCCAGTCAGCCCACGCACCCGCTTTTCCCACTATTATGCAGGTGCAGCCTGTTGCTGGTGCCAACGCCAAGCCCGCGCCTCCCCGGCCTAGGAACACAATACCACGCCCCTTCATGGCTGTTCCTTGGTCAGTCGTCCTCTACTGTATCCCTGCTTCCCAGTGCAGGAGTTGCTTGCAAGAAACCCACTGAGAAACCCCCTTGGCCTTCTTCCTTAGGCCGTGGTGCCGGCCTAATGCTCCCCACAACATGATCACTGCTCCGCCAGGCCACTTCCCCTTCCTCCGGTAGCAGGCTGGCTGAATTGGAGAATGAGACCACCCAGCATGGCGGATCACCTGCCAGACGGCTTCCTGCAGGAGCCCATCACACTCCAACTCAATTGGGCAGCATAGAGGAGCCAGCCTCGCACCAATAACCCAATGCAAAAACCCCAGTGAACAGCCGCACAACTCTCCGGTTCCCACCAGTGCGATGTCTCCTCTATTCTTTGGGTACCACAGCCAAGCCTTGGTTCTGTAAACAAGAGTCCTGCTGCTCTGTAAATAACCCTCACTAATAACAATCTGCAGCCCATAAAGCATTAAGTACCCGACTCCCGACATCAACAAAAATTGGCCCTGCTGCCTTTGAAGCTTAACCCCGCCTGTCTGTGCACCTTAGGGCCTATGTATACAGTAGTTTAATATTGTGCTTATTCCTTGTGAATTCAAAATCAAGGCACCTGCCCCCCAGGTTTGTGTGGTATAGGCCTTTATGCGTTTTGCTGCCGCAATTATAGGAGAGAAAACCATTTTGGAGCAGCTGAGAGTCAACCTGCCTTTAATCACTGCAACCCCTCCTTCCATTATCCTGCCGATTCCATCCTTTCAACAGCAGGCCCTAAGCCTTTTCTGGCTCTATTGCATCCCATCTGCATCCCATGGCAGTTTTTACGCACTGTGGGCCGCACATGGCTTTGTGTTCCCCCCAAACAACTCCAGGTTTTCATTTTTTTTGCTCCTTCCTTTCCATTTTATTTCCCTCGTTGGCTTGCTGCCTTAATTTTCCACTGCAGGACCCCGATAGTTGACCAGCTCAATGTACAATACCTTTTTTGTTTTTTTCCTTTTATATACCCCAAATTTTTTGGCCCTTTCTTTATATTTTATTTACTAACATTTCATTCCCTCAATGGCTTGCTGTCTTAGGTCCCTACTGCAGGACCCCCCCATAGTTATCCAGTTCAGTGTACCCTGCCCCGTAGCAGCTTCCCTTCTCGATTTCACCAAACATTCTTACCTTTCCGATTGCTTGACGAAAAACTACCAAAATGGCCTCCATAGCCTGCTGTGCATGCATGTCACTACCTTACCACACCGTGCATGCACAGACATTGCATTCCCCAGCCCCCCCCATGGTGTCTGGCCTCACTCAGGTCTATCTTCAATGCCAAGCTCCTCGCCCCCCTTTGTGGCATCCTCCCAGCTACCTCCACTGTTCTTGTCCCCGGCCATACCTGTTTCAGCACCCAGACCTCGGGCGCACAGCCGTGATCAAGGACCCACTGAAATCAGCGCTCGCCCATGTGGCCTATCACCCAGCAACCTCTGGGCTGCTCCCAGAAATCATCTTCCATGGCAAAGAGTGCTCACTCTATCTACTCAGCCAAGGAGGGCACTTCCGCCCACTCCCCAAAACGAGCTCCCAACTCCCTCCAGCAAAAGTGACTCCCTGGCCCTAAGCAGCGGGCACTTCCATCTAGCAGTCCCCAAACAACCACTGTGGCCCAAAGAAACAGCTGCCCGAATCTCTACTGTGACCCGCCCAGCACCACCACATGGGCACTATAGTCCCTGAAGCCACTGCTGCAACAGCAGTGGCCCGAAGAATGGCAGCGCCGTGTTGCCAGAGGAGAATCCTGGGCTCCTGTGCTCCTTGTGTGCAGCCCTATCCAACCCTTGACTCCCGGGACTCTTCGCGATCCAGCTGCATCTCAGGTACATTTGTTTTACTGTTTACATAACAAGATGGAATAAACTCCCATTTTCCCCATGCTTTTTACCCGTTTGGGACCCCCCTTCAACTAGGCGAATCCCCGCTTTAGTAACTCTGCCCTTACTGGCCACAATGCTCCTATCCCCCAATGTGGTCCCAAATTCCAAACCTGTATTTTGCCTCTTCAGTATTCTGGCTACCAAGATCAACAGCCATTACACTTAAATTACAACAATTTTTTTTTTTTTTTTTGTATTTCTGTTATTAATGCATCTCCACCACAGGTTTGGCCGTAAGTGGCCTCCCCCAATAATTATTTTACTCACCCCCTCTATTGCCTTCTGGCCCATGCGGCCTCGCTAGGCCCCCATGCCCAAACTCCCGGCCATGTGGCCAGGCCTACTTTTCCCCCATTATGCATACCTGAAATCTGATCCTTAATTCCTCACTTATGTGAAATACAAACAGGGCAGCAGTGCCCTATAACTGTTATATACTCGGTTATTTAGAACAACTCCTATATAAATACCTCCCCAAACGCTCCCTTAGCATCTAATTCATGAGGGAACCTAGTACAAGGTTATTAAACTACCTCTCTACATTTGTCATACGGTCACAGTTCCTGCCCAAAAACAATCCTCTGTGTAGACAATACAAAAAGGAAGAACAGACGCTAAAGACGCTTCCCCCAGCAGTACTATTACTTTCTAAATTGCCTAAAAATGCATCTGCTGATTCTCTATTTACTGATTTATATATATATATATATATATATATACAGTATATTTTTTTTTCTTGCCAAGCCTGCTAACATAGTATTTCTACCCATTAAAGGGTCACTGTCAGCTGTGCCCCTTCGTTTTATGATTAAAACGAGCAGTGTGCCTCTTGGCACCCATCTATCATAAATGCACCCCAGAATGCCCCTACATGTGCAAATTTAAAGCCTTTGTCCGTTTTTTAAGATTTTTGAGAAAGAATAATACTTTTTCGGGTTGAGTAAAACTCACCGTGTCCCGAAGCACAATGTAATTAGAAGAACGCGCCTCTGGCACGAGCAGTGTCCAAACCAGTGATTTTTTATAACGACCCCAAGATAGAATAATAACCCTGCTCCATGTGTAGAAAGAAGACGTTGCTGGTATCTCCGTTGAAAAACCGGGCGCTCTATAGTGCACAATTTGTAATTTCTATGAGTTGCTGAAATCTCACACCTGCGCTTCAGAAGCACGCTCTTGCGCATGCGCGGGATCTCTGTTCCTTCCTCTGAAGTGCATGCACGTGATTTTGGCAACTCATAGAAATTACAAAAGCCTGCTGGCTCTGAACAAAGAACAAAGAGTAGGAGGGGATGTTAACTTCATTGTTACTGGTCGCTGATCGGAGCCAGGACTCTGTAATCACCAGAACATCTGGAGCAGTATGACATACCCAGGCCTGAATAGAAGTGATTTTTTTTAATAGGCTACATACATTAACATGCAAGAATGTAAGCCCCTTGAGGCTTTGTAGCTCTGCTGGGGATTCCATGGGTGCCAGAGGGCCTGGATTAAGCTCAACATTTCCTGAGCATTGTAAAAGCATTGGATGGATTCTAGTTGGCTGAAGTTGAACTCAGAAAAGACAGAGGTTTTGGTAGTGGATCCGGGCTGTCGGATAGAAGGGTCGCCTGTTGGAGCACCCTCAGGAATTTTTCTTGGGGGTGTGTCATTTCCGACCTCTGAATGGGTGCGTAATCTAGGGGTTATCTTGGATGACAGGCTGTCACTACAGTCACAAGTGTCAGCAGTCATCAAGACTTCCTTCTGCCACCTTAGGAATATCGCTAGAGTGAAGCACCTTGTTCCGTCTAACACATTACCTTCGCTGGTCCACGCCTTCGTGTCCTCACATTTGGACTACTGCAACTCCCTGTATTTTGGGCTTTCTGGGGTTGAAATCCGCTGCCTTCAGCTAGTGCAGAACGTGGAAGAAGCCCGGGTTTTGACTGGGACAAGCAGGTCTTGTCATATTACCCCGGTGCTGCGCGAACTGCACTGGCTTCCTGTTCAGTGGCAGATCACCTTTAAAGTCTGTTTATTGACTTTCAAAGCCCTACATGACCAGGGTCCAGCCTATCTGAAAGATCTTCTAGCCCTTTACTGCCCTGGCTGATCGCTCCGCTCAGCTGACGAGGGGTTGCTAGAGATTCCAAGAGTGAGTCTAAATTCATCTGGTTGCAGAGCTTTTTCTTATGAAGCTCCCACTCTTTGGAATTCTCTACCCTGTCGGTTACGGCAGTGCACCTCCATGGAGGAATTTAAGAGGGGTTTAAAAACTCATTTTTATTAAATTGCTTTCTTATAGTACTGATTGTGTTCAAGTTGTTGATGAGACTGAAGTTTTATCTGTTTTATACTGAATTATAATGTTTGATCTATATTATGTGTTTTGTACAGTGCCTTGAAAATCTGAAAGGTGCTTTAGAAATAACATTTATTATTATTATTATTATTATAAATCACCATGAAATTTCAGACTGGCTCAGTTCACAGCAGAAATGCATGGTGCCAAAGGGCCTCTCAAACAATCTGTAATCTACATACATTTTAAATAACACAACAGGTTTTTTTCTGATATTTCTACCCTGGCAACTTAATTTCTATAATGCAGTCACCGAGTACTTTTTACCATTATCAAAAACACCTAGTGCCACAGTATTTTCAACATTTACAGGTTTCATACACATAAGGCATATACATCAAATTATTTTATGACATAGTGCCATTGCATACTAAACCCAACAATGAGGAACACAGCCTATTGTTTTACATCAGCTCAGAGGTCACAACAATAACCTCCCTGTATGAGGACCTGAGAGGTAAAAGGAAAATTAAAGAGGACACTATAGCATAGTCAAGAGAGGGGAGGGGGTACCCATAGGTGGCTAACCTTATTGACTAGAAAGTGTAAAGGATAGATTAGGCTAAGAAATAGAAGAACTGCTGCAACAGATTTAAGAAAAGGTCAGTCCTCAAGAGTGGCAGAATCTCCATGTCACATATTCCCCACCTTAAGAGGGAGGCAGTTATTGCAGACTGCTTACCACCTTCCTGTCCCAAGAAGGGATGGAGCTCCCACTCATCCATCTCCAGAAGCTCTGTCTCAGGCCCCTATTAATGATAAATATTCCATCATAAACATAGTAGATGTCATAATTCTTTACCCTGAGGTGTTAACACATTTCTCAACAGAGACTAATGGTACAATCTGACAACATTAGCATCTTTAGCCTGCAGTATACTCCAGTCAATACTGTTAATAGATTCAGCTGTATTGATACAAGAAAATGTCCCTTCAGTCTCATAGGCTTCTTCTTGCTTGCTTGGAGTCTTCAACCCCTGTACAATATCATTAGGCACAGTCTTACCTAGGGTTTCACACATAAGTTCCAAGCCGACTTCACCGACCTCCAACAGGTAACATCCTGGGAACACAGGCAACAAAGGAATATCCTGCTCAGTCAGGGGGTCCTCCTCCAGCTGAGCCCATGAATAATCCTCTTCCGATTCTTTATTCAAACTCTCTGGCAGGGACCTCTCCAGCACCTGGCACTGGTGTACCACCTCTCTGCGTAGTCAGTCTGCCTCAACCCCATGGTAGTTCCTCATCCCTTTGCATCTCTTCATCTTCAGGCTTGGCCTTCCTCCGAGCTCCCAGGTCCAGTCCAGACAGCAGTAGCTTCTCTCCCAGTCTGTCGGCTATGGTTCTTGTCCGAACCCCACAGACTTTCTTCTCCGGGTTCTCCTCTGGCAACTTCTGGTGTACTGGTCCACCTGGGATATCTGGACGATATCCACCGGAAAACGTTCCTCTTAGGCCAGTCCAGATGTTTCCAGCAGGTTATCCCACTGCTAACACCTAGTCTGTGGAGGGCTTGTGAGATAACAGATGGACCAGACACTGAACTTCAAGTTCAACACGCAATTCCTGTCTGATGTTTATTTAAAATACTGGAGATAACGTTCAGCAATGTCATATTCCTTCTTCAATATATCAGTGTACAGCAACAGACTATGCATGTCCTTCTTCTGCACTTAGTCAGCACCTACTGACTCACTGATCTCTGATCTAACTTAGCAGTTGAGATTCAGCTTCTGCTATGTAGGCCTTGTTTGCTTGGGTGGTGGGGACTCAAATAAAAAAAAAAAAACAAGCTAAAGACAAAGAACCTCAGTGCAGAAGCACTGAAGCAAGGGTTACCCTAAAGGGCATTGGCAATAAGTCAAGTTTCAAAGAAACACATCACACATACTCCCATAATGTAAAGCATCATGGGATGTAGATGCAAATCACCATATCATTTTAGACTGGCTCAGTTTACAGCAGGAATGCATGGTGCCAAAGGGCCTCTCAAACAATCTGTAATTAATTACATGCATTTTAAATAACTCAGCAGGGGGTTTTCTGATATCTCTACCCCAGTAACTTACTTTCTATAATACAGTCACCTAGTACTTTTTACCTTTAGCAAAAACACCTAGTGCCATGGTATTTTCAACATTTAAAGATTTCATACACACCTACCGGGTCAATATGTCATATATTTAATTGCATATAACAAAACCCCGAAACAGAAACAGTGCAGTATAGGACAGTGAGAGGGTGTGATACTGTGAATGGGTCTGTGCACAGTACTGCACCCTGTCACTGTCCCAGGCAGAGGATAAGACCTCTGCTGGGACAGGGATCTGCTGAGCAGCTGCCGTGGCTCGACAGGATGAGCCACTGGCAGCAAGGGAGGCAGGCAGTGGGATTGGGACCAAGTTTGATCCCTGGTCCCAAATGCATGGAATTTTTCATTTTTTTGCACTTTGTGTGATATTTTCTTTTAACCCCCCCAAGTTAGTTATTTTAGTTGGGGGGCAGGGGGAGCAGCCCCCCATAACAGGGGTGTGGGGAGGGCAGATCCTCCCGCAACAACAAGACTTATGCTGCATGCAATATATTGTGCTGTATTGGCAGTGCGATATATTGCTGTGGCATAATGTCTTGCAACATTATGACCCCGTGCCTCATACACATAAGGTATATACAGCAAGGTATTTTATGACATAGTGCTTTTGCATACTATATCCAACAATGAGGAACACAGCCTGTTGTTTTACATCAGCTCGGAGGTCACAACAATAACCTCCCTGTACAAGAACCTGAGAGGGAAAAGGAAAATTAAAGAGGACACTATAGCATAGTCAAGAAAGGGGAGAGGGTGCCCATAGGTGGCCAACATTATGGCCTGGAAATTGTAAAGGACAAATTACGCTAAGAAATAGAACTGTTGCAACAGATTTAAGTAAAGGTCGGTCCTCAAGAGTGGCAGGAGCTCCCTGTCACAAGCAGCTTTAAGAGATGCTGGGATAAGCATAAGGGGAACCATGGGGCTTGGGGGGGCAGATGGGGAGGAAGGGGGCTGGGAGAGGGGTGCAGGGTAAGTAACAAAAGCTAAGGACCCTGCAACATGAGCAGGCTGGATAGACTGAATGTCTGTCTTTTGCTGGCTTCTTTGTATGTTCGTGTAATGTTGTACATGGTTGGGTGGCGGTGCAGTTAAACAAAATAGTTAGCATTGCTTTGCAAATTAAACCTCACAATCTAGTGATGGATGAACCACAAAAGGTTCTGGGGTTCTAAGAGGTTCTGATAAGCCATAAATGGTTCTGATACTTATTTGAGCCTTATCAGAACTTTCAGAACCGTTTTGTTTAAAATACAAAATCTATTTTTAAGGATAGGGAATTCCGGGCAGACTAGACGGACCTTTGGTCTTTTTCTTCCATCATTGCCTACGTTTATATGTTCTAACCATCATTATCCACCCTTAAGTTATTGTCAATAATAGAAAAAATCTTAAAACAACTTGAAGTGGTACTATACTACTCCCAGCCTCTTTTTGGATCTCTCTACCACCACCACCAGCCTTCCTGCCAGATAAAGACCTACCAGGAGAGCATATTGAGCTCCAAAATCAACGTTCTAAAGATGATCAGAACCTTATTAGAACCTGAGAAAAAGTTCTGGTAAGGTACTTTACAGAAAATGGCATCGGTTCTGGAAGGTTCTGAACTTATCTGAATCAGTTCTCCCATTTTGGAAACTGAGGGTCAAGAAGGGTGGAGAAAGGAGGGGAGGGGCTAGTCGAGGAGGAGGCCCTGCGATATGAGCAGACTCGATAGACCTGAACTTATTCTGCTGCCTTCACTCTGTGTTTATAGAAACATAGAACCTGACAGCAGACAAGGACCTCTTATCCCACCCAGTCTGCCCACTTCCCCACCCAACGGACAAGCTGCAGATCCTAGCCAACCAACAGCCTACTTCCTCCTAGCCCCCAACAGAATTGCCTTACGTCTGTCCCATGCATTCTTGAATTCCCCCACTGTTTTTGACTCTATGACCTCCTCAGGAAGGCTGTTCCATGCATCCACAACTCTCTCTGTGAAGAAATACTTCCTCACATTACCTCTGAGCCGTCCCCCCTCTATCTTCAAATTGTGTCCCCTTGTTCTTGCACATCTCTTTTTCTGAAAGATGCTACCCTCTTGGACTTTGCTGATTCCCTTGAGGTATTTGAAAGTTTCTATCATGTCCCCCCTCTCCCTCCTTTCCTCGAGGCTATACATCTTAAGCTTCTTTAGTCTTTCTTCATATGTCTTCTGGTGCAGACCCTGCACCATTTTGGTTGCCCTCCTCTGGACAGCCTCCACCCTATGTCTTTGCAGAGATGGGGTCTCCAGAACTGTACACAGTACTCCAGATGTGGTCTTACCAACTGTTTGTACAGAGGGCCAACAACTTCCTGTTTTCTACTGGTGATGCCTCTCCCTCTGCATCCCAGTATCCCCCCAGCCCTTCTTACTGCCTTCTCACATTTCTGGCCCACCTTTAGGTCATCTGATATGACTACCCCCAGGTCCCTTTCCATTTTTGTTGTTGTCAGTATCTCACCCCCATTGTGTACTCTTCCCTGGGTTTTTGTTTCCCAGGTGCATTACTTTGCATTTCTTTGCATTGAATCTAAGCTGCCATACATTTGACCATTTCTCCAACCTTGCCAAGTCCCTTTTCATCCTTTCCACCCCACCTTGCATATCAACCCTGTTGCAGATCTTTGTGTCATCTGCAAAGAGACATACTTTCCCCTTCCAGTCCCTCTGCAATGTCACTTATAAAGACATTAAAAAGGACCGGCCCCAGTACTGAACCCTGCGGTACCCCACTAGTAACCCTCCTTGCTTCACTTTGGACTCCATTTACTATTACCCACTGTGTTCTGTTGTCCAGCAAGTGTTTTACCCAGGCTACCACCCTGGGACCCACTCCCAGGCTGGCTAATTTGTTTATTAATCTTTTTTTTGTGCGGGACTGTGTCAAATGCCTTGCTAAAGTCTAGGTAGGCCATGTCCACAGCCCCTCCCTGGTCTACTACTTTGGTCACCCAGTCAAAGAAATCAATTAGATTTGTCTGACATGACCTTCCCGCTGTGAATCCATGCTGCCTTGGGTCCTGTGCCCCACTGTCCTCTAGGTACTCAACAATTCTTTCCTTCAGAATTGATTCCATCATTTTCCCTACCACTGAGGTCAAACTGACAGGTCTGCAGTTCTCTGCCTCTGCCTCTGTCTCGCTCCCACTTTTGTGCAGGGGAATCACATCCGCCCTCCTCCAATCCTCAGGTACCACACCATCCTCCCATGATTTATTAAAAAGGGTAGTCAATGGTGTTACTAGTTCTTCCCCTTAGTTCTTTTAGAATTCTGGGGTGAATCCCATCAGGCCCCATTGCTTTATCCACCTTCAGTTTTAAGAGTTCTTTCAGAACCCTCTCTTCTGTGAAAGGACTAATATCAACTCACCTATCCAGAGTGCTTCTATTGACTAGATTAGGTATCTCCCCCTGCTTTTCCATTGTGAATACTAAGCAGAAGCATTCGTTCAGTATCCCTGCTTTTTCACTGTTGCTCTCTGCCCAACCACCTTCCTCTTTATTCAGCCTCAGTATCCCTGCCTTAGTCTTTCTTTGCTCCCTAGTGTACCTATAAAAAGGTTTTATCCCACTTCTTAACCGTGTTGGCTATCTTTTCCTCAGTTTGAGCCTTTGCTATTCTGACTGCCTTTCCCGCTTCCTTCTGCTTTAACTGGTACAGTTCTCTGTCCTGCTCCTTCTGTGTTTCCTTATACTTACTGAATGCTATCTTTTTCTCCCTTACCTTTCCCGACACTTCTTTTGAGAACCATAGTGTTTTTTTCTTTCATTTTGATTTGTTTATCTGCTTCACACAAAGGCTTGTTGCCCTGTGATGGCAGTTTTGATGTTTCCCATTGTTGCTCCACCCCACCTTCTTGCCTGTTTGCTAGTGCTTTTCTGAGGCACTCTCCCATTTTGACAAAATCAGCCCTCCTGAAGTCCAGTACCTTCACTTTTGTGTGGCTTGACTCTACAGCTAAGTTTATCGTGAACCACACTGTTTGCGGTCGCTTGTTCCTAGATGGTTACCCACTTCAAGATCAGAGATCCTTTCTCCGTCCCCATTTGAGAGTACCCGTCTAAGATTGCTTCCTCTCAAAATGGCTTCCAGAACTAGCTGTCTGAGACATGCCCCCTGTAGGGCATTGAGAATGGCCCTGCTCTTGGATGTTGCTGCAGCAAAGGTGCTCCAGTTAACACCTGACATATTCAGGTCCCCCATTAGCAATATCTACCCTTTCTCTGCCATCCTAAGGATGCCTGCTATCATTTCCTTGTCCATTTCCTTCCCCTGAGACGGGGGTCTGTATACAACCCCTGTGCGGATTGTGGAGCCATTTCCAGTCTCCAGGGTGACCCACAGTGCCTCCTCTCCTCCCTGTTTACCCTTTAGTTCTGTTGCTTTGATCCCTTCCCTTACATAGAGAGCTACTCCTCCTCCTTTTCTTCCCTCCCTGTCCCTCCTGTAGATTGTGTACCCTGGTATGTTGACATCCCAGTCATGGTTCTCTGTGTGCCATGTTTCTGTGACTGCCACAATAGCCAGGCATCCCTCTTCCATCAAGGCCACCATTTCAGGGAGCTTTTTACCTAGACTATGAGCATTGGTACTCATTACCTTCCATTTTTTCTGGCTTTATTTCTTTTTGCCCCATCCCTGTCCTTATTGCCTTTGTCTTTTTCTCCATTTACCCCTTCCCTTCTTCCTATCGACTGCTCTATCTTGGTGTTTGTGTGTTCGTACTATTCAAATGCTGTTAAACTGGCCATGAGGGGATTTGTAAATTCCAGATGGATGGCCTTGTCCATGAAATACTTTTCCTACTATGATCCAGAATATGCAGTGGCAGAGCAAGCCCTGAATTAACCCATAGGTCCCAGACCAGGGGGTTCCCCTCGAGGCACTGGGAGATGGCACATTTTGCAGGGAGTTCTTTCTAGCTGGTTTCACTTTCTTTCATCCTTCTATGAAGGCTTCTGTTATCGGCTGATACACCGGCTGTTTCTCTGCTCCTAAAGAAGCTTCTTCTGGCTTCAGCAGTCAACAAAGGTTTTCCAATGCACAGGGGTGCTTCGCCTGTGAAGCCCTGATCCTATCCACCTCATGTCCTGGCATCCAGTCCCTTGTGTGCGTGACTATAATCAGAACCAGACAAGGGTACTGGCTGGATAACTTCCCAGGTATGCTGTTTTTTTGGCCAAGATCTCTGACTGCAAAATAGCAAAAGTCTCTATGAGGTCTGCTGCTACCTTCAGCTTCAATTTTTGTGTGGTACATATAGCATGCAATTATCTCCTTTTCCTGAACAGCAGTTCTGCTTCTCACTCTTACTCTATTTCTGGCAGACACACACAATCCATCTCTGCAACACAGCAACACAGGCTGTCTCTCAACAACACAGCAACACAAGTTGTCTCTCAACAACACAGCAACACAAGCTGTCTCTCAACAACACATCAACACAAGCTGTCTCTCAACAGCACACAGGCACCAGTCCACTTCGGTGTCTCATGAAGACTGAACCAGATCAGGAACTGACCTGGCTGTTCACTAGAGAATAGCAGCTCTTGACTGGTTATCTGAGCTATCAATCAACATCAAGCAGGTCTAGAGGTCTGTCACGCTTCAGGTGATTGGTTGCTGCAAAGAAGCCCAAAGTAATCAAGTGTATTATAAGTCCACATGCCCTTGAGACTTTTTCCTTAGGCAATCCTACCCTGACTGGTCTCCCAGTTACCCTTTTACCTCTTCACCATGCCAGCTCGGGTCACTGGTAATGGAGATGGCAGACAATTAGCAGTCAATAAGCAGTCGCTCCACAAAATCCTTATTCATGCAGTGTTCCGTAGCTTTATAAGTTTTAACCAGTATTGTGCAGGTGCAATAAAGTACATGTCTGGTTCAGTTGGGGCAGCGACCAGGGGAGTCCACATGCAGTCGGGAGCACTGATGCATCAGTTCTGTCAGCAGCTAACACTTGGGATGTGTGAGTACAAGGGAGCCTTAAAAGTAAATCTGCAGTGGGGGGTTGGGGTTAACACAAGGACATAGAAGGGAAAGCAGGAGGAAAAAGTGGCAAGACAGTAACATGAAAGCACTGGTAATAGAGCTGTGCTGCATATTCAAACTCCACTTCCACCAGAATTCCATGCAGTTCTGCAGAATTCTGTCAGAACCAGAATTCCAAAATTACAAGTAGAATTTTTTAAAACTGCAGGTTTGTAATCCGCAGTTATTCCACAGTTTACACAGAAATGCTGCTTGGAATTCCGAAGAGTCAAAACAGAAATTCCAAAAAGCGTTTTGGAAGTGGAATTGCTATCCGGCACAAATTGCACCAGCAGGATTCTGAAATCCACATCGCTCTAACTGGTGCAGTTAGCGTCCGTGCCCCCACCAGATGAGGTCATGGGAGAAGGGAACTGCCATTGCAAGGTGCTGGGGAGTGATCGGCTAAGCATGTGAGGTGCTTGGCCCAAGAGGATGAAAACCTTCACTGGAAAAAAAAAAAACGTTATCCTTCTACCCCATATAGTTCCACACTCCTACACTAGACGTCCAGCAGGTTATGACTGTTTCTCTCTTCACTCTGTGGCCTCTCTGGGAATTTGTGCTGGTAATTGAAACTTGAGCCCTCGTAACAGCCAGCATCAGATATGACAGCCCTTGTCCAATAAAAAGTGCAGCTCAGCTCATTCAGACAAGGCAATTAACACACACACAACAGCCAGCTCATGTTACTCAATTGATTTTAGTGAAGTAAATTCTAGCAAGCAAACACTCCTGTTAAAAACATCTTGCTGACCCATTAAGTAAAACTGCTGTTCTAACTGAGCTCGAGAAATGCACCCAAAGTTCAAAAGAAACAGAATTTGTGGGCAGAAAAGGGCTGCTTGGCCCATCCAGTCTGCACAGATGGTCCCTGCCTATTCTGTCTCCACAGACTCTGACTGGACTCTGATGACCCTACCTCCTTTCTGCCTATTTACTAACATTTCCCTAGGTCTATCCCACACATGCTTGAAGCCTCCAACTATTTTTGCCTTCACCACTTTCGTTGACAGTCTCTTCCAGGCATGCACCACTCTTTCAGTGAAGTAGTACTTCCTCACATCCCTCTCAAACTCCCTACCCCCCTTCACTGCATACCCTGTGGTACTGCTGCTCTTTTCCATTTGAAAGAGACTCCCCTCCTACACCCTGTTAAATCAACGTGATGTACTTGTAGGTCTCTAACATGTCTTCTTTCACTCTCCTCTCTTCCAGGGTCACTATCCAAATGGAAGTTAAAGATCTTATAGTATGTCACTTTTTTTTTCAGTTTATCTTTTTATTGAGAATTTTTCAAAAATACAAAAGAAAGACATCTTCCTTGTTTAAATGTATATCACATTATACAAAGTAGCTTATCTGATTATAAGGAGTAGATGAAATCTTAGTCTGAGCACATTCCTATAATAAGGCTACAAATGATCAAACCAATTAGGATAGGTAATGATTGTTTAGTTAATAGCCTAAGAGGTAGAGACAGTATATAGTAAGAGGAATAGGAAAATAGCACATCTTAATTAGTAATATATCATATTATAAATAACGGCTCAATTGCTGTTTATCATAGAGGAAGATAAGCATAGTATTTATGTATTAATATAAGCTTAACATTAATACTATCAAAGAAGAGGGGAGAGAATGAAGAAAGAAGAATTAAAGAGAGATAACTTGAAAGGTGTCAAAAAATATACAACATGAAAGTTACAATAGGAAAACATCCATACATTAAGCTCTAGATATGCTGGAAACATTTAAGTATTTAAAGTAGTCCTGCCAACATCTATCATATTCATTAAGTCGGTCAGAAGAGATGTGGGACAGACGGACTAGGGAAGCATATTGAGAGAAGTTTTGAAGAATGTCTGAAAAAGTTGGTATATTAACGGATTTCCAGTTTATAAGAATGAGATGTTTAACTAGAAGAAATAATATGTTCAGCCACCTATAATGTGCGTGAGATAATATATTATTATGGGAGGAAGAGATTCCTAATAAAAAGTGTTTAGGATCAAATTTAAATTGTTGCCCAATCACTTAGGTTGCAAAATGGTGGATTTTGCGCCCTAGTTTATTTATAGGTGCACAGGACTGTAAAATATGGAACAAGTCACCATTGGGTGAATTGTAGCGCCAAGAGTTATTATTGTTTAGTAATCTCATTCATTGTAACACAGAAGGGGTTCTATACCACAAATGTAGCATCTTAGTTTGTATTAGGGAGCTGTGAACATCTTTAAGTGTGTTGTGGCAAATGCACCAACAATTATGCCACTGTGCATCAGTGATGTTGTAGTTGAGGAGAGCATTCCATTTGCTTTTTGCAATTGTAGATTGATTTGGTAAATTGTCTCTAATATCTTTGTAAATAATACTATTCAGTTTGAATGTCATATTGATCCAGTGCGAAATATGCTGGTCGTGTAGGGAATGTTTATGCACATAGTGGGAGAAAGTTATAAGCAGCCCGAAGTTGTAAGTATTTCCAAAAGTCATGCTTTGGAAGGTCCCAATGCATCTGAAGATCTGAAAAGGATTTTAGATTTAAGGAATTCTGTTCAAGAATGTCACCCATGTAAAATATACCTCTATTTTTCCAGGTACGGCAGAAAATGAGTTGATTCTCGAGGGCTAAGGCCCGATTACTCCATATTGGAGCATAGATGAGAGGGGCTGGATTAGATTTCAGATATTTATGGATTAGTTTCCAATAGAAAACGGAGGTTGTAATATTGGGATGAAATTTTAATTTAGTGGGAAGAACATTATACATACAGTATAGTAGGTGGGAACCTCACCTGGACATAGTGATGATTCCATTACAACCCATAACGGAGTTTGGCGTGAAGGTTTGCAGAACCACTTCATGGTTTGTGCAGCATAAAAGGCCCATAAGTAGGCTTGAAACCAAGGGAGACCAAAGCCACCCCTCCTCCAATGTGAATGAAGTTTAATGTGACTAAATCTTAGGGTTTTGCCCTCCCAAATAAAATTGCCGATTAGTTAGTCAAATTTAGTTAGGAAAGTAGAAGGAAGAATTAAGGGAATATTGGAGAAAAGATAAAGTACCTTGGGTGAAATGGTCATTTTGATAGCAGCTATTTTCCCCTTAAAGGAAAGGTTAAGTAGTTTCCATCTTTCTAAAGTGGTCTTAAAACTAGCTAGCAAAGGAGTAAAGTTAACAACCCGTATTTTATCCAGGTTGTGGGTGATTTTGATACCAAGGTATGTAAGGGTGCCCATCAAAAACCTAGAGGTGCATTCATAAAGGACTTGCAATGTTCATTTAGGGAAAGTGTTTCTGATTTGTTATAATTTAATGCTAGACCAGAGATTGCAGTAAATTTGTTGAATAAAGTAATTAATGGCTGTCCTGCCTCCTCTAGGTTTCCTAACAAGATTAAGAGATTGTCCATATAAGAAAGAGATATATAGTGAGAGTTACCAATAGGAATACCTTTAATAGAGTTAGATTGGTGTAAACAAGCAGTTAAGGGTTCCATGGCAATGAAGAACAATAATGGTGATAGGGGAGAGCCCTGTCTGGTGCCTCTTGCTAGTTGAAAATGTGAAGAAAGAGTAGAGTTAGTGAGAATTTTTGCCGAAGATGAAGTATACAATAGCTTGATTCAAGAACAGAAATTTGGGGAAAACTGAAATGAGACAGGACTTGGTATAAATAATTCCAGTTTAAAGAATTGAAGGCTTTTTCAAAATTAATGGCTATAGCAGCTGCAGGTGATTTGAGAGTTTTGGCTTTATGTTTTAAATTAAATAGGGAGTGTAGATGATCTGCACCAGATCTGTTTTTAATGAAACTGACTTGAAAACGATGAACTAGTTTTGAAAGTAAGTGTTCTAAGCGAGATGTTAGAAGTTTAGCAAAAATTTTCCCATCTGCGTTAAGCAATGAGACTGGCCTGTAGCTAGCAGGGAGAGAAGGGTCTTTGTCTTTTTTGGGAATTACAGTGATAATTGCTTCGGTCAAAGTTGGAAGTAGTTTACCTTTTTCAGTTGCTTCCAGGAAGACATTAAAGAGCAAAGGACAAAGTATATCAGAAAGCAATTTGCAAAAGTCTACGAGAAATCCGTCTCCCCCAGGAGATTTACCAGATTTTAGAGAAGATAAAGCTTTTTGGATTTCTTGAAGGGTTAAAGGTTCATCTAAAATATTCTTTTCTTGGGCAGAAAGGTGTGGGAGCTGCAAATTATTTAGGAAATGTTGTACGTGCGAAATGAGTGCAGGGTTAGAGTTTGAGTATAGTTTCTGATAAAAGGATTTCATAATGAGGTTGATAGAGGGATTATCGGTATGGTTTTGGTCTTGTGAGTCCTTGAGGCTTGCAATGTGCCTTTCCATTTGTTGGGCTTTGAGTTGGTATGATAGCAGCTTCCCACATTTGTCACCCTGTTCCCAATATTTATGTTTAAGTTTAAACAGGGCTAATTCAGTTTTGCGGGAATTAAGTTTGTTGATTTTTTATTCTTAGTTGCAGAATTTCAAGATGAAGAGGGGAGTTCGGATTAGACTTATTAGCATTAAAATATAAATTATCCTTAGTTTTAAGTAGTTTTTCTAGTTCTACCAGTTGTTTTTCCTATGAGCTGCATAACTAATTATTTTTCCCATGAATTGTAGCCTTTAAAGCTTCCCAGAGAATACTCATAGGGGTATCAGCAGGATCATTAAAAGAAAGAAAATCCTGAATCTGGGATTTTACCCATGGTAGAAATTCAGGGTCTCTTAATAATAGTGGATCAAGATGCCAAGAGGGAGCGTTAGAGAAAGATGCACCCCATAGAAGATGCAGTTTAACTGGAGAGTGATCCGAGATCACTATTGGAAGAATAGAGGACTCAATAGCCTTTTCAATTATAGAGAGTGACGCAAACCAGTAGTCAATTTGACTGTATGTTTTGTGGAGAGCTCAATAAAAAGTAAAGTCTTGTTCATGGGGGTGATAAAATCTCCAAATATCAGATAGGCCAAAGTCCTTCATTAATAGTGAGAGAGCATTAATACTTCTTGGATGAGCATTTAAGGATATATTACTTCTATCCAGATGAGGCCAGGGCCAGATTAAAATTGCCTACTAATATTATGGGGGTATTGTTCATATTATTAGACAGTATTTGTTGAGCTAAGTTATGAAAAAATTCTGAGGTATCAGAGTTGGGGGCATATACATTAATAAGCATAAGGGGGCCAGATGGTGTGTTTAGTATAGCTATTACCCATCTGTCTTCTGTATTGCTAACAGTTTTTATAAGGGGCCAGTTGAGATTTTTATGAATCAATATAGCCACCCCCCCCTTTTTTTTAGAAGAGAATGATAACTCATAAATTTGACTAACCCAATCTCTTCTTGAGTCTGCAGATGTCATCTGCTATGAGTTTGGTTTCCTGTAGGAATGCAATGTGTGCTTTATGTTTTTTAAGGTGTGAAAGAATTTGTTTCCATTTCCAGGAAGAATTGAGTCACTTCACATTCCAAGTATAAAGCAGTAGGTCATTCATGGTGTTAGAGTAGAGGGGTGTAGCAGTTTCAAATGGAGTGAGGGACTTTTGAGAGTTAAGCAGAAGGCATCGCAGGAACACAATAGAGAGGGATTAAATATGTAGAGGATGGCAGGTTCACTTAACCCTTAGGCTGCCAGAAGATTTGGAACGCATAGGTTTTTAGGACAAGATATCTTGTATGTTGTAAGAAGTGTAGGATGCTATTGACACTTGTATCTCTCTAATAGAACATTGTATAAAAGAAGACTTGAAAAACATTAACATATAACGCTGTTATCTCAGCACTATAACTACAAAGTTCCTTGTAATGTGTAGAGAGATAAGAGTCAATACCTAAATACTAAGAGACTCTCTCACCACACAATTGGTGGTGAGTAATGGTAAGTGGGTCTTAGGAGTACCAACCACCATATAGGGTTGGCAATATTCTTATGGTACAAATCTTATGAAACAAGTAGTAGAGAGTATTGTACAAATGACTCAGACAGGGGAATAATTATTCCAAGGGAAAAACCAGAGTCATAACTTCATCTATAATTAGGCAAAGCCTATATGGAAAAGGAATTAATGGGAGTTGCCAAACCAGATTAATTAAGTATATAGGTTCAGTACTGAATAGATGTGCCGACCTATTACAGAGAATGATCTGTGTTGTATATACTGAGGACCAGTATCGCCTAATTATGAATCAGAGGAACCTGATGATTTTTAGCCAAATATAAATATGTAGGAAAGTAAAAAAAAAAAACTGAGGCAGCTACAGCAACTGAAACAGCTGTCTTTGATGCATCTAGAGAAACACTATAGCATGGATAGTTAAGATGTGTCGAAACTGAGATTATGCTAACATTGTAATTGTGCCAGGAAGCTATAGGTTGGTTGTAAATAACTTAAGTGTAAAAAAATCTGGCTTCAAGGATGTCTGGTGCCAATAAAGTACATCTAACTCTGAAAAGTTGCAGTCCCATGCTCGAACATCACCTGCTTAAGAGTATATAGTGGAGTGACTGGGTCTATGCAAAAGGCCCTGTAAGCCCCAGAAATAGGAAGGGTACCCAAAAAAGCGGGGAATCCCTTCAATTTATAGGCTTTGAGCAGATAGGGTTTAGTGAAAGTGAACAGGTCATATTGCATGTTTTTGTTAAGTATTATATATATATATATCACCAGTGTCTTGAAAATAGCCAGCATTATATATATAAGGGAGAATAAAAATTTGAAAATATAGTAAATTATATGTATATGTATAATGTAGGGAAGTTAAATGGGAGGTAGATTAGGAGCCAGGGATGCCAAATTAGTTTGAATTAGGCTAAGAAGTTTGATGAAATCTAAGCCTTAAGTCTTATTTATAAAAGTCACTTTAAAGTGGGTGCATTAGTAGGGGCACAATAACAGTACTTCTGAGGCATCATAATAGCAGTGATCCATATAGAGAATAGCAGCTAGTAACAAAAAAAGAACATACGCAGAGGCTTAAAGTAAATGATGCTGCCTACAGATATGGGATGATGTGTAAAATAAAAATAAGAGTACTGGGGATGCAATGATAAAAATTAGGCTTTATAGGCAAACGGATGTTAATTTGCATCAACCGCAATGTACAGCATTACCGTGTCACAGCCTGCTGGGAGTGATAGCATTAGGGCTATAAGGGTTGTGCATCATGGGACAAAGAGAAAAAACACTGGTCTCTGGAACACAGAACCTTGGGACTTAACAAGTCGCCAAGAAGAGTATAGATTGCTCTAATAATAGTGCTTAACAGTTTTCAGGTAACATTCAGCTTGTGAGCACCACTTGAGGCTGAGGGGATTTTGTTTCCAGACTTCCCGTTGGGGTTCTTCTTTGGCAGTTCAAGCTATTTAAGTGGGGAGCTTGCAACCACCTCCGCCAAGGAGAAATCAGCCAAGATGTTGCCCTGTATTGCGGTAATTAAGTTAGTGAACTGAGAGTCAGTGTCCTCTTGGCTCAGATCTTCCTGTGAGGGGTGTAAGTCTTCCCTGAGGAGGGTGAATTTGTTGCTGAGGGGGATAGAAGAGCTGACATAGGTATTCAGGTCTGGAGAGAGAGAGAGAGAGAGAGAGGCTTTGGAGTAATCTTCGGAGGAGCAGCAAGAGGTCTTCTGATTGCAGGGTCTGGATGCATTCCTCTCCATAATTTTTACTGAGTGCTTGGGAGGAGGAACAACTTGCGCAGCACTGTTGGGGACAGTGGAGCCAGCAGAACCTCCTCTGGTGTCCTGAGTTTCACAGATCTCTCTCCAAATCTGCCCCACAGGGCCAACGAACACAGCTTCACTAATGGTTCGATCCAAGGTAGATTCATTTTGAGAGATGTTTAGGAATGCGGTAAGAGCTTCAGGAGTGTTAAAATCCTTGAATGTGTTTCCCAAAAAGAGGCGAATGACAGCGGGATATCTCGGGACAAACCTTATGCCGCTCTGGTGGAGTATCTGTTTTAAGGGGGTTATATGCGCATCTTTTGATAGAGAGTTCCTTTGAGAAGTCTCGGTAAATTGAAATCTTGAATTCTTGCCATTTGAGGTCACCTATTTCTCTGGCTTTTCTAAGAATTACTTCAGTGTGTGAAAAATTGAGGAATTTGGCCACTATTGGTCTTGGCCTTTGATCTAAGCCTGGTCTGGGAATCAAAGCACGGTGAGAGTGCTCGATAGTTAGAGTTTGCTCTGGGGGAAGTTTGAGCATGGCAAGTAGGGCAGTCACATCTCCGAGTTTGGAACCCTTGGGGAAACCAAAGAAATGCAGATTGTTCCTGCGATTTCAATTCTTGATGTCATCTAGCTTAATTTGTATACTTTTGATGGTGCGATCTTGGTCTCTTATTGTGGCATGCAGATCATGAATTGAGCTTGCATTCTGAATGGATTTGGTTTCAGTAGTGGACAGTCGAAGGTCAAACGATTCCAAGGTAGCAGAGGTTTGTTGGGTAGAAATTGGTAAATTATTTATATCTGATACAGGTTTCTGAAACATTGCTTTGACTTTGGCAAGCGAGTTGGAGTGAGACGGGAGCTCAGTCATGGTTCCAGGCCTGTGGAGGCCGAGCTGGATGCCAGAGAGAGATGATTTATAAAAAACCGGAAATAACTTACAAGGGTTGTGCAGGAATGCTACTTGAGTTGGATCCCCGAAGTTGGCACAGTATGGCGGTCTGGATGGCAAGAGATGAAGTAGGATGTCTGGTTACCTTTAGAAAGACAGATTCAAGCTGCCATCTGAGCTGAGCCAGACCATGTCCCTTCATAGTATGTCACTTATGAGAGGGGGAGGGGAGGGAGGGAGGGAGGGGGAGGAGAGGAGAAGAGAGGAGAGGAGGGAGGAGGGAGGAGGGGAGGGAAGGAGAGGAGAGGAGAGGAGAGGAGGAGTGGAGGAGAGGAGGAGGGTAGGGAGGGGAGAGGAAGGGGGGGGAGAGGGAGGGAGGGAGGGGAAGAGAGAGAGGAGAGGAGAGGAGGAGAGGAGGAGGTAGGGAGGGAGAGGAAGGAGGGAGAGGAGAGGGGAGGGAGGGGGAGGAGAGGGGAGAGAGGAGAGGAGAGGAGAGGAGGAGGAGAGGAGAGGAGAGGAGGAGGGTAGGGAGGAGGGGAGGGGAGGGAGAGGGAGGGAGGGGAGGAGGGGAGGGGAGGGGAGGGGAGGGGAGGAGGAGGAGAGGAGAGGAGGAGGAGGAGAGGAGAGGAGAGGAGAGGAGGAGAGGAGGAGGGAGGAGGGAGAGAGGAGGAGAGGAGGAGAGAGAGGAGGAGGGAGGAGAGGAGGAGGAGAGGGAGGGAGAGGAGAGAGGAGGGGAGAGGAGGAGGGAGGAGGGAGGGGAGGAGGGAGGAGGAGAGGAGAGGAGGAGGAGGGGAGAGGAGGGAGGAGGGGAGGGGAGGAGAGGGGAGAGGAGAGGGAGGGAGGGAGGGGAAGGAGAGAGGAGGGAGAGGAGAGGAGAAGAGAGGAGAGGAGAGGAGGGAGAGGAGGGGAGGAGGGGAGGGAGGAGAGGAGAGGAGGGAGGGAGAGGAGGGAGAGAGGAGGAGGGTGGGGAGGGGAGGGGAAGGGAGGGGAGAGGAGAGGAGGGAGGGAGGGAAGAGGGAGAGGAGGGAGGAGGGACACACCTTGGAAACAAGCTATCACAGCTTAGTGTGCCTTTCCTGGGAAAAATTACTAACACAGTAAATAAATAAATGCGCAAAATTTGTTGAGGCCATTTCACACGGGGTGACTTTATCCTGCCAGTGACTCTCTCTGCTATAATGACCAGATGAGACAGGTCACTATATAGCCATGAAAAGACACTATTTATTTCATTATTACTTCTGAACAAAAGAGCCTATAATGATTTATTCCTTTACTATTTTTCCATATGGCTTACAATCTATATATATATCGGTCAGAGTTTTAATTCCTCGTGTACATTACTCTATGCCTTATATACCTATACCTTATATTATTTCCTTTATACTATTGTATCTATCAGAGATTTAATTCCTTGTGATTTAACCCTTGTGTACAATACTCTATGCCTTGTATACATATATCTTGTAATATTGCCTTTATAACATTGCATGCTGTCCTACCAGGACCTCCTTGTAAATAAGCTTGCTCAGCAGAGCCTTTCCCTGGTGAATAAATAAATAGAATACAATACAAATGTTAAGGCTCTGTTCACATTAGCACTTTTACTGTGTTTTAAACCATTTTTATGTTTGCTTGCAAGCATGTGCAAGAAACATAGTGCCATCATCCGAGATTTCGGAGGTGTGTCACCTCCTCCTCCAATTCAGTCAGTGTGTTGGCAGGCGCGGCCCCTGTAAGCCAATGCATGCTGGAGCTGTCTATGACAAGCTCCAAAATGCAGTGGCATACAGTTGAAAGGGGAGTTACGCTGGAGTGAGCAGCGATAAGACATCGCCTGCTCAGCGCCCCCCACCACACACACACACACACACACACGCATGCCTGCTGCCCCCAGCACACACTCTAGCCGACGGGGTGTCTAACTCCGCCGGCCAATGGCGCCCCCCAAAGCTCCTGAAATGCCACGCTGGGTGCCCACCCCAGCATGGCAATCAATAACAGCCGACGGGTGCCCAACCTCGTCAGCTTCACTGTCTCTCCCTCCCCATGCTATCGCCGGCCAGGTGCCCAATACCCCATCGGCTTCACTTCGAGTATAAGGTGCCACGCTGGGAGCCCACCCAGCGTGGCAAGTGATGTTTCGGTGGGGTGCCCAATCCCCTCGGCTGAACACCCCCAACCGTCCTGTGCCACGCTGAGCCCACCCAGCGTGGCAAACATCCTGCATCGCTTATTGCAAATCAAAAAGTAGTCTCCTGGCCCCTCCACAACCCGCACCCACCACTGCGCACTCCTTCCTCCCCACACCCCTCATCCCATACTACCTCCGAGCTCGGCGCGGACGATCTTCGTGGACCGGAACACGCCTGCACTCTTCAAAGCCGACCGCGAACTGAGGAAATGCTGGTAAGCTTTATAATGGGCTAGATAGGGGGTTTTCAACTTTATTGCATATCTCAGAAATTTTTTGGAATTTTTGCACCAAATTTTCAACATGGGGTTTTTGGGACCCCTTCTCATGAATGATGTCACTGTCATGGCACTGTCACAGTCACTGCACGAAATCACCCTTCGGGCCTGAATAATGCCATGACAGTGACATCATTCATGAGAAGGTCCCAAACCCCATGTTGAAAATTTGGTGCAAAATTCAAAATGACTGTTTTACGGTAGCTGCAGCGTATAAGAGTTCCTACGAGGTGTCTGTAAGTTCGTGAATTTTCAATATTTTCACTCCAGATTTTCAACATTGCCATTTTACCACACCTTCTTATGAGTAGTACAGCTGTCATTTTTCATAGCTCACCCAAAATGTGTTT
This sequence comes from Neoceratodus forsteri, assembly GCA_016271365.2. Lineage (NCBI taxonomy): Eukaryota > Metazoa > Chordata > Ceratodontiformes > Ceratodontidae > Neoceratodus > Neoceratodus forsteri. The sequence continues at coordinate 1,065,406,693 of CM028135.1, forward strand.
CTGCCCATGTAGCGTACAATGGCACAGTCGATGTGCAAAATCAATGTATGGGACACATTAAGAAAATCACAGTGACACTGTTCATGAGCAGAGGTCTTAAAATGGCTATGTTGAAAATTTGGTGAAAAAATTCCTAAAAAATGACTGTTTTACGAGCATGCGTTGGCGCAGTTCCTATGCATGCTCGTAAGTTTGCGAATTTAATATTTTCACTCCAGATTTTCAACATTGCCATTTTATTACACTTCCTTATGAACAGTACAGCTGCAATTTTTCATATGTCGCCCAAAATGTGTTTTCGCACATGTAGCGCACAATGGTGCTCTTGGTGTGCGAAAGCACGTTTGGGACAGATTAAGAAAATCACAGTGACACTGGTCATGAGCAGAGGTCTTAAAATGGCTATGTTGAAAATTTGCGACAAAAGTCCATAAACGACTGTGTATGAGGAGCATTACAGTTTCCACGCACCGTAAGTTCATGACTTTGTAATATTTTCAGTCAGATTTTCACCAGTGGCATTTTTCCACACTTCCTTATGAACAGTACAGCTGTCATTTTTCACAACATGGCTGAAGTGTGTTTTCACACTTTCAGCGCAGACAAGGGTGCCGGAAGATGGTAAAAGCTGAGGGGGCTGAGAATCAAAAGGGCACTTATGAGGGTACAAAGGGCACTTTTTCTATACTAGTTTTTGCCACACAGAAATAAAAAGTGGAGTGGCTACTGCCCCTTCCACCCCCCCGGTTCCGGCACCTATGAGCAGAGATGCGTGGTCGCTGTGGGAAATCATTGTTCGGCACAGATAAAGAAAATCACAGTGACACTGTTCATGATCGGAGGCACCAAAATGCCTGAGTTGATAATCTGCTGTAAAAAATCCCCAACCTAATTATATTACGGGTGTGCATTGCACAGTTTCTATGTACGCTCATGACTTCACCATTTTTTAATATTTTTACTGCAGATTTGCAACATTGCCATTTTTTACACCTCCCCATGAACAGTACAGCTGTCATTTTTTACATTCTGTTCGGAATGTTTTTGCACCTGTGGTGCTAAATGCCGTAGTCACTGTGCATAAGCAGCTTTTGGCTAACAAACTGATATTCCCCCTGTTCATGAGGTGGGGTCACAAAAAAAATGTTGAAAATTTGGAGTGAAAATACCAACGAATGCCTGAGGTATTAGGGTTTCCAACCATAACGCCCAACCCTGTAGAGAATGACAGGCATCAGGGGTGTGACTTGGGATTCTTGCCTGTAATGCTCATACCATTCCACACCCTGCAGCCAGTGAGAGTATCGAGGTGTGCCTTGGACCTTCGCCCAAAGTTCACCCCATTCTCCTATATTGCACCCATCTCACTGTATTTCCTAATGAAATGGGGTGCGATAAGGGCCAAAGATCCCAAGGAACACCGGTGACACTAGTCAGTGTCTGCAGGGTGGGGTGTGGTGAAATGGCGTGGCCATTATGCCTGATGACCCAAATGCACACCCCAATGCCTGTCACTCTCTGCAGGGTGGTGGTGGGGTTGGCTTCAGTTCAATACTTCACTGCCATTCCTATTACGCAGCTCTGTAACTTCTACACTACCACTGCCAATGCCAGCAAGCAAACATTCGGCATTGACAAATGCTTGTTAACTCTGTTAAACCGGTTTAAAAGTATTGCGTCCAGATTGTAGCACTATAAAACCATGTTACAATCTGTGTTTAAAAACCGTGCTAAAATCCTATTCGGAGCAGGGTTTTAGTGCAGTTTTAGACCAGCCTGGTTGCCTTAAACTGTGTTAACAGTAGTGCAGATGCAACCAGCGCTATAATATGGTTTAAGGAAACCTCCACCGCACTTCCATGGCTTGTTAGGCTGCCAAAAAGAAAAGTAAAAAATTTACTAACATCTTCGAGCTCACAGTGAGCTCCTGAACAAAAAATGCTGTGATTTTTTTTTTTTGAATCGGTTACCGTGCCTGATCTCGATTATCCCAGCATGCACTGCAGCACCCACAATGCTTTGCAGAACTACAACAATTGTGCCTGGGGACTTGAGCAGACAAGCACTTTGTTAGAGTGCAACGTGGATGAACGTAAATGAAAATGTTTTTAAAACCTTTTTGAAAATTTATACTAGTGTGGATGGGGCTTCGCATTTACAGGTCACTATATAACCATTACAACTCATTATATGACCATGAAAAGTCACTATATATAGAGTAAAGTATGGGGTGTGGTGTGTAACAAGAAGTTTACACACACCCGAGGCATTAGATGCTACATAAACCCCAAGTGCGAAGCTTGAGGGGTTTGTGCAAGCATCTGTCCCCAAAGGTGTGTGTAAACTTCGAGACTACACACTCACCACCCAATATTTTATTTTATATAATTGCTTGGTTTTCATTTTACACCACAGCAATTATATAAAATAAAAAAAGATGTCCCCATGCGTCCGCGGTCCACTTGGGTTTGAGTATGCGGTCCAGTCGGTTTTATTTATTTAAACTTTGTTCATACACTTATTTGTGCCCCGAGCTGAAATCTTTCTTTTTTTCTGTAAAATTTTCAGGTTTTGCTCCTGTAGTGACTTACTGCTGAGTCAGAGTGGCAGTTTTGTGTCTGAGGGAAAGACGAGGAGCCAGCGATCAGGGTGGAAGAGTCACGGTGAGTGCATGTGCAGAAAGGAAAACCATGCGTGTGTTTGCCGTAGTAAGCACTCCTTTATTACGGCAAATAATGCCACAGTTTTTCTATGGGAAAAATGAAGACCCATTAATTATATAATCATTGCAGGTCATTACATAACCATGAAAGGACACTGTATAATCTTTATAGTGCAAAACAAGAATATTCAGATGAAACACAACTACATGACAACTCCTCTGGTGACCAACCCCCGATCATAACATTTAATGAAAAGAAAATGCAAGGCCAGAATGCCTAAAATCAGGCACATACACATAAGACAAAAAGAAAAAAAGTACAAAGTTACTTCAATCTGCTAACTAGCCCCTCCACTCCCAAAACATAACTTTCTCCTTGTGGGCCGGAGCCCATAAGATGTGACTAAGTGACAACTGGAACACTTTTAAAGCACAACTTCATTAGCATTCCACTGTTGTCAGGATCACTAACCTGGGCTGGTGTCAGCACAGGTAAACAATTTGTTTGCATAGAAAATCTCAGCCATCAGGCACAGACCCGCATAGCCTAGCTGGGGAGAGTTCAGACTGGTGGAGGTGGCTAAGGTCATTGAGGTTGCTTGCAAGCTGAGGCACACATATTGTGAACTGGACCCAGTGCCAACACGTTTCTTGATTGGATGTGTTGACTCCATTGGCCCAGTGTTTGCCTTGATTGTCTGGTGTTCTTTGTCGGGGGGGGGGCTTCCCCGATGCCTTGAAGGAGGCATTGGTAAGACCCTTTCTGAAGATACCATCTCTAAACCCTGACATCAAGGCAAATTACCATCCCATCTCCAAACTTCCATTTCTGGGCAAGGTTGTAGAGAAGGTTGTGGCACTTCAGCTTGAGGGGCACCTTGTGGCCCATAAGGTATATGAGCCTCTATAGTCTGGGTTTCGTGCAAGGCATAGCACAAAAACTGCACTAGTTCAGGTCCATAATGACCTCCTCAGGGTGAGAGATTGAGGAGAGGGGACAATTCTCGTTCTCCTCGATCTCTCCTCAGCATTTGACATGGTGGACCATTGTGTGTTACTGAGGAGATTCTGCTGACTCGCCGGCACTGTCATCTGCTGGTTTGAGTCTTTTCTCACCAACAAGATGCAAAGGGTAGTGATGGGGAATTTCTCCTCTTCCCCTAGCCTCTTGTCATGTGGAGTACCCCAGGGTTCGGTCTTGTCGCAGATATTGTTTGCCGTGTACATGCTGCCCCTGGCAGAGCTCATTAGAAAGTACAGCTTGCGTTTTCATTGCTATGCTGATGATAACCAGCTGTACCTCTCCTTTGCCCCTGGGACATCCAACGCAGTGGATGTGCTAAACACTTGCCTTGCTGAGATCAATGACTGGATGACCTCCAGCTGATTGTGACTGCACCACGACAAGATGGAGGTACTGGTGGTAGAGCTGAACAGAGGGTGTGATAGGATGGCCTCTGGTGCAGAGACGGGGCTTTTTTTTGGATCTGTACCATTGAAAGCCTCTAGGGTGTGTGAACTTGGTGTTATTCTAGATAGAGGACTGACGCTTGAATCTCAGGTATTGTCCATTGTCCATACCAGTTTTTACCATCTGAGGAATATCACCAGAATAAAGCCTCTAGTTCTGCCCCGGACCTGCCCACCTTGGTGCATGCCTTTGCGATGTCAGAGCTTGACTATGTAATGCGCTCTGCCTCAGGGTCTCTGGAGGTACCCTCCGATGGCTGCAGCTGGTGCAGAACGCAGCTGAAAGGCTGTTGATGGGACAGTCTAAGTACTGCCACATCACTCCGGTGCTGTGTGAACTGCACTGGCTGCCAATCAGGTGGAGGGTCCTCTTTAATGTGGGCTTGCTCACTTTTAAGGCCCTACATGGCCTGGGCCCTGGTTACCTGGTGGACCTTCTTACACCTGCCGTCTCAGTCCGCTCCCTCCACTACTTCTCTAGGGGTCTCCTTGCGATTCCCAGGACGAGGTTAAAAACAGCCGGCAACAGAGCTTTCAGTGTCACCGGCCCTGTCCTGTGAACTTTGCTACCTCCAGCTGTAAGAGAGACCCCTTCAGTAGAGATATTCAAAACCCACCTCAAGGCCTTCCTGTACAGTCAGGCTTTCCCGGACTTTGTTTTATAATTTTTGTCCTGTCCTGACTTCTGTTATCCAGCTTTGTCCCCGGCCACTTATTTAGTTATTTATTTAGTTACTTTTCTGACTCATCTATTTTAAATGTTACACTTGTGTGATTTAATCTAATTTCATTTATTATAGTGTTTATTGTATTGTTGGTTTATATTATTGTTATTGATTTTGATTTGTGTGCAGCGCCCAGAGCCTCTGGGATTGGGCGTCTTTTAAATAACATTTGCCTTGCCTTGCGCTAGCTGCATTAAGATTCAAACAACTAGGAACTTCCATCTGTCTAGAACCACCACGCGCGCACACACACACACACACACACACACACACAAAAAGCAGTGGGGAACAACATCGGCGATAGTGTAGATTATCGGGTATGCATAGGAAGCTTGCCATAAAAGCTTCCTGAATACAGCACTGGTTTTATTTATTAGTCTGAGTTGGGCTTGCCTCCCAAACCCCTTATTTTTTTGCTTGTTTTTTACAGGCAGTGTGAGCAGGGAAAGCCTCCTCAACCCAAATTAAACTAATAAAAAGTAAAGGAATGGGCATAACTTGAGCTCTATGCTAATAGCGTAGGCCCTACATATACCCAGTAATTTACACCATCATCACAACGTCCTCAGACAACCTATGTGGCTCAGTGCAACCTTCCATGTTGACTACCTGTCATAGACTGACTCACAGCACTCAAGGGAGCCCTTATATACCCACTCAGAGAATCACCTGACTCTGGCTAAATAACAGAGCACATTAATGAATCCCTCAAAGTATGCAAAACTAGATGTCCACTAACAAAACACTACAAAAACCATTGTGTAAGAATATGTTCTGAGAGAAAAAGTAACAGCAAGCCTTAATTGGTTTTCCCGCCACAGCACTGGAAGGCAGGGACTGCACACGAGCAGGAATAGGTCCCTTTAAATGAAGACAGAGCTGGCCGTGTTGGTCGCCAGGGGTAACAGGAAGTACCTAGTTCCCCGAGGCTTAAGCCATGCTGCTGCAGCCATGGTATGTCCAGTCTACAAAATTCAGATATATTCGTGCCTGGACACAGTTTTCAGACTGAATGTCACCTGGTCTATCACTTCTATCCATGATGCGCCGCCCTGTCGTGGCTTATTACTTACAGTATCTAGCACTTGTTATGCAAAACTGGATGTAAAGTACCACAAAGAAATTAGTAAGCTGCAGAAAAATCCAACTTTTGAAAACAGCTCCGACAAGATAGAACATTGTCAACACAAAGCTGGGCTGGCCAGTCTCTGATATTAACGTAACTAGGAGTTGCAGCCATTTCTTGACTTTTGAAACTGCCATCCTTTGAGTTAAAGCCATTTCATGACTTATGAAAATTCCACCTGATGTAACTAGGAATTTTTGCCCATTTTATGACTTCTGAAAATATCACCAGACATACAGTAACTAGGAGATTTGTCCATTTTATCTCTTTTGAAAAGGTATTGTACCCTCTAAAGTAACTAGGACTTTTGCCCATATTAGGACTTTTGAAAATACCCCCTGGTGTAACTAAGGAAGCAGTACAGCGCAGTGGTTAAGAGCACTGGGCTGCAAACCTGGAGACTTGGGTATGAATCCCATCAGCCCCCACTTGCATACTGTATGACCTTAAGCAAGTCACTTGACTTCCTTGTGCTCCCAGGCCGCATCTGGAAACAGACTCTAGCTTAGTGTGCCTTTCCTGGTTAAACAATTCCCCCTTTTGCCCATTTTAAGATTTTTGAAAATACCACATCAGGTCTTTTGTTTGCTCACCTGCAGACATATGTGCTGTGCCACTGAGCTGCGCTTAACTGTGTGCCAGATTCTTTGGTGTAGAGAGGATGCAAAAACCTAGGGACTTAGCAAGTGACCCAAGCTGCCAGTGTATGAATCAAAGACAATTCCTTTTATGGAGCAAAAGAAGGCTCCAGAAGGACACAGGTGCCCTAACTGTGGGCCTCTGTCTCCATTCAACAACTCGGAAGCAATGATGGAAAAAAGGGGGTATGAGCCTTTTCACTGTAGTATGCATGTACAGAGCAATTTATTTCCTGGCCAGATTAAACTGTCTGTTTCACGACAGCTATATCAGTTCTTCAGAGGTTTTAACCCTACACAATTATACGCAACAAGAATACATTCAGCCAATTTGGAATGTCATAGTATGCAGTAAATTTAAACAGCAGGAATGCATTTTTCCCACCTATTATACCTGTACTTATTTTCCTTGGGATTTTGTTCAAACCAAAATTCTGGGCACACTGGGATTCTGTAATAAAGATGGGTTCATGCTGGGAAGGTTTTGTCAGATGAATCTGGGTCGCAAAGGCGGCTGGTGAAGGGCAGGTCCTGGATGTGTTGTACTTGGATTTTAGCAAAGCCATTAACTCAGTCCCACATGAGTGACTGGTTAAAAAGATTCACGGACTTGGGGTAACATGAAAACATATAATTTGTTAGCAGATAAGGACAGTTTGGTCCACCCAATCCACCCAGTCTGTCCAGTTTGTCTCTGCCTATAGTGTCACCGCAGACCCTACCTGATGCTACTTCCCACTCTGATTTCCTACTATGATTCCTTTGTTCCTCTCCCATGCATTCTTGAAACCCTCTACTGTTTTTGCTCCCTCCATCTCAGCTGGAAGACTGTTCCAGGCATCCACCACTCTTTCAGTGAAGAAGTACTTCCTCATATCCCTCCTAAATGTCCCTCCTTCCTTCATTGTATGCTCTCTTGTCCTGGTGCACCTTCTCTTTCGAAAAATACTCCATTTCTTCACCTTGTTCACCCTGTGAGATACTTATAGATCTCAATCATGTCCCCCCGCTCCCTCCTTTCTCCCAGGGTGTGCATATTGAGATCCCTCAGTCTCTCCTCACAGGGCTCATGATGCAACCACTGCGCCATTTTTGTTGCCCTCCTCTGGACAGCCTCTATCCTATGTCCTTCCTGAGATCTGGTCTCCAGAACTGGACACAGTACTCCAGGTGGGGTCTCACCAATGATCAGAACAGTGGTGACACCACCTCCCTCCTTCTGCTGGTGATTCCCCTCCTATGCACCCCAGCACTCCTCTGACCCTGCTTACTGCCTTGTAGCAGTGCCCCGCTACCTTGACATCATCAGCTATGATAACCCCAAGGTCTCTTTCCTGCTTTGTTATCATCAATACCCCTTCCCTCGGGATGGGCTGCCAGCGCAGTGGTAGTGCTGATGACCTGGGTTCAGGAGCTGAACCAGAGCATTGGAGAGTTGGCCAGGGGGAGGAAGATAGAGTGTCCATCAGAAAACAGCTCTCCCCTCTGTGTGGGGTGTGTGATGGCTCTTGGCAATACTCTGACTCCTAGCAGTGACCAGGAGACCGTGTGCCTGAAGGCCTCAGCAGTGCTGGGAGTGGCGGTTGTGGCAGATGTCAGCAGGCAGCATGCAGGAGCACACACTGTCTGCCACTGAGGTCACTGCATGTCCACAACTGCTAGGGGCAATGCAAAAAGCAAGCCAGCAACAACCCCCTCCTCAGCTGCTGACAATGATGCCAGGGCTGCACATCCTCCACTGACTGATGCTCAGAATGACCAGGCAAGGCACCAAGGTGGAGCCTGGTCTCTCCCCTGTACCACTGGGAAAGCCCTGATATGGAGGATAAGCCATAGGCTTCACCTTGTGCAGGTAAGCCTGGTGGGGATGCCAAGTTGGGGGGTTGGGGGTCTGAGAGGGCAGATAAGGGGTACATCCCTATATACCAATGGAGGGAGCTAAAACAGAACTGCCTTCCCCCCATTTTATGCACTGCCCCTGGGTTTCTGTGCCCTAGGTGCATGATTTTGCATTTTTTTGCATTGAAACCCAAACCCAGCTGCCATACCCTCGACCACTCCTCGGGTTTTCTCAGGTCCCTACAAATTCTCTCCACCCCATCAGGGGTATAAACCCTATTGCAGATCTTGGTAGGTGACTAAATTATGGGGTGGGTCAGAAATTGTCTGGGAGGAGGATGCAGAAGGTGTCTTGAGCAGAAAAGTCTCAGAGGTTAGGGAAGTCACAACTGTGGTTCCCCAGGGATCAGTTTTGGGTCCAGTCCTTATTATTGTCTTTATATGCGACTTTGGGGAAGAGATTCAGGGAAAGATCTGTCTCTTTGTAAATGAAACAAAAATCTGCAGCAAGACAGGCAATGAGGAGGGTATAAAAGCAACAAGTGAGGCTCTGGGGAAGCTGGAGAAATGTTCCAAGTCTGGTGGCAGAAATTGCAAAAGTGCAAGGTCATGCACATTTGGGCCAGGAATTCGGGAACGGAGTATAGGATGGGGGGTGGGATTGGAAGTGACAGCTGAGTAGAGGAACCTTGGGGTGATAATTATAGGCAACCAGAAAGAATCAGCACAGTGTAACTGAGCAGTGTGAAGGACAAATAGAATGCACAGATGCACGGGCAGGGGTGTTAGTAGCAGGAGACGGGGTGTGATCCTGCCTCTGTACAGATCCCTCATGTGTCCACACTTAGAATACTGTGCACAGTTCTGGAGTCAACTCTTGGGGAAGGACACGGATAGGGTAGAGTTGGTGCATCGGAGGGTCACCAAGATGATTCCGAGTTAGCATGGGGCACCCTATAAGGTAAGGCTGGAGGACCTCAACCTGTACACGCAGGAGGACAGGAGAGAGGGGTGACATGATAGAAACTTGCAAGTTTCTACATGGAGTAAACAGGGAGGATAGCAGGGAATTGTTCGCAATGGCAGGGATTCTCCAAGGGGGTGGGACATATGCACCAGAGGCGCGTATCCCACCCGTACAGCCCTGCACCCACGGAATGATGCGCAGTGGCCACATTCACAGCCACCAGCCACCACACAGCTCCTTTTCATGGCCCCACCCCAGGCACGCAGAGCCATGCAGGGCAGCTGGGGGTGGCGTAGCAGACCCAGGCAGGCATCCAATGGGAAGATCAGCAAGGGTCCCACAGTGGATCATTTACACTACAGGGAGCAGGTCCGGGTGCATGAATGCCAAACACAGGCACCCGGACCCGCATGGACTGACCCACCCAGCCAGTGTGACCCCCTGGCCGTGCCCATGGACAAGCGTCCATGTAGTGCACAGAAGGCCCATGGTGGGTGGACCCCTGCAGCCCCCCACACACAGCAACACCCCATCCCCAGGGTAGGTAAACACCCCCACACACCCCGTGCCCTGTCCCCTGGCAGCAGTACCCTCACCCTGCTGACCCTCTCTCGGCACAGAAGATCCCACAACCCCCGTACCTGCCCATTGGTGCCAGCATGGGACAGTCAGCGGCAGAGCCCTCCTCACACCTCCACAGGTGCTGGCTGTCCCTGTGATGCTGAGTGCAGGCCACCTATATATAGCGGCATGCACCCAGTATCACTTGGCCAGCCAGCGGCCACAGAGGCATGAGGAGGGCTGTGCCACCGGATGACCCATGCCAGCACCAATGGGCAGGTGTGGGGTCAGGGGGTCATCGGTGCCACAGGGGGCACAGATCACCCATGGACAGCCAGGGTGGCCATGATCAGGGATGGGGGGGGTCTGTCTGGTGGGGTTGTACTTGGGCAGGGCTGGGAGTAGGGGTGGGGAAGCCTCTGTGCCTTCATGGGGCTAGTACCCCTATGTGTGCTGGGCAGTGGGGGTTGGGGCTATCTGCTCTTGTAGTGGTCCTGTTGGGCTGGGATGGCATGGTGGGGGGGCCCTGCAGGGTTTGCCACTGCCAGCCTCATGCTGTCAGACGTGGGGTCACGTAGCAGCTATGACTGCTTCAGAAATGTGTAGCCTGCACCATCCCTCACTCGGCACTCCGTGCTTTCGAGCATAGCATGGAGCATGGGCACGCCCCCTACACTGCCCCATCGTAGATCTCGTGACCAGGTGGGGTATCAGAAATGTAGCAGCCCTGCACACCCTTGGAGAATCATGCACAGGGGATGAAGGGGCCGCAGAGGGTCTATGCACCCCAGATACATGATGAATAGCCTCTCTGCACATTGGGGAATAGGGGCCAATGAGTGTAAACACTGCCACAGTGAGGAATGTAATGAAACTGGCAGGCATTAGATTTAAAAAAGATATCCAAAAGTATTTCTTTATGGAGTGAGTGGTGGAAAAGTGACTTATGTAGTCAAATGATGGGGTCCTTGTCAAAACAGTAGTGGGATTTAAAAATGGATGGGAGAGGCATGTGAAGTTGTGAAGCTGGTAAAAGTGGGTAGGGAGAAGGGCATGCCGGAACGGGGAGCAAGTGATACGCGAACATACCCTAAACAGTTGGACACCCTAGATGGGTCATGAGGCCTTTTTCTGTCGTTGTTGTCTATGTTTCTGTATTCTTATATGAGGAGTTCCTGTACATAGGCTTCAGTGTATTATGTGAGTCTCCCTCATGAGTGAATAACTATTAAACACAGACACATGGAATTTGTTGGCAGAAAATAAACATTTGGACCAGCCAGTCTGCCCAGATGTATCCTTTGTATTCTGCCTCCACAGACCCTAACTGGTTTCCCGCAACCCTCCCCCTCCCTGCTTATTTACCATTAGTCTTGCTCAGATACTATCCTAGAAACCAGAATACCAACAGATACCTCCCATTTGGCCAGATAGTTTCTGTGGTAGGATAGCAGTGCTATCTGACCAAGGATCCTACCCTCTAGGATCCAGTGCATTGATTCCACAAACATTGTGGATCTTATCAACAGATCCAGCTCGGATCCTAACCATCTGACCTAGGATCCCTGGATCTCACCTAGGATCCTTGGATCCTAATTAGGATCCATCGCTATCTGACCCTGGATCCTAACTATCTGACCTAGGATCCTTGAATCTGACCTAGGATCCTAACTATCTGACCTAGGATCCCTGGATCCTAACTAGAATCCGTCACTATCTGACCCTGGATCCTATATCTGTCTCTGGTAGGATTTCAGGTAGGATCCTAGGTAGGGTACCAGCATTATCTGACAGATAGTGGTAGAATCCACAAAAGCACTGTCTGAGCAACACTATTTACCATCATTCCTCTATGCATATCCCAAGCATGTTTGAAACCCCACATTGTTCTGAGCCCCTCTACCTCTGGTGGCAGGCTGTTCCAGGTGTCCACCACCCTTTCAGTGAAGTAACATTTCCTCATGTCCCACCTAAACTTCCCCCCTTCTAACTTTGTTGCATGCCCTCTTGTTCTGTTGCAGTTTCTCGTCTGAAACATGCTCTCCACCTGTACCCTGTTCACCCCCATGAGATACTTGTAGGTCTCTATCATGTCCCCCCCCTCTACTCCAGGATGTACATGTTAAGATCCCTTAGTCTCTCCTCATAGGGTTACTCATGCAACCATTTTAGCTGCACTCCTCTGGTCTGCCCCCACCCTGTCTACAACCTTTCTGAGATGCAGCATCCAGAACTGGACACAGTACTCCATGTGTGGTCTCACTAATAACTTATATAGTGGTAATACCGCCATCCTTCTCCTGCTGGTGACACCTCTCCCTATGCACCAGCCCTGCCCACTGCCCTGCTACTTTGAGGTCATGAGATATTATAACCCTAAGATCCTTTACTTGCTTAGTGACCAACAGCACCCCCGCCCCATTTTATGCTCTACTACTGGGTTTCCATGCCCTGGGTGCATGATTTTGCACTTTTTGGCACTGAACCCCAGTTGCCATAATCTTAACCATTCCTCAAGTTTTCCAAGGTCCCTTCTCATTCTCTCCACCCTTCCTGAGAATCCACCCTATTACGGATCTTGGTGTCATCTGCAAAAAGGCATATTTTCCCTTCCAGCTCTTCTGTTATGTCACTTGTGAAGACTTTGAAAATGACAAGTCCTAGTACTGAGTCCAGCAGCACCTCACTGGTCACTCTTCCTTCGTTAGATTGAGTGCCATTTACCATCACCCTCTGTCACCTATCCACTAACCAGTTTTTACCCAGTATACCACTTGGGATCCCACTCCTATACTGCCCAATTTCTGTATCAGTCTCCTATGTGGCACAGAGTCAAAAGCCTTCCTGAAATCCAAATAGGCCATGTCCACTGCCCTTCCCCGATTTATTTCTCTGGACACCCAGTTACAGAAATGGATCAGATTTTTCTGGCATGACCTCCCCCTCATGAGTCCATGCTGTCTTTTGTCTTGCAACTCCCTGGACTCAAGATATTCCACCAGCCTTTCTTTTAACAGGGTTTCCTTTAATTTCCCCACCACTAGTGTAAGGCTGATGGGTCTACAGTCACTAGCCTCCTCACTGCTACTGCTCTTACGCAGCACCCCATACATCGAATGGGAAGAACACCCCTTCCCCCTCAGCTAGTGGTCAAACAGGAATTCAGCATGTTTGTAGTTCATTTGCATCACCAGGTAAGGAGAAAGGTCCATCTCCCCATACGATGTACAGGGAAAGCGCCAGGCCTCGCCCAACAACTAACACACCGAAATGTGGCTGATAGAAAATCATGAACACAAATGCTCGCAGTCTGGGAAACAAGATCCCAGAACTGCAGGCAACAATGACAGAGGCTAAACTAGACATAGTAGCCATTAGCGAGACATGGTTTACCAGTAACCACACTTGGGAGACTTCAGTACCTGGCTATGTACTGTTCAGAAGAGACCGAGGTGCAAAAAGAGGGGGGTGTGGAGTGGTCCTTTATGTCAATGAAAATATCAAAGCTACAGAAATTCAGAATACACATAAGGAGCCAGAAGAGCTGTGGGTCACCCTGGAAACAGGAAATGGGACAGCCATACGAACTGGGGTTGTGTACAGGCCTCCAGACCAGGGGGAGGACATAGACACATTACCATTAGACTATATACAAAACATGACAGCTAAAGGGGAGGTTCTAATAATGGGAGACTTCAACATGCCAGATACAGATTGGTCAATACCAGCAGGAACATCTGCCAGAACTAGACACATGGTGGATTCCCTGCAGGGGGAGGGCCTCAAACAACTGGTACAACAGCCCACAAGAGACAGGGCTATCCTAAATCTAGTACTGACTAACAGGGAAAGGATCACACATCTCCAGGTAGAAGGTCACCTGGGGGCCAGTGACCATCACATGGTATGGTCAGTTTGGCCACTAGGACTAAATCATCCCATTCCAAGGCAAAAATATGGGACTTCAGAGGAGATGACTTTGATAAGATAGCCAACAGAGTTAAGCTAGCCCTGGCAAAAAGAAATACAGGTGAGGGGGTACAGGCAAAATGGGCAAGCATTAAAGATGCAATACTTGAAGCAACATCCCATTGTGTTCGAGAGAAAAGGAAGTGCAAATGAAGAAGGAAACCACTTTGGTTCTCAAAAACAGTAGCAGAAAAGGTCAGAGCCAAAAGGCTGGCCTTTAGGAAATATAAGGGAACACAGGAGGATGAAGATAGGGAGGCATACCAAACTTCCCTAAAGGAAACAGAAAAGGCAGTAAGGCAGGCAAAGGCCCAAACTGAGGAAACACTAGCACAAACAGTAAAAGAAGGTGACAAGACTTTCTATAGATACATTAGTGAAAGGAGAAAGTCCAGAGGGGGTATTGCTAAGATCAATGGGGATAAGGGGGCGTGTGAGGAGGAGGACCATGTAAAAGCATCTATCCTAAATAGATACTTCTGCTCAGTATTTACTGAAGAGAAGGTAGGGCAGGGCCCACAGCTCAGCACACAGGAGGGAGGTGTGCACTAATCCCTTCACAAAAGAAAGAGTCCTACAAGAGCTCGATAAGCTCAGGGTGGACAAGGCAATGGGACCTGATGGCATACATCCCAGGTTACTAAAGGAGCTAAGGGTGGAACTAGCAGAGCCATTATTAGAACTGTTTAGTGAGTCTCTGAGCACAGAAGAGGTCCTAGAAGACTGGAGAAGGGCCCATGTGATCCCGCTCCACAAAAGTGGTAGCAGGGAGGAGGCAGGGAACTACAGGCCAGTCAGTCTTACCTCAGTAGTGGGCAAGATTATGGAGGCACTCCTTAAGGAAAGGACAGTGCAACACCTGGAATCCATGGGAGCACAGGATCCAAGACAGCATGGGTTTAGAAAAGGAAGGTCCTGTCAAACTAATTTCATAGATTTCTTTGACTGGGTAACCAGAGTGGTGGACCAAGGGGAGCAGTTGATGTCGTCTACCTTGACTTCAGCAAAGCTTTCGATACTGTTCCACATAGAAGATTGATTAATAAGCTGGGTAGGCTCAGGGTGGGTCAGAAGATGGTCAACTGGGTGGCAAACTGGTTGACGGTCAGAAAACAGAGTGGTGGTAAATGGTATACAGTCAGAAGAGATGCAAGTCACAAGTGGGGTACCTCAGAGATCAGTCCTGGGGACAATCCTCTTCAATATCTTCATCAGTGACATTGCTGATGGATTGGTGGGTAAGGTTTGTCTGTTTGCAGATAACACCAAGATCTGCAACAGAGTAGATGATCCAGATGGGGTGGGCAGAATGAGAAGATAAACTAGCAAAATCGTCGGAAGAGTGGTAACTGGGGTTTAACGCAAAGAAGTGCAAGATCATGCACATAGGAATCACAGAAGGAGCAGAACAGAGAATTGTATCAGTTAAAGCAAAAGGAAGCTGGGAAGGCAGTCAGAACAGCAACGGCCCAAACCGAGGAAAAGATAGCCAACTCAGTTAAGAAGGGGGTTAAAACCTTTTATAGGTACATCAGGGAGTGTAGGATGACCAAGGGAGGGATAATGAGGCTTAATGGGGGGGGGGGCAGAGGGTGACAGTGAAAAGGCAGAGATACTAAACAAATATTTTTGCTCAGTATTTACAAATAAAGAGGGGGAGGTACCTAAACCAAACAGTAGAAACACTCTGGATACAGAAGTTGATACCAGCCCATTTACAGAAGAAAGGGTTCTGAAAGAACTCTTAAAACTGAAGGTGGACAAAGCAATGGGGCCTGATGGGATTCATCCCAGAATTCTAAAAGAACTAAGGGTAGAACTAGTGACACCACTGACTACCCTCTTTAACAAATCATGGGAGGATGGGGTGGGGTGGTACCTGAGGACTGGAGGAGTGCAGATGTGATTCCACTTCACAAAAGTGGGAGCAGGGCAGAAGCGGGAAACTATAGACCTGTTAGTTTAACCTCAGTGATAGGGAAAATTATGGAATCACTTCTGAAGGAAAGAACTGTCGAGTACCTAGAGGCCAGAGGGGCACAGGACCCAAGACAGCATGGATTCACAGCGGGAAGGTCATGCCAGACGAATCTAATAGATTTCTTTGACTGGGTGACCAAAGTAGTAGATCAGGGAGGGGCTGTGGACATGGCCTACCTAGACTTTAGCAAGGCATTTGACACAGTCCCACACAAAAGATTAATACACAAGTTAGCCAGCCTGGGAGTAGGTTCCAAGATGATAGCCTGGGTAAAGAATTACTGGAGAATAGGACACAGAGGGTAATAGTAAATGGAGTTCACTCTGAAGAAAGGGGGGGTTACTAGTGGGGTACTGCAGGGTTCAGTATTAGGACTGGTCCTCTTCAATGTCTTTATAAGGGACATTGCAGAGGGACTGGAAGGAAAAGTATGTCTCTTTGCAGATGACACAAAGATCTGCAACAGAGTTGATGCACAAGGTGGGGTGGAAAGGATGAGAAGGGACTTGGCAAGGTTAGAGGAATGGTCAAATGTATGGCAGCTTAGATTCAATGCTAAGAAGTGCAAGGCAATGCACCTGGGAAACAAAAACCCAGGGGAAGAGTACACAATGGGGGGTGAGATACTAACAACAACAAACATGGAAAAGGACCTGGGGGTAGTCATATCAGATGACCTAAAGGTGGGCAAGCAATGTGAGAGGGCAGTAAGGAGGGCTGGGGGGATACTGGGATGCATAGGGAGAGGCATCACTAGTAGAAAACAGGAAGTTGTTATCCCTCTGTACAGACAGCTGGTGAGACCCCATCTGGAGTACTGTGTGCAGTTCTGGAGACCCAGTCTCCACAAAGACATAGACAGGATGGAAGCTGTCCAGAGGAGGGCAACTAAAATGGTGCAGGGTCTGCACCGGAAGACATATGAAGAGAAACTTAAGGAGCTTAATATTTATAGCCTCGAGGAAAGGAGGGAGAGGGGGGACATGATAGAAACTTTCAAGTACCTCAAGGGAATCAACAAAGTCCAAGAGGGTAGCATCTTTCAGAAAAGAGGTGTGCAAGAACAAGGGGACACAATTTGAAGATGGGGGGCAGCTCAGAGGCAATGTAAGGAAGTATTTTTTCACAGAGAGGGTTGTGGATGCATGAAACGGCCTTCCGGAGGAGATTGTGGAGTCAAAAACAGTGGTGGAATTCAAGCATGCATGGGACGGTCATAAGGCAATTCTAGGAGGTGGGGGTAGAAAAAAGTAGGCTGCTGGTTAACTAGGATCTGCAGCTTATCCGTTAGGTAGGGAATTGGGCAGACTGGGTGGGCCAAGTGGTCCTTATCTGCCGTCAAATTCTATGTTTCTATGTTTCTATAGGGAAGAGAAACCCTGAAGTCACCTATAGGCTGGGAGGGGAGTTGCTGGCAGTCTGGCAGGAAGAAAGAAACTTGGGCGTCATCATCACCAATGACCTGAAATAATCCAAGCAGACCACTAAAGCAGTAGGTAAGGCTAGAGGGATGTTGGGGTGTATTAGCAGGGGTATCACAAGTCGGAAGAGGGAGGTAATAATCCCTCTTTACAAAACACTGGTTAGGCCCCATCTGGAGTACTGCATGCAGTACTGGAGGCCACACCTTCACAAGGACATTAACCAAATTGAGGCAGTCCAGAGAAGGTCAACCAAAATGGTGCAGGGACTGCATCAGAAGACATATGAGGACAGATTAACATAGCTCAATATGTATACCCTTGAGCAAAGGAGGGAGAGAGGTGATATGATCGAAACATGCAAACACCTTAAGGACATTAACAAGGTGAAAGAGTCTAATATGTTTCAATATAAGAAAAATAGCAGGACAAGAGGACACAGCATGAACTTAGAGGGAGGCCGATTAAGGGGGTAATGTGAGGAAGTTCTTTTTCACAAGAAGGGTGGTGGATGCATAGAATGACCTACCTCAGGAAGTGGTGGATATGAATACAGTGCAGGGCTTCAAACAGGCATGGGATAGGCATAAGGGAGCAATACAGACGAGTACGCATAGATAGGCCATTAACAGAGCAAAGGCCGATGTCACATTCATAAGTTAGAAAAAGAAATGGGCAGACTGGATGGCTCTTGCAGTCCTTATCTGCCGTCAACTTTTATGTTTCTATGTTTCTTATGGAGTGGGACTATGTCAGCTGTCTTGCGGTCAATTGGAACCACTCCTATATCCAGTGATATGTTGAATAAGGCCATCAGTGTTGCAGCAAACTCCTTCCTGAGTTCCCTTATAACCCTTTGATGCATAATCCCTTCCGGTCCCATAGCTTCATCCACTTTTAGGTTTGCAGGTCCCTTAAGGACTCTTTTCTCTGTAAATGGACTTGTGTTCACCTTCCCCTCCTCCTGTAGTCCTGCTGTTTCTTGTTATTCCATTTATTTCTCTCTCCACTGTGAAGACTAAACAGAAGTACCTGTTCAGGATGTCAGCTTTTTCCTGATTTTTCTCTGTGCATTCACTACCTGCAATCCTCCTTATCCTCACTGTACCTGCCCTTGTCTTCCTCTTCTGGCTTAGGTACAGTACCTGAAGAAAGTCTTGTCCCCTGCTGTGGCCCCCCGACTATCCTTTTCTCTATTTACGCTTTTACTTGCCTCACTGCCCTGCTTGCTTCCCTTGTTTTATCTGGTACTTCCCCCTGTCCTCCGCCCCATGTTTCTTTGTACTTTCTGCATGCGACCCTTTTTTCCTTCACTTTCTTGGCCACCTCCCTAGAGCATCATCGTGGCCTTTTATTCCCCTCCTGTTTTTACTCACTCTCTTCACACAGAGGCTGGTTGTCTTCACTGTGCCTTCTTATTTTACTCCATTGTTCCACTACCCCACCCTGGCAATCCATCCATGTTAGGCTGTTTCTCAGGCAGTTTCCAATTTCTATAAAATCCACCCTCCTATCTGGCCCGCTGGCACAGCGATAATGCTACCGCCTGTGACAGCAATGACCTGGCCTCAGGAGCAAACTCAGGACTGTCAGATGGCCAGTCAGTGGGAGAAGGCTGAGAGTCCAACTGCTCACCTTCTCTGGGAAGGGAGGGGATCTGGCACCCAGCAGCATACCAGCCTCTAGTGACAGCTAGGGGTAGGTGGGCCTGTGACCAGTGTTGCAGTGGGACTGGTGGAAGTGGCGGACATCTGTACATCAAGTATCGGAGCAGGCGCCTAGCCATGCACCAAGGTCATTGCACACATGCCCTCACCAAGGAGAAACCACAGCTAAGCAGAAAACCCCTTGGACAATGATTAGTGCATGAAGTCTGAGGTCCTTGTGGGGACCCAGCAGACTGATGTGGGGTACATCCCCTAGCTGACACCCAAGGAGCAAAAACTGAGTAGTTAAAAAAAATAAATAAAAATAAAATCTGCCCTCCCAAAGTCCAGGACCCTCATTGTCATGTGGTTTGCTTCTGCACCCATCTTAATACAGAACCACACAGTATGGTGATCACTGGTTCCCAGGGGACTGCCAACTGTGACCTTTGCAATACTGTCTCTGATACAGAGTACCATGTCTAGTATTGCCCTGTCCCTAGTGGGTTCACTGACTAGCTTCCTGAGAACACCCACCATCAAGAATGAACCCTGCTTCTAGCTGAAGCTGCAGCTGGAGGGATGAAATCCACAGCAAGCAGACTGAAGTCCCCAACCAGCAGCATCTTCCCTTTATTCGCCATCCTGCTGATGGTTTCCCACATTGCCTTATCCAAATCCTCCTCCTGTGCTGAACGTCTAAGTATGTATCACACCAGTGCAAATAGTGGCCCATGCTCCTGTCTCCAGGGTAACCCACCACACCTCAAGCCCTTCCCTTGTCTCTAGATTCGCTTACAGTTCCATAGCCCTGATACCATTCCTCACAAACAGAACAACTGCTCCTCCCTTCCCTATCTCTTCTGAACTGAGATTATGATTGGTTGACATCCATGGCACTCCAGACATTACCTCATGGGTTTTAGCCCACCTGATAGGCTAGTGATGCACATGACCTTAGGATCAAATTTCTAGCATATCCAGGTCCCAGAAATCCCTGCTCTCCTGTTCAAATCGTGCATCTGATCAGGCAACTTGCACACCAGGGATCCCTGTCTGCTCTACATAGAAAGGTAGGCCTATGAACTTATGACTTTGAGAAATGTGCTATTATTTCTTGTTGAGATACTGTAGCCCTATCCCAGGATAGAAAAAGGCCAGCATGTAGTTGATTCCTCAGTTTATAACCTTCAACTTCGAGCTGTATAAAAGAACGTTTATTTGGTATCAGAGACAGTAAAAAGAAAAAAAATCCTTCTCCTAACTAAGTAAGTGAGACTGCTAGCCTGTACTTTATGCCCGGTGCATTCTCTAAGTTGCCCCGGTGAACAGTGCATGTTTTTCATGTCGGATTAGAGTCATTGACAAAAGTCCGTTTTTTAAATCGTCCCTCCTCACATTCAGTGAGGCAAAGAGTTGGTATGTGTTTTTAGCTCTGTGATTGAATTGCGCTAGCTTACGCCTTCCTGCATCCACAGAAGAGAATACGGGCTCTCTGGCTTGCGAGGGCCCCTCTGTTCTACCACACCGCCCGTGTGGTCTCCCTGCCCCCTGCGCCCCTCCAGATATACCTGGCGTGGCTCGCCAGTCGATTCCTTCCCTTCCCCCCCCAACGCCTTTTAGGGACAGAGGCACAGAGGTCCTTCCTTGCGACGCCTCCCTCTCCCCTTCCTGTTTGTTGGTGCCGGAGGAAGGAAGCCAAGTCTCTTCAGAGCACTGGCTTCACCTGGCCGTGCTCCTGGGCCGCGCGTTCGGCACTTCTGAGGTCTATGGCCTGCCGCTCCTCCTGCCCACGCCTTTCCTCCGTAGTGACTGGGCGCTGGCTCCCGTCCTTGTGGTCACATCTTTAGGCCGTGCAATCAACGCATCTGAGGCCTATGGCCTACCTCTCCACTCTTCCCGGGTACGGGGGCTGGATCTCCAGGGCTGGCCTATCTCTACTTGGCCTCAGAAGCCTTCACCGACCTCGCGGTACGATGCCTCCTTTGGGGGGGCGACCACATCACAGGAGAAGCGCAGGGCTCCCCTTTGGCCTACTCAGGCCACTCGCGTGCTCGTCGAGGGCCCAGCTCTTGGTCAGCTGCCGTTTCAGGGGATGGTCTCTCCTCGGGGCCCCCCTTCCTTTTTCCCTCCGCTCTTCAGGCAGGGGGGCGCATTCCCAGGGGAGCCCCTGGCGTTCTCCTTACCAGGCTCCTCCCTAGTCTCTGGGATGAGTATCCTCCGGACAAGCCTTATGTTAGCTCCTGCATCTGCAGACCTCTATGCGGGGCGGCACAGTAAGTCATTACCTGTGCTGATCCCCGGTAAGCCGAGCATCCCCAGGAGTCTAGAGGATTTTCAGGCAAGACTCACCAAGTCCATATTATGAGGGGTCCCTCCCACAGTGACCTCTCATTGACGACTACACAGGTCCCCCCTCTTTTTGTCCCTCCTTACACTTGGGTCCCTCCCATAGCAACCCCGGGTGTTAGAGTACTCTGCCATTCCAGGACCCTCAATCTCTTCGCACCATGGGTCCCTCCCTACAGCGAACCATGTGCTTCCTCATATGCTGGATGTCCCTCCCTATAGTGACAACCAGCCTTCTACCACGCATGCAGGGTCCCTCCCACAGCGACCCTGCACATGATTATAGCCCCAGGGTATAGAGCACAGTCAGCCCATACCTCCCTCAAAGAAGTGCACTGCTATGCTTGCTTAGATAATATTTAATAGGGGATGGATAGATCCTCACAGTGCATTGCACTAGCACTAATCATGGGCTTACCTTCTGCTTTCTCACCAGATGGTCAAAGCCAAGAAGTGTTCCTCTTGCAATGCTACTCTCTTACCCCAAATGCTGGGCCCCCTTTGTTCCACCTGTCTACTCGATGACGACGACTTATCCATGGAGCAAACTCCAGCCATGGGACCCGGCAATCCGGGACCCAGCGGGACCACATAGATGGACCCTGGTTCCCTCATGATTCAAAATCAACAGGCCATGGTCGCAATGATGGAAAGCCAGCAGAATTTCATGCTGAAGATCATGGAAAAACTTGAATCCCTCACCCAGCATAGAATAATACTGGCACTTCTGGAACCAGACAAGACAGGGGGCCAAACGGAGGAGCATTTGGAGCACGACAATACAATACCAGAGAACCCCCGCCCGGACTCTGGGGATGATAAGGATATCCCAGAGGAAGAGGATGGGGTGGACACAGACGAAGAGGACACGGAACCTCAGACCACACCATCACTCACTTCAAAGTTGTGTTCATTTGACACGGTTCCAGGCCTCATGAAGATTATCAAGGCCACTATGGGGTTCGACATCGAGGAGACTAAGCCCGAGTCCAAACTTGACCCCATGATACAGCAGAAGGTGTCCTCCTCGGAAACCTTCCCAGTATGCCCAGCTATCGAAGACGTTTTCAACAAGGAGTGGCATTCCACAGAACCGGGCAGAATGCCGAACAGAAAAAACCTGGACAGAATGTATCCAGTTCAAGAGGAAAAATCTGATGTCTGGTGCAAAGCTCCCACCATAGACCCCCAAGTGGCAGCCCTCAGTAAGAAAACAATCTTACCTTGTGACACGATAGCCCTCAAAGACCCTATGAATAAGAAGGTGGAGGACATGCTAAAGAAGGGCTAAAGAAGGCATTCGAGATCGAGGCACTGCCGCAAAGGCGGCCACGACTGCCATCTACACAGCTCGAGCACAAATCCAATGGCTCGAAGAACTACAAGAGCAAGCCAACCCGAAGTCCAGAGAGGCACAACTCTTAGAGTGCACCTTAGATGCAGCAAAATACCTAGCCAACATGGCAGTAGACACCCTGCGTCTACACGCCAAGGCCACAGCCATCACCAATCACGCCAGGAGAGCGTTGTGGCTGAAGCTGTGGGATGCTGACATTGAATCCAAGACTCTATGGCAAAATTTACCAATGAGGGGGAAGCACGTTTTTGGGGAAGGGCTACAGGACTACCTCAAACAAAAAGAGGAGGGAAGGGACCTCCTTAAGAGCAAACCTAGATTCACCTATCTCCCTTCCTCAAGGCGGAGGTTTCGGGGGGGAAACAGACTATACCAACCCCGCAGGGACACTCCACCACAAAGCAGTTCCTTTCGAGGCAGAGGTGAATCCCACAGTTACCGTAGCCCATACTCACAAGCTTACCAACCGTCCTCCTTCAGAGCCCGTGGCCAAAAATTTGGGGGAAGAGGTAGAGGATACAGGGGGAAACAGCAATGACTACATCCCCAAGACCTTTCTGAGTCAGGGATTGTACCCCCCTGTGGGGTAAAGACTGTCATTGTTCAAACACCAATGGTTCAGCACTACATCGGACAGGTGGGTCTGAGAGGTGGTCACAAGTGGGTACTCCATAGAGCTGTCCCACGCCCCTATCTCCCACAGGTTCGTATCATCCCCAATAGCCAAAAGAAGGGCAACCCCACATCAGGTCCAACACATCCTGTTGGAACTACTGCAGAACAGAGCCATCCAGCCCATCCCCACACACGAACAGAAGCTAGGGTTCTACTCAGTCTTCTTCCTCGTGCCCAAGAAGTCGGGAGAACTCCGGCCCATTCTAGATCTAAAACACCTCAACGAGCATGTGGTGTGCCACAGATTCAAAATGGAGACCATACGTTCAATTCTACGCAGCGTCCGGGTAGGCGACTACCTGACGTCCATAGACCTAAAGAACGCTTATCTCCACATCCCTATCATAGAAAGACACATGCAATTCCTCCAGTTCCATGTACTGGGCCACCATTACCAGTATCAAGCCTTGCCCTTCGGCCTCACCTCAGCACCGAGAGTGTTCACCAAGGTCTCCATAGTCCTCGTGGCCAAGCTCAGGGAAAAGGGACTGGATATCATACCCGACTTGGACAACTGGCTCATTTGGGCATGTTCCAAGCAGCGGGCACTACAGGACACCGTGACCACCCTACAGGCACTCGAGGAACACGGCTGGGTAGTGAACCGGACAAAGAGCCACCTCATGCCCACCCAGCAGATCGAGCACCTGGGAGCACTAATCAACTCGTCCCAGGGCTGGGCAAAACCATCCCAATCAAGGGTGACCAACCTGATGGTGCTGCCCCGCCACATGAGAGCCTGCCATCAGACAACCATGGGGCACATAGCCCAGCTGTTAGGTTGCATGGCATCATGCATCGACCTCATTCCCTGGGCCAGGTGGCACATTCGACCGTTTCAGACATATGTCCTTACTCGGGGTGCTCCGAACGAGCACAACCTGCAGACCATTGTTCCGCTACCACCATCAGTGAGACACTCACTAGCATGGTGGACAGTAAAATCGAACCTCACCAGGGGGGTCCCCCTTGAGGCCTCCTACACGGCCACAATAGAGATGGACGTGAGCCTGTCCGGTTGGGGGGGCGTGCCTGGGCGATTAAACAGCTCAAGGCCTATGGTCGCTGAGGGAAACCAAACTTTCCATCAACATCCTGGAGATGAGAGCCATATTCCATGCTCTCAAAACCTTCAAACCCCTCATATACGGCCAGTTGATCCTGATACGCTCTGACAATCAGGTAACAGTGGCCTATATCGCGAAACAAGGCTGCACCAGAAGCAGAGCCATGCTGAGGGAGGCGACATCAGTCCTTAATTGGGCTCAGACCAATCTCATCCATCTAGGTGCAGTACACCTTGCAGGAAAACTCAATGTGCGTCCGGATTGGCTCAGCAGGCAACAGATCCACCCAGGAGAATGGCGGTTACACCCCGATCTCTTCCAGATGATCCAGAGAACATGGGGACCCATACCCATGGATCTCATGGCAACGCTGGAGAACACACAGGTCCAGGATTTTTACTCACAGTTGAGGGAGGGTCGTTCCCAGGGAACCAACGCCCTATCCCAACCATGGTCTCGGGAACATGCGTATGTGTTTCCACCCCTTCCCCTAATTCCCCAGGTACTAGCCAAGATCCGGGCATCTTGCTGTACCATCATACTAGTGGCCCACTCCTGGCCACGAAGGACATGGTTCACCACAGTACTCGAGATGTCCTTGGCCAGCCTCAGGTTGCCCTACCGAGTGGATATGCTCTCCCAGGGCCTGGTAGTTCACCTGGCCCCGCGGACACTGAAGCTCACGGCATGGCTCCTGAAAAGGGGAGACTAATGGAGGCAGGCTACCATGACTCTGTCATCTCAACCATATTGCAGTCCAGACGGGCATCCACCACGTCCACTTACAATAGGCAATGGTCTATATTCTCAAAATGGTGTCTGGAAAGAGGTAAGGAACCTGGACAGACAGATATGTCTACCATCTTACTATTCCTACAACAGGGAGTAGACAAGAGCCTGGCCCACTCTTCTCTCAGAGTACAACTCTCTGCAATAGGGGCGGCCATGGGGCCCATTGGGGGGTACAGCCTGGGAGCACACCCCGATGC
This sequence comes from Neoceratodus forsteri, assembly GCA_016271365.2. Lineage (NCBI taxonomy): Eukaryota > Metazoa > Chordata > Ceratodontiformes > Ceratodontidae > Neoceratodus > Neoceratodus forsteri. The sequence goes on from CM028135.1 coordinate 1,065,432,135, forward strand.
CCTGTGCTTCCTAAAGGCAGTGGAGGTACTCCGACCGAGAATACGTCCGGCCATCGCACCATGGGACCTCCCACTGGTGCTCAACTTCCTCAGCACAGTCCCTTTCGAACAACTTCATGAGGTAGACTTATTCTGGGTCAGCCTCAAGACTTGCTTCCTGATTGCCATCTGCTCGGCCAGACGGATCCGAGAGCTAGGGGCACTATCGTCCAAAGAACCCTATACTGTTTTCACCCCCCAAGGAGTCCGCTTACGAACAGTCCCAGCCTTCCAACCAAAGGTACCCACTGCCTTCCACAGGGAACAGCCCATCGAGCTGCCCATCTTCCCAGCGGACACACAACAGGGCAGTTGACCAATACCGCATCACCTGGATGTCGGTCTCTCCCTCTCTGTCTACATAGCTAGGACGCTACCCTTCCATAAAACAGAAAGATTATTTGTCATCACAAGGGGACAGAGGCTAGGCAAGGCAGCCTCCAAGTCCATGATCGCCGGATGGCTAAAGAGAACCATCCAGGAAGCTTACCTAGCAAAACAGATGACACCACCTCAGGGTATCAAGGCTCATTCCACTAGGGCAGTCGCAACCTCCTGGGTGGAGAGGGCAAATGTGTCTTCCGAGGACATATGCAGGGCGGCTACATGGAGCTCCCTGCATACGTTTGTCAGACACTACAGGCTGGAGCACCTGTATACCATACAGCCCGCTTTCGCCACTCAGATCCTCTTAGCAGCGACTGCATCCTTTCACTCTTAGACCACTCTGTTCCCTACCTTGGGTACTACACTGCTTCTTATCTACCCATGAGGAAATGTCTGGATTGCCATGGATGTCAACCAATCACAATGGGTGTTTACTCACCTGGTAACGGTGATTGTGTTGGTTGACATCCATGGCACTCCAAGGCCCTCCCATCAGAGCGCTCAGAGTGACCAGGACAGAAAATCCTTTTCAATCAAGACTAGCCTTAAGAGGGGATATATTACATTGACAATTAACAGTCGATCCCGATGGGGTCACGATTAGATTGTTAAAAAAATAGGGATAATAAAATCCGGCCTAGCGGCCACTAAGATTACATTGTTACGAGCATCTTTTCACATACTGTTGCTAGTGTCTTCCTTTGCATTTCTCTTTGCACTCTACTAACCTTGATTTCAGCTATGGAAGATTCAAACTGGAGAGCAGGGGTTTCTGGGACCTGGATATACTAGAAATTTGATCCTAGAGTCATGTGCATCACTAGCCTATTAGGTGGGCTAAAACCCATGAGGTAAGATCTGGAGTGCCATGGATGTCAACCAACACAATCACCTTTACCAGGTGAGTAAACACCCAGTAGTCTGGTATGGCAATATCCCAGTTATGATTTTCAGGGCACCACGACTCAGTTGTGGCTACTATGTCCAGGTCCTCCGCCACTATGATGGCCTCCAGGTTTGGAATTTTATTTCCTAGACTCCTTGTGTTGGTGTACATGGTTTTCCAAGCCTTGTGCACTCCCTGCCTGCAACCAACCTTTCCTCCCTTCCCTTTCTGCATGGATGCTCTCTGAAAAGACCCCAACTCCCCCCTTCCTTCATTGTTCCCTCTGTTTTCTGTCTGCTCTGCTTCTCTCTTTCTGCATTTTTTATTCTTTCCACCCTTGTCCTCCACCCTGACTACTTTCCCTTCCTCTTGTGCCCCTGCCCTGGGGGAGTTTTCTCCCTCTGGGCTCTCCCTCCCTGTTGCTTTACCCGACAGGGAGCAATTTATACCTCTCTTGGCAATACCTCCTCCCCCTCTGATAGTTTAAATGCTCATCCAAGTGACACTTATGTAACCCCTGGGTGGCGTTATCCCCAGTGTTACACCCTTGCAGCACTACCCTGGACATAGGCTGAGGGGGTTGGGTTCGCTAGCTAATAACATTTTTTTAAACCTTTACAGTGCCTCCACTCTTGGTGCTTTACTGGGTGAGATGTGCAGTGGTACCAGGTGCGGTTAGCAAGTACATTTTTATTTTAAGGCCTTCCAAAGCTCAGGGCCTTTACAATATCAGTCATACAAATCGAAACCACAACTATAAACAACATCAAATTCAAAAACAATCCAGTATAATTTAAATCACTAAAAAAATACTTGGTTAAAAAGGAAGGTCTTTAAAGCTTTTTTAAAGCTCTCCACAGTCAGGCAATTGCATATCAGCTCCCTGAGCTGCTACACCACCCACGATGACCATTTACCTTCCCCAGACATGCCCCAATACACAGTTTCCCACATTTCCACATTTTGAATTAAAGGCTCTCTCTAACAATATGCTCACATAGAATTTCAAACAACAAATAAGATTTATTTTAGGGGTAATATAGGAGCTAGGAAAGGGAAACAGGAGGAGTAGAGGTTATCTTATCGTGTTCACAAAATGTACAGAGATTATTTGGTTTTGCTGGAGAACCCTCCAGCTGGGTGGCTACACACTAACAGGCAGACATAAATCACATTTTACCCTTCGACTTAAGACATCCAGCGCCCTGGCTATCTAGCTGCTGATAATCAGATGTTAAACACAATTATTATTTTTTGCAGTTAATCTTTTTATTGTAATTATTGTGATTATACATACAAACACACTACATTCTCCAATATACACTTACATAAATTCTTAGTGGGAGAAGGAAAAAATGATGTCTGAAATATTATACAATGATATTAAAGGGGAAAACAAATGTTGAGAAAACAATATGTAGCAGTACAATCTGTATGATAGAGAGAAAATCTCAACCCAAAAACCATTGCGGATACCTTTAACAAAGCCTTTATTGACCTCAGCACTGTCCTACCTCAGGACTACTTCAAGGATGGTGTAGCCCCCCTGTCTGCAGTGAACACTACTCCCACCAGCTCCCCCTGCTTCTACTTCAAAGCAGTCAAGGCTCACCAAGTACGCAAATATGTTACCATAGCCCTTGGTAAATCAAGATTCAGTAATGACTCCCTCGATCTCAAAATCCTGTCTCTCACACTTGATGAAGTGCTTAGTCCTCTGACCAGAATTTTCAACCTCTCCCTCAGCCTTAGCCAGTTCTAGGACAGATGGAAATCTGCCACTGTCACCCCAGTCCATAAAAGTGGTGACAAAACTGCCCACGATAACTACAGACTTATCTCCCTACTACCCCCACTCTCCAAGGCACTAGAACGCATCATCTCGGACCAGCTCACAGAATACCTGGATACGTACAACATCCTGTGCAAGCAACAACACAGGTTCCGCAAAGCTCACAGCACCTCCACAGCCCTACTTGAATTCACCGGCACAATCCACAATGCACTTGATTCTGGTGAACTACTAGGCTCAATCTACATTGACTTAACTAAAGCCTTCGACACCATCAATCACCGCCTCCTACTTGTCCAACTTCAGAACACTGGGCTGTCAACTGACACCATTGGCTGGTTTAAGAGCTACCTTGAAGAACGGTCCCAAACAGTAAGAATCGCTGATACATTCTCGGACCCTAGACTGGCCTGCTCGGGAGTCCCCCAGTGCTCCATTCTGGGACCCCTCCTCTTCAGCCTATTCTTAAACTCACTACCGGACAGTTGCCCAGAACAAATAATTCTCTACGCCGACGATGCTGTGATCCTCACCTCGGACCCTGATCCAAACCAATTACAAAACAAACTTCAGCGATCCTTCTCCTCCATTGAATCCTGGTTCCTAAATCATAAACTGCTTCTCAATCAGAAAAAAAACAAGTCTATGGTCTTTGCAGCCCCCACAACAAAGACAAACAACTCCACCTCTCCATTGCAATCGAACAAGGAGCCATCCTAGAGCAAACACAATCGTTCAAGTATCTTGGCATCACCCTTGATCCCCACCTCTCATACACTGTCCATATTAGCAATGTGGCAAAGTCTGCCAATGCGAGGTTAGGCATATTATTCCGGCACAGGAAACACCTAACCCAGAAGCACTGTCAGTGGTCATTCAAAGCTCCATTGTCAGCATCATAGACTATGGTCTTATCATATATGGGTCTGCAACTACCACTGCTCTCAAACGTATCGTGACCTCCTGAATAAGCCTGTCATCTCATCACTGGCTCACATCGCCATACCCACACATGTGACCTTTATTCCCAATCTGGATGGCTTCAACTGGACAAACGATAAAATACCAAACCTGCATCATGGCCAAGAAAATCATAATGAGACTTGCCCCACCTGGTGTCTGTGCCTCCTTAAGCCTAGACATAGGAATGTCACTACAAGGAGATCCAATTCCCATCTACTACATATCCCACGATGTCGCATGACCCAAGGACAAAGATAATTTGCCTATCAGGCATCCAACTGGCTCAACTCTCTTGGCAGCGACATAGTGACCGCTCCAACACTCGGCCTTTTCAAGTCCAAGCTGCGCCTCTCACTGCTTGTATCCTGTGATTGCCCATCTTAACATTTCCACCGTTCCAGCTGCACATGCCCCAGCACCCAGCACTTACAATCAGTCTTTGCACCCCTAGCACCTTACCTGTCATATTCCCTCGACAAGGACCCCTGACTGCACTGTCTCCCACCCTCGCCCACCTCCCCCCTTATCTCCACTCCTGCCCCTGCCCCCACCCACCTCCCGGACCCCCTCACCCTGCACCTCCCACCCCCTTGATCTCCTACCTCACTTTCCCCATCGCCTCCTCCTTGTCTTGCTCATAGCTCAAGTCTTTGTACTAGTTATTACATGTCTGTAAGTCAGTGACTTTATGTTTGTAACTAAAAATGATGACTGTTGCACGTGCTGATGTGGAACCTTAGTAAAAGAGCCTCAGCTCAAAGGTATTGTAATCCTAGATTGAAATAAATAAATAAAATATGGCAATTTATGGTTCAAGGGGTAAAAGGAGTAGATACAAACAAGAAATATGAGCAGTCATGATTGTACTTCTATTAGGCTGTAATTTAATACAAGAATGTGTAAGATTGTATAAAGAAAGAACATAAAGAGAAAAATATCTAAGAAAGTGAACAAGAATGAAGAAAGAAAGGGAAGAAGAAAAGGAGATAAAAAGATAGAAAGAGAGGAGTTGAAAAAGGAATGAAAGAGCTAGAAGCGAGATTCCAATGTGAACATATAAACACAGTTATTATCAATACCCACACTGGTACCAGTCCCAGATACAGCAGAAACCCCGCAATCTCATACCATACTGGTTAAACAGATACCATAGTCCAAGAGGTTGCAGGCCTGGAGGAGTTGCAGCTGGTCGAGGTGGCCGGCTATTGATTTGAGGGTGGGGGCAACTTGGGAACAGATTTTGGTAAAGCTATAGAGTACTATTTACAACCCAGGCAGGGATTGCCCTTCACTCTAGCAGGCATAGCAGGGATTGACCTACACTTGCAGACTTCTGAACATTCCAGAACAAACTGTGGATCTTACATCCAGAACATTCAGCACGGTACTTGAAAGTCCCATCCAGTGCAATGAGAGTGATACTTTTGTCACACATCCTATATGCAATTTAAACACGGTCCCATCCAGTATTTTATATACCAAAAGACATCCATCCAGAGTAAGCCAACAGCGACACTTTCATCAAGCATCCCATACTTTAGTTACAGGCAGTCACATCCAGTACTTTATATACCAAGACCATTATTCACAGAGTCTTATCCAGCACGTCTAGACATTGTACACTTATCCAAAGTGCTTTCAGATGAAATTCTGGTCAGACACAGGTACATTCTTTTCAGGGTAACTTAAACATAATATGCGCTAGGGCCTCCCGTCTCATGAAGTGGCAAACGCAGCTTGGCAGTCAGCTCCATGATGGCAGGACTCTAACCCATAGCTACACAACTTGCAACACATTTATATGATTCACTAGCCAGGTATCCTGCTGCACCTGCAGCTAAGCCATTTGGGCCACAGACAAGATGCATCCATTACTTGAACTAGGCAGTCTCTTATGTGGGTTAGTAACCCAGACTGATAACTTCAATAATTCAGACATAACAGCATATACTTCTTAATGAGGCTTGAGGCTCCCAAGATTACTTGCTCAGCTTCTCCCTCACATCGGGGGTACAAGGGCACTCACTTAGGTCCTCCACGGGTTTCTTCCATAATCGAAGGCATCCTGAAGACTTCTTCAGCTGTCTCACCACTGAGGTACTCGGTCAGCGTTCTCACCGCTGCATGATGTCATCTGGTCTGGTCTGGTCAGCACTCTCACCACTGCTGGACATCTGATCTTCGGTCCACATCTTTCCCCGATGTGGGAGGGAGGGCTAGCCTCTGGAGGACAGTACTGGCAACCTCCAGACTAACTGTTGCAGAAAGCACAATTACTATAACTGGTAACTTTAACTCAAGAAAGTAATAACTGCCCCCCTGAAGACTGAAGGGGCTTGGATTAAGTGGCCCAGGCCTGGTGGCATGGCTGTGGCCTGAGCCCCCACCCCTCTGGGGGCTAGGGGTGGGGGCTAACAGCAGGCTGGAGTCTGCCCTGGCTGCTCTCTCTCGGCTCTGAATCTTTCTCTCTCAATCTCCAGACAAACTGGCAACACTGTCTCTTTATAGAGCTCCTAGCTCGACTCCTGATTGGTAGCAGAGATGGGGTGACATGTCTCCAAGAGGATGAGGGACCTGTCAATCAGAACACTCGAGGCACTATCGGGTTGTGGAATTGGCACCTAAAATAATGTCCCTGTAAGTCCCCATAAGCACTTGAGTGCTTACCCATGAAGCACAGTGAATATCCCATAAGTCCTGACTTTCTATTGCTGGCATTCCAATTGGCTGTACTGCTGGCAATGGCCGCTTAACCCACTGTCCCTTATAGCAGATTAGATACTGTCCTGAACAAAGTCTTGGTGCAGCCAGAAAGAAATAATTATTTGCCCCAAATGACCCAGAGTTCTGTAGCTTAAAGGCTGTACTTGCAGTCACTGCACAGATGAAGAATGTGGCTCCTTTACTTTTTCTGGCGCTACTGCACTTTTGCAAGCTCCCCCTGCAGCAGCTGACAGGCTGATACACAGGAGTCCCAGGACTGGAATTGCCAGGGAAAAAAGTATTAATTTTAACTTTAAACACTTTCTCCACATGTACAGTCAATCCTCAATATGCAGCAACAAGTTTCATTAGTTAAAACATTTAAATTCTTTACTTTTTGGCCAGAGCTGAACATAGATGCTCTGGAGGCAGTCAGACACTGTTATGCATTATTCAGATGACCAGGGCCCCTGTACAGGCATACGTAAATGAGCCCCAGTCAAAACTCTTAATTTTCACCAAAGCGACTCCCCAGCAGGCTGTCCGTGGTCACCGGGTCCGAATTAGGTGGAAAGGATCCCGGGACCCATGGCACAGTCCCCAAGGTGACCACAAAATAAGCGGTTCCACATCAAAGATGCTTTGTGTGCCAGTGTGACCCCCACTGCCCTGGAGGCAGCATTTTTGCAGCGGGAGATCATCACGGTCAGCGTTTTAAGCCCCGAGGGGCTGAATTTCACTTGGGCTGCAGGCTGGGGCACACAGAAGGGCAAAGCAGGACCTGGGGAGCCAGAAAAATTAGGGGCCAAAGTCAGGAGAAGCCCAAGAGACAGCAGGAGAAGGACAGAAGGACAGGGCTGAGGTATGCCCAAGCAGGCATTTCTTGGAACCCCTATGTGTAAGGGGGTTACACTTAAAACTCCCATTGATTACTGAGGTCCCCTTCCCAGAAGGATGGAGGTTGTCACTTCTGTATGGGCTCAGATACTTCCAGGTTGGCTTCCAGTCCCCAGTGAAGCTGAATCCCTCCTCTCAGCACCATGCCTTCAGCCAGCTGTTGAAGTTCCTTGTGCTGAGTGCTCTAACCTCCTCTTGGCCATATGCAGGCAGCACTTGAGCAAATGCCACTGTCAGTATTACTTAAGGCCTCTCTCCAGTTCTCTGAACTGCCCCTCCACTATTCCTACTCCATCCCTCACCAGGTCGTTAGTTGCTAGGTGGACAATGACATCCCTCTCCCTCTTGTGGCCTGCTGCCCTAGCGATCCTTAGGAGCCACTCTCCATCCCTCCAAGCCGAAGTGGCAGGTAGGAACCTTACCTCCCTCTCCTCTCCCCTTCCTGCTCCCAATTCTATCCCTCTTACTATTGAATCCCCCACAAGCAGACGCTTCCTTTGTATGAAAAGCGCTATGTATCAATGCTTCTTCTTTTTTATTAGAGGCCTTTTCTTCCCATCCTGGGGACTCCTCTTTGGGGGTCCACCACATCCTCCCTTTCCACCACTTCAGGTGCCTCTTCTGGTTGTCCCATCCTGCTAGAGTGGCGAAGGAATTATGTTTTGGTATAGGCTAAGGACTGTGTATCCCACCTGCCATCCCCCCGGAGCCTACCAAGGCCCAGACTTTCCTCCTCTGTTTAGACAACCTTTGAGGCAAAGCAACATACTCAGTGACCCCTGGGAGGGGCAACAGATCCTCTAGATCCAGCTTGGCTCAGAGTCCAACAACCTCTGCCCTCAGCCCAGGGAGGTGCGTGCATATGGGGCAGCATCTCTGTCTCCAGAATGGGTCCTGGAATACTGCGGCTCTACACCCACTGCACTGCACCACTTCCATAATTGATTGCCTTCTTGCCATTTAAATCACTTAACTGAGCCTATCCCCTTTTGAACCATATAACCCTGCCCACCTGCCTTTTTTAACCTCTAAACACGCCTGTCTCTTTTACCATGGAGTCTAGACTGACCCTCTCTGCCTCCTTCCTATTCTCTATTCCTTTGTTACATGGGGAAGAGAAAGGGTTGTGCAGAATTGGTCCAACAGCATCAGGTGACCGTTGATTAGTTCTCAAATAATCCACGGTTGCCTGAGAATTAATCTAATGGTAAAGAGCGCCCACATTCTGTTCCCCATGTTAGATTCCTGTCCCAAAACAGTCTTAGCCTGCAATTCATGGCTGACCAGCAGATGGCTGTCAAACAAGAACAGATATGCTTAAGTGAAATTTCTGGTAGTTCCATCATAAGTAGTTTGAAAACATCTATATGACTATGTAAAGTTTTTATTTTCTTTTTTTTCTTGGTTTATTGGCTCAGAAACACATACCCTTTCAGTAACTACACATTAATATATGCCACATATGAGTTTCCAGATTGCCTCCATGTCTTTTATTAAACATTAAAAAAAATACTTTAACCGTAGAACCTAAGGACCACAAAAGCACACACCTTAGAACAATGTCTATCAAACCAGAAAGTTTCAGGTTTCAGTGTCTCCTATTTTTTTTAATTATCAAGGGGCACAAAAAGGCATAACATTGTTAAAAACAGACTTTTGCATTGTTTTGCACCTGTGTAACTTTGCCTCCCGTGGACCGATCCACATGGAATTTACAGGATCAAGAGTTCCTGACACAGAGGCTGTGCTTTTCTAATTTTCATGTAAATCAGTTGAAAGCGGGCAAAGTTATTAATGTGCAATGCTGGTTGTAAATTCACAGTTAAAGAGAGAAGGCTCAGTGTGGTACCATCTGTAGGTCGGCCAAGGGATTGCAGCAACAACTAGCATATCTCAAATCTCCTCTGCATTTAAATATGTGCATTTCCCATAATGCACAGCAACCAAATCCCAAACATCAAACACAGCAGAAAAACAGAGATGATTCCACAGTTTACAAAACTAAGTCAGTCAAAATAAGCATATTCTGAAATGTTGATCACATTTGCATGTAATCAGTAATTGTTCACCGTTGCAGTCACAACATAAAAAGTTAAGCATGAGTTTCTCTAGTAAGGTGCAAGGTTGTTTTTTTTTTTTCTGGGGTAGGAATCTTCATATTTTCCTAGAACCTTTGAAATTTTACACTTCAAAAATTACTTTCACGCAAATGTAACATGAGGAAGAGAAACATATAAAAAGGATACTGAACCCTTTCTCTTCCCCATGTTACAAGAGGATTAACCCACTCCAGAGTGTGGGTCTCTCAGGGAATAATGTATGGCTGGGTGGTTGGAACCACTCGGCCTTTGGCCTTGTGGTCCAACTCCCCCTCCCCCAGCCATACATTAATTCCTGAGAGACCCACACTCTGGAGTGGGTTAATCCTTACTTAGTGTTTTTGTTAGATGACCTTGTTCCTCCATCCTATACCTGTTTCCCTACTTCCCTGCCTTACTCTTACTGAATTAGGTTTATCACTCTGCTCCGCCCCCTGCTAGTGATTAATATCACTTTGCAGCCTTATGATATAACTTATAGACTATGTACTGGGACAAACCTCAGGAGGACATGACTAAGCTGAGAGAATTGTAAAGCTCCTGGAGCCTCAGATTTAATGTTGCCAAATGTGAGGTGCTAAACTTGGGGAGAAAAAGCAGAGTTAGGGCCTCCACACTGGGGGGGGGGCTCCCTCTGGCTGCAGTGGAGGAGAAAAAGGACCTGGGGTCAAAAAATAGACAAGGGTTACGGTATTGTGGAGTACAGAATGGGGATTCATATTGGGATTGCTTCTGACTCATAAATTGCATTTCCTTTTTATTTTGACAGTAGGTGACGGGGGAGGGAGGAACCAGTGCCGTAAATACTTCAGTGGTGGGGGGCCCATGGCTGTATCTTTTCTTGTGTTTATATTGGAGAGTTTCATTTACCATTTACAATTTAAAGATAGGGGGGAGGGACGGCTCAGGGGTAATGTGAGGAAATCTTTTTTCACGGAGAGAGTGGTGGATGCGTGGAACTGCCTTCCTGGGGAGGTTGTTGGGGCTAAAACAGTGGCGGAATTCAAACATGCATGGGACAGACACAAGGCAATTGTAGTGGGGGGGGGCAGGAAGTAGGCTGTTGGTTAACTAGAATCTGCAGCTTATCCAGTAGGTAGGGAAATGGGCAGACTGGGTGGGCCAAGTGGTCCTTATCTGCCGACAAAGTCTATGTTTCTATGTTACCGGCTATATTGTATTCTACAGTTTTTGGCTTTAAGATATTGTTGATGTTGTACTGTTTCACTGAATACATTGTTCAATTTAATAAAAACAATTTTATACAAAACAAAATAGACAAGAGGCTGAATCATGACTAGCTGTGGGCTGCCTCTATTAAGGGGACACATTCATAACCAGTGGCCATCATATTTTGAAAGCCCATAAAAAGCTCTTTCAAACAAGGTATCGGGCTCACCTGTAGCTGGAAGCACTCCAGAGATATACAGTGGTAATTACACAAAAGTTGTCTCGCTATTGCAGTATACTGCAGTTGCGGTAAAAGAAATACCGCAGTATACCACAGTTAGGGTAATAAAACAAAACACATATTATCCAGTGCATTTTTCTTACCACAGCTGTGGTATACCGTGGTATTTTTTTTTTTCTGCAACTGCAATATACTGCAATACCAAGACAACTTCTGTGTAACTACCACTGCAGATGACTGAATCTGTTCAATATTTTTTTTATATTCACCTTTATTAAACCACATAGGTACATGTATACATACTGAATATCTGCAAGAATCTTATATTGCACAGCAAGTTTCGTATTCTAATAGGATGGTAGTCTCATTTGCATGCAGATTGGGAGTCCTTTATAAACAGCATCTCATTTAGAGCACCTTTCTTGGTGCTTTGTAAAATAAACAGGAGGCTCCTTTACCTCACTGGGAGTTCCAAGGCTCTTGTTACTTGAATACTGACTCCAATTTATATTACAATTCAGGTTAAAATTGTAAAAACAACTATTAAAACCATGCTTCATAGCCTTGCATGGAGCATGTCTCCACGCTTTGGCATATAATAACATCATAAAACAAGGAAGAGCTGGGGATGGCATCGACGATCAGGAGTGGAAGGGATCAAGTGGCTAGCCCTCTCTGGGGCAAATTACGATCCCTTCCCTTCTTTAGGGGGCTCAACAGAAAATGTTCAAACTGCTATGGAGGAACTCCCAGTCAAGTAAGGGAGCATCCTGTTCATTTGGTAGCCAGAAGAAAAATTGCACGAAAGGTGCTCTTTAAGACTACATTGCAGCCATCTTTGGAACACTGTGATGTCATCAAGGAACAAGCTTCTTTCAAACAGCATGCCATTGCCTGGGCTATACCCTCCTTAATTTTTTCCATTGAGTCTCCTCTCCCCCTCTGTCTTCCCCCTCTTCGAGGCATTCTCTGAGGCAGTTTCCCATTTAAAGCAGCAGTGCAACGAAAATGGGCTAACATTTGACCCCACCTTTTTTCTTCCTAATTGATGCCATATGTCTTCCAGTTTATTGTGGTTGTAACATTTCCAGTTTTCATTGTCATTTAAGAAGTTTATGAAAATTTTAATGTAGTTATTAAAAAAAGATGGTTGCCTCATTTTTGCATAGAAGTAATGTTGAGGACCCCAGGAGTGTAAGAAACTAGACAAATATGCAACTGTACAGTACACAGCATAGAAAGCATCCAGAAACCCCAAAGCAACAGTTCTGCAAATGTTTTTCATAACCATAGCAGAAAATTAGCTTTTTGGAATAACTTTTTTCATTGCATTGTTGCTTTAAAGGGAAACAGCACCAAGGGCCCCACACTCAGGTGTGGATCTGGTTCCAATGAGTACTTTTTGTGCAGAAACATTTTGGTTTACTTTCCATTTTACTGTAGTGTAGTAGATTATATCAGACTAATTTTGTTTGCTTCTAAACTGACATCTTCTGTTACTATAAATCCCAGAATCCCCTACAGCTGATTTCAGACCAGTAGGCAGTGGTGGGAGATTCAATGGCCTGCAGTGCATGTTAGAGCTTTTATAATTTCCAATCAGGTGTTTTCCAGGTCTGCTTTTCTCCAGTGGCTAAGTACAGTCCTCTGTGACTGTACTTCGCTCAGGGAGGACAGTGGGACCTGCAAACAAACAAACAAAAAAAGGATCAGAGCTTATATAAACTCTAACATGCACTGTAGGCTTCTGAATCTTCCACTGCTGCCTACTTCTGTGATGTCAGCTGCAGGGGATTCTGGGATTTGTAGTAACAGGAGATATCAGCCTAGAAGTAAACAAAATTAGTCTGATACAATCTGCTATACAACAGTAAACAGTAAGTAAATCAAAAGGTTTTTGCATACAAAGTGCACCTTGAGACCAGCCCCACACTTAAGTGTGGGGCCCTTGGTGCTGATTGCTCCCCTTTACGTTCCATTGTTGCCCATTTCAGGGTAGGGAACTTTAGAGCCACCCACCTGGAAGAAGCATTCTGTGATAAAGAGGTCATCGATTTGTGTGAGACAAATTGGAACTGCCATCGGATTACAATGTGTTCCTACAGGATCCTGCAAAACATCACTGGCAGAAACCATGATAAGAGTGCATCATCCTGACAGACAGCACTGTAGGTTGTAGCCATCTCTTTAAAGGAGAACCGCGCTGAACATGTAGGTCATTTTCTCAGCAGAAGCTGCTTTTATATGTGGGTTCAAATGATTTTACTGTTACATCTACACACTCTTTTTTGGTATATCTGGGGGCGTTTTGGAGTTAAAAACTCAAAAGGTAGCAATGACAGTTTTAGAGCTCCATGATGTAGTTTATGTCCTTGTCAAGTTCTTACATTGCTGCCACAATACATGTGTTCTTCTACAGTTGTAGTTGAGAAGAATATAAACCACACCATGAAGTTTTAAAACGGTAGCACCAGAGTGCAAATCAAAAACACTTACTGAGGTTACCAGAACAAAACACCCATGGAGATGGAACAATAACAGAATTGGAACAAGTACTTAACATATAGCTTGTAGAGGGAACAAGCATTTGTCAGTGCCAAACGTTTAATTCTTGTTAAACAAATTTTTTTGTTGTAATGTTTTGACCCCAACTTTTGAAGAGACTTGTTTTAGGATTCGCCTATAGGCATGACACATACCATTTATAGTATATTGGCCGAAATGTCATTTTTCACCAGAAGTGCAAAAACATATCTCTTGCAGGATTTTAAAAATGATATGTATCATGTTTATGAGGTGATGTGCAAAAATTGTTATGTTGAAAGTTTGGGGTCAAAATATTGAAAATGACCAAAGTTATGAGTCTGTGTTCATAAATTCCAACATAGGCTCATAACTTTATTGTTTTTTAACATGTTTGTCCCAAATTTTCAGCATAGCTTTCTTATAACCCCACCTCATGAACAAGTGCAGAGGACATTTTCAACTCATGCCTGAAAGGTGATTTCACACAGCAACTGTGAAATCACCATTCGGGATGTGAAAACACATTTTGGGCAGGATCTGAAAAATGACAGCTGTCAAATTCATGAGGTGCTGTGAAGAAATAGCTATGTTAAAAATTGGGGGGCAAATTAATGAAAATTATCAAAGTTACAAGTCTCTGTTCACAAACTTCAACGTAGGCTCATCACTATGTTGTTTTTTAATATTTTTATGCCAAATTTTCAACATAGCTTTCTTTTGACCCCACCTCATGAACAATAGTGGGGAAAATGTTCAACTCCTGCCTGAAAGGTGATTTCATGCAATGATCGCAAAATCACCTTTCAGGACAGATTTACCTAATGTCAGTTGTATTGTTCATGAGGTGTTGTCCCAGAAAGGATATGTTGAAAATTTGGGGCAAAAAATATTGAAAAATGGCCAAGTTATGCTATTAAGTTCAAAACCCCATTGAAATACATTGAACTGCATACCTGATTTCCTCAGTTCATGGTCTGGCATTGCAGAGTGAAAACGTGTCTATGGTCCAGAGAAGATCACGGCGTTGAACCCCCTGGTGGGTAAGTAAGGGCTTGGGGGGGTGCTGAGTGGGATGGTTGGGTGGGGGTTATAATGGTGCAACAGACATCGATGGACAATTTTCTTTTTTTACAGGTTTAGAAAAACAAAAAAACAAGGGACAATTTTTTCTCTCACAAGTAGTGACACTGGGGGACTGGGCATCTATCAGTGTCACTGTTATATTTCATAGCACAAGGCATGGTATCCTTGGTGCTGCAGCACTAAAAGGGCAGGGTGGGGAGTGGCAGCTGGCATGGGGGATTGGGCACCCCGTGCCTTAATAATAACATGGTTGGGCTTGGGGGGTTATGACGAGAAGCTGCAACAGACATCGATGGACATTTTTTCTTTATTTTACAGGTTTAAAATAATAAAAAATAAATAAGCAATGCAGGACAGACACTGGGGGATTGTTACAGCATGTGGTAATAAACTTCAGACAAGGCAAATTTACAGGTTTATAACACACCTTGGTATGATATTTATTTTTCAAAAGTTCAAAAAATAATAAATGAAAACAAAAAAATTGCAAAGAAAATCACTACTTAATAGCAGTAGTTTCTCCGCTAATATAGTCCTGGATCTTAGAGCTCCTAAGACCCTTCTCATCTGCATGCAACAGCTTGTCTGCCTCTCTTCTTCCTCTCCTAGGGCTGAGTTCCTCTGGGCTGACCTGAAGTAAACTCACTGAAGAGGTATTTATATCTTTTTGGTGGGATCACCTGACTGAGCCCTCTTCTAGTTACAAGTCTGGACATGTTGCTTTATGGCTGAACATGTTGTTTCAAAAACAAGGGGGTAGGGGTTATTTCAGGGGACTTCCTGGTTCAGTTAAAGGTACAGTGTATATATCCACAGATATTGACTCTCTGTATTTCTGATCCAC
Organism: Neoceratodus forsteri; assembly: GCA_016271365.2. Taxonomy (NCBI): domain Eukaryota; kingdom Metazoa; phylum Chordata; order Ceratodontiformes; family Ceratodontidae; genus Neoceratodus; species Neoceratodus forsteri. The sequence continues at coordinate 1,065,447,765 of CM028135.1, forward strand.
AGTGTCTAAGCTCTTTTATACATATAACCTTATACAGTAACACATTTATAATGTGAATTTATGAAAATACCTGTAGGATTTCTTATAACTGTACTAATCATGACATTATTATTGTTTCATATGACTTTGGAATCCTTTTTATTTAAAAAGGCTTTATTAACTGTATTTATTCCTATTTGAAATAGCCTTCATGTTTTTTGTACACAAAATGCACTTATGCACTTTACACGACACCCCTCCTGGTGATTGGCATCATTCTAGGGACTGGATTGATGGAAATGGAAAAAGAATGAAAAGAGAGAACTAGTAAGAAGTTTAGTAGGGACAGTAAAGAGCTACGCTAGGTGGCCAACCTAGGGTAGGGGGGAAAAGAAGAAAAGCAAAGAGAAAAGTGTTAACTGTTGCTAGGAAATAATGAGATAGAAAAGAGGTCCATCAGTCACAGCCGGGTGTGTAGCCTAACTCTGCCACAGGGATTAGGCACCCCCAGTGTCACTGTTATATTTAGCAGCACTCAGAGTGGACTCTCCGGTGCTGTGTAACTAAAATGGGCATGGTGGGGATAGCAGCTGGCACAGGGGATTGGGCACCCCTGAGCCATTATAATAACATGGGTTGGGCTGAAGAGGGGCAACTGCAACAGACATCGATGGACAGTTTCCTTTTTTACAGGCTGACAGGCTCCTGCCATGAAAAGCCGCTCAGCTGTTTGCTGACTGGCTTCATGTAAATCAAAGGACCGAAGCCCTCTCTGATTAGAGTGTCTCGGTCCTTTGAAGTAGACAAAGTTTCCACCCACCAAACAGTGAGTGGTGCCACAAACCACACTGCTGGTCATTGGTGTAGTCAGCCGAGCCCTTGCTATTTTGAACTGCAATGGCCTCAGTAGTGTCACAGCCCCTGAATCCATAGTCACTCCTGACAAAACATTTGGTGCACAGGAGCGCATCAAACATAAAAATGAGTTACAGGTTCAGTGCAGTTCTCCTTTAACAGGGAAAGTGTATAGGAAATGTTCTTTGGTGGGGGGCAGGTTTCTTACATGAGGTACAGTAATCTAGCTTGAAACTTTAATTGCTATATAATAACTGGTCAGCAATGTCTTTCAGTGTACTGACCAGGTTTATATTTTCCAAAACAACCGGCTGGTTGTTATGACATTCATGAGCCATGCTGCTGCCTCATTGGACAACATTCTGTATGTGGGTGGGTCAAACAGTCTCACAAAAACTGGGCTGGAGAAAAATTGCTGGCCTGTTATTATAAAAAATTAAAGATGGGGAGGGTGTGCATATGAGAATTTAATGCACACCCTCGTTAGGGATGTTGATAAATCCCTCGGACTTCGCCCTCAGGGTTATGTAGCATCCCACAACTTGGGTGTGCATTAAATTTTCATATCACACCCTTCCCCATCCTTTATTCTCTATTTAGCTCAGCGTTCAGTATGATAAAACTTTTGATAAATCTGCATTCACTCACCCAGCTGTCTGTTTCTGTGACTTAAAATGTAATCTCCGAACCATTACCTCAAGTCCTCCATATTATAGGCATGTGCATTAAACCAAATAACAAACCCAAATGTCACTAATAGTGGCATGATGTAGTATTTGACTCCAGTAGTACCACTAATTGGGTTAGCTATTTGGTTTGGGATGGGGAGAAGAAATTTGGGTTAAAACATGTTTCTCTGAGATTTAATTAAGCCATACCTCCTCCCCCTCTGGTAACTGGGCTAGTCCAACGGCTATCTCCCTTCCACTGAGTCACCACCTGCCATGGTCCCCAAACCCCTTAGATAGAGTACAATCCAGTCTATCGCCTTCAGGTTCTGTGTGCATTCTGATTTCACCTACACCCTATATATCCACAGAGGAGCCTGAGTGTAGATGGGTGAGTCCCAGCACCTCTCACAAGGCATGATGCGGCTTGTCGGGCCTCAACTAGAAGTTCAGAACTGGGTCCAGGGAGAATTATGGGCTTTCACTTCTCCAGTATCCAGACTGCAAGTCCCATGTGGTACAGAAATTGTGAAGAATGATAACTGGGAAACTAGCAGCTCATATTTAGTGTTACAGCAGTCTGAAGATCAGAAATTCATGGGTTCTAGCCCTACACCAGGTACTTGAGGTAATACCTGCAAATGTTACTGTAGTGTATCACAAGAGGGGTGCAGCTAAGATATTAAACCGAGGTCCCTTCTGCCCATCTCTGGTCACTGTCTGGGTAGGAGTTAAAGATCCCATGGCACTTATTGAAGAAGAATAGAGCAATGTTATTTAAATGAAACAAAGAAACTAAACTGCAAAAAATAATCATAAAAAAGAAAACAACTTGGATTTCACATAGAACATATACATTCACTAAAGTATCTAGAAGAAGACTGGGGAAGTTTCCTCAGTGGTATGGCCAACATTCTACCTACCGATAATGCAGGTCCATTTGACCCCCAACCCCAGGATGCACCTGGAAACAAGTTATCGCAGCTTAGCGTACTTTCCCTGGTCAAAAATTACAAATAAATAAATAAACAAACATTGCCAGTGATTCACACTCTCAAGCATTGTAATGTCACTGTGTGTCTGGTTTATGACAGTCACTCAGTGGGTATTAATGTTTCTTTGGCTCCAACAGCATAATTTCACTTGGTTACTAGATTTAATTCATTTGGCTAGTACATTTTTGAAGCAGATCGTTGGTGTGATATCTTCTCTCGCTCTCTCTCTCTTTCTCTCTCTCTCTGGCTTGTCAGTGACAATTTGTCAAGTGACAAGTTGCTGCAGGCTCTGTACTGCAACACCTCATTTTATTAACACAAGGAAAATGCAACGTAAACCACTGTTTAAAAGCTACAATAAACAGCACACTGAGAGCTAGCTTCAGCTGCTAATCTGCCTTGACAGGCAGTAGGCCTGTTTCATGGGCCTATAAATTAACCATGCCCGCCAGCTGAGCACATCTCCGTTGCACGGCTAATCTATCTAGCACTTCCCCCATCCTGGAGTCACACCCGCAAACAACTTAAATGGCTGAAAAGGTCAGAAACCTTGCGCCCCCCCTTCCCCAACCAACACAACCACGTTTTTACCAAGAATAGTCCCATCAGATCTGCAAATCAGATCCCAGTGAGGTTCTACAAAGCTGGAATTTTATCTATTCAGGGTGTCACTTACTGCATGTAAACAGAAATTGGAGCACAAGATAATAAAAAGATTTCTTTGTACTTGGATACACAGTATTTTCCAACTTTTTTGACTTTTATTCTATCTATCATATAAGGACCTAGTAAGATGCTTGGGATGTTGGTTGGGGGTAGGCAGCAGAGGGTGGTGGTAAATGGGATCAAATTAGGGAAGAGGGAAGCCACAAGTGGGGTGTCGCAAGGGTTAGTCCTAGGTCCAGTCCTTTTGAATATGTTAATCAGTGAGAAACAAGAGGGAATACAAGGCAATATATGCATCTTCACTGGTCATATGAACCTCTATGCAGGGCAGATAGTGAGGAGGGGATAAGGGAGATGCAAAGGTTAGAAAGGTGGTGCAGAACCTGGCAGTTGAAATTCAACACCAAAAAGTTTAAGACAGTGTACATAGGGAACAAGAACTCCAGGATGGAATACCAGATGCGAGGGGTTAACCTGGACTCTACTTCTGAGATGAGGAGACCTGGGAGACATCATAAGTGACTCCCTTAAACAAACGAGACAATGTAACAAGCCATACAGTAAGGCAACCAGGATGTTGGTATGTATTCGATGGGGGTTTATAGCAGGAGGAAAGAGGTAATACTACCTGACTAGAAATTACTGGTGAGACACCATCTTGAGATGGTGCAGCATAGGGTAACCAAAAGAATTCAGGACTAACAGTACAGATCCCACGAGGACCAGCTAAAAACTCTGAACATGTACTAAAGACCAGGAGGGAGGGGGGCGATATGATAGACACCTTCAAGTTCCTGATTGACAAAAGCAAGGTAAACTGTGAGGAACCATTCAGCAGGAGTGTCCAGTCAAAAACACAGGGACATGAATGGAAGCCTGATGAAGGGGAGACTCAGGAGGGGCATGAGAAAGTTTTACTTCACAGAGAGGGTGGCTGAGTCACGGAACAGCCTACTGGTTGAAGTGGTAGGTGCACAAACCATCGGTTTCAAGCAAAGCTGGGACAGAGTTAAGGGGTTACTAGTTACTCAGTTGGGTAGCAGTACGGCAGAGGGTAAGTGGAGGAGCGAGGGCATAAACCCTGCCTAGACATTAGACAACAAGGTAGCATAGGGTGTAACATGGCAGACTGGATAGACTGATGGTCTTTTTCTGCTGACATTGTCTATGTTCTAGATTTGTCAAGCCTTCTCTCCTGTCCAGTACTGGATCCTTAATGCAAACTGGCTGGCAGTCCTGAGCTCGCACTGAAGCCCTACAGTTAAAATCCCATGATTTAAGATAAATGCTTTTCTGAGATGATGCAAAGTGTGTGGCCAAGGTCACCCCCAGGGGTACTCAAGTATGCACCATGTGACCCTAAATTTGTCCAGCATGTGTTCATAGACTGTAGTGAGAAAGAAACATTATGAACTGAGGATCATAAATAGAGGAATCTGATTGGCTGAGAGCTCTTTGAAGTCATAATGATATCGGGCTACATCATCACGGCTTCAAAAAAGTTCCGGCGTCACCAGCCTCCTTGCTTTCTACTGTCTCAGAACTATTTTTTCAAAATGTACTCCTACACCACCCAAAAACTCATTCATAAAACATTTCAAACCTGTTTCTTTTATTTTTTTTATTTATAAAACTTGAAACTCAGTTCATAATAGCAATAAGTCACTCCAGGGTGTGGTTCATTATGGGCTATCATCACTTCTCAGGTGGTTGGATGCACTCAGCCTGCGGCCTCGTGCCCAACCACCCGAAGCATGATGATATCCCATGATATACCACACCTTGTTGTGCCTTATTGCTTAATTATACAATGGCAAGAAAGAATCCTGGCTTCTGATTGGTCAGTTGGCTCTCACAGCAGGGATGTTATCCTGGCATAATATCCCTGCTGACTGTTTGGATTAGTTATTTGTATTTGCATTTGCCTTTGTTTGCATATTCTCTTAAGAAACAAAAATATTTTTCCAGACTAACAAAAATATTCTTTAAAATTATTTTTTTATTCTGTATAAAACAACAAGCCATTGTATAATAGGAATAATGCCCTCCAGGGTGGGTGTTATGCTGGGATAACATCCCTTCTTGGGTGTTGGATGCCCTCGGCTAGTGGCCTCGGGCCCAACCACCTGAGGTGGGATGTTATCCCAGCATAACACCCACCCTGGAGGGCATTATTCCTTTAATGTGACCTAGTAGGTTACATTATTTCCTTCTCACTACAATTTGTGATTTAAGTTGCTTAGCAGTGGCTGATACTGCACGGAAGAAACATCTAATTGTCATCAAGCACGTGTTGAAATGAATGGCTGGCATACCGGGCAGCAAACTGTGAAAAAAATGTCCTTGCATGTAATTTTTAAAGGTCTGGGGGCAGCCCTGTGTGTGGCTACAGATGAATACTGGGTAGTTAAAAGCAGAGCTTACATTACTCAGGTAGGATAAGAGGCAATGTCAGAAGCTCGGTAGGCTGCACGCTCACCTCTGGTTCTGGAAGATCAGAAGGTTGTGAGTTCTAGCAAAATGGCAGCAACTTGGGCTAATAACCAATACTGACACTGTGGTGCAACTGTGGGGGGGGGGTGCTGTTGAGGTGCCATCCTTTGCATGAGAGGTTAAAACAAGGTCCCTTCTGCCCATCTTTGATGGCTGTCCAGGTGGAAGTAAAAGATCCGTTGGTGCTTATTGTACATAAGAGTAGTGGAATTTCCCCGGTGTCTGGCCAACTTTCCCCTTGTCAATGAAAGACTTTCATGTAACCCCCCCCCTTCCCAGGATGTACCTGGAAACAAGCTGTGACAGCTCAGTGTGCCTTTCCTAGTCAAAGCTCCAAAGAATCAAAAAATTTTACAATCCCCACAAAATCCAGGACATAACAGTGATGCAGCAGTAGTGTGTTCACTGAATTTCTGGCTGCTGTCCAAATCTGCTAATAGGATGTACACCTTCCTAATCCAGTATCCCTGCACAGTATGTATGCAAGTATGTACAGTTTGTGCAATACATACATACATCAGTATTATTTGGCTCTCCCCCCTCACTCAAAACGTTGCCAAAACATTTAAATCCCTACTTCTGACGCAATTCATCTCAGTCCCAACACGTCGCAATTATAGATCCCTGAACCACTCACTACTGGACTGGGTACTCACCACTCACCCTCACCGTATCACTTGATGCTGGTACCCTCCCTGATGCACTCAGTGACCACCAAACGGTCTACTGCATGCGCAAAATTCACCGCCCTAGTGTCCCCCCTAAAATGATCCAGATCCAGTCCTTCCAGTCATTAGACTTGCCCTTACCACATCCAGACTTGTTAACCACTGACTGGTCCTCTGTCTGCTGCCAGCAATATCAACTCTGCACTTGAATACTTTCACTCCAAATTTTTATCTATCTGGGATCTGCATGCTCCCCTCCAGAAAACCAGGGTCCATGGTTCCCACCTCCCCTGGATTTCAGCCGAACATTTGGCCTGCCTCTGTGCATGTGACCTGGCCTGGAAGACTTACAAGTCCTCTGGCTCCTCTGCTGATCTTAATAGGTTCTGAGCCCTGAGAAATGCTTGCACCAGAGCCACCAGGCTTCCCAAGGCTGAGTACTCTTCCTCTTCCTTCCACAACAATCTTAATCACCCCTCCAAGTTCTGGAAGGTCATCCATGCACTCTTCCCCCCCACACTCTCCCCAGTCCTCAAGGTGGGAGACACCCTCATTTCTGACACTACTTCTGTGGCCTTTAAGTTCAACTCTTTCTTCACCTCATGTGCCTTCTTCCTTCTCTCCTCCCTCTGCACTACCACCCTCCTCCCATCCACCTTCCTGCCCCTCCATCACTCTCCTTCTTCTCGCCAGTCACCCTTGCTGCTTCTCTCAATGCTCTCTTGGCACTCAACCCTCTGAGAGGTAGGAGCCTTCATGGGCTTGACCCAAAGCTCCTACACCTCTCCGCCCCCCCACCATCACCTTCTCCATCTCCTCCCTTCTTAACCTTTCCTTCTCTCTTTCTTCTATCTCTGATGCCTGGAAGCATGCAGCTGTCATTCTGCTTCCTAAAGGAGGTGACTCCTCTACTGCCCACAACATCTGCCCTATCCCTCTGCTCTCAAACTTAGCTAAACTCCAGGAGCACATAGTGCTCTCCTAACTCTCTCCCTTTTTGATCCCTCCTCTTTCTCAACCCCTTCCAGTCTGGTTTCTGCAAACACCACTCCACCACCTCCTCCCTTCTCTGGCTCACTGACTCTTTCCACGTAGGTGTGGATCAGGACCTCTTCTCTACCTCCATATTTGTTGACTTGGCCAAAGCCATCAACATTGTTTCCCACCTCTCTCCTCCTTGACAAGCTCAAGTCAGCATGTCTATCAGACTCCACAACTAACTGGTTCTGCTCCTACCTAGTGTGTAGATCTCAATCAGAATTGGCGAGTCCTTATTCCCCCCCCCATTTGCACTGGAATCCCCCAAGGCTCTGTCCTTGGCCCACTACTCTTCTCGATATTCCTAAATGACCTGCCCTCTGCCTGCTCACCTGCATTTATACACAGGTACGCATACGAAATGGTCCTTTTTACCTCTGGTTCCTCCCCCTAATTTTGACAATGTCCAGTGATGGTTCAGGTCAAATCAGTTATCCTTAAATGCCAAAAAATGATCTCCGTGACCTTTGGTGCTAAGCAGAGGCTTTCCAAGCTCCAATCCTTCCCTCAATCCACACCCTTGATGGGGTCACAATTGACGACATGCCCTCATTAAGTACCTTGGGGTCTGGCTAGACCTTTTTGCAGCACATGGATGCCATATATAAAAAAAACTCTACCCCAAACTCAGTGCACTATTTAGGAATAAAAGCTACATCCTGCTTTCTGCTTGCTGAGATATTGCTAAAATGATCCTTCCCATTATCGATTATGGTGACATTGTTTACAGTGCTGCCCCAAAATCCACCCTAGCCAGACTGGATCCCCTCTTTCACTTCTTTTGCCGCTTTGCCTTGGACTGCCTGCCTTGCACTCACCACTGTTTCTTATACTCTGCTCTGACTCTCTCCTCTCCCTAGAAGGCTGCCTCCTAATCTGCTGCACCTCTTTTATCTCTAAATTCTGGGTGGCTTCCCTCTCCCCTTTCTGTACCTGTTACCTGTTAACATGCTGTACCTGTCACCTGTTAACACACATTATACCTGTTACCTGTTAACATACTGTACCTGTTACATGTTAACATACCATATCTATTACCTGTTAACATGCTGTACCTGTTACCTGTTAACATGCTGTATCTGTTACCTGTTAACATGCTGTACATGTTACCTGTTAACATGCTGTACCTGTTACCAGTTCACCTGTTGTACCCGTTACGTGTTAACATACTGCATCTGTTACCTATTAACATGCTAACCCTGTCACCTGTTAACATACTATACCTGCTACCTGTTAACATGTTGTACCTGCTACCTGTTAACATACTGTACCTATTACCTGTTAACATGATGTACCTGTTACATAGTGCACCTGTTACCTGTTAGGATGTAGTGTACCTGTTACCTGTTAACATGCTGTACCTGTTACCAGTTAACACATAGTGTACCTGTTACCTGTTAACATACTGTACCTGTTATCTGTTAACATACTGTGCCTGTTACCACATAGTGTACCTATTACCTGTTAACAGGTTGTACCTGTTACCTGTTAACACAGTGTACTTGCTACCTGTTAATACATTGTACCTGTTACCTGTTAACTCAGTGTACCTGTTACCTGACAACATACTATACCTGTTAACATGTTGTACCTGTTACCTTTTAACATGCTGTACCTGTTAACATGATGCACCTGTTATCTGTTAACATGCTGTACCAGTTATCTGTTAACATACTATACCTGTTACCTGTTAACATGCTGCATCTGTTACCTGTTAACATGCTGTACCAGTTACCTGTTAACATGCTGTACCTGTTAACATACTGCACCTTTTACCTGTTAACATGCTGTACTTGTTACCTGTTATCAATCAATCAATCTTTATTTAACCAGGTGATACATCATTGTGCAGGCTCATTTACAAGATGGTCCTGGATGTCAAACACAAATCCAAAGACAGTGAAGAAAACAAAATACAGTACAATAGTACACAGTATAAGCACCCACAGAGAACAACAAGGTGGGCCATCTAGTCATCATATACAAACAGGAACATACTACAACATGTTCACAGAGAAATACAATAAGTGTTCATGGATACATCACTTTTCTATGGGTGGAGGGGAACAAGGAAAAAAAAAACATAAGGAAATTATATTTGTCCAGCAGCAATGTCCACACCCATTCTTATACTGAAGGATGGACTAAGTGGGCGGTGTAAGTGAAGAATTAAGTGCTTTGAACAAGGATAGCTATAGAGAGGTATTAAAACTGAGCAGTATAGCGAGGTTGGAGACGGGTGTGAGAGAAGGGTGGGGGAGTGGAAAGTGGAGGGTGGGAGGAAGGGAGGAGTAGGCGGTAACAGTGTGGTTGATGAAAGGGGGGAAGTAAGGGAGAGTATTCCAAGTTATGGAGGATTGGGAGAGAGCCAAGAAGGGGTAAGAGAGGTAGGGAGGAAGAACAGAAGAGATTACCTGGAGTAACCTTTAGAGAAAAGGTGTGCAACCGAAAACATGGTGTTAATCGATTAATAATTCAAAAAGTGGCTAACGGTGACAATGCTGTACATGCTACCTGTTAATACATAGTGTACCTGTTACCATACTGTACCTGTTAACATGCTGTACTTCTTACCTGTTAACACTCTGTACATGTTACCTGTTAACATACTGTACCTGTTACCTGTTAATATGCTGTACCTGTTAATATGTTGTACCTGTTAACATGCTGTACATGTTACCTGTTAACAGACTATACCTATTACCTATTAACACATAGTGTACCTGCTACCTGTTAACGTGATATGCCTGTTACCTGTTAACATGCTGTACTAGTTACTTGTTAACATGCTGTACATGTTACCTGTTAACATGCTGTACTTGTTACTTGTTAACATGCTGTACATGTCACCTGTTAACATATTGCACCTGTTACCTGTTAATATGCTGTACACGTTACCTTTTAACTGACTGTACCTGTTACCTATTAACACATAGTGTACCTGTTACCTGTTAACATGCTGTGCCTGTTACCTGTTAACATGCTGTACTTACTTGTTAACATGCTGTACATGTTACCTGTTAACATGCTGTGCCTGTTAAATTTGCTTTTCTGGGTTCTTCCTATTTAATTATTTATTGGAAGTGTTTTACTAGGTAAACATTCAGTGATAAAGGGAATCTCATTTACAGATGTGATCTGGGGGACAAGGGAAATACTGTAAATACTGTAGTATGCAAGGATATATAACAAATTGTTTGTCTCCTATAATGTGATTTTTTTTCTGAATCCAATTAATTTCAAGTCCACAGTGCTATTTCAAAGCCAAAATAAGTGACCATACTTTTTTCTTGTGGAAACAAATGAATTTAAAACATTTAAAAATGCTTAAATTCCAGTATAGATGGAAAGGTTTACCAGCAAAATGAAAGCAGAAGATAGCTGAATCTTTAATTGTTACAAAACACAGGGTCAGGCCTTTGCCCAGCTTTGCTGCAGTGCTGCTTTATGATGCAGAGTGGAAAAGATTAGGTTAAGTAACTGCTAATGGTCTTAATGGCCATACTTTGCAACTCCCAGCTTAAATGCTTCTGTAAAGAAAAAGTTATATTGACAACATAACCTGCTTGTAACTTGAGCATGCAATTGAAACAATGAATGATATGGCAAAATCTGTTTTATTGTTTTATCAAATTTTGTTGACCGGGTGAGTGCACTGGCAGCAAGTGGTTTAAGGAGGCAGTATGGTGCAGTGGTTTAAGGTTCTGAGCTGCAGATCTGAAGACCTGGGTTTGAATCCCACAGCCCCCACTTGCATACTGTGTGACCCTCAGCAAGTCACTTAACTTCCTTGTGCTCCCAGGTTGCAACTGTAAACAAGCTTTCAGCTTAGTGTGTCTCACCTGGTTAAATAATTGGAAAAAATAATTAAAAAAAAAAAAGTGCCTTTTTCAGTCACGACCCAGGTACAATAGCACAGACAAGGGGGTGAGATATGGTGCATTCATTATTTAATACATTTAGGAGGAGAAGATACAGCGTGTCATAGATACATAGATACATAGACAGTGTCGGTAGATAAGGGCCTATGGCCCACCCAGTCTGCCCATTTGAGCTTGTATGTTCAGTTTATGTTTTCCTAGAAGTCTGTTGCCCCTTACCCCTGGCCTCCAGAATCCCTTTATGTCTATCCCATGCATTCTTAAATCCCGTGATTGTTTCAGCCCCCACCACTTCCTCTGGCAGGGTGTTCCACTTGTCCACCACCCGTTCTGTGAAGAAATTCTTCCTCATGTTTCCTCTGAATCGTCCTCCCTCCAACTTCATCCCATGCCCTCTAGTCCTGTAACATCTTTTTCGCTTAAAAATAGTGTATTCCTGCACCCTGTTCCTCCCTGTAAGATACTTGTATGTTTCTATCATATCCCCTCTCTCCCTCCTCTCCTCCAGGGAGTACATGTTCAGTTCCTTCAACCTGTCTTCATGCACCATCTTTGTTACCCTCCTCTGAACCTTCTCTACCCTGTCTATGTCCTTACGTAGGTATGGTCTCCAGAACTGTGCACTGTACTCCAGGTGGGGCCTCACTAGTGTCTTGTATAGCAGAATTATGACCTCCCTTTTCCTGCTGGTGATGCCCCTGCCAATACATCCCAGCATCCTATTTGCTTTACCTGCTGCTTTGTCACACTGTTTCAAACAACATGAAGTCTTGCTATATTATGACAGATGCAGTTTGTCCCACCATTAGAACTGCTCCGGAGGTGAAAGAGTTAACTTCCATGCAGTGCATGGAGCTTAGAGCGCGAGCTCGGTTAGCGAAGCTCTGTTAGGGTGGTTTCAAACTGAAACCGTCAGATTCTTTACTCCGCCTCACTGAACAGTCACTCCGGAGATTCCTCCTGCTGCTTGGTTAATTTTCTTGGTTTAAAGTGTCTTTTCTCGGTTAATTTCAACCGCGGTATTCTTTATTTTAACCGCAAACCGATCGGTTCAAGCTCTGTCTATGGTATTGTAAGTAATAGATAGGTTTTCTGTGTGGAACTTGTAAATGTTTATCGGTTCGGTTTGAACCGATCAAATTGTATTTAAACTTTATTCTGAAGCCTTTTAAGGCTTGTTAGAGTGCGGTTCCAGGTTCTTATTGGTTCTAAAAAAAACGGATTTCATTACGTTTTTTTCCACGACCCGTGACACGGTTGGGAACCGATAAGGGTGTCTTGCCTGGCACTGCCATCAAAAGGGCAAGTTTTTGGTTAGGCTGGCATTATGTCTGAGAAACCCAAAAGAAAAACCAGGCCCACTGGGTTTCAACACTGTAGTGTCTGTGGGAAGCCTTTGCCAAGGCTGACCCACACACATGTGTTTGTGTCTGGGGTTTGACCACCTCAATGCAGACTGCCAGATTTGCAAGAATTTCCTGCAGCTACCCTAGATAAGAGTTGGTAGGCTCAGGGCGAGGAGACCAAAAGTCCGCTGACCCAGATGGCCAGCCTGGTTCAGTGCCAACGAACCGGAGGAGTGCCCTCTGACCAGGGCCAGACTTCCTCGGGCAAGCGTAAAGCTGACTCTGAGGAGCCAGTTCCAGCAAAGAGAACTAGAAAGTCAGCAGGTGTGGGTCCAAATCCCTTCTCCAACTGCTGCAGAGATAGCCAGGGCAATACAGATTGTCCAGTCACTGTCCCCGGTTCCCTCCGAACCACCACTATCTGGCAAAAGGTCAGTTCGGTCGGTTCTACCGGTTCAAGAATATGATATAGAAGAGTTTTATGAACCAGAGGAGGGGGAGGATGATTATGATCAGTGTGAATGTGACTTTGAAAGTCTGGATGTGCCCATTGAACCGGACATCTCCCCAAACAGACCTTTAGGTGAATCTCCCCCTAGGCTTGCTGAGTCCCCTTCTCATTTTTTGTTTTATAAAGAAGTTGCTGAAACCCTCCAGCTTCCTTTAGAGGAAGCTTTGGATGAGCAAGAGGAGCCTGACTTTGTAGAGATGATGGATATCCCAGAGTCCAGGAGACTGTCCATCCCTTTACATAAATCTTTTAGGAAACAAACAATAAAAATTTTAAAGCTCCTAATTCTGTGCCTCCTGTAGATAAAAGATGGACAGGAGGTACACTTTGTCAGGTCCTGATACAGAATTTCTTTCACAGCAATGCAGTCATGTTGGGGTAGTTCAGGCTGCAGCCTGTGATAAAGCTAATATTCCCCTGGCTTCACATCCTCCTGACAAGAACTCCAGGAAGATTGATGCCATGGCCGAAAAACAATACATGGCAGCGTCCTTGGGACACAGACAGGCAAACTATATGGCTTATGTTGCAAGATACCAAAAATCTAGATGGGATACTGTCATGGCCTTAGCCAAACAGGTCCCTGGCCAGCTTGCAAAGGAGCTAGAGCAGGTGGCTCTTGATGGTATTGAGGCATCTAAGGTACAATTCCATGCTGCAGTGGATTCTAATGATATATCCTCTAGAGTCATGGCTACATCTGTGGCTTTTCGTAGATTGGCCTGGCGCAGGTGTACTACTTTGTCACAGAATACCCAGTCTAAGGCTATGGATTTTCCTGTGGTGGGAAATTCTCTGTTTGGGGAGCAGACAGAGAATTATATGAAGAAAATGGATGAATATAGAACCACTTATGGGAGTGCACAAGCCAAGGTACGGCAAGCCACTCCTCAGAGGCAGCCTCCCAGGGGTAGGGGCAGGCCTTTTCATAGGCCTTTTTACCAGACCCAGGCCTCCTCTTCAGCCTATGTTCAGAGGGGGTTCTTCAGAGGGAGAGGCAGACGGGGTACGAGCAGGCCTGCTCCCACCTCTCAGCCTAAAGCCCTTGCCAAACAGGCATCCTGATGGGATGCCTAGGGTCGGCTCTCCATTACCTGTAGTGGGCAGGCTGGCTTACTTCGTCCAGGACTGGGAGTCTTTAACATCAGACAGGTGGGTCCTGGAAGTAGTGAGCCAGGGTCTAGTTCTCAGCTTCAAAAAATTTCCAAAGATGAGAGCCAGATCTTTTCCACCTGCAAACCCTTTAGAGACTCTTGCTTTGGAAACAGAAGTCTCAACCCTCCTGGCTCTCAGAGCTGTAGAAAGGGTTTCTCCCCTACACCAGGGCAAGGGTCTGTACTCCAGGTACTTCCTTACCCCAAAAAAGACAGGAGAGTGGCGGCCTATCCTGGACCTAAGATATCTGAACAAGCACCTTTTAAAACCAAAATTCAAAATGGTGACTCTGGGAATGATTTTACCCTCCCTAAGGCCAGGGGACTGGCTAGCTTCCCTGGACCTCAAGGATGCCTACTTCCATGTTCTTATCAGAAGCTCCCATCGAAAGTACCTCAGATTCGAACTGCCCTCAGGCCATTATCAGTTCAGAGCAATGTTCTTCGGCCTTACTTCTGCCCCAAGGGTGTTCACAAAATGTCTGGCAGTAGCAGTTGCTCATCTAAGAAGGCAAAAGATTGCCATCTTTCCCTACCTGGACGACTGGCTCATTGTGAGGTCAGTCTCAGACCAGGTCAAATCACACCTGCTAAGTTACCCAGCAGCTGCTTGCCCTCTGGGCTTTCTTCTCAATCTTCCAAAGTCAGTTCTGGAACCTGTCCAGGTACTCACCTTTATAGGCGCAGAACTGGACACAAAGCAGGCCAGAGCCTTTCTTCCCCTTGAAAGGGTAAGGACCTTGGTGGCCCTGGCCTCGTCCTTCACTCTTCAGGTCTCTCGACCAGCAAGGCATTTCCTGCAGCTCCTAGGACACATGGCTGCTTCCACAGCTGTAGTGCAAGGAGCAAGATTTCAGATGAGGGATATTCAGTTCCATTTGAGAGCCTTCTGGTCTCAAGAAGATCCCTATCTAAGTTAATCCCAGTGACTCAAGCCCTGATCCAGGCCCTTCAGTGGTGGCAGGATCAGAGCAATCTGAGACAAGGGTGCCTTCATCCCTCTGTCCCACTCCTGACCCTCACTACAGATGCATCCCTTTGGGATGGGAGCTCACATGGGCGACCTCTCCACCCAGGGTTATGGTCCCCTCAGGAATCTCTGCTCCACATCAATCTGTTGGAACTCAGAGCTGTTTTCTAGCACTTCAGGTTTTCTGCATCTGTTCAGAACAAGGTGGTACAGGTCAGAACAGACAACACCACTACAATGTGGTACATCAACAAACAAGGGGGCACTCGGTCTTCGGCCTTGTGCACCAAGGCGATGAAGTTGTGGTCTCTGGCTTATCCTCTGAACACTTCCCTCATAGCAGTTCGCCTCCCAGGCAAGGACAATGTCCTGGCAGATGCTCTCAGCAGGATTTCCCAGGGCCATCACAAATGGTCACTGGATCCCCTAGTACTGGGGATAGTTTTCGCCAGATGGGGCACTTCTCAGATAGATCTTTTTGCAGCCCCAGACAATCATCAACTTCCACTTTTTTGTTGCAGGCCCCCAGTGTTGGGCTCAGTCCCCCTGGATGCCTTTCTCCTCAATTGGGAAGGGAAGTTTCTCTATGCTTTCCCCCTTCCCTCTCCTGTTCAAGGTGCTAGTCAAAATCAGGTCTCAGCCCTGCAAGATGATCCTGATTGCTACAGATTGGGCCAGGCAGCCCTGGTACCCACTCCTTCTGTCCTTAGCAGTCCATCTTCCCCTGTGCCTCCCCAGAAACCACAATCTGTTAACCTGTGCTCAGGGGAGAGTCTGGTATCCGAATCTCAAATCCCTCAACCTCAAGGCCTGGCTCTTGAGGAGTTAGAGTTTGCTGATCTACAACTTTCTCAAAGTGTTCTCGAAATCTTGAAAGCTTCTAGGAAGCCTTCCACCAGGGCTACCTATAACTTCAAGTGGAAAAGATTTTCCATATGGTGTTCTGGGAAGCATATTTCCCCGGAATCTGCTGATTTACCTACTGTATTGGATTATATCATCCATCTTAATTCTTTGGGACTGAGACCAGCTACCCTGAAAGTGCATTTGGCAGCTGTCTCTGCTTACATTTCAGCAGGGAAGCCCTCTTCTCTTTCTGCTCACCCCGTATTTTCCAAGTTTTTTAAGGGATTGCTTCATACCAATCCTCCATTCAGGGACCCTGCCCCTGCTTGGGATCTTAATGTTTGCATTGCTCAGCTGATGCAACCCCCCTTTGAGCCTCTGTCTTTGGCAGAGCTTAAGTATTTGACTTGGAAAACTGTATTTCTAGTAGCCATCACTTCTGTCAGGCACATAAGTGAGTTACAGGCCTTATCAGTGGAGACTGACTTTATTTCCTTTCACAGGGATAAGGTAGTCCTCAGGACTAACAAGAAGTTTTTGCCTAAGGTGGTTTCGGATTTCCACCTTAACCAATCTATTTCACTTCCAGTGTTCTTCACTGATCATTCCTCCTCTGGTGAGAGGAGGCTGCTACAGCATAGATGTTAAGAGGGCCCTAAGTTACTACATAGAGCGTACCAAGGGTCACAGGTTTGACTCCTCCAACTATTTCTCACTTATGGTGAGGTTGGGAAAGGGAAACCTGCCACTAAGAGATCCATTGCCAGGTGGATTGTCTCTTGTATCCAGTTTTGCTATCAAAAACTGGGTAAGGTTCCCCCCTCAGGCCTGAGGGCTCACTCTACCAGAGGTACAGCTGCATCTCTAGCTGCTGCTAGAGACATCCCTATCTTGGAGATATGTCAAGCAGCTACTTGGAAAACAGTACACACTTTCACCAAGCATTACTCCCTGGATATCCAGGCCAGGATGGATGCTCGGTTTGGCACAGCCGTGCTTCACAGCCTATTCCCTAAGTAGGTTCTGTCCCTCCTCCTTGGAGGTACTGCTGTGTAGTCTGCATCTGTCATAACATAGCAAGACTTCATGTTGTTTGAAGAAAAAATTACTCATCTTAGTAATGTTGTTTCTTCTAATGGAGTCTTGCTATATTATGACCTCCCCAGCCTGCCCCTCTCAGAACTTCTACTTCGGGTATGGGGTGGGCAGTCCACTGTTGGCACTTATTGATTCCCCTTTTATGTTTGGGTGTTGTGTTTTATTTATTTATTTTATCTTGTTGTTTCTGGTCCCCTGACTTGAGCCTTGGTGTT
Source organism: Neoceratodus forsteri (assembly GCA_016271365.2). Classification (NCBI taxonomy): domain Eukaryota; kingdom Metazoa; phylum Chordata; order Ceratodontiformes; family Ceratodontidae; genus Neoceratodus; species Neoceratodus forsteri. The sequence continues at coordinate 1,065,465,148 of CM028135.1, forward strand.
GGGACCAGGAAAATGTGTGAATATTTTAGTAGCCAGTTGGCTAGTGTAGGTTACAGCTTCCACACAGAGCCTTAGTGAGTTTTGCTCGTAAAGATCTGACGGTTTCGGTTTGAAACCACCCTAACAGAGCTTCTCTAACCGAGCTCGCGCTCTAAGCTCCATGTACTGCATGGAAGTTAACTCTTTCACCTCCGGAGCAGTTCTAATGGTGGGACAAACTGCATCTGTCATAATATAGCAAGACTCCATTAGAAGAAACAACATTACTAAGGTGAGTAATTTTTTCTTCCCTACCTTGAAGTCATCAGAGATGATAACCCCAAGATCCCTTTCCTGCTTGGTGCATGCTATATCCTCACCCCCCAACTAATATATTGTGCCAGAGTTTTTGTGCCCCATATGCATTATCTTGCACTTCCTTGCATTGAATTTCAACTGCCAAACCCCTGACCATTCTTCAAGTTTCTGCAGGTCCCTTCTCATTCTGTCTACACCCTCTGGTGTGTCTACTCTGTTACAGAGCTTTGTGTCATCAGCGAACAGTGAAATTCTGCCTTCTAGGTCCTGCGCAATGTCACTGATGAAGATGTTGAATAGGACCGGTCCCAGCACTGATCCCTGTGGTACCTCACTGGTCACTTTTCCCTCTGTGGAGTGACAGCCATTTACCACCACCCTCTGTGTCCTGCCGCCCAGCCAGTTACCTACCCACCACACTACTGTTCTACCCACACCCATATTCCCCAATTTGTGTAATAGTCTTCTATGTGGCACAGTGTCAAAGGCCTTGCTGAAGTCCAGATAGGCCATGTCCACTGCCCTCCCCTGATCCACCTCCCTAGTCACCCAGTCAAAAAATTCAATGAGGTTGGTCTGACATGACCCCCCCCTGGTGAAACCATACTGCCTTGGGTCCTGTAGTCCATTGACAACCAGATGTTCCACCAATCTCTCCTTCAGTAGTGCTTCCATGATCTTCCCCACTACTGAGGTGAGGCTGACTTGTGTCACATGTGATACAATGCATCGGGCCAAGGACTTTATACTAGACCATTGGGTGCAAAGAAACATACAGCAATCTACTGGTAAAATAGTGCATGAACTATAACGGGCATGGAGAAGATACAGCAAATTGAATATGATACAAAGCGTCAGGCATAAGATTGGGATGAGTAGAGAAAAAAACAAGAGTATAAATAAACGAAGATTTTAGAAGATGTACAAGGAAATTTATGGGGAGGAGAGCTTGAGAGAGATAAGTGGGAGTGAGGGAGTGGAGAGATGTTGAGATTACAGAAAAGAGGGCAGGAAGGAAAGAGTAGGAGAACGGAAGCTGGGAATAAGTATATAGCTGGTTGTAGGGTACGTGCATACAGTAGCTGGGTGCGAAGGGTGGGGGAGAGGTAAGGAAAGAAAAAAGGGTTTTAGGAGGTGAGGAGCAGAAGTAGTAGGGGGTGATGGATAGCATTGGGTGGATTAGTGGAAGCAGTGACAGCCTGTAAGAGCAAGGAAGCACTCAAAATGGCTATAAAAACTATCTCTGTGCAAAACTGGATAACCGGAAATGTACCCTGAAAACCAGATAATCAGGAAAAAGTCTGGCAGATGGCAGCTCTATACTACAGATTGGCATAGTCTGGATTATGTGTGCTCAGTGGTTGTGAGTTCGCTAGCAGTGTCACACTGGTTCTCCCAGATACCTAGAAATGCCCAGATGGGCACTTCCCTCATGAGTCCCTCCCTACCTTGCAAAACCCTGAGTATCCTTTCATGTAATGTGTGTTCTCTAGTTAGATTTCGAGTTTCTGTTTTTCCATACTGCTTTTTACCATCGGGGCTTTGGATGTATGCAAGCTGACGTCCTCCCTCAGAGGATGTCAATCGGCCCTGTTCTCAGAGCTTCATTGAGCCTGCCCTGATGCACCATTTTCTGTTTTCTCTCCTGTAATCCTGGGACCCAGAACATGGTCATGCATGCACATGGAAGCACGTATGCATTCTGTGGCACTGGTGATGACCCCTTCTTCCCATCCAGCCTAAAGCCTGGCTCCCTTTAAGGCATGGTGCTGCCACCTAGCCTTAATCTGGTGGCAGCCAAGAGCCAGGGAAGCCCATGTCTCTCCCTGGGAGAGGAAAGCTGCCTTGCAGCTGCTTAATCCAGCCCCTCACCTGCCCCAACCCAGTTCGCCCACGGTGACTCATGCTTGTTCCTGAGTCAGGGTCACCGGCGTGGGAGGAGGTAAGGCATCCAGCACCTCAGCCCTCCACACCGCTGCGCCAGGAGTGATTTTGCTTTTCTGACCTCTACAACTTACCATGCAATTTTATTTATTTACTTATTTCCATTTCACCAGGAAGGCAGACTGCTTAAAAATGAAACATTTTCAGCTCTGCCTGGGGTTATAGAAACATAGAATTTGATGGCAGATAAGGACCACTTGGTCCACCAAGTCTGCCCATTTTTCCTGGCCTGTTGATACACTGCAGACCCTACTTGATCTCTGTTTTTACACCCCCTTTCCTTACTGCCAAGGTTCTTTTATGCCTATCCCATGCATTCTTGAATTTTGTTATGGGTTACAACAGAAGGAAGGCAAGTTAAAATACAAAATATAATATGAAATACAAAATATTTAAAATATATTTAAATGCAAAAATAGGCAATATTCTTATGTATGTAGTGTATTTATTAAATACACTTTGTCTCTCCCAGTGACTCTCTCCTCTCTCTCTCTCTCTCTCTCTCTCTCTCTCTCTTAAAGGGGTAGTACTTCATTCCTGAGGCTTGTGCATCACAGTGTCGATTAGGACCTCTGGGACCCTATTATGCATCGTCATACTCACTCTGTTATCCCCAACGGGACCTCCATGCACCAGGTTGCCTCCTTCCTCCCATCTAAACCACCAGGAGACAGTCCTTAATGTGTATGCCTCAATCACCTCCTCCTACCAGGGGTTCAAAAGCTACACCCAGCATGGGCATCCCAGGACCTGGTAACAGTGCTGTCACCCAAAAGATCCCTCCTTGGTACCTCTCATCCCTGGATTCTTTGCCCACTTTAGAACCACTAAAGTACTTACGTCCAGCAAAAGGCAACAGTCAAGAAAATTTAAACTCTTACTGGACCCCATTACTCGCTTGCTGCCACTACTCCTCCGACCTTCGGGCAGTAGTCACAAAATGAAAACACAGGCACCCAGCAAACGAGTAAGGCAACGACAGAAAAAATTAATACTGGAACAGCTCCTAAGACTACTCTTGCTTCTCCTACTCCTGATGTCTGGCAATGTGCATCCCAACCCGTGCCCTCCAACGACTCTCAATGCTAGACAGCATAAAACTACAGGTCTCATGTTCTCATCCCTAAACATCTGCAGCCTCCTCCCAAAAATGGACAGTCTCAAGGCCTGGGTCTCTCAACACCACCCTGATGTCATATCTGTTGTGGAAACATGGCTTTCCCCCAAAATACCAGATACTGCCATATCCCTGCCTGGCTACACCCTGTACCAACAGGACCAGCGCTCGAAAAGAGGTGGAGAATGTGTCATTTACATCAGAAATACACTCCAGAGATGTACCACACCCCCTCCACCCAGCAATGACAATCTCCAGGTACTAGCCATCAAACTAATGCTAGGAGCACATGTAACCCCTACCCAGTCTGCCGTTTGTATCTGACAGCAATTCCAGGTGGGCTGGGTTCGGGGAGGACTAGGTCACTCAGCACAAAGGCTAGGTTTGGCTACTCTGCACAGGGGCACCCAAGTAACTCCAAACACAGGAAGCAATAACTGTAATGTCCAATACCAGAAGTGGAATTCTAAAGTGTGGCATTTTATTCACATCCAAAACAGAATAAACAAAGCATAAATGGACCCCCACGGGGCTACACTCCTGGTCATGCAGATTAAAAGAGACCAGAACACTTCCTCAACACTTTAGCCCTCAGGCTCTGAACCCACTGGGCACACAGCCCAGACTTTCACACTGCTTTGGGTTACACAGCCTGAACTTGTACACTGTTCTGGGTTTTCCCTGGCTCGGCTCCCTTGCCAGCCACTTGGACACTTTCCATACTTTCTGGAAACATTTTCTGGTGGCTCTCTAAACCACCTAAGAGCACCACGGCTCCATCAGGGAATCTTTCTTTCAATCCCACATCTGGGTACTTTCCTCAGGCACTGGCCAAGTACCTGAGAGAAAGCAAAAGGTGTCTCAGAGCAAATCCGTAGAGGTGAATTTGGTTACTACTGATGGGGGGTCTCCCACCTCTCGCTCCCACAATTCATACCTGGCCATTTCTCTGGACAGTAAACATCTCATCCTGTAAAGCTTTGCAATGTAGATTCTTGCTAAATGTATTTCACATTCCATCTACTTGTCTTGCTTCCCATTTGTGCTGGACTTGAACATACTTTTAAGTGGCATAGTCCATTACTCCAGACCCCCCACTGGGTAAGCAGTCCAATCCCCAATTTCCTTCAACTCTTTGTGCTGGACTTGAACATACTTGAATTAAGTGGCATTGTTCATTACTCTAGACCTCCCACAGATTAAGCAGTCCAATCCCCACTTTCCAACTGTACTTGGCTGTCTTTTCCTGACCCCACAGTAACAGTCCCTTTAATTTCCATCTGTTCAGGTGAAAACACTTGGCCCTTTTTCAGAGTGAACTCACCCTTTGGTTGCAGGTGCCCCACAGGCGTTTCCTCCACAAGGAGTGTTCCTCTCAGAGCTTCTGGTGCCTCAGCACAACTTGAGCAGGCAGCTTCTTTCCCTTAGCCAGACCCAGGAGGGTTGCCCCTGAAAAACAGGCAAACACCTTCCCCCATCCCCTCAGGGATGGGCCTCTTGAACCATTGAAAGCGGTCTCCACCACTTCAATTACCAGTTCCTGTGTTCCTCTTCAGGTGGAAACACACACCTACCAAAAGTAGCTCTTAAACAGAGCTTATAGCTCTGAGAGCCTGCACACACTCAGTTGCACTACAGTCTCTCACTCTGACTGCACACAGACTGGCTTCAAATTCCCCAACGTTCTACTCTAACCTCCAACTGTAACATTCCAGTGTGGCTTATGCAGCTGTGACAGTTCTAAAATGATGTCATCTCTCAGTCTCAGCTGAGACTGAGAACAGAGTGAGACAGTGTGAAATCCATTTAACTGGAGTTTCACAAGCTGCCTTCCCTGCCTACCACTAGGTCTTATTGGGATTCTAGTAACCCCGGGTAACAGGGGGGTTACACACACAACAGAGTGCTCACCCTACTGTCCGTATACATCCCACCTAAGCAGACCACACCTGGCATCAACAACCTACTGGACTACATCAGCCCGCTGAGCCTAAACTGTGAAACAATGCTGTTGGGAGACTTCAATATCAGCTGGGTCTCACCTGCTGTTAACACCATCAAAGATACCCTTGCCACAATCCACTTCTCCCAACTGGTGGACACGGTGACTCAAACCAATTACAAGACAGGCACCAGCACACTTCTGGACTGGGTTCTCTCGAACCGCCCATCCTACATTACAGATCTCACCATGCTCACTGATTCACTGAGTGACCACTCCCCTGTCAATTTTCTCTGGAACAACAACTACCACAAACCCCCTGCCAGAACCATAAAAAAACGCCTACTTCTAAAGGCCACCTTCTGCAACTAAAGGACGACCTAAAGCAGCAGGACTGCTCAGACCTGTATGGAACCACGGATGTGGACACTGTACTAGATCTCTTTATCTCAAAATTCAATGCAGCCTGTGACAAACACGCTCCCGTTACAGAGAGAAAAACTAGAGGACCTATAAATCCTGGATTACCCTGGAACTACCGGCGCAATTAAGCACAAGAGACCAACTCTGGCAAACAGCATGGGCACATGGCACACCAACTAACACCCAACGGTATAAAAAGGCCCGCAATGAGTGCACAAAGGCAGTCCGTGAGGCAAAAAGCAAATTCTACAAGGAAGTGCTCACTATACCTGGAATAGCAGCAAATAATTCTGGGCAAATCTAAATGGTATCACTGGGATGGACCCTAAAATAGCCCCAGCCATGATAATGTTGAGAACATCCCTACCGTGGGCCCTGTGCTCATCGCTAACTCTCTGAACCGCATCTTCTGAGATCTCAGTAGTGTGCTCCCAATGAACTTCTTCAATACCCCTGCTCCAGGGGTCAGTGAGAAGACCCCAGCATGACCGAACCGGCCACTCTTCCATTTCAAACTGGTCTCCGAAGTCGCTGCTAGAAAATACCTTGAAAAAGCCCTCAGCAAATCAAGGCACAGTGGGGACTCTCTGGACCTAAGATTTGTTCGACTAACACTAAACGAAGTACTTGGTCCACGGACAAAGATAATTAATCTTTCCCTCTGCCACTCCAAATTCCCCCAAATCTGGAAAGCTGCCACGGTCACCCCAGTACACAAAGGTGGTGACTGGTCTCTTCAAAACAATTGCAGGCCGATCTCTATACTCTCCCCACTCTCCAAGGTCCTTGAAAGGATTGTGGCTGACCAGCTGGTGGAGTACTTCAATCAATATGAGCTCCTATGCCCAGGACAGCATGGTTTCCGAGTCGGCCATAGCATCATCACAGCTCTCCTGAAAGTTACCGGATTCATACATAGTGCTCTTGACAAAGGACACATTGAAGGGGCGGCCTTTGTTGACCTCTCAAAGGCATTTGACATGGTACATCATGCCTTCCTCCTTGAACAGCTCACAGATATAGGGCTAGCCCTAGAAACCATAGCATGGCTTTGTAGCTACCTTAGACTGCGATCACAGCAAGTAAAGATCGGGGACATCCTATCAGAAAGTCGACCAGTCAGATCAGGGGTACCACAAGAATCCATAGTCAGTCTGTTACTCTTCAGTGTCTTCCTAAACAACCTCCCGGCTGCTTGCAGTAGCCACATGCTCCTCTACGCAGATGATGCAGTGATCTTTTCTGGCAACCTCGACCCAGCACTTCTGGAATACAACCTCCAGAGTGGCATCGCAGTGGCTGAAAAATAGTTCAAAGAGCAAAAACTGGTCATGAACTATAAAAAGACCAAGACCATGCTCTTCACCACTGTCCAAAACAAGCTAAAAGGCTATCCCCTGGCAATTCAGAATGACTCCGGTAACACCCTGGAACTAGTCCCCCATTTCAAGTACCTGGGAATCACACTGGACACTGCCCTATCTTACACACAGCACATTGACATCACGGCCAAAACCTTTAATACCAGGATCGGTATCCTCTACAGGCACAGACATTGCTTGACCTATGAAGCTCTGAACTTGGCAATTAACAGTACACTCATTACTTTGATTGACCATGGCCTAGCTGTCTTTGGCTCTGCTACTGACACAGCGCTTCAGCGCCTCTCAACAGACTTAAACAAAGCCTGCCGCCTGCTCACTAATGCCCCAAAACTCACCCACACCTGTGAGCTTTATGCGTGATTGGGCTGGCTTCAATTTAAGGACAGAATATTTTATCAAACCTGCCTACTCACAAAAAAAGGTCTCACTAAACATACTTCCTCAAGGAGTTCTGAGCCTTCTACCACCACCTATACATACCAGGCACACCAGGAGCTCAACTACACAAGTATTCCATGTTCCCAGGTGCCGCACAACTATGGTCCAGCAATCTTTTGCTCACCGGACCCCTCTTTGGACAAATGATCTGCCACCTGACATTGCCGGAGCCACAACCCTTGGTTCCTTTAAGCACAAACTCCGTCAGCACCTCACCGACAATAGTACCTGTAGGTGCCCCCACTAGTCTGCGCACGCAGCTTTAGTCTGCCTCAGCACTTCCAACTCCTAACCCGCCAAGTCTTTGCCCAAGCACTTGCCTCCCACCACCTACCCCTTGGCTGTTTTCTTTCCCTCTGCCCTTCCTATCCCAGCTCCCACTGCCCCTCCTTACCTCACCCTAACAGTCTGCCTCTGTGTCTCTCTCTCTTCCGCAGGACGTGGCATACCATGTACTATGCCTTAGCACAATTTGTGTAACTGTTTGTCATTGCAACCCATGTACAGTTGAATTTTTTTATACTCTGTATGTATAATTTACTGTAACTATATTTTGTCTTCTTGTGTTAATGCATCTGACGTGGAACTTCTCAACAAGCATCCGCTCACAGGTGTCATCAAAGATTTCAATAAATAAATAAAAATAAATAAATAAAATACTTACAACAACCACTACACCTTACTTGTTGTTACAACAGCATAAGGTATTTGCACGCAATTTGTCACACAGGCTCAATTTAAAAACTGCACATTTTGCTGGAGGGTCAAAGCCCTGATAAATTAGTTGATTTAGTATCATTGAACCATAAGTAGTGAATGAACAGTCTGCAATTTTGACTCTAGTAAACATTTCTGCATACTGCTTGACTGATGAATTTCGTAATGATTTAACCATATGGAACAAACATAACTTACTTCTGAGTACACTTGGTGTATTTGTTGTCAGTATATAGGGGCCTATTCACTAAGGGGAAGCGCTACGTGCAGAACAGATGTAAATGCAGGCGGCAGCTGTGCACCACGCAGTGGTGTGGAACAACGCGGCATGCACAACACAGCCTGACACACCCCCAGGATGCCGGGGTTGAGACTGAGGAGGCATGCAGCTATGCCCAGGGGCAGGTCTGAGCTTGCACAGGATGGCGGGAATGCCCCTTGACCCCACCATAAAAGGCGCTGCGGACACACAACGTGCCTGCAAAACATACAGTGTGGAACAGGCATGTCTGCAGATGGTACAAGCAGCACACAGGGGACAGGGGAACAGTCGGGGCTGGCTGCAACGTGCCCAGCTGGCAATGATGGTGGATGCAGCACAGGCAGAGGAGGTGGTGGGAGGCACCAGCGGTCCCCAAATTTCACGGGGCAACAGGTGGCCATCCTCAGCACTGAGGTCAGGCAGCACTATGAGGTGCTCTTCGGGCGGTGTGCACTGAGAAACCCCCCAGAGACCAAGGCCAGAATATGGCTGGACCTGCAGGTGGCCATCAATGTCGCAGGACCGGAGGTACACACGATCGCAGCTATCAGGCACTAGTGGCGCAACCTCTGGTCCCAGGAAAAGCAGCGGCTGAGCCGGGCACGCCAGTCGCAGGTCACCACAGGCAGCAGACCGCCACCCACAGAACCCCCCCTTGACGCCCATTGAGCAGCAGGTCATGGACACCATCAGCGACATCCTCACAGATGGGGAGCTCGATGGGCTGGACAGCATGCCAGATACATGAAACGCGGGTGTGTACAGGGCACAGCCACAGCCAGTTAACCAAGCACCAGCAACAGTCAGCAACAGCCTGTCCTTTCCATCCCCACAGTGCCAGATGCCAATGGAGCCAGTGAGGGACAATCTGGCATGGAAGCCAACCGAGACAGTGGACCATAGAGGGCTGGCAATGATGGTGGGTATAGGCCAGACCACGGAACACACAGACACAGATGCTGGACACACAGACACAGTAACCAATGTCACCCTTCTCACACGCAGGTTCACAGCAGCATGGAACACCAGACAGGCAGAGGGACAACAGCCAGCAGACTGTACCACCACAGGACACCCACGGCAATGACAGGGAACGGACCCAGGAGTGGCAGCGCTGTGAGGAGGACACCGGACCAGGCATGGGCAGAGGCTCAGAGGCAGCTGGCGGTGTGGAGGGGCATGAGCGCAGCACACCCACTAGACAGATGGCACTAGTGCAGTCCAACAGCACCCCTGCCAGACCAACAACACCAGGGACTGTGGCCAGCGGTACAGGCGACACAGAATCCTCAGAGGACAGATGCAACAGAGATGGTGCACCCGAGGCGCCAACCAACCTGCCGTGAACACAGGAATGGGACAACATGGTCACCAATGGCCCACCCCCAAGGTGCCGCCAACTGGGCACCAGCAGGTCACTCCTTGCCAGCCACTACCCCTAACTCTGTGGGCTGTAGTGTGACCACCGGCAGGCCACACATAAGTGCACGGAGATGGTGTACCACCTCTTGGAGGTCATGGCAGTGTCTGTACAGGTGCAGGAGTGGATGGCTGAGGGCATCACTGTGGACACGAGGGCACAGGAGCACATGGCCGAGGTGATGGCTGCAGGCATATGGACAAAGGAACACCTGGCCGATGGGTTGGCCGCGGGTGCCAGGGCACAGGAGCAGACAGCTGATGCCCTCCTGGCCATTGCCACCCAATAGGCATGGCCCATCACTGACACTAGGGCAGCATCCATGGCACTGGACACTGCGTTGAGCCCTGCGCCCGTGCAGCCAGGGGGGCATGGCAACAGGGACGCACCAGCGGCACATGCCAGCATGGTGGCTGGGGTGAGCACCGTGACCCGGTGGTCGCACCGCATACAAGCAGCAATGAACAGGAACTTATTAAAGGGCCTCTGCATATTTTCTGTATCCAAACAACCCATAATTCACAGTTTAACAAAAAAACACCCTAACCCATGTTACACACTTATCAGACACATACACTCAAACTAACCAATAAGACTCGCTCCGTCTGCACCACTCAAACACCAGACACACACAAATAAATAAAAAAGCAAGTCTACAAATTAGTTTCTAGTGTCACTTTTCCAGAAGTAATATTGCATTAGGCAAATGTCCAATTCAGATGCTAAAAGAGATATTCATTTCATCTGTCCATCCGCTGCCACCAGAAAGATGAATAGCAGCTAAACAGTGACATAAGTCTTTGCTGAATAAACTCCTACGACAACCTCTCGCACAGGCAGCACCCCAAGCTTAGATGTCATGAAAAGAAATGAAGGGTTGCACCAGTCTCTCTCAATCCAGTTTAAAAAACAATGTGTTAATGGTGATTTTAACAAGCCCGCAAACATGGGCTAGCACAGGGAAATTAGTCTTGGCCAGATCCTGAGAAAGGCATGAAAGGCTTCTTTCACAACCCTACTGGAAAATTCAGTAATATCCCTGGAAGCCAAAACAAACTTTTGAAGAGCAACCGACATCTCAATATCCAGACCAGGAGTTACTATCTCACCACAACTCAGGGTCGTGTTCAGCCATCCAGGTAGAAACCGATACACGATAACACTACCTACATACCGGCTTACAGTACTCAGCGCCTTACAATGCAGCAGCTGGCATAAATCTCTCTAAACAGATTCTCATTCACCAAGCCACCTTAAGGAGCCTGACTCCCAAATAACACAGGCCCCTGTCCTGTGTGAATTGCTCTACTGCCTCCCCTCACAGCCGCACTCTGTAACGACAGAGGATCATGCTTCGACGTAGCACTACACAAATGCCCTCATGGAGTGGCATTCTCATAACTACACGAGAAAATTCAGTATAGCGTAAACTAAATCCATAGCTGACAGAAATTCTTCTAAAGCTGCACAGACATCAACCTTCCAGCCAAGACAGCAAAAGGAGAACTCGGGATGCACTGCAACAGAATCCCAAAACTCGGAAAGTAAACATTATTAACTTAGCTCACTTAAAAATCACTCTCCATCTACAATACTATACTTTAACTACGATTCAATAATAAAACATGGTCAAACACAGGTAAACTTAAAAAACAGCTCCAACTGAGCAGGAGCTCACAGATGGCAGTCCAACACGGCACCCATCTTGAAGCAAATTCAGTTCTAAAGACTCCTCTGATATCACTACTGCAGTACCAAAGCATTCAGACATCAGTATTGAGTACTGATGTCTGAATGCTTTGGTACTGCAGTACTGTGGTACAACAGCATTCTGACATCACTACTGTGGTACAATAGCATTCTGACATCACTGCTGTGGTATAACATCATTCTGACATCACTACTGTGGTACAACACCATTCTGACATCACTAATGTGATACGACAGCATTCTGACATCACTACTGTGGTACAATAGCATTCTGACATCACTAATGTGATATAACAGCATTCTGACATCACTACTGTGGTCCAACAGCATTCTGATATCACTACTGTGGTACAACAGCATTCTGACATCACTAATGTGATATAACAGCATTCTGACATCACTACTGTGGTCCAACAGCATTCTGATATCACTACTGTGGTATAACAGCATTTTGACATCACTACTGTGGTATAATAGCATTCTGACATCGCTACTGTGGTACAACAGCATCTGGAAGTGTATGGATTTTCCACACACAAGAACGTTGAACCCATAATATAAAACCGTACTTTCATTACAGTGCTTGTGCCCTTACATCTAGCAACAGCAGACACTATGCAAGACCAACGTGAATACTGTGTTGTATTCACATGGGTCCCAGCCAATCAGACAGCTAGATTAATAAACCCAGTTTTATATAAAGAATATTGCCTGTGCAGGTGTGTGTTATGAGGATATTTCACACACCAAGGTGTGTGATAATCCATAAATCCCAAGAGCAAAGCTTGAGGGGTTTATGAGATTATCACACACTGAAGGTATGTGACAAATCCTTCTAATGCACACCTTGCAAGGGCATTATTTTTTATAATTACCGGTGCAAGGGAGGGAGTGAATGCCAAAGGCACTGGAGCAGTTCTGTGACATACACACATGCACACACACACACACACACACACATACACACTAACACACACACTGCCTGTCTCGCTCTTTCAATACAGGCATTCTTTTCTAGTTTAGATTACTGTTTTGTTTTTTAATTACTATTCGAACTGCAATAAGAAAAGTGAGCCGCAGTCTGTTCCTGATGCAGCCATTGTCTCACATAGCCCTGCTCAAAGGGTAAGAATGGCAGGCTCAACCAGATACATTTTGAAGCCTGTAAAGACAGGCTCAACCACATAAATATTGTAAAAGTTTACAAGTTTGCCTAAAATGACAGTGAAAGGTGAAGAATCACTGTGGTTCCTCGTTAACAGAAGAACAGTCGCCATGTTTCGTCAGCCTGCCCACGCTCAGATTAGCAGCCAATGAGGTGGCACGCTATAAATGGGTGACATGGTCGAGGACACTGCTATGGAAAAAAGGTTTGCAAATGCTGCAATAACCAGTTTTTAGGTTATTATGGAGTTTTAAAGAGATCTGTAAAGTGTGTGACAAAGGGTTATAATGTATATTACATACTGGAGATACGCCATGAGCCAGCTAAAAATACCACATTTATTTTCTATCTGAAGATTTTCTCCTCTGAGGTCTATAGAGGTCAAACACCACAGATAAAAATACGTGTGATATTTTTAGCTCACTATTGCACGTCGTGACTACTATATGTCAGCTAAAAGACTGCATTTGTATGCTCAGAATTAATTACATGCAGTATACAACAGTGGGGAATATTGCACAAGAAATCATTTGCAGAGCAGCAGCAACACACATTAGGTATGCATACGTAGTGTGCACTATTGCACATAAAAAACACCGCACAATACATTAGGCAGAAATTATTTATTAATGTACAGTATCTACAACAAAGTCTTATGTATCAGATTTTTTTATTCTTGTCCTAAAGTATCGTTTATGTATTTGCGTTTATGTTTTTATATGTCCAGGTCACTCTTGAAAATGGGCATTTATGTCCTTGGGTTCTTATCCGATTAACAAATTTTAAATAAAAAAAAAAACATTTAAAATTAAGATTGCACTGATCCAAAGTACTGTACATTTTTAGTACAGATAACAGATAATGCAATGAGTTAAGGCTATCAGGAAGACAGATATTATACACTGCACAAGAAGTAGGGCATCAAGCTCCACCAAGGATAGCAGTAGGTGCCGGGGGCTTGAAGGATGTAGGTAGGTGAATAGGACCTCAGCGGTTACACCTACAATGACTGGTCACAGAGGAGTAAGCCTTAAGCTTGTTTTTAAAAGTTGTTTAAGTGGAGCAGCTCATGATCTCACTTGAGAGATTGTTCCACAGGGTTGGGGCAGTGAAGGAGAACGTCTGTCTGCCTGCAGCTGAAATTGCCCAAGGGTTTTCCATTAGTGGGCTGGACTGCGAGCAGAGGTGTCTTTGATGCATTGTGGGATTTAGGACACCCTCAAGGCAGGAAGGGATAAAGACTTTCAACAGCTTGAAAGCTAGGCAGAGCAGTGGTAACTCCATATGTGATACAAGGGCATGCCATCCTAGGGCAGTAATCATATCACAGTGGTGAATCTGGGGTGGGTGGGGGGCAGCCACAAAGCAAACAGTTGGGTTTGTTTTGTTCCGTGTAGAGGAACTGCAAAATGAGGCATCATAAAGGAGGACCAGCGTAACAGTACTGTTTGCAAGGCTTGTCAGGTATCCCTAGATAGGCAGGGGACCAGTCTGTATAGTTGGCCAAGTTTCTGATATATTGTTTTGGACACGGTATCCACATGGGCACAGAAGATCAGGTCATGGTCAAGCATTACCCCCCTTGCAAACAGTACTGTTACGCTGGTCCTCCTTTATGATGCCCTCATTTTGCAGTCCCTCTGTACAAAGCAACATCACCTACTTAGAGTGGTAGAGAGGCCCCCCACTATTGTCAGACATGTCATTGATGAATAGGGAGAAAAGGAGGGGATGGAAAATTGAACCTTGTGACATTATGTCAGTTACATCTCATGTGTTTGGAGAGACAGCCCTGCCACTGGATAAATTGCTTGCAGTTAGACAGGTAGTGACTGAAATAACTGCAGGTTAACTCATCTAAACCTGTGGTCCTGAGTTTTGCTAGCAGGAGTGCATGACTCACCATGTCAGAGGCCTTGGTGAGGTCTTTGAAAACTGTACCTGCTTCCGTACCATTCTCAACTCCATGTAAGATGTCAGTCATAACCCTCACCATGGCAGTGTCAGTGCCACAGTTTTTCCCTAAACCCATGCTTGCAGCAACTGAGGGAGTGGTGGAGTTCCAGCTAGTCTTGCAGTTAATTGTACACTAACCTCTCTTGTATTTTGGCTAGATACTGTACGTCATAGGGAGATGGGCCTATAATTCTCTATTTGACCTTATTACCCACCTTTATTGATGAGGGCCACAATAACCGTTTTCCGCTTTTCAGGGGTGGTTCCCAGAAGTATGAATTTATTTATAAGGTGTTTGAGAGGAGTGGCAATGACCAATACTACAAGTCTTAGGAATCTAGGTTCAAGGGTGTCATAGCCACGGGATCCCTCCATGTTATCTGGCACAACTGCTTGAGCATCTCCTTCCTTGATACCAGTCCGAAATGAAATTTGGGTTGGTGTGCCTGGGTTGTGGGTTGGGTAGGGGTTTGGGAACTCTGAGGGTTTCCAGTAGAGGGGTTTTAACTCTATCCAGGTCTGTAAAAAAATTTATTGAAAGCGGATGCTGAGGAATTGGGATAAAATATTATTTGTCCGTCGACAGTGATATCAAGGGTGAATGTGCTAGGCCGTCTTTTCAGTAGGGATTTTATATGTGCCCAAAAATGTTTAGAGTCAGAAAGAGTTTTAATCTGGAGGTCCTTTAGATATTTCCTTTTGTCATGTTGAAGATTAGCTTTAGAAGCATTCCTAAGGCTCCTGTAAGCATGCCAGTCGGACATTAGACCAAACTATATGTATCGCTCCCAGGCCTCACTGCCTCATATTATCGCAGCGGTCACTACCCCTCCACCTAGCACTATGACATTTAGCCCTATGCTGTTTGATGGGAGCATGCATATTGACAACACTGGCAAAGTTGTTGATAAAGAACTCGAGTATGTTGTCCTCATTGTGGAGTTCAGTTATTGGCCCCCACTTTATATCTTTCAGGCTAGTTAGGAACAAGTTCTCATCAAAATACAGTAAACTTATATGTGAAATTTACAAAGAACATCACCGCAATCACTTTTGTCTCAGTGAAGTATTTGTGACAGATTGTCTTTGTTGTCCCCATGGAGGTTTCTCCTCTTGATCCAACACCATGGTTCCCAATGGACCTTTCTGAGTGGAGCGGGGCCCTGAAGTCTATCACCTTGACAGGCTCTGGGATTTTTGGCCCATACTTTCTCCATTATTTCTCTTCCCACCCGCCTCCTGCAGCAGCACCGAAAACAGACTTGATGGCTTTGCACATGCTCAGCTCCCCTGCCATGGAGGGTGAACCCTTCTTGGCCCTGCTGCAAGGGTCATTAGTGCAGCAGAAGCACTAAACCCCCTCCACTGTCAATGAACCAATCTTCTGTACAGAAATTCAACATGTGGCCAATGGACCCTCAGGCAACCATTGTCTTCTAAGTATAATGACAGACTCATCTTGTGATACATTGGGCTTTCTCTTGTGTCTTACCCTCTACCAGACATGGAAACTTTACATACAGTAGGAAGAGGGGGGGAGATGATATAAAAGGATGCAAATTAGTAAATCTCCACTCTCACAATTAAGGATTTCATGATATCAAGCTTTCACTGTATACCACGGTATCGGAAGTGATAGTTTTGATACAGTTGATGATTTCCAGAATGGTGACAAGCATGGGTTACAGTATACAGCACCATGGTTTTTAGGCCTTTAAACTAATTTTGGGGGGAATTTTTGGAAACAACTCTCCCTTCTATGCCAACTGTCCCTGTCCGTATCACTGGAGTTTGAGTAGACATTTGTTGTGCAAATATAACTATTCACACAATACCTGCACACATTCATACTCATAATTATCATGGTATTCTGTGTCATGAACCCACTTCTGAGGGACAGGTCCACTGAGCTCAGTGCCCACCCCTAAGTACAATCCATGATTGGGAGGGGAAAATAGGGGGATACTCTCTTCAAGTTCCTCTATAGTACTTGCTGGCTTCACAGCTGAACATTCTCCATGAAGTCCCAGGGTCCCCTCTTTACTCTGGATCAGGATACAATATCAGTCTTGAGTCTTGTAGCCAAATGATAACCCTTTCTTGGTCTGTTACACAAAGGAGGAAGACCTAGGCATTACAACCTCTTCGGGGTAGCATTGTAACCTTGATTCTGCCTTCTCCCACAGGTATACGAACATACGAAATTGCCAGCAGAAACTGGCCTCATGGTCTATCTAGTCTGCTCAAGTGTGCAGCTAGCACCTCATCTCGTAGCTGCCCCTCCCACCCTCCTTTTCCCAGTATCCCTCCCCCCTCTTCCCAGTATGCCTCCCCTTACCCTGTCCCAACCCCTCTTGAAACTTCCCACCATCTTACAGGATATTATCTAATCTGGTAAGGTGTTCCATCAGTCCACCACTCTTTCAGTGAAAAAATGTCTCATCATCTCCCTCCTGAATCTTCCCCCTTCCAATCTCAGTCCATGCCCTCTTGTGTCCCTTCCCTTTCTCATCTGGAAAATCCCTTCTGTGTTGGTTTTGTTTATCCTCTTTAGATACTTAAAGGTCTCGATCATATCCCCGCATCCATCCTCTCCGTCAGCGAATACATATTCAGCTCTCCCAGCTTGTCCTCGTAGGGCTTGCTCTCTAAATCCTGGATCATCTTTGTGGCTCTTCACTGCACCCCCTCCAACAATCTGATGTCCTTCTTCAGGAATGGGCACCCGTACTGTGTGCAGGATAACCTCCCTCCTCCTTCTGGAGGAGATCCCTCTTGCAATACACCCCATCATTTTGTTGGCTTTTGCTGCCGCCTTCCTGCACTGAGCAGAGTTGTTCATGCTCCCCATAATGATCACTCCTAGGTCCTTCTTCTCTGTGGAGCTCTCCAACTGTACCCCATTCATGTGATAATCCCTTCCCTGGTTCCTGGCTCTGAAGTGCAGAACCTTGCACTTCTTGGCATTGAATCCCAACTGCCATGTTTCCGCCCACTCCTGCAACTTACTCAGGTCCTCAGTATGCAATAACTGGGTTCAAATCCCTACAGACCTTCCCTTGAGACTTTCATATTTTCCCTATCTTTATCCAGATTTCCCTCTTCAGACCTATTGTTCAATTTGGTAGCTTATGATGGCATCCCATAGCAATAACAGTTTAGTCGCAGATTAATAGTGAACCTCCCACAATCACATACCCACTATAAGAAAATCTTACTGTGGCAGATTTTCTTAAAAAAAATGTTTTTACTAAATAGTTAATAATCATACAGTTACAACAAATAAGGTTTAAATAATCTTTCTGGTCATAACATAACACACAACAAAAGTGGAAATATACAAAAAAAAACACTATACAGTTGTCTAAAGTTCTACCTTAGTTTGTAGTGAATTGAAGTCCATAAGGAGTAAATGCAGTCTCTAGTTCTTAGTCTCTGTGCTGTGGCAGTTTTGCTTCTCTGTGTGTTCAGAACAGAGTCCAGATGAAAAGTGCCCACATGCTGTGAGCTGAGTGCTTTAAATACCTTCTGTAACTTGCAGTGTCATCAAGTATCCCAGTTCTAAAGAAACTGGTCTATGTACCTATCTGGGGAGCCAGAGCAACTACTCAGTTTGGACAGGAGATGTCACTGTTCCACTGTTTACAAAATTCCAAGAATATCAAAAATCAAACCTAGACACATATAATTAACATGGATATGACATTCAGAGTTTAAGTCTTTTGAAGTCCCCTGTAGACAATTTGCACCCGTAAGACAAAATTCACATTAGCCTGTCAGAATGGTCATTTGCTACTCAAATCCTGACTAAAACATCCTGGGCTTTGAACTGGCTTCCTTCAATTAAGTTACAAGGAAGATCCTGCAAGTTTAATGACTATACAAGCTGATTTTATTACCTCTGGGTCAGCTAGTCTGGAAATACAATTAGCTTCTTGCCAAGCAAGCTGTTTTCCAGTTTACAGGACTATCAGCCATTAAAAAAAAATTCCCTTGTCTTCATTTTGGCATTTAAACATACACAGAAATCACATAAAACATAACATTATACATTTTTACATATAGCTGGCAGGGGCATAGCTTGTCACATCCCTCCCTCCTAGACTGAGGTTGTGGGAATCCATCCCTATGCATGGTATGATTTTCACAAATTCTGCTACTGTTCTAACTGGTGAGATAGGCCATCTGCTTTGGCATTAGCTGATCTGGCCCTATGTTGTAGGCCTGTAGGGCAATACTCCATCTTAAAAGATGACCATTTATCTTACCCATCTGATTCAACCACACCAGAAGGGTTGTGATTGGTCTGTACCTCAAAGCATCTGATGTAAAGGTACGGCTCCAATTTCTTCAGGGCCCATATCAGCAGAAGGCATTCCTTTTCAACTGTGGAATATGCCTGCTCCTGGGGAAGTAACTTCTTGCTCAGGTACATTATTGGGTGATCCTTTCCCTGATTAGAGGTCTGACTGAAGACTGCTCCAATCTCCACATCTGAGGCATCTGTCTGGACTACAAATGGCTTGCTGTAATTTGGACTGGCTAACACAGGGGCACTGCACAGTGCCTCCTTTAACCATGTGACGGCTCATTCACAGACTGGATCCCAGTTTACTTTTTTGGGCTTTCTCTTCTTTAGCAGGTCAGATAAGGGAGCTGCCAGGGTACCGTAATTTGGTACAAACTTTCAATAGTATCCAGCGGTCCCTAGAAAGCTCCTAACCTGCATCTGGGTTTCAGGCCTAGGCCATGCCTCTATCACCTCAATCTTTGCTTGATTAGGACAAAGCTGTCTCTGCCCCACTATGTAGCCTAAGTATGCTACCTCCACCATAGCCACCTGGAACTTTTCAGCTTTGACAGTTAGCCCTGCCCTCTGTGTCCTGCCCAACACTTCCTTCAGGTGGGATAGGTATTCCTTCCAACTGGCACTGAAGTTGGCAATATCATCCAGATAAGCCACTGTGTACTGTTCGGTACCATGTAACACCTGGTTGATCAACTCTTGGAAAGTGGCAGGGGCGTTCCTCATTCCAAAAGGCATTATGTGGAACATGAATAATCTGATTGGCATGACGAAGGCTGATCTCTCCTAGCTCTGGTAGTAACTCCACCTGCCAATACCCTTTCATCAAGTCGATGGTGGTAAGGTATGTCACCCCTTCCAACTTGTCCAGTAGTTCATACGTCCGTGACATTGGGTGGGCATCAGATTTCGTGACTGTGTTGAGTCCATGATAGTCCACACAGAAGCAAGTAGAGCCATATGGCTTGGGAATGAGGACTATGGGTGAGGCCCAGGGACTGTGGGATTTCTGGATTACCCCTAAATCCAGCATTTCTTACACCTCCCTCCTAATGTCCTTTAGGACAGCCTCAGACACCAGTAGGCTGTCCGTCGGATGGGTGCTTGCATCTCTGTATCTACGCTATGTGTCGCTAAGGGGGTACATACTGGCTTGGCAGTAAACAAAGGGGCAAAGTCCTCTAAACCCCCCTCACTTCCTGGGACTGTTCTGGGGTCAACTTTGGGGACAGTGTGATTGTCTCCACTGAGGACTCCCACTTGCTTTCCTCTAGCAAGTCCAGGAGGGAGTCTTCTTCATCCATCCATCCCCTCCCCAGCACTACACAATGCAAATACCATGCAGTCCTATTTGCACATGACTTCATAATGTTGACATGGTACATCCTCTGGCTATGTCTCCTGTCAGACAGTTCCACAATATAATTTACATTATTTACATGTCAGACTACCTTGTATATTTCCGCCCACTCAGCCTGCTGCTTGTCCTTCTGGACAGGGATTAGAACCATGACTTCCTGACATGTGTTGTGCCTGCAAGCTCTGGCTCCATGATCGTGCCAGACTTTTTGTTTCTGTTGGGCAGCTGACAGGTTGCTTTGCACCACCCCCATAGGCTCATTCAGCTTCTCCCTAAACTTAAGGACATACTCCACTATGGGAGTTCCCTGGGTGGCATGCTTGCCTTCCCAGTCCTCCCGGATCAGGTACAGGGACCCATGCACCCTACATCCATATAAGAGTTCGAAGGGGAGAACCCTGTTGACTCTTGGGGCACCTCCCCATATGTGAACAATGGGTGGGGAAGGTATTTCTCCCAGTCCCTTCCATGCTGTTCAGCAGATGCTTGGAACATTGCTTTTAGGGTACCATTAAACCTTTTCACAAGCCCATTGGCTTGTTGGTGATAAGGTGTCTTGCATCTCTGCAGCACACCACACTTCTCCCAGGAACACTTCATCAGGTTCAATATGAAGGTACATAGAAACAGAGAAACGTAGAAACATAGAAGTTGATGGCAGATAAGGACCGCAAGGCCCATCCAGTCTGCCCATTTCTTTTTCTACCTTATAAATGTGCCATCGGCCTTTGCTCTGTCAGTGGCCTATCTATTCATAGTCATTTGTATTGCTCCCTTATCCCTATCCCATGCCTGTTTGAAGCCCTGCACTGTATTCATAGCCACCACTTCTTGTGGTAAGCCATTCCATGCATCCACCACCCTTCCTGTGAAAAAGAATTTCCTCACATTCCCCCTTAATTGGCCTCCCTCTAATCTCATGCTGTGTCCTCTTGTCCTGCTATTTTTCTTATATTTAAACATGTTAGACTCTTTCACCTTGTTTATGCCCTTAAGGTGTTTGAATGCCTCGATCATATCACCTCTCTCCCTCCTTTGCTCAAGGGTATACATATTGAGCTCCGTTAATCTGTCCTCATATGTCTTCTGATGCAGTCCCTGCACCATTTTGGTTGCCCTTTTTCTGGACTGCCTCAATTTGGTTAATGTCCTTGTGAAGGTGTGGCCTCCAATACTGCACGCGGTACTCCAGATGGGGCCTAACCAGTGTCTTGTACAGAGGGATTATTACCTCCCTCTTACGACTTGTGATACCCCTACTAATACACTAACACCCCCTAGCTTTACCTACTGCTTTAGGGTCTGCTTGGATGATTTTAGGTCATCAGTGATGATGATGCCCAAGTCTCTTTCTTCCTTTGTGACTGCTAGCAACTCCTCCCAGCCTATAGGTGGCTTCAGGGTTTCTCTTCCCTATGTGCAAGATTTTGCACTTCTTGCATTAAATCCCAGTTGCCACTCTTCTGACCATTCTGCTAGTTTATCCATATCTCTTCTCATTCTGCCCACCCCATCTGGATCATCTACTCTGTTGCAGATCTTGGTGTCATCTGCAAACAGACAAGCCTTACCCTCTAGTCCATCTGCAAGGTCACTAATGAAGATGTTGAAGAGGACTGGCCCCAGGACTGATCCCTGAGGTACCCCACTTGTGACTTGCGTCTCTTCTGACTGTATACCATTTACCACCACTCTCTGTTTTCTGTCCGTCAACCAGTTTGCCACCCAGTTGACCAACTTCTGACCCACCCCAAGCCTACCCAGCTTATTTATCAATCTTCTATGTGGAACAGTGTCAAAAGCTTTGCTGAAGTCAAGGTAGGCGACCCCCTGATTGGTGATAACTTCCTGCAGGAACCCAACACGAGAGAAAATCCCTAGCAAGGCATTTGCCACTTTGTCTGTCCTAAGTGAGAAGATGGTGACTGTCTCTGGGTATCAGGTGGTGTAACTGACCACAATCAGGATAAACTTCTTCCTGGAGGAACTTGGGGTACTCAAAGGTCCCACAATATCCATTCCTACTCTATGTAATGACTCCTCCACAATGCACAAGGGAATTAGGGCAGCTTT
Source organism: Neoceratodus forsteri (assembly GCA_016271365.2). Classification (NCBI taxonomy): domain Eukaryota; kingdom Metazoa; phylum Chordata; order Ceratodontiformes; family Ceratodontidae; genus Neoceratodus; species Neoceratodus forsteri. The sequence continues at coordinate 1,065,487,663 of CM028135.1, forward strand.
GGTTTTACTGCCTGCCTTCCCTATTTGTTGGCACCAGTGACAAGACCTGCAATATTCCTTCACCAGCTGGGTGAAGTTGGGAAAATAGAAATTCTGGGTCAATTGCTGTGTGGTGCACGCAGTTCCCAGATGCCCAGACATGGGGATGTCTGAGTCATGAGCAACCTTGAGCAATTGCTCACAATACCCCTAGGAAACGACAAGCTGCCTGCCTATCTCCCCTCCCTCTGTCCTCACGTCCTGTGTATACAACAGTCCATTGTCCCAAAAGACTCTATCTCATGTCACCTCCCTGTGTCCTGTCAGATTCTTCACAAGCTCTCAGCCTCTCCAAAGTAGGGTCAGTTCTCTGAGCTGCTGCAAAAGCTTCACATTTTCCCAAGACATGGGACATGTCCCCTTCAGTTCCTAAACTGGGGTCCATACTGTAGCTCTAGAATTAGGGCATTCAATGTCACTGCCATCCCTAACCTTCTGACCATTTTTTACCCCTCCCTTCTTAGAGTAACCTTCTGTAGCTGTTTTGTGACTGGCTACTTGGGGAAGTCCTACCTCCCTTTTGCCATCCTCCATTTCAGGAGACACAGGCTTGGGAACCAGCCTCCCATTTTTTTCCACAGGGGCTTCTATGGGGTCCAGAGAACTACAATTGGCCTTGGCCATCTGATTGTGGGTAATTGCACACACCACCCCTTCTGGAGATTGTTCCCTATAATCACATCCAGGGCGAGGTTGTCTGCTGCTGCCACTTTTTGCACCATCTCTCCTGTCTCACCCCAGTCCAAGAGAAGGCAAGCAAGTGGCAGAGTTTTTTCCTCCCCAGTGAATCCCTTCACTGTTACAAACTGATTAGATATAAGCTGTTTAGGCCCAACCAAATTCCCTTTTACTAAGATAAGATATGCCCCCATGTCTCTTAACCCATGGGTCTGCACCCCATTTACAGTAACCAAGTGCATGTGCTCCCTCATGTTTACAGGCATTCTCTCAGGGATACACAAACAACCCAACTCTGTTTGAGCACCATTTTGTCCATTCTCTGCTTTTTTAGGACACTGTCTAGCAAGATGCCCAGGTTGTTTACAAAACCAACAGTCATCATTCTTTTTTTTCCAAGACATCCCTTTTTGGTTACCTGGGGCTTCCCTGTTTCTGCAGAGACTGTGAGGGTTTTAGCTGCCCTGAAGATGGAGTTTTCCCTTTCAGCCCTGCCACACCTGCCCCACTCCCTTTCAGGGTAGGTCTGCTCCTGACATATTGGTCCGAAAGCTCAGCACCATGCTATGCTGTTTTTGGATCTTGATCCTCTAGCCAGGTTGTCAGCTCTGCCTTGCAAGCCCAAAAGAACTTGTCTAGCAACATAACTTCCTCAATGTTTTCCACAGAATTTGCTTCTACTCCCTCCCACCAATGTTTCAAAAACTGACATTGCTTTATGGCGAGTTCCTCATAGCTCATGTCAGGGCTTCTTCACAGCTTACAGAACTTAACCCTATATGCTTCAGGAGTTAACGCATGCTTTTTAAGCAAAGCAGTTTTAAGTTTTTCATAATTGCTACTGTCCTGATTGTCCATTTGGCCTAGCGCCTCATGCCCTTTACCAGTAAGTAGTGGGGATAGCTGAAAGCTCCAGAACTCCCAGTGTATTTTGGCCTGGATACAGAACTTTTCAAACAAATTTAAAAATGCATCTATATCCTCCCCCTCTTTAAATTCAGCTATTCATTTTGCATTTAACTTATACCCCAGCCCTGGAGTTTCAGGTTCACCCGTGCCACTCACCTCCTCTGGCACTTGTCATTGGATTCTTAGCTTCTCCAGTTCAAACTCCCTCTGCCACTGTTTTTCTTTTTCCTTCATCTCTCTCTGGCACTGTTTGTCCTGCAACTCCATTTTGAACCTCTTCTGCTTTCTTTCTTGCTGGGCTTCAAACTTTCTATGCTCAAATTCCCTCTGCCACTGGGCTTTGAACTTTCTCTGCTTGAATTCCAGCTCAGATTTCCTCAACTGCAGCTGCAGCCTGATCCCTTCTAGTACCAGCTCTGTGTTGACCTTCCCCTGCTGCTGGGGCTCTGAGTTCCTTCTGGTCTCGCCATCCTCCCCCCTGGGACTAGACTCTTTGATGGAACCTGGCACCCTCATGCCCAGGCTCTGGTCCTTTTCAGTCACTGGCAGTGACTCAAGGTTCTGGGCAGCTGCTAGCTCATCAACTGCCATGAGAACCTCCACGAGGTACTTTTTGGTTCACCCCTCATACATGACCCCTCTTTCCTGATACAACTGCCTTAGGTGGTCTGTAGTGTATTCATTATAGTTGGAAGCCATCTTCTTCCCTAACTATTACTACACTAGCTTACACTGAAAAAAAAAAGAAAACAGGGAACTTTATACTGTAACCAAATTATTATTTTCCAAATCTCTGCCTTGATTGTGTTTGGATTGCTTTCAGTTTAGCAATCTGATATACTGACCTCGAATTAAACTGTTATACCTGTGCCACCAATATTTCTCAAATCTCACTGCTACCAGATCTCTCAGATCCCACTGCTGAATACCAGATCTGTCATGAACCCACTCCTGAGAGTCAGGTCCCCGGAGCTCACAGTGCCCACCCCTAAGTGCAATCCCTGACAGGGAGGGGAAAATAAGGAATACCCTCTTTGATTCCCTCTATAGTGCTCACTGGCTTTACATCTGAATACTCGTCACAAAGTCCCAGGGTCCCCTCTTTATTCTGGATCAGGGTACAATACCAGTCTTGAGAATTGTAGTCAAATGAGAACCCCTTCTCTGTTTGTTACACAAAGGGGGAAACCTACACATTACAACCTCTTCGGGGTAGCGTTGTAATCCTGATTCTGTCTTCCCCCATGGGTATGCAATAATTGGGTTCAAATCCCTACAGACTCTTCCTTGAGACTTTTGAATTCTCCCTATCTTTATCCAGATTTCCCTTTTCAGACCATTTGTTTGAGTTGGTAGCTTATGATAGCACCCCATAGCAATAACAGTTTAGTCACAGATTAATACTGAACCTCCCACAATCACATACCCAATATAAAAAAATCTCAATCAGGCTGGTTTTCTTAAAAACAAAATGTTTTTTATGAAATAGTTACTAATCATGCAGTTACAACTAAAAAGGTTTAAATAATCGTTTTGGTCACAGCATAACACACACAAAAAAGTGGAAATCTGTACAAACAAATGCACTACTGTATACAGTTGTCTAAAGTTATACCTTGGTTTATAGTGAATTGAAGTCCATAAAGAGTAAGTGCAGTGTCTGGTTCTTAGTCTCTGTGCTGTGGCAGTTTTGCTTCTCTGTGTATTCAGGAGATAGTCCAGATGAAAAAGTATGCCACATGTCCAGAGGTGAGGACTTTAAATACCTTCTGTAACTTGCAGTGTCATCAGTTATTCCAGTTCTAAAGAAACTGGTCTATTTACCTATCAGGGGAGTCAGAACAACTTCTCTGTTTGGCCAGAAGGATGTCACTGTTCTGCTGTTTCCCAAATTCCAGGAATATAAAAAATCAAATTAACATGGATATGACATTCAGAGATTACGCCTTTTGAAGTCCCTTGTAGACAGTTCGCACCCATAAGACAAAATTCACATTAACCTGTTAGAATGGTCATTTGCTGCTCAAATCCTGGCTAAAACATCCTAGGCTCTGAATTGGCTTCCTTCAATTTAGTTACAAGGACGATCCTGTAAGGTTTATGACTATAAAAGCTGATTTTATTACCTCTGGGTCAGCTTGTCAGGAAATACAATTAGCTTCTTGCAAGCTGTTTTGCAGGTTACAGGACTATCAGCCATTAAAAATAAAACATTCCCTTCTCTTTATATTGTACAAAACTCTTTATTTTTCAGCTTAAGCTATTACAATGTGCTAAATTTAATGACATATCTAATAAATATATTAAAACAGACAAAAAATACATTTCATAATCAGAATGTCTGTCTGTTTACAAGCTCATTCTTGAGAGAGGCATATCCAATTATTGCACAAGACCTTTTACCTGCATATTCATTAAATTTGATCCTTAAAACAATATGGATAACAGAAATGTGGCTACATTCTTCAGTATAATTTTCTCATTAAAGGTAAAAAGAAATTCTATAATTCTGTCAGGGGGAGGCTAAGACTGCTTAGCAGTCCACCCAGCCATTTTTTCCTACTTAGCTCAAAAAGAGGGCACAATAATACAACATGTTTTAAGTAATCTTCAAATGGTTTGCCACACTTACAATATGGAGACAAGACATTGTTTCTTCTTTTTTCTGTATAAAATAAACTGAGCATTGTAACTAGTTGTTCTAAATCTGGAATATGCTCTTCTGAGTTTGGGGCAGGTTAAATGTACCAGATAAGGCTCAAGACCCCAAGTAGTTTTAAAATGCTTATAATCGCTATGTAGTTTTAATTGAGATAGCTTGGAGAATGTTTGATTTATATCTAAATCACGTAATCTTTGTTTGACTGTAAAAACAATCTCATCCCAAGTTCTTATATAAATGTCATGTAAAATATGTTCCAAGCCTGAAGGGAGGATCATTTCCTTAACTAATTGTATAAATGGATGTATGTAGCCCAGTTTGTCCACTCTGATTTCTTCCTCAAGACACTTTCTTTGAAACCGAGAGTCTTGTAATAGAAAAACTTTAAGAAGAAACATAGTTTGTCTCTCCTTAATTAAAGAAATTAAAGAATGCTGACCAGGTTCTAATTTAAGGATACAGTTTGGAGTCCCTGGTGGCAACATAAGGATATAGCGGTATAATTTATTGAGTAAGGTTTGTAATGGATCAATATTGGTAACACCCCATACTTCACATGCATATAATATGCTAGTTTTTATTTTAGCATTTAAGACCTTAAAAATCCCTTTAATCGAGGTCTTCCCCATTTTGGCATGGAATATTTTAAATGCATTGACTGCCAAGGTCATTTTGATTTTGATATATTCTATATGCTTATTACAATTTAGATTATGGGAGAAACGCACACCCAAATAGTCATAGGTGTTTACTACCTCTATTTTGTTGCCATCTATTTCAAATTTCAGTTCATGTTGGGATTTGTTCCCAAAAATTAGAACTTTTGTTTTGTTTAAATTTATCTTTAGTTTTCTATCTCTACAAAGAGTTTCAAAAAACTTTAATTTCCTCCGCAAACCCAGTGCAGAGGTTGACAACAAAACCAAATTGTCTGCATACGCTAAGCTATCTATTCTGAAGTCATTAATTTTGGGTGCATGAAACTCCAGTTTTTTGATTTGCAGTAAGATGGGATTTATATAAATATTGAAGAGGGTAGGGGCTAAAATACAGCCCTGTCTCTTCATATTGGCATTTAAACATACACAGAAATAACATATAACACAACATCATATATGTGTACATACGGCTGGCAGGGGCATAGCTCCCCATGTCATGCATCAAGGTTATCATACTATCAACATCTGTTACTGTGACATCCCTACCCATAGCCCAGTGTTAGGTACAGGGATCCCCAAATGAGACATCAGTTGCTAGGAGTTACCCTGAAATTCAGAACTGAGACTTCAGATGGTTCAAGAGTAGGCAAGCTCATTAAATTGATTCAGTAGGGACTTTAAATGGTCAGACACATTTGGCTCCTTCTCGGCACGAGTGTCCTGGGGTTACTTAAGCAATAAGGCATGATAGAGTATGCTATGGTGGGCTAAAAGCCCATCTCAGGTGGGATGAAGCATGAGGGCAAGCTGAGTGCTTCTACCACCTGAGAAGGAACATTAGTCCACCATAACACACCGCCTGGAGTACCTTATTGCAGTTATGAAATGGGTCCTTTTTAATAAATTGGATGTATTTTTAAACATATTTTTGTTGAGCTGCTTTCAACCAGACTATTGTGCTGGGATAGCGGCCAAGCTGAAAGTGCCTCTTGGCCAGCCAGGAATGAGCATTCGTTCCACTCATTTCATAATGGGACTTAATCTAGTGCTGATGAGCGTGCTATGTTAGTTGCCAGCATTGCCAGGTGTCTGGTTCAAGGGGAGGTTGCACATCATAGTCACAGTTTGCTGCATTGCTCTACCCACTGATGCACTCTGTGACCTTTTCTGAGGTGCAACTAATAAAGAGTGGAGGAAAGAGCAGAACAAAATCAATGTTTTGTAATTAGTTCCACGGACATCAACGCTATGAAAGGAGAGGTACAGCATTAGATGAAAGTTAATTTGTTTAGTCATTAGCCCCAAAGCACTGCATTGAATTCTTTTAACTCTGTTATTCAAGGGCAGCCTGGCTTAGTCTCTCAATCACTTGGATTTTTATGAAAATGAATTTGTCACCAGTGGTGCATTAGTTATAAATGAACTCTGCAGTAATATCTTCACAAGTTATAGGTGGCCAAGACAGCAAAACAGTATTAAAGAACTTTATCTACAGTGGATGTTAGCAGATTAGTCTTTGGTCTGGAGAAAGCAAACCCTGTTGCTCCAGGCTCACCCTGGTGATTAAAGGCAGGCTTCAGTGTGGTAGTCTCACAGATTGGAGCTTATTTCCCTGCATTCTGGGATTTTGTTTCATGATAGGTTCAAATCTGAATACTTCTCAAATACTTGTAAAATATATTAGTCAGGTATGTTCACATCTCAAATACGGGCTTGTTGAAAAGTTACAGTATACTATGCTGTGCAAAGTAAAATAAAGAAAGATGACTTCTGAAGTGTAGTTATTTCTGAGAATGTTTGTAACAATTGTTGGTCCTTGGAAAATTAAAGGACACCGCTTACTGGACCAAGATGGATATTGTACCCAAGCTTTCTGGGCCATACTAGTCAGTTCTTCACATGGTTTGGCAGTCTGCACAGAGGTAGAAGAGACACTCCATATTGATACTTGATTTTTATGTATCAAAACATATGTTATCATGTATCGATTTATAACCTATAATTAATCAATACACGTAGCATGTATCAATTCATAAGCTATCATGTATCAATGCATAAGTCATCATCTGTTATTTCATAAGATAGTATGTGTTAATTCATAAGCTAGCATGCAGTAATATATAAGCTATCCCATGTTAATTCATAACCTATTATGTAGCAATACATATTCTATGGATTCAATACATAAGCTATCAGGTTAATTCATAACTTGTCATGTATCACTACATAAGATATCATGGATCAGTTCATAAGCTATGATGTATCAGTAAATATTGTATGTATTAATACATCCACTATCATGTATCAGTAAATGTTGCATGTGTCAATATGTAAGCTATCACGTATCAGTACATACTGCATGTAGCAATACATAAGCTAGTGTTTATTAGTACAGTACATATTACATGTATCAATACATAAGCTATCATGTATCAGTACATGTTGCATCTATAAATACATAGGGCCGGATTTTTAAAGCCCTGATGCAAGCTGCGACAATGGCAGCTTGTGCCGAGTGTGGGTGCATCTGGGACCCTGCACCCGATTTTCCATTCCACAGCGTCCCGGTGCCTAAGTCCCAGAGCTTGCGGCACATGTGGCAGTGCGCCAAATGGAAGGTGCACCCACCCAGGAATGCTCCAACAGCTGCAGTGTGTCTGAGGCACCCACAGACAGGGACAAGGTGCTGGCTAGAGCCCCCCCAAAACCACCATGCCACCAGAACCCTCATGCCTAAATACACTGGGACCGTGGTGGTTTAGTGGCCCCCTTCCTGGCATATAGTGCCCACCTCCCCACTCCTATCCCCTCCTGTACCCCAATCCAGCGACTGGCACAGACCCCTTCATGCCACCATGGCCAGCCACTGAATGAACTGTCAAAGTGCGTACTGTATACAGTACGTGCTCTAACAGTTCATTCGGTGGCCGGCTGTGGTGGTCTGCGGAGGGCTATGCTGGTCGCCGAATCTTGGGTATAGATTGGGGAAGGTGCGGGGTTGTGAGCACTATGTGCCAGATGAGGGGGGCACTAGAGCACCAAGGAGGCTATATACAGGCACAGTTGGGGCCGGGAAAGGGGGACCACTAGATCACCAGGGCGTACCCATTGGGGATGGATTGGGGCAGGCCACACAGTGGCACATACTGGACAACCCTTCCAGGAGATGTATAAGTACCTTTAGACCAGCCCTTTGCTGGTCTAACAGTACGTGGCACTTAGTTCCTGGGGAGGTCTTTCATATTCGGGAACTGAGGGCTGTGGCAATCTGGGTCTGCCACAAGCCCCCCTAGCACCATGCCACACCCACTTTCATGGTGCAAGGCAGGCGCTAGCACACTCTGATGCAGGCAGCCTGCTGGGTGATGCAGGTTGCCTTTGAAAATAGCTCTTGGCAGTGCTCTTGGCACAAGGTGCCTCTTACATCAGACTTGGTTGACTAAGCACCTTGCGTCATACTATGGCCTTTGAAAATCCAGCCCATAAACTTTTAGGTATTAGCACATATTGGATTTATCAATGCATTAGTTACATATCAGTACATGTCTATTCCATGCATGCTTGAATCTGTTACCATTTTAGCACCCACCATCTCTAATGGGAGGCTGTTCTAGGCATCACACCACCCTTTACATGAAGAAGTATTTCCTCACATCTATGAGTCTCCCCCCCAGCTTCATAGCATGACCCCTTGTCCTGCAGCATCTTTTTCTAGGTAAAGGTAGTATTTTACCTAGAAAAAGATGCACCTTATTAATACCTGTGAGGTATTTGAACATTTCTATCATGTCCCCCTTCTCTTTTTCCTGTAGAGAGTACATATGCAAGGCCTTGAGTCTTTCCTTGTAGGGCTTTTGATGCAGGCACTGCACCATTTTGGTTGTACTCTTCTGTACCACCTCCACTCTGTCTATATCCCTCTGGAGATGGGGTCTCCAGAACGGGACACTGCACTTAAGGTGGGTCCTCACCATCGACCTATACAGGGGTAACCCTACCTCCCTCTTTCTGCTGGTAAGGCCCATCACCTGAGCATCCTGCTAGCTTTCTCCATTGCCTTATCACACTGCTTTGCTACAATTAGGTCATTAGAAATGATTAACCTCAGATCTGTTTCCTGTTTTGTGGTTGCCAATACCTCTCTGCCCAATTGGTATGTTGCCTCTAGGTTTCTGTGCCCCAAGTGCATGATTTTGCATTTTTTTGCATTGAAACCCAGTTGCCAAACCCTTGACCAGTCTTTCAGCTTTTTCAGATCATCCCTCATTTTTTCCACCCCCCGTGTCCACTCTGTTGCAGATATTTGTGTCATCCATGAACAGGCATACTTTCCCTTCCAGCCCTGGTGCAATGTCACTAATAAAGTCATTGAAGAGGACTAGGCCTAGTACTAACCCCTGCGGCACACCACTGGTCACCTTACCTTCTTCAGAGTTAACACCATTTACCACCACCCTCTGACTCCTATTGCTTAGCCAACCTCTTACCCATTTACTACTTTTGGACCTACTCCGAGGCTACCCAGCTTGCTCACCAGTCTTCTGTGTGGAACAGTGTCAAAGGCCTTACTGAAATCCAGGTAGGCCAATCCACCACTCTGCCCTGATCCATTTCCCTAGTCACCCAGTCAAAGAACTTGATAAGGTTTGTCTGGCAAGCTCTCCCCCCTGTAAAACCATGCTGCCTTAGATCCTGTAATCCACTGGTCACAAGGTATTCCCCAGTCCTTTCCTTTCCTTCAGTAGTGATTCCATTATTTTACCCACCACTGAAATCAGGCTGACAGTTCTGTAATTTTCTACCTCCTCCCTATTACCACTTTTGTGAAGTGGGACTACATCTGCCCTCCTCCAGTCCCTGGAACTTCCCCCATATCTAGTGATAGGTTGAACAGGGCTGGCAGAGGTGCAGCCAGACCCTCCTTGAACTCCCTCAGTATCCTAGGGTGTACCTCATCCGGTCCCATTGCCTTGTCAACTTATATGCAAGTTAGCCAGCCTGGGAGTGGGTTCCCAGGATGGTAGCCTGGGTAAAAAATTGGCTGGAGAGCAGGACACAGAGGGTAACAGTAAACAGAGTACACTCTGAAGAAAGGGGGGGTTACTGGTGGGGTACTGCAGGGTTCCATTCTAGGACCGGTCCTCTTTAATGTCTTTATAAGTGACATTGCAGAGGGACTGGAAGGAAAAGCATGTCTCTTTGCAGACGACACAAAGATCTGCAACAGGGTTGATACACAAGGTGGGGTGAAAAGGATGAGAAGGGACTTGGCAAGGTTGGAGGAATGGTCAAATGTATGGCAGCTTAGATTCAATGCTAAGAAGTGCAAAGTAATGCATCTGGGAAACAAAAACCCAGGGGAAGAGTGCTCTAGGGGGGTGAGATACTAACAACAACAAAAATGGAAAGGGACCTGGGGGTAGTTATATCAGATGACCTACAGGTGGGCAAGCAATGTGAGAGGGCAGTAAGGAGGGCTGGGGGATACCTGGATGTATAGGAAGAGGCATCACCAGTAGAAAACAGGAAGTTGTTATCCCTCTGTACAGACAGTTGGTGAGACCCCATCTGGAGTACTGCGTGCAGTTCTGGAGACCCAATCTCTGCAAGGACATAGACAGGATGGAGGCAATCCAAAGGAGAGCAACTAAAATGGTGCAGGGTCTGCACCAGAAGACATATGAAGAGAGACTAAGAGCTTATTATGTATACCTCGAGGGAAGGAGAGGATGAGGGGACATGATAGAAACCTTCTTAAGCACCTCAAGGGAATCAACGAAGTCCAAGAGGGTAGCATCTTTCAGAAAAAGAGATGTGCAAGAACAAGGGGACACAATTTGAAGATAGAAAGGGGACGGTTCAGAGGTAATGTGAGGAAGTATTTTTTCACGGAGAGGGTTGTGGATGCATGGAACAGCCTTTCTGAGGAGGTTGTGGAGTCAAAAACAGTGGGAGAATTCAAGAATGCATGAGACAGACATAAGGCAATTCTTGGGGTTGGGTATAGGAGGAAGTAGGCTATTGGTTAACTAGGATCTGCAGCTTGTCCATTAGGTAGGGAAATGGGCAGACTGGGTGGGCCAAGCGGTCCTTATCTGCCATCAAATTCTGTTTCTATGTTTCTACATGACTCTCTCCTCTGTAAAAGGACTAGTGCCCACCTCTCTTCCTTTATTGACCTTGTCCCTTATTTGTCGCCCATCACCTACCCCTTCCTCCGTAAATACTGAACAAAAGTATGTGTTCAATATGTCTGCTTTTTTGGTCCTCTTCCACACAAACCCCTCCTTCCCCTTTCAGCTTTACTATTCCACCTTTTATCTTCCTCTTTTTGCTTATATACCTAAAGAATGTTTTATTTCCCATTTTTACTGACTTGGCAATATTCTCCTCTGTTTGCACTGTTGGGCTCCTAACTGCTTTCCCTGCCTTCCTTTGTTTCTCCTGAATCTCTCCCTATCCTCCTACTTCTGTGCCATCTAATACATTCTGAATGCTAGCTTTTTTTACCCTTACTTTCTCTGCTATTTCTTTAGAGAGCCATAGCTGTCTCTTTTTTTCTCATGCCCTTGTTAACCTGCCTGACACAGAAGTTTGTTGCCTGTTCAATGCCCTCCTATTATTTTGGAAACTGTTCCTTGACTCTATCCAGTTTCCCTAGCCTTACTAGGGTGTCCCTGAGGCATTCTCCCATTTTCTTAAAATCGCCCCCCTGAAGTCCAGGACCCTTGTTTTAGTGTGGTTCGATACTGACCCGGTTCTTATATTGAACCACATCATAAAATGATCACTGGTCCCCAGGAGACTACCCATTATGACGTCACTGTCTTTGTTTATCAGTACCACGCCCAGCATTGGCCCCCCCCCCAATGAGTAGGTTCCTTAACTAGCTGCCTGAGGAATGCCCCCTGCAGGGAGTCCAGGATGTCCCTACCTTTAACTGTTGCTGTAGCTGGGAGAATCCATTCCACATCTGGTAGATTGAAGTCTCCCACCAGCAATACCTCCCCCTTGCTTACCATATTATGGATTGCTTCCAACAAATCCTTATCCACCTCTCTCCCATGTGCTAGAGGTCTGTAGCTCACTCCTGTTTGAATAGCGGCCCCCTTCTTTGTCTCCAGGGTGACCCACAGTACCTTTGCTCCTCCTTGTCCCCCTGTATTTCTGTAGCTTTTATGTTTTCCCTCACATAAAGAGCTACTTCTCCCTCCTTTTTACCTATCCTGACCCTTCAGAATAGAGTATAACCTGGTATGGCTGCATCCCAGTCCCGATTTTCTTTGCATCAGGATTTGTTAATTGCAACTATGTCCAGATCAGCTTTTGCTGTGGTAGCCTCTAGTACTGTAATCTTATTGCCCAGACTTCAAGTATTTGCACAGATGGTTCTCCAGATTGTACTACCCCCCCCATTTTCCCATTTGCCCTCCCATATTTCCTCCACTATTCTTCTTTCTATCTCCCTTTCCTTCTACTCCCTGGATTCTTACATTAATTGGTTGGTATTTTTCTCCTTCCAGATTCCCACTACTGATCTTGTAAGCTTGTGTGTGTGTGGGGGGGTAGTTTATGTCTCCCTACCTCATTCCGCCCCACCCCTGGCTAGTTTAAATGCTTTCCAATGTAGCATTTAAACTGTTCATTGAAGACCATGGTGCCCCTCCTGAATGGATGCAGGCTGTTGCCCAATACATGCCTTTATCTCTCCTGGTGGGGCCCCATTCCCCAATGAATCTGAATCCCTTCTCTCTGCACCATTCCTTCAACCATGCATTGAAGTTCCTGGTGCAAAGAATCCTGTCCTTCCCCCTGTCATAGACAAGTAGCACCTCCGAGAAGGTCAAAGATCATGCTAACTGCCTCAGACCCCTCTGCAATTCCCTGAACTTCTCCTGAACTATTGCTGGTTCATCCCTAGCCAGGTCATTAGTCCTGAAATGGACAATGGCATCTTGCTCTCCTCCCTTCATCCCCCCAGCCTTTCTAAGACCTCATCTTTCCTAGGTATGGGGCATGCATCTGACTCCATACAGCTATTGAGCTTGTGGTAGTCCATGTAGAACCTTGTGGTTCCATCCCTTTTGGGGATCAGTACCACTAAGGAGGTCCAAGAACTACTATACTCCTGGATCACCCGGAGAGCCAGCACCTCCTTGATCTCCCCCTCTATAGCATGTTTTACACTCTCAAGGATTTGTTAGGGTGGCTGCCTCAGGAGAGCTGGGGACCCTATATTCATGTAGTGCTCTGCCTGTGTGGTATACCTCAGCTTCCCTGTGAACATCCCCTCAAATGTTCATAGCACCCTACTTATTTCAGTAGCTTGGGTTGTTGTCAGCCTCTCCGAGAGGGTGACAGTGTCCACTGAGGATTCTCCTTTAATCTCTCCCAAGAGACCCACCAGTGGGTCTGCATCATCTCCTCTTCTAGGTAGCTGCACACATATAGGACCATCTTGTCTCAGTCATGGTAGGGCTTAAAGGTACAAGGTCTGAATAGCACATGTATGAACAACGCTGTCAATAACAGCACCATCCATACAGCGCTGTTCAGAACAGTGGCAGAAACAAATGCCACAGGTAAAACCAGCACCACTGGTAGTGGTCGCAAAGCACACTGACAACCGCGACCAGTCCAAACACATATTTTAGGGGGACTCTACCCCCACAGCCACCGTAACTAAAATAATCAACTCCAAGTAGGAGTTGATTACGGGGGGAAAAAAATGTCAGAGACCAGGATTAAAACCCTGGTCTCCACCACCATTCTGGCCAAGCTGCTCCATGACTCAGTCCTCTCCACCATGGGTGCAGCTCGGCCAGTCTTCCCAATTCCCCAGGCCTTGTCTTTATAGACTCATAGAAATCTGCCAGCAGAAAAGGACCCCTTGGCCCAACTAGTCTGCCCGTAACCCTCCCTCTCTAGGAGACCCCCTCCCTCCCTTATCAGCCTACCCTCTGCCCATTAGACCCATGTGCGTGTCCCAGGCTCTTTTAAAATTCTCTACTGTATCCACCCCATCACCCATTCCGGCAGCCTGTTTCATGGCTGTACCACCCTCTTGGTAAAGAACCCCCCCGATGTCCCCTCTGAATCTGCCCCCTTCCAGTTTGTAGGTATGCCACCTAGTGGAATTGTTCTTATTCAATTTAAAGATGCTGTCGATCCTCACACTGTTTATGCCCTTCAAGTATCTGAATGTCTCCACCATATACCCCCTCTCCCTCCTCTCCTCCAGTGTGTACAGGCCCAGCTCTCCCAAGCTCTCCTCATATGACCTCCCCTGCGGTCCCCAAACCATTCTAGTTACTCTTCTCTGGACCCTTTACAGCCTGCCCTTGTTCCCTTGCAGGTATGGCCTCCAGAACTGGATCCTATATTCCATGTGTGGTCTGACCATGGTTTTGTATAGCGGTAGGATCGCCTCCCTCCTTCTGCCTATGAATCCCCTCCCTATGCATGCATGCATTCCCAGTGCCTTTCCTGCTGCTCTGTCGCATTGACTCTGGACTTTCAGATTATCTGAAATGGTTAACCCCAGGTCTCTCTCCTGTTCTGTCTCTTCCAGCTCCCCCCCCCCCCACCAAGCCGGTATTTTGCCTTCAGGTTGTTACGCTCTATATGCATAATTCTGGACTTTTTTGTGTTGAACCATAACTGAAACCTTTCTGACCACTCCTCCTGCCTGGCCAAACCCTCCCTCATATTCTCCACCACCCCCCGCCATATCATCCCTGTTACTACATATCTTCATGTCGTTCACAAACAGACATACCATCTCCTGTAGACCCTGTATGATGTCCCCATTGTTTATGTTGAAAAGTATGGGTCCCAACACAGACCCCTTGGGAACCCCACTCATCACTTTTCTTCCTTCGAGTGCACCCCATTCACTACAGCCCTCTGTGTCCTCCCCTCCAACAAATGCCCTACCCAGCTCGTGAGCTTGCTCCCCACTCACAAGCTGTCTACCTTGCCTATCAGTCTCTTGTGGGGGATGGTGTCAAATGTCTTCCTGAAGTCCAGGTAGGCCATGTCCACCACCCCGCTCTGGTCCCATATCTCCATCACTCTGTCAAAGAATTCAATCAGGTTGGTCTGGCCTGACCTACCACCTGTGAATCCATGCTGATTGTCATTTAGGAGGCCCTCCCCCTCTAGATATTTAATCAGCCTTTCCTTAATTAGTGCCTCCATTAGCTTACCGACCATGGAGGTAAGGCTAACCGGGCGGTAATTTCACGGCTCCTCTCTCCCTACCCCTTTATGTAGGGGTACTACCTCGGCTTTTTCCCAGTCCCCAGGAACCCTTCCCTTGTGCAGTGACAGGTTAAATAGCCTCGTGAGAGGTTTTTTCCAATTCCTGTTTTAATTCTTTGAGTACCCTCAGGTGAATCCCGTCCAACTCCATCGCCTTATCTGTCCGCAACTTCTGTAATTCTTTCAGTACCCTAGCTTCCGTGAAGGGACTTTAGTCCATCCCCCTACCCAACCTCCCCCTATTTTCCAGTTTTGGCCCTCCCCCCTCCTCCACCATGAAGATCAATGCAAAGTATCTATTTAGGACATCGGCTTTTTCTGTCGCCTTCCACCAGTGCCCCCCCATCCCCCTTGAGCCTTATAGTCCCGCGCTTCCCTTTCTTTCTGTTGATCACGTATCTGACATGTCTTCTGCCCTAGAACCATGGACAGTGTCCTGGGTAGCACTTACTGCATAGCACTGTTTAATCCCTGTCACTGTCCGTGATATGCTATTTGGACAGCACACTTTTTCCTTGTGCTATATTTGTAGCGCTATTGTAACTGGTTACTAGGCTTCAACATGTTCACTTCGTAGATCTGCTCCTTGTGCCTCCTGTTGGGCAACTCCACCACATAGTTAACATCATTCACTGTACTGACCACCAAGTATGGACCATCCCAAGCCACCTCCATTTGATTCCACCAGAGGGGGATGAGCACCATCACCCATTGCACAATTCATACTCACATGCTCTGGCCCCACGGTTGTACCATGTCTTCTGCCTCCATTGTGTAGAGACTAGGTGCTCCTGGGCAAACCCAATGAGCTCCTTGAGCTATGGCCTGAAATTAGAGACATATGTTTAGTTTAGTTTAGTTAGTTTTTGTTGTTTAGTTAGTTTTTGTTGACCGGGTAAGTGCACTAGACAAATCCTGCCTATTTTCAGGCACGACCCGGGGGAGGGGGATACAGATGAATGCCAACTGACCTTGAACCAGATTAAGCTGTTGTAACCCCCAGGTGGTGCTATCCCAAAGGCTACTACCCCTGCCTGCATAAGTGCTAACAGGTTGAGGGGCCTAGGTCCAATGGCGGGTGCCTCCACCCAGAGGTCGGGGTTAAAATAGTCTGGTATGACTTGGTCACAGCCCTCTGGGACACTGCAACCCCCCTTTATTCCTACTAGTGGCCCACACAATATAACAGCAGTACCTTCACAGTATACACTTACCCCCAGGGCTGGCTCTGTCGACTGAATCTAGGGACCTCCTGTAAAATAAGATGCAGTAATACAATAGCCACTGTACAGTATTTCAACACAAATACGGAGCTAGCTCAAGCAGTGTAACTCTGCTAAACAACCAAATCTGATTTATTTAGGGGATAGTAACAAGGACAGAGGAAATCAGGTTAATTAATTCAGTCACACTAATGTTCAGAGCACTGTGCACAGGGCTGAAGTCCCTGCGAGTCACTGTCGCTGGGTACCCAGGATGAAGGTGGGCTAGCCAGGATTGGTGCAGCTGGTTGGGTCCCTGAAGATGAAAATACTTGCACAACACCCAATTTGTAATCCAGAGCCGGTAGGCTCAGTTCGTGTATCAAGGAAGAAAAATCAGTTGAAACCCTTGCAATTCAATTACTCAACTGGCAGGGAGCTACCCTGATTTTTACTCACACCTTCCGCACAGTGAGGAACATGAGCCTGTGAGCAGGACACACCCCACACATTTATATGAAAAGAGAAGGTTACCATACCAAGCAGCTGCTTTCATATCCCGATCGCACTTACTGCCAACCCGGGAATTCGCGATGCAGCTTCACTCTCCTGACAGACCGAATGCGATGAAGCAGATTCTCCAGTCCTCTACAGGGTAAGCCTGGTTGCTGGCCACACAGCCTCTCCTGTTCCTCACACACAGCGGATTCAGTCCAAATCACCACAGCAAATGAGCCGCCTGACTTTTGGCCTCCACACGTGCTTCCCACGTGAAACTCTGCAGTGCAGAAGCCCGGAGCTCCTTCCTCAGTCACGGTCACAATGGATCTGATTTGTCAGGGCCAGGCACTGGCCTCAAAAGCCTTCAGTTGCCAGCCCCTTCCCATGCTGCATCATCAAATATGTCACTGACATGGATTTGATTCTTTGTCTCCTAGGGATACCACCTCTCTGGAAAGATGGCCTAAACTGGAACCTTGGATCTTGTGGACATCGGACATCTCTCATTGTTCTAAGCCATGTTTGCCTCTGCAAGGGGTAGCTGCATGGCCAGGACAGTTTCCTGACATGAAACAACTTGGGATCTTTGAAGCTCCCTCGATAACTGACCAGTGGGTCCCATTGTTTACAGGATAAATGTATTGAAATTACCAACAGAGACAGCAGGCCTGTCTTTTAATAAAAGGGATTGAAATTACCCTCAGAGACAGCAGGCCTGTCTTTTGATAAAAAAGTCCACTTTGTCCCTTCAGCTGAAAAGATTCTGATATCAGCGCAGATAGTACTATTTAAAAAAAAAGAAAGAATACATTATTGTTACGTGTATCAATATATAAGCTATCATCTATCAGTACATATTGCATTTATCAATGCATAAGCTATCATGTATTAATACTGTACATAAGCTATCATGTATCAGTACATATTTGATGTATGATACATAAGTTATCATGTATTCGCACATATTGCATGTATCAATGCATAAGTTATCATATGAACATACAAAATTGCCAGCAGATACAGGCCATTTGATCTATCTAGTCTGCTAGAGTGGGCAGCACTCCAGCCAATTAGACTGCAGCTGCCCCCTCCCTCATATGCCTCCCCATTTCCCACCCTCCCGGTTTGTACCCTCCTCTTGAATCTTTCCCATCCCCTCTTGAAGCCCCCAACACTCTGAAGTGATACAACTTCCTCTGGCAGAGTGTTCCACCCCGCCACCACCCTTTCTGTGAAATTGTGCCTCCTCAGTTCCCTCTTGAACCTGCCTCCTTCCAGCTTCATACAGTGACCCCTGATTTCCCTTCCACCCTTCAGACTGAACATACACCTGGTGTCTACTCTGTTCAAACCCTTCAGGTACTTGAAGGTATTAATCACATCCCCTCTCTGCCTTTCCTCCAGGGTATACATATTGAGCTCTCTCAGTTTTTCCTTGTATGATCTGTCCCCTAACCCCAGGATCATTTTTGTTGCCCTGCGCTGTACCCCCTTCAGTAGTTTGATGTCCCTTTTCAAGTAGGGGCACCAGAATTGCACACAGTACACTAGGTGCAGTCTCACCAGGGACCTGCACAGGGGCAAGATGACCTCCCACTCCTAGAAGTAATCCCTTTTGCTATGCACCCTAGCACCCTGTTTGCCTTCACTGCTGCCTTCCTGCACTGAGCAGAGTGGTTCATCTATCCAGTTACCAGCACTCCCAGATCCTTCTCCTCCTTGGATTTTGTTAAAGGGACACCCTCCAGACAGTAATTATGTCCTGGGTTCTTGCCTCCTAAATGCATCACTTTGTACTTCTTGGCATTGAAACCAAGCTGCCAAGTGTGAGACCATTCCTCCAGCTTTGCCAAATCCTCCTGAAGTATTCTTGTTTCCTCCCCCTCCCATCTACCTCGGCACAAATCTTTGTGTCATCTGCGAAGAGACTGATCTTGCTCTTAATCCCTACTGTAATGTCGGTTATGAAAATATTAAACAGAACTAGTGCCAGCACTGAGCCCTGTGGTACACCACTTGTTACTGCCCTAGGTTCAAATGCCTCCCCCTTCACTACTACCTTCTGCTGTCTGTCCTGCAGACAGTTCTCGACCCATCTGACCAGTTTCCTCCCTGCTCCCAGATTCTTCAACTTGCAGGTCAGCCTACCATATGGCACTGAGTCAAAGACCTTGCTGAAATCCAGGTAGAAGACATCCACTGCATGTTCCCTGTCCAGTGCCTTTGTAACCCAGTTGTAAAAATCAACCAAGTTCGTCTGGCAGGATCTGCCCGAAACAAACTTGTGTTGCCTGCTGTCTTGGAGATTGTTATCCTCAAGAAATTGCCCCAGTCTTTCCTTGAGGATTGCCTCCATCAGTTTTCCCACAATTGCAGTAAGGCTCCCCGGTTCGTCCTTGGGCCCACTCGTATGGAGAGGTACCACATGTGCTTCCCTACAGTCCTTGGGCACACACCCCAAGTTCAGAGAGGTACTGAACAGGTCCACCAATGGTCCGGCCAGGACCTCTGCCAACTCTCTCAGCACCCTGGGGTGGACTCCATCTGGGCCAGGTGCCTTGTCCACCTTCAGGGACTTAAGGCCCTCCATCACCCTTTCCACTGTGATTTCCCCATCTGTGGTTGCTTCTCCCCCACCCTCTCCCACCTCACCCTTCCTCTCAGGTACAGGCCAATCCCTCTCCTTGGTGAAAACTTAACAAAAGTATTAATTAAGTACTTCTGCCTGATCAGCCCCCTTTTCTACCCACCCACTTGCCCTCCTGATTCTAACAATTTGATCCTTGCTCTTCCTCTTCTCTCTGATATATCTGAAGAAATCCTTTTCTCCTTCTTTGGTCCCCTGCACTAACCTCCATTCCCTAGACGCATTTGCTGCCCTTACCACTCTGCTCACTTCTCTGGATTTCTTCACATATTCTTCTCTGTCTTCTGCCCTGTTGCATCTCTTGTAAGTTCAAAATGCATTTGTCTTTTCCCTCACCTTCTCCACAACCTCTCTACTCATCCAACTTAGTTTCTTGGTCCTGGCTTTTTTGCTCTGGCTCTTGGGACAAGTTTTAGTGGTTTCAGCCAGTCTTGCCTTGATGACTGACCATTTTTGTTCTGTGTTCATTTCTGAGTGGATGCTTGCCATATGACTTTCCTGTATTTGTCCCATCCTGCCAAAGTCTGCTCTTCTGAAGCCCAGGGCCCTAGTTTCTGTAGTGGCTACTTCCCTATCCAGATTGATTGAGAACCACACTGTGTGGTGGTCACTGCTTGCCAGAGGTTCCTTCACCTTTACATCCCTGACCTGTTTCCCATCTTCCAGTACCAGGTCTAGTATATTCCCCTTCCTTGTTGGCTCCATTACCCTCTGGGTAAGGAAGTCATCCTGGAATGCTTCCAGGAGGTCTGCTCCCTGGTGCAAGTGGTTGCTGGGATGCTCCAATCCACCCCTGGTAGATTAAAGTCCACCACCACAACTGTGTTCCCTTTGACACTATGCCTTCTTATCTGCTCCCCCAGTTCCCTGTCAATGTCCTCCTTCTAGGCCAGGGGTCTATAAACAACCCTCAGACAGATCTTGGTCCCTTTCTGGCTGTGTAGTTACAGCCAGATTACTTCCGACCTGCCCTCCTCCCCTTCCTTCCTATTACATCTGATCCCTTCCCTTACGTAAATGGCAACCCCCTCCCAACCTTCCCTTTATCTCTATCCCTCCGGAATAGTTAGTACCCTGGGATGGTTAGGTCTCATTCATGGTGCCTGGTTGCCCACATCTCAGTAATGGCAGCTATGTCCACCTCCCCTTCTACCATCAATGCCTGCAACTCTGCTAGTTTGTTCCCTAGACTCCTAGCATTTAGTGAAACCATTCTCCACGCTGCTTCTATCCTTCCTGCTTCCTTACCCTTCACTGCAACCCCTATTTTACTTAAGGTCATGTCTATTCCTGTGGTGGGGGGAGATCCATGGGACCCTCTCTCCTGGTGATTCCCAGCTCCAATGCCTCCCCCTCCACCTAGTTTAAATGATACTTCTCATTGATGAAATCCCCAGCTTCTGCTTCAACACCTGTGACCCTGCCCTGCAGAGGTGTAACCGATCCCCTGCATAAAGATCTGTGTTTTCCCAAGTGCTACCCCAGTCCCCCACCAATCCACACCCCTTGGTCCCATATCTTTCCCTCAGCCACTTGTTGAAGTCACTGATTCTTCTCTTCCTGTCTGTACTAGCCCTTGGCACTGGCAGAACTTCTGAGAAGACTACTGTTGTTCCTTGTTTGCTGCATAGTTTTCCCACTTCCCTGAAGCTGTCTTGTACCTCCTCTATCCTTCTCCCTTCCAGATCATTCATTCCTGGGTGCACCATAATGTGTGGATTCCACCCACCTTCCCCACATATCTGTCCATATGCTGTCCCACTGTACTTGCTGTCATGCCTGGCATGCATTCTACCCAGATGTTACTTTTTCTGGCACCCCTTCCCCCATCTTCTACCCTTAAGTACAGAATCCCCTAGAATTATGACTGTCTGACACTTATCCTGCTCACCCTCTTGTTGCCCTCCATTTCCCTGCCGCCAACTTGTGAGGCCTCTCATCCCCCGTCTCGCCTCCCCTTTGCCTCCCCTAACCTTTGCCCTGTCCTCTCCCTCCTCACAAATATGACCAGGCTGCTGACCTCCACCTCTGAACTATTTTCTGTCTGTGGAGCCTCCCCTTTGCACTCACTTTTTGCTCCGTCCACCACACTACTACCACCTCCTCTGCTATTACTTCCCTGTGTCTTCCCTGAAATGCGGTCCTCCCTCACTCGGACTCCCCTTCTCTCCATATCTTTAGCCTTCCCCCGGGCTGCCTGCCGCTTTCCCCATCCTCCTGTCTCATTGCTCCTTCCTTCCTTCCCTCTGGAGAGACTGCATCACATTCACCTCACTGCACCCCCCCTCCCCACCACTGTGTCTTCTTGGTGAACTGTCTACTGCCTCCCCGCTGTGTACCTTTTCCCCTGTAGCATCCTCTCCCTGCTCCTTCACTGTAGCTTCCCTCCTCTTTGCTACCTTGCCTTTTGGACTAGACAACACTGAGAATCTGTTTGCAGTGCTAATCCCCTTTCCTTGAATGAGTTCAGTCCCCCTTCCCCAGGCTGATATCTTTGCTCTGGCCCAGCCTTAGTTATGCCCTTGTGCCTAACCCTCCTCCAGTCATCACTTCCTTCCCTTGGCTGCACCCGCTTGTGTGGCCCTCCTGCTATCTCACCTAGTTCCCCCTTATTTTTGCCTGCTTTGAGTTCTTTTGGATGCCTCATTAGTTTCCCCTTCTGGCTGTGTTCCCCCTATTCTGTCTCCTCCATGCCTCCAGTTCCCTCCTCAACTACCCTATTTCCTGCCTGAGCTGGCCCACCTGCCAGCACACCCTACAACCCCTTGCCCTCCAAGCCACTCCCAGGAATATGGCTGCTCCACATCCTCAGCAACATACAACCCTTCCCATCTCCTGCCCTGTTTGACTGCCTCTGCACACCCTCTCCTCCCTAAACCTGGTCCTACCCCACTCCGTGGAACCCTTCCCCCACCTTAGACTCCCCATGTCTGTACAGGAAATCTGCGGCTCTCCCAGTTAGGCTCTTCCCTGTCTACCAGCATGGCCCACTGCCTGCTGTCCTGCCTGCTGACACCCTGCAGACACTACTCAAGATGCTACACTCCTGCTTCATGGCACTCAAGCTTTGGGGTTGCTTGGTCCCCTTTGAAATATAACTGGATCCCAGCCCCATTATTGGCTGGTCCAAGTCACATGACCACCCCTCCCCTTCCTGTGTAGTTCCCAACCTCTCCCTGCCTCAGTTAAATGCCCCCCTCCTCCCAGCCAAGACAAAATCATTTGTTTTGCAGTTACATTGATTAAATCACGCAACACACATTGCCATCTCATTAAATGCTACCTCAATCCTAAAAGAAAAAACAGTACAGAGAAAGTACTTATCTTCCAACTCCAGCTGTCTCCCACCCTCTGCAGAGGGAGGCAAGCACCCTCCCTCAGCAGATGTATCAATATATATTACATGTATCAGTCCATAATCTGTCATGTGGCAATAGCTTTGACTACAGCGACTTAGCCTACAGGTGGTGCCCCTAAATCTTCCCTTGCAGACTGGATCCCCTTTTCCTTCTTTCTGCCACTTTGCTTTAGATTGGCCCCTCGTACTCACTACTGCTCTCTTTATTCATCACTTTCTCTCCCCTTTCTTGATGTTAAGCGCCTTTCCCATTGTGCATCTTTTATATCCAAATTCTGATTCAGCTCCCTTCCCTCCTATCTTAAATCCCTTCTGTCCTCTCCTCTTTCTTCTTCCTACCTTCTCTGCAACACTATTTCCCCTTCTCTTTCTATTCCTTCCAGAAAATCTACTGTTGGACTTTCTGCTTTTTCTTACCAATTTCCTAAACTTTGGTCCTCCCTTCCCCTTTCTGTTCATTCTGCCTCTTCTTCTTCCTCCCAAAAGGCTCTTCTTTATGACTTTTGTTCTCCTACATGCAACTGTCTATGGCCCTCTCCTCGTCATATTCCCTTTCTCTATACATATAACAGTGTGTTTTATTTTCTTCTTGCATTCATTTATTAATTTGCCCCTAATTATTTATATGTATGCTTCATGTATTACTGTATTACCGTAATTGACTTCTTATCTTCGTTAGTTTATTGTTTAGCTACCTCCTTTTCCCCATTTCCTCAGGAGGCATCTGGAAATGAGCTGTTCTCAGCTGAGTATGTCTTTCTTGGTTAAACTTTTAAATAAATAAATTAATAAATAATATTTTATTAAAATTTTTAATTTTAAATTTTGATGACCAGGTAGGCCCACTGAGATAAACATATCCCTTTTTCAGGGGTGACCCGGGGAAATACATTCCAGTAAGTTAGAAACATGTGTTAAACAGGGTGAGAGTTACAAGAAATACCGTCTACAGAACAATGTTAGCAAGCAGTAAAATCTATAAGTGCCAATGTCAAAATAATTCCATACATGTCAAGGATAGGGATTACAAAATAATTGACGAAACAATTGTGTACACGATCAGAGTAGTATAAGACAAGATTAGACAATGAGGTAAGGGTATATACATTACAGAAATTATATTTACAATGAGATATTCATACTGATCAGTAGTATATAATAGAGGTACCATAGTCAACAGAGTAATAGAGGTAATATAGGGGAAGTGGAGTAGAGGGATGAGGGAGTACAAGGTTAGGTAGAGGGGGGGAACAAAAGTACTTAGTAACAGGAGCAGATGGGTTGTAAGAAGAAGAGCTCCTTAAAGCATTTTTTGAATTCGGGGAGGGATGTGCAGGAAGAAAAAATGACTCACCTTAGTAATGTTGTTTCTTCTAATGGAGTCTTGCTATATTATGACAATTGCAGTATGACCGCAGGTTAGAACTGCTCCGGAGGTGAAGTAGTTAACTTTCCATGCAGGCATGAAACTTAGAGCGTGAGCTCGGTTGAAAACTCTGTCTGTTGTGCTTCAAACGCAAACTGTCAGATCTTTACGAGCTAAAACTCACTAAGGTTCTGTGTGGAAGCTGTAAATCTACACTAGCCAACTGGCTACTAACATAAACACTCATTTTTTGGCCTAAAACAAAGACTCAAGTCAGGAGACCCAAAAATGCAAAAACACAACACCAATTCACCCAAAAAGGTAGGTGAAAAACAACAAGGTGGGCATCAAAAAGTGCCAACCCTGTACTGCCCACCCACATCCCCAAAACAGAGGTTCTGAGAGGGGCAGGCAGGGAGGGAGGTCATAATATAGCAAGACTCCATTAGAAGAAACAACATTACTAAGGTGAGTAATTTTTTCTTCAAACAACATGAAGTCTTGCTATATTATGACAATTGCAGACTACACAGCAGTACCCCCATGGAGGAGGGACTGAACCTACCTAGGAAATAGGCTCTGAAGCACGGCTGTGCCAAGCGAGCATCACCCTAGCCCGGATGTCCAGGAGTAATGCTTGGTAAAGTGTGAACTGTTTTCCAGGTAGCTGCTTGACATATTTCTAGAATAGGAATGTCTCTGGCAGCAGCCAGAGAAGCAGCTGTACCTCTGGTGAGTGAGCCCTCAGGCCTGAGGGGAACTTTACCCAACTTCTCATAGCAGAATTGGATACAAGAGACAATCCACCTGGCAATGGATCTTTTAGTGGCTGGCTTCCCTTTACCAACTTCGCATAGGTGAGGAACAGTTGAAGGAGTCAAACCTATGACTCTTGGTACGCTCTATGTAGTAACTAAGGGCTCTCTTCACATCTAGGCTGTGCAGCATCCTCTCCCCAGAGGAAGAGTGGTCAGTGAAGTACACTGGAAGTGAAATAGATTGATTAAGGTGGAAATCTGAAATCACCTTAGGCAGGAACTTTCTGTTAGTCCGAAGGACCACCTTATCTCTGTGAAAAGAGATAAACTCCTGCTCCACTGACAACGCTTGTAATTCACTTATGCATCTGGCAGAGGTGATGGCTACAAAAACACAGTTTTCCAAGTCAAGTACTTGAGCTCAGCTGAAGACAAGGGCTCAAAGGGGTTGCATAAGCTGAGCAATGCAAACATTAAGATCCCAGGCAGGCAGGATCCCTGAATGGAGGGTTGGTGTGAAACAACCCTTAAAAAACTTGGAAAATACAGGATGAGCTGAAAGGGAAGAGGATTTACCTGCTGAAATAAAAGCAGACACAGCTGCCAAGTGCACCTTCAGGGTAGCTGGTCTCAGCCCCAAAGAATTCAGGTGGACCATATAATCCAGGACTGTGGGTAGATCAGCAGAGACTGGGGAAATATGCTTTTCCGAGCACCATATGGAAAACCTTTTCCATTTGGAATTGTAAGTAGCCCTGGTGGAAGGCTTCCTTGAGGCCTTCAATATATCCATTACACCTTGGGAAAGGTGTAAATCAGCAAACTCTAACTCTTCAAGAACCAAGCCTTGAGATTGAGAGATTTGAGATTCGGGTACCAGACCCTTCCCTGGGCACAGGTTAACAGATTGTGATTCCTGGGAAGGGACAGGGGAAGATGGACTGCTAAGGACAGCAGGAATGGATACCAGGACTGTCTGGCCCAATCCAGAGCTATCAGAATGACTTTGCATGATTGGGATCTGATTTTGACTAGCACTTTGAACAGGAGAGGAAAGGGAGGGAAGGCATAGAGAAACTTCCCCTCCCAACTGAGCCTGCAGCAAAAAAGAGGAAGTTGGTGATTGTCTGGGGCTGCAAAAAGATCTATCTGCGGGGTGCCCCATCTGGCAAATACTACTCCCAAGACCAGGGGATCCAGTGACCATTCATGGTGGCCCTGGGAAATCCTGCTGAGAGCATCTGCCAGGACATTGTCCTTGCCTGGGAGGTGAACTGCCATAAGGGAGGTGTTCAGGAGTAAGCCAGAGACCACAAGCTTCAGCAGTTGCACAAGGCCCGTGAACCCGATTGCTCCCTTGCTTGTTGATGTACCACATTGTAGTGGTGTTGTCTGTTCTGACCTGAATACTCTTGTTCTGAACAGATTTGGAAAAAGCTTGAAGTGCTAGAAAAACTGCTCTGAGCTCCAACAGGTTGTTGTGGAGCAGAGATTCCTGGGGAGACCACAGACCCTGGGTGGTGAGGTCACCCATGTGAGCTCCCCAGCCCAAGAGGGACGCATCTGTAGTAAGGATTAGAGAACGAGACTGAGTGACAAAAGGAACCCCTTGTCTCAGGTTGCTCTGCTCCTGCCACCACTGTAGGGCTTGGATCAGGGTTCGAGTTACTGGGATCAGCTTGGTAAAAGGATCCTTTCTTTGAGACCAAAAAGCTCTTAAATGGAACTGGATGTCCCTCATCTGAAATCTTGCTCCTTGCACAACTGCTGTGGAAGCAGCCATGTGTCCTAGGAGCTGCAGAAAATGCCTTGCTGGCCGGGAGACCTGCAGGGTAAATGAGGAGGTCAGGGAGACTAGGGTCTTTGCCCTGTCCAGGGGGAGGAAGACCCTGGCTTCCTGTGTGTTCAGTTCTGCGCCAATGAAGGTAAGAAGCTGGGCCGGCTCTAGAACTGACTTTGAGAGATTCAGAAGAAAACCTAGAGAGGTAAGCAGTTGCTGCGTTATCTGAAGGTGTAAATTGACCTGGTCTGGGGACTGGCCTACTAAGAGCCAATCGTCCAGGTAAGGAAAGATGGCAATCTTTTGCCTTCTTAGGTAGGCAACTGTTACAGCCAGGCATTTGGTGAATACCCTTGGGGACAGAAGTGAGGCGAAGGGCATTGCTCTGAACTGGTAGTGGCCTGAGGGCAGCTGGAACCTGAGGTACTTTCAATGGGAGCTTCTGATGGGAATATGGAAGTAGGCATCCTTGAGGTCCAGGGAAGCTAGCCAGTCCCTGGCCTTAGAGAGGTAGGATAATTCCCAGAGTCACCATTTTGAACTTTGGCTTTAAAAGGTGCTTGTTTAAATATCTGAGATCCAGGATGGGCCGCCATTCTCCTATCTTTTTGGGGTAAGGAAGTACCTGGAGTACAAACCTTTGCCCTGGTGTAGGGAGGAACCCTTCCACAGCTCTGAGAGCCAGGAGGGTAGAGACCTCTGCCTCTAGGCGAGTGCCTCTGATGGAGTTGCAGGTGGAAAGCTCTGGTTCTCAGCTTTGGAAATTTTTGAAGCTGAGAACCAGTCCCTGGCTTACTACTTCCAGGACCCACTTGTCTGATGTTAAAGACTTCCAGTCCTGGACAAAGTAAGCCAGCCTGCCCCCACAGGTAGAGGAGAATTGGCCCTGGCAATCCCATCAGGGTGCCTGCTTGGCAGGGGCTTTGGGCTGAGGGTGGAAGCAGACCTGCTTGTACCCGCTGCCTCTCTCTCAAAGAACCCCTCTGAGCATAGGCGGAGGAGGAAGCTTGCTTGGCAAAAAGGCCTATGAAAAGGCCTGCCCCTGCCTCTAGGAAGCTGCTTTTGAGGAGGTCCTGCCTTTCCTTGGCCTGTGCACTCCTATAGGTGGTCCTATATTCATCCATTTTCTTCATGTAATTCTCTGTTTGCTCCCAAATAGAGAATTTCCCACAACAGGAAAATCCATGGCCTTAGACTGGGTATCCTGAGACAGGGTAGTACATCTGAGCCAAGCCATCCTGCAGTGCCACAGATGTAGCCATGACTCTTGATGAAACATCATTAGAGTCCACTGCAGCATGAAATTGCACCTTAGATGCCTCAATACCATCCATAGCCACCTGTTCCAGCTCCTGGCAAGCTGGTCAGGGACTTGTTTTGCTAGGGCCAGCACAGTATCCCATCTGGATTTCTGGTACCTAGCAGCATAAGATATAATTTGCTTGTCTGAGTCCCAAAGATGCTGCTATGTACTGTTTCTTTGCCATAGCATCAATCTTCCTGGAGTCCTTCTCAGGGTGTGTGAAGCTAGGGGAATATTAGCCTTGTCACAGGCTGCAGCCTGCACTACCCCCACATGGCTGCATTGTTGAGTGAGGAAATCAGTGTTGGAGCCTGATAAGGTATACCTCTTGTCCATCCTTTTATCCACAGGAGATATAGTGTGAAGAGTTTTTAAAACTTTTACTGTCTGTTTCCGAAAAGATTTATGCAAAGGAATAGACAGTCTCCTAGACTCTGGAATATCCATCATTTCTACATAGTCTGGCTCCTCTTGGTCATCAACAGCTTCCTCAACAGGGAGCTGGAGAGTTTCAGCAACTTTTTTTATAAAACATGAAATGAGAAGGGGACTCAGAAAGCCTTGGAGGAGAAACCCCTAGGGGTCTATCTGGAGAGATGTCCGGATCAATGGGCACATCCAGATCTTCAAAACCATATTCACTCTCCTCATATTCCTCTTCCCCCTCCCCCGGTTCATAAAAATCCTCAAAAATCATAATCTTGATCCGGTGGAACCGGCCGAACCGAACGCTTACCTGAAGGTGTCGGTTCGGTCGGAACCGGAGAGAGAGACTGGACAATTTGAATTGCTTTAGCTATTTCCTCAGCAGTTGGGGAGAGAACTTTTGGCTCTACACTAGCTGACTTTCTAGTCCTTTTTGCTGGAACTGGCTCCTCAGAACCAGCTCTTCGTTGCCGAGGAAGTATCGCCCTGGTCAGAGGGCACTCCCTCCGGTTCGGTTGGCACCGAACCGGGCTGGCCATCCGGGTCAGCGGACTTTTTGGCCTCCCTTTCCCTGAGCCTACCAACTCTCTTATCTATGGTGGCAGCAGGGAAATTGTGACAAATCTGGCAGTCTGAATTGAGGTGGTCAAACCCCAGACAATAGACACATGTGGTGTGTGGGTCAGCCTTAGCAAAATCTTCCCCACAAACACTACCAGTGTTGAAACCCAGTGGGTCCGGTTTTTCTTTTGGGTTTCTCAGACATAATGCCAGCCTAACCAACTTGCCCGTTTATGGCAATCCACCAAGCAAGAACACGCTTATCGGTTCCCAACCGTGTCACGAGTCGTGGAAAAACCGTAATGAAATCCGTTTTTAGAACCGATAAGAACCGGGAACCGCACTCTAAAAAAGGACTAGTAGATTTTAAATACAACGTGATCGGTTCAAACTGAACCGATAAAGAATTACAAGTTCCACACAGAAAAAATAAATGTAAAACCTATCTATTACTTACATTACCACAGACAGAGCTTGAACCGACCGGTTGCAGTTTAATTTCGGCTAAAAACCGAAAAATAATACTTTTAAACCGACAAAATGAACCGAGCAGAAGGAGAAATCTCCGGAGCGACTGTTCAGTGAGGCGGAGTAAAGAATCTGACAGTTTGCGTTTGAAGCACAACAGACAGAGTTTTCAACCAAGCTCGCACTCTAAGTTCCATGCCTTCATGGAAAGTTAACTATTTCACTTCCGGAGCAGTTCTAACCTGCGGTCATACTGCAATTGTCATAATATAGCAAGACTTCATGTTGTTTGAAAGTAGTCCATGTGGGAAGTCATTCCATTTTTGGGGTGCTATGTAGGCAAAGAAGTTTGTGCCTATGGCTAACCGTGTCTTGGGATGACTCAATAAGGGGAGGTGAGAGGAGCGGAGGGACCTAGAGATGAATTTCAAGGTAAGAAAGTTAGTGAGGATGGGAGGGGAGGTGGATAAGTTTGAATGTTGCACAGAGCAGAGGGAAGTCAAGCTTTGCCTCAAAGGATGGCAACCCTGGGATTTTGAGGACGTCTCAGTGGTGCGTTCGAGCAGGTGCTGTCGCGACGAAGCACATGATTCTGTGATAGGTTTATTTTAATTTAGACAAGATAGATGACTTGGCTGAAAGAAGTAGAGGGGGCCCCATAAAAAAGAACAGGGAACGGAGTTGCTGAGGCAGGAGTTCTCCGAGATTGGGGGTCAGATAAAGGGCAATTTGATAAAGTAGACCCAGTTTTTGATGTGTAAACTTGATAATTTTATGAGAGTGATCTTTGAGGGACAGACTTTCATCCAGGGTTACATAAGCTATCATGGACTTTCATCCAGAGATACATAAGCTATCATGTAGCAGTACCTATAGCATGCATTAATACATAAGCTATCATGTGTCAGTACATAAGCTGTGATGTATCAGTGCATATCACATGTATCAAATACATAGGCTATCATGTATCAATACATGTAAGCTATCATGTATCAGTACCTATTGCATGTATCAATATATAAACTATCATGTATCAGTACATAAGGTATCCTGCATCAGTACATATTGCATGTATCAATACATAAGCTATCATGTATCAGTAGGAAAGCTATCATGTATCAGTACCTATTGCATGTAACAATACATGAGCTATCATGTATCTATTCATAAGCTGTCATGTATTAGTACCTAGTGCATGTATCAATACATAAGCTGTCATGTAGCAGTACATAAGCTATCCTGTAACACTACATATTGCATGCATCAGGACAAAAGCTATCATGTATCAATATATAAGGTATCATGTATCAGTACCTACTGAGTGCATCAATACATAAGGTACCATGTACAGTACAAGTACAAATTGCATGCATCAGTACAAAAGTTATCATGTATCAGTACATATTGCATGTATCCCTAAGGTATCATATTTCTATACTGTACATATGCTATCAGGTCAACTTAACTGTGTTCATTAGATTATTTTTTTGTGTATTGCTGCTTGAAATAAATTACTTTAGTTGAAGGTTAGTATCAGTTAAATGTATAGGCTTAGTTTTTAGTTCTGTCAATTTTAATTTCTTCTTTTTATGCTGTTCACAGTTATTTAACATCATTTATAATATACTGAATACTCCAAGTGTTTTTTTTATTGGGTAGACTAATC
Source organism: Neoceratodus forsteri (assembly GCA_016271365.2). Lineage (NCBI taxonomy): Eukaryota > Metazoa > Chordata > Ceratodontiformes > Ceratodontidae > Neoceratodus > Neoceratodus forsteri. Next base: position 1,065,518,909 of record CM028135.1, read on the forward strand.
CAAATGTTACACATCATGGTGACTGTTGTATTTCTGTTACTGGAACAGTGCATGCTTTGTGTCCCTATTTATTAAAGGAATTTTGGCAGATGTTTATGTGGGCCCTATTAGTTGATCAGCGGCTTTCATTTTTCTTCAAGTTTACTTAACATTTAGAAAAATATATTGAAATACTTCCCCATAGACGTCTATGGGGGTGCACTGCTGCACTCTCTCTCTGCTTGGATATCACAAAACATCTCAGCGCAGGGATGGTGCCACCATACTAGTTAGTGGAAGGAATCACCTAACATGGGTTTGATTTCAGTTACAATCTCTTTCCTCCCATGCAGGAACTCATAAAAAGTCTACTTTTTGTGGGAAAATGCTTGTACAGACATAAGGTAAAGGGTTGTGAATCCCAAAAGCCCAGAGAGGTTAAGTATTATGGAGTATCTTGAAGACACTAATTGTTGGACATGCAACATGCAGAATGCTAACCTGACCCATGTGATATGAGATTGTCCCAAGTTTCAAGTCATCTGGAACATTGTATTGTAAATTTGCAGTTTATTCACAGGACAAACTATCCCTCATTCACCTTTGATTTCTCTTTTAGGGTTTTTTCCAAAGTCCTTAAACTTTATTAAACACCAGGAAATCTGGATCTCCCAAGCCTCCCTTTCTTTAAAAAGACTTATATTGCAAAATTGGAAAAGTACTCTGACACCTTCATTTGCTGAATGGTACAGCCATATGGTATTTCCATTTAATGATGAAGGATTATGCTATTCTTTGGCAGATATGTTGGATACCACACAGGATATATGGGCCCCCGTTTGGTCTCTGCGTTAGATTTTAGTGTTAATAATAACTTGTATAACCTTCAGAATACAAGCTATGGTTCAAATGATCCACTTTATTATACACAGGAATTCTTTTTATTATGAAAACTCTAAAATGTGTATTGAAAATGTGTCATTTGTGCTGATAAAGTACAATTGGTACCATATTCAGATCACAATTCTGATTTGTATGATTGTATTTTTCACTTTGATGTATCTACATGAATTCTGCGTTATTTTTATGTCTGCTTGCACGCATGTGCAAGAAACATAGTGCCATCATCGGAGATTTCGGAGGTGTGTTACCTCCTCCTCCAATTCAGGCAGCGAGCTGGCAGGCGCGGCCCCTGTAAGCCAATGCATTTTGGAGCTGTCTATGACACGCTTCAAAATGCAGTGCTTCTGATTGAAAGGGGAACTACGCTTGGTGAGCAGCGCTTCTGAAGCTGCTCATGCACAGCTCCCCAGCCGCAGGCGATGCGCGCCCCCGCCGCGCCTTATATAGCAGCCAGGTGCCCAATCCCCGTCGGCTGCACTGCATCGTCTCTTCCCCACTTCCCAGTATTTGGTGCCACGCTGGGGAGCTCACCCCAAGCGTGGCAATCCAACTCAATTTGCCGACGAGGTGCCCAATCCCCCACGGCTGGGCGCCCAAGGTCCTTGTGCCGCTGGGAGCCCACCCCAGCGTGGCAACGTCTCAATGGTTTTTTGCCGACGGGGTGCCCAATCCCCGCCGGCTGAACGCCCCAAAGTCATTGAGCCACGCTGGGAGCCCACCCCAGCGTGGCAAGCGGTCCCGCGACGCCTTTTTTTCCTGTGAAACAAAACTGTCCCACGGCGCCTCTCCGAGCCCCCTCACATCCGCACCCACCACTGTGCACCCAGACTCCCCACACCCCTCACCCCATACTTACCTCCAGACTCCAAGCGGCGATCGCCGGTGGACCGGGGCTCGTCTGCACTCTTCAAAGCGACCATGAACTGAGGAAATGCTGGTAAGCTGTATAATGGGCTAGATAGGAGGGTTCGACTTTATGCATATCTCAGGCATTTTAAGAATTTTTGAACCAAATTTTCAACATGGGGTTTTGGGACCCCTTCTCATGAATAATGTCACTGTCATGGCGTTACTCGGGTTGAAGGGTGATTTCACGCGGTGACTGCGCAGTGACTGCAAAATCACTCTTGGGACTGAATACTGCCATGACAGTGACATCATTCATGAGAAGGGGGCCCAAAACCCCATGTTGAAAAATTTGGTGCCAAATTCCAAAATGACTGTTTGGACGAAGTTGCATTGTGCAGTTCCACGCAGGCCTCGTTAAGTTCGCGTAAATTTCAATATTTTCACTCCAGATTTTCAACATTACCATTTCACCACACCATCTTATGAGTAGTATAGCTGTCATTTTTCACATCTCACCCAAAATGTGTTTCCATTGTAGCGCAGAATGGCGCAGTCGGTGTACGAAATCAATGTATGGGACAAATTAAGAAAATCACAGTGACACTGTTCATGAGCAGAGGTCTTGAAATGGCTATGTTGAAAATTTGGTGAAAAAATTCCTAAAAATGACTGTTTTACGAGCGTGCGTTGAGCAGTTCCACACGCTCATAGGTTTGCGAATTTTCAATATTTCCACTCCAGATTTTCAACATTGCCATTTTTCCACACCTTCTTATGAGTAGTACAGCTGTCATTTTTCACATCTCACCCAAAACGTGTTTCTGCCCATGTAGCACACAATGGTGCAGTCATGCGAACTCAGTGTATGGGACACATTAAGGAAATCCCAGTGTCACTGTTCATGAGCAGAGATCTTAAAATGGCAATGTTGAAAATTTGGTGACAGAATTCCTAAAAATGACTGTTTTACGAGTGTGCGTTGCACAGTTCCCATGCACGCTCGTAGGTTTGCGAATTTTCAATATTTCCACTCCAAATTTCCAACATTGCCATTTTTCCACACCTCCTTATGAGCAGTACAGCTGTCATTTTTCACATCCTGCCCAAAACGTGTTTCCGCCCATGTAGCGCACAATGGCGCAGTCAGTGTGCAAGCTCAATGTATGGGACACATTAACAAAACCACAGTGACACTGTTCATGAGCAGAGGTCTTAAAATGGCTATGTTGAAAACTTAGTGGAAAAATGCCTAGAAATGACTTTTACGAGCGTGCATTGCACAGTTCCTATGCATGCTCATAAGTTTGCAAATTTAATATTTTCACTCTAGATTTTCAACATGTCCATTTTATTAAACTTCCTTATGAACAGTACAGCTGCAATTTTTCATATGTCACCCAAAATGTGTTATCGCACATGTAGCGCACAATGGTGCTGTTGGTGTCTGAAAGCAATGTTTGAGGACAGATTAAGAAAATCACAGTTACACTGTTCATGAGCAGAGGTCTTAAAATGGCTATGTTGAAAATTTGGTGACAAAAGTCCATAAAATGACTGTGTTACAGTGAGCATTGTGCAGTTTCACGCATCCTCATTAGTTCATGACTTTGTAATATTTTCAGTCAGATTTTCACTAGTGGCATTTTCAACACTTCCTTATGAACAGTACAGCTGCCATTTTTCACAACATGGCAGTGTGTTTTCACACTTTCAGTGCAGAGATGCGTGGTCGCTGTCGGAAATCATTGTTCGGCACAGATAAAGAAAATCACAGTGACACTGTTCATGATCGGAGGCACCAAAATGCCTGAGTTGACAATCTGCTATAAAATATCCCCAACCTACTTATATAACGGGTGTGCATTGCACAGTTTCTATGTACGCTCGTGACTTCACCATTTTTTTAAATATTTTTACTACACATTTGCAACATAGCCATTTTTACACCTCCCCATGACAGAGTACAGCTGTCATTTTTTACAGCCTGTTCGGAATATTTTTGCACCTGTGGTGCTAAATCCGTAGTCACTGTACATAAGCAGCTTTCGCTACCAAACTGATATTCCCTGTTCATGAGGTGGGGTCACAAAACAAACATGTTGAAAATTTGGAGTTAAAATAAATAACGAATGCCTGAGGTATTAGGCTTTTCAACTAAATCGCCCAACCCTATAGAGAATGACAGGAATCAGGGGTGTGACTTGGGATTCTTGCCTGTGATGCTCATACCATTCCACACTCTGCAGTCACTGAGAGGCATCAAGGTATGCCTTGGACTCTTGACCCCAAACTTCACCCCATTCTCTATATTGCACCCATCTACGTATTTCTAATGGTAGGAATAGCATGAGGCCAAAGACCCCAAGAACCACGTGACACTCCAGTCTCTGCAGAGTGGGTGTGGTGAAATGGCGTGGCCGTTATGCCTGACGACCCAAATGCACACCCCAATGCCTGTCACTCTCTGCAGGGTGGTGGTGGGGTTGGCTTCAGTTCAGTACTTCACTGCCATTCCTATTACGCAGCTCTGTAACTTCTACACTACCACTGCCAATGCCAGTAAGCAAACATTCGGCATTGACAAATGCTTGTTACATTTCCTGCTTCTTTGGAGTTACACTACTCCTTCTTCCATTTAGACTGTCTGTAACAGTTACTTTTTCCCCCTCTGAAAATCAATAAAGATATATATGTATGCAATTTACTTTAACATTCTGTCCATAACTTCTGCTGTTATGGACAGAGGTTGTTTGTTTGATATCATAGAAACTATATTGGTTATAGTCTGCCCAGGTTCCATTCATAGGTCATCCTGGAGAATTCACTGACTAATGGAACTCTTGCCAGAATTTTATTTGAAGGCTGTTCTAGGTTTTCCTCAATGTACTTTGAACAAAGGAAAGATAATTATTTAACAAAAAAAAGATGTATTGATTGAACGTGACAAATATAAAAAGACTACAAAATGTTCTCCTCTTGTTTATGGCAGAGAATGGTCAGCCAAACCCTGGCCCCCCATTGGATGCTAACCCAAGTTCTACTCAATTTTTGAAACCTAAAAGTGCCATTTCACTTGTGCATGTGAATATATATAGCACTGTACCCAAGTCTGATGAATTTCAAGTTTGGACGCATTTACATGACTTTGATCTCATAATAGTGTCTGAGTCTTCTGGACACATTTACATGACTTTGACAGCATAACAATGCCTGACTCTTGGTTGACTCCTAAAATAAGTAACAATTAGAGATGCAGCAAAGTAAAATTCCACCCGCGAAGTGGCAGAGAAGTGGCCACTTCGCGTTATTACTCTGCCATGCGAAGTGCCAATTATAAAGCCCCAATTTGCCACTTCACATTGTAATTATGACTTCGCATTGTTTACTGTGCCTTAATTCACTTTAAGACAGAGTGAGAAGTCTATTGGCAGCCCCCACACATCACATGGCTTACACTAGTGTAAGTCACATGCTTCAGCCAGGCAGGCAGGAAGTGACTCATGCTTGGAAGAGAGTTTCACTTTCGCCTTGCATTAGGAGAAAGAGGTTGGGAGAACCTGGAGAGTGAGAGAGCTGTTTAGAAAAGAACATTAAATCTTCTTGTTTTTTTTTTTTTGCTCTAGGTGCTTTTCATTGAGTATTTGTTGTCTGGATTTGTGTTTGTTCAGTATTTCTGTTTTGTATTTGTTTTATTAATTGTGTGTGTGTAGTTTGTTGTGGATCATTGTAGTGATCCCACAATGGAGGGTGAGAGATGCAGCAGGGGGTTTAGTCGATGTGGCAGCGATCGGGTGGGCGTGCGCATGCGTGGTGGCCAGCTTCATCTGGACCGGAGCAGCATCTTGATGCCCCCCCAAAGCAAGAGATACAGTTGGTGCTGCCATGGAACCACCACTTCCTATAGCACCACCAACCAGTGCCCCCTCCCCAGTGCCAGAAGCACCTATGTCCCCCATGCCAGTGGCTGAGCAGCGGGGAGTGAAGGAGGAGGAACCACAGCAGGAAATGCAGCAGCAGGTTTCAGCACCCCTCGCCCCAACTGTAGAGCTGCAGCCCCTGACTCCCACACCACCTGGGCCCTCCCCCCATGCCTGTGCCTGGTCCTCCCCACACCTCCTTAGTGTGGGCTTTTTTTACTGCACTGCTGGGGGTCAGCAGTGTAGTTAGGTGCAATTTGTTGTGCATTGTGGAGGTGCAATGTGGACCCCGAGGAAGTCACCTCGCACAGAGGGTCATCGCACCCATATGTACAATTACCACCGCAGAGTGGCAGGCTAAGTTAGCTGAACAGGCCAGCAATGCACCTGCTGAGGAAGAGGGGATGGTATATTGCCCACCTGCAAATGGTGTGAAGAGGGGGAGGGCCATGGCAGAACCTGCTGCTCCACCACCACCACTACCACCACCACCAGCACAACCTGCAGCATCTCCTGCTGAGGGTGACAACCCTCTGGAACTGCCTGCCACACCAGCCAATTTGGCAGTGCTGTGGAGTGCAATGGATGCTGCAAATCACCGGCTCAACAATGTGAAGCAGCAGTTAGAATGCATTGAGGGGCACCAACTTCAAATCATGGGGAATACTTCAACTGCTGCTGTCCTACCATAACATCGACTATTAGTTTTTTAGTTTGTCCTGGCTTGCATACACTACCACCACCCTATGCATGAAAAAATATTTCTCGATCTTGTCCCTGATCCTTCCACCCTCTGTATTGAAATTGTGGTCCCATTTTCATGCACATCTTTTGTTCTGGATGCATCTACCATGTTGTTGATTCCATTTCTGTACTTAATAGTTTCTATCCTGCCCCTCCCTTTCCTTGTGTTTGTATGTAATGTCTTTTAGTGTATCTCTGCCTGTCTTCATTCTGGTGCCTACCCTTCAGCATATTAGTTCCCCTCCTTTGTACAGCCCTTTTCTGACTTCATTTTGATGTGATGGATCCCAATATATCCCCGTATACCCTGTCCCCCATCCCTGCCTAGTTCCTTCTGGCATTTGTGTTGCATACCTTCAGGTAATCTGACACAGGTTTTACTATCCATTTTGTTGTTCTCTCCCCCCGTTGTGCAGTGTTATGTGTATAAAATGTTAGGTGTGTGTTCGTTTTTTATTTTGCATAACCTTGTTTAACTCCCAAAAACGGTGATAACCATGCCCCAAAACAGGTGAAATAAAATTAAGTAAAAAAAGATTGTCCTTGCACTCATTATATTCCAACTTAACAAAACCAGAAAGCCATAACTCCACACAAATAAATGTCAATAAAATATTTTCAGTGCTAGTGCAAATGTATTTATGGCAAAACAAAGCACACCATAAATTAACGACCCTTGTGCTTTGGCAGTTAGGCCTTCATTAGTGTGCTCCCTAATGAAGGCCTAAGCGCAGTGGGCACTTTTGTGTGCCTTGTTTTGCCATCAATAAAGTTGTAGTACCTTCAACAGATAGCGGTGATTTACAGGACTGATGGTGCTAGCTTCCAAAGTTATTGATAACCAATACAGTTCGTGGAGAGCACTCCCCTCTACTGGCAGCAGGTATAGAAGAAATGACACACACACCAAAATGAGTGCTTCAATATCATTTTAATTTTACTTCTCGAGAGACATAGCAGTGCAACAAACAGGACAGCTTACATTTCACCCGTCCATACGGGCTTCTTCAGAGCTCCAAACCATACCCCCATCCAAAAATAATTTTGACATTTTATAAGCTAGATAAACCACTCTGAGGTGTGTGGTCGCGCTCTGATATACGCAAGCCTTGGATGGTTGAAGCATTTGGCCTGTGGCCTCATGCGTATATCAAAGTGACCGCTCTCTAATATATATATATATATATATATATATATATATATATATATAATTATTTTCTATAGCTGTACATGTAATCATTGTTTTGTTTTTGCATCACAGGTCACACAGTCGTAGTTGGTGTGTGCATTTCTGTGCTTGATGAGGAGTTGTGGCGTTGGAAAACCGTCAAGCCAGTGAAGGTAAGTATTCTTTTTTTTGGGTGAGGGGGTCATTTGCAAGCAAGTTTCAATAATGGTTTTCACAGGTTTTATCTGCATCCTCCTCCAGTCCAGTACCGATGGTCATGGCCATGGATTCATATTACTTGTCTGCCGGCCCGGGGTATGATGTTGAACGTGTTATTTGGAGTAAGCAACAATGACAGCACACAGCATCAGAAAGTTTCCTCCTAAAAGAGATGAAGAAGGAGTTAATAGTACTTGACTGCAATAACACGTGTTTAGTGTGGCTGTTCCATCCTGTCATATATGTTGATTAACAGATAGCAAGCTGTCTCATTAAGCTACATGAAGACCTAATCATCACAATCACACATTTAATACCTGTAACCCATACACTGTGTCACTGTTCCTATGTCTTAACTCAAGTTACATTGTAAAAACACATCTTGTCAAGTCACGACCTGGATCAATCAATCAATCAATCAATCAATCAAGTCTTTATTTAACCAGGCGTTCATCGTTGAGCAGAAGCTCATTTGCAAGATGGACCTGGGTGGAGCATGAACAATTGTATATACAGGTCAACACAGGTGTTTACAAGGCAATACAGATAATACTCTTTACAGAGAGGAAGAAAAAGAAGTTCATATGTACATAGAATTATACAGATTACACGGTATTTACATACATAGAAGTGTCTATAGGAAGATAAAGCAGGTTATCTAAGGCTGCAGGAGGAAGTAACGGAAGAAAAAAATAAAAATAAAACTATACACGGGTAGAGGTGAAGGTAGGGGAAGAGGGGAGGAAGTAGGGGAGAAAGGCTAGAGAGCGCAGTGCACAGAAAGGAGTTGGTAAAGCTGGATGTAGAGAAGGTGGATGGAGAAAAGGAGTATGTGTGAGCCCTGAGATTAACAAGCAGGCCGGCATGGTAGGATGTCACAACCCAGGGTAGTGAGCTCCTCATCCGGAGGTTGGGAAAGGAAGAATAAGGGGATGGATGGGCCTAGTGTTGATAAAACAGGGGGATAAGAGAGAGAACAATTAGGCTGGTGAGGAGCAAGCTGGGGGGGTCAGTACTTAACATTGGGTCTAGGCGTGGCTATATACCAGTACTGGGTCTGAGTGGGTGAAGCAGTTACATACTTCTCTGACTGTATGGAAATAAAGCATCTTGAAAGCATTTATACCGATTAGAGTGCTTAATTTGAGGGTTTTTTTGTAGATCATTCCATAAGGTAGGTAGCACGAAGCTTATGGCTGCCCTGCCGAAGCGGGATTTTGCTTTGGGTACTTTAAGTGTAATAGCTGAGTAACTTATACGCGTATTTCCCAATTATACTCAGGGAAGACAGCAGGAGATATAGTAAGGCAGCTTATTAGAGATGGCTCTATAGGTCCAGAAGGCGGCGTTTCTGTGCGCCTGAACTTTAGTGATGTCCATCCCACTGCCGCATATAGGGTGCAGTGATGTGTGTCAAGGAGTCCGTTATAAACCTCAGTGCTCGATGGTAGAGTGTGTCCAGTTTAGCCATGTAAGAGTTGGGGCATTGGCTGTAGAGGAAGTCAGCGTAATCAACCAATGATAGGAAAATGGATTGGACCAGTTGTTTCTTGGCATCTCTGGTGAGAAATTGGCTGATTCTAAAAACAGTCAAGCCTTTGCGTAAGTCGTTTAGCAAGTCCTCGATATGTTCAATGAAGGAGAGTCTTTGGTCTATCTAAACTCCCAGATACTTGAATTTTGTAACAAATTCTAGTTTTCACCTAGAACTGTGTAATTTGGGGAACTGTCCCACTGGACACAGGGTTAGCTGTACAGATAAAAGGAGAGGACCATCGCTTTAGTTTTTGGCATTAAGGAGTAGCTTTTTTTGAAGGAGTTGGCTTTGCAAAAGGTTGAATTCTGACTGTAGGTCATTGCAGGCAGCTTCAGGTGTTGGGCGACTCACGTAAAGAACTGTATCATCTGCAAACAGATGGATGTTGGCTTCTTTTATACAGTAGTCAATGTTATTAATGTAGATTGCAAAAAGTAAGGGCCCTAATATAGAACCTTCAGGTACCCCTCTTTGCAGAGTTTTTAAGGGGACAGGCCTCCTTCAGCTTTAACTTGTTGAAGGCGCCCTGTAAGATAGTCAGTGAACCAACGCAGAGAGGAGGGGTCCACACCTATGGTTTGAAGGGCGGAGAGGAGCAGACTATGGTCGACGGTGTCGAAAGCCTTGCTTAGATCAAGGAAAACAGCACAAATAAAGTTTTTGCTCTCAAGATTACGCTGCCAGTCGTTAGTAACTTTGGCGAGGGCTGAGATAGTGCTATGTTTAGCTCTGAATCCGGACTGCATAGGATTTAGCAGTTCCCTAGACTCAAGGTGAGTCCTCAGCTGTGCATTTACAATTTTCTCTAGGAGCTTGGACGGGACCAGAAGGAGGCAAATTGGCCTGTAGTTATTGAGATCGCCACAGTCACCTGATTTGAACAGTGGTATGACATGTGCTGTCTTCCATATAGGTGGTAAGGTGCCCTGAGACAGGGATAAGTTAAAAAGGTGGGTGACGGGTATTGCTAGTACGTGGTAGGCAATTTTAGGAAGTAAGGGTCAGGGAGTCGGCCCCAGCACTTTTCTAGTATCCAACTGAAGCAAGAGGTCCTCTACCTCTTTCAGTGTGGCAGGTTGAAGTGAGAAAAGCGGCGAAGCTATCGGAGTTTCAGGCAGTTGGCTGACAGTCTGGGAGCGAAGTATGTTTGCAGGGGAGTTATCAAATGCCATGCTTGCAGTAGCAAAGTGGTTATTGAATGCGTCAAGTATATCCATCTTTTCGGTTATAGTCAAGTTGCCAGAGGTAATCTTGGTCGGGAGTGAATTTCCTGGGGAGTGGCCTAGCAGATCACTGATTGTGTTCCAAGAGCTTGATTGGGCTCTTTGTGGCAAGTCGAGTTCGGTTGAAGAAGGTGGTCTTCGATTCTCTGATTGTTTGGTACATAAATTTCGTAGTCTCTGAACTGGTTCCAATCCTCTGCAGTGTTCAGTCTGCGTGCTTTTTCAGAGCTTATCTCTTTCTAGAAGCAAGGACTTGATCTGAGGGTGAACCATTTACAGGTTTTGGTCCTAGTTCAACTTTAGTAAGGGGAGCATACTTATTAAGGGCTCTTGATAGAATGTTGTGGAAGATATTGTAAGCTGATGTAATCGTTTTGGCCAGGTAGAAATCTTGCCACTCAGGGGAGTATAAGCTCTCGTTTAGGTAGGCATGTTCATTGAAGTTGCGCCTGGATCTCTTCATAGAGAACTTGCTGATGGGTGCTGGGTTGTTGGTGGATCTTACTCCCTAGTACAAAACAATGGTCGCTGGCGTCTGAGAAGAAATCAGCTTGCGAGAAGAGATGAGGTTGCTCACCATTAGCACATCAAAGTGTACTTTACTGGGGTTCTTCACGTTTGGGCGTGTTGGTTCAGTAATAAGTTAGGTCAGCCCATGTTCATCACAGAAGGATGCAAGGGGGGCAGCTGTGTTAGAGAGCCAGTCAAAGGTGAGGTCTCTAAAATAATAGTTTCTTGGCAGCCCCTGTCCCAGCTTGTCCTTAGATATGACACAAGCTGTAGGCCAGCAGACGGTGGTCTGTAGCATCCTATTACGCAGAGTGCAGTAGTCTGTGTAATTTCCACTTTGAGAATTAGGCATTGGTCGCTGGCGACAGATGCCGAGGATAAGCAGGAGGCAGAAAATTTGTCTTTAACGTAGATAGCTACCCCTCCTCCTCTGGCATGCCTATCAGCTCTGAACAAGGCATAGTTGGGTATGTTTACTTCTCTATCAGTGGTGCTGGGTCTAAGCAAGTTCGGAAAACACAAGTATGTCAGGAGAGGTATGATTTACCCAGGTTTGTATTAAGGTTATTTTTAAGGAGGCTACATACGTTAATATGCAGAAGCTTATTCCTTTCAAATTTGCTAGTTCTGCTGGCAAAGCAATAGCTCTGGGGGCCAGGGGTTGAGTTCTCGTTGCCTGAACAAAGCAGGAGGATAAGTAGGATTTTCTAAGGCGCTAATTATAAGCTTGTAATTCCTGCCTTTCTCCGTCTAGTAGATCTGATGTTTTAGGGACTGGAAGTAGCCACCATAGAAGAGCTGATCTGTTGTACAAGAGCTAGTACCCCTACACAATAGGCAGGAGGAGATAGAAGTCTGCGTGGTGGGAGGTGGACCTTGTGGTGGGGAGTGTTATAAGTACTACTGGTATGTGTGGTCCAGAGCAGGGTTCAAGGTATTGGTAGCATGGAATCATGGAGGCAATTAAAGGATAAGTTGCCATGTGGTATACAGCACAAGGTGCCGTTTGTAGACCAAACATGATGGTAGTTCAGGTGTCCAATGCTGGGCAGCTGGTATCAGCAGAAGAGGGCAGTAAAGGAGCCATATAGGGCCCGACATGATGGTACCTCAAAAGGGACCACTCAATTAGCCCAGGGGCCAGTGGGGTTGCTGGATTAATGCAGCTTATCAGTAGCTTTTCGATCCAGGTCGACCCAAATTTGATAGCATTAAAGATATTTAGTGGTGAAGGCACAGCCAAGGAGAGCCTATCTGCGTTTAGTAAGGCGAGGCCCTGAGAGTTGGATCCGTAGGCTGGATGAGAAAGGGAGATCTGCAAGTTAAGTCTCTATTGGTGGGGCACTGCATGGGGCGTGGACTAATGTTTGGCAGGAGCTACTGTATTTAATAATCAGTGGAGGTGGGGGAGGGGGGCAGTCGAAAAAGTTGCGGCAGTTGCCGTACCTTGTAGGGCCTTGGGTCCGTGTCTGCGGTCTCGAGCATCGGCTAGAGGGGCGCCGACCGCCCGGTAGCCGGGAATCCCACAGCTTAGGAGCTGGGAGCCTGGGTGACAGTTTCTCTGCTGAGGGAGAGAAGAAGAGTGAGGGTTAATAAAGTGGATTCACATAAAGGGTTAGACAGAACAGCGGGGAGTCCAAAATTTGCAGAACAAAAGGACGTGTATGGTACCAGCAATGCCAAAAGAGGTAGTGACGGTAGTAGTAGGTGGTTGCTACCAAGGTAGTTTGTTTGGTGTTGCTGGCCTGCTTAACTGCAAGCTGGTTTATAGTTGAAAGGGTATATAGTCGAATTAGGGTGAGGTCCTAACAATAGGGGCAGGTAGAGCAGTAATTGAGAGGAGTTAGATGGAGTGGCTGGAGAAAGGTTGAGAGGAAATGTGGGATCCTGTGGGTGGGACTGCTTTAAAAGGGCAGTAAGAAGATGGGTCAAGTCAGGTACTGAAGACAGGGAGGCCAATAGCATGAAAACGTGCAGCAGTGGAGTGACCAATCTGCTGCTAGGCTGAGAGGGTGGAGTAGAGGGTCTATTTAATACTGTGAGGAGGAGGAGGAGGGAGGGGTGGGCAAAAAATTCAGTCCAGAACAAAGCACAGAAAGAGATTTCCTGAGACCAGGAAGCACCAGGCGTTGGAAAATCAGCCAAGGAGTACAGCTGCAGTCAGTGCCTGGTTCTCCACTGGGCATCCAGTCAAAGAGTGGCATTCAAAACCATGAGTTTGAGGTCGGTGCGTGCCTGAATCTGTCCGGGGTCAGTCGGGTGGTCTGTTGGCTGTGGCCTGCTCGGAGAGGCCAAGGCCACAGGAGCAACAGGAAGCCCACAGATGGGCTGTCTGTGGAACAAGGAGGGAAACACAGAGATTAAATACAGCTAGAGTACAATAGCAAGCTCAGTGGGGGGCAGGCAATGGGGAAAGACAAAGCATGAGGTAAAGAGGTGGTAAATGCAGGGCAATTATTTGGAGCTAGAAGAGGAGTTAATGGGGGAGGGGGTCGTCTGTGCTTTGGCACCGGGATGTCTGAGGAGGACAGCAGCAGCAGCGGGGGGTGTAAGGAAAGGGTTTGTAGGTAAGGCAGAGAAGAAAGTAAGGTGTTTAGAGAGACAGCATTACAAGTGGGGCAGAGAAATTAATAACTGGCAGAGTGACCAGTGTGGGGAAGGGGCAGAGTTCATCAGTAGGGCAGAAATGGAAAACTGCAGCTGTCTTGCTCAGTAGCTAGGTCAAGCAGTCAAACATCAGCTACTATACAATACAGTTTGTCCAGCACTAGTCTCACAGTAGCAAGTAGCACTGAGAGACTAGACTAGTGGCTTGTAATAGACTAGCTAAGCTGGCAGGTAAAGTAAGACCAATTGATGCATAACATATGTAGATTACATTAACAAAAATTCAGTCCAGAACAAAGCACAGAAAGAGATTTCCCTGAGATCAAGAAGCACCAGGCGTTGGAAAATCAGCCAAGGAGTACAGCTGCCATCAAACTTTGTTCAACAGTGGCATGGCTGCTGCAGCAGTACAGTGTGTGATGTGCGTGACAAATATATTATGTGAAGTACATGTCACTTACTTTATATGACTCGTCACTCGGATTTACACTCTTTTGAAAAAAATTAACAACAAAAAAGAACTGAAGAAATAAAATTGATATACTTACCGGTATGGAAATGGATATCCTGTAGGTTGCTGTAGACAGTACTGCAGTGCAAAAGTCCTCCAGCGAAGGAGAGTGGTTTGTTAACCTGTAAAACAAGAAAATAAGTTGACTGTGTGTGTTTGACCACTGCATCTCAGAAAAGCAACAGGAAACATAACACAGCTAAAGGAAGTTCTATAGTATGAAACATTAGTACACATACTCACTTTGAAGTATTGATAGTAAGAAGCCTTGTGGCTGTGGCTGATGGATGTGGTCTCCTCTCCAACTCTGTCTGTCATGGCATGGGCAGGACACAGAATGGAAAACATCGGCATACTGGTGGTGATGGTGGATGGTCGTGTGCACATGATGATGACATTCCCTCTCATTATCTGCATCTGGTGGCTTTGGTTAATAGCGGTTTTCTGGTGGTGGTCATGGGGGCATACAATGACATTCCCTCTCACTATCTGCATCTGGTGGCTTTGGCTAACAGCAGTTTTCTGGTGGTGGTCATGTGGGAACAGCTTCAGCCTGCAACACATTCACTATCACATTCAGACACACACGGGTGGGTGGTGGGCGGGCTATAGTGTGCACTGTTACAAATATGACATATGGAATTTGAGTCATTCTGAGTGGGGTACTGATTTAACTTTATGAAAAACAAAACATATACCATAGAAAAAATGTGACAGCCTTTTAACCACTTCTATTAAAACCTACAAACATCAGCCTCATCATCATTCATCATACAGAAAGCTGTCCTCACAGTCATTAGTGTCTGAATTGTGCCCACTAGGGAATTCTTTCTCCATCATGTCATCATCTACCTCAATGTTAGGCTGTTTCATACTGCCAGTGCCACCAGGATGGTCCATTTCTACAACATCAGAACAACCATGACCATGCCGGGGTACGAATACTGAGGTTGCAGTTCGAGCTGGTATGTTTCCCTCATTCATTTTTATGAATGTCAGCAAGCTGACATTTGAAGAAGAGAGGTTTGTACAATGATCCTGAACTATTGCACCCACTGAACTGAATACCATCTTGACACTTAGACTGGAGGGTGGGCATGTCAGGTACTTCAATGCCACTGCAGTCAGCTCTGGCCATTCACTGACCTTTCCATTCCAGTATAAAACAGGATCATCAATTACTGACAGATGCCTGTTTTTAGCCAAATATGAGTCAACCATTCGCTGTGCTGCACGAAGTCTGGTGGTTGATGCATCATCCTGTCCTCTGGAATCATTTATGTCACAAATCCCGACTTGGGATAAAGCACCCCAAAGTGGGTTAATGACAACCGGTTTTGATGACAGACCACCTGAAACTGCAGCCCCCTTGCAGGATGTGCTTGATACTACTCCAAACTGACCTTCAGCCTGATTATGCTGCTGAGGTTTGCTGACCTTGGCACGTGACTTCTGTGCCCCATGAACCAAGCGCACCAGTTGCCCACTGACATTTTTTTACCTGTTCAGGACCTCCCTCCAGTAGTGAAGCAATTCCACGTTTGTACCGTGAGTCCAGCATTGTTGCTATTGCAAAGTCATCACTTTGCTGAATGCTCAAGATGTGCCAATTGCGCTCAAATAGTGTCAGCATGTGTTTCAGCAACACACTGCTAGCACAGTCTCCAGAACCATCAAGGCTATGCTGTAGATTCAGCAATGTCTGCCTCGGCACCCACAGCAGTGGAATTGATTGGCTAATGGAGGCAGACCTGCCACTCACTGCCTGTGTGGCATGTTCAAAAGGCCTCAGAGAATGGAGATTTCTTTACTCTACCATCCTTACCTACCTATCCCCTCTTTGATAATTCCTACTCAGAGTAAGCCGGGGCCCGCTGTGGGAGGGGGCCGCGCCACCGAGTGATGGGGATAGTTCCGCAGGACTCTACCAGGGTCGCTATGGGAGGGACCCGAGTTGGCATAAGGAGGTCTCTTTTCCTCCTTTTTTTTTTTTTTTTTTTTTAAACAGGTCCAAGGAGGCCAGGAATAGAACTGGAAGATCCGACCCCTGATCCCCCTAACTCGGTAGCCGGGAGGGATCTGCCTGGGCGAAAAGGAAATAATCTGCTCGGGCCTAGACCACTGTGTAGTGCTGCCTCCGTGGTCAGCTGCCTCATTGGGCATGCAGTGGCTCTGGGTGAGGGTCGGGGGTGGGCCTAGGGCCAGGACCCTCTGATTATCCTCCTCTCGTCTCTTTCTTTCTTGCTGAAGGGAATCCCCAGCCTGACTATAGCCTCCAGTAGGGACGGCCAAGAGGGAGAAAGCGAGCAGGAAGGAGTTGGGAGAAGGCTCACCCTGAGGCCTGAGGAATGGTGCCGCGCGGCCGTGGCCCGCCTCGAATAGCGAGTTCCACCGAGGGAGGTGACCACGCCGCTGGCACAACCCCCTAGCAGTGGGGGAGGAAGAAGCTGCATTTGAGGCCTCCGGAGAGGACCGGAAAAGCCTGTGGAGCCATCGGCCAGAAGGCCGAGAAGAGAGGGGCCAGGGATTAGGCCCAGAGGCAGAAAGCCATGCTGTGCGACGGCGTGGAGGGCCTAGGGGCCCGTGGATTTCGCCCTGCTCCACCTGGGAAAGAGATGGAGGCGGCGATGGGAGGAGGCCTGGAGGCGTCTGGGCGATCGGCCCAGAGATGCGGAAGCGGTCGCGAGGACCGGGAGAGCCCCGGGGAACACCGGGGAAGGAGAGAGGCTCTCAGTGAGAGGGAGGGCCGCTGGGGAGACCGAGGAGTTGCGGGGAGGAGAGTCGACTCGCGGAGGGCTAGGCCAGGCGAGGGCCTGGTAGGAAAAAGCCCGCGAGGCTTTAGGGGCAGGCAGCACACTGCCTGGGATGGCCTGGGAAGGCAGAGCTTGCAGGAGAGAGCGCGAGGAGCGCTAGACTCATAAGGGGAGCATGAGAAACCTCTTAAACATACAGCAAAATGTAACAATCCTGGGCTCAGCTCTGCCTAGGATTAAAAATAACAATTCCTTTGCATAGAACAAAATGCCTGAGCATTAAGGCAGACTTTTTTCAAATTATAATATATAATTCTGGGGCAGCGTGCAGCTCCCAGACATTAGCAAGGAAAAAAATGTATACGCAGAAGTTTGTAGAGAAATCACATGTTCCTACCTTAGATCTTATAGAGCAGACAGGGGTTCTCTGGATGCTTCTTGCCTATTCAGATGCACAAATTACAACTGGAGAGCAGGGGTTCCTGGGACCTGGATATACTGGAAATCTGATCTGGGTCATGTGCATCATTAGCCTATCAGGTGGGCTGTAACCCATGAGGTAATGTCTGGAGTGCCATGGATGCCAACCAACACAATCACCTTTACCAGGTGAGTAAACACCCATTAGAGTCCATGAGGTGCCACTGTTCAGTCGTGAGAGACACAAAGGCCCTGGAAGTGTCACGGCTAGCGTGCATGACAAGATATTCTGAGATGGCTTTGTAGTGTTCATACAACCTCTCTGCCACGTATAAAGAGGAGTTCCACCGGGTGACAGCTTCCAGCTTGAGGTGGTGCTACAGGAGGCTGTTTTGGATCTGTAACTGCCGAAGTTGGTCACGGGACTTTGCAGAGCGTGAAAAGTGAGAACAGATACGGCATGCAACCATCAGCATTTCCTTTATATCAGGGTGCAGCAGAAACTCCTGCACCACAAGATTTAAACAGTGGGCCATGCATGGAACCCAAACAAAGCCACCATTCGTGATACATTTAACCACATTTGACCCATTGTCGCTTGCTATAAACCCAGCTCTCAGGGACAGGGGGTTCAGCCACTCATCAGTTTCAGTCAGTAGCAAGTCCAGCATGTTTTCACCAGTGTATGAACAGGTCACACTGCACATAACAAGTGTTGCATGCTGTTGAATTCCTGGAAGATTGCTACCATGACAGTCTACCTTACCATACTGATTATTCACACTACTACCAGCATAAACAACCCCCGGCACCTGCGCCCAATATGCAGTTATAGACAAATATGAACTCCTTGCTGTTTTGCCACTTGTCCACATGTCCATACTTAAAAGCATGAATGGAGAGAAGGAATTTTTGAAGGGCATATCTTACAGAGTAGGCCACAGTATGGTATAACTCAGGGACGGCACGGGTGGAAAAGTATGTCCTGGATGGGACTTTCCATTTCGGACAGGCACGTGTGCTGCAAACCACTGGAATCCGGAATTTTCCATGAAGGAGAAGGGCAAAAGATCAATTGCCAGCATTTCAGCTACAGCAGCATTAAGGTCACATGACACTGCATGATTGGGTGGGTACTTCAGGTTATGGGCAAAAACACTGCAACGTGGGCTGAATTACACGTTTTGCATGGGGGGGTGACAAATGGCTCTGTTCTGCGAATGGCTGGGGGTGGGGTGTGGACATGTGATGAAGAGGGCTGCACAGGTGACAAATCCACAAATAAAGTTATTTTTCTCTATTTACATACAGGGGTTGATGTACCACTTGCACTAGATGTACTGCATTGACCACCACCACCACCGCTGCTACTCTCACCACCACTTGACAAGATTTCTAAATCATAATCCTCCCCCTCATCATGCCAGTAGTAATCTTCTGCTGTTATTTCATTGCTACTGCAGACATTCCTACTTGGTCTTACACTCATGGAAGGGGATAGCATGCTCAGTAAGGTTGATGACGGGGGTGAACGCCCCACTATGGCATTAGCTGCCATCTTTTGCCAGGTCCACAGTGCCATGTGCCTGTTCTTAAAATGTGTATGCTGCCCCCCCCATGCCCAGATGACTCCCCTTTTTACCTCGACTCACACGTGCATGGCAAACCTGGCAGATTGCAACTGACTCATCATTTGCATCGTGCACAAAGAAATCCCAAACAGGGGATTGTGATCCCCTACTTTTAACATGCCCAGATGCTGCTTGTTGGACTCCATTTTTTTAAGCCCTGAAATGGGGGTGCTACATGATTTTTCAGGCTGTACACACTTGTACTGCAACTGACCACCACAGCTATCTATCATTATTACTAGGTCATCATCATCATCAACATCAACTGGAACCGCTAAATCACAACTTTTTTGAGGAGGGGGGATTTAACGCCAGCAGACCCAGACACAGCCACCTTGACTTTCTTTTTCTCTGGTTCCCAACAGGGGTCACTGACATCATCATCATCATATTCATCAACATCATCCGCATCCACATTTTCAGCTTGGATGCAGTCATGTGGACTACATGTTGCAACCACAGCAACATAATCATCATCATCATCACCCAATATTTTTGCACCACACTGTGAATCACTGGATGGCAAAGGCATGACCTCAACCGCGGTGGAAGAAATGTGACATTGTGCGTTATTGTCGCCATGATCAGAACCAGGTTCAACTACCATGGGGATGTTACTGGGGAGTGTGACATCATCTACACTGTCAGTCACAGCTTTAGACTCAGCTATATTTTTTGAATTGGTTAACTGGTCAGAAGTGGAACTTGAGGCAGCAATACTCATGCCAGCAGAAACTGCACTAACACCACCAGCTGGGACAACATCATCTCCTCCAACCATGAGTGAAGCTACAGATTACGCTGTAAAAAGCATTGATGGAGAAATCCCTTTCCTCACATCAGCTATGCACTTCTGCGTACTGCCACGCCCACAGACAATCTTACCACTGGCAGCAGTGCCATGGCCAGAAACAGCTTTGCTTGCACATTTCTTTGCGGGCATTTTGGGGGATCACCAAGAAAATTGTAAACCAGTTAAGATGTCAGAACTTTCAGTCTGGCCCGGTGGATGTGAAGCCCAAAACAAACAACAACTGTGGCTTGCAGATGTAGATTGGGAACTAAACAGATGCAAAGGCACAGACATATTAGATTGCACTGCGCAATCAAGAAAAAGATGTAGATGCAGAAGCAAAGTCACAACAACACCCTAACCACTGCTGCTCACAACAGTCACGATCCAAATCTAATATGGAGAATACCTTGTGCCGGTTGGGGGGGGCAGTGCAGTGCACTGCAGTAACAGTCCAAAACCAAGATTCCACAATCCCAACCACAAAGCAGTACAAAATCATGCAGCTGCAGTGGATAGCGTTTCACACTGCTGCAATTACTCTGTGGCACAATAAAAGGTGTATGTGATTTGATGGCACGGGTCGCACACACACTCACACACACATACTACAAGTAATGAGTGGCAAATTGAAAAATTCAGTAATATAACCAGATCTTTTCAACAAACTGAGATTATGCACTGCTGCAACACAAAAATCAGCAAAAACATGTAAACAATTACTGAAAATATTACTGTGTACATTAACACAGCTATACAACAAAAATATAACCAAAACAAAAAGACTGCCTTTTTCTCCCAGTTAATCTACCTACACCACACAAATGTCTGTCAGTACACGGACTGAATGTTCAAAATTAACATTCAAATTCCACATACAAACAATAAACACTTGATGATATGAGTACAGGAGAGTTTTCTACAATCAATGTACTGTGTTTTGAGCAAAAAAAAAGGCTCAAAAATACTTTTTTTAACAGCTTTTATAGGGTTTGAATCACAGAGCTCTGACAGCAAACTGTCTCCAGCTACCACTACACACACACTACATGGAACTGAGACTGTGCAGAACAATCTAGAGCCCATGTGACCTGCAATCTTATGAATCAATGCAAAATTGTCCTTGGAGCCCAAAAACAAGGTGAAGTGATGCGAAGTACATTGAAATCAATGTACTTCACATATAAATAGGCACAGAAGTGGTTGGGGAAGGCAGAGTAGTGTGAAGTGCATTGAAATCAATGACTTTGAGTGCCTCATTATGACGTGAAGTACTCTGCTTCGCATTGCAGAGTACTTCGTGAATTCTTTTTTTTTTAGTCTTTGGCAACCGGGCGCTGAGAATTGTTTGGCGGAGTGAATTTCGGCCACTTTGCCCACCTCGACTAGTAACTATGATATAGAGCTTCCTAACTGTTATATATTCAGAAGTGACAGACTGAGTGTGTGTGTGGAGGGGGGGGTACAGATTTATGTAAAAAAAATTCCTTGTCTGCAGTCCAAAACAATTTTAGTTTTACTAAATGGTTGTGATTTTTAACTGTTAAATTGTTATTTGGCGAGGTTAAACATTTTTTGTGTCTACTTTTTATTTTCCACCGGTCTTGTATGATGAAAGCTTATCCCTCTTGACTGCATATAATTATACCAAAAATGATGCAAAGGAATTATTCTTCGTTGGTGACTCTAATGTCGATTGGCATGATAAACAAAGCCACAATATAAAATATCACTTGCGGGGATTAAACCTTCACCAGGTAGTTATCATACCTGCATGCACTTATTATAAATCAGGCAGTAGCACTTCAATAGACTGGACCCTTACTACTAGAACAGATCATATTGTGCATGCCTCCACTTTACTAGATGGTTTAAATAACCATTGTCCCATAGAGTGGTTTTGTGGAGTGCACAAACTATGTCCCCTTGTATTATTCATGTATATTCATGTTCCCTGTAGGGCCTTCGTATTGATGACTTCAGGAAGTCTGTGTCTGAAAGTGACTGGATTTTTCTCCACTCGATTCCAGTCATAGACTATGTTAAATTTCATCTCAGAAGAATTTGGCTCTGTTTACAATAAGTTTGGTCCTATCAGGAAGATACGCATTTACCGAACAATAGTTACAACATCAACCCCCTACAATGGCACACGATAATATGAAATATTTATAAAATAGAAAAAAATGATACACAGCATTAGGCAACTAACAGATTTATTCAATAATAGATGGCTGGGCTGGTGTATGTACATGACGAATACATCAACAGATTTTGTTCCTTGCAATAATGTATCTGATGGCTGTGTCAGTTCTCCAAAACCTGACATGAAAGACTAGTAAAAAAAATAATATTGTCAAAACCACTACTAGAAAATATCAGTAGCGATGAATACTATGTGATGTTTTCTTTAGGAAGATTTACTTGGATGCTAATGTAAATTACATTACCCATTTAAGATGCAGTTCCTCCACTGCTTGTACACTTGAGACATTGTATACCTATATGTCTTGTATTTCTTAGTAATAAAAAGAACATTTAAAAACAAGCATTTTTCAATGCCAAATGTTCATTGTGTGTACTGGTGTCATGGGGGGAAGGGATGTTTGAAAATTGCTTCAGTGAAGTTGTTTGTGAGGTCGGGTCCCAAAAAATATATATTGAAAATTTGGGGCAAAAATATTTAAAAATGGCCAAGTTATGCCACTAATTTGAAAACCTTATTGAAATACATGGATGACTAAAACCCTATTGAAATACATTGACGCTGAAAACCCTATTGAAATACACTGAAGCGCTTACCTCAGTTCGCGGCTGGGCTTTGAAGAGTGAAGACGTGTCTGCAGTCCAAGGAAGATTAAGGTGACGGACCTCCGGTGGGTAAGTATAGGGTACTGGGGGTGTGGGGTGGTGGGTCCTAAGTGGGAGGGTAGGGCATTGGGTAACGGCTGAACGGACAACGATGGAGGGTTTTCTTTTTTACAGGGGAAAAAAATGACAAGGGACAGTTTTCTTTTTTCAGGGAGTTTGCTGAACAGATGAGGACACTGGGGGACTGGGCACCCCCAGTGTCTGTATACTGTTTGGGGTGGTTACACAGTGGACAACAATGGACGGACAGATGACACTGGGGGATTGGGCACCCCCAGTGTCTGTATACTGTTTAGGGGAGGGGGGGTTACACAGTGGACAATGATGGACGTTTTTCTTTTTTGTAAGGATAAAAAACAAGCATTTGTCAATGCTGAACATTTGATGTATTGAAAGATGTCCACCTCTGTACCTTGTTTATGCCCTTGAGGTACTTGAACGTATCTATCATGTTCCCCCGCTCCCTCCTTTCCTCCAATAAGTACATATTGAGGTCCTTTTAATCTCTCCTGATATGTTCTCTGTTGCAAGCCATGTACCATCTTGGTTGCCTTTCTGTGAACCGCCTCCACCCTGTCAATGGCCTTGCACATTTGCAGTCTCCAGATTTGCACACAGTACTGCAGGTGAGGTCTCACTAATGCATTATACAATGGCATCACCACCTCATGCCTTCTGCTAGTGATACCTCTGCCTATGCACCCCAGCATGCCACTGGTCATCCTTGTAACATTTGTGCTCTGCTGTGACACCTTTAGGTCATCAGAACTGATAACTCCTAGGTCCCTTTCTTCCTTGGTGATCATCAGCACCTCCACCCCATCCCGTAAGTCTCCCCAGGTTTCCCTCTTCTCAGGTGCATTATTTGGGCTTCTTTGCATTGAACCTCAGTTGCCACTCCTCAGATCTATTTTCAAGCCTCTCCATGTCCCTGCTCATTTTCTCCACCCCTTCTGGAGTATTCACTCCATTACAGATGTTGGTGTCATCTGCAAACAGGCAGACAGACCTTTCCTTCTAGCCCTTCCGCAATGTCTGTAATGAAGACATTGAACAGGACTGGTCCCTGGATTTTCTGCTTGAGGTACCCCACTGGTCACCCCCTCTCCCTGGATTGGATCCCATTACCACCACCCTCTACCTCCTGTCCATCAGCCAGTTTCTAACCCAGTTTATCAGCTTGTGCTCCACTGCCAGACTGCTCATCTTGTTAATCAGCCTTCTATGTTGAACGTTATGGAAGACTTTGCCGAAATCAAGGTAGGTGACATCAAATGTCCCTCCCTGATTTACTTCCTTAATAAGGCATTAGGGTTTCCTACCCTAACACCCCACCCCCACCCTGCAGAGACTGACAGACATTGGGGGTGTCCCTTTGGGTCATCGTCCGTAATGCTCACGCCATTCTATCCCCACCCTGCAGACATTGACAGGCGTTGTGGTGTGCCTTGAGGTCTTCAGCCCTAATGCTCACCCCATTCCATAACGAAATAAGCTGAGATGAGTGCAGTATAGGAGAATGGGGTGAACGTTTGGGCCAAAGACTCCAAGGCACACCCCGATGCCTGTCACTGGCTGCGGGGGGAATGGTGAAGCTTCGTGACCGCACCCCAAGGCACATGCCTGATGCCTGTCAGTCTCTACAAGGTGGGGGGTGGGGCAATACAGTTGGAAACCCTATTGCCCCAGATGTTTGCTGGTATTTTTGCTCCAAATTTTCAACATGGGCTTTTTGGGACACCACCTCATGAACAGTGGCACTGTCATTTCGTTACTCAGTCCCAAAAGGTGATTTCGCGCAGTGATTGTGCCATGCACTACAAGTGCTAAAACACATTTTGGGCAGGATGTGAAAAATTACAGTTGTACTGTTCATGAGGAGGTGTGAAAAAATGGCAATGTTGAAAACCTCGAGTGGAAATAGAAGTTACGAGCGTGCATAGAAACTGTGCAACGCACGCCTGTAATGCTGTCATTTTTTGGAATTCTTTCACCAAATTTTCAACATGGGCTTTTTGGGACCTCCCCTCATGAACAGTGGCACTGTAATTTTGTTACTCCATTCCGAAAGTTGATTTCGCACAGTGACCGCGCCATTCTGCACAACTGGTGCGAAAACACATTTCAGGCAGGATGTGAAAAATGGCAGCTGTACTTTTCATAAGGAGGTGTGAAAAAATGGCAATGTTGAAAATCTGGAGTGAAAATATTAAAAATTGGTGAGATTCTGAGCGATGGTAGAAACTACAAGCGCTCAGTAATGCAGTAATTTGGGGATTTTTTCATTAAATTTGCAACATGGGTTTTTTGGGACCCCACCAGAATAGGAGAGCACTGTCATTTCGTTACTTGGTCCCAAAAAGGTAATTCCGCGCAGCGACCTCGAAATCACCTTTCGGGACTGAGGAACGAAATGACAGCGACATGTTCATGAGGCGGGTTCCCAAGAACCCCATGTTGAACATTTGGGGCTAAAATTCCTAAAAATGGCTGACCTATCAACATAAGTTGAAACCCCCATTAAATCCCATTATATGGCTTACGTTTTATTCTTTCAGTTTGCCGGTCGGCTTTGAAGAGTGCAGATGTGTCCCGCTCCGCAGAAGATCACATCCACCAGTCTCAGAGGGGAAGGTTTTCTTCATTAGCAGGTAAAAATAAATAAATATAAATTTAGGCACACTGGGGTGGGGTCCCAGTGTGCTACAACAGTGGTGGGGAGGGGGGATGCCGACACGGGGATTGGGCACCCCGATGTCGGCTAGGGATATAGACGAGTTGGGGGGGTACATCCAACACTGGGAATGGGCATCCCAGTGTTGGCATGGGAAAGGGGAAATTGTTTAACCAGGAAAGACACACTAAGTAGTAGCGGGGAAAGGGGACATTGTTTAACAAGAAAAGATACACAAAGCTGCAGCTGAAGGCTCACATTTCAAAGGATAGAGCTGCGCACAGCATTGGATCTGTCCTTTGAAATGTTTGCCGAGATGAGCACCCTCAGCAAACCAGTGTCACCAGGACACTGCCTGCTGATTTGCTGGCCCCTGCAGCACCACTGGCCATTGGGCTGGCATTCGTCATACCTCTCTCTAGCAGCTCTCATATCAACATGTTCTTCTGCGCTTGCATGCACGATGAACATAAAAAGGAAGATATGTATTAAAGATCAGAAGCATGATTTGATTACTGAGGAGCTGATGCAGGCCATGATGGATGTGATAAATCATGTCGAAGGTATAAAAAAGGTCATACTGCAGAAAGGTTAACTGAATATAAAGGTTGCATTACCTAGATAAGCATCTGATAAGGAAGGCCAAAGCCGACTTTTGTTTAGGAAAACAATTCTCCAACTTAAACTACCAAGGTAAAAATTGAAGTTTATTAAATGGCCCTATGGGTAAATTAATTCCCCTCTATTTCATCATTACTTTTGATTCATTAATACTTTCAACCAGAGGCAATTGAACAGATCATATGACTATTACAACAGAAGTAAATAACTTTCTTTGTGGTGCAGTCCTTGTCTTGATACTGCTGATGTGGTTACAGTTGGTTTGCGTAACCCTACTGATATTAGGTTTAGTTTCGAGAGCTAACTGTTGAGGAAACACTGGGGTATCTTTGAAACTGTAAATAAAATCACATAATGGAGTGGATGACATTGATGTACAACTTCATTTTTGGTACTGGATCTGATGGTGCCTCTTAATTGTTTTGTTTAATTCTTCCCTAGTTTCTGGACAGGTTCCTGAGCTATGGAAGCAGGCAGTTGAGGTTCCCATTTTTAAGTCAGGCGACTGCACCACGGCTAAGAATTATAGACTAGTGTTGCTCAGATAGTGCTTTTGTGGATCCTACCACTATCTGTCAGATAGTGCTGGTATCCTGACTTGTATCCTGCCAGATATCCTGCCAAACACAGATACAGGATCCAGGGTCAGATAGTGATGGATCATGGTTAGGATCCAGGTATCCAAATTGGTGGGAGTCATGGTCAGATAGCACTACTATCCTACCACAGCAACTATCTGGCTAAATTGGAGGCATCTGTTGGTATCCTGATTTCTAGGATACCATCTGAGCAACACTATTATAGACCAATTTCTTTACTGGCCCAATTGTCCATGGCTCTGGAGATAATTGTGTATGACCAGGTTAAGACTGTATTTGAACTGTACTGGTGTTGTGACTCCTTACTAATGTGGCTTCCATGAGGAAATAATTGTGTATGACCAGGTTAAGACTGTATTTGAACTATACTGGTGTTGTGACTCCTTACTAATGTGGACCTGTGTCAGCATTGACTAAGATTGCTTGTTCTCTTCATCAAGCCTTGGACAATAGGGATGTGACTGGTGCACTTTTTCTGATATATGCTGAAGGCTTTCGACTTGGTTAACCACAGTCTCCTTCTGTCCAAGCTCAAGGCCCTTGGCTTTTCTGATACCACAGTGTCTTGGTTCGAAAGTTACCTCTTTAATAGATCACAGAAAGTTCTTGTAGTCCCTCAGGGCTCCATTCTTGGGCCAATATTGTTCATCATGGTTTTTAAATGATTTGTCTAATTTTATTACTTCATCTAAAAAATTTTTTTGTTGAATATGCTTCATTTGGTTTTCAAAGAATAACACACAAAAGAACATAAATCAATAAACAGTACATCAAAGTAAAAAAAAAAACAACAACCACCAACCAACAAGGAAAATAAGACAATGCTACATGCTATATCCAAGTCCTGGCTCACCCCCCCCACTCAAACCCCACCACCCTCTCTTTCCCAGAGCTCATCCCCTATGATGGGATGGGGTAATGCTCAAAATACCAAGGAATTCTGCAGATAGAAACATGAGAAGGGGACATCTACAATCCCGCAGGAAGTAACCCACTATGTCCAATAGTTTACTCTGAAGGCGGTCTCATCGCAGACCCTTTCTAAAGGAGAAAAGATCATGGTGCAATGTTTACTTGGGGCTGGTCTGTGACCAGTATAAGTGTGTGAAGCAATTCCAAGCCTCGATAATAGGAGTCTCCCTGCTGAAGGTTTTTGGCGATATGTTTCTTTACTGCTAGAGCCTGTAATAGCTCATTGTACCAGTTGTCATATGAGGGACGCCTCCCCTCAAGCCAATGTCTAAGGAGTACAACTTTAATGAAAATAGAGATAAGGGCCATTTGAGCTTTGAGCTGTTTGGTAAAGAGGGAGGAGTATTCACCTAATAAACAAATTTCAGAGGTAAAGGCCTGTTCCAACCCTAACAATTGATCCAGAACAGACCTAATCACAAGCCACAAGGGCTGAATCTTAGGACAAGTCCATAGCATATGGTAGAGGTCTCCCTCAGGGAGGCCACAGCGAGGACAGTTAGGGATGGGAGACTTACCCATTTAGAAAAGCCTGAGTGGGGTAAAGTAGAGGTCATGCAATACTCTGAATTGGGTCCATCTGTGCTTATCACATCTGAGAAAGCTATAGAGACCTCGCCAAATTAGTTGCCATTGTTGAGGGGTGTAGTCAAAGAGTCAGTTTTTGTTGCCAGTACAATCCAATCCCAGTTGGGGAGTTGGGCTCAATAGATTGCAAATAGGAATATAATCCAGCAATTGCATGGGCTTTGGAGGCAATGAGTACAAGGTTGGCCCTGGGTTCAACTGTCAGAGATTGCGATGGGCTTGGTCCGTAGAACGCTTTCAAGGCCTTCATCACTTGTAAGTACTTGAACCTATGGAACAATAGGAGTGAAAAAGTCTCCACAATGTCATTAAGAATGAGAGGGTGGCCCTCTCTGAAGAGCTGCTGCATCTGGTCACCCCACAATGAAGGGCAGAGGGCTTTTGGTATGGGGCAACCAGTGATAGGAAAGTGTGGATTTCCCCAAGACCAGCTGGGAGATGCCTTTGGACCAATCCACCTTTAAATATTGATGCAACTGCATTCATGCTTTCAAGAACCAAGCCATGAGTGGGGCTCATAAACCTGATGGGAGGCGTGCTGGGGTGAGATATAATTAGCTGTTTAGATGTAACCCCTCCTTACTACAGCGGTCTTCCTCTATATGTAGCCAGGTGGAACAATACCCAACTACAGTCTGGTCTGTCGTGGGACTACCCCATTGAAGCCA
This sequence comes from Neoceratodus forsteri, assembly GCA_016271365.2. Lineage (NCBI taxonomy): Eukaryota > Metazoa > Chordata > Ceratodontiformes > Ceratodontidae > Neoceratodus > Neoceratodus forsteri. The sequence continues at coordinate 1,065,547,666 of CM028135.1, forward strand.
TTTGGCACTATGCAGGGCAAGGTAGTAGAGAATAGGTTTGGAAGGTGGATCTCCCCTCTCTCCCTCGGCTGCGCTAACTTTATGTAGGTGTGATGGACTGCACCCCCTTTCCACTGAAACTGGTTTAGAATTCTTTGTAATTGCAGGAACCAGGACTTAGGGAGATGTATACCAGTCATGCCCAAAGGGTATAGGAGTTGCAGTAGAATGTTCATTTTAAAGATACTGGCCTGTCCCCATTAAGATATCAGAAGGGCAGCCCATCGCTGAAGATCCTGCCTGATTGCTTGGAGGAGAGGGTTCAGGTTCACCCTGCCAAGGTTAGAAAGGGAATGAGGCATCCTGATCATAAGGTATACCAGGTCCTTGGAAGAGTCATCTAAAATTCTTCTGTATGCTGACGATATTGTCCTCTATAGCACTTGATATAGCTTTGATAACGTGGCTGCTGTGATACAGAGTAATTTTATAACCATCCAGAATGGCTGTTAAGTAACGATTTACTTTTAAACGTATCTAAGACCAAGTACATGAAATTCGGCTCAAAGTATAGGATCTTGAAATCTTTCCCCAGTTTACAGATCTGTGAGCTTGACAGTACTGTCACAGAGACAGTTGAAAGTTTTAAATATTTAGGCTAATGGCTCAATCAAAGTTTTCCCTTTAGTGTTCATATTGACACATTGATTAAAACAGTACATAAGAAACTGGATCTTCTTTTTAGGGTCATGAGTTGTTTGACTACACAGTCTGAAAAAGTTTAAGTTCGCTCAGTCCATTCTGGCTTCAGTCATTGATTATAGTTTCCCTCTGTACTTGACACACTCTGATCTCTTGTTAAATAGAGAATAATGCCTGTGCAGGTACAGTATGTGTTATGAGGATTTTTCACGTACCCGAGGTGTGTGATAATCTATAAACTGCTCTCGGGGTTTGTGAGATTATCACACCGAGGGTGTGTGAAAAATGCTCTCATAACATAAACCTTGCACAGGCATTATTTTTATAATTGCTGGTGCAAGGGAGTCAATGCCAAAGTATGTCATTTAAGCAGCTATGCTGTTATTTTTGTTGCTGCTCAGTCACCTGCTCCTACACTACACCGACACACACACACACACACACACACACACACACACACACTCTGTCTCTCCTTCTCCAAAATGTTTTAACATCTCTGTCTTTTTTTTCTCACCGCAGAACCATGCCAAACAGCCAATGCCCATTCTTGATAACACTGGTTGTTTCCTGATGTTGCACCCAGAATGCAGCAGCAAACTGATTAAACAGATAAGAGATTTTTTTAAATGTAAGGGCAGAATCAACCAGATAAATATGTTTAAGAATGTCTACATTACCGGGTTTCGCAGGCAAATGATAAATGCAGGTCTTCTGAAACCTCAGCAACAGAGAAACCGCTTGAATGTTTGTTGACCAGTTTGCCCCACCCCACACATGGAGTAAGAGCCAATGAGCTGGCACACTAAAGATGATTGACACCAAATGATGTAATAACCCATTCTACAGGTTATTACAGAATTTGAACCACGGCTCTTGTCCGTGTAATAAAGGGGGGTCACCAGTAATTATAAGGAGTTAATACACTATACAATTCTGTGCATTGCTTCATTATGTCATGTTCATGGCACACACATCTCTGTATACTGTACACAAGGATTGTCTGGATCTTGTTTCATCAACATTGATGTAATATTGTTTTAATAAGTTTTTGATGCTTTTTATTTAGCAAGGTGAATTTTTCTTGTTTTGCACTAACTTCTGGATCCTCTACAGTTTGTTCAACATGGTTATCTAATGGGCACTCTATTAAGCTGCCATTATTTTTGTCAGGGCAGAGATTGCTCTTATATTGAGCAATCAAATCGTAGAATATTCTTCCCAGCTCCTGCCATAGCATTGTGGCACATCACACAAGCAGCATGATTTATGACTTGCGGATGCCGCAAGCCCCTGGTGCACCGAACATACAGTGCAGGGGAATTTCGGCATTCTTTTGGTGCTAATAGCAATTTTCCTTCAGTGTGCCAAATGCCTCAAGTTAGACCAGCTCCTGCCTGGAATAACTTGCACCATTTGTGGGACCCTTTTTACGGGGCTTGCACCAAAGCTTTGGCCCAAAACTGCCATAAACTGTGTAAAATGTCACAATTGTGCTAAATGTACTAAAATTGGGTGCAGTTGCATCAAAGGAGTTTGGTACAGTTGCGTCAAACATCGGGGCTGAGCAGGGCTTAATGCAAGCCCCACGTCAGCCTTTGAAAATCTGGCCCAATGTGTTTAGGAAGGTTTTAAAACAATACTGTACTGAAAACTCTTTAAGTACCATTTATACTCACGTATTAGCCGATCCGCATATAAGCCGAGACCCCAAACCTGAGACACATTTTTTTAAAACAACAGTGACCCGAGTATAAGCCCACCAAGAAAAATTTTTTATTCATTCAGCTGTTTGCACACTCTTTTAGCCCAAATACTGTCTCTTTACTGTTTTTCTTGTCACTCCCCTAGTAAAACATTACAGACTTTTGGGGCTTGCACACGCTGCAGTGCATGAAGCAAGCCCTCCCAAATCCCCATCCCCTGCCATCAACCAAAACCTCAGTACTCACCTCAATGATCTAGTCTGAGTTTCTAACCTGACTGTTGAATATGGGCGTACACAGTGTGGGCGCCACCTTCCTCCTTTCCAGCTGTGCTGCACTTGTTTTGTTTGTTTTATGGATGGTTGCAAACGGTGCAAATTGTCCACATTCCCTCATGGCTCGCTGTCAGGCATGAACAAGCTTCCTCCTTCACTCCACAAACTCAGTATGTGGCATGCAATGATCTGACTACTACTGCCTCCTTGCTCCACTATTACATCTCCGCCCCAGGCTTTTACATTGCCCGCAAGTAAGGCTTCCTTCACTGCCATCTCTTGCTGCCCTTCCCCACTCCTCCCTTGCTCTCAACATCCCTCTAGCTCTACTACTGCCTCTAAGCACCATAGGGCACATACAGTTCTGTTGCCGAAGCTGTTTGGAAGGGAGATTCATTTTTGTTTCTAGTTTGACTCGTGTATAAGCTGAGGTACTAAAAATTAGAATGCAAAAGTAGGTTAAAAAAACTCGGCTTATACGCGAGTGTATATGGTAAATATTTTTTCTTAAATTGTACTTTTCATGTTGGCTCGCACTTGCGCGCCAGCCAACATATTGCATTAGTAGCAGATTTGGAGGCGCGGTCACTGTTCGGCAAATGCAGGGCATGCATCAGTAGGTGCGTCCCTCATTCCCCAATAAGCCAGCACGCAGGCGCTGACACCAGGAATACATAACGTGGTGAGCACATCTAAGGAAAGGTCTGCTGCAATGAGAGCAAAGCTCATCATACGCAGTGGCACCTCCAACGTGCCTTCCCTGGTGAAACAGAGTAAACATGGTGGCACACTGTCTGCTACAGTGCTGACTTCGGGGGTTCCCAATCCCCCTGTCGGCATGCCCTGACCCAGTTTGGCATAATGCACCCCCTTATTTGTTATGTGCAGAGGGGGTGCCCAATCCCCCTCAGCTCTTGCCCCCCTCTTTGGTATGTGCCGAAGGGGATGCCCAATCCCCCATCAGCTAGCACCCCCAAAACACTCAGGTGGCACGCTGGGAGTTCACCCCAGTGTGCCAAATGCCTCTGTAAACAAAAAAAAAGTTCCACAATGTTTTTTTTAACCTGTAAAAGAAGAAAACGGTCCCTCGCAGTCTGTCCAGCTCCCTGACCCAACCTGCACCCACCCTGTGCGCACCCTGCCTCCCCACACTCCCCCTCACCCCATACTTACCTCTGGAGCCCGGCACGACGATCTTCGGTGGACCGGGAACATGTCTGCACTCTTCAAAGCCGACCGCGAACTGAAGAAATGCCGGTAAGCTGTATAATGGCATAAATAGTTTTTTTTCAACTTTGGTGCATATCTCTGGCATTTTTGGGAATTTTTGCACCAAATTTTCAACAGGGGGTTATTGGGGCCCCTCCTCATGAATTCAGTCACTAACATGACATTATTCGGTCCTGAAAGGTGATTTCACACTCACTGCACGGAATCACCTTTCGAAACCAAGTAATGAAACAAAAGTGCCACTGTTCATGAGGGGGTTCTCAAAAAGCCTATGTTGCAAATTTGGTGAAAAAATCTGAAAAATGACTTTTAAGAGCGTGCGTTGCACTGTTTCCATGCACACTCGTAACTTCGTGAATTTGTAATATTTTCACTCCAGATTTTCCAAATTGGCATTTTTCAACACCTCCTTATGAACAGTACAGCTGTCATTTTACATATCCTGGCAGAAATGTGTTTTCGCATGTCCGGTGCAGAATAGCATGGTCGCTGTGCAAAATCAGTTTTTGGGACAGTTTGAGAAAATGACAGTGACATTGTTCATGAGCAGAGGTCCTAAAATTCCTATGTTGAAAATTTGGTGATGAAAGTCCATAAAATGACTGTGTTACAAGCGTGTGTTGCGCTGTTTCCGCGCACCCTTGTAACTTCCCAAATTTGCAATTTTTTCATGGCAGATTTTCAACACTGGCATTCTTCCAAGCCTCCTTATGAACAGTACAGCTGTCATTTTTCACAGCCTGCCCAAAATGTGTTTCCGCACCTGTGGCGCACAATGGCATGATCGCTGTGGGTAATCAACTTTTGGGACAGATTAATAAAATCACAGCACCACTGTTCATGAGGGGAGTTCCCAAAATGCCTATGTTGAAAATGTGGCTAAAAACATCCCTTAAAGAATTGCATTACAGATGTGTGTTGCGCAGTTTCTATGCATGCTCATGACTTCAATGTTTCATATTTTCACTCCAGATTTTCAACGTTCCCATTTTTTTACGCCTCCTCATGAACAATACAGTTGTCATTTTCCACATCCTGCCCAAAATGTGTTTCATCCCTGTGTCGCCAAATGGCATAGCCACTGTACAAAACTACCTTTCAGCTAACAAACTGATTATGCCGCTTGTCATGAGGTGGGGTCACAAAAAGCCTAAGTTGAAAATTTGGAGTGAAAACACCAACAAATGCCTACAATGTTATGGTTTCCAACTGTAACACCCCACCCTGTAGAGACTGCCAGGCGTCAGGGGTTTGACTTGGGATCATTGCTTGTAATGCTCATGCTATTCCACCTCCACCCTTACCCTGCAGCCAGTGAAAGGCATCGAGGCGTGCCTTGGAGTGTTCACCCCTAATGTTCACCCCATTCTCCTATACTGCACCTGTCTCAGCATATTTCCTTATGGAATGGGGTAAGTATAAGGCCCAAAGACCCCAAAGCACACCACAACACTTGTCAGTGTCTACAGGGTAGGGTGAGGCCCATTCTCCTATACTGCACCCGTCTCAGTGTATTTCCTTATGGAATGGGGTAAGTATAAGGCCCAAAGACTCCAAAGCACACCACGACACTTGTCAGTGTCTACAGGGTAAGGTGAGGAAAAATGGCATGAGCGTTATAGCTGAGGCCCCAAAGACACACCCCAGCACCTGTCAGTCTCTGTAGGGTGGAGGTGGGTTTGACATCAGTTCCATACTTCACTGCCATTCCTATTATGTGTCTCTAACTCCTGCACACTACCAATGTCAATGCCAGCGAGACAACATTCGGCATTGACAAAACGCTTGTTGTGCATTTACTATTAACTGTACTGTTGTTTGCACTTTCAGGTCCCGTTTGAAAATGGGCATGTAATAGAAACATAGACTTTGACTACAGATAAGGACCACTAGGCCCATCTAGTCTGCCCATTTCCCTACCTATATGATAGGCCGCAGATCCTAGTTAACCAATAGCCTATTTCTTCCTACCCCCCACAAGAATTGCCTTATGTCTGTCCCATGCATTCTTGAAATCTCCCACAGTTTTAGACCCCACAACCTCCTCAGGAAGGCTGTTCCATGCATCCACTACCCTCTCTGTGAAATAATACTTCCTCACATTGCCCCTGAACCGCCCTCCTTCTATCTTTAAATTGTGTCCCCTTGTTCTTGTAAGTCTCTTTTTCTGAAAGATGCTACCCTCTTGGACTTTGTTGATTCCACTGAGGTACTTAAAAGTTTCTATCATGTCCCCCCCTCTCCTTCTTTCCTCAAGGGTATACATTAAGCTCCTTTAGTCTCTCCTCATACGCTTCTCTTGCAGACCCTGCACCATTTTAGTTGCCCTCCTCTGGACTACCTCTATCCTGTCTATGTCCTTGCGGAGATGAGGTCTCCAGAACTGGACACAGTACTCCAGATGGGGTCTCACCAACTGTCTGTACAGAGGGATAACAACTTCCTGTTTTCTGCTGCTGATGCCTCTCCCTATACATCCCAGTATACCCCCAGCCCTCCCTACTGCCTTCTCACATTGAGAATGCCCTTGGGGCTACCCAATCAGCAAATTTTAAATTAAAATAAGTAAATGTATCAGAGCATAATGAATATATTAATACATAAGTTGTCATGTGTTAATTCATAAGCTATCATATACCAGTACATATTGCATGTATCAACACACAAGTTGTCATGTTAATTCATAAGCTATCATAAATCAGTACATATTGCATGTATCAATACATAAGCTATGGGGCCCTATGCATGATGCCAACACGCTGCATAAACTGGGTGCATTGGCAGTGATATGCATGAATGCTGCACAGCGGGGTCCCATGGACCCCATGTGGCATTCACAAACTGGGCACAAGACAGTAGTGCACTTGATCCCCTGGCCGTGTGGACAGCAACACACTGGGGGATGGGCGAGGGGCATGCCGGGGGGGTGGGCTGGCACTATGCGCCAGTCACAAAGGAGTATAGTTCTATCTACGGGGGGGGTGAAGTGCAGAGCAGGTTACAGCATCAGGGACCCTGCTGTAACACAATGCACACCCCCACAGACTTCACCCGCCGGATGCAGCAGGACCTGGAAGCAAGCCTCTGTGCCACCCCAGCCCACAATGCAGACAGGGAGGGCAGGGGCAGCTGATCAGGCAAGTGCCCTCACAACGCAGCACACATGGTCCATCATTGCAGATCCACACCTAGGCGGTGCACCCATCCTGCCAGTCTCTGACCTTCCAAACACCCCACAACAACACATGCCACCCAGCCCCCATATGGTCCAATGCCCACTGCCCCAACACAAGGCAGCCCCCCACCAGACCCAGCATCACAGGACCACCCTCACCCACCATGGTATCAACAACCTCCTCCCCACCCCTGTACCTGCCTGTTGGTGCCGCAGCCAAGAGCAGGCAGTGGTGAAGCCCTCAATGTGGGTGTGTGGGGTACCGGTGCAGACCACAGACCCTAAGAATTGGGACACTTGTGCATGTGTGTGTGTGTGGGACAGAACCTGCAAACCATGGGGCTCAGTGGCACCGGGTACGGGGTCAGGGTCTTTGGGAGAATGCAACTGCGGGGTTCAGGCACAGCTGTGCTGGGGGGGCAGCCTGAAGGACAGGGATGGGATTCCACTGCTGGGGGGCTGCTGGTGTGCCAGGAGGGTGCCTTGCAGAAAAGGCTGGTGCAGGAGTCCACAAGATGACGGGACCATGCCGTATGGATTCGGGTATCTGCAGTAGGCATTCACGCACCCAGACCCATGCTGTAGCAGAAGGGATCCACTGCCAATTGGATGACTGGCTGGGTTCATGACTCCACCTGTGGCCACTCTGCATAGATCTGCATGCCAGGAGGGGCAGAGCTGTGGACAGAGGATGGCCCTGCCATAACACACTGCATACCCCCACAGACTTCACCCGCTGGACGCAGCAGGACCTGGAAGCAAGCCTCTGTGCCACCGCAGCCCACAATGCAGACAGGGAGGGCAGGGGCAGCTGATCAGTCAAGTGCCCTCACAACGCAGCACACATGGGCCATCATTGCAGATCCGCACCTAGGCGGTGCACCCATCCTGCCAGTCTCTGACCTTCCAAACACCCCACAACAACACATGCCACCCAGCCCCCATATGGTCCAATGCCCACTGCCCCAACACAAGGCAGCCCCCACCAGACCCAGCATCACGGGACCCCCCTTCCCTACCATGGTGCCAACAACCTCCTCCCCACCCCTGTGCCTGCCTGTTGGTGCCGTGGCCAAGAAGAGGCAGCGGTGAAGCCCTCCTTATGCTTCCTCGACCACCGGCCAACCAAGTGATGCTGGGAGTGTGCCCCTATAAATAGGCAGCGCGCTCCTGGCATCACTTGGCTGGCCAGCAGTTGAGAAGGTGTGAGGAGGGCTGTGCCGCTGGCCGTTCCTGGCCACAGCACCAACGTGCATGTACAGGGGTGGGTAGGGAGATTGTTAGTGCTGTGGTGGATGGGGTTACACTGGCCAACAATGTCGGCGCGTGGGGTACCAAGGGCAGACCACAGACCCTTAGGATTGGGACACGGTGTGTGTGTGTGTGTGTGTGTGTGTGTGTGTGTGTGTGTGTGTGACAGAACCTGACAAACCATGGGGCTCAGTGGCACCGGGTATGGGGTCGGGTTTGGGAGAATGCAACTGCTGGGTTCGGGCACAGCTGTGCTGGGGGGCAGCCTGCAGGACAGGGGTGGGGTTCCACTACCCGGGGGCCGTTGGTGTGCCAGGAGGGCACCTTGCAGAGAAGGCTTGTGCGGGGCCCACAAGATGATGGGACCATGCCGTATGGGTTCTGGTGTCTGCAGCAGGCATTCATGCACCCGGACCCATGCTGTAGCAGAAGGCATCCACTGCCGATTGGATGACTGACAGGGTTTGTGACTCCACCTGTGGCCACCCTGCATGGACCTGTGTGCTGGGATGGGTGGAGCTGTGGACAGAGGGTGTCCATTAGTGAATAATGGCTGGTGCGCACCTGTCCACATGAGTGGAGGTGCGCAGGTGGGTTATGCACTTTTGGCATGTAACTTATGCCCATTAGTGCATAGGGGCCATGATGTGTAAATGTGTAAATGTGCAAGATATAATGAGTAATACATAGGTTATCATGTGCTAATTCATCCACTATCATGTATCATAGACTCTGATGGCAGATAAGGACCACTTAGGCCACTCAGTCTGTCCATATCTTCTCCCCTGCCTATACTGACACCGAAGACCCTACTTGATCTCCGGCTACCTCCCCCTCCCCTTGTTTTCCACTAAGATTCCCTTATGTCTACACCATGCATTCTTGAATCACACCACTGTTTTTGCCCCACCAACTTCACAGAAAGACTGTTTCAGGCATCTACCACTCTTTCAGTAAAGAAGTATTTCCTCACATTTCTCTTGAATTTGCTTCCTTCCGGCTTCATTGTATGCCCCTTGTTCTTGTGCATCTTTCCCTCTGAAAAGTACTTCTTTCCTGTACCTTATTTACCCTAGGGAGGTATTAGTATGTCTTTATTATACCTCCTCTCTCCCTCCTCTGTACCACGGTGCACATATTGAGGTCCTTCAGTCTCTCGTCGTAGGGCTTTTGATGCAGACCCTCTACCATTTATGTTGCCCTTAGAGCTTGGCGGAATCTGCAGATTCCAAATTTCCAGAAATGTGAAATTTCACAAATTTCACAGAATCTTCTTAAATTCTGACTGTGGTGAAATCTGAATCTTCTGAATGTGTCTGGTGAATTTTCATCCCGTTCTGCAAGCTATTTTGGCTGAACTGCAGAGTAAGAGGCATGAACTGCTGAATGCTAGCTCTTAGGAATTTCATTTCACAGTTTAATATGTCAATACATGCAATCATTCCACAGTTCAGAGATCAGTTCAGTGGACTTCTTTCCACAAGTATAATACTTTAATCCACAATTCATACATTCATTCTGCCGTTCAGTGAGTCACTGAATGGCGGAATGAATGTCCAAATTCGGCTTCAGATTAAGATATTAAAGGAGAACTTCTGTGGGTTCAGTCTGTTCTGTGCTGTTAGCTATTGTGTATAATCATTCTTTTAAGTGCTATCATTAGTATGCCATTTCACACACTTTTTGTTTTTAGATTTAAGAATTCTGGATCAAGCACACTGCCAACATTCATATTGGACTGGTAACACGTTGGTAGTGATGCACATCGTGTACCACTGCTATGTAGTTTGAATCAAACATTCATTTGTTTATTTATGTAATCATTCAGTCATGAATAAAATGTAATGTATATGATGTTTATAAACATTTAAATGTTGCTTTATTCATTTCTATGCTAAAATATTTGCATCTCCTCTTAAAATTTAAGACTGCCACTGTGTTGTTCACTCTTCATTTGTTTCGGCTTGGTCATGTGGACGTGCTCATCGCGGACTGTCACTGGTTTTGCAGCACAGTTTTCTGCCCAAATAATCACTGTACATTATAAAGCTAATCCAGCTCTTTTAAAACAATGGTTTGTATTTTTAAATGTTATTGAATACAGATCGAGTCAGTTCCGTACGGAACAGTGACTGTTTAAAACTATTAATGATGCACCTTTGCAGATGCATTTTAATAATTTCACACTATTTTGTCATCTTTCATAGCACCTTCTATATGCATTGATGAAATGTAGACATAAAAAAGATTTGGGGCAGAATTCTCAAAGAACAGCAAAAATTCCACAGCTGCGGGGAAAAAGGCTTGCGGCACTGTGGAAATGCAGTTGTGCGATATTCTTAAAGAAAATCCTGCAGCTGAGGGAAATCCACAAAATGTCCGACAGCTAGAGTATTCCAGCAGCTGCAGGAATCCCACAAGTGCTGCGACTCCACAGCTGCAGAAATGGCTGAGGAGGCACAGCAATAGTAAATCCATGCAGCTGAAGCAGCAGCCATTAACATTGCTGCCACTGTACTAGGCTGACAGCACCCACAAGGATACCTGCAACCAGTCCCTCAACTGGGACCACTGCAGCACCATAGGTACCAGCAATACCATGGCACTACAGTGGCCGACAGTCACTGCTGGTCGTCCCTCCCTGGGGTGATCCTGTTGCCTGCGGGGGTGGCACTCGTGCAGGCTGGTCATGCTCTTCTGCCTGTGGGGATCCATCATGGGCTGCACTGGGTCTGGTGGTTGTTCCTGTTGCCATACTGTATCATGGCAATGTGTGCTTTTGTTGCTGTAACATCAGCCACTGCTATACTATCTGGGATGCTATTACATAGAAACATAGACTTTGATGGCAGATAAGGACCGCTTGACCCACCTAGTCTGCCCATTTCCCTACCTACAGGATAAACTGCAGATCCTATTTAACCAACAGCCTATTTCTTCCTACACCCCACAATAATTGCCTTATGTCAGTTCCATGCATTCTTGAATTCTCCCACAGTTTTAGACCCCAAAACCTCCTCAGGAAGGCTGTTTCATGCATCCACTACCCTCTCTGTGAAATGATACTTCCTCACATCGTTCCTGAGCCATCCCCCCTCTATCTTCAAATTGTGTCCCCTTGTTCTTGCACAACTCTTTTTCTAAAAGATGCTACCCTCTTGGACTTTGTTGATTCCACTGAGGTACTTAAAAGTTTCTATCATGTCCCTCCACTCCTTCCTTTCCTCAAGGGTATACATATTAAGCTCTTTTAGTCTCTCCTGGTATGGCTTCTCTTGCAGACCCTGCACCATTTTAGTTGCCCTCCTCTGGAATGCCTCCATCCTGTCTATGTCCTTGTGGAGATGGGGTCTCCAGAACTAGATGCAGTACTCCAGATGGGGTCTCACCAACCGTCTGTACAGAGGGATAACAACTTCCTATTTTATACTGGTGATGCCTCTTCCTATACATCCCAGTATCCCCCCAGTCCTCCCTACTGCCTTCTCACATTGCTTGCTTACCTTAAGGTCATCTGATATGATTATCCCCAGGTCCCTTTCCATTTTTGTTGTTGTTACTACCTTTCCCCCATTGTGTAATCTTCCCCTGGATTTTTGTTTCCCAGGTGCATTATTTTACACTTCTTTGCATTGAATCCAAGCTGTCATACGTCTGACCATTCCTCCAACCTTACCAAGTCCCTTCTCATCCTTTCCACGCCTCCTTGTGTATCAACCCTATTGCAGATCTTTGTGTCATCTGCAAAGAGGCATACTTTTCCTTCCAGTCCCTCTGCAATGTCACTTATAAAGACATTAAAAAGGACTGGACCCAGTACTGAACCCTGTGGTACCCCACTACTAACCCCTATTTCTTCAGAGTGGACTCCATTTACAATTACCTTCTGTGTCCTGTTGTCCAGCCAATGTTTTAACCAGGCTACCACCCTGGGACCCACTCCCAGACTGGTTAATTTGACTATTAATCTTTTGTGTGAGACTGTGTCAAATGCCTTGCTAAAGTCTAGGTATACCATGTCCACAGCCCCTCCCTGGTCTACTACTTTGGTCACCCAGTCAAAGAAATCAATTAGATTTGTCTGACATGATCTTCCTGCTGTGAACCCATGCTGCCTTGGGTCCTGTGCCCCACTGGCCTCTAGGTACTCAACAATTCTTTCCTTCAGACGTGATTCCATCACTTTCCCTACCACAGAGATCAAACTGACAGGTCTGTAGTTTTCTGCCTCTGTCTTGCTCCCACTTTTGTGAAGGGATATCACATCTGCCTTCCTCCAGTCCTCAGGTACCGCACTATCCTCCCATGATTTATTAAAAGGGGTAGTCAGTGGTGTCACTAGTTCTCTCCTTAATTCTTTTAGAATTCTGGGGTGAATTCCATCAGGCCCCATTGCTTTGTCCACCTTCAGTTTTAGGAGTTCTTTCAGAACCCTTTCTTCTGTGAAAGGACTGGGATCGACCCCCTATCCAGAGTGCTTCTGTTAATGGATTGGCACCTCCCCTCCTCTTTTTGTGAATACTGAGCAGAAGTATTCATTCAGTATCCCTGCTTTTCACTGTCCCTCTGCCCACCCACCGTCCATTCTATTCAGCTTCACTATCCCTCCCTTTGTCTTTCTATGCTCCTGATGTACCTATAAAGGTTTTATCCCCCTTCTTAACTGAGTTGGCTATCTTTTCCTCAGTTTGGGCCTTTGCTATTCTGACTACCCTCCCTGCTTCCTTCTGCCTTAACTGGTACAGTTCTCTGTCCTGCTCCTTCTGTGTTTCCTTATACTTCCTAAATGCTATCTTTTTCTCCCTAACCTTCACCGCCACCTCTTTTGAGAACAATAGAGGCTTTTTCTTTCATTTTGATTTGTTTATTTGCTTCACACAAAGGCTTGTTGCCTCTGTGATGGCAGTTTTGATGTTTCTCCATTGTTACTCCACCCCTCCTTCTAGCCTATTTGCTAGTGCTTTTTTAAGGCACTCTCCCATCTTGCCAAAGTCAGCCCTCCTGAAGTCCAGAACCCTCACTTTTGAATGGTTTGACTCTGCAGCTGAATTTTTCGTGAACCACACTGTTTGGTGGTCACTTGTTCCCAGATGGCTACCCACTTCTAGATCTGAGATCCTCTCACCGTCCCCATTTGAGAATACGAGGTCTAAGATTGCTCCCTCATGAGTGGGTTCCAAAACTAGCTGTCTGAGGCATGCCACCTGAAGGGCATCGAGAATGGCCCTGCTTTGGGGTGTGGCTGCAGCCATGGTGCTCCAGTTAACATCTGGCATATTAAGGTCCCCCATCAACAGTATCTCCCTTTTCTCTGCCATCCTAAGGATGCCTTCTATCATATCCTTGTCCATTCCCTCCCCCTGACATGGGGGTCTGTACACAACCCCTGTGCAGATTATGGTGCCATTTTCAGTCTCTAATGTGACCCACAGTCACCTCCACCTTAATTGATTCCAATTGTTGGGGCACTACTGCAGTTTGCTGAGGGAGAGTTACACCTCATCCCACTGTGTGTAACATTTTTTTCGCAACTGCGGGAAAAAAAATGGCTGAGAATAGCCTAGCAGGAGCTGTGCCTTACTTATTTTACACCTTGTTTTCTTCAGGGACTTCTGCAGCTGCACTTTTTTCCACAGTCTGTAGTGTTTTTTTCCGCAGCTGCGGAGGTTTTTGTGAATAGCACTAGAGCAATCTCCCTTATTTTCCATAGCTACGGCAGTTTGGGGGACTTAGGGAAGGTTTTGCACCTTCTGAAAGCTTTGTGAATCCAGCCCTTGATCTTTCTATGCACATATGTTGATATTTTCTGTCATGTTTGTCCGGGGGGGGGGGGCAGAAGCTAGTTGTCCACAACAGTGTAAGGCACCGAGTAAATATCAATGTGGCTGACTTCCTTCTAACATGTTCTAGCTATGCTATAGCATTACAGGATTTGTGTCATTAGTTCCATTCACTTCAGAATGAATACTAGGTCCATGAAGTCTGAACTACTCCAAGCATTACATACACATTGCTTGGATTAGTGAGTGGATAACAGCACAGGTTAGCTAGCCTGGGGCAGAATCTGAGGAAGAGATTTCAAGTGAGAATGAGTGAGATAGTGTTTATTCCAGCCACACTGATATTTCTATGATATGTTTCCCTTTTCTTATTTTTTGTTGATGCATTTCGATAAGCATGTTAACAGATGTGCAGTGAGCGGTTACAGAGTCTGATTGTTTCCGTGTCATTACGTCTTTCTGGCAGAACATTTTCTAATTTCACTTATACCCGGACTTAGTAATATCTGCATCCAGCTTCACGGAAAACATTAACTACGATGTAAAATTTATACTTATAACGCTGCTGGAGCATTAATATAAAACCAATAAAGTTATGTTCTAATTTAGATAATGGGTTATATTCGTGCTCCCCTTTTGTTAGCATTCAGCTGTAGTGTGTACACCATTTTGTGACCATATAGCCATTACTTCATCATCTTCCTCCTCCACTTCTGTCTTGGCATCATGCATATCAGTGCCAGAGGGGAGGATCTGGCTGCAGTGAAATAATGCAGTTATCCTGCTTATGTGTCTCATTACAGGCCCAGAGCAGAGGGGAGAGTGGCACCTCCTACAATTTATGTTTAAAGTGCAGAAAGAAAAAATGCCTCCATATACTCAGGAATATTTTACAGTAAGGAAACAAGAGAAAGCTCAAGGTCTGCTTATGGTTTAGAATATATAATTCCAAAATATGGTTTAAAAATATAGGTGGGTCAGCGGTTTGGTATAGGGGACCAGTGTTGTGGAACTCTGCGCCTATTTCTCTGTGCAATGCAAACTGAACTATAGATATGGCACCAA
Source organism: Neoceratodus forsteri (assembly GCA_016271365.2). Classification (NCBI taxonomy): domain Eukaryota; kingdom Metazoa; phylum Chordata; order Ceratodontiformes; family Ceratodontidae; genus Neoceratodus; species Neoceratodus forsteri. The sequence goes on from CM028135.1 coordinate 1,065,562,826, forward strand.
TAAAAAGATGGTATTACAGTAAATCAATAATGCCTTTGCATTGCTGCAGGGAGTAGCTCAGTATTTAAAGAGATATATTCTATATTTTAAATTTGTTGAATTTGTATATTTTGATTGTCTTGTAGGTTGTATGTATGATGTATTTGCAGTGTGTTTGTATTTTGTGATATATGTTGAAATGTTGTATGTATTGTACTTACTGTAATTTACATGTGTAATATTATGTGTATAAAAATAGGACCTCCTTGGAAATGAGCCTTACCTCAATGGAGCTTGTTCCAGCTATCCTTTTCATATACATTTTATGAATAAAAATCATTGCTACTACTACAGAGCAAGCTGTGCATGTTTCCCTCCTGTCCTTTTTAAGCCCCCTACCATACACTCAGTGCACATCAGAGCTGCCAGCTATCTGGGAATGGTGTCAAATAGCCCTTCACCCACCCCCTACCCCCCTATCAAACTGCCACTATGTTATATTAATTTCAGTGACATACATTTGTCCCTCCCCACTCCCAAACTGTCTAACTGGTGTGGTACCCTTGTGTCATTTGATATTGTGATTAGTAGGGGATGGGAGGGAGGTAAGCTGGACACTAGAGAAACTGATGTAAGATACTGTAGTGATGGCTATGGTGTGGGAGTGGACAACGGATCTTGTTAACTTTTAGTGATTATAGTGTCAGGGCAGTTAGGGTTGGTATATGTTTTACTTTACCTGCACTGTATGTATATCACACTTGCACTTTTCTAGTCACACCGAAACCCAACTCTTTGTTATTCCATATGATTATTTTATCTGCTGTACAGTTTTTTTCATTTTTATTTTTCCTTTTTTTATTCCTGGGTTTGTACTTATGCACTGTATGTATTCACGACTGTTGCCACTTTGTGGCCCGCGTCACGCCTGAAAATGGTCAACCAGACCAGCGCACCTACCCAGTTACCAAAGAAACACATAAATAAATAAATAAATAAATAAATAAATAAATAAATAAATAAATATGGACCACTGGACAACAGGCTCTGATGGCAGGCAATGTTTTGCAGCTGTTGTACATCTACCTGATTGAATCACCAGAAGGTTAAACAAAGTAGTCTGTGTACCACTAAAAGCATGTGCAATACCCGAGTGCCTATCAAGAAACAGATGCGTTGGTGGGCAAAAATGAAAACAAAAAAAAACAAAAGGAAAACAGCTTTAAAAGCTAATATATTTGCAGATCACAGGGCCTATACATAGCCATATTGTAATGGATGCACGGCGCACAACAGGCACATGTAATGGCATACGACCCACACATGCACATGCCATGGCCATGTGGCATGCACGTAAAGTGGAAAGAGGTGTGCGAATGCAAGTTAAGTGACTTGCTCATGGTCACACAGTAGGCAAGTGGTGGCTGTGGGTTTCAAACCTAGCTCTCCAGGTTTGCATCTCAAGGCTTTTAACCACTATACTGTTCTGCCTCCCTGCCTCAGCCTGTGCATGGTGGCATTACTACACAGAGGCTGAGGGGTGTGGTCACATAAAAGCATGTGCATATCATTCAATGAATCAATCAATCAATCTTTATCAAGGCGCCTGTACATTGCATCATAAAACAATAAATAATTAAAACAATATTAAAATAGACTTGACAACGGCATTCAAAAATCATTATATGCTAGGCTAAAAAGATAAGTTTTTAAAGCCTCCTTAAAACTTTGGACAGTCGGACAATCACGCACCTGACGAGGTAGAGAATTCCATAGGGTTGGGGCCATAAAACTAAAAGATCTGGCCCCTGAAGTTTTTAAGCGAACCCTGGGAATCTCTAGCAATTCCTCGTCAGTGGATTGGAGAGAGCGGGAGGGACAGTAGGGACAAAGGAGATCTTTCAGGTAGCCAGGTCCCTGGTCGTGTAGGGCCTTATAGGTCAGCAAGCTGACCTTGAAGGTGATTCGCCAGCAAATTCACAGCCAGTGCAGTCTGCAGAGCACAGGCGTTATATGACTGGACCTAGAAAAGCCAGTCAGTAGCCTGGCTGCCACATTCTGCACTAGCTGCAAGCGGTGAACCTCAACCCCCAGTAGCCCAAGATAAAGGGCATTGCAGTAGTCAAGGCGGGAGGTAACGAAAGCGTGGACCAAGGTAGAAAGATCGTCAGGAGGAACCAGATGCTTCACCCGGGCAATGTTCCTCAGACAGTAAAAAGAGGTTTTGCAACTGCTGACACCTGAGATTTAAGTGTCAAGCAGTCATCAAACACAACGCCCAGGTTCACACATATGCTTATGCATGATGTGTAATACATTGTCCAGTCATGTGGGACTGTGGGCACAGCACAATGCCATGTAGAGGACTGCCATAAACTGCATGTGCAAAGGGCCGGCATACAGGGCATACAGTGTGCCGGACAAGCCGCAGGGACTGTAAGAGGCATAGACAGGGGTCATAATGGACCATCACTGCCGAAGACCTTTAGTGCCACAGATGACCAAGACCAGTGAGGTATCAAGGACCCAGTGCAAGATATCCCAGAATGCAGCACCAACATGTACATACAGTAAAACTTTAAGGGATGTAGGAACAGCGCCCCCATACACAGGTGGACCTGCCTCCCCAGCACAGTACAGGCACAGCGTTTACAGAACACGGCACACAGTGCCCCACTTGCACAGCCACCTGTCCCTGTACATGACCCATGGCAGGTGTCCCCCATACACCACAACCACCATGAACCTGTCAATCATGGCTAGAGGCATGCAACCGCTGACCGGAACAGTGCACAGACACAGGACATAAATGTTGAACAAACATTTAATATAATTCATTGTTCATGCATAATACATAGGGCCAAAGCGTCCACAATGTAAAAATTAATTTCGCTCATCAGGGCTGCTGAATTATATACTGGGCACAATTATAAAGAGAAAATGCAAATTGTCAATCTCCTGATATAATATGGTGTTCTCAGCTAACTGCTCCCCTTACAAACGCCCATCACTCATTATGGTTCCTTGTGGGAAAAAAAATTCTAACAAATGATAGGAGGCTGACTGACAGCAGGGACATCCATTTCTGAAATGACAGCATTAGAATCATTCTTCTGATGAGCTCAAACTGGTATGGAATGATTGTGATACAAGGTACCAAACAAGAAAATTCAACTCAGTTCTCCTTTAAACTACAGAAAGAAATTCCACAGAACTGATGACTGAGTGATCTGTTGTGAGGAATTTCTTTCTGTAGTTTAATACATTAATCAGCAATCCATGCATTCATTCCACTGTCCTAAGCCAAAATTTCTACAAAAGTTGCCAAAGTGCATTCCAAAATGTAGGAAAGCGAAATTCCAACTTTTGTAGTAATTCCGCTGGGAGAATTTTATTTTTGCACAGCTCTAGTTGCCCTCCTCTGGACAGCTTCCACTATGTCTATGTCCTTCCTGAGATGTGGTCTCCAGAGCTAGATACAGTACTCCAGGTGGGGGTCTCACCAGTGATCTATACAGTGGCAATACCATCTCCATCTTGCAGGTGATACCCCTCCCTATACACCCCAACATCCCACTGGTCCTACCAACGGCCTTGTTGCACTGTCTCACCACCTTGAGGTCATCAGGTATGTTTACTCACAGGTCCCTTTCCTGTTTGATGAATGCCAATGCCTCTTCCCCCCACTTTGTACTTAGCCTCTGGCTTTCTGTGCCCTAAGTGCATGATTTTGCACTTTTTCGCACTGAAACCCAGCCGCCATGCTCTTGACCACTCTTCGAGTTTTCTCAGGTCTCTAAACATTCTTTCCACCCCTTTTGGAATGTCCACCCTATTGCAAATATTGGTGTCATCCACAAAGAGGCATGCCTTCCCTTCCAGCTAATCTGCAATGTCACTTATCAAGACATTAAAGAGGATTGGTCCCAGTACTTAGTCCTGAGGTACCCCACTGGTCACCCTCCCTTTCCCAGAGTGAACTCTGTTTATCATCACCTTCTGCCATCTATCCTTTAACCAATTTCCTACCCAGTTTCCCACCTTAGGATACATCCTTGAGCTGCCCAGTTTCTTTACGAATCTCATATGTTGAATGGTATTGAAAGCTTTATTGAAATCTAAGTAGGCCATATCCACCACCCATCCTGATCTATTTCCCTGGTCACCCAGTCAAAGAAATCTATCAGACTGGTCTGACATGACCTGCTTCCCATTCATCTCTATTGCCTTGGGTCTTGAAACCAGCTGGATTCAAGACATTCCACAAGAGACTCTAATAACTTCCCCAACACCAGTCTCAGGCTGACTGGTCTGTAGTTGCCAGCCGCCCTCCCTGTTGCCACTTTATGAAGCTTGATTACATCTTCACTCCACCAGTCCCCCAGAACTACTCCCGTTTCCCGTGAATTGTTGAATAGGGCTGTTGGAGGTACAGCCAGTCCCTCCCTGAGTTCCATCAATACCCTTGGGCCATACCCCATCTGTCCCCATAGCTTTGTCTGCTTTCACATGTTAGGGGTACTTTAAAATTACAGGGGTTAATCTTATTTTTATTAATGTGTCAGATTTCTTAGTTTCTTTGGGAATGGGAACATTTTCTGTGACCCTTAGCCCGTACTGATATTGAACTGTAGGATATATGTAAATGTATTTACTTCTTGTAAATTGTTAACAAGGGATTAGTTGGCCTATGACACTGTGATGGTCTGTGTTTTTAACTTTGTATATATATTATAGTGGTGTGATAGCACCACTGTAGTTAGGGTTGAGTACTTTGTTTAATGTTAAACTCCAATATTTGCTCTTTAATAACTTTGCAACCATTCAACAGATTAGCATGACATTTTGCACGTGCAGTCTCATTGGGTAGCTCTCCAAATGTGCTAAGTTTGATTCTGGTTGGATGTGCAGATTCTAAGACCCAGTTAATGCAAAAAGTGAATTTTGAGGGTGTTTTTTTTAGCTGTTTAGTGTGTTTTCTGGTGACACCTGTAGTGCACAGATGGTCCGGAATTTTGGTCTGACATTTTCAGGGTAGAAAAGGGCTGGCCTACAGATGTTTCTTTTGCTGGTTTGGCGAAAAAAGTATTAATTGGTTACAAAGTTATTACATTTTAAAATGTTGGTCCTGAGCATGCTCAGTAGCACTTCAAGATAGAGGCTTTTTTTGTTAGTAGTTTCTGCCTGCTTTTTCCACCGTTTTCTCCCTGAGATCCCGGGACCCTGGCAGACACGAATGTGTATGCATGTGGAGTCACGCACACACGCCCGGTAATGGCTCGGCCCCTTCTGCCCCACCCCTGGCTATCACCAGGCTCCCTGTTGCCCGAACTGCCACCTATCCTCTACCAGATGGCAGCCAAGGGCCAGGGAAACCCCTTATCCCTCCCCGGGAGAGGAGAGCCATCTCATGGCAGCTTAATTCCACTCCTCCCCCTGCAAAACCCCCAATAACCCAGGCTTGTTCCTGAACCCAGGTCAATTGCCTAGCGTGAGGTGTGGCGTTTAGCACCTCAACCCTCAGCACCACTGGGTCAGCTTCAAGACAGAGGTTTGAAATGAAAAATGAATCATTTTTCATTTTGACATCATCCTTTTCATAAGGGGAAAATCCTTTTTCCTTTCCCGCCATCTTGTTTTCCATAAAAATTAAAATTTTAAAAACACAAAAATGACATTCTGGAGAGCAACCAACACATGTGGGTTGCTTATTGGGACTGTCTTAGCTGGATTCGGCAGTTAACTCTTACAGAAATGCCCTTGAAATGTTGTTTTGTTAAGATTATAAATCTTTTTTTGTGACTCGTGACATGAAAAAATATCCTTTTTCATGAGGGGAAAATCCTTTTTTCCTTTGCCACCAACCTTTCCCCGGTGTCTAATGGCACCCCCCACCCTCCAATCGCCATACTTATAGTAATACTATATATACCTCCCTGTTGTCTAGTGGCACCCCCAACCCTCCAGTTGCTGTCCCTGTAAATATAATACATTTTCCTGGTGTCTAGTAGCACCCCCCACCCTACAATCACCATCCCTGTAATAATATATTGCCCTGGTGTCTAGTGGCACCCCCACCCTCCAATCCATCCATGTAATAATTATTGCTATACCCATAGTAATAACATATTGCCCTAGTGTCTAGTGGCACCCCCTACCCTCCAATCCATCCATGTAATAAATTCATACTTCCCTGCTGTCTAGCGTCCCCATCACCATCCCCGTATTCACATAGCCTGTAATAAAGAAAACTGTCCCTCGATGTCTTTATTTTTTTAAACTATAAAAAAGGTCCCTCCCAAATTCAACCCCCGCACCATGACTTCACACTCAGCACCCACCACCCCACCCCATACACACTCCCCACACAACCTCACTCACCTGAACAGATCCCAGGGTGAAGATCCATTCTCTGATCATAGACAAGTCTTGCTGCTGAAAACGTTGACTGCTATATGAGAAAGTAAGGTAAGTGCAGTTCAATGTATTTCAATGGGGTTTTCAACTTTGGTGTATAATGTTGCCATTTTTTCATATTTTTCCACTACATTTTAAAAATGGGCATTTTGAGACCCCACCTCATGAACAATGTCAGTGGAATTATTATTATATATACATATATATATATATATATTCATTGCAAAAAAATTTGTTAATGCACCATTAGGGTTGCAACATCAAAAGTAGGGAAATTCAACCTTAGAGTTGCCAAGTGTAAGACCACACCCCCACTGTGTATGCAGGAACAGCTATGACAGATGTGTTTTGGTGTTTTGAACCCTAATGCTTATCCCACTGTCCTATACTTTACCTGTCTTACCTTACTCATGGAATGGGGTGAGCATAAGGGTTCAAAATGCCAAAACACATCCATCATACCTGTTTCTGCATGCATAGTGGGGGTGCAGTCTTACACTTGGCAACCCTAAGGCTGAATTTCCCTACTTTTGGTGTTGCAACCCTAATGGTGTATTAACAAAGTTTTGGCAATGAATTTCCTTTCTTTTTGGGAAAGTGTAATGTGCAGTGGTGATTGCACAAAAGTTTAGCACTACTGAGCAATGTGCGTCATTGCATGGTAGTGGTATACATGTTATTCAAAGGAGTACCACAATTGTGCGATAGCACTATACCGTGCTAACGCTAAACTTTTGTGTGATCACTACTCTAACTGGCATGTGGTTGTGGGAGCACAACCCTAATGGTGCATTAACAAAGTTTTTAGCTATAAATTTTCCTTCTTTTTGAGAAAGTGTAATATAACTGGTATGTGGTTGTGGGATCGCAGGGCCCTTCACGCTGCCATGAATATGTAATGTTATCCATTTCTTGGAGCGCATTGCCACACAGGCCCTGAGGTATCATATATCCATAGGTGTAGAGGCACTGTAATGAGCCCTCATCTCTCTGTTGGGATCGCAGAGCATAATGGCACGCCCCCCCACTCCCATTTTTGCATAATGGTATGCCTATGTGGAAGCACGGGCCCTCTGGGCCCTGTGTTACTACTTTCACATAAGTATAGAGACATATCCCAGGCACAGAGACATAAAAAGGAACCCTTGTAACACAAATTTGGCAATATTTCAATGATGCATTAACAAGGTTCTTTTGAGAAAGTGCAGTGTAACTGGTATGTGGTTGTGGGACCGCAGGGCTCGGAACCTGCACTCTCATCATGCTGCCATAAATACATAATTTTATCCATTTCCTACGGGCCCTGTGCTACCATATATTCAGAAGTGTATAGACATTGTAATGAATCCTCATCTTCCTGTGGGAGAGCAGGGCCCTTTGGGCCTTGCACTCCCAGCACTGCATAACAGCATGCCCCCCCACTCACATTTTTGCATAATAGTATGCATATGTGGGAGCACAGTCCCTCTGGGCCCTGCAATCCCACTTACACATAAGTACAGAGACATACCTCAAGCCTTGAGACATGAAAAGGAACCCTTGTAACACAAATCTGGTAATATCTCAATAATGCATCAATAACATTTTCTTGCAATGAATTTCCTTTCTTTTTGAGAAAGTGTAATGTAACTGGTATGTGGTTGTGGGAGTGCAGGGCCCGGAGCCTGTGTTCCCTTCATGCTGCCATGAATACATGATGTTATCCATTTCTTGGAGCACCCTATGGGTCCTGTGCTACCATATAGTCATAAGTGTAGAGACATTGTAATGAACCCTCATCTCCCTGTGGAAATGCAGGGCCAGCATTGCATAATGGCATGCTCCCAACTCCCATTTTTATGTTGCTTGCACGCATGTGCAAGAAACATAGTGCCATCATCGGAGATTTCGGAGGTGTGTCACCTCCTCCTCCAATTCAGTCAGTGTGTTGGCAGGCACGGCCCCTGTAAGCCAATGCATTCTGGAGCTGTGTATGACACGCTCCAAAATGCAGTGGCATACAGTTGAAAGGGGGAGCTACGCTTCAGTGAGCACCGATAAGATATCGGCTGCTCACGTGCAGCTCCCCCCCACGCAGGCATGCTCGCCCCCGCTCCCCGCACGCAATGTATAGCCGATGGGGTGCCCAGTCCCTGTCGGCTGAGCTGTGTCCCCCCCAGTAGTAAGTGCCACACAGGAGCCCCAGTGTGGCAAAGCGGTCTGGCCAGCGGGGTGCCCAATCCCCGTCGTGAAACCCCCATCCTTGTGCCACGCTGGGGCCCACCCCAGCATGGCAACAATGCCATGGCCGGTGGGGTGCCCAATCCCCATCAGCTGAACGCCCCCAATATCCTTGTGCTACACTGGGAGCCCACCCCAGCGTGGCAACGCCCCATGACGCTTTTTAAAAAAAAAACTGTAAACAAAAACTGTCCTGCGGCATCTCCCAACCCCCCACAATCCGCACCCACCACTGCGTCCAGCCTCCCACCTCACCCCATACTTACCTCGGACCTCGGCGCGATGATCTTCGTGGACGGAACACGTCTGCACTCTTCAAAGCCGACCGGAACTGAGGAAATGCGGTAAGCTGTATAATGGGCTAGATAGGGAGGTTCAACTGTTGCACATCTCAGGCATTTTGGAATTTTTGCACCAAATTTTCAACATGGGGTTTTTGGGACCCCTTCTCATGAATGATGTCACTATCATGGCGTTATTCGGGCCTGAAGGGTGATTTCGTAGTCACTGCGCAAAATCACCCTTCGGGCCTGAATAATGTCATGACAGTGACATCATTCATGACAGAAGTCCCAAAACCCTGTTGAAATTATGCCAAATTCAAAATGACTGTTTTACGAGCGTGCATTGCGCAGTTCCTACGCAGGCTCGTAAGTTCACGAAATTTCAATATTTTCACTCCAGATTTTCAACATTGCCATTTTACCACACCTTCTTATGAGCAGTACAGCTGTCATTTTTCACATCTCACCCAAAATGTGTTTCTGCCCATGTAGCACACAATGGCGCAGTCGGTGTGCGAGATCAATGTATGGGACAAATTAAGAAAATCACAGTGACACTGTTCATGAGCTCAGGTGTTAAAATGGCTACGTTGAAAATTTGGTGAAACAAATTCAAAAAATGAGTATTTTCTGGCGTCGTTGTTACCAGTTCTATACTGCGCTCGTGGTTACATAATTTTCAATATTTTCTCTCCAGATTTCCAACATTGCCATTTTGCCACACCTTCTTATAAATAGTACAGCTGTCATTTTTCACATCTCACCCAAAATGTGTTTCCGCCCATGTAGTGCACAATGGCGCAGTTGGTGTGCGAAATCAATGTACGGGATAAATTAAGAAAATCACAGTGATGCTGTTCATGAGCAAAGGTCTTAAAATGACTATGTTGAAAATTTGGTGAAAAAATTCCAAAAATGACTGTTTTACGAGCGTGCGTTGTACAGTACCTCATGCAGCTTCGTAAGTTGAATTTTCAATATTTTCACTCCAGATTTTCAACATTGCCATTTTACCACACCTTCTTATGAGTAGTACAGCTGTCATTTTTCACATCTCACCCAAAACATGTTTCCACCATGTAGCGCACAATGGCGCAGTCGGTGTGCGAAATCAATGTACGGGACAAATTAAGAAAATCACAGTGACACTGTTCATGAGCAGAGGTCTTAAAATGGCTATGTTGAAAATTTGGTGAAAAAATTCCCTTCAGATGTTCTGTAATATTACTAATGAAGACATTGAACAGAACTGGCCCCAGGACCGATCCCTGCAGCACCCCACTGGTCGCCCCCTCTCCCTAGACTGCATACCATTTAGCACCACTCTCTGCCTCCTGTCTGTTAGCCAGTTTCTAACCCAGTTTACCACCCTTTTCCCCATGTCCAGCCTACCCAGCTAGTTTATCAGCCTCCTATATGGGATGGTGTCAAAGGCTTTGCTGAAATCAAGGTAAGCGTTGTCCGCTGCCCCACTCTGATTCACTTCCTTTGTCACCCAGTCAAATAAATCAACCAGATTTATCTTACATGATGTCCCCACTGTGAATCCATCTTGTCTATGGTCCTGGGTTCCGATGGGCATCTAGATGCCCCACTATCCTTTCTTTAAGCAATGTCTCCATGATCTTCCCCACTACTGAGGTGAGGCTGAATGGCCTATTGTTCCCTGCCTCCTCCCTGCTGCCGGACTTGTGTAGAGGGACCACATGTGCCCTCCTCAATTCACTCATGTTGAATGACTCAGTGAACATGGCTGCCAGAGGTACTGCTATCTCCTTCGCAGTTCTGTTATATCCTTAGGATGCCATCTGGTTCATCGCTTTGTCTACCTTCAATTTAGTGAGCTCCCGCAGGACTCTTTTGTCCACCTCTTCACTCCCTTGGCAACTGCTGTACTGCTGTGGCCCTTGCCCCTCCCACTCTTCTGTGAATACTGAATGGAAAGACACAGTGGATGTCTTGGGAGGAAGGCATGAAACTGTCACTTCCAAATACCTAAACAGCACATACAAGCAAGCAACATTTGGCATTGACAAATGCTTGTTACATAATGATATGCATACGTGGAAGCACAGGGCCCAGCTGTGCACCCACTTACACATAAGTACAGAGACATACTATAGACCTAGAGACATGAAAAGGAACCCTTGTAACACTAATGTAAGTGGTATGTGGTTGTAGGAGTGCAGGGCTCTGAGGGCCCTGAGCTCCCTTCATGCTGCCAGGAATACATAATGTTATCCATTTCTTGGAGCGCAGGGTTCTACGGGCCCTGTGATACCATATATCCATAAGTGTAGAGATATTGTAATGAACCCTCATCTCCCAGCACTGCATAATGGCAAGCTCCCCACTCCCATTTTTGCATAATGGTATTCATTTGTGGGAGCGCGGGCCCTCTGAGCCCTACACTTCCACTTACACATAAGTGCAGAGATATACCGCAGGCCTAGAGACATGGAAAGGAACCCTTGTAACACAAATTTGGTTATATCTCAGTAACTGTAATAACTATGACAAAAATTCCACTGCAGTTGTAATCACGACTTGGAAACCTCTATGCATGCTTAGTCCACCTAAAACAATGAGAAATGAAAACTCCGTATCTCAAACTGTTTTTGACATACGAGTGCCAAAAGGCGCCACAGGCCTCACAATGTTGTCCTGTGGGAAATTTCACAACTTCGGAATGCAATAACTTTGAAACAGGTGTAAATGTTTTCACCAAACCAGCAAAAGGCACATCTGTGGGGCAAGGGCTTGCCACCCTGCAAATTGCAGCCCAAAAGTCATAACCGTTTTTTTGCTATGAAGTAGCAAAGAAACTGGTTGTTTGGGGCTGTTTACTTGCTTTCACTTTCAGAACATATATTTGTTTCCCATAGGCTACAATGGGAAATTTTAAACTTTATTAACTCTTAAATGGTTTAATCTTTTTTCACCAAACCTTCAAAAGACACTTCCCTAACCCAGTCTTCATATACCCTGAAACATTCAGACCAGATGGACAAACCGTTCAAGTTGTGGAGACTATAGATATATAGATATAGATATACAGTATATAATGGCATGATAGCACCACTGTAGTTAGCATTTAATGTTAAACGCCAATATTTATTCTTTAATAACTTTGCAACTATTCAACAGATTAGCATGACATTTTGCATGGGCAGTCTCATTGGGTAGATCTCCAAATGTGCCAAGTTTGGTTCCAGTTGTACGTGTAGATTCTGAGATCCGGTTAGTGCAAAAAGTGAATTTTTAGTTGGTTTTTTTTTTTTTACTGTTTTAGTGTGTTTTCTGGTGACACCTGTAGTGTCCAGATGGTTTGGAATTTTGGTCTGACATTTTCAGGGTAGAAAAGGAGTGGCCTACAGATGTGCCTTTTGCTGGTTTGGTAAAAAAAATATTAAATATTAATTGGTTACAAAGTTATTACATTTTAAAATGTTGGTTCTGAGCATACTCAGTAGCACTTCAAGGTAGAGGTTTGAAACAAAAATTGAATCCTTTTTCATTTTGACATCATCCTTTTCGTAAGAATCCTTTTTAATTTGCCACCATCTTGTTTTTAATTTTTCCATAAAAATTCAAATTTTAAAAACCACAAAAATGACATTCTGGAGAACGATCAACACATGTAGCTTTCTTATTGGGACCCCCTTAATTGGATTCTGCAGTTAACTCTTACAGAAATGCCCTTGAAATGTTGTTTTGTTAAGATTATAAATCTTTTTTTGTGGCTCATGATATGAAAAAAAATCCTTTTTCATGAAGGGAAAATCCTTTTTTCCTTTGCCGCCAACCTTTCCCCAGTGTCTAGTCATACTCCCCCACCCTCTGATCACTGTACCCATAGTAATAATATACTTCCCTGGTGTGTAATTGCACCCCTCACCCTCAGATCGCTGCGCTCATAATTATAATACATTTCCCTGGTGTCTAGTGGCATCCCCCACCCTGCAGTCACCGTCCCTGTAATAACAATATATTGCCCTGGTGTCTAGTGGCAGCCCCCACCCTCCAAGCACTGTCCCCCTAATTATAATACATTTCTCTGGTGTCTAGTGGATTACCCCGTAATTACAATATATTGCCGTGGTATCTAGTGGCACCCCTTACCCTACAATCCATCCCAATAATAAATTTATACTTCCCTGGCATCTAGTGGCCACCCCCTCTGATCGCTGTCCCCATATTCAAATAGCCTGTAATAAAAAAACTGTCCCTCAATGTCTTTATTTTTTTTAAACTGTAAAAAAGGTCCCAACCAGATCTGACCCCCCCACCACGACCTCACACTCAGCAACCACCACCCCGCATCCCACACACTCCCCTCATACCCACACTCACCTGAAGAGGTCCCAGGGTGAAGATCCGCTTTCTGATCATAGACACGTCTTGCTGCTGAAAACATTGACTGCTATATGAGAAAGTAAGGTAAGCACAGTTCAATGTATTTCAATGGGGTTTTTAACTTTGTTGTGTAACGTTGCCATTTTTTAATATTTTTCCACCAAATCTTAAACATGGGCATTTTGAGACCCCACCTTATGAACAAGGTCAGTGGAATTATGCAAATCTGTCTCGAAAGATAATTTTGCAGTAGCCTGGTGAAATCACCTTTCAGGTGAGTTTTGAACATTTTTCTTGCTCTTGTTCATGAGGGGGGCTCATAAGAAGACTATGTTGAAAATTCAGGGTAGTAACATATAAAAATGGCAAAGTTATGAGCATCCATTGAAATTTTGCTATGCATGCTTGTAACTTTCGAAATTTAAAATATTTTAACTTAGTGTGCCATTCCTGGTTAAACAATTTCCCCCCTTTCCCTTATCCTCTTTGTACCTTTACCCTAGATAGTGTGTTACCTCTTTTCCCACACTGCAGGTAATTTTAGTTTTCCCCTTTTAATTTCACCTTTTCCCCTTTGTACACTTACCCTAGATAGGGTGTTTCCTCCCTTCACACACCACAGGTAGTTACTGTCTATATGAACGGTTTACTCCCTGCTGTTATCCTCGTAACTTATCCTATACTCTCCTACTCAGGCAGCAACAAGTATACAGGTACTTTACCTTATGTTAGAGGACTGGCAAAGTTCCTTGCATGCCTGCTGTCACCTGTGGACACCTAAGATGCCAATCCTATTCCACTCACACTCTGAGAGATGAGCACTATGGAATATGCTAGGAGCGGTTCACTTTATGGCCAGTCAGGGCTTCCTACTAAAGTATCAGTACATATCGTGCATATCAATACATAAGCTACTATGTATCTGTACATATTGCATGTATCAATGTATAAGCTATCATGGATCAATAAATAAGCTACCATGTGCTAATTCATAAGCTATCATGTATCATTTAGTGCATGCTGGATCTGTCAATACATAAACTATCATGAATCAACACATAATCTATATGTATCAATACATGAATTATCATATATACATAACTTATTAGATATCAATACATAAGCTGCCATGTATCAGTTCATATTGCATGTGTCAATACATAAGTTACCAGATATAAGTACATATTGCATGTATCAGTACATACGCTTTCATGTATCAGTATGTATTGTCTGTATCAATACATAAGTTATCATGCATTAATTGATGAGCTCTCAAGAATCAATGCATATATGTACCAATACATAAGCTATAATGAATCTGTATATAAGCTATTATATATCAGCACATTTTATATACATAAGCTACCATGTATCAATACATATTGCATGTATCAGTACACAAGCTATCATCTGTTAATTCATAAGCTATCAAGTATCACATGGACACCCCCAGCTCCAGAATACAAAGATTAAGGACTTTCTAGATTCAATGGGGAAACTTATTCATGTCTCTACTGTTGTTAACAAGCATTTGTCAATGCCGAATGTTTGCTTGCTGGCATTGGCAGTGGTAGTGTAGAAGTTACAGAGCTGCGTAATAGGAATGGCAGTGAAGTACTGAACTGAAGCCCACCCCACCACCACCCTGCAGAGAGTGACAGGCATTGGGGTGTGCGTTTGGGTTGTCAGGCATAATGGCCACGCTATTTCACCACACCCCACCCTGCAGACACTGACAAGTGTTACGGTGTTCCTTGGGGTCTTTGGCCCTTATGCACATCCCATTTCATTAGGAAATATAGTGAGATGGGTGCGATATAGGAGAATGGGGTGAACTTTGGGGCCGAAGAGTCCAAGGCATACCTCGATGCCTCTGGCTGCAGGG
Organism: Neoceratodus forsteri; assembly: GCA_016271365.2. Classification (NCBI taxonomy): domain Eukaryota; kingdom Metazoa; phylum Chordata; order Ceratodontiformes; family Ceratodontidae; genus Neoceratodus; species Neoceratodus forsteri. The sequence continues at coordinate 1,065,577,967 of CM028135.1, forward strand.
TGTGTAATGGTATGAGCATCACAGGCAAGAATCCCAAGTCACACCCCTGATGCCTGTCATTCTCTACAGGGTTGGGCGTTATGGTTGGAAACCCTAATACCGCAGGCATTCGTTGGTATTTTCACTCCAAATTTTCAACATGTTTTGTTTGTGACCCCACCTCATGAACAGGGGAATATCAATTATTAGCCAAAAGCTGCTTATGCATAGTGATTACGCATTTAGCACCACAGGTGCAAAACATTTGAACAGGATGTAAAAATGACAGCTGTACTGTTCATGGGGAGGTGTAAAATGGCAATGTTGCAAATCTGCAGTAAAAATATTTAAAAATGGTGAAGTCACGAGCACACATTAGAAACTGTGCTTACACTAATATAATTAGGTTGGGGATCTTTACAGCAGATTATCAACTCAGGCATTTTGGTGCCTCCGATCATGAACAGTGTCACTGTGATTTTCTTTATCTGTGCCAAACAATGATTTCCCACAGCGACCACGCATCTCTGCGCTGAAAGTGTGAAAACACACTTCAGCCATGTTGCGAAAAATGACAGCTGTACTGTTCATAAGGAAGTGTGGAAAAATGCCACTGGTGAAAATCTGGACTGAAAATATTACAAAGTCATGAGGGTGCGTGGAAACTGTGCAATGCTCACTCGTAACACAGTCATTTTATGGACTTTCGTCACCAAATTTTCAACATCGCCATTTTAAGACCTCTGCTCATGAACAGTGTAACTGTGATTTTCTTAATCTGTCCCAAACATTGCTTTCACACACCAACAGCACCATTGTGCGCTACATGTGCGAAAACACATTTTGTGCAGCATATGAAAAATGGCAGCTGTACTGTTCATAAGGAAGTGTAATAAAATGGCAATGTTGAAAATCTGGAGTGAAAATATTACATTCGCAAACTTATGAGCATGCATAGGAACTGCACAACGCACGCTTGTAAAACAGTCATTTTTAGGAATGTTTTCACCAAATTTTCAACATAGCCATTTTAACACCTCTGCTCATGAACAGTGTCACTGTGATTTTCTTAATGTGTCCCATACATTGATTTCGCACATCGACTGCGCCATTGTGCGCTACATGGGTGGAAACACATTTTCGGCAAGATGTGAAAAATGACAGCTGTACTGCTCATAAGGAGGTGTGGTAAAATGGCAATGTTGAAAATCTGGAGTGTAAATATTGAAAATTCGCGAACTTATGAGCGTACATAGGAACTGCACAACGCATGCTCATAAAACAGTCATTTTTTGGAATTTTTCACCAAATTTTCAACATAGCCATTTTTAAGACCTCTGCTCAAGAACAGTGTCACTGTGATTTTCTTAATTTGTCCTGTACATTGATTTAGCACACCGACTGCTCCATTGTGCGCTACATGGGCGGAAACAGGTTTTGGGTGAGATGTGAAAAATGACAGCTATACTACTTAAAAGAAGGTGTGGTAAAATGTCAATGTTGAAAATCTGGAGTGAAAATATTGAAAATTTGCTAACTTACGAGTGTGCATAGGAACTGCACAACGCATGCTCGTAAAACAGTCATTTTTTGAAATTTTTTCACCAAATTTTCAAAATAGGCTTTTTGAGAGCCCACCTTATGAACACTGGCAGTGTCATTTCATTAATCAGTCCCAAAAGGTGATTTCATGCAGTGACTGCGAAATCACCCTTCGGGCCCAAATAACGCCATGACAGTGACATCATTCGTGAGAAGGAGTCCCAAAAGCCCAATGTTGAAAATTTGGTGCAAAAATTCAAAAAAATGCCTGAGATATGCAACAAAGTTGAAAACCCCCTATCTAGCCCATTATACAGCTTACCGGCATTTCCTCAGTTCGCGGTCGGCTTTGAAGAATCAGACGGTTCCCCGTCCACCTCAAGATCGCCGCGCCGAGGTCCAGAGGTGGGCACATGGGGTGGGGGGGTGGAGGCAGGGTGCAGTGGGTGGGTACGGGTTGTGGAGGAGGCCAGGGAGACTACTTGGGACCATTTTTTCTTTACAGGTGTTCTTTTTGTTTCCAATGACGACGCAGGACATTTGCCACACTGGGGTGGGCTCCCAGCATGGCACAAGGACGGTTGGGAGGGCATTCAGCCAATAGGGGTTTGGGCACCCCCGTCGACCAAAGCATCGATTGCCACGCTGGGGTGGCCTCCCAGCATGGCACCCAGTACTCGGGAAGGGAAGGGTGAGGACAGTGGAGCCGACTGGAGATTGGGCACCCCCCGGCTATATCATGAGTTGCCACACTGGGGGCACCCAGCATGGCATTTGGAAGGCTTTGGGGGGGTGGGGGAGGCGCAGCACAGCTGACGAGATTGGGCACCCCGTCGGCTGTGTGTGCGTGCGTGCGGGCGGCGCGCGGCGTGTGTGAGGGGGGGCTGCGCGGAACAAGCGATATCTTATCGCTGCTCACTGAAGCGTAGCTCCCCCTTTGAACTGTATGCCACTGCATTTTGGAGCTTGTCATGGACAGCGCCATCATTCATTGGCTTACATTAGCCGCGCCTGCCAACACACTGATTGAATTGGAAGAGCGGGTAACACATCTCCGAAATCTCGGATGATGGCACTATGTTTCTTGCAGATGCATGCAAGCAAACATAACAAACATAATAAATGTATCTTAATTTTTGAAGACCATTTTTTCTTTTTTGTGCGTGCATAATGTGACGTATGAATGAGGGATCCATTCGCTGTAGATCAAGGAAGGATGTGAAATGGTGCAGGTACATGGGGGGGTGAACAAAGTGGTAGACAGTAAGCCCTACCAGAGCTTCAGGCTGATGTAGCACAGCTGGACTAAGGCAAGGGAGGATGTGAAATGGTACAGGTACATGGGGGGGTGAACAAAGTGGTAGACAGTAAGCTCTACCTGAGTTTCAGGCTGATGTTGCACAGTTGGACTAAGGCAGAAGCACCCACAGCATGTTCTTATAGTCCCCATTTATATGTCCATTTATATTCTTACAGCGCTGATTGCCTAACTGAGCCAAGATGTAAAACAGATACTAAAATGTCAGGTTTATTTCAGGTGACCATGTTCTTATAGTCCCCATTTATATGTCTGTTTATGTTCTTACAGCGTTGATTACCTAACTGAGCCAAGATGTAAAACAGATACTAAAATGTCAGGTTTATTTCAGGTGACCAGGATCATAGAGGGGAGAGGGGGCAAACGAAACAATGTCCTGAGAATGTGCTTAAACTTATTTACCGCTGCTGTGCCAAGGAGTGATACACTGGTCCAGAATCCCTATACATTTAAATTATGTTTGCAGCCTAAAGGTGCTTAGGTGGATTGGCATTTACATTACTCAGCGGAAAATCTTGTTCATACTTTTTGTGATCATCGGTTAAGATATAACCACTAACTGATGAGACACTTGGGGGCATGAAACTGTGCTACCAGCAAAGTTGCATTTGCAAAGCCCTGAATATTTATCTGTTGATAATGAAATGAAAACTGTCAGCTGATAACATTCAGCCACTGTCCATTGCACAGAATAGACATCTCACTGATAGATCTGGAGCAAAGGGACATGCACTTGCCAATAACACCACTACAGCTCCAGACACAAAAGAAAGAAGTTCATGCACTTTCATCGCTGTTAACTTTTCAGCATTTTAAAACAGTTACTTAGCATCTGCACTAAGATGTTACGTCGCTGAACTGAATTGTGACACCAGAATCCCTACGATCAACATTTTTCAGCAAAAGTGAATTGAAAAAATCAATAGATGTATAAAATGGTAAGTGACATGAGTCAATAACAACATATCTGCATGTAATACTTGGCTTAAAATTTGAGCACCAACATATTCCGCACCACAGCGTCAAACAGGGATGCCAGTTATAATTCAGCTAATGTCAAGCAGTTTTCGAGCCATAAAAAGTATTACTGTATCAGTGTGGTGGCAGCAACAGGATCAGGAAATTATGAAATAAAATGCAACAGCACCCCCGTCGGCCATATGTTGTGCGGGTGGAGGGAGTGCATGAGCACCCAGGGGTGGGCTGTTAGGTGGCTTCAGATTCACCGGAGAAAAGGGTGGATTCGATTGTGAGCTACAGTTGAATTTGTGTTTTCTTTTTCTATACCTAGTTTTCGCTATTATGTTAGGGCACATGTCCAACCCTAAGATGTTTAGGGTCACAAGGTGATGTGACTTCATTGAGCATCTGATTTGAGAAAGAGCTGTGTGATTCTATCTAAATGCCAGCTCACGGCAATTCAGAGAAAAGAAAAATATTTTGAAGCTGCATTACCAGACTAAGTGTGCAGTTTAGTGAATTACCACAGTGTGTATATGACAGCACTAAAAGGTGCATTAAAGTGCTTCAGTCATGAAAACCTCCCCCACTGGCTGCTTCTGAAATGCATAGCAGTATGTCCTTCTTTGTGCATTCTGGCTGTTCTTTGCTTCAGCTGCAGGTAGTACAGTACACTCAAGTTCGTTTGCATAGGTTTTAGCAGCGAGGAGTTCATATTGACAGAGTCTAGTAAGAGAAAATGCTTGGAATTACATATACAAAGAAGTCTGAGTTTTCATCAAATGCTGAGTATTTTTTTCTGGAGGATTAGAACCCATGGAGTCCATGAAGGTGTGCTTTAGAGAGCTGGCGTGTGTAAGGACTGTTAGGCACCCACACATTTTGGTGGTCCTGCTTTGGCGAGAACAGTTTATTAAAGTAATGATGTGGCTTGTCTCTCTAAGCTAGACAAGACTACACCATCCTATCAGGCAACCGACACAGTTGATCTGTGTGTGTGTGTGTGTGTGTGTGTGTGGTGGGGGGGGGAGCTGCTCACTGAAGCGTAGCTCCCTCTTTCAACTGTATGCCACTGCATTTTCAACTGCTGTCATAGACAGCTTCAGCAGTGATTGGAGAACTGTGACCACGCCTGCAAACACACTAACTGAATTGGAAGATGCTGACACACCTCTGAAAAACTCAGATCATGGCACTATGTTTCTTGCACATGCGTGCAAGCAAACATAATAATTACCCTTAGGTTCCGGGCAGATGTACAAGACATTCCAAATATCTCATTTATTAGGCCAACTCAATAGACAACTTTTCAGAGAGGATAAGTTCTATGATTTTTTCAACTCCATGGTGGAAGTAGTACATCTTCCTCATGCAATTGCCCGGGTGTATGGTTCCTTTTTAGATTGTTCTGCTTCCAACCAGGACAATGCCCCCAAATACTGGGCTGGTCAATTTCCAGACCCTAACATCAACTGGAGTAAGATTTGGGAGAAGACTTACATTTATATATCCCAAAGACAGATTGCGTCTTATACAATTTAAATTTTTACATAATTTGTATTGGATGCCTCTAAAACTTTTCAAGATTGGTAAGACCCCTACTCCGATTTGTAACAGATGTAATCAGAGAGAAGGTTCTCTCAGGCATATTTTTTGGGACTGACCCCCTATTCAGACCCTTTGGGTAGAAATTCAGGATAAAGCTGATTCTTTTCTAGGTCTGGAAGACCTCTTTACTCCAGAAATATGCCTTACTGGGGACTACTCCAAGGTCAAGGTTAGAGTGCGTAGATATCATATAGCAATGATTGCAATGACATTGAAGAAGCTTGTATTTAGGCACTGGATTGATGCACTAAAGCTCACTTATACAGATTGGCTCCAAGACCTTTTGTTTAATTTGAGTGTGGAGCAGTTCAAAATAGCTCCGTGGTATTCTTCTTGCAGATACAAAAAGATTTTGGGCTGGTATGCAATTTACATGCTTTAAACTGGTGTTCACTTAGTTTAGGGAATCCCAGGATAGTACCTCCCCTTATTATATATGTATGAATGCCCCTTTTTGTACAAATCAGTACAATGCTCTTCTTTGTGTAGTCCCTTGATTCCTGTATGGATTGTTCTAAAAGGCATCTAAGCCGAGGTGGGGTGGTAAGGGGGGGTAGTTTGGTAGATATGTTTTTTGGAGGGATTGTAAATGGGAGGGCTTAGGTAGAGGGAAGTGGGTGGAGGGAGTGAGGACATGTCACTGTTGTCCTTGTATTGTATTTTGTGTAATTTTGTGACCTTTTCATTTGGTACCAGTGTCATGTCCTGTTGTAAGTGATAAAAAATCAATAAAAGGCTAATTTCAAAAAAAAGTATCATATGGACACGAATGGAAATTAACAGGAGGTAGATTCAGGAGAGATGTGAGGATGTACATCTTTACAGAAAGAGTGGTGGAACCTTGGAACAGTTTATCAGCTGAGTTGGTGGGTGCGAGAAAAGTCAGGGGATTCAAGCAGGGCTGGGACATAATGAAGGGAATAGCAGTTACTGGGGAAATAGGACCAGAGAGGAGCATAGAGAGATGACAGGGAGGGTTAGTACCCTGGAGGAACAGTAGGTTCCAGGGATTATAGGAAACTTTGGTAGACTGGATGGACCTCTGGACTTTTTCTGCCATCATTGTCTGTGACTCCATGTTTCTTTCAGTACATATTGTACACTGTGTACCAATACATAAGTTACCATGTATCAGTACATAAGCTATTTTGTATCAGTTCAATATTGTATGCACAATACAAAAGCTGTCACGTATCAACCTTTAAGCACTTTTGTGCCAGCCCCTTGCAACTGTGTACCAAGCCCTAGACTTGTAAAGAAAATAAATATAAGTAATGTCCCACAGTCTCTCAATAATGTTGGCAAAGGGAGAGATGCATTACGAGCTCAGCCACTGCAGGCTCTGGGGAGGGAGGGCATAGTCCTCTTGATTTGCTGAGCCCCTGCCTGTGGACCATAGAAGCAGCATTGACCATGAAGGTGGCCAGTTGACTGCCCTGCCAGCCAGAGGAAGGGGAAACCACAGTGACCCCAATTATCAGAGAGTGGGACAAGAACAAGGGGCAAAACATGGAAAAATAGAATAAGGAAAAAATGGAAGTAACAGACTTCAATCGAACAGTATTTGTAGAAATAAGAAACATGGACGCCATCTGATGAAAACCTGTTGCTCTCCCATTCTAAGCAAGCAAGCAAGAAGTAAAGTAGTTTTCAAAGACAAGGAAATAGATTTAAAACTGTGTCAAATGGAAGGTTGGACTAAATATTACAGGGCCAGGCTGATCTAATAGCATAGTGATAGCACTAAAGCTTGCTTTGTGGTGACCCGGAATCACGAATGAGTCTTGGTTATTGAGATCAGACTAGGGGAAGTGGACTGAGCATCCTGCAGTACTACTGTCCTCCTTCAGGGACAGGAAGCAGTGAACTCCGCCATGTGATCACCATTGTGTGCTCCTTTAGGTGGTATTGCAGTAACTGCCACACACTGACACGGGGAGATGTCATTCAGCAAGGTGCACGCAAGTGGAAGCATGCACAGCTCATCCAATTCACAAAATCTTGCGCGGGGCCAGGGAGATAAAATCAGGTAGAAAAGTAAACCCGCCAGCCACAGCAAGATGAAGCCAGCCTCCCTTGCAGGTCTTGCACTATCAGTAGGACACTTTCTGACTGGCTTCTGTTTTAATTAGGTGTGGGAGATACCTCCGCCCACCACAAGGGGCGAGTTTTGAGAGATCTGGAGGGGTGATTCCAAGGGATGGCAGGTGATGGAGCTGGAGGGAGGCCAGGCTGAATGGGGCAGGATGGCAGTAGGAGGTTAAAAAATATGGAAACAAAAAATCAGAGGGCCAGAGAAAGGTTCCAAGTAAGAGCCTAAAAATTCTTAGGGGGTCCGAGCATCCTAGTGCTGTAAAAATGAGAATTACTAGCAGGTATTGATCCACCATATGAGTGTCTGAGGAGGAGGTAATTGGGCAGGTGGTGAAGAGCACAGAATTGTGAACCTGGAGACAAGGGATTGAATCCCACACCCACCACTTGCTCACTGTGCAACCCTGTGCATATCACCTGACCTCCCTCTTCTTAGTCTCTGTTGTCTCCCTCTGATCCGTAGTCCATCAAGTTGATGACTACATTTGGCTGCCTCAATTATGGCGCCACAACAAGGGCAACAGTGAAAGGGGAATATTTATTTTAGATCGCCCCTCACAACTGTCGCTCTTTTCCTCACACTCAGTTTCTACCCCCTCCAGGGCATGCCCATCTCATAGGAGGTTATATTTAGTTCTGGGGGTGAGGGGGGGCGCCCTCGCAAAAGCCGATCGTTTTCCAGGAGGGCGCTTTGGTGCTGTACCTTCCAGGAGACCAAATGCCTGACGCTGCAGTGCTTGGTGACATTTTGCCATCACCGTAATCAGCATCGACAAAATGTATGTCGCTGAGGGTTGGTGGAACCCCCTCTTATCTATCTCTGAGCTGTTTGAATCTCCGTGTGTGCCTAAAAATGGCAGTTACATTCTCTCCATGCCTCCATCCGACTGTGCACCTGCACCATGCACTGGTTTCCTCCTACAGAAAGGAGATACATACACTGCAGGAAGATGAAGAACAATGACAGTTGATGGTCAGACAGGCATTCACCTTGTCTTGCTCTTGTAAGGGAACTTGCATGGCCAACTGCAGTGTTTGGGAGGGAAAAGTCTTCCCATCAGCCTCATATGTAAACCTGTTCCCATTCTGAAAACAACTGTTAGTTGGGAAATCTTTTAGGAGTTCTAAATCAAACGTCTCTTCTGAAAAATGGTAAGCCTCTCTGCCTTTTGTTACTTTGACGCTGAGGCAGGGGCTGTCCCATCTGGTCTTGCAGTTGAGCCACCACTGTGACTAGACATGATGTACCCCTAAGAATTATTTACCCCAGTGGTTATCCTTATTTCTGCTGAGCATTGATGCCGAGTATAATTTGCTTTTAAAAGATATTTAATGTTTCTGGCTGGTTATCTAGTGCTGCTATATACTGTGTACAGTGTACATCCTGTGTGCCTTGCTTTCAGCACTGGAAGTCAATTAGATGGTGAATTGATTTTTAAACTTCTATTTTTAGCATTTAAAGGTACACTGTCAACTCATTTTGCATCACATTATTTCTCCTTGGAAACCTACATTTCATGACTGTTTGCCTTCTCTAAAACCTCACAGAAGTTGTTGGTTGTTTTATTTGCTTCCTTTCCTAGGAGAATTGAAATGCATGGGAATAGTGCAATTATACCATCCTTTATTCTAGCTTAAAATTCTTGGGTAAGCTCCCCTTCCGATGTCTAGGGGTGTGCCTAATGTTAATTGAGGGGGAGAGGGGTACTATACAGCCAGAAACACAGTCTCTGAGAATTATTGCACTCATTACCTGGGTTCAGATGAGATGTCTTCAGGTGGTGCCAGCCTTACCTAACGGTGAAGGGCATACAGCAGCTGTGGGGGCAACTTGATTAGTGCAGAAACACAATGGGCAAAATGATTAAGTCCATTGTCCTCTCCAAGATAAAAAAAGGAAAAACAGATTTCATTCATCAAATTTGATTAACTCACTCCATGGAGTGGTGGGTGCAATTCACAAGGTGGGCAACCATTAGGGCGACTTGCCCAATACAGTCTGCAGCAAACTTTTAGATGTTAGAAGCTTTTAACACTGCAGTGCTCCCTCAGGGCTGACCAGACTCCTACATCCTGGAAGCAGCAAACACAGCAGGCCCAAAAGCAAGGCCGCAAACCGGATTTTCTTCTCCCAGAAGTTCTCTCCTGCACAAAGCTTACTTTTCATGCTCACTTCATGGAACACAAGTGGCCAAACCGCATAGACAGCTTCAGATAAATAGAGTAGCTAAGACTGCAAGCGGTACTCCCAGTGCTGGTGGTTCAAATCCGGAGCTCCCAAAATGGTTGGTCTCTGAACAGTAAACAAAGTCCCACAGGAACGACCAAGTCCCTTCTATCCTAAGCCTCATGCAGCTCCAAGCATCCCACGGAGTTTCTATTTATCACTGGCAACTCTGGAGACCCATGCAGTGTTCCACTCTTAGGCTGAATAGGCTTCCCAGCTCCTCCAGGCCTGGCCGAAGTGGCACTGGAAAGGGAGGCAGGCTACCACCACTGCACTCCCTGCAACACAGCCTGCCACCACCGTGCTGCCCCAGTGATCTAGCAAGTAACCTACTTTGCTCTCACCCAAGCAGATAAGAAATAAGGACACATGGCCCAACCATGCCAACCCCACAAAAGTGCCAGAGAGATGCGAGAGGGGCCACTTACTTTCTCCTGGGTCTACGTCATTTCCCTCCTGCTTTCTCACTCGCTCCATCATCAATTGGCTCCCGCTTACTTCACTCCTGTCATTTTCACTCCCGGTACTGCTCATTGCATACATAACATAACTAAGCATAAGCAAAGTACTGAGGCGTACAAGCGGATAAATACTGTAGCTCCTTCATTAAAGTATTGAATCATGCTGTGCTGAGGATACAAGCTCTCGGTCTCATTTGTTTAAAATGTTAAAAATAAACACTGAGCTCCTGTCACTTTCACTCTCGATACTGCTCATTGTATATATAACACAACCAATAATGTTTCTCGCCTTCAGCAAACTGTTTTGACTACTGAATACCCCCAGACATAATGATTTTAAAATATGTACCTAAATAAAGAAGTTTTGAAAGGTTTTTAACAGTTTTTTGAACAGTCATAATGGCACACTTCCTGGCTTTACTGGAACAGACCATCACATGACTACATTCCCATGGCAACACTTTCCAATGCTCGGCAACACATCACTTGACTGGTTGTGAGACAGCTAAGGTAAGACCACACAAATTCATGTTTAAATGAGACCCAGAGCCAGTATTTGTTAGCAAATGAGACCCAGAGCCAGTTATTTTAAAGTTTTTAACTCATATTCACTCATTTTTAGAGACCCAGAACCAGTATTTTTTAGCGCTTGGCCTTGTTTCCGCTAATGAACAAGCAAAATGCCGGGGGAGTGAAATTACATGGGAGTGATATTAACCGGTGCGTAGTGTCGGGAGCATAATTACGGGGAGCGAAATGATGGGACAGAAATGTCGTGCTCCCCTTTCTCCCCAGGCTCTGGCTCTCCACAAGGCACAGGTAGTCCCAAAAAGCTCACAGACCCCTGACCGCTCACATTATCCACCAATCTTCAAGGGCAGTGGGCCAGGGTGGCAAATGGCCCACCCGGGCCCGAACCTCGACCCTCATGGCAGAGCACACTCGGGCCACCTCCTCTCTTGTCTTCCCCCAAGAACTCTCTCCTTTGGTGCCAAACACCTTCCCTTTTTCAACCCTCTGGGCTGCCCCCCGCTTGCAGGCAGGCCAGCTCCAGACCTACACAGAAACATAGAAACTGTAACCTTTCACTGTGTATTAGTTGCTCTTGTTATGTTCTTGTTATTTTGATGTTTCTACTCTGTGCCATCTTACGTGGCCCGGGTTGTGCCTGAAAACGGTCCCTGGGATCAGTGCACCTACCTGGTTAACAAAGTCATAAATAAATAAATACAGAAATTGTCAGTAGATAAGGATCTCCAGGTCCACTGAGTCTGCCTAAGTGTTCTACCTCCATGTTACCCAAGGACCCTAGGTAATCCGGCTACAGGCACCAGAACTTCCTTTGCACCATACAGCTTCCAGATAAATTAACTAGTAAGACACCAGAGGAGGCTTACACTTGTTCTACTCTTATTGCATACTTCCTGAACATTACGAACACCCCCAGACAGCACATCCACTCCTAATGTAATAATCTCCTCTCCTCCCACAGCATCATGAGTGGCTAGATGGTGTTAGGGGCATTCTCAAATCCAGGAAAGATGCAGTGGAAGTTGATCAAACAGTGTAAACAAACACACTTTTGTGTGTTAACACCAGTATGATGGGCAGTCTATTTTTAACTTTTAAAAAGAAACAGGGAATCAGAATCAAACTACCAGCTACATCAGCAATCTCTACAGAATGTCAGCAATCTTAATGTGTTTTTTTAACTAGACACATTTTGAGGCCTAAGCAGGTTGACAGTGTCCCTTTAAAACCCTGAATTGCCAGGGCCTGCTCTTCCTCCCTGACCTGTTAACCATCCACATGGACACCAGGGATTTGTGCTCTGTGAGGCAGCAATGGTTTTCTTGTAAGTTTAAGGTCCTGTTGGAGGTCCTCTTTTGGATATACAGTAAGAGTGTCGCCTCTTGCATTCTTAGGATGAGAGAACTGCAAACCCTAAGGTGAGCAGTTCTGTCATTCCAAGGATGCAAGGGGTGAAAATGTTAGCCCCATAAAAGGCATGCTGCCAACCAGACCCATAACATTATTATAGCTTGTGTAACTTTTCTTTTAGAGCAGCAGAACTAGATAACAAAAATAAAATCTTTTACAACAGTTTGCTTCCTGTGCGGTGTTGAGCACTTGCCGAGTAATCTTCCTTATTTTCACTGTATCATCACCCCATCATTTGCTCCGTTTTTCTTTGTTTTTGTTTACATTTCTTACACCCGCCATGTTGAACTGGAACCCTCTGCTATCAATCCCACATGCACATAACTCAGTTCTACGCAGGGTCAGCAGGAATGCACCAGCACAGAGTCCCATGGAAGTAAACAAAAGATGTGATGCGATATGAGGGGGGAGCTTGGCTGAAAATTAGGTGGCAGCCATATTTATTGTGGCTCTACAAAAATGGAAATACATTTTAAATATCTAAAAAACTAAAGTTTGCTAAAAAAGACATATTTACAGATATGGAAACCGGAACTATGGCTGCATGCTTCCAGCCAAAAAGCAGATTTTTTATAATCACATCCTAATTATCAAGTACTTTTTTTCTTCCAAATGTTGATGGCATGAGCAATCAGTGGGAAGCCTGTTACAGCAGTTCAACTCATGAGAGACTCTTTTGAAAATAAGAGTACCTCACACACAACTGAATGAAGTGCTGTGATTGGTCGGAAGCATCATATGACACTCCCACAATCTATAATTCCATATAAATGTTTATCTTCGAGCCCCATTAACAGACCCTTCCAGACCCATGTTCCCCCATGGCTTATTCCCCCATGGCAGAGCTGGTGAAGGGGCTTCCCTCCTGCATGGGGGCTTGGTAGGTGCAGAAGGGACCAAGTGTGCTGGTGGAATCATCCTTGGCAGCTGCTATTCTGTTCCTGCAATTCTCTTCCCTTCCCTACAGCACACCCACCACCCCACGGTGGCGTGCAGTTCCAAAACTGGATCATGCACGTGCAGATGTCCCCTAACAGATGGAGAAAGTTCTCTTGGCCACATCAGGGGTTACTGTTCAGCGGAACATGCCACCAGCCCCTCCAGGCTAGAACAAGCCACCATACGTAGTGCTCTTCTCAGTCACCACACACCCAGTGCTGACCCCCGAACATTACTGCTGAACCTAGGTCTTAAGTAAAGCAGCACAATACTCTGCCACAGGGCAATCGGCCAGCCTGGGGAGGCAACTTTTAAGCATCTGTTCATCGAAGCTAAAACTGTCTGGGGGCAGATCTTTTCAGGTGCTGCCCCCAGGTTATGGAACACTGTCCAATAGTAACCTTTCTGTCCCATTGTTGGACTGCTTCAAAATGAATAATGGAAACATAGAAGTTGATGGCAGATAAGGACCACTTGACCCACACAGTCTCGTATCACTGCAGACCCTATTTGATCCCCTTTCCACTATGGTTTCCTTACGCCTGTCAATTACATTCTTGCAAAAACACACATAGGAATACGCACTCACAGGTACAAGCGGGTGCTAACCTTATGAAGCATCATGCTAAGAATGCGAAGCACTAGGGTTTGTGCTGTGGTTTCAGTTTGTCTTTTCACCTGAAGAAGGGACCTGTGAGGCCCCGAAAGCTTGGGTATAATTCCATCTTTGTACAAGACACTTGTTTGTCCAATAAAAGGTATCAAACCTTCCATCAGCTCCTCTTTTCACCCTGGAAGGCTTGAGGTTGTAAGTTATTTTATGACTTCTTACTTTATTTTGAGTGCTGCCTAATGTGTTTTTATGTATTACATTCTTGAACCCCACCAGTGTTTTCACCACCCACCACCTCCGCTGGGAGGCTGCTCCAGTAATCCACCACTCTTTCTGTGAAGAAGCACATCCTCATACCTCTCCTGAAGCTACCCCCATCCAGCTTCATAGCATCTCTTCATGTTCTTGAGCTCCTTTTTTTCTGAAAAAAATACTTCCCTCCTTATACTTGGTCTTGTACATGGTAATTAGTCAGAAGGAGGCTGTAAGTCAGTCTAGTCTGACCACCGTACTAGCGGATCCAATTTATGCCATCCTCTTTGAGTAGGTTACTATCTATTTGTGGTTTAGAAATTGTAAATGAATCTGCCTGGACTATCTTTTTTGGCAATATGTTTTCCATCTCTCTCTTTTTCCTTGAGTGTAAGACCATCTCCTGTCATTATGTTTGCTTGCACGCATGTGCAAGAAACATAGTGCCATCATCCAAGATACCGGATGCAGTGGCATACAGTTGAAAGGGAAAGCTCCCCTTCAGTGATCAGAGCTCTCCTCCCTACGCATGCAGGTACACAAGCACTGCATTTTGCATGCTCATGCGCACTCCCCCCGGCGCACACACTGTATGGCCAACGGGGTGCCCAATCCCCATTGGCTTCAGGCCCCCCCAAAAAAACAAGCTTCCCGGTACCACGCTGGGAGCCCACCTCAGCGTGGCAAACAATGTAATGGCTGACGGGGGTGCCAAATCCCCCATCAGCTTCATGTCTCCAGGCCCCCCCTTCAAAACGTTTCCAGGTGTCACGCTGGGAGCCCACCCCAGCGTGGCAGAAACTGTTATGGCCGACGGGGGTGCCCAATCCCCAGTCGGCTCCAGCCCCCTCCAAGCAGCCTTCCCGATGCCATGCTGGGAGCCCATCCCAGCGTGGCAAACGTCCCCGTCATCCTCCTTTAAAAAGTCCCTGAAAGAAAAAGCGGTCCTTTGCAGTCTCGTGGCCCCTCCCCACCGCGCCCACCCATTGCGCACCCTGCCTCCCCACCCCCTCACTACAGACTCAGCACGACAATCTTGGTGACTGGGAACATGTCTGCACTCTTCGGAGCCGACCGTTAACTGAGGAAATGCCGGTAAGCTGTTTAATGTAATAGGTAGGGTTTTTTCAACTTTGCTGCATATCTCAGGAATTTTTTGGAATTTTTGCACCAAATTTTCAACATGGGGTTTTTGGGACCCCTCCTCATGAATTCTGTCACTGTCATGGTGTTAATCGGGCCCAAAGGGTGATTTCGCAGTCACTGCGTGGAATCACCTTTTGGGACAGATTAACAGAACAACAGTGCCAGTGTTCATGAGGTGGGCTCTCAAAAAGCCTATGTTGAAAATTTGGTGACAAAATTCCTAAAAATGACTGTTTTACGAATGTGCGTTGTGCAGTTCCTACGCATGCTCGTAAGTTCACAAATTTTTAATATTCTCTCTCTGGATTTTCAACATTACCATTTTACCACACCTCCTTATGAGCAGTACAGCTGTCATTTTTCACGTCGCCCAAAATGTGTTTCCGTGCAGGTAGCGCACAATGGCGCAGTCGGTGTGCGCAATCAATGTTTGGGACAGATGAAGAAAATCAGAGTGACACTGGTCATGAGCAGAGGTCTTAAAATGGCTATGTTGAAAATTTGGTGAACAAATTCCTAAAAATGACTGTTTTACGAGCATGCGTTGCGCACTTCCTATACACGCTCGTAAGTTCACAAATTTTTAATATTTGCACTCCAGATTTTCCACATTGCCATTTTACCACACCTCCTTATGAGCAGTACAGCTGTCATTTTTCACATGTCGCCCAAAATGTGTTTCCGTGCATGTAGCGCACAATGGTGCAGTCAGTGTGCCAAAACAATGTTTGGGACAGATTAAGAAAATCACAGTGACACTGGCCATGAGCAGAGGTCTTAAAATGGCTATGTTGAAAATTTGGTGACAAAACTCCATAAAATGACTGCGTTATGAATGAGCATTGCGCAGTTTCCACGCACCCTCGTAAGTTCATGAATTTGTAATATTTTCAGTCCAGATTTTCACCAGTGGCATTTTTCCACACCTCCTTATGAACAGTACAGCCGTCATTTTTCACAACATGGCCAAAATGTGTTTTCACACTTTCAGCGCAGAAATGCGTGGTCACTGTGGGAAATCATTGTTCAGGAGAGATAAATAGAATAATAGATAGGTTCTGGTATATTACAAGGTAGTAATTCCATCGAGAGGTTCTGGGGACATACAGAACCTCGAGAGCGAAGCTCGAGAGGTTTCATGTGTCCCCAGAACCTCGAGATGGAATTACTACCTTGTTATGCCAGAAACTATTTGTTATTTTTTTTAATATATGGATACGAGGTGAATTGACTCACCTCCGTTTAAACAGCGGAGTCAGCGGGTCTATGTGAGTGCTGGCAGGGTTTCCCAGTGCTGTGTGGATGACCGGTGCTGTGAGTTTCATTTACCGCTGCTTTTTTTTAACTGTTTGTTGGCAGCGGTATCGGGCGAGCAGAGGAGCTCAAAAAAATTTTTCAAAAGTGAAGAAAAACAGTTGTGGCGGCTGTTGACCATTCACTCGCTAAGCGAGCGAGCAAGCCGCCATGTTTTCCTACTCGTTGTGCCTATCCACAGAGCAAAAGCGGCCAATCAGAGGGCACGCTTTGTAAAATGTCGGGGATACACTTGCGCATGCGCTCTTCAGCTTTCTTGATAATACTATCGATCAGGTGCTGAACGATACTATTACGGCACCCGAACGATAGTATTATAGATACATAGATACATAGACAGTGTCGGCAGATAAGGGCCTATGGCCCACCTAGTCTGCCCATTTGAGCTTGTAAGTTCAGTTTGTTTTCCTAGAAGTCTATTTCCCCTTACCCCTGACCTCTAGAATTCATTTATGTCTATCCCATGCATTCTTAAATCCAGTGATTGTTTCAGCCCCCACCACTTCCTCTGGCAGGGTGTTCCACTTGTCCACCACCCGTTCTGTGAAGAAATTCTTTCTCATGTTTCCTCTGAATCGTCCCTCCTCCAACTTCTTCCCATGCCCTCTAGTCCTGAAACATCTTTTTCGCTTAAAAATAGTGTTTTCCTGCACCCTGTTCCTCCCTGTAAGATACTTGTATGTCTCTATCATATCCCTCTCTCCTCCTCTCCTCCAGGGAGTACATGTTCAGTTCCTTCAACCTGTCTTCATAGGACTTGTGATGCAACCCATGCACCATCTTTGTTGCCCTCCTCTGAACCTTCTGTACCCTGTCTATGTCCTTACGTAGGTATGGTCTCCAGAACTGTACACTGTACTCCAGGTGGGGCCTCACTAGTGTCTTGTATAGCGGAATTATGACCTCCCTTTTCCTGCTGGTGATGCCCCTGCCTATACATCCCAGCATCCTATTTGCTTTACCTGATGCCTTGTCACACTGTTTCCCTACCTTGAGGTCATCAGAGATGACAACCCCAAGATCCCTTTCCTGCTTGGTGAAAAAATTGAGCCTTTCTACACTCTGTCCCTGAGCTGTGTTCAAACCCAGTACCCTTGCAGTCAGAGTCAGCTGCTCTACCTCTGCACCGCATTGCCTACCTACTTACGAACAGTAGTATTATCACTCCAGGAGTGATGGTATTACAAGGATTTTTTTGTATGCTTTTCAACTGTATTATTTTCACAATCCATATATTAAAAAGAAAATCACACTGACACTGTTCATGATCGGAGGTCCCAAAATGCCTGTGTTAACAATCTGCTGTAAAAAATCCCCAAACTAGTTACATTACGAGTGTACATTGCACAGTTTCTGTGCACGCTCGTGACTTCACCAGTTTTTTTAATATTTTTACTGCAGATTTGCAACATTGCCATTTTTTACACCTCCCCATGAACAGTACAGCTGTCATTTTTCACATCCTGTTCGGAATGTGTTTTTGCACCTGTGGTGCCAAATGCCATAGTCTCTGTGCAAAAGCAGCTTTCGGCTAACAAACTGATATTCCCCCTGTTCATGAGGTGGGGGTCACAAAAAAAATGTTGAAAATTTGGAGTGAAAATACCAACGAATGCCTGAGGTGTTATGGTTTCTGACCATAACGCCCAACCCCATAGAGAATGACAGGCATCAGGGGTGTGACTTGGGATTGTTGCCTGCAATGCTCATACCATTCCACCCCCACCCACACCCTGCAGCCAGTGAGAGGCATCAAGGTGTGCCTTGGACTCTTCGGCCCCAAAGTTCACCCCATTCTCCTATACCGCACCCATCTCACTGTATTTCCTGATGGAATGGGGTGAAATAAGGGCCAAAGACCCCAAGGCACACCGTGACACTTGTCAGTGTCTGCAGGGTAGGGTGTGGTGAAATGGCGTGGCCATTATGCCTGACGACCCAAAGGCACACCCCAATGCTTGTCACTATCTGCAGGGTGGTGACGGGCTTGGCTTCAGTTCAATACTTCACTGCCATTCCTAGTATGCAGCTCTGTAACTCCTACACTACCAATGCCAATGCCAGCAAGCAAACATTCGGCATTGACAAATGCTTGTTTTTATGTTGTCTTGCGCATGTGCAACCAACATCTTCTGGTAGTAGGAGAAATGCAGAGGTGTGTCAGTGTTAGTGAATGCAAGGCACGCTTTAGTAGGTACATCCCTCATTCCCCAATGAGCCAGCATGCCTGCACTGACACAAGTATATGCAAAGTGCCATCAGCTTGAAACAAACGTGCCGCTGCAATCGGAGACAAGTTTGTCATGCAGTGGCAGAGGTGACACGCCTTCCATACGTGTTTTTTGTGGTGAAACATTTCAATAAACATGGTGGCAGAGCCACCGCCACACAATCCCCAAAGGAAGCCATCATCAGGGGTGCAATTCCTGTGTCAGCATGTCCAGCCCCCCCCCACATTGTGTGGCACACTAGGAGCCCACCCCAGTGTGCTACCGCTCACAGTAAGCCGACCACATTGGCATGTTCCTGCCCCCACCCCACCCCATTGTGTGGCACACTTGGAGCCCACCCCAGTATTGCCAACATCAGGCCCTCCAAAAGTCATGGAGCACACATGGGGCACACTGGGAGCCCACCCCAGTGTGCCCAACATTTGTTTTTTATTTCACCTGTAAATAAAGAAAACTGTCCTGCGGTGCAATGTCCATTTTTTTTTTGTACCTGAATAAAAAGAAAACGATCCGTTGTCAGCAGCACCCCCTTCCCTCAACCCGCAGCCATCCTCTGTGCACTTCACCTCCCCACACACACCCTCACCCTATACTTACCTCCGGAGGTCTGGTGCTGCAATCTTCCATGGAGCATGAACACATCTGGATTCTTCAAAGCCGAACTGCAAAATGAAGAAATGCCAGTAAGCTGTATAATGGCATCAATGGGTGGGGGATTCAACTAAGGTGGATACCTCAGCCATTTATTTAACTTTTGGCACCAACTTTTCAATATGAGGTTCTTGGGACCCCTGCTCATGAACACATACACTGTCATCTCGTTATTCGGTCCCGAAAGGTCATTTTGTGGTCACTGCACTGAATCACTTTTCGGGATCGATTTATGAAACGACAGTACCACTGTTCATGAGGTGGGGTCCCAAAAAGCCTGTGTTGTAAATCTGGTGCAAAAATTCCAAAAAATGACTGTGTTACGAGCGCATGGCGCGCAGTTTCCATGCACGCTCATAGCTTCGACAATTTTTAATATTTTCACTCCAGATTTTCAACATTTCCATTTTTTTACACCTCCTTATGAACAGTACAGCTGTAATTTTTCAAATCCTGCCTGAGATGTGTTTTCGCACATGTGGCACAGTCAGGATAGATTAACAAAATCACACTGACACTGTTCATGAGTGGAGGTCCCAAAACGCCTGTGTTGAAAATCTGGTTAAAAAAATTCCCCAAATAATTGTGTTACGGGCATCTGTTGCGCAATTTCTATGCACGCTCGTGACTTCACTAGTTTTTCATATTTTCACTCCAGCTTTTCAACATTGCCATTTTTTCACACCTCCTCATGAACAGTACAGCTGTCATTTTTCACATCCTGCCCAAAATGTGTTTTCACACCTGTGGCACCAAATGGCGCAGTCACTGTGCAAAATCACCTTTTGGCTAATGAACTGATAGTGCCACTGTTCATGAGGTGGGGTCAAAAAAACCCTTGCTGAAAATTTGGAGTGAAAATATAACAAATGCCCAGGGCATTAGGGTTTCCAACCGTAACACCCCACCCTATAGAGACTGACAGGCGTCAGGGGTGTGACTTGGGATTGTCAGCTGTAATGCTCACGCCATTCCACCCCCAACCCCACCCTACAGCCACTGACAGGCATTGAGGTGTGCCTTGGACTCTTCGGCCCTAAGGTTTACCCCATTCTTCTATACTGTACCCATCTCAGCATATTTCCTTATGAAATGGGGTGAGCGTAAGGCTCGAAGACCCTAAGGCACATCACAACACTTGTCGGTGTCTGCAGGGTAGGGTGAGGTGAAATGGCATGAGCGTTATGGCCGACGACCCAAAGGCACACCCCCAATGCCTGTCAGTCTCTGCAGGGTGGGGTGGGGTTGGCGTCAGTTCACTACTTCACTGCCATTCCTATTATGCATCTCTCTAACTCCTGCACTACCAATGCCAATGCCAGCAAGACAACATTCAGCATTGACGAATGCTTGTTTATATTGTTTTCAAGTCTTATTTGCTTATTGTGTGATCTTAGGCCACACTCATTTTGGTGTAGCTCAATACCCGTTTCTATCATTAGATTTTCATAATTTATACTCTTGTACATTTATAAAAGGTCCCCCCTTAGATGTCTCTTTTCCAGACTGTAAAGACCCAGGTTGTTAGTCTAGTCTCATACGGCTTTATCCCTTAGACCTGCCACCAGTTTGGTTGCCCTATGCTACACCTTCTCAACATTCTCTATGCCCCTTCTCAAGAGAATCCTTATTTACCCCAGTGAGATATTTAAAGGTCTCTATCATATACCCCTCTCCCTCCTCTCTTACAGTGTATACATACTGAGGTCCTCTAGTCTCTCCACATAGGGTTTTTGGTGCAGATCCTGCACCATTTTAGTTGGCCTTCTCTAGACTGCCTCCACTCTGTTTATGTTCTTCCAGAGATGTGGTCTCCAGAACTGGAGACAGTAGTCTAGGTGGGACATTACCAGCCATCTGTACAGGGGAAACACCACCTCCATTCTGTTGGTGATACACCTCCCTATGCACCCCAGCATCCCACTAGCCCTCCTGACTGCTTTGTCATACTGCCAGGTCACCTTTAGGCCATCCAGTATGACTACCTCCAAGCCATTTTCCTGCTTGGTGGTCATCAATACCACTCCACCCATTTTGTACTCTGCCCCAGGGTTTCTGTACCTCGCATGCATTATTTTACATTTTTCCACACTGAAACCCAGCTGCCATACCCTTGACCATGCCTCAAGTTTTCCCAGGTCTCTCTTCATTCTTTCCACTCCCCCTTCCCGGAGTGTCCACCCTATTGCAGATTTTGGTGTCATCTGCAAAGAGGCAGACCGTCCCTTCCATCTCCTCTTCAATGTCACTTATAAAGATATTTTAATAGGACTGGTCCCAGCACTGATGCCTGAGGCACCCAGCTGGTCATACTCTCTTCCTTGGCATGAAATCTGTTCACCATCACCCTCTGTTGCCAATACCTAACTAATTTCTTATCCAGTTTGCCACTAGAGAAGCAACGAATTTCAAATCCGCTGGCGAAGTGGACGCGAAGTGGGCCCTTCGCGTTGGCGGAGCACAACGTGAAGTGGGCACCACAAAGTGCTCACTTCATGTTCTAATTATTACTTTGAGTTGTCATTATGCCTTAACGTGATGTAAGGTGAAGTGACAAGTAAATAGGCAGCACCCCACACATCACATGTCTTACAGTACTGTAAGTCACATGCTTTAGCCATGCAGGAAGGAAGTGAGTCAGAGAAGCAGTTTCACTTACTCCTTTGCAGTTGTAGAGGGAGAAGGCTTTTTGTTGAGCGAGGAGAGGAGAGCAGTTTGTGTGTCAGAAAGTGCTTTATTGCTTTTATGCTGGAAAAAAAATAGCTTTTTTAAATGCTGCATCTTTATTTCGTTTTTGTATTGTGTTTGTGACTGTTTTTTTGGTACTGAATTTTTTTTTAAGTTTTGTTTTGTTTTGTGTGTGTGTGTGACTGTGTGTGTCAGTGTGCGTGTGTCTGAGAGTGTGAGAGTGAGTGTGGCCGCCGGGTGAAGGTTAGGCATTGACTCTGGATTTGTTTATAGTTGGGGTCGGGGACTTGAGTGGGATGGACCCTGGACAAGAAGAGTCTCTGGCCCGTGGGAGTGGGCAGAGGAGGGGAGTGCGCACACATGGGGGTGGTTGTGTGTTGCTGGACCGCTCCCAACTCTTGGGTGTTGCTTCCCCCCCCCGTGGAAGCAGCAGCAGCACCAGTGCCACCGGTGGCTGCTGTGCATCCACCTACTCTGCCACTACCACCACCACCGGTAGCAGCTGTAGGGGCTCCAGCAGCACCCCCTCCACCACCTCCACAGCCACAGGAAATGCCCCAGGAAAATGTAGGTGGTGCTAGGACTGTATCTGGTCCCCCCCCCACAGCTTCCCAGTGTGGGTGTTTTTTAACTGTCTGGGGGGAGACAGCACAGTCGTGGTGTGCTGTCTGCACAGTGTGCTGGTGTGCTGTGGCCCCCGGGGGCACATTTGGGGACTGGTGACCAGTGCATCCACATGCTGAACCACCACAAGGCAGAGTGGCAGGCTGCCACAGAAGGGGCCAGGCATCCACCTGCTGGCCCTTCTGTGGCAGTGGCCGAGGGTGCTGCTGGGGTTGAAGTTGTGCCTCGCCACCGCAGCAGGAGGAGGAGGAGGGCAACTGCAGCAGCTGCTCCACCACCACCACTGCCACCAGCACCACCCTCTCCACCACCACTACTACCTGGGTTTTCACCTGCAGTGGACCCCGCCACAGTGCCTGCAACACAGGCCAACATTGCTCTGGTGTGGGTGGCCCTGGAGGAGAACATTGAGAGGGTAGGTGCTGTGCAGCAGCAGGTAGATACAATCCATCAACAGCAGCTGCAAATAGTCACAATGCTGCACCTGCTGCTGGAACACCACAGCATCCCACATTAAGGGATTGTTTTCTGGACCCCCCTCTACTGTGCTGTACTGTTTTTGTGTGGGTTTTTTTTGTTGTTTAATAATACACATTTTCCCTTCTGTAGTTTCAGTGCGTCAGTAGTGCTTACTTTTTGTTTTGGAGTACTTGTGAACAAGCTGTTGTGAGCAGTGCAAGTATGATGTGTAAAACTGCATGTGTGCAGTCAGTGTTGTTGCCTCTGTGTGTGTGTGTGTGTGTGTGTGTGTGTGTGTGTGTGTGTGTGACATCAGACATTGTGCAGTGTGTTGCAAACATATATTGCTGTTGCTGACTTGTTGTAGTGTTTATGCTATAAAGAATAGTGAGCAGAATATGGTATATTTTATTGTCACCATCATCATCAGTGGACTACGTGATACAATACTTTTTCAGAGGAGTCTGGCCAGAGTGCACCTTAGTCACATTATATACTATACTGCACACATAACTTTTAGGAGAGCATGTGTTTTTTGTGCTATGATCTCCGCAAAGTCATGTGTGCACTGTGAGTGACTGAGGTGCACAGTGACCCGATACCTCTGAAAAAATTTCATATCACTTAGTCTGCTGGCGCTGATGGTACCAATAAAATATACATCAGGTATTCTTTGTTATCTTTATTCTTGATAATGCAGCAAGTCTTACCATATATATGTTTGCATGAAGCTGTACAATGTATGCACACACCGGAAAGAACAGTGACAGCACACATGTAGTTTAACACAACATACTCGCATTGCTCAGTCTTCATGCTGTTTGAGAAACACTTAAAATTCGATTCGTGAGTCCTGACACAAAGTAACCATTACTGAGGCTCTATAACTATTTTGCTTGTGAAATAGACATGAAAGAGATTCACCAAGTTACAGCATTGCACCCAATATGTGGGCGCCTTACTTCCAAGGGAATCTTTCTTGCTCCACATAGTGCAATACATTTCTGTGAAAACTGCCCATAATTTCATTACAGTGTATCATGTCACAGAGGAATTCCTGCTCATAAAAGCCACCGAAATTCTGCTCCCCTTTCTCAGCAACATTAGGATGTGATGACAGGGAGAGCGCGGGTGCGTGCTCCATTATAGTGAATGTCCGATTGTCCGGCAGCTTTCCGAATGTTTCTTTATGATACAATGGTCAGTTTGTGGTGAAACATGTGGGCACATTTCCAGTAAGAAGAGCCTTGTTAGTGGAAACGTGCCCACATTTCACCACAAAGTGAACCTTATAACATAAAGAAACATTCAGATAACTGCCGGACATTCACTATAGTGGAGCATGCACCTGCGCTCCCCCTGGCATCATGTCCTAATGTTGCTGAGAAAGTGGGGCAGAATGTGGGCGGCTTTTCTGAATGGAAATTGCTCCATGACATGACACACTGTAATGAAATTACGGGCGGTTTTCACAGAAATATATTGCACTATGTGGAGCAAGAAAGATTCCCCTGGAAGTAAGGCACCCACATATTAGGTTATGTGCAACACCATAACTATGTAAAGTGGTGAATCTCTGTAAAGCAGCTGCGCAACAATCTGTTGAGAAGTCTGACCTATATTTTTTAATACTATGTTACAACTTCCTTTTCTTACATCCTGACTGGAATGATACCAGCATTTCCAGTAGTTGAGTCTGCTGTACTACCTTTTTTCATGTGTGAAATAATGAAAGGAGCATTCCTTTTGAATTGCCACCGACCAGGTCTTTGTCATTGTTTTCCTCTGCTTTTCTCCATCACATAAGTTAGTTGTTATGTATCACTTCTGTTGTAAATTAACAGTTATGCAGCAGGCAGTGTTTTATGACACCACAGAACAATATTTATTGAAAAGCAGCTGAAAATAAATACAAACCTGGTC
This sequence comes from Neoceratodus forsteri, assembly GCA_016271365.2. NCBI lineage: Eukaryota > Metazoa > Chordata > Ceratodontiformes > Ceratodontidae > Neoceratodus > Neoceratodus forsteri. The sequence goes on from CM028135.1 coordinate 1,065,602,937, forward strand.
ACAACAATATTGAAAGGTGTGCTAATTTTTTTTTTCGTACATGAAAAAAGTAGTCAACTAAGTAAAGCAGACAGAAATTGTGAAAAGAAGCGTATCATTCAAGTCACAGCTCGGAGGTAACTAGTGGCTGTGGCAATGTAAAGTAGCATAAAAAAGTACAGTTCAAAATTGTCAAGACATTCTTGCAATGCTGCTTTAATTGATAATGTCAGAATGACATCATGAGCTCAAAATCATACAACACACAAAATGCATCCTCCTTGTGTGCAGAAAATTGGCAAGTGGTAACAAAGTGAAATGGGAGCATTTCAGCACATTCAAAGTCCCCCAGAATTAATGGCTTACTCAGTCATGCACGCAGTGGTGGCACAGAATCCCCAGATTTTTTCTGCATGCCTAAAATGCATCCGCCTTGTGTGTAGAAAATTGACAAGTGGTAACAAAGTGAAATGGGTGCATCCCCCAGAATAAAATGATGACCGTGAGTGAACTGTTGCTGGTCCAATGTGTTCTGCGAAGCGATTCGAGCAAATGCAATGTAATCATCTCAACTGGATGGAAAGGTGCCCTTAGTTTGTACACTAATAGTAGCCTTGGTGAGTTGATATATATAGATATATGTTTGTGTATTTTGTAGGTGAGGAGGGGGGTTGACATGGACATGTACTCATGGTATTATTCTGTATCGCAGGTCACAGAAACTATTGGTGTGCACATTCCAGTGCTCAATGAGAATTTTTTGTGTTGAAATTGGAAATGGATAACTCTCAAGCACATGAAGGTAAGCATTTTTTTTTGGGGGGGGGAGCATATTTGTAGGGTTGTTTATAATGGTTTCTTATTTTTGTTACTTCTTCACAGATTTCATCTGCATCCTTCTGGAGTCTGATTATTAATGATGGTCATAGTCATCTAATGAAACGACTTCTGAGTGTTGCATGTGTGCCCCAGCCCAAGGGAGGGGTGTGCCTGATGTTGAAGAACTTGTTTGGATAAGGCCACTTTGACAGAACAACAAAGCATCTGTAAGTTTCCTAAAAAAAGAAATGAAGGACTTCTTACAACTTAATTGTCTGGGGGTGGACAGACTCATGCTCAGTGGTGGCAGTGGCTAACATCAGTCCCGGTGGTGGTGGTCCGGGGGGCGGACAGACTCATGCTCAGTGGTGGCAGTGGCTAACATCAGTCCCAGTGGTGGTGGTCTGGGGGCAGACAGACTCATGCTCAGTGGTGGCAGTGGCTAACATCAGTCCTGGTGGTGGTGGTCCGGGGATGGACAGACTCATGCTCAGTGGTGGCAGTGGCTAACATCAGTCCCGGTGGTGGTGGTCTGGGGTGGACAGACTCATGCTCAGTAGTGGCAGTGGCTAACATCAGTCCTGGTGGTGGTGGTCTGGGTGTGGACAGACTCATGCTCAGTGGTGGCAGTGGCTAACATCAGTCCTGGTGGTGGTGGTCCGGGGATGGACAGACTCATGCTCAGTGGTGGCAGTGGCTAACATCAGTCCCAGTGGTGGTGGTCTGGGGTGGACAGACTCATGCTCAGTGGTGGCAGTGGCTAACATCAGTCCTGGTGGTGGTGGTGGTCCGGGGTGTGGACAGACTCATGCTCAGTGGTGGCAGTGGCTAACATCAGTCCCGGTGGTGGTGGTCTGGGGTGGACAGACTCATGCTCAGTAGTGGCAGTGGCTAACATCAGTCCTGGTGGTGGTGGTGGTCCGGGGGGGTGGACAGACTCATGATCAGTGGTGGCAGTGGCTAACATCAGTCCCGGTGTTGGTGGTGGTGGTCCAGGAGGCAGACAGACTCATGCTCAGTGGTGGCAGTGGCTAATATAATTTCCTGTGGTGGTGGTGGTCCGGGGTGGCACACCACCTTTTAACAACTTCAGTTAAAACCTGCCAACATTAACCACATCATCATCCTCAAAAAGGAAGCTTCCCTCACAGTCATCTATGTCTGAAGTCTGACTACTGGGAAATTATTTCTCCATTGTGTCATCATCTACGTCAGTGGTGTGCCGTTTCAGGCAGCCACTGCCAGTGCCACCAGGATGGTCCATTTCCACATCACCAAAACCACCATGACTAGGCCGGGGAATGGATACCGAGGTTGCAGTCTGTGCTGGTATGTGCCTCTCATTCATTTTAATGAATGTTAGCAAACTAACATTTGCAGGAGACAGGTTTGTCCAACGACCCCTGACTATTGCACCTGCTGAGCTGAATACCCTCTCAACACTTACACTGGAGGGTGGGCATGTGAGGTACTTCAATGTCACTGCAGTCAGCTCTGGCCATTCACTGACCTTTCTACTCCAGTACAAAAGAGGATCTTCAGTTGTCAGATGCCTGTTTTCAGACAAATATGACTTAACCATTTTCTGTGCCACACTAAGTCCAGTTGTTGATGCATCATCCTGTTCTCCCGAATCATTTATTTCACAAATACCCACTTAATACAACGCCTCCCAAAGTGGGTTGACGCCAGCCACTTTGGATGACAGACCACCTGGAACTGCAGTCCCCTTCCCCTTGCAGGATATGCTTGATGGTCCTCCAGGTACACCTTCAGCCGGATTATGCTGCTGAGGTTTGCTGACCTTGGCACGTGACTTCTGTGCCCCATGAACCAAGCGCACCAGTTGACCACTGATATTTTTTACCTGTTCAGGCCCTCCCTCCAGTACTGATGCAATTCCATGTTTGTATCGTGGGTCCAGCATTGTTGCTATGGCAAAGTTGTCACTACGCTGAATATTCACAATGTGATGATTCTGGTTGAATACTGTCAGCAAGTGTTGCAGCAACATACTGCTACCACTGTCTCCGGCAACATCAAGGATATGCTGTACATTCACCATTGTCTGCCTCAGCACCTGCAGCAGTGGAATTGATTGACTAATGGAGGCAGACTCGCCACTCACTCCCTGTGTGGCATGTTCAAAAGGCCACAAAATTGTTATTACAGAGTCCATGAGGCACCACTGCTCAGTCGTCATAGACATGGAGGCCACGGAACTGTCACGGCTAGTGTGTATAACAAGATATCCTGAGATGGCTTTGTATTGTTCATACAACCTCTCTGCCATGTATAAAGTGGAGTTCCATCAGGTGACAACTTCCAGCTTCAAGCGGTGCTGAGGCAGGCTGTTTTGTATCTGCAACTGCCACAGATGGTCACAGGCCTTTCCAGATCGTGAAAAGTGAGAGCAGATACGTCATGCAACGGTCAGCACTTCCTTTACATCAGGGTGCTGCAGAAACTCCTGCACCACAAGATTTAAACAATGGGCCATTCATGGAACACGGAAAAAACACCATTCTTGATGCATTTCATCGCATTTGACCCATTGTCACTTGCTTTGAACCCAGCTCTCAGGGACAGGGGGTTTAGCCATTTGTCAATTTCAGTCAGTACCACGTCCAACATGTTCTCACCAGTGTGTGAACAGGTCACAGTACACATAGCAATCGTTGCATGCTGTCAAATTCCTGGAAGACTGCTACCGCGACAATCCACCTTACTGCACTGATTATTCACACTACCAACATCACAAACAACCCCCGGCACCTGCGCCCAGTGTGCAGTTATACACAAATATGAACTCCCCGCTGTTTTACCACTTGTCCACATATCCATACTTAAATGGACGAATGGAGAGGAGGAATGTAGAAGGGCATGTCTTACTGAGTCGGACACAGTGTATAACAACTCGGGGACAGCACAGGTAGAAAAGTATGTCCAGGATGGGACTTTCCATTTTGGACAGGCACATGCAGCAAACCGCCGGAACCCAGAATTCTCCACAAAGGAGAAGGGCAAAAGATCAATTGCCAGCATTTCAGCTACAGCAGCATTAAGTTTACGTGACACTGTAAGATTGGGGGGGGGTACTTCAGTTTATGCGCAAAAACACTCTGTAATGTGGGCTGACTTAAATGTTTTACATGGGGTGTGATCACAAATGGTTGTGCTCTGTGATGAATGGCATTGGCAGGGAGTGGAGTGTGGACGTTTGATGAAGACGGTAACACAGGTGATAATGACAAACCCAGAAATACAGTTATTTTGCCAGATTTGCCAACCGGGGTTGATGTACCACTTGCACTAGACATACTGCATTCACCACCACCACCACCACAAGAACTGCTACTCTCACCAGCACTGGACAACATTTCAAAGTCATTATGGTCCTCCACCTCATCATGCCTGTAGTAATCCTCTGCTCTTATTACCTCACTACTACACACGTTTAATTTACTACTGGACTTAACAGTCATGGAAGGGGATAACATGCTCGTTATGGTTGTTGGTGACAAGGGTGAACGCCCCCACTGTTGTATTAGCTGCCAGCTTGTGCTGGGTCCACAGTGCCATGTGCCTATTCTTAAGATGTGTATGCTGTCCTCCTGTACCCAGATGGCTCCTCTTTTTACCTCGACTTACACGCACATGGCAAACCTGGCAGATTGCAACTGACTCATCATTTGCATCTTGAACAAAAAAATCCCAAACAAGGGATTGTGATGCTCTACTTTTAACAAGTCCATGATGTTGCTTATTTAACTCTGTTATTTTAAGCACTGAAGTGGGGGGAGGGGGCACGTGATGTTTCCGGGCACTGCACACCTGGACTGCAACTGACCACCACAACTACCTATAATTATTACTGGGTCATCATCATCAACTAAAACTGGTAAATCACAAGTTTTTACAGGTGGGGGAATTCCTGCAAACAGACTCAGACACAACTACTTTGAAATTCTTTTTCTCCGGTTCCCAACTGGGGTCAATTATATTATCATCATATTCATCAGTGTCACACACATCCACATCTTCTGCTTGGATGCTAGCATGTGGACTGCATGTTGCAACAACAGCAACATCATCATCATCATCACATTCATCGTCATTGTCTACACCACCATCACCTGATATTTTTTCACCACACTGTGAATCACTGCATGGAAAATGCATGACATTAACCACCATGGTTGACAGAATATCACATTGTATGCTATCATTGGCATGATCATCAGAATCCTCAGGTTCAGTTACTGGGGTGCTACTGGGAAGTATGACATCATCTACGCTGCCACTCACTTGCACTGCTTCACACTCCACTATATTTTTGAATATGGTTCATTGGTCAGAATTCGAACTTGAGGCACCAATACTAATACTACCACCACCACTAACACCACTGGCTGGGAAAACATCATCTCCTCCAACTATGAGTGAAGCTACTGATTGGGCTGTGAAAAACATTGCAGGAGAAATACCTTTCCTCACATCAGCAATGCGCTTCTGTGTCTGCGTACTACCACGCCCACAGACTATCTTATTGCCAGCATTGCCATGGCGAGAACCAGCTTTGCTTGCATGTCTCTTTGCGGTCATTTTGGGGGATCAACAACAAAATTATAAACAAATTTAAATTTTGGTACATTCACTCTCTGATTGGGGGGACACTGGATGTGAAGCCAAAAAAACAACTGTGGCTTCAGCAACAGATAGAGACTGTCACGCAATGAAAACAACTTCAGTAACCAGTGGTGCTGATGAGGTCACAAAAACAATCCAGTCTGGTAAAAAATTCCTTTTGCCGGTGGAGGTGGAGGGGAGGACTGACTGCAGATTTTTACGGCAGTACTAGTAGCAAAACAAAGAACAGATACCATGATCGCAGTACAAAATCAGGCAGCTGCAGTGGCTAGCAGGTTCACACTGCTGTGTCTGCAGTTACACTAGTCTGTCGCACAATAAAAGGTGTATTATTTGATGTCACGCAACACCACTCAGACACACACACACAGAACAGTTTCTCTATAATGGTGAAAGAGTAATGCATAGCAAATTGAAAAGCCCAGTAATATGCCACGTATTGCCCACTAATTCCGCAACTCCCCCTTTCCATCCTGATGCTCGCCATGTTTCTACCCCTGGCTCTCACTCTTTCCCTATTAACTCTTCCTGCTGCACCCACCCTTCCCTGTCCACTCCAGCCTGGCTAAAGTCCCACCCCATCCATAGTAGTGTCCCAATTATCTACCCCTCCTCTGTCATTATCATAATAAACAAGTACACGACAGCCATCATCACTTTCTGTGGTTTTAGCTCAATTTTTTCCCCAGTCATCAGTAATATATCCCTCCTCTTCTTTACCTCTCTAACCTGCCACCCCATACACGGCTTCTTTCCCCTATATGTGTAGTTGCCGGCTGCCTCACTCAAAAGATCTCTGCTTATAACCCCTGTATGCCTATGGTTGATTGTACATCTGCTGACTTCTTCAATTGTAAAATAATGATTTTTTTTTTTATTATTTATTTCAGCCTTGTACTGTACTGTATACACTGTATATACTTTTTCTTCCTTGTATATTATTGCTTTTTGTATACCTGCTTCTTTACTGTACTTTGATGTATTCATGACCAGGTCCACCTTGCAAATGAGCCTTGCTCAATGGTGCCCGCCTGGATGAATAAAGATTTTGTTTGATTGATTGAGTGATTGTAATGTAAACAACCGGAAATTATGAACTGCTGTACCAGATTCACAATACACACAATCAGCAAGAAAAGTTCAACAATTACTGACAATATTACTGTGTGTACATTAACACAGTCAGTTATATAACAAAAATATAACCAAAAAACAAATAAATCACTATTTCTCCAACTTAAATCTACCTACACCACAGATACGCCCCTCCCCCAAAGCATACTTTCACTGTCTTTCACTCCACACACTCAATGTTGTACATTAACATTCAAAATCCACACAAAAACAAAAACGCTCGATGATATGAGCACAGGAGGGTTTCCTGAAATCGATTAATTAAAGGTGGAGCCCCCCCCCAAAAAATGCTTTTTTAACAGCTTTTAGAAGGTTTCAATCACAGACAGCTCTCACAGCACACTGTCTCCTACTGCTTCCTACAAACTCTACCCCGAACTGATGCTGTGCAGATCAATATAGAGCCCATGTGACCTGAAATCCCATGAATCACTGCAAAATTTGCCTTTGGAGCTCAAAAACAAGGCGAAGTGAGGTGAAGTGTGTTGCTCTCAATGCACTTCGCTTAAGATTTTGGTAGAGTAGTGGTCTGGGAAGGTGGAGTAATGCTAAGTCAGTGTTTTCAATGGACTTCGGGTTACCCATCATAATGCGAATTACTATGTTTCACGTTGTGGAGCACTCCATGAATCCGCCTCTGCTCTGCGAATCACTTCATGGAGCGGATTGAGCCCACTTCACCCACCACTATTTGCCACCATTGGACCCACTCCTAAGTTACCCAGCTTGCTTACTAGTCTCCTACGTGGAGTGGTGTCAAAGCCTTACTGAAATCTAGGTTGGCTACATCCACTGCTCCATCCTGACCTAATTTCTTGGTCACCCAGTTAAAGAAATCTATCAGATTCATTTGACATGTCCTCCTCCCCATGAATCCATGGGTCTTGCAACCCACTGTATTTGAGATATTCCACAATCATTTCCTTTAGCAGTGATTCCATTAACTTTCCCACACTGATGCCAGGCTGAGGTGCTTATAATTTCCAGCCTCCTCCCTGCTACCAGTTTTGTGAAATGGGACTATATCTGCCTTCCTCCTGTCCTCTGGAACCACTCCCATTTCCACTGAACTGTTAAATAGGACTGTCAGAGGTGCAGCAAGTACCTCCCTGAGCTCCCTCAGTATCCTTGGATGCATCCCATCTGGCATCCTTGCTTTGTCCACTTTCAGATTATCGCATTCCTTCAGGACTCTCTCTCCACTGAAAAGGAACTAGTGTCCACCTCCCCAAAGTTTCTGTTACTTTTTTGTGGCCCATCCCCTTCTCCTTCCTTTGTGAACACTGAACCAAGTAGTTGCTCGGGACATTTCTTTTCCATGTCCCCTCTGCACAGTCATCACCGTCTCCTTTTAACCTACAATCCCTCCCCTGATCTTCCTCTTTTTGGTTACATACCTAATAAATATCTTGATCCCTCTTGTTACCACCTGGGCTATTCTCTCTTCAATTTGCACCTCCACACTTCTTACTGCTTTCCCTACTTCCCTTAGTCTTCCCTTCTCTATCCTCCTCCATCTGCATCTCCTTGTACCTTCTGAATGCTATCCTTTCTGCCTTTACCTTTTCCACCAGTAGGCTGTTGGTTAACTAAGATCTGCAGCTTATCCATTAGGTAGGGAAATGGGCAGACTAGGTGAGCCAAGTGGTCCTTATCTGCCATCAAATTCTATGCTTCTATGTTTCTATGTTATGTTTCACCAAATCTTTCAAGAGCCATAGTGGATTCTTTTTCCTCTTGTTTTTGCTCACTTCATGAAGCAGAGATTTGTTGCCTTCATTATGCCCCCTTTTAGCTTTGTACTGTGTTCCTCCACCCCACTCAGGTTATTCCCCCAGCCAAGTCATCCCAGAGGCATTTACCAATCTTTATAAAATCTGCCCTCCTGAAGTCCAGGACCCTTGCCCTTGTGTGATTTGATTCCGCAGCATTCCTTTTATTGAACCACACTGTATAGTAATCACTGGTCCCCAGGTGGCCTCTCACCTTGCCATCTGCAGCACTGTCCCTGTTACTGAATACCAGGTCCAGTATCCCCCCCCATCATGAGTGGGTTCACTGATTAATTGCCTGATTAATGCCTCCTGCAGGAAGTCCAGGATGTCCCTACTTCTTGCTGAAGCCATAGCTGGGAAGGCTCCAATTTACATCTGGCAGATTGAAGTCCCCCCTCCAGCAGTACCTACCCTTTTTCTGCCTCTTGCCAATGGTTTCCCCCAGTACCTTACCCAAATCCTCCCCCTGTGCTGGAGGTCTGCAGATCATTTATTTATTTATTTGAAAATTGGCAAACGAAAGAGACACACAAATGGTCAGAAACCATCGAATACCATAATTTTGCTTGGATATCAGATAGCCTCGGATGGTATAGACTTCTAACCAAGGATCTGACCTCCTAGGATCCACTGTAAGGATCCAAGGTATCCGTGAATGTGACCTGGATCTGATGGATCCACCCATGGGATCCAACTATATGAGATGGGATCCAGTGGATCCGATGACTGGATCTATTGGCCGGAACCTAGGTCAGATACTAGCACTATCCAATGGAGGATAGTCGGATCCACAAAAGCGCTATCAAAGCAACGCTACCACAGAGCCAAGGTTCGTTTCCAGGTGCAACCTGGGGAAGGGGAAAACATAGGAGGAACAGCAGCACAAAACAAAGTAGCAAAGTAGCAAAACATTAACAATAGCTTTGGTAACAAGATAGTACAAATAGAATATATACACCACAATACAATACAATACAATACAAAAAAGCAAAAATTTAGCAAACAAAAGATAAAGTGCAGCACAGCTCAATAAGAACACCTTACAATGAATACACAGCAATGGCAGTAACGCCCAGTGAAATAAAAATGATACTGTTAAAAGGTGGATGAACTGAAAAGTGAGTAGCTGACTGAGCCCATATGGGATGGAGAGACTGAGGTGGTGTGGAAGTACAACAGAGACAAGTGCAATGACCCAGCTGGATGCTTACCCATAAAGACTGAGGTTGGACCTGGGAAGTATCAGCAGGACGTGTGACAGGAACAGGTGGGGTGGGGTAGATGTTTCATCTGGTACCTTGAGGAGCCAGGGAATGGAAAGAGATGGAGGAAGGAGGGAAGCTGGTTCCTGAGTGAGGGAAGTCAATAGGAGAAGGCAAATTGTCCAGCAGAGGAGCGGGGGTGAGGGGTGTCAAAAGTGTGATGGTCCCTGGAATATAGGGAGCATGAAGCCAGGGGCAGTTGGGGGAGGAGACGGGAGAAGTAAGAGGGAAGGGAGTCAAACCAGTATTTGGAAATGGAGGTACAATGAGCCTGATGAAGTAAAGGCAGTGGGACGATGGATAGGGATGAGTACAGTGAACAGTGATGAGTGCGGGGGGTAGTTTATAGCAAAGCAGCAGAAGGAATTGCAGAAGATGTCCAGTCTGGCAAGGGAAGTGGAAGGGGCAGTGCCACAGACCACATCCGTGTAGTTGAAAACAGGGAGCACCATCTTAGTAACAAGCTTCCTGTGAACCTGCGGTGATAAACAGTCCTTGTTTTGGTGGAGGGCACTAAGTTTGAGATGAAGTTTTGCATGGATGGCATTGATGTGGGTTGAGAAGTCTAGTGTACTATCAAGGCTCATACCAAGGTACTTGGAGTGAACTGCATCAAGGGGCGTGGTGAAAACAGGGAAGGTACATAGTCTGGTAGTGACTCTGGGCCCGATTCCAAGACAGGGTACACTAGCGCAAGGTGAGTTACGCCAAACCCCATGGTGTAACTCACGACCTGCACCATGCATTACACCGTTCCCTATTCCAAAAGGCACCTTGTGCCATGTTGGCTGCAGGCTACGCCAACTGTGGGATACATCACCCACTACACTGCAACCCACAGCGACATGGCGCAAGGGTGGGTTACAGCAGCAACTATGCCCTTTTCCAGAAGGGGGCTGCCGTAACCCACTACCACAATTCCAGGAGCCGCACTGGCGGAGCTAACTTAGAACATCTTGGAGATGCTCTAAGGGGCATCCGTTGGTGCCATCCGATGGATGCCCACTCTGCAGCACCGGGGCAAAGGTCCTGCTGTACTCCCCATGCCCCCACAAAGACGACCATGTCCCCCAACCCCTCGAATGTCAGGGACTCCCAGGGATCCATGTGCCCCCCAGACTCCTGTGTCACCTGTCCAGCCCTCCATGCCCCCTGGTGCGTGCTATGGTGTTCTGGGGTGAGGGGGCTCCAGGGGACAGTCTGCAGCAGGCTGCGACTTGTGACATGTGGGGATATTACACCATGCCAGTGGCGTTAGCCTACGTATATCGCAAGTCACACATCATAAGTGCCGGGACCCTGCCACTCTTAGAATACGGAACAGGGTCCCCAGAAGAGCAGAGACGTCACAACCGTGACACGCCTCAAGTAGTTGTGACATTCATCCTGGGTGACCAACAGTGACTCTAGCCCCCCGTATTCCTGGATCTACATCACTTTATGCTTTCCTCACATAAGCACCCCCTCCTTTTCCTTTCCACACTGTCCTTTCTGAGCAGACTATAGCCTGGTGTGGCCATGTCTCAGTTTTTGTTTTCAATGCACCATGACCCGGTAATGGTCACTATCCAGGTTGGCCTCTGCCATGATGGCCTCTAGGTCCTGAATCTTATTTCCTAGACTTCAAGCATTCACACACATGGCCTTCGAGATGTTCTTAAAGAGCTACTGACACCTCAAAGAAAACTATTAAAAACATAATAATTAGATACAATGCTGCTTGCATTCCATTTATATTTGATATATTTCTCCTCCCCATAATTTATTACTAAGGAAATGTGTATGAATATATGATCGCTGTCCCTTAGCGTCTATTTTGAGTTCATCTGCCTCTATAGCTTACTCCCTACTCCAAGTCATAATCTTCTGATTTGACATCACAATCGGTTGCCATGGGAGTAACTGTGAGGTCACAAGCAGAGCTCTATGACTTCAGGTAGGGAGAAAGCAGCAGGAATAGATTAACTCTTCAGGAGCAAAAATCCTGTTTTCATACAAATGACCTCAGCAATAAACAATGGGGAGGAGAAATACAGAACTAATGGGAAATACAAGCTGGACGTTGTCTAAATATTATGTTTTATTAAAGTTCACCTGAACATATCACCAGTTCTTTAACTTTGCTTGTTACCTCTCTTTTTGAAACTAACAAAAACAAACATGTGATGAAGGTTATAGAGAAAGTTTTATCTGCTTTGCCGGTCCATTGGTTTAAGTCACTTACCTGGTCTGTATCAAACTTGTAGAGTTTGCTGGAACCATGATGTAACCCCTAGGTGGCGCTATCCCAAGGGCTACTACCCCTGTCTGCGCGGCTAGTAGCAAGTAAAGGGGCCTGAGTTCTGAAACGGGTGCCTCCACCTGGAGGTCAGGGATGGTAGTGGTCAAACTAACCTGGGCACAGCCCTCCGAGACACTGTAACCCCCCTCTTTCCCTTCTAGTGGCCTGAGCAATATACGATAATCACTTTCACAGTTCCCCTTGTACACCATGCCAGTACCCACACTGTTTGCACTTACCACCAGGGCTGGTTCCTCTCGCTCGTCCCTGGGGACCCCCTGTAAAACAAGGTTATGCACAGCAAATAGCAACAGTACAGTACTCTTGGCACAAACTGGAACCACAGTCAGGTTAAATGCAGCAAAAATGTCAGATCTGATTTATTCAGGGGACTTCAACAAGGAAGGGGCGTAATCAGGTTGATTAGCTTAAAGGCTATATTAATCAAACAGTTACGCATGAGCTTTAAGTCCCCACACAATCACACACTCTGGGTACCCAGGTAGGAAAATGGTGGGCTAGCCAGGAACGTTGCAGCTGGTTGGGGCCCCGTGATGAAAGAAAGCAACATGCACAACATGCACTACTTGTAATCCGGAGCCGGAGGGCTCAGTTCGTGAAAGAAAAAGCAAGAAGACAATCAGATGACAACACTTTAGATTTAGCTGTTGTTGCAGGGAGCTACTTGTTGAGCTGGAGTGCCCGGAGAAGCGGGGCCCACACAAATCACCGAAGCATTGTTCCTGTTCAAGTGTTGAGCAGGGGGCTGATCCCCAGGCTGGTCTCTTGTTGATGGCTTTCTCTGTGCAGCAGACAGTTGAGCTGGGATAGTGTGGCAAGGCCCAGGCCCAATGGAGATGATATTGAATTCAGTCCATGGGAAAGGATGCAGCTTCCAGCAAGCAGAATACAGTTCAAACCACAGTGGGGAACCAAATCGCAACCCACTAGCAGCACACAGCACATTTACACATAAGGAAATTCTAATGCAGCATCCAGCAAGCAGAATACAATTCAAACCACAGTGGGGAACCAAATCACGACCCACTATAAGCACACAACACATTCACATGTAAGGAAATTCCACTGTACCAGGCAAAAGGCTCTTCAGTCGCAATTACAGAGTCTCTGCACAATCCGGGAGTTCAGAGGTGGCTGGAAGTCCAGACAGGCCGATCACATTCAGCAAATCTTCATTCTTCTTCAGGTAGGAGCTTGGTCACAATTCAGTGGTTTACTTCACTCTCCAAGTTCAGATTCAGTCTGAAAAAGGTACAAGTTCCCTCTCGGGGACAGCAGGCAGGCATCCAGGCCAAAACTCAGGCCTTTCCACAGTTCTCCCGTGCAAATCCACTATGGATTGCTGCTCGAACTATCTCGAGCTGTTACTTCTTCACTTCCCAACTTAGATCTAACTGAAACTGTAAGCAGTTTGGGACTGTCCCCAAAATCCAAAAGGTTTGGTTGGCTGATCTGTCTGTCAATCACAACAAGGGCTCCCCTCCAGGTTATTTTAGGTGCAAAAAGCCCAAAACTACAATTCCTACAAGTTTTGACCCCACCAAGCCCCTGTAGGCAGGCTCCATTTTAGAGTCCCAAATGTACTGATTGGCCCATTTCAGCAGTCCAGGACCAAGATGATGAAACAAACAGAACTGTCCATGCTGCAAAGAAGGCAGGTTAGAACAAACTGCAATATTATTACTACTCTAACAAATGATCAGCAAACAAGCACATCTTCTAACAGAGCTCCCTTTTAGATTAATTATGACTGCAATCCAGGCAGCTCTTAAAGAGACAGTACACAGAGGCTGTATAAGCACTCTCTGGCAATCGCATTTAAACTGCAAAAACGCAGGACACCAGCCTGGCAGTGAGCATTTAGACAAGCTCAAGGAAGACTTTTCAGGAACCCCCATTTGTAGGGGGGTTACAATGATATTGTATGTTTCTCTGTTTGGTTTGATCCTGGTTAAAAAGTGTATATTTACAGTATCTGTCTATCTACAGACAGTATCTATCTATCTGTCTGTCTATCTACAGTATCTATCTGTGGAAGCAGTTGTGTGGTTCAAGAATGTATGGGCTAGGCAGAAGGGAATCATAGTGGAAAGGAAGTGGGGAGGGAGAAAGAGACAGATATCAAATAGGGTCTGCTATGATACTGTAGGTACGGAAAATGGGGAGGCTGTGTAGGCCAAGCGGTCCTCATCTGCCATCAAAGTCTCTCTGTCTGTCTGTCTATCTATCTAACTATCTATCTAGCTATCTATCTATCCATCTATCTACAGACAGTATCTATCTATCTATCTACTGTATCTATCTATCTACAGACAGTATCTATCTATCTATCTATCTATTTACAAACAGTATCTATCTATCTACAGACAGTATCTATCTATCTATCTGTCTATCTACAGACAGTATCTATCTATCTCTCTATCTACAGACAGTATCTATCTATCTATCTATCTACAGACAGTATCTATCTATCTATCTATTTACAGACAGTATCTATCTATCTATCTGTCTATCTGTCTATCTATCTATCTATCTATCTACAGACAGTATCTATCTATCTATCTATCTATCTATTTACAGACAGTATCTATCTATCTATCTATCTATCTATCTATCTATCTATCTATCTATCTACAGACAGTATCTATCTATCTATCTACAGACAGTACCTATCTATCTATCTATCTACAGACAATATCTGTCTATCTACAGACAGCATCTATCTATCTATCTATCTATATATCTATCTATCTATCTATCTATCTACAGACAGTATCTATCTATCTATCTATCTATCTATCTATCTATCTATCTATCTATCTATCTATCTATCTCTATCCACAGACTGTATCTATCTATCTATCTATCTTTCTTTCTTTCGTTCTATCTACCTATCTGCTTCTACATTTGTAAATAAATAAATGCATAAATATTGGTCTGCCACGCTACCAAAAAATCAGGAGCACTGTTTTCATTCCTTCTAGCCTCACTGCCATATTCCTTTGTAGTGTTTTATAGCAGATTGCTGTCCATAGCAGTCTTTTCACTTCATAAATGGCAATGAAAGAGTTAATGTGCAACTGTCATCATTGTTTTCCCTTCCTGCTGAGTAAATTAAATTTATCAAAATCATTATATGGCAGCAATACCACAACATTCAACATGAAGTTACCAAACTCCAGAAGGGCTTTTATTTAATCAGGAGATACAACGCGGATGTGGTGTCACAGGAGTAGCTGCTTCATCCACACACGGAGCACTCTCAAAAATCGAGCCCTGATCACTCACTCACTCACTCAATCACTCTCTCTCACACTCACACACGCTCTATCACTCACTCAGTCATGCACTCACACACACCCTCTCAATCACTCACATACTCATGCACTCACTCACTCACTCACTCACTCACTGTCACACACAGACACACACACACACACACATACATACATATACTCACTCACTCATTCACTCTCTCATTCAGTCACTCACTCATTCACTTACACACACACACTCACTGACTCCCTGATTCACTCACTACTCACTCACTCACCCACTCACCCACTCACTCGCTCGCTCACTCACTCACGCAGTGTCACACACTCATTCGGCCAAGCACCGTCACACACACTCGCTCACTTACGCACTGTCACACGCACACTGATACTCACTCATTCAGTCACTCACTCACTCAGCACTGTCACACACACTCACTCACTCATGCACTGTCATACACACTCATTCACTCACTCATTCAGTCACTCTCGCTCTCTCACTCATGCACTGTCACACACACACACACTCACTCATTCACTCACTCACTCACGCACTCACACACACTCACGCTTATTTACTCACATTCAGTCACTCACTCACTCACTCATTCATTCACACACACACACACACACTCACTCACTTACTCACTCACTCAGTCACTCACTCTCTCATCCACTCACTCATTCAGAGACTCACTCACTTATTTACTCATCCACTCACTCACGCACGCACTCACTCACCCATCCACCCACTCATTCACTCACTCACCCACCCACTTATTCACACAGTCACTCACTCACCCACTCACTCACTAACTCACCCACTCACTCGTCACCTTTTCACTCACTCACTCATCCACTCATTCAGTCACTCACTCATCCTCTCACTCACTCACTCATCCACTCACTCACTCACTCACTCACACACTCGCTAACCCACCCTCTCACTCACTAACTCACCAACTCACTCAGTCATCTACTCACTCACTCACTCACCCACTCATTCAGTCACTCACTCATTCACCCACTCACACATACACACACTCACTCACTCACTCACTCACACACCCACTCACCTATCCCTCACTCCACCCACCCACTCACTCACACACCCACTCTCCCTACCCCTCACTCACACCCACTCACACACTGTCAGTCCACCTCACTCCTCACTCACTCCTCCACACATCCTCACTCACACTTACTCACTCTCACACTCATTCACTCAATCACTCATACACTCACTCACTCATTCATTCACTCACTCGCTCATTCACATACTCACAAACCCATCCACCCACCCACACACACACACACACAAAGACATACCCACACACTTTTTCACACACTCACTCACTTGCACACATTTACTCACCCACTCATTCACTTACCCACTCACTCACTCATCCACTCACTCATGCACCTACCCACTCACTCACTCACTCAGTCATTTACACACACGCATACACACCCAACCACTCACTCCCACATTCACTCACTCATTCACTATCACTCATTTACTCACTCACTCACTCACCTGCCTGTCCACTCACTTACCCACTCACTCATGCTGTCTCTCTCTCTCTCTCTCTCTCTCTCCCTCTCCCTCTCTCACTTTCTCTCTCTTTCTCCTGGCTACTGCTATGTTTGTATTTACATTTGTATTTATTTGTTTTACCTGGAAAATAGCTCCATTGAGCAGTGCTCATTTACAAGGCAGTCCTGGTCAGGACTGGTAACATTACTTGAGGTAAAGTGGCAGTAATACATAAAATACAGGAAATTAAAAATTGGTTTACAAACAGAGGCTAACAGGTGTAATCTAATACAAAGGCTAGAGACAACAGAAGTGAAACTACATCGGATTTGCAGCAGAGCACACATATTCTGAGAGCTCCTAACAAATGCAGTATTTATCATGTAGTAAAACATAACTTACATAGTATTTTAATGACATACACATTTGTCAATGCAAAATTGGCCAAGTAGAACCTTACAATAAAAGGGGTTGACTAACAAATTCAGTTTAAATGATTTCTGCAGGGCATTTCAAGATGTGGAAGCAGCCAAGCTAAAGGCCAGCTCACCAAATTTCGAACAGTGCCTTCAGACATCAAGCAGAATGTTATTATGTTTTGTTAGGTTATACAAAAATAATGGGTTTCAATACTGCTCATTTCGTATACCCATCTGTTATCTTCAATAAAAGCAATCAGTTTTGAAAATGTCCCATTTATTACACACAGGCCCAGTATATTCTCTGCTAGACAGAAATCAGATTCTTCTATTTCATGTGTCCATTTCCAGCTATTTTTTTTTAATGAACAATCCTGCCTCAACATCAATTTTGTCTTTATGTAGAATGGATAACCTGCATTTAGATTACTGAAAGCTTATTTCCCCCAGTGGGACTTTACTTACAATTTACTCCCCAGCCCAATATCCGCTTACTATGAGGAATGGAAGGCATGACTTTCTGGTCGATCCCCCCTCCCCTCCCCGCCAAAGCTTGCTTATCCATCCCCATGTACTTCTAGAAATAGAGAGAGAGAGAGAGAGAGAGAGAAAGAGAGAAAAAGAAGGGGAGAAGAGATGAATTTGATTTTATATAGTACTATGAATACAGACTGTATCTCAAAGCACTTTACAGTCCAGGGGAGGGAGGGAGGAGTGGAGAATGCTGTTACCATTTCAGGCACACAGGGAGATTCAATCAACACCAGAAATAGTTAATTAAGAGAGAGATATTGCAAAGAGATTAAACACGGGGTTGGAAAATGACTTGCTCAGGGTCGCACAGTGAGTAAATTCTTCTGGTGCAGATTCAATCCTGGGTCTCCAGGAATAATGTTGTTGTTGAATTTTGTTGACCGGGGTAGGCCCACTGAAACTCGACGTCCCTTTTTCACGGGTGACCCGGGAGTGGGGGTGGGGGAGATGAGGGCTACTAAACTAACTGTCTCACGATAACCTTCCTGTAGTATTGTGAATTTGTAGCTCAGTGGCTGGCTGCGGCACCACCCCTCACAAACCCTCCCACCCCTCGCTCAGCATGCCCCCCCCCCCCACGTGCGTGTACATATAGCAACATCCCGTCGCCATTCGAGAACCCTCCCCATCCGGTCACCTTCCCTACTCCCTCGCCGTCTGGGTATGCACCGCAAGTGGGTTGCCACTTCAGTGGTCGCCCACTTGTGACTGGCCCAATTACAGGATACCATCTGGCCCTATTGTTTTGTCCACTTTCAGATTTGCAAGTCCCTTCAGGAGTCTCTCCTCCAAAAAAGGACTTGGTGTCCACCTCCTTACTTCCTTCTCCTTATTTAGAGTCTCCTGTTACTACTGCCTATTATGCACCTAATATTATTTTTTTTTTTATTATTATTTATTGGTTCTGGGAAACCAGTGGCAGCAGTTGAGTGGCAACCTTGAGCAAAGCTTTCTATGCAGTGCTTCTGTTCACTGATGTCTCTAGGCTCTGGATTGGATAAGTAATTTAAAAATAAATAGAGGGAGGGAAAAGGGCTGCATTAATAAGGGATCCAAAGTAAGGAAAAACATGACTTAAAAAAAAAAAGCACTTGAAACAATACACTGGGGTATAAGACAGACTGCACACATGACCACATTTCTAATTATGATAAAAAAATGGAAAATAGAAAGGGATTTCTGTTCCCTTGAAGCAATCAGCTGATGAAGAACAGAATGGGTGATTGTCACCTTTTCCTTTCCTTTTCAGAAGTGACTTCCCAACCAGTGTTTGTTGCAATAAATTAGAAATAAAAAGACCTTGGGCACAATGTGAATGGCAGCCAGTCATGTCTTTCTCTTTTGTCAGACTTAGGCTCCCGAAAAAGAATGTAAACTGTCTAGAGTTCTACTGTGGTTTCTGCTGCTGCTGGATGTACAGCTGCATTGTTAAGGGTCAGGCAATAATTCTTGCAACCCAAGAGGCTTTGAGTTCCAGTCCTACTACCGCTGTCAAAATAAAGACACCCTGGCATAGATACAGGCTCACAATGCTACAGGCAGGAGGTAGCAGCCGATTTCAGCTGGAGGTAAGACAGAAGGGGAGCTTGAGATTCTGATGGATAAAATGAGAGATATCCCTCCTAATGTGGGGCTGTTGAGAGGTATGGACAGGGGGGTTCTGAGGGGTGAAATGAGAGCTGTCCATCTTAATGTGGGACTGTTAAGCGGTATGAGCAGTAGGGTTCTGTGTGGTAAAAGGAGGGACATCTCTTCTAATGTGAGATAACTGAAGTATAAGCAAAGGGGATTGGAGGGATACATTGAAAGGTGCCCCTCTTAATATGGGACAGTTGAGAGGTATGGACATAGGGGTTCTGTGGGGTAAATTGAGGGATGTCCCTCCTAATGTGGGACACTTAAGAAATATGGACAGAGAGCGACCAGCTCTAAATTCTCCATACCATATCACTATGTCTTTTTATATTAGGTTTTATTTGTGTTCAGTGTACCTGATATGTATATTTCTTTACTTTTATGAAAAATTGTGTCCTACCCAAAACTAGCTGTATCTTCTGTTCCAAACATATACTACTGTCAATGCTACCTGCTGATACTTTGTATATACTGTATTATTGTATCTCACTTTATTTGTATTATTACTATTTTCTTGTGTGTTGCATCCCATGTATATTTTCCCTTGTTCCTTGTTAGCAAACCCAGGTCCACCTCGAAAATGAGCTTGCTCAACAGTGATCACCTGGCTAAATAAATAAAGTCTTTGATTGATAGACTTTGACTTTGATTGACTAAGTGGCAAAATGAGGGACATCCCTCCTAATGTGGAACAACTGAGGTATGAACGGGGAGGGGAAGTCTGAGGGGTAAATTAAGAAATGCTCCTCCCACTATGGAATAGTTGAGAGGTAGGGACAAAATTATTCTGTGGGCTAAAATGAGGGCTGTCCCTCCTAATCTGGGATAGTTGAAGTCTGAACAGAGGGGTTCTGAGGGGGGTAAATTGAAAAATGCCTCTACGAATATGAGACACTTGACAGGTATGGACACTGGAGTTCTGAGAGATAAAATTAGAGGCTGGGTACTACAGACAGGAGTAGCGGCTATTTTGAATGGAAGATACAAGGCAGAGGGAAAGCTTGAGGTTCTGACAGGTAAAATGAGAGCTATCCCACTTAATGCTGGACTGTTAAGAGGTACAGACAGTGGGGTTCTGAGGGGTAAAATGAGGGATGTTTCTCCTAATATGAGAGTGCTGCGACTGAGAGGTATGCACAGTGGGGTTCTGAAGAGTAAAATGAAGGAGACCCCCCCCAATGTGAGACTAAGAGGTTTGGGCATAGAGGTTCTCCATGGGTAATGAAGGAGCCCCCCCCCCCCCATGTGGGACTAAGAGGTTTGGGCAGAGGTTCTGAGGGTAAATGAAGGATGCTGCTCTTAATGTGGCACAGCTGAGGGGTATGGTCAGTGGGGTTGTGAGGGTAAAAAGAGAGATGTCACTCCTAATGTGGGACTGTTAAAAGGTATTGGCGAATGGGGTCTGAGGTGTAAAAGGAGAGATGTCCCTGCTAATGTGGGACTGTTGACAGGTGTGAACAGTGGGGTTCTGAAGGGTAAAATTACATGTGGCCTTCAGAATGTGGAACTGTTGAGAAGTATAGAATAGTGGGGTTCTGAGGGGTAAAATAATACATGCCCCTCTTAATGTGGGACTGTTGAGAGGTATGAACTGTGGGGTTCTGAGGGGTAAAATGACACGTGACATTCTTAATGAGGGACTGTCCAGAGGTATAAACAGTGGGGTTCTGAGGGCTAAAATGACACACAACTTTGTTAATGTAGGACTGTTGAGAGGTATGGACAGTGGGGTTCTGAGGGGTAAAATGACACATTACCCTTTTAATGTGGGACTGTTGAGAGGCATGAAGAATGGGGTTCTGAGAGGTAAAATAATACATGACCCTCTTAATGTGGGACTGTTGATAGGTATGAACTGTGAGGTTCTGAGGGGTAAAATGACACATGACATTCTTAATGAGGGACTGTTGAGATGTATGAACTGTGGGGTTCTGAGGGGTAAAATGACACACAACCTTCTTAATGAAGGACTGTTGAGAGGTATAAACAGTGGGGTTCTGAGGGGTAAAATGACATGTGACATTCTTAATGAGGGACTGTTGAGAGGTATGAACACAGAAACATAGACTTTGATGGCAGATAAGGACTGCTTGACCCACGTAGTCTGCCCATTTCCTACCTACAGCATAAGCTGCAGATCTTAGTTAACATACTAACATACTAACATACTATTTGCCAGCAGATTAGGCCTTATGGTCTATCAAGTCTGCTCGAACCTAGATCCTTAGTTGGGTGCCGAGACCCTCCCATCCCTTGTGCTCCAGAAACCCCTATCATCCATCCCCACCCCCCCGGGACAGGCCATCATCTGATACATCCACTTTCTGTGTCTGTCCCACCCTCTCTTAAAGCTCTCCACTGTGGATCTCTGAACCAGCTCACCAGGCAGAGCATTCAAGGGTCCACACCCTCTCAGTGAAAACCCTCCTCTTTTCCCCTCACCCTTCCACCTTCCAACTTCAAACCATGCCCTCTGGTGATGCCTCCCTGCTTTAGTCTAAAGATCCCCTCCATGTTTACCCCATTTATTCCCTTGAGGTACTTGAAGACCTCAATCATGTCCCCCCTGTCTCTCCTCTCCTCCAATGAAAACAGGCAGAGCTCCTCAAGTCTGTCCTCGTAAGTCAAATCCCCTAGCCCTCATATCATCTTTGTTGCCCTCCTCTGTACCCTCTCCAGGAGCTGTATGTCCCTCTTCAAGTGTGGTCTCCAGTACTGTACACAGTACTCAAGGTGTGGTCTAACCAGTCCATTGTACAGCGGCAGAATCACTTCCTTGCTCCTAGAGGTGATCCTTGCGATGCATCCCAACATCCTGTTTGCCTTGCTAGCTGCTCTCCTGCACTGCTCAGTGTTATTCATACATGTATCCACCATGACCCCTAGGTCTTTTCCCCTGTTGAGGCTTCCAGCACCTCCCTCCCAGGGTGTACCTGTGTTTAGGGTTTCCCGACAAGATGCAACACCTTGCACTTGGTGATATTGAAATTTAATTTCCATGTGAGCCCAGCTTTCCAGGTGTCAGGTCCTCTTGCAGGGCCAACCTCCCCTCTTTTCCCTCAACTACTGCTCCCATCTTGGAGTCATCCGAGAAGAGACTCATTTCACACCCTATACCCTCCCTGATGTCTGATATGTATGCATTAAACAGGATTGGACCCAGGACCGAGCCCTGCGGTACCCCACTACCAACCTCTCTAGGGTTTGAGAGCTCCCCACAGACCACTACTCTCTGAGTGCGTCCAGCTATCCAGTTTTCAATCCATCTGACCATCAAAGGGCCTACTCCTAACCCCATCAGTTTCTCCACCAGACCATTGTGGGGGACAGAGTCAAACGCCTTGCTGAAGTCCAAGAATAATACATCCACAGGCTTACCTCTGTCCAGTTCTGATGTTACCCATTCATAGAACTCCACAAGGTTGGTTTGACATGATCTACCTGGCACAAACCCATGCTGCCGACTATCCAGACCTCCACCTCCTCCAAGTAAACCCCAATCGTTTCCTTTAGTATACTCTCCATTAATTTTCCACCACCGAGTTAAACTGATGGGTCTATAGTTTCCTGGTACTTCCTTCGACCCCCCTTTATGGATTGGTACCACATGTGCCTCTCGCCAATCCCTAGGTACCCTCCCTGTCTCAAGTGACCTGTTGAAAAGCTCCGCCAGGGGTGCAACCAGTATGTCCGCCAATTCCCATAGTACTCTCGGATGAATGCCATCCGGCCCAGGAGATTTGTCTTTCTTTAGGGCCTTGAGGGCAAACCACACCCTTTTGGTGGGGATGGCATCATCCGTCCCCTCCACCTTACTGGTCTTTTTATCCTTATCCAGATGTGACACCCCTGGGGTACCTTTCCCTCCCTTTTGTTCCATTTCTATTGCTCCCCTGATCCCACTCCCTGCCGCTTCTATCCCCTTTGTGCCTTGCTTTGTAGATATCCCATCCCCCTCCCTAGTGAACACAGAGGCAAAGTACTCATTAAATACCTCTGCCTGGTCCCTCGCCTCTTCCACCCACCCTCCTTCTGATCTCAGTCTGCTGAGATGGCCCTTAGTTTTTCTCCGCTCCCCAATGTACTGGAAGAACCCCTTTTCCCTCCATATGTCCCCCTACTTTAACCCGTTGCTCTTTACTGGACTTGGCTCCCTCACCATACGGGTGACTTTTCTAGATGCAAGCTGGTACATTTCCTTATCCCTATCCCCTCTTGTTGTTTTATATTTTTTGTAAGCGCCTTCTTTCTCCTGACTGCTACCTGGACCTCACTGGACCACCAGCATGGTTTATGTGACCTTGCTCCTACGTTTCAACAGCGCAGATCCTGACTGCCTCATGAAGTCCCCATTTTATGACCCCATCTCCTTTCCACACTTGTTGTTGAGGTAATCCCTTCAAGTGATCCTTGAGAATATTTCCCATGCCCATAAAGTCTGCCCCCCTGAAGTCCACTGCCAGTGTCCTAGATCTCACCCCCACTCCCCCAATGCTTATTTGAAACCAGACAGTATTGTGGTCACTCCCAGTCAGGGGGTCCTGTACAATCATGTCCCTTACCAGATCCTCATCTGCCAGAACCACATCCAGGACATGCCCCTCCCTTGTGGGCTCCATCACATGCTGTGTTAAGAACACATCCTGGAAGCCATCCAGCAGCCTCTGCTCCTTGGCCACCTTAGAGGACATGGTTCCCCAGTTTGTACCTGGCATATTAAGGTCCCCCATCAACACCACTCCTTTCCCTTTTGGACCACACTGGGCAATGATGTTGTCCAGCAAACCATCCTCTAGAACATCACTCATCCCGGGGGCCTATATGCTACTCCCAGCTTGACCCTTATCTCCTGCTGGGGATCGTGGAGTGACCTATAAGGCCTCACGTTTCCCTCTGCCTCTTCTACCATAGCAATTTCTATGTCATCTCTAATGAACATAGCCACTCCACCCCTCTACCCTCCTTTCTATCCTTCCTAAGCATAGTGCCCCGTACATTTGAGGTCCCAGTCATGGTTTTGTTGGCCACGTTTCCGTGACTGCACACATCCACCCCCTCAACAGCATGGCCTGGAACTCTGGCAACTTGTTTCCCAAGCTCCTGGCATTTACTAACACTAACCCCACCCCTTATCCCTGATCCTTTTGTCGAACCCCACCCAGATTCCTTATACTTCCATCCTCCCCTGCTCCTCCTGAAACCTCCACCTCCAGTCTGTTTCCCCTCCCCTTGGGCTTGAAGGCTACTCCCCTCATCTGGAGGGGAGGGCTTCTGGTCAGCCCCTTCCTTATCCCTTCCCCCCCTTACAAGTTTAAACCCCACCTTTCTTGTATGTAGTCAGCCATCCTCTGTTTAAGGACTTCCTTCCCTAATGGGGCAAGATGAAACCTGTCCTTGGCATATAGTCCCTTATCCTCCCAAACTCCATTCCAGTTCCCTAACACCCCCAACCCATTCTCTTCACCCCACTTCCTGAGCCAGTCATTAACCTCTGTGAGCTTCATTTTTTTCTCCACTGAGGCCTTTGGTACTGGCAATATCTCCGAAAAGGAAATGTTGCATCCATTATCCCGACAGACTCTGGCAAGTTCTTGGAACCTTGCTTGGATTTCCATAATGCTATTTCCCTCTAGATCATTAGTTCCCAAATGCACCAGAAATCCGGTTCCTCCACAATCCCTAACCATTTCATACACCATGAACTTTGCTCTGTGCACTGTCAGCCCAGAGATACTCACTACCTTCACCTGGCTATGGCATCCATCCCCTGTCCCTCCCAATGGATACCCTTAATCATTGAGTCTCCCAGTAACAGAACCTTAACACAGCCATCATCCTTATGGTTACCTCCACTATGCCCTCTCAGCCCCTCCCCCACTTTATTCATGATGTAATTTCATGGGAGTCTTCCTGCCTTATTAGAGACCCCCTTGTCACCCTCCCTTTCTGCCTCCCTTGCTATTTTGCCACTTAACTCAAACCCCTCTGAATAGGTGTCCCTTAACCCTCTCTTATCTGAACCATTTATCCTGGCCCTGATGGTTTCCCTTCCCCGCACCTCATCCCCCCTTGTAATAGTACCCTGTCTCCAGAGGCTCTCTGTGGGTCCCCTTTAGCTAGGGCCCCATCCTTGGTACTGACCTTCCTGCTGAAGAGGCTCCTCTCCCACCTCCTTGTCTCCCAGTTCCTCTCCAATCATGCTCTCCTCCCTCATGTCTGGAATATGTTGCATCTCCCCCATTTGCTTAACATATATGTTTCCCCTTCTCCCTCTGGGACTATGTCTATCCTTTCCATAGCTGTTCTGTGATGCCCTATGTGTATCTGACTCCCTCCCCCCTGCCTCTGTATAAGTTTCCTCATTTCCACCAACCCCTTCCTCCACCTCTAGGATGCTTAGTATCTCAAATTTATTGTGACACTCTATGTCAGCCTCCATCAAGTAACCAGTTTCCCTGACTGCATCTCTAAACTGACCCTCTTCTTCCTCTCTTGCACTGTTCACCTTAGAGGCTCCTTCCCACAGTCTGCTGTTTTAGGCTTCCTTTAACAGCCCCTCCTGACTCTTCCCCTCCAGTCTCCTTGAATTCAGAATTTTCACCCTGTCGCTTTCCCTTAGCATCAACTTCCCTTCTAAGGGCCCTCTGTCCTAATATCCCCCTTCTGCTTGCTGTAGCATAATGTCCTGTAATTTCAGGCGTTGCCCAGCCTCCCTCAGCCCCACCCTTCTGCTGCCCATATCCACACCCCTTATCCTTGGACACCCCCAGCTCCCACAGCTTACTCCTTAACCAATATACCTCACTCCTGATACAAGATAGCTGTCTACAGAGTGGGCAGCCTCCCTCTCCAGGCCCAATTTAGAATTATTGCCATCCCACAGCCTGTGCAGCCTACAACCCTTCCGAAGACCTGCCATGGTGGAATATGGCCACCTGATTATCCCCTCTGTTTATAATAGCACACCCCTTTTCTCAGTCCCTTTCCCTGAGTACAGTTTCTCTCTATACTGACTGTAGTTATTTACAAACCCAATTTCAACCCCACCAACAAAGTTCCCAAGTCTCACAAACACATACAGTCCAGTATGTGTTCAGTCCCATAACAGTGTGTGTAAGCAGACTCCAGGTACATGTTGATGTCACAGGCCCACAACTCCTGTTGCTTCAAATTTCAGTCCCAAACAGAAATACTCAGCCCTTCAATCCCAACCCCCAGTGGCTTTTCAGTATTTAAGAAAGCCTACAAAACAGGGATGGGTGGGAGGCTCTTACCAAACACCAGGCAAACAACACATTTAAATTACCTTCTAATTTTCCCTGCCAAACATCTATCCCCAAACCTACAATATCACAGCCCAAGTATCAGTTCAAATTCAAGGTAATAATTTTTAACACATAGAACTAATTTCACTAACAAACTATTCAAATATTTCAGTTTAAAACAAAATATAACTCCTGGCCTCTTTTCTACCAACCTGTTGCTTAAGCTCCCAAGTGAACAATGAAAGCCACAGTAATTCCTGTTTAAAGACAAGTTAATTGCAGCTAATGTCCTCCTCCAAACACCAGGCAAACAACACATTTAAATTACCTTCTAATTTTCCTCACAAACCTCTATCCCCAAACCTACAATATCACAGCCCAAGTATCAGTTCAAATTCAAGGTAATAATTTTAACACATAGAACTAATTTCACTAACAAACTATTCAAATATTTCAGTTTAAAACAAAATATAACTCCTGGCCTCTTTTCTACCAACCTGTTGCTTAAGCTCCCAAGTGAACAATGAAAGCCACAGTAATTCCTGTTTAAAGACAAGTTAATTGCAGCTAATGTCCCTCCTCCAAACACCAGGCAAACAACACATTTAAATTACCTTCTAATTTTCCCTGCCAAACATCTATCCCCAAACCAACAATATCACAGCCCAAGTATCAGTTCAAATTCAAGGTAATAATTTTTAACACATAGAACTAATTTCACTAACAAACTATTCAAATATTTCAGTTTAAAACAAAATATAACTCCTGGCCTCTTTTCTACCAACCTGTTGCTTAAGCTCCCAAGTGAACAATGAAAGCCACAGTAATTCCTGTTTAAAGACAAGTTAATTGCAGCTAATGTCCCTCCTCCAAACACCAGGCAAACAACACATTTAAATTACCTTCTAATTTTCCCTGTCAAACATCTATCCCCAAACCTACAATATCACAGCCCAAGTATCAGTTCAAATTCAAGGTAATAATTTTAACACATAGAACTAATTTCACTAACAAACTATTCAAATATTTCAGTTTAAAACAAAATATAACTCCTGGCCTCTTTCTACCAACCTGTTGCTTAAGCTCCCAAGTGAACAATGAAAGCCACAGTAATTCCTGTTTAAAGACAAGTTAATTGCAGCTAATGTCCCTCCTCCAAACACCAGGCAAACAACACATTTAAATTACCTTCTAATTTTCCCTGCCAAACATCTATCCCAAACCTACAATATCACAGCCCAAGTATCAGTTCAAATTCAAGGTAATAATTTTTAACACATAGAACTAATTTCACTAACAAACTATTCAAATATTTCAGTTTAAAACAAAATATAACTCCTGGCCTCTTTTCTACCAACCTGTTGCTTAAGCTCCCAAGTGAACAATAGAAAGCCACAGTAATTCCTGTTTAAAGACAAGTTAATTGCAGCTAATGTCCCTCCTCCAAACACCAGGCAAACAACACATTTAAATTACCTTCTAATTTTCCTGCAAAACATCTATCCCAAACCTACAATATCACAGCCCAAGTATCAGTTCAAATTCAAGGTAATAATTTTAACACATAGAACTAATTTCACTAACAAACTATTCAAATATTTCAGTTTAAAACAAAATATAACTCCTGGCCTCTTTTCTACCAACCTGTTGCTTAAGCTCCCAAGTGAACAATGAAAGCCACAGTAATTCCTGTTTAAAGACAAGTTAATTGCAGCTAATGTCCCTCCTCCAAACACCAGGCAAACACACATTTAAATTACCTTCTAATTTTCCCTGCCAAACATCTATCCCCAAACCTACAATATCACAGCCCAAGTATCAGTTCAAATTCAAGGTAATTTTTAACACATAGAACTAATTTCACTAACAAACTATTCAAATATTTCAGTTTAAAACAAAATATAACTCCTGGCCTCTTTTCTACCAACCTGTTGCTTAAGCTCCCAAGTGAACAATGAAAGCCACAGTAATTCCTGTTTAAAGACAAGTTAATTGCAGCTAATGTCCCCTCCTCCAAACACCAGGCAAACAACACATTTAAATGACCTTCTAATTTTCCCTGTCAAACATCTATCCCCAAACCTACAATATCACAGCCCAAGTATCAGTTCAAATTCAAGGTAATAATTTTTAACACATAGAACTAATTTCACTAACAAACTATTCAAATATTTCAGTTTAAAACAAAATATAACTCCTGGCCTCTTTTCTACCAACCTGTTGCTTAAGCTCCCAAGTGAACAATGAAAGCCACAGTAATTCCTGTTTAAAGACAAGTTAATTGCAGCTAATGTCCCGTCCTCCAAACACCAGGCAAACAACACATTTAAATTACCTTCTAATTTTCCCTGCCAAATATCTATCCCCAAACCTACAATATCACAGCCCAAGTATCAGTTCAAATTCAAGGTAATAATTTTTAACACATAGAACTAATTTCACTAACAAACTATTCAAATATTTCAGTTTAAAACAAAATATAACTCCTGGCCTCTTTTCTACCAACCTGTTGCTTAAGCTCCCAAGTGAACAATGAAAGCCACAGTAATTCCTGTTTAAAGACAAGTTAATTGCAGCTAATGTCCCCTCCTCCAAACACCAGGCAAACAACACATTTAAATTACCTTCTAATTTTCCCTGCCAAACATCTATCCCAAACCTACAATATCACAGCCCAAGTATCAGTTCAAATTCAAGGTAATAATTTTAACACATAGAACTAATTTCACTAACAAACTATTCAAATATTTCAGTTTAAAACAAAATATAACTCCTGGCTCTTTTCTACCAACCTGTTGCTTAAGCTCCCAAGTGAACAATGAAAGCCACAGTAATTCCTGTTTAAAGACAAGTTAATTGCAGCTAATGTCCCTCCTCCAAACACCAGGCAAACAACACATTTAAATTACCTTCTAATTTTCCTCCAAACATCTATCCCCAAACCTACAATATCACAGCCCAAGTATCAGTTCAAATTCAAGGTAATAATTTTTAACACATAGAACTAATTTCACTAACAAACTATTCAAATATTTCAGTTTAAAACAAAATATAACTCCTGGCCTCTTTTCTACCAACCTGTTGCTTAAGCTCCCAAGTGAACAGTGACCAACAGCCTATTTCTTCCTACCCCCCACAAGAATTGCCTTATGTCTGTCCCATTAATTCTCGAATTCTCCCACAGTTTTAGACCCCACAACCTTCTCAGGAAGGCTGTTTCATGCATCCACCACCCTCTCTGTGAAAAAATACTTCCTCACGTTGCCCCTGAGCCGTCCCCCCTCTATCTTCAAATTATGTCCCCTTGTTCTTGCACATCTCTTTTTCTGAAAGATGCTACCCTCTTGGACTTTGTTGATTCCACTGAGGTACTTAAAAGTTTCTATCATGTCCTCCCTCTCCCTCCTTTTCTCAAGGGTATACATATTAAGCTCCTTTAGTCTCTCCTCGTATGGCTTCTCTTGCAGACCCTGCACCATTTTAGTTGCCCTCCTCTGGATTGCCTCCATCCTGTCTATATCCTTGCGGAGATGGGGTCTCCAGAACTGGATGCAGTACTCCAGATGAGGTCTCACCAACTGTCTGTACAGAGGAATAACAACTTCCTGTTTTCTGCTGGTGATGCCTCTGCCGATACATCCCAGTATCCCCCCAGCCCTCCCTACTGCCTTCTCACATTGCTTGGCAACCTTAAGTACATCTGATATGATTACCCCCAGGTCTCTTTCCATTTTTGTTGTCGTTACTACCCCCCCCATTGTATAATCTTCCCCAGGGTTTTTGTTTCCCAGGAGCATTATTTTGCACTTCTTTGCATTGAATCCAAGCGGCCATACTTCTGACCATTCCTCCAACCTTGCCAGGCCCCTTCTCATCCTTTCCACGTCTCCTTGTGTATCAACCCTGTTGTAGATCTTTGTGCCATCTGCAAAGAGGCATACTTTTCCTTCCAGTTCCACTGCAATGTCACTTATAAATGTAACCCCTACAAATGGGGGTTCCCACAAAATCTTCCATGAGCTTACCTAAATGCTCACTGCCAGGCTGGTGGCCTGCGTTTAGCAGTTCATCATTATTGCCAGAGTGCCTGTGTAGCCTGTATGTACTGTCGCTTTAAGAGTTGCCTAGATTGCAGTAATAATTAATCTGGGAGGGTGTTGAGTGTTATGCTCGAGTCCCGCCCCCGGGCTGCCAGGTAATCGCTCCATTTCTGCCATCGCTAATTGCGCAGAGGGAGCCCTGTTAATAGATGTAACTGTTTGCTGATCATTCATTATAGTAGTAATAATACTGTAGTTTGTCTAACCTGCCTTCTTTGCAGCAAGGACTGTTTTGTTTATCCCCACCATTTTGGCCTGGAACTGCCGAATTGGACCAATCAGTCTGGTGGGACCTAAAATGGAGCCGAACTACAGGAGCTGTCTGCAGTCAAAATCTGTAGGAATTGTAGTTTTGGGCTTTTGGTGCCTTTTTGCACCTGAAGGGGGAGCCTTTGTTGTGACTGACAGATAGATCAGCCAACCGAATCTTTTGGATCTGAGGGAAATCCCCAAGCTGACTGCTGTTTTCAGTCAGTTCTGAGCTGGGAAGTGAAATGAGAACAGCTCAAATGATTTGGGTAGTAGTTTTGTATGGGAGAACTGTGAAAGGGCTGAGTTTTGGCCTGCATGTCTGCCTGCTGCCCCTGAGATGGAGAGAAGAGAATTATTTTGGACTAAATACAAGTTTGTGAGAACGAAGTAAGCCACTGATTTTTTTACCAGGTTCATACCTGAAGAAGACCAAAGATTTTGCTGAATGCGATCGACCTGTCAGAATTTTCAGCTGCTTTTGAATCCCCAGTTTGTGCAGAGACTTTGCGATTGTGACCGAAGAGCGGTTTGCCTAGTACAGTAGAATTTCCTTACATGTAAATGTGCTTTGTATTGAAAGTGGGTTGTGATTTGGTCCCCCATTGTGTGAACTGTGTTCTGCTTGCTGGAAGCTGTATCCAGCCCAAAATGGACTGTATGCAAATTTGTCTCCATTTGGCCTGGGCCTTGCCACACTGGCCCAGCCAGAGTACCTGCTGCACAGAGAAAGTCATCGATGAGAGACCTGCCTGGGGATCAGCCCTCTGCTCCACGCTTGAATAGAAACAATGCCTCTGTGATTCGTGTGGGCCCTGCTTCTCCTGGCACTCCAGATTAACCACCTGCTGTCTCTATTTTCGTCCAGCCTGTGTCCAGTCTTGGGTATCGTGAGTAATCATCAGGGTAGTTCCCTGCAACAGCAGCTTAATCTAAAAGTGTGTCATCTGACTGTCTTGTTGTTTTCTTTTCATGAACTGAGCCCTCCGGCTCCGGATTACAAATAGTGTGTGTTGTGCATGTTGTTGTCTTCCATCACAGGGCCCCAACAGCTGCAACGTTCCTGGCTAGCCCACCATTCTCCATCTGGGTACCCAGAGTGTGTGACTGTTTATGGACCCTGAAGTGCATGCATAACTGTTTGATTGATACAGCCTTTAAGCAAATTAACCTGATTACGCCCCTCCCTTGTTCAAGTCCCTTAAATAAATCAGATCTAACTCTTTTTTGCATTTACCCTGACTATGGTTCCAGTTTGTGCGAGAGTACTGTACTGCTGTTATTTACATAGATACATAGAAAGTGTCGGCAGATAAGGTTCTGTGGCCCACCCAGTCTGCCCATTTGAGCTTGTAAGTTCAGTTTATGTTTTTCTAAAGTCTGTTGCCCCTTACCCCTGACCTCCAGAATTCCTTCATGTCTGTCCCATGCATTCTTAAATCCCATGATTGTTTCAGCCCCCACCACTTCCTCTGGCAGGGTGTTCCACTTGTCCACCACCCATTCTGTGAAGAAATTCTTCCTCACGTTTCCTCTGAATCATCCTCCCTCCAACTTCATCCCATGCCCTTTAGTCCTGGAACATCTTCTTCACTTAAAAATAGTGTATTCCTGCACCCTGTTCCTCCCTGTAAGATACTTGTATGTCTCTATCATATCCCCCCTCTCCATCCTCTCCTCCAGGGAGTACATATTCAGTTCCTGCAACCTGTCCTCATAGGACTTGTGATGCAATCCATGTACCATCTTTGTTGCCCTCCTCTGAACCTTCTCTACCCTGTCTATGTCCTTACGTGAGTAAGGTCTCCAGAACTGTACACTGTACTCCAGGTGGGGCCTCACTAGTGTCTTGTATGAGTGGAATTATGACCTCCTTTTCCTGCTGGTGATG
Organism: Neoceratodus forsteri; assembly: GCA_016271365.2. Taxonomy (NCBI): domain Eukaryota; kingdom Metazoa; phylum Chordata; order Ceratodontiformes; family Ceratodontidae; genus Neoceratodus; species Neoceratodus forsteri. Next base: position 1,065,635,763 of record CM028135.1, read on the forward strand.
CCCTGCCTATGCATCCCAGCATCCTATTTGCTTTACCTGCTGCCTTGTCACACTGTTTCCCTACCTTGAGGTCATCAGAGATGATAACCCCAAGATCCCTTTTCCTGCTGGTCGTGCTATATCCACACCCCCAACTGATATATTGTGCCAGGGTTTTGTGCCCCATAGCATTATCTTGCACTTCTTTGCATTGAATTTCAACTGCCAAACCCCTGACCATTCTTCAAGTTTCTGCGAGGTCCTTCTCATTCTGTCTACACCCTCTGGTGTGTCTACTCTGTTACAGAACTTTGTGTCATCAGCGAACAGTGAAATTCTGCCTTCTAGGTCCTCGCGAATGTCACTGATGAAGATGTTAATAGGACCAGTCCCAGCACTGATCCTGTGGTACCCCACTGGTCACTCTTCCCTCTGTGGAGTGACAGCCATTTACCACCACCCTCTGTGTCCTGCCACCCATCCAGTTACCTACCCACCACACTACTGTCCTGCCCACCCATATTCCCCAGTTTGTGTAATAGTCTTCTATGTGGCACAGTGTCAAGGCCTTGCTGAAGTCCAGATGAGCCATGTCACTGCCCTCCCTGATCCACCTCCCTAGTCACCCAGTCAAAAATTCAACAAGGTTGGTCTGACATGACCGCCCCTGTGAAACCATGCTGCCTTGGGTCCTGTGGTCCATTGACAACCAGATGTTCCACCAGTCTCTCCTTCAGTAGTGCTTCCATGATCTCCCCACTACCGAGGTGAGGCTGACTGGTCTGTAGTTTCCTGCTTCCTCTTTGTTCCCACTTTTGTATAAGGGGACTACATCTGCTGTCCTCCAGTCTTTGGGTACCTCCCTGTTTCCAGTGGTCGGCTAAACAGGATAGCCAGAGTTCAGCCACCACTCTTAGCTCTTTAAGGACCCTGGGTGCACCCCATCTGGCCCCATTGCTTTATCAACTCTTATTACTTCCAGTTCCTTCAGGACCCTTTCTCGAGTAAAGGGACTTGTGTCCATTTCTGCACCATTCTCACCCCTTGTACTCCATTCAGACCCATTACCCTCCTCTTCCTCAGTAAAGACTGAGCAGAAATGCTGTGTATAACCTTGTTTTACAGGGGTCCCCAGGGCCAGGCCAGAGGAAAGCCCTGGTGGTAAGTGCAAATGGTGTGGGTACTTGTGTGGTGTATCGGGGTATTGTAAAAGTGATTATTGTATATTGTTCCAGCCACTAGTAAGGAAAGGGGGGGTTACAGTGTCCCAGACGGCTGTGCCCAGTTTAGCTTGACCACTACCAACCCTGACCTCCGGGTGGAGGCACCCGTTTCAGAACTCAGGCCTCTTAACCTGCTACTAGCCAAGCAGGCAGGGGTAGTAGCCCTTGGGATAGCACCACCTAGAGGTTACATAAAGACATTAAAAAGGACTGGACCAAGTACTGAACCCTGCAGTACCCTACTGGTAACCCCCCTTCAGAGTGGACTCCATTTACAATTACCTTCTGTGTCCTGTTGTCCAGCCAATGTTTTACCCAGGCTACCACCCTGGGACCCACTCCGAGGCTGGTTAATTTGTTTATTAATCTTTTGTGTGGGACTGTGTCAAATGCCTTACTAAAGTCTAGGTAGGCCATATCCATAGCCCCTCCCTAGTCTACTACTTTGGTCACCCAGTCAAAGAAATCAATTAGATTCCTCTGACATGACCTTCCCGCTGTGAACCCATGCTGCCTTGGGTCCTGTGCCCCACTGGCCTCTAGGTACTCAACAATTCTTTCCTTCAGAAGTGAATCCATCACTTTTCCTACCACAGAGGTTGAACTGACAGGTCTGTAGTTTCCTGCCTGCGTCTTGCTCCCACTTTTGTGAAGGAGAATCACATCTGCCTTCCTCCAGTCCTCAGGTACCACACCATCTTCCCATGATTTGTTAAAAAGAGTAGTCAGTGGTGTCACTAGTTCTCTCCTTAATTCTTTTAGAATTCTGGGGTGAATCCTGTCAGGCCCCGTTGCTTTGTCCACCTTCAGTTTTAGGAGTTCTTTCACAACCCTTTCTTGTGTGAAAGGACTGGGATTGATCCCAGTATCCAGAGTGCTTCTATTAACTGGATTAGGTACCTCCCCCTCCTCCTCTTTTGTGAATACTGAGCAGAAGTATTCGTTCAGTATCCCTGCTTTTTCATTGTCCCTCTCTGTTCACCCACCATCCATTCTATTCAGCCTCACTATCCCTCCCTTTGTCTTTCTACACTCCCTGATGTACCTCTAAAAGTTTTTATCCCACTTCTTAACCGAGTTGTCTATCTTTTTCTCAGTTTGGGCCTTTGCTATTCTGACTTCCCTCCCTGCTTTCTTCTACCTTAACTGGTACATTTTTTCTGTCCTGCTCCTTCTGTGTTTCCTTATACTTCCTAAATGCTATTTTTTTCTCCCTTACCTTCTCCACCACCTCTTTGGAGAACCATAGTGTCTTTTTCTTTCGTTTTGATTTGTTTATTTGCTTCACACAAAGGCTTGTTGCCTCTGTGATGGCAGTTTTGATGTTCCCCCATTGTTGCTCCACCCCTCTTTCTAGCCTGTTTGCTAGTACTTTGCTAAGGCACTCTCCCATCTTGCCAAAGTCAGTGGGGTTCTGAGGGGTAAAATGACACGTGACCTTCTTAATGAGGGATTGTTGAGAGGTATGAACAGTGGGGTTCTGAGGGGTAAAATGACACGTGACCTTCTTAATGAGGGACTGTTGAGAGGTACGAACTGTGGGGTTCTGAGGGGTAAAATGACACATGACCTTCTTAATGAGGGACTGTTGAAAAGTATTGAATGGACAGTGGGGTTCTGACAGATAAATCAACAACAGCAAGGCATTTGACTCAGTCCCCCACATGAAGCTGGCCAAAAAGGCCAGGGACCTTGGGATACAGGAAAAGATGGCAAATTTGGTAGCGAGCTGGCTGTGGGCTAGAACACAGAGGGTGGTAGACTAGTCAACAGGGAGTTTTCAGAGGTAAAGAAAGTGAGCAGCAGCTACCTCAGTGGTTGGTACTAGGACCAATTCTCTTCAATATTATTATCTGTGACATAGCTGAATATACCACGGGTGAGATCTGCCTCTTTGTAGATGACACAAAGATCTGTGCAAGGGGAGGCACAGAGGAAGGGAGAATGGAGCTAAGGGAGGATCAGGGCAGGTTGGAGAGCTGGTTCATGATTTGACTGCTGAACTTTAATGTTAAAAAATGTCAAGTAATGCACCTTGGGAAAAGGAATAGGGTGGAATATGAAATGGGAGTGGTGATGCCGGCTAGCACTCTGGAAGAAAAGGATTTAGGGGTGATGATATTGGAGACCCTAAAAACATCTGCACACTGCAGCAGGGCAGTGGGAAAAGCAAACAGAATGCTGGAATGCATGGGGAGAGGGATAAGCAATAGACGGTGGGAAATGACCCTTCCTCTGTACAGGTCACTGGTGCGGGCGCACCTGGAATACTGTACAGGGTACTGGAGCCCACACCTGAGCAAAGACTGCAACAAGGTGAAGGTAGAACAGTGCAGAGCAAATACAATTGTGCATGGTCAGGGGGATGGGACATGAGGAGAGGCTGGAGGACTTAAACATGTACAACCTCGAGAAAATGAGGGAAAGGGGTGACATGATTGTCACATATAAGCACCTGCATGGGATAAATACAGTAGATGCTTTCTAATCTCCTTGAATTCAAACACAGGAATGAGAGGGCATTCTCTAAAGCTGGCTGTGGGAGATTCAGAAAGGACACCCAGAAACACTAGAAGCAGAAGGAAGAGTGGAGGACAAGTGGAATAAGGTACCAGAAGTGCTACAGGCCAAGCCAATCAGCAGCTTCAAGCAGGGATGGGACAGCAAGGTGGGTTTAGTTAGAAAAGTTAGCCTGTGACCTGCTACTTAATGGTCTCACTCCACCCCTATGCACAGCACTTCTATGTGCTGTCAACCACTACTGACAAGGCCCATTTGGGCTGATGTATGGAGATTTTTGTGCACAGTGTATAAAGTGTTATTGCCTAATTACGATTTTGTACATAGTGTGACCATTGTTGTTCTTCCTACTGTATATCTCACTGCTAAACTGTAATTTGTTTTTTTACTCATCATTTGTATAACTCTGACCTGGAACCTATGTAATGATCTTGTTCTCAAAAGTTTAATCCAAGATTCTAAATAAATAAAAAATAAATAAATAAATAAATAAAAAGAGGGAACAGTAAAAAAAAGGGAGGATTGCCACCAGGGCAACACAGAATAGTTAGGTAGGGTGGACAGACTGGACGGGCCAAGGGCCTTTTTCTGCCTTCAACCTCTATGTACCTATGATGTATGTATGTATGTAAAATAAGGGCTGTGCCTCCTAATATGCACGGTTGAAGGGTCCAGTATGGACAGAGGGTACTAAGTGGTAACATGAGGGACATTCCTCCTAATTTGGGACAGTTAAGAGATATGGACAGAGTTGTACTAAGTGGTAAAATGAGGGACATCCCTCCTAATGTGGGACAATTGAGGTTCAAACAGAGGGGTTCTGAGGGGTAAATTGAGAGATGACCCTTCTAATATGGGACAGTTGAGAGACATGGACAGAGGGATTCTGAGAGGTAAATGAGTTAGAGATGTTCTTAATGTAGGACTGTTGAGAGGCATAGTATGTGCACAACTGCTATTTACTTGGATTAAGAGTGGATGTGTATGTGTGTGTGTGTGTGTGTGTGTGTGTGTGTGTTAAATATCTGTGCTACTTTCTCGGAGATCCCCCTAGTAAAGTCCTGTTGTGAATTAATTATCCCTGTAATTAAAGTTTGCTTTATTTTCTCATATTAATCTGGTTATAAAAGCAAGTTACTCCTAAAATAAAAATTTACGGGGCGGAACCTACGATCCAGCAATTTTTTTAGAACCAATGATGATAGGGTAAGAAATTGATAATTTAACATTCGAAATGGGATAGCTTTTTACTTCATGGAAAGCTGCTCCCAGAAGATAGTAACTAAGAAGCCGTGGTCATTGATAGAAAAAACAGAAGACTTACATTCTGTGGTGAGAGCAAAGTGAAACTCGGGAGCCCCATACTCAAATGGTGGAGTAAAATTGAATGTATAAGAAAATCCCTTTCCTGCTACCACATACTTGTGCCACACTCAAAGCCAATGCGCTGTCACCTGGGGATGGAGTCTCCCATGGGACAGTGTCTGGTCTCAGCACATAAATATAAATAGGATAGCTGCTAGAACCTTATTTCTCTTCTACTGGGACTATACAGCCCTCCCTCCCCTCCACCCTTAGCCAGTTCCACTTTTATAGGCACTGGATTTAGGGTTACCACCCTTTAATAAGCCCAAAGTGGGACATTTCTTATTGAAACATTTTTCGCAGGACAATATGTAACCTCGACCAATGCAACAGACTTGTTTTCTCTAAATAAACAGAATTAGGACTAAGTTTTGTAGTTTTTTAATTGTTTCTAGTGTTTCTAATCATTTTAAAGTGTTTTAAGTTAAGGTATTACAGTTTTTTGCAACATTTGGAAGAAAGTTCAAAACCATTTTTTCTGCTATGATGTCAGGACATGTAATATTTTTCATGCTTTTTTGCAGGACACAGCTGACCAAATCAGGACTGTCCTGTGAAAACTGGGACAGGTGGTGATCCTAACTGGATTTGACTGACAACAGGTGCTTCCTGTTTGGGAGTAGGAAGGGAGTGATCACAGAGGTACAAAAGACTCATCATCCTAGAAGGAAAAGAGAGCCTTTTGAAACTCTCAAGCAGCATACTCATGTATATGCATATAGCAGTACGCAACGTTAAAACTTTTAAAGCTATTAGCTATTAGTTTGTAGTTGTGAACTAAGGCAGCAGCTGCATAACCTTATACTACACAGCAGTAAAAGCTGTAAACTCAGTCAAAAGGTTCCTATTCAGAATCGGAAGCAGTAAAATTGGTGCCAGGGGCGTTGCTACAAGGGTGCAGGGGGTGCAGTGGCACCCAGGCCCATGAGGTTTGAGGGGCCCAAATCATAATTTTTATGTTTATTCAAAACTGGGGAAGGGCCCTGTAACATCCCCTTGCACCCAGGCCCTCTGGGAATTTGCTACGCTACTGAGTGGTGCCATAGTAGTTTGGCATTTTGTTCACTACTTACCTTGTACTTGCTACTTGATAGGAATTAAACGTCTGCTCTTTGGCATGATATACCTTTTCATAGGCTTGTAATAAGTTTTTATTGAACCAAGCCAAGCACCAGGAAAGATCAATGGTTGATCTAAGCTGTAAGTTGATATGCTGGGCTGATATAACGTTGCTCTGTTTTGAGATGCTGCACTGTTTGCAATTTTTGGGGGGACTGCTTAGTCCTTTTCGTTTTGTGTTCCATTTTTCCTTTGAGTAAATAAAGAAAGTGGAACTCAGACATTTATTTGTGCCTGAGCAATAGATGCCATCTTTATAAATTATTGGGACCCTCAAGAGGTTTTTTGGGGTCATTTCTGTTCTTCCCTGAATCGGAGAGGATCTGAAAGGAGAAGAGTTGAATGCCAGAATTCTCGGAACTTCGATGGCATGCTTTATGCTGACATGTATGTTATTATCATTAAAAGGTATGCTAACATTGCCTATGAGCGGGGGTTCCACTGTTACTGAGTCAAATTACTCCAAAGTTATTACGCTCAGGGGAGCATTTTTTTCTCTGCTTATTTTACAGGTGCTCTAGCAATTTAATGATGCTGCTCACAGAGTGGAGGAGTTACAGCTGGATCAGTGGATTGATGGAGCCCAGGAATCATGGAGCTCAGAGGTCGGGACTCCAGAATCGGGACAGAGGTGCAGTAGTACCGCAGACCTGGACGTTGGAGAATGGGGTGCTTTGGAGCAGCGGGGAGATCAGTGAGTTTCTACTGATTTATGGATAAAGCCCCCCAAGAAAATTCTGCCCTGCTCTTGCCCTATTAAGATTTTTATTAATGGGACACTGTTTTAGCGACAAGTGGTTGCGGTACAAGGGCTAAGTTTCCCTCATAAGGTACGGCCTTTTATTACTGTATATCTTCTGACAGTATTCTGCACGTGGAGGGAGCCTTTGGTTATTTTAATCTCCATTGCTCAAACTTTATCTTCATTTTTTCCAAGATAATTTAAGTAATTTATTTAAAATTGGGGCCCAGAATGAGACTCTTAATTTTTCCTGACCTGAGTCGCCGGGGGAAGATACCATGTGAAAAATATTGAGTGCTTTAAAAGATCTGATGGAGGACGTCTGGCTGCGAAGTTATCCCTCAATATTCAAAATGAATTATTATATATATGTATATGTGTGTGTGTGTCCTAACTGTACCTGTATTAATGTTTTTTTGGTTTAAAGGAAATGTAAACACTCTGCTGGCTGCCCCCAACTGAATCTGGAATTTTTTAAATTCTAAACAGGCAATTTATCCTACCAGGTGTATTTAATTTAGCTAAATATAGTCATTTGTTATTAGTAACTTACTGGTGTTTTTAGACATTTTAAGTATTGTGTAAGTTCATAATTTTCTTTTAGGATTGACTCAAAGCTAAAGTCTTTTGTACTTATTTGGCATAATTTATTAAGATAAAATGCCCCTAATGGGTGAATCCACCTGCAACATGAGCTCCCATTATATGCCCCAGGAGTAGCCAGTAGGAGTGGCTGGATCAAGGCTAATTCTAGGGGGCAGAGTGGCATGTGTTGCATGGTATCCCTATGGATGTGCCCTATTGCCAGCATGTCTGACTGGCCATCAGGTAGGAGTAGATGGGAAATGGTGTGAATGGTTGGACCTAGACTGTGACACATAGTCCCACTATATGCCTCAACATTTGCCGACAGAAGTGGCCAGACAGAGGGTGGTCATTGGGTCATGGAGTAGCATGCACTGCATGGTGTCCCAAATGGACATGCCCCCAAGGCTGGCGTGTCCCATTGATGACAAAGGTAGACACAGTTGGGACATGGTATGATCAGACAGGCCCTTCTCATAGCATGTGGTCACTTCAGGGGCCTCAGGTATGGCCAACTGGACTGGCTGGTTAGGAGGTGGTCTAGGAGGTACAGGGCAGCGTGCACTGCATGGTACTTCTGAGGGGATTTGCCCTTTAAGATTCAGTGTGTCTAATCGGTTTCCAGATGGTGTGGCTGGGACACACTGTGATTTGGTAGGGTAAACTCTGTGGGACTCTAATCAGACTTGGTGCCATTTGGTTTAATTTTCACAGCTAGGCTCCACTCTTTGAATAATAGCCTGCATTGATTTTTGCCCAGGTCTGGAGAGGCTAGAATAGCCCATTGCCAAGTAGAAAATGAGTAGTGGGGCCTAATGAAATATATATTGGCCGTGAAGCCAAAGAATAGTGGTGAAATTAATATTCTATTAACAGTAATGACAATTAATAACAAGCTACTTGCTTTGTATAACTCTGTTATAAAGTGCTTAAAAACTTCAGTTTTTTAATTTATTAGTCAAGGTCGCTTAATACAAGAGAGTGCTAGGAATATTTTGAAAATCTTGAGTTTTTAGGCACAAGTAAGAGAACAAGCTTAGAAAATGATTTGTTTCGACTGGAAAGGTATATGTATTTAAGGTATATTTAAAGTATGTTTAAACGTGATATCAAATTTCATATTGTGTATTTGTATGGAATGTCTGCATTCGTTATGGTCCTTTTTCCTTTTTGTATATTGTAATGGCTTTTAGCCGAACAATAAAACCTGTACTACTACTACTACTAGAAGGAAAAGAGTAGCTCTCCATCCTCCCCTAGCTGCTGGAGGTCTGACTCCGAGCAAGTAAGAAGGAGACTACTAAGGAATACAGGAACTTCCTGTCCCAGAACAGGAAGGGCAGGAGCTGGAAGGGCATGGAGGCAGTAGGAAAGTAGGGAGAAAAAACAAGCAACAAAAAAAAAAAAAGGAAACAGAGAGAGGAAAGAATAAGCATACAAAGCAACAGTCGAGGGGCCACTAATAAGAAATGATGGGAGTGGTGCAGTGCAGTGGCTGTGGAACGGCAGTCTTCTGGGAGATGTTCTGGAGGATGCAGTGCTGTCCCATCTGCAGGCACTTCTCTGGGCTGAGGGAGGAGGTTGCTCGTCTCCAGGCTGAGTTGGTCAGGATTCCCGGGACCTCCTCTCCCACCCAGGGACCACCAGGGCAGCCGCCACTGCCTCAGAGGTTGCTAAGAAAGAGGAGTAGTTGGACCATGGTGGGCTCAGGGAGGGTGAGGGTGGTGGAACAGAGACACATCCCTCTAGTTGTATCTCTCCACAATTCATTCACCACTCTGGCAGAGCGTGGTTCCTCTATGGAGGCACCCACTGTGGAGACCAAGGAGGATGCTGGGAACCTCCACAAAGGAGACCTGCAGAAGAGTGGCAGGGACCCCACAGGGGAAGGAAACAACTCCTATTGGGGGACTCAATTGTTAGGGGGTAGAACTGGGGGAAGGAGGAGAGATGGAGGTAAAGTGCCTGCCCCGTGCCATGGCTTGGAGGGACAGGGAGCAAATCCTCAAGAATGTGGGAGCAGCTGCATGGGGGAAGGAGCTGGACATCATTGTCCACCTAGGGACAAATGACCTGGCTGGGAATGGGATGGGATTAGAGCAGTGCAGGAGGAGTTTGTGGAGCTGGGAAGAAGCCTTAGACAGGTAGCACGTACGGTAACTTTCTCAGAGGTGCTGCCTGTCTATGGCATGGGTGAGGCTAGGGTGCTCTGCACCATGGGATTCAATCAATGATTGAAAAACTGGTGCAGAGCTCAGGGTTTTGGCTTCATTGGGGACTGGGGGTCCACCTGGAGGGATACAGGCCTATAATGGCACAATGGTCTGCATCTGTCCAGGAGGGGAACTAGGATCCCAGGTGATAGGTTTAAAAGCTTCATTGGCAAGCATTTAAACTAGCCAAAGGGGGGGGCACTGAAAAGGAGCAGGGAAATCCCAGCCCCCTCCACGAAACAGGGTAGTTAGCAACGTAAACACCAAGATAGAGAAGTCGATAGGGAGAAGGGCAGGGGAAAATGGAGAAAAAGGCAAATGCAGTAAGGACAGGGGTGGGGCTAAAAGGAGTAAGACCATCACAAAATGGGGGGCGATGAGTACCAACGCCCGTAGTCTGGGTAACAAGCTGCCTGAACTTGTGGCCCTGATGGAAGAGGGATGCCTGGATATTGTGGCAGTCACAGAAACATGGTACACAGAGAACCATGACTGGGATGTCAACATACAAGGGTACACAATCCATAGGCGAGACAAAGAGGGTAAAAGAGGAGGAGGAGTAGCTCTCTACACAAGGGAAGGGATCAAAGCAATGAAACTAAAGGGTAAACACGGAGACGAGGAGGCACTGTGGGTTACCCTGGGGACAGGAAATGGCACCACAATCCACACGGAGGTTGTATACAGATCTCCATCTCGGGGGGAGGAAATGGACAAGGAAATGATAGGAGGCATCCTTAGGATGGCAGAAGAAGGGGAGATATTGTTGATGGGGAACATGAATATGTCAGATGTTAAGTGCAGCACCCTTGCTGCAGCCACATCCAAGTGCAGGGTCATTCTCGATGCCCTACAGGTGGCATGCCTCAGACAGCTAGTGCTGGAACCCACTCAGAAGGGAGCAATTTTAGACCTGGTACTCTCAAATGGGGATGGAGAGAGGATCTCTGATTTAGAAGTGGGTAGCCATCTGGGAACAAGTGACCACCAAACAGTGTGGTACATGATAAACACAGCTGTAGAGTCAGGCCATACAAAGGCAAGGGTACTGGACTTTGGGAGGGCTGACTTTGGCAAAGTTGGAGAGTGCCTCAGAAAAGCACTAGTAAATGGGCAAGAAGGAGGGGTGGAGGAACAATGGGGAAAAATCAAAACCGCCATCAAAGAGGCAACAAACCTTTGTGTGAAGCAAATAAACAAATCAAAATGAAAGAAAAAACCATTATGGTTCTCAAAAGAGGTAACGAGGAATGTTAGGGAGAAAAAGATAGCATTCAGGAAGTATACAAAAACACAGACAGAGCAGGAAAGAGAATTGTACCAGTTAAAGCAGAAGGAAGTGGGGAAGGCAGACAGAATAGCAAAGGCCCAAACCGAGGAAAAGATAGTCACCTCGGTTAAGAAGGGGAATAAAACATTTTATAGGCACATTAGGGAGCGAAGAAAGACCAAGGAAGGGATAGTGAGGCTTAATAAAGGGAAGGGTGGGTGGAAGAGGGTGACAGTGAAAAAGCAGGGATATTGAACTGAAACAGTGAAATGCTTTAGCTATACAGTTTAGAAGACTTATATGAACATATTTAGAATTTAGATCGGGGCCATCTTGGACCAATAAGGTACATTGTGTAGTGTATTTTTATCTTTTGTGAAATATAACAGGAGTTGATCTATTTAAGAGCAGATGTAAAAGTTGCTCAAAATATATGTACCAGTTGGTTCTATACAATAAAAGAAAAAACATGTTTTCTATACATTGAGGAAACAGGAGGACTCATTTAAGCAAATTTTGGAGGAATGGTGTGTAGGAGACATTAGACAAGATGGGCATTAAGTGAGATAGTGTGCCACTTTAATTTAGATATACTAGATTTGTAGTTATTATATAATTAAAAAAGTTTTCTTATCTATGTTTATGTTTTGGTACAGACGCAGTGTACTTCAATGATGTAGAGTTGTTGCTTGAAACGTTTGAATTGATATGGTGCACTGCACAGTGTCTTTGCTTTTTGAATGAAAAGAATAACATACAAAGAATAAGAAGAAATATAATAAAAATATTCTCTTTATATTTTACATTGGGTGAGCAAGCTTTATTGTCTACCAATCAGCATTTGTGATATATTAGCCATATTCGTAGTTTAGCACCTCCCCTTAATTACATTTTTTTGTGTTTCATTGAGGTTGGCTGAGCTGGACTCTTTCTAATAAACATTTCCCCACATTTCAACATTTTGTATTTAAAGGCTTTCTCTAATAATATGCTCACACCAAATATTTCAACAACAATAACAAGAGATTTATTTAGGGGTATAAGGAGTTAAGGACGGGGATGTAGAGTAGAGGTTATTTGATTACTATTTACATAGGTACACAGATTGGTTTGGCTTTGCTGGTGAACCCTCCAGCTGGGTGGCTACATACTATTAGACAAAAAGGCAATCATATTTCTCAGTTCGACGCATGATACCCAGAGCCCTGGCTATCGAGCTGCTGGCCAATCAGATGGTACATAAATAATTATCATTATTACCCGCACTGGTACCAGTCCCAGAACAATATGAAACCCCGCAATCCCATACCACACTGGTACCAGTCCCAGAACAATATGAAACCCCGCAATCCCATACCACACTGGTACCAGTCCCAGAACAATATGAAACCCAAATCCCATACCACACTGGTACCAGTCCCAGAACAATATTAAACCCCGCAATCCCATAAAACACTGGTACCAGTCCCAGAACAATATGAAACCCCGCAATCCCATACCACGCTGGTACCAGTCCCAGAACAATATGAAACCCCGCAATCCCATACCACACTGGTACCAGTTCCAGAACAATATGAAACCCCGCAATCCCATACCACACTGGGACCAGCCCAGAACAATATGAAACCTCGCAATCCCATACCACACTGGTACCAGTCCCAGAACAATATGAAACCCCGCAATCCCATAAAACACTGGTACCAGTCCCAGAACAATATGAAACCACGCAATCCCATACCACACTGGTAGCAGTCCCAGAACAATATGAAACCCCGCAATCCCTTACCACACTGGTACCAGTCCCAGAACAATATGAAACCCCGCAATCCCATACCACACTGGTACCAGTCCCAGAACAATATGAAACCTCGCAATCCCATACCACACTGGTAGCAGTCCCAGAACAATATGAAACCCCGCAATCCCATACCACACTGGTAGCAGTCCCAGAACAATATGAAACCTCGCAATCCCATACCACACTGGTACCAGTCCCAGAACAATATGAAACCACGCAATCCCATACCACACTGGTACCAGTCCCAGAACAATATGAAACCCCGCAATCCCATACCACACTGGTACCAGTCCCAGAACAATATGAAACCCCGCAATCCCATACCACACTGGTTAACCAGATACCACAGTCCTAGATGTTGCAGGCCTGGTGGACATTGCAGCTGGTCAAGTTGGCTGGCTAGTGATTTGAGGGAGGGGGCAACTTGAAGACTCCTGCAATGACTGCAGATGCTATTTACAACGAAGGCAGGGATTGCCCTGCAATTAGCAGATTAGCAGGAATTGACCCTGCTGTTCACAAAGAGCCAAGGATTGCCCTGCATTTACAGAATTCCAAACATTTTAGGACCAGTTACTTGGATTTAACATTCTGAACATTCAGCACAATAGTTGAAAGTCCCATCCAATATAGTTAGAAAATTATACTTTTATCAAGCATCTGAATTCCCTTGAAACGAGGTCACATCCAGTACATTTACACACCAAAAACCCATCCATCCAATATAAGCACACTGAGACACTTTTATCAAGCATCCAATATTCAATTATGTGAAGTCACATCCAGTACATCTAAATGCCAAAATCAGCATTCATAGGCAAAGTCTTATCCAGCACGTCTAGATCTTTTTACACTTATGGCAAGCGCTCTTAGACGACATCCAGGTAACAGAAAGATAAAATTCTCTTCAGACTAATTTAAACTCAGTATGCTCTAGGGTCTCCTGTCCCATGAAGTGGCAAACGCGGCTTGGCAGTCAGCTCCATGTAGGCAGGACTCTAACCCATAGGGCAACAACAGATTACTACACATTTATATGATTCACTATCAAAGCACTGTGATGTACCTGCATTTTAGCCATTAGGACAGCAGACTAGATGCATCCATCCATTTTAAACACTACAGTTTCTGATGGGGTTAGTAGCCCAGACTGATAATTCAGAGATTTTATCACACAGCAGAAATATCTGAAGCGGGGCTTGAGGCCTCTAAGATTACCCTCGCACCGGGGGGGCAAGGATACTCACTCAGGTCCTCCACAGGTCACATCCGCAATCAAAGGTGTCCTGAATTCTTCTTCAGCTCTCTCACCGCTGAGGCATGGGAGATGGTCTTCTTTTTCCACATCTTTCCCCGACGTGGGAGGGAGGGCTAGCCTCTGGAGAACATTCCTGGCAACCTCCAGACTAGCTGTTGCAGAAACTTTAAACTTACTTTAATTGGTAGCTTTAACTAAAAATAGCAAACACCCCCCTGGTGACCGGAGGGGCTTAGCTAAGTGGCCCAGGCCTGGTGGCATGGCTGGGGCCTAAGCCCCCACCCCTGTGGGGGGGGCGGCTCCCAGCAGGCTGGAGGGGCTTAGCTAAGTGGCCCAGGCCTGGTGGCATGGCTGGGGCCTGAGCCCCCACCCCTGTGGGGGGGAGCCTCCCAGCAGGCTGGAGGGGCTTAGCTAAGTGGCCCAGGCCTGGTGGCATGGCTGGGGCCTGAGCTCCCAGCCCTGTGGGGGGCTCCCAGCAGGGTGGAGCCTGCTCTCCTCTCCTCACCCTGGCAGAATCTGGAGAAAAACTGGCAGACACTGTCTCTTATAGGGCTTCTAGTTCAACTCCTGATTGGCAGCAGAGATAGGGTGACAGGTCTCTAAATGACTGAGGGACCTTTCAATCACAATACTCGAGGCATGCCTAAAATGATGTCCCTGTAAGTCCCCATGAGCACTTGGGTGGTTACCCATGAGGTGTAGTGAATGTCCCACAAGTCCTGGCTTTCCTTTCCTGGCTTTCAATTGACTGTGACTGCTTGCAATGGCTGCTTAACCCACTGTCCCTTATAGCAGATCAGATACAGTCCTGAATAATGTCTTGGTGCAGCTAGAAAGAAGTAATTATTTTCCCCATGGCCCCACAGTTCTGCAGCTCAGAGGTTGTACTTTCAGTCTCTACACAGATGAAGAAGGTGGCTCTGATCATTTTCCTGTCGCTACTGCACTTAGTAAAGCTCCCCCTGCAGCAGCGGACAGGCTGAACCATAGAGTCCCAAAGTAGCCGGTAAATCCAGGGAAAAAGCATTTACTTCAATTTAAAACACTCTCCCCCACATACACAGTAACTCTCCATATGCAACAAAGAGTTTACAACATTTAAAACATCTTATTTTCTTTATTTTCGACAGCAGCCGATTATGGCTACCCTGGAGGCAGCCAGACACAAGTTATTATTTATACAGATGACCAGGGCCCAGCTCAGGCATGTTTAAATACAGCCCCAGTCAAACATGCTAGTTCAAGTTCAAGTTTATTGCAGGAAAACTCCATTGAGCAAGCTCATTCACAAGGAGGTCCTGTGACATAAACACTTAAAGTACAAACATAGATAGGTAATAACAGTATATACATGAAATGCACGTTACATGATACAGGCTGGATATACATACAAGGGTACCACATAGGGTGATCGCAGGTGGTAAACATTGATATGAGACAGGGAAGCGACTTACAGGTTGCATACTGGTAAATGAAACATGATGACTGGTCGTGCAATACATATATTTTGGCAGCTAGAACAAACAACAGACTACAACTGATATGGGGAGGAGTGATTTGATAGAGTAGCAGTGGGCGTAAGCATAGATAAAGCCAGGAGTAGAAGGGAAGGGAAAGCAGTTAATATGACAAAGCAATTATACCTTACCAGTGGATAAATATGGCACACATGGGAAGGAAGAGACTTAATGACAGTTACAGGTGTCTTTTATTTTGGCTGAACTTAGCGATTTGTATAAGTTTATTGAAACTGTGCTAGTTAGTTTCAGTATGGTTTGTAATTGGTTCCAAATGGAGGAAGGCATATGCAACAGCACGTTACCAAAGGAGGTCTGCGTCCTTGGTATGTCAAGCATAATAAAGTCAGATTTTCTTAACGAGTATGCACTATGTGAGATACTAATAAGGGAAGAGAGATAGCTTGGCAATTTCTGCAGGAGCAGTTTAAGAGTCCATAGCCCAGCATGGAGCAGGCGTCTAGTAGTAAGGGATGTCCAACCAACAGCTGCATATAAGTCACAGTGATGCGAACGGTAAGGGAGTTGGTAACGAACCGAATGCACGTGATAAAGGATGTCCAGTTTACTTAGATTTGCAAGAGTGGTGGAGGAATAGATTACATCGCCATAGTGAGTAGGGGAGAAAAGTGGGCCTGTACAAGCTTGTTTCAAGGGGGAAAAGGGCCTATTTCTGTAGAAGAAACCTAACCTTGCTTTTAACCTCTAGAGACATCTTCGATGTGGTCATTGAAAGATAATTTATTGTCGATCCAGATACCCAGATATTTAAATTTGGTTACAACTTCCAGAGGCTCGTTTAGCGTGGTGACAATGAAGTCTTGGGCAAGGGTATTGGGGGCTGTGACAGCTCTGCGGGAGAATATCATTGCTTTAGTCTTCTTAGCATTGAGCAGAAGCTTTGCCTTTATTAGATTATGCTGAAGTTGTGCGAAGTCCGCTTGAGCACTCCCTTGACTTCAGATAACGATGAGCCAAGGATAGTACAACAGTATCATTCGCAAAAGTGCAGATTGGACGTAGATATGTTAACATCTAAGTCATTAATGTACAAAGAAAACAAGATAGGGCCTAAGATGGATCCTTGGGGACTCCTCTTGCAACTGGCAAGCAGTAGAAAAAAGCCTTCCGCCTTTACTTTTGGGATTTTCCACTTAGGTAGCTAGAGAACCACTGGGTGGTATGGTATGTGAGCACAACTTGCAAGGCAATTGACTAATAGTTTGTGATCAACAGTATCAAAGCTTTGCTGAGATCCAAAACTACCTGATTACCTTCTTAGCATCTATAGCAGAGATCCAATCATTGGTTACTTTGCTAGTGTGCAGTGATTGTGCTACAATTAGCCCGGAAGCCGGATTGAGCTGGGTTAATGAGAGAGAAGGTTTCCAAGTGAGATTTTAACTGAATATGGATCAGTTTTTTGAGAACTTTAGAAAGGATGGGCAATATGGAGATAGGCCTATAGTTGTTTACATCGCATGGGTCACCAGATTTAAATAGAGGGAGGATATGTGCTGATTTCCAGCAGGACGGCACAGTAGCAGATGTAATGGAAAGATTGAAGATCTTGAAGAGCTAAATACGCACAGGAGTGGCCCCCTGATGACTGTCCGTGATCACTGGGTCCCAATTAGGTGAGAGGGATCCCGGGACTCATGGCACAGTCCCCGAGGCAACCGGAAACCAAGCAGTTCAGTTGAGAGCAATTTTCATGCCATTGCAAGTCCCACTGCCCTGGAGGCAGCACTTTTACAGTGGCGCTAGTGAGTAGCGTTTTTAAGCCCCGAGGGACTGGATTTTCATTTGGGTTGCAGCTGGGGCACACAGAAGGGCAAAGCAGACGTAGAGGACCAGAAAAAAATTTGGAGGTCAGATCAGGAGAAGCCTTGGAGATAGCAGGAGGAGAACAGAAGCACAGGGCTAAGATAAGCACAGGCAGACACTTTTAGGAACCCCCATTTGCAAGGGGGTTACAAATATATTTATTTGACTGTGTAACCAAAGTAGTAAACCAGGGAAGGGCTGTGACATGGTCTGCTTAGACCATGTCACAGTCCCACACAAAAGATTAATAAACAAGTTAGCCAACCTGGGAGTGGGTCCCAGGGTGGAAGCCTGGGTAAAAAAATGTCTGGACAACAGGACACGGAAGGTAATAGTAAATGGAGTCCACTCCAAAGAAAGGGGGGTTACTAGCGGGGTACCACAGGGTTCAGTACTGGGACCGGTCCTTTTTAATGTCTTTATAAGTGACATTCAGAGAGACTGGAAGGAAAAGTATGCCTCTTTGCAGATGTCACAAAGATCTGCAACAGGGTTGATACACAAGGGGGTTGGAAAGTATTGGAAGGGACTTGGCAAGGTTGGAGGAATGGTTAAAAATATGGCAGCTTAGATTCAGTGCAAAGAAGTGCAAAGTAATGCACCTGTGAAACAAAAACCCAGGGAAAAAGTAAACGGGAGGGAGGAGGAGGAGGTACTAACAACAATAAAAATGGAAAGGGACCTGGGGGTAGTCATATCAGATGACCTAAAGATAAGCAAGCAATGTGAGAAGGCATTAAGGAGGGCTGGGGGATACTGGAATGCATAGGGAGAGGCTACAGACCTGTTATTTTGACCTCAGTGGTAGGGAAAATGATGGAATCACTTCTGAAGGAAATAACTGTTGAGTACCTAGAGGCCAGCAGGGCACAGGACCCAAGGTAGCATGGATTCACAGCGGGAAGGTCATGTCAGACAAATCGAATTGATTTCTTTGACTGGGTGGCCAAAGTAGTAGACCAGGGAGGGGCTGTGGACATGGTTTACCTAGACTTTAGCAAGGCATTTGCCACAGTCCCACACAAAAGATTAATAAATAAGTTAGCCAGCCTGGGAGTGGGTCCCAAGGTGGTAGCCTGGGTAAAGAATTGGCAGGACAACAGGACAGAGTGGATAATAGTAAATGGAGTCCACTCTGAAGAAAGAGGGATTACTAGTGGGGTACCGCAGGTTTCAATACTGGGGCCAATCCTCTTTAATGTCTTTATAAGTGACATTGCAGAGGGACTGGAAGGGAAAGTATGTCTCTTTGCAGATGACACAATGGTCTGCATCAGGGTTGATACAGAACTGTCTTGTAAACAGGGATTTGTTTCTCTAACAACATGTTTTATCCTATATAAAAATAAAATGTTATCTATCTTATCTCATCCGTTTTCATAAATTTTTATTTATTATAGTGCTGTTTATCATTTTGACTCAAGGCGCTTTACAAGTGAGCAGAATTATCTAAAAACAGTTAAAATACAGAAAGAAAATTGGGCCGGCCTGCCGGCGCAGCGGTTGGATTTCCGCTTGCGACGCCAGCGACCCAGGTTCAGGAATGGACCCGGGGGGCTGGAGGGCTGGCCGGGGAAGAAGGATTGAGCGCCTCTGGGCTGCTCTCTTTCTTTGGGGGGAGGGTCGGGGAGAATGTCCCGCGGACAAGGACTCCTAGCAGAGGCTGGAAGGAATCGCTAGCGCCAGCATCCAACAAAAGTAGAGGGACAGGACAGACACAGGTTTTCTTTGCATGTCTCTGCCCCTCGTGGGAAAACCAAGAAAATACAGCTTGCGACCACCTCTATGAAGCCTGACCCTGCCCTAATCAGCTTTCTGGGCCGGCTCTATGATTCTAGTCCCATGATTCACGGCACTGACACCCTAGGTGTCGCAACCCCAACCGAGGGGGTAAGCCGGGGGTGTCTGGAGTCAGGCCAATTGAAAGTGGGGATATAAGGAGTCCATGACCAGGCAGATCCTTGGCAGAGCGTAAGCGGCAAAAATACAGAATTAAAAAAAAAAAAACATAAAGCAAATTGGATAAGTATATCATAAAATACAATTCTGACTAATTAGTATTTACTGTAGGTCAGCTAAATCTGGCTAGTTGGAAATGCCTGTCTAAATAAAAATGTCTTCAGGTCCCTTTTGAAGATTTCCAGTGTAAGACTTTCTCTCATAAAATGAGGGAAGGAGTTCCACAGGGTTGGTGCCATAAAAGAGAAAAAACGAGCACCTGATGCTTTTAAGCTCACCTTGGGAATTTTCAAAATCCCTTGTCTGCCGAATGGAGGGGATGGAAGGGGCGGGAGGGCCGTAGGAGGTCTTGCAGGTAACGGTCCACTGTCCATACATAGCCCTAAAGGTCAGCAAACCGACCTTGAAGGTGATCCGCCACCTAACAGGCAGCCAGTGCAGACAGCAGAACACAGGTGTAATGTGACATGATCTTGACAGACCAGTCAACAACCTTGCCGCCGCATTCTGCACCAGCTGCAGCCGGCGAAGAGCAACCCCCGATAGCCACAGGTAGAGGGCATTGCAATAATCAAGCCTTGACGTCACGAAAGCATGGACTAGTGATGGCAGATCACCCGGGCGTATCAGGTGTTTAATCCTGGCAGTGTTTCTCAGATGGTAAAAAGCACTCTGGACTACAGCCGACACCTGAGATTTAAGTGTTAGGCCACAGTCCAGAACAACGCCAAGATTCTTCACCCCGACAGAAGTGAGTAACTGGGAGTACCAAGCCTAAGCCTGGGGACTCGACCAGATTGCACACTCACCCCCGGGTGACCAGATTCCACCACAGGTACTTCAGTCTTATCCAGATTAAACCTCAACCAGTTAGCTCTCGTCCAGTCTTGGATCTCAGCAAGGCACTGATTAAACACTGAGACCGCCTCCTACTGTTCGGGCACAAAAGACAGGTATAGCTGAGTATCATCCACATAGCAGTGAAAACTCAGCCCATACCATCTTATAATGTCCCCTAGCGATAGCATATATACCACGAACAACATGGGGGACAAAATTGAGCCCTGCAGGACCCCACATGGCAGGAACAGAGATACAGAGGAAAAAATCCCAGACACTACCCACTGCCTCCTGCCAGTAAGAAATGATTGAAACCAGTTGAGGACTGTACCCGCCAGTCCACAACAAACCCACAGGCACTCCAACAGCACCCCTTGGTCCACGGTGTCAAATGCAGTTGCAAGATTGAGGAGAATAAGGACGGAACAACTTCCTCGATCCCTCGCCACCAGGATATCATTAAGCACCTGAACAAGGGCAATCTCAATGCTGTATCTTTTCCTGAAACCCGACTGGAGAGGGTCGTAGATATCGTGAGTTGACAAATGGGCCCCCAGTTGAAGGGCCACCACCTTCTCAATAACCTTTCCCACAAAGGGAAGGTTAGAGACAGATCTGTAGTTAGCCAGGCAGTCCGGGTCCAGTGAATCTTTCTTCAGGAGTGGTCTTACTACTGCTTCCTTCAGGGGCCCAGAAAAGACCCCTGTCACTAGGGAACACCGGGCTATCCTAGCCAGGACTGGGCCGATGACATCAACACATCATACTATGAAGAGTGTTAGTCCTTGATCCAAACTACAGTAAGCTGGCCTCAACTCCTGGATGACCTTCACAACATCCACGACTGCCAACTGGTCGAAGTCAAACTAGACAGACTGAATGCCTGCGACATCCAGCCCACCACTGCATGCTCCACTAGAGGGTGCTGATCGGATCCCTGAT
The DNA here is from genome assembly GCA_016271365.2 of Neoceratodus forsteri. Lineage (NCBI taxonomy): Eukaryota > Metazoa > Chordata > Ceratodontiformes > Ceratodontidae > Neoceratodus > Neoceratodus forsteri. The sequence goes on from CM028135.1 coordinate 1,065,656,920, forward strand.
CTAATGGAGACAATCTTACAAGCAAAAAACAGAGCAAACTCATCACACCTTGACTGTGAAAAAGGTCCCCCAGGCTGAAGACAGGCAGGATTACATAGCCCAACAGTGCAGAAGAGCTGAGCCAGTCTGTTAGTTGCTGAAGCTATCTCCTTGGACAGGAACTCTACCTTCTTACGGAAGATTGCTGATTGATAGTGTCTATAATGAGACATCAATATAAGCTTATCCTCCCCAGACCTGGACCTCTGCCAGTGCTGCTCCAACCTTCGACCCCTTCTCTTCAACTCCCTGAGAGTCCCATCAAACCAAGGAGATCTCTGGTGTGAAGTGAGGGGTCAAACACGAACAAGTGCGACAGAGTTGAGGGCTTCAATAACAACCCTATTACAGGTTAGAACCATCTCCCCCGGCTTGTCGCAAGCACTCATCATACCTGACAGGCCAAGCAACGCCATCAGACCCTCTGGGGTCAAACCCCTTAAAGGGCGGTACTGGACCATCTCTGTAGGAGAAGGTCTATTGGGGGGGCTTTGAATGAGAACCTCATAGTATGGTGGTCCGACCAAACGACCGGTTCCACCATAAGGTCAGTGATCTCCACTCCCAGTGAGAAGACGAGGTCCAGAGAGTGGCCGTGTACCTGGGTTGCAGAGGTAACAGCCTGTGTCAGGCCCAACGAATACATTAGTTGGAGGAAGTCCTGACCAAATTGCAAGAGTTCGTCATCGACCCAGGCATTGAAGTCACCCAGAATAATCCATCTGGGCCACTCCAACACCAGGTCGATGACAAAGTCTGCGACTTCCTTCTATCTATCTATCTATCTATCTATCTATCTATCTATCTATCTATCTGTCTGTCTGTCTGTCTGTCTGTCTGTCTGTCTGTCTGTCTATCTATCTCTCTATCTCTCTCTCTCTCTCTCTCTATCTCTGGTACAGTCCATTTCCCAGGGGATTCTATAATATTCTGCAAAAGAAAACATATTTAATTTAAATTAAAATTCAATTCTTTAAAAACAAAGGCATTGAATGATTTATAATATGTTTATAATACAGTTCCCATGCCTTTTATGGTTATAAACATGTCTTCTTAAGTCCTTTGTGTGCCAAAACTGCTCAGCGCTTCACAATTCTCTCACCCAAAAAACTCGAGAATGCACTCTTATAACCATAAGAGACACCACACCTGTACATATGAACATATATTGGTTTGTCCTCACCAGAATACTATGTGCAGTTCTGAAGACCACATTTCAAGAAGGACAGGGATGGAGTAGAGGCAGTACAGGAGAGGGTAACTAAGATAATCTAGGAATGGCAGGAAATGACTTACAAGGAGAGGCTGAGGGACCTGGACATACTTTAGACATGTTGGAGGAGAGATGAGAGGGGGGACATGACTGAGACATACAAATTAGTAGTGTCAGTGGCTCAGTAGGTAGCACACTCGTCTCTGAGAGCGGGAGATCAGAGGGCTGTGGGTTCAGTTCCCACATCTGGCACTTGGGTTAATTTCCCAGTACTGACACTGTAGTGCAGCATGAGAGGGGTGCTGCACTTCTGAGGTGCCGTCATTCGGATGAGACGTTAAACCGAGGTCCCATCTGCCTGGATTGGTGGTAGTTCAGGTGGATGTTAAAGACCCCATGACACTTATCGAAAAGAGTAGGGGAATTCCCCTGGTGTCCTGGCCAAATTTCCCTCATTCATTAAAAATACCACCAACAGCTTACTCTGATTCAAGGTCAGTTGGTATTCATCTGTATCCCCCTTCCCCAGGTCATGCCTGAAAATAGGCAGGATTTGTCTAGTGCACTTACCCGGTCAACAAAAACTAAATAAATAAATACCTCCATGGGGTAAACAGGGTGTATTACAGGGCATTGTTCAAACTGGGTGGGAACACAAGCAGCTGGCCTAACACCGTAAAACTGAATGTGGGGGATTTAAGGGTGATGTCAGAAAGCATTTTTTCAGTGAGAGAGTGGTGGTAGTGTATAATAAGCTACCAAAAGAGGTTGTCTGTGTGAAATCAGTAGGGGGAATACAAGGCTAGGTGGGACACATCACATACATGAGCTTGATAAAGACAGTATCAAAAGGGGAGGGGTAACTGGGAAGAGAGGAGCCACTAGGGCTCTCCCATTCCACATTAAACAGGAAAGACCAGGCAGACACAGTTGGCTAAGGGGCCTTTTCCTGCAGGCAACTTCTACGTTTCTATGGCCACTTTGCTCCAAATAACTGAGACTGTCTTTGAGTCACCTGATTTCTCCCAAGCTAGCTTGAAGCGATACTTCTAAGTGAATGAAGTTAAAGAGGAAAGCATGAAGAACAGGATACAGCCACCCAAAGTAATTCTGCACTTTATTTGTTCATGATGTTATCAGAGTCATAGGAACATGGAAAAATAGACTGTCCCCGCAGATAAAGATAGAGGGCTTGATTCTTAAAGAGCCCTTAGACTGACGCAAGCTGCGGCGAAAGGCAGCTTGCATCAATGCTTTGTGTGCAAGGGACCCTGCACGTGATTTTCTATTGGGTAGGGTCCTGGCGGCAAAGTCCCATAGCTTGCAGCAACTGTGGCCAAGTGCCAAACAGACGGCACACCTGAGGGGTTTGCCACAAGCTGCGGGGTGGCTGTGCAGCACTCCTGGAAGGGTAACAATAGGTAGTAGGCTACTGACAGTGCACATATATCATAACTATGCTGCACGACAACAAGCTGACAGTATTTACAGAGGACTTGAACATTGCTGAAGCGTAACATATGACTATTGTTTTTTATATGTACATTATCTGTCTGTCTGTCTTTATTTAAAAGTTGGCAGCCGGGAGAGGCACACTGAGCCGAGGCTCATTTCCAGAGATATTTTGATATCATTGGCATCAAGTGAAGATAAATATGATGTCTTCAGTCAGGCCATGTCATGTTCTGTTTATACAACATACATCATTAAAAACACTTATCTGGTTCATCCTGCCATTTTCAGACTGCCTTACTGAAGAAGCATTTTCACTTTTCTTGCTGTAATGTACAGTGACTGAGCACTGTTAATAGCGGTAAATGACTTGCTGGCAGAGATTTAACATAAGGCACTCTCTCTTCTCTTCAGAAGGTAAGAAAATGTCATGTAAAACACTTATCTGAGGCTGGCCCAGTGGTGCTGAGGGTTGAGGCGCTGGACGCCACACCTCGCACTATGCCGGTGACCCAAGTTCGGGAGTGAGCTCGGGCGCTGGGGGTCAGTGGGGGGTTGGTGAGGATTGCGCTCCCGCTGGGCTGCTCTCCTCCCCAGGGGGGGAAGATCAGGGGAGTCCCAGCGTGCCAGCGGCTCCTGCTGGAGACTGGGAGTGCTGCAGCATGCTGGGCAGCACGCAAGTAGTGTGGCCTGACGCAAGGCAGGGTTGCCATGCACCATTGCATCAGGGGCGTGGCCACGCGGGGGGTGGGGATGCAAGCACCAGAACAAGGAAAAGCCCTGTCAGCAGGGGTAGGAGATGGCACCTGCCCACATGATCACAGCCGGGTCCGGCCTGCCTTCCCTCCCAGGTTCCTCCACCCGGGTCCTCGCCCACACCGGAGACTGACTAAGAAGAGTGCCCAAGGGAGGGGCAGCTCCACACCGGAGGAGTTAAGCTGGGGGTGCCGAGAGTGGTGTCGAGGAGGAGAGAGAAGGTACAGGCAAGGAGGACTTCAGGCTGGGCAAAAAACAGTAGGATGTCTGAGAGAGGCCCCTGCTGACCGTGACCGGAGGGAAAAATAAGTGTAAAAAAAAAAAAAAACACTTATCTGGTTGATCCTGCTATTTTCAGACTGCCTTACTGAAGAAGCACTTTCACTTTCCTTGCTGTATTGTAGCATGACCGACTGCTGTTCGTAAAAGTAAAGGATGTGCTGGCAGAGATTTAAAATAAGGCACTCTCTCTCTTCAAAAAGTAAGAAATCTGTGTTTTTTATGTTGAGTTAGTTTTGTGTAAAAGAAGCCACCCACTATAGTAAGAGTACAGCAAGCGCAGAGGGATCGAGTCGGCAGCTTCAGAAAAGTAGAGGCAAGCATGAGTGTGTGTTGCTATAGCAACTGTCGCTCAGGTTTACGTCTACTTTTCTAAAGCCACCGAGACTTGCTCATTCTGCAACTTCAGAAAAGTAGAGGCAAGTGTGTGCGTGTGTTGCTATAGCAATGGTTGCTCGAGTTTGCATCTACTTTTCTGAAGCCACTGACTTGCTCATTACAAGTCTAATTAATTATTCATGAGCTAAAGAAGCTCACTTATTGACTACCATGCCGGTCTGAAATCTCTCAGAAATGCCCAGCATGGCAACCTCACAGTTCATCGCAATGCTCTACACTTACTGACTGCAGCAGCCACAAATAACAGGAAACTCGGCAGAAGATGACAATTACCAAGTAGCGAAGGCTCTCCAGTAAGTCCGAAATCCTTTTATGTAAAAATATTCTGCCTCCCCGATGTTGTACCTCCTCAAAAATGCCGACCTCCACGTACTGTGATCAGTACAGAAGGACACCATGCGGCAGCCTTCGGTGCTGTGCCGCAAGGCGCCATGCAAAGAACTTAAAAAATACTAAAATAAACTGCTCCCCAAAAGGCCATTGCTGCGATTAGACTTATAATCGCAACGATGACCTCAGAGCCTATCATTTCCTGACAATTAATGACTGGTTGGGTGGGGGTGGCCCTCGGCTGCGCCTCGAGTCACCTTCCCCCCCAGTCGGTCATTAATCTCTAGGTAATGACCAGCTCTTCGGTCATTATTGCTTAACTCTGCACTAGCTCTCCTCTCGCTATATTTGATGGCTTCTTTTACACAAAACTAAGTAAACTCAACAAAAAAAACAGTTTTTTTACTTTTTTGAAGAGAGTATGCTTTATTTTAAATCTCTGTCAGCACATCATTTACTTTTATTAACAGAGCTCAGTCATGCTACATTACAGGAAGGAAAGTGAGGGTGTTTGTACAGAATGACAGCTGCAACTTGCTGTGAAACTGGATGACATGCTGGAACTTGAACATATAGGAAAACTGAAGATATAACTATGACGTACAGTATAGGAACATGGAGATGTTCTGTCTGCCTGAGATAGTGTTTTTTTTAATCTGTCTTCTGTCTTGATATCCCAAAACATATGTTGCATAAATATAGATATAGATATATATATCACCTATATTAGAATGTTACACCTCTGCAATGTCTGATGCTGCATCTAGAGTATGGAGTTTAGTACTGGTGCCCACACCTCAAAAAGGACATTAACCTGCTGGAGAAGGTCCAGAGGAGGGCTACAAAGATGATAGCCTGTCAGCAGGGCAAGACATATGAGGAGAGGTTGAGGGCACTGAACATGTACTCCCTGGAAGACAGGAGAGAGCGAGGGGACATGATTGGGGCATTCAAGTACTTGAAAGGGATAAATAAGGTTGATAAGAAGAGTCTGTTTAAGCTGAGTGGCAACCATAACACGAGGGGGCACAGTCTTAAGCTGGAGGGTGGGAGGTTTAGGAAGGAGGTCAGGAAGCACTTCTTCACAGAGAGGGTGGTGGACACTTGGAATGCACTGCCGGAAGAGGTCATCTCATTGAAGACAGTGGGCAGCTTTAGGAGAGGCTGGGTTAGGCATATGGGAAGGCAAGGATCATGGGTAGGGAGGATGGGAGGAGTGGGGAGGGAGGGCAGGGACATTAGCTCAAGCTGTGGATCCTGCAATATGAGCAGACTTGATAGACCAATGGCTTTCTTCTGCTAGCATCTTCATATGTTCATATGTATGATGCATTTGTACGTACTGTTTGGCTTAGTGAGGCATGGATATGGAATGGAATTAATCAATCAATCAAAATCTTAATTTGTCCAGGCGATCACCATTGAGCAGGGCTCATTTGCAAGATGGACCTGGTAAGGCCGAACAATTACAACAGTTACAGAGACAGTATTTACAAAACAATATATTTACAGAACTGGCCTGGGAGAGTCATTCCCAGTTCATTTACAACATGATAAAGAGTATTACACATATATGTACATATATATTACAGAAAGGAATATAGAATTCACTGTATGAAAAAACAAAATGGGACAGTATTGCAGTAGGCTACCAGCAGTCAGATTAAGACATATCTATAGACACTGACCTCACAAGCTAACAGGTGATGAGGCAGCAGTGCACATGTAGCTTATGTAGGGATAGATGACCAGAACTTGGGGATCAGTACCAGGCCATTGCCAGGGTAGCAAACATAAATGAGGACAGCAAGATCAGCCACACCCATGGTTCCGTGGCATACTAGGAATGAGGGTAGCAGTTACAGGATTCCCTCATAGTGCATGCACGCAGAGCCCCAAAGGGGGCATAAGAAAGGTACATGTAGTGGGGGAATTCAGTCATGAGGAGCACAGGTAGGGATCTGGGTCTCATGCCCGATGGTAAAGTGGTGTCTTCTGTTTCCCCTGGGGTGACAGCAGGGAGCGTTACAGCTATAGTAGTGGAACTCATAGGAGAGGGGGCCGGAAGGCCAGATCTAATTGTACATGTGGGCATGAATTATCTGAACAGCTGAAGACTGGAACATGATAAGTCAGACTTCTGTGCTCAGGGGCATAGTAGCAAAGGAAAGGGCAGGAGCAGTAACTTTTCCAAGTTGCTACCTTGGACATGCCTGAATCACCTTGCAAATGAGTTTCACTCAATGGTGCTTCACTTGGCAAAATAAAGATTGATTGATTGATTGATTGAATCAGACAGAACAAGTTCATGTGTTCCAGTTCAATGCATGGCTAAAGGGTTGCTGCAGGGAGCAGGGATTTCACTTCCTCAAGGACTGGGGCCCAACTTGGTGGGATTGAAGAATGCTCAGAATGGATGGCTTGCATCCAAGTGAGTAGGGCAGGAGAGTACTGGTGGAAAGGTGAGCATAGTGGGAGTCAGAGTGGCAAGGTACACATAAGATGTCATAAACAAAGGGGGGCCTTGCTAGCCTCCACCGATTGACCAATGCAGCAAAATCAGACATATCCAGGGTAGGGGAAAAATAGGGGACAAGGATAAATGTTGGAAGATGTTGTGCACCAACGCAAGGAGTCTTGGCAACAAAATAAAAGAACTTCAGGTGATGATCATGGAAGCGAGCACTGACCTGATGGCTGTCCCAGAGACACGGGCAGCATCAAACCATAAACGGGACATGACAATACCAGGGTACTTACTGTACAGGAGGGGCAGAACAAAGGGCAGTAGAGGGGGAATACCAATGTATCTAAAAGAGTGAATAGAAGCAATTGAAATAGACAGCCTAGGAAAGTTAGGTAAACAAGAAACCCTGTGGGTGCTAGCAGCAACAGGAAGTAGGAAACATAGAAATGCAGAATTTTGGGCTGAAAAGGATCACTTGGCCCACCTTGTCTGCCTGGATGATTCCTGCCTAGTTTGCCTCCAGTCAGGCTTGGAATAGTCTACAGATGACCAGGTCAGGATTACGAGACAGAAAACGAACTGAGAGAGAGATACTTAGAATGGTGGACAATTTAGGTGAGGTGGTGGTAACAGGGGACTTTAATATGCCGGATGTGGACTAAAAAGAGCCAGCTGTGGCAAGTACTAAGAATCAGTGCCTGGTAGATGCATGCCAAAAGGCATTCCTAATTCAACTAGTTCAGACAGTAGCGTAGCAAATTCTCAGAGGGCTTGGGTGCAAGGCAATATTACAGGGCCCCTCCCCAGTTTTAAATAAACATCAAAATTATGATTTGGGCCTCTCAAACCTTGTGGACCTGGGTGCCACTGCGCCCCCTGCACCCTTGTAGCTACGCCCCTGAGTTCAGAGCCTGACAAGGGAAAGGAAAGAAAGAGAAGGGAAGGAGGGGCTGTACTGGATCTGGTGTTCACCAACGATGAGAGGTATCAAAATATAGCAGTCCTCGAACTACTCAGTTCTAGTGACCTCAGAAGAGTGGCACTGGAGGTTTAGATAGGGTTCACCTGGAGGTCCAGGTCTATAGAGGACAATTTGGTGCTGAAAATTCACTATGCTGAATATCAGCAGGCAATCAATCTGAAAATGGCAGAATTCCTGTCACAATCCATTACTACAGGAAAAAAATAATCTAGCTCAGCTCTTTCGCACTGTGGTTAGGTTATTGAATCTTCCCTGTCTGCAATCTGTTAGGGAATTGTCTGCAGAAAAATGTGAGGAGTCTTGTCGATTTTTTACTGACAAGATGTCAGCCATTAGATCTAGTGTCTCCCGGGGTGCCCCAGCTCAAGTCAGCTGTAGCTTTTCATTGTGTGAGGTAGATCTGCCTACCTGGGATGAGTTTCAACCAGTTTTGGAGGTTGAGGTACTCTGGTTAATCTTCAGCTTGTGCCCTACCAACTGTATGCTGGACCTGGAACCTACATGGCTAAGTCCCGACTGTGTTGAGTTCCTGGGTCCAGTGCTCGCTGAGATCATTAATGGGTCCCTTAGGGAGGGTGTCTTCCCTGTGGCATTAAAAAAGGCAGTGGTTAGAACCCTCCTGAAGAAACAATCATAGGACCCTGACATTCTTGCGAATTATAGACCATTCTCTAAGCTCCCCTTTTTGGGGAAGGTTATTGAGAAGGTGGTGGCAGATCTAAGTTATAGTAATGCGTGTGTCAAACAATGACATGTGTACACTATTATGTTAAGCCTTATGTTGGCAGAAGCTTTCCTGTTTCTGAATGTGTTGTTTATTTAAACAATAAAAATTATTCTATGATAAAAAAAGAGAAGGTGGTGGCAGAGCAGCTGAGAGATTGCCTGGAACTGTTTTCCATCTATGAACCTCTGTAGTCAAGCTTTCGCTCCCGTTACAGCAGTGAGACTGCTCTCATTAGGGTAATGTATGACCTCCTCCTAGCAAGGGACCAAAGGCAACGTTCTATTCTGGTGCTCTTGGACTTCTCTTCAGCATTTGACACAGTTGATCATGGAGTGCTTTTAGACTGCCTGCGGGACTATTTGCACTGGTTTGAGTCCTACTTAGTCAGGAGGCCACAACAGGTTGCCCTAGAGAATTTTACCTTGGGGGCCTATGTGCTGTCCTTTATTTATTTATTTATTTAGCTTTTGTTTACTGGGTAAGTACACTAGACAAGTAGTATGCCTATTTTCAGGAACGACCCAGGAGAGCACAAAACATACAGTATACATACATGGCAACATTGGAGGAACAGCATGATACAGTAAAAAACAGCTATAACAACGCTTGTATAAGGGCAGAGATACTGCCACACATAGTACAAATTGTTACAGGACATAGATAGACATTAGAATCACTGAATACATATTTCATAGACCATCATGGACTCAGAGTGGACAATAGTGGACTGCAGAGTATTACACTACAGAGACTAGGAGCAGTCACATCTTGTCGTTTGTTTTAGGTGGGACCACAGGGAGAAGCGAAAGGTCCCATGGGAAGGGGCAGAGCGAACAGAGTCCGGAATGGAGTTCCAGAGCCTAGGCACAAAAGCAGCAAAGTCACGATCCCCCATAAGGGTCCGAGTAGGGGGAACTTTAAGCAACTCGGCGGTCTGTGACCTGAGCTGGTAGGGGATGGCATCCAGTTTTGGGAAGAGATGCGCCAGTCCCGACGGTATGCCCATGGCAAACACTTTCCTGGTGAAGTTTCCTACACCAAGGATCAGGAATTCCGCAGGGGAGCCAGCTGAGTTTGTCATAGAGCTCACATCGGTGGGTGAGTTTGGGAGCAGCAAGTGCAAACCGACAGATATCATTATATGCCGTGTTCCACCGATTAAGATGGATTTGAGGTGACCTGGCAAATAGATGGTATCCATAACTAAGGAGGGAGAAGCACTGCAAGTGCCAGCCTCGCTCCCCGAGTCAGGGTTGTATTTGGCCCTGTAGGCAAGGTCAGCTTACACCTGGTGGTTCTGCAGATGTTTTGGATATGGTTTCATGTCAGTTGTGGGTCGAGGGTGACCCAAGATATTTAATTGAGCTTGCTGTTGGCAACAGGGGACCTCCATCACAAGCTATTTTGAGCATAGCTGATGGGGCTTTTAACTTGGCCATGGAACCAAAGAGCATGGCCTGAGTTTTGTTAGGATTCAATACCAGTCTATGGTTGGTAATCCAGGCCGAGACTCTGCTGAAGTCTTCAGATAGGCACTGGTTAAGGTCAGCAGCATTACGAGCATGGGCCATTAGCACAAGGTCATCTGCATAAAGCGTGACTTGACAACGAGAGGTCATCCGTGGGAGTTGATTAATAAAAAGTGAGAATAGGAGAGGTCCAAGTACCGATCCCTGGGGAACTCCCATGGTCACAGCCCTAGGCTCTGAGAGGACCTTGTTAAAGCAGGTGCACTGCTTTCTACCCGTTAGGTAGCCCATCGTCCAACTCATGGCATGCGGAGAGAACCCGAGAGCCCTGAGCTGCTCCCCCAGTAGGTCATGGTTGACAAGGTCAAAAGCTTTTGACAAGTCAATAAATATAGCACCTGACAGTTTGCCCTGATCCATGGTGGATCTAATACTAGAGGTTACAGTAATCAGGGCAGTAGTGGTACTATGACCCTTCCGGAAACCATGTTGGGCCCCAGAAAGCAGCTCATGGGTATCCACGTACTCCAAGAGTTGCTCCGCCACAACCTTTTCCAGGAGTTTACCAAGGGATGGGAGAATAGCAATAGGGCGATAGCTGTCAGGGAGTTTGGGATTTCCCTGCTTCAAAACAGGGACTATCCTTGCCTCCTTCCAGATGTCAGGGATTATCCCCGAGCTAAGGGATAGGTTAAAGATATGGGCAATCAGAGGGGCAATGTAAGCTGCTCCCAGCTTGAGAAGTCCTGCGGAGTCCCACAAGGCTTGATCCAGGCCCCATATTGTTTTCTGCATACATGTTGCCACTGGGGAAGATCATTAGATGGTATGGAGTTGGGTTTGACTGCTATGCAGATGACACCCAGCTGTACATGTCTTGTTCCCCTGATGATGATATGGCGGCCTCAGTGCTGAGTCAGTGCTTTACTGAGATCTTTGATTGGATGGCACTGAACTGGTTGTGTCTTAACACAGGCAAGACAGAGGTCATGATGATCGAGCATGGTCATCGAGACAGGGCTGCCGGGGATGGTATGGCAATCCCATTGCTGGGTGGCCAACCTCTCTTTGGAGCTGACACGGAAAAAACCTGGCTGTCATTCTGGACAGCAGATTGATGCTTGAACGGCAGGTGTCATCAGTTGTCTGATCTGGCTTTTTATCATTTTCAGAATATCGCCAGGATCAAGCTGTTTCTTGTTCCTGATGGCCTAGCAACGATTGTCCATGCTTTCGTCACTTCAGGGTTGGACTATGGCAATGCTCTATACCTAAGATTATCTGGAGGATTGATACACTACCCAAAGCTGGTCCAGATTGTGGCAGCCTGGATGACAGTGAGCTCTTCATGGAGCAAGCGTATCACACCAGTCCTACGTGCATTGCATGATTCAAGATCTGCTTGCTAACATACAAGGCCCCATGTGGTCTGTGTCCTGAATACTTAAAAGATGTCCTGTTTCCTAACCACCCAATATCCTCCCTCTGCTCCACCAATGCAGGCCTGCTCATTGCCCCCCATCCAGACTGAAATTATCTGGGGACAGAGCTTTCGGAGTGATGGTTCCATTACTCTAAAATGCACTCCCTTTGAACATCCTTTGGCCCATTATGGGCCAAAATCAAATCAAATTTTATTTATAAAAAAGTGCCTTTCCACAGTTCAAGGCACCTGTACATACGAACAACTCTGCAATAAAATCACAAATAATAAAATATTAAAACATTTAAAACCATAAATCATCAGAATGACCAACCAGTTTAAATGATGGCAATATTATACGTCATCACCAAAAGCTAAGCCAAAGAGGTAGGTCTTCAATTCCATCTTCAAACTTTGGGCAGCCAGGCATTCTCTTATCCGATGAGGTAGAGAATTCCACAGAGTAAGGGCCACAAATGCAAATGAACGAGCCCCTGATGTTTGTAAACGCACCCTGGGAATCTCTAGCAATCCCTCGTCAGTGGATTGGAAATGCTGGAAGGGGTGGTAGGGAGAAAGCAGATCTTGCAGGTAGCAGGGTCCCTGGTTGTGTAAGGCTTTATGGGTCAGGTCAAAATGCAGACATCATCAAGAATAACTTGGTCAACCCACTGACCTCAAGCCCTAACTGGCTTGATACTTAAGGACTTAAAATAGCCTACATGTACATCCAGAGTATTAGGGGCAAAGTGGCAGAACCTGATGCCTGGCCTCAACTTTATAAACCAGATGTCCTCTGTAATACAGAAACATGGTTAAAACCTCATATAAAATCCCAGGAAATAATTCTTCCCAGCTTCTCCTTATTCTGGTGAGACTGGACCAGAGGGAAGTGTGGCAGTGTTCTGATTTACACCAGATCTGAACTGGTAGCTAGTGAGTTAACTGACCTGAAAATCCACCCTGCTGCTGAGCATATCTTCATCACAATTACCCTTGGTCAGGTCAATAAAATTATCATAGGTTGCGTCTACCTACCCTCTAAACAAATCTCCTCTTACGCAGAGCTTTTCGCAAGCCTGGATACCCTCCCAAAGACAGATATCATGCTCTGCAGTGACTTTAACCTTAATTGGCTTAGACCCCTCAGAACACAGTAGCAATCTGCCCTGATGGACATTCAATTTAAGCAACTAATAGAACAACCCACTAGACTTAATAGGACATCTGGCAGACATACTCTCTTAGACTGGGACAAACAATCCTTCTCACATTAAGACCGCTATATCCTACCCTACTCACTGAGTGACCATTCCCCCACTTACTGTGTCTAGAAAAACAACCCCCTCTTGTCCCCACCCCCAAAATACATAGATCCAGGGACCTGACCAACTTTGATGAGGAAAAATGTATACAATGTCTTGCCTCAGTTGATTGGTCCCCTATACCCTCCCTCCCAGACATAAACCAGGTCCTAGATTACCTGATCACCAAGTTTACAGCTATACTCAACTCCCATGCACCATTCAAAATTAGGAGATCTAAAGGTCACCATTCCCCCTGGCTTAACCAGGAATTGAGGTGCCTCATGCTTTCCCGTGGCAAAGCTTGGAAAACTTGTAAAAGCTCAGGACTACAGACAGACTGGATCTCCTATCACCAACTTGCTTGTAAAAATAAAATTAACAAGGCCAAAAGGTCTTACCTAACATCCCTTCAAGAATCACACCTTGCCAACCCACATGTTTTTGGAAACAAGTGAATGCCCTTCTCAAAGACAATGAATGTCTAGTCCCCCAAAATATGACTGCTAATGTCTCCTTACTCTCCATGTCTCTGGAAACAGCCACTGGCTTCAACCGCTTTTTCATCGACCTTGATACTTGCAAGGACAGCCTACCTACCACTCTCCCTGAGCTGCAAATCAATCACTCCCATCCTCCCTTCCACATAAAAATAACCTCCAGACCCGAGGTACTAAAACTACTTAAAGGTCTTAGCATGGATAGCTCGCCAGGCTTTGACACCTTGTCTCCCAAATTTCTCAAAATTGGAGCACCTGCACTCGCCCTCCCGATCCCACTACTAATCAAAAGATCTTTCATCACACAAACATCACTGATAAATGGAAAACTGCAGTTGTTATCCCAGTCCACAAAAATGGACAGACTGACCTTGTCCAGAATTACAGACCTATCTCCATCTTATACCCAACTGCAAAAATACACCAACAAAAACTTTATAATCAGCTCTACTCGTTCCTGGAACAGACTCACATCCTTACTGTCCACCAGCATGGATTCCAGAAATTGCATGGGACTGAATCCGCTCTCCTATGGGTCACCTCCGATATATTCCAAGCAATGGATCAAGATCAAGCCAGTGGAGCTGTCTTCATTGACCGTACAAAGGCGTTTGACCTAGTCAATCACCCCCTACTAATATCTAAACTTTGGTGTTTCAGTCTAGATGACAACTTTTTTGCCTGGTTCACAAACTGTTTAACCAATCCCTTTTAGTGTGTCAAGTTGGGCTGGTGCCCTATCTCCTTTAGCTCCTATCACTGACGGGGTTCCTCAGGGGTCAGTTCTAGGGTCTCTATTATTCTCAATCTTCATTAACGACCTGCCATCGAACTGTGGAGGATCATCAATCCAGCTCTATGCTGATGATGCCATCCTCTATAGATCCTTTAAGGATATTGATAGTGTAACTTCTAGTTTGGAAAATGACTTCCAAATACTTGAGTTCTGGTTCAAAACTAACTTGCTGGTCCTAAATGCCCCCCCTCACCCTGCCCCCTTTTTCTCTTCTATCACTCCGTCCCATTTATTTTTCTACAAATGCCTCCAGCTACATCTTCATCCTCCCCCTCTCCTCTCATCCCTGTTTCTCTGCAACCCCCAGGTGCCTGACCCTACCCATTCCTTGTGGGCACATGCGTCCTAGCTGTGTTCACCATTTTACTATAGCTGCCTCTGTTAACTACCTACACTTCTCCTCCTCCTCTACACCCTACTCTTCCTATAATTGACCCCTTTCAATAGCACTGTTGTAGATGAATTGTTTACTGTTATTTCACTGTTGCTTCATTGTTGTTTGTTATTTCTGATGTGGAACCTTTGCAAAAGAGCCTTGGCTTAAAGGTACTTGTAATCCTAGAATAAATAAATAAATAAAAGTAAATAAAATAAAAATGCGAAAAAAATGAAAACCATGCTTTTCCATCATTCCTTCTTCAACTCATCCTCCTGTTCCCCCCGGTAATCAAAACCTTCTCAGCCACCTGTCTTGAAGGGGTTTCCTCCTTCAAATACCTAGGCCTCATGCTCGATGAGCATTTATCCTTTGAGGTATACACAAACAATGTCATCAAGATCTGTAACCAAAAACATGGTCTGCTTTACCGTACTGCTCCATGTCTTTCGAATAGTGCTAGAAAGACTATTGCCTCAGCCACCCTTTTTTTCTGGCCTCTTCTAGGGGGTCCCAATGATTCACATGGTCAAGGGGTTGCTCCATAACAAATTAAAACTGGCATATCACAGGATTGCCCACTTTGCTGCCAAGGCTCCTGCGCGTACTCGCCACTGTGTTGTACTTAATTTGGGTTGCCCATCTTTTAAAGCAAAGCTCGACCTCCTGGTGCTTTGTGCCACCTTTAAACTCATCCATCTACCTTCGCCACCCAGTCTGTCTAACCTGCTCTCCCTTAAACCCATTACATGAGCTCTAAGATCCTCACACTTCCCAATGCTTGTCCTACCCCAAGACTCATCTAGTGATTGGCCAGAGATCCTTCTCCTTTGCTGCACCCCGCAAATGGAACAACCTCCCACACACTTTACTATCCTGCAAGACTATTCCTCTTTTCGAAAGAAAATACAAAGAGGCCTTCTTCCAACCTGCTACCTGCATTAGTAACTGTGCCTAATCTGCCCCTTCTACTTCTAGCCTCTTAACTACCTTGTTGATGTTTTTTGGTTTATGCCTGCCTATTTTGTATATTACCTAATGCACTGTACCAAATGTTCTGTATTTAGTCTACATTTGTTTGATGTTATATGCCCATCTCTGCTTCTTTGTATCTATATTCAAGCACTGCTCTAATATATCAGTACTCTCCACAATACTTGCTTTACTTGTTCTTGTAATATATCTTGCTGTACTTGGAATGCATTTGTTCCCAGAGACGTCACTGACACCTAGCCCAGACCCACCCTGTCATCAAAATTCAAAATAAATAAATAACTCCAAATGGCCAACTAGGTGAAAGCCTTCAAAGCCTTTTTAAAAAATGCATTTATATGCGGCCCGTCGGTACAATGATTAGTTCCGCTTGCGATGCAGTGACCACCAAGTTCAGGAATGGACTTGGGCTGGAGGGGCCGGCGGGAGGAAGGGGATTGAGTGTCCAGCTGACTACTCTCATCCTCCTCCGGGGAGGGTGGGAAGCACTGCCAGACTGGCTCAGCGGAGGCTAGGGACCAGTGCAGCTGAGGTTAGAATTCCAGGAGGTGTGCCGGATGTGGGTGCATGTGCCAGTATGTCATTGCATGTCACACCTCTCACCTAAGAGGGATAAAACAGATGCACCAGAATCCAGGAGCCCTGGCCCCATGAAGCCGAGCCCGGAGCTCCACAAACCACCAGACTAGACAATGCGGCACCATTCAGAGGGGTACTTGGGGGTATCCCACTCAGTGGCCCCTCCCCGGGGACTATCCAGAATGAACGCCTGTGGGGAGTGATGACAGTCCTGGGGATGGGGAGAGGTAAATGGGAGGAAGGTGAGATCCCCCCCGAAAAAAAAATAAAAAAAAAATAAAATAAAAACGTATTTATTTCTTAAAGCTTTCCTAGATTAAGTACCGTCTCCATTGATTTTATAGTGTTCTAATACTGTCATTTGACTTTTTACTTTGTATAGCGCTCAGAGCCTGTTTGGGTTGGGCGCTTTATAAATAAATTTTGCCTTGCCTTGCCACCAACAGAGCAAACACAATAAGGGTACAGGACTTTAAAAAAGTGGATTTTGGCCAGCCCGTTAGCGTGGAGGAAGGAGGTACTGGCACCTTACCTCCTGCCACACCGGTGACCCATGTTTAGTGATG
This sequence comes from Neoceratodus forsteri, assembly GCA_016271365.2. NCBI lineage: Eukaryota > Metazoa > Chordata > Ceratodontiformes > Ceratodontidae > Neoceratodus > Neoceratodus forsteri. The sequence continues at coordinate 1,065,673,570 of CM028135.1, forward strand.
AGCATGGGTTACTGGGGATCAGCTGGGGGGGGGGCTGGATGAGGACTGAGCCGCCACCTGGCAGCTCTCCTCTCCCGGACTGGGGAGATTAGTCTTCCCGGCCTTTGACTGCCACCATGTGGAGGTGTGATGGCAGTGCAGGTGACGGGGGATTTGGCATTAGACCAGATGGAGGGATCAGGGCTGTTCAGGCTAAGGCGTAATGTGCACCTCCACGCACAAGCACATCCTTGCACTGAGGCTCTGGGGACATAAGGGGAAAAAAATCAAGTGGAAAATCACCCTCAGTGATGAATGAAGACCACCCCTCACAGGCTCCACACCAGTGGCTAGCCCCTGCTTCAAGTCTTGTGGCAGGGGACATCGGTGGCAAAGGTAAGTCCCGGAGGAGCTGGGTGATGGGGCTGGGAGAGCCAGTCTAAAGGGGGTCGCTGAGGGCGTCAGGTGGAGAAACAATGGATAGACAAAAAAGTGGATTTTGGCAAGATGAGAGAACTGTTGGAAGCCAGTCTTCACTAGGATAGTCCGGTGTTCTTTAGTAGAGGAGTCTTTCCTGAACCTCTTATGGAGGTGGTGGTGAGATCCCTCTTGAAAAAACATCACTAGACCCAGACTGCCTGGCAAACTGCAGACATATATCTAACCTACCCTTTTTAGGGAAGGTTATTGAGAGGGTGGCGGCTTTACAACTGGAGACCCATTTGTTAACTGATGACATCTATGACTCTCTCCAGTCGGGCATTAGGAAAAAGCACAGCATGGAGACTGCTCTGGTTCAGGTGTTTAATGATCTCCTGGTGGCAAGAGATGGAGGAGAGCATTCTATTTTTGTCCTCCTCGATCTCTCAGCTGCTTTTGACACCATGGACCGTGGGGTGCTTTTGGATCACCTGCGGGTTCGTTGTGAACTCTCTGGTACAGTCAACTGGTTCCATTCTTTCCTCACTGGCAGGATGCAGAGGGTGGTCTTGGGGGCTTTTTCCTCTCGACTACTGCCCCTGCCGTGTGGGGTCCAGCAGGGTTGCATTTTGTCTCCCATGTTGTTCGAGGTGTATATGCTACCAGCAGGGGATATTATAAGATGGTACAGGCGGAGTTTTCACTGCTATGCTGATGATATTCAGCTGTACCTGTCTTTTACACCCGAATAACAGCATGCGATCTCTGCTTTCAACTGGTGGCTTACTGAGGTTCAAGACTGGATGAGTGCCAACTGGCTGAGGTTAAATACAGATAAGACGGAAGTACTGGTGGTGAAACCTAGTTTCCCAAGAGCTAGTGTTTAGACTGGACAAGTCACCGGGCTTAGGCTTGGAGACTCCCAGCTTCTCACCTCTTCTAAGGTAAGAAATCTTGCCGTTGTGCTGGATAGTGGCCTGATGCTTGAATCTCAGGTGTCGGCCATGGTCCAGAGTGGCTTTTACCATCTTAGAAACATTGCCAAGATTAAACACCTGATTCCCTCAGATGATCTACCATCACTGGCCCATGCTTTTTGACATCACGGCTTGATTACTGCAACGCCCTTTACCTAGCGCTATCGGGAGTTGATCTTCACCACCTACAGGTAATGCAGAAAGCAGCAGCCAGGCTGCTGACTGGACTTCCAAGGTCATGTCATATTACTCCTGTGCTGCACTGTTTGCACTGGCTCCCTATTAGGTGGCGGATCACCTTCAAGGTTAAGTTGCTGACCTAGTATAAAGCCCTGCATGGTCTGGGGCCCGGTTACTTGCAAGACTGCCTGCAGCCTACCATCCATCTCATCACCTTCGGTCAGTAGAGGAGGGCCTCCTAGTGATTCTCAGGGTTCATTTGAAGTCATCTGGCACCAGGGCTTTTTTGTTCATGGTGCCCACCCTGTGGAATTCACTGCCTCGTTTGCTTAGAGAGGCCCCTCAGTTAGTGCCTTCAAGAAGAACCTGAATACCTTTTTATTTAATAAAGCTTTTCCCTCCTCTTAATTTGTAATTTATGATGTTTTTATCTACATATAAGTTGTTGTTTGCTTATGTAACCCCCCTACAAATGGGGGTTCCCGAAAAGTCTTCCTTGAGCTTGCCTAAATGCTCACTGCCAGGCTGGTGTTCTACATTTTAGCAGTTTAAATGTATTGCCAGAGAGTGCCTGTATAGCCTCTGTATACTGTCTCTTTAAGAGCTGCCTGGATTGCAGTCATAATTAATCTGAGAGGGAGCTCTGTTAGACGATGTACTTGTTTGCTGATCATTTGCTAGAGTAGTAATAATATTACAGTTTGTTCTAATCTGCCTTCTTTGCAGCATGGACAGTTCTGTTTGTTTCCATCATCTTGGTCCTGGACTGCAGAATGGGCCAATCAGTACATTTGGGACTCTAAAATGGAGCCTGCCTACAGGGGCTTGGTGGGGCCAAAACTTGTAGGAATTGTAGTTTTGGGCTTTTGGCACCTAAAATAACCTGGAGGGGGAGCCTGTGTTGTGACTGACAGACAGATCAGCCAACCGAACCTTTTGGATCTTGAGGAAAGTCCCATACTGCTTGCAGTTTCAGTTAGATCTGAGTTGGGAAGTGAAGAAGTAACAGCTCGAGATATTTCAAGCAGCAATCCATAGTGAATTTGCGCGGCAGAACTGTGGCAAGGTCTGAATTTGGCCTGCATGCCTACCTGCTGTTCCTGAGAGTGAACTTGTGTTTTTTTTTCAGACTGAATCCGAATTTGGAGAGTGAATTATGCCACCGAATTGTGACCTGGCTTTAACCTGAGGAAGACCGAAGATTTGCTGAATGCAATCGGCCTGTCAGGACTTCCAGCTACCTCTGAACTCACGGATTGTGCAGAGACTTTGTACTTGCGAATGGAGAGCCTTTTGCCATTTGCCTGGTACAGTGGAATTTCCTTACATGTGAATGTGCGCGTGCTTATAGTGGGTTCTGATTTGATTCCCCACTGTGAGTCTGAACTGTGTTTTGCTTGCTGGAGGCTGTATCCAGCTCCACCGACTGAATCCATATCCATTTCCGTTTGCCTTGGCCCTGCTACACTGGCCCAGCCAGAATACCTGCTACGCAGAGAAAGTCATCGACGAGAGACCGGCCTGGGGATCAGCCCCCTGCTCAACGTCTTGAACAGGAATGATGCCTCGGTGATTCGTGTGGGTCCTGCTTTTCCAGGCACTCCAGCTCAACAGCCTGCAGTCTTGATTTCTTCCTGCCTGTGTCCAGTATTGGGTATCGTGAGTGAACATCAGGGTAGCTCCCTGCAACAACAGCTAAAAGTGTTGTCATCTAATTGCCTTGTTGCCTTTTCTTTCACGAACTGAGCCCTCTGGCTCCAGATTACAAATAGTGTGTGTTGTGCATGTTGCTTTCTGCCATCACAGGGCCCCAACCAGCTGCAACATTCCTGGCTAGCCGACCGTTTTCCTACCTGGGTACCCAGAGTGTGTGACTGTGTAGGGACTCTGAATTGCATGCATAACTGTCTGATTAATATACTGTAGCTTTTAATCAAATCAACCTGATTACGCCCCTCCCTTGTTCAAGTCCCCTGAATAAATCAGATTTAACTGTGTTTGCATTTAACCTGACTGTGGTTCCAGTTTGTGCCAAAAGTATTGTACTGTTGCTATTTGCTGTGCTTAACCTTGTTTTACGGGGGGTCCCCAGGGTCAAGCTAGAGGAACCAGCACTGGTGGTAAGTGCAAACAGTGTGGTGAAATTGCCTGGTGAATAAGGGTCACTGTGAAAGTAATTATTGTATATTGTTCAGGCCACTAGAAGGGAAAGAGGGGGGTTGCAGTGTCCCGGAGGACTGTGCCCAGGTTAGCTTGACCACAAACAACCCTGACCTCCGGGTGGAGGCACCCGTTTCATTACCTAGGCCCCTTAACCTGCTACTAGCCAAGCAGGCAGGGGTAGTAGCCCTTGAGATAGCGCCATCTAGGGGTTACACTTATATTGGTCTATGTTACTCAGGGATCTGGAAAGCTCCTAGAGTCACAATGAGATAGAGTGTTCTAACAAATTAATAAACTAAACTAAATTAAAAAAGCACAAAGAGTATAGAGCAGATGGAGGGGTAGAAAAGAGTGGGAAGAATATAGAAAAGCAATGATAGAAGCGGCTGAAAAAGGAGAGTGAGATGTAAGATCTAAAAAAAAAGTAGATTATGCAGACCATGCAAACAGTATGTAAGGGTCACCTCATCCTAATGAGAGACATGTTAAAGAACATCTGGCCCAGCAACGACCGATGGGGGCACTCCAGTTGCTGAGGATAAATGAGGCCTGCAAGTGCTGCTTCAGGATCAGTTTACCAGATGAACTGAGGATCAACCTGCCAGCCTAACCGATGTGGAATCAGTTTTCTGAGAGACTGCGTTACTTCTAAGTCTGTTCCTCATAAATACAGCTCAGGTTGGGGGAGGGGCCGGCTCCAGATGGCTTACCCTCCCCCCCCCCGTCCTCTGGTTCTGCTCCCTTGATTTGCTCCACAATTAATATATCAGCTCCCTATATGCAAAATCTGTTTCAATTGATGTACTTTGCAGTCTCACTACTAATCTGCTCAGAGCTTAATGTATCTAAGCTACATCCTACTTGACTGATACCCTTCCTATGATTTGTTGTATTTGTATGATTGTGTTTCTGTACTGTAATATCACTACTATTGTTTTGAACTTCCAGTTGTGACATGGAACCTTTGTTACTGAGTCCTTGACTCAAAGGTATTTCCAAATCCTCTATAAAATAAATAAAATGATGAGCTTTCGCTCGAGGGGTGATTTGTTCAACTTCATTAAACTAGATTATGCTAGAGAAAGGGTTAAATGGGGGGGGGGAAGGGACTAAGAAAAATTTGATTTGAAACAGCTTACTTATTATCCGGAAATGACTTCAGCGTTAATTAAGCAAGGACAGCGGTCATGACCTGTTAGTTTGCTTTCCAACAATTGGCTATTCATGGCCTGTTTAGTTAGCTTTAATACAATTGGCTTTCTCATCAATCAACAGAATGGATCAATCCTTAATAAAGAATTATCAACCTACTGGCTTATTAATGAGACACAATTACTTGTTTATTTATTTTGCAAAATACAGTGCCAGTGAGAATTAATAAAGTAAAAAAAAAAAAAAAAGAAATATAGAAGATTTCAATAAGTTTACTTCCAGTAAATAAGAGATGAGTGAGGAGTTTTTCATAATGGCCAGTGTGGTTCTTCCAGCCAGTCCTTCAGCTAATCACAACTCAAAATATGTTTACTTCCATCGGAAGGCAGAGTGCTTGACTCTAACAGGCTTAATGTGAAATAATTATCATTAGTCCACTGATGAATTATTCTTGCCATTTAAACGGCCTGAATTATTTAAAATTTGGGTTGAAGTACATTGTAAATAAAACTATTATGAAGGCTAGGAGAGGAAGATGAAGACCGAGGCACATCAACGCTGTTGCTAGACGCAACATTCAAGCAGCAGTGCATAACTTTATACCGCTTCAGAGCCATGCCATTACTACTCCCCCCATCCACCTTGTGCCCTTCATGCATATTAACAAGCAAAGAGCTTCCTTTAACCTGTGAGTCTGTATTTTCTGTTGAATCTGCATTGCAAATACTAGTCGGCAATCCTTTACTGCTCCAGCTTGTTACTGGCCTTTTGAGTAGGGATGGAATAATCAGTTCAACAAAGTTCAGAACTACCCAGAACATATGCCATTTCTGTTAAAGAACCTTATCAGAACCTTTTTTCAGGTTCTGGTAAGGTTCTGATAATTTTAAACACACTGATTTTGGAGCTTAATATACTTAATACTCTCTCAATAGGTCTTTATCTAGCAAGATGGCTGGTGGTGGTGGGTATAAACACTCAAAATGAGGCTGGTGGCCGGTGGTAGTGTAGCACCACTCCAAGTTGTTTTCACATTCCTTTCTCTTCAGTGACAATAACTTAAGTGTGAACAGTGACAGTTAAAAAAGTTTTTGTTCTTTAAACTAAAGGGTTCTGAAAGTTCTGATAAGGTTCAGATAACAATCAGAACCTTTTATGGCTTATCAGAACCTTGCCTACTTTTAAGTAAATTCAGTGAACATTTCTGATTCACACACTGGTGATAAGGACCATTTTAGAACTCTGAGATGCTGGAAGCTACCCTAGGGCCCAGTAGAAGTGCTTTGTGCTTCTGTTCTGGGGACCTGGGTTTGAGAGTGATCCCAGGAAGATAGGAACTGGAGTGTGTCCTTGGCTAGGGAGTGTTGCCCAGCTCAGCGTGAACTGGCAGCCGGGAGGGTGGAGGTGCCTGGCCATCCAGCTCTGCAGTGACCCCTTGAGGTGGGCGAGAGAGCCTGCACCTCTGTGAGGGGTGGTCTATGCCTAGCGTCTGCTGCTATGCGCAAGCACGTCAAGAGGCTGCGCCCCCACCAGGGGAGGTGGTAGAATCATGGGATATGGGATTATATAAATAGAAAAATACCAAGAGAACTGAATTGCCTGTGTGATGGCTTGTGCTCCCCAGTCCTGTCTCATGTGGATCCCTTGTCGGCCTGACGGTGGGGTGAGTGGTGGTTCGGGTTGGTAGGTCACCAGAGGAAGCATGAAAGAAGGAGTAGGCGGTGGTCCAGTAGCTTCCGGTGCTGACATATGCTCTTCCTGTCTTCTCTCAGGCTAAAGTAGCAGACTTACATATATGGGACACCACATAAAACAACATTTGCAGATTCACTCTGGCTGCTCCCTGGCTCACCCATCACTGCCGTCTCTACTCTACACTGAACCAGGAGTGCAGCCAGAGATTTCAGATCTGCACAATCATCAAGTGGATTCACTGCTACCCCATCCGCCTTGTTAGGGTGATCAACCCCCCCCCCCGAGGTGTAGCCAGACAATATACAATGTACACCAGGATCGTGTTTGTTGCCTTATTTGGCACAATAAATACAACTTTTGTATTTCATGACAATGGTTGTTGCCATGTATGGGTAAATACAAATGCTATGCATTGTTCCCTAAGACATCCAAATACCAGCCCAGAGCCTGTAAAGTTGTATTGTCCTTGGGATGCAAAGAGATTATTAGTGACCAGTCCTTCTAGTTTCGACTCCTATGAATAAATTTCAGAAAGGTTCAGTATTTTCTTTGTTAGTTTTCATGGAAAAAGGAAGCAGTTCAGAGCCTGTCTGCTACCCCCCTTAAAAAAAGTTGCACACCATGGAGTGCTTGGAGTATGCCTGCCTACACCCATGCATTGAACTGGTTGTCTCCTGATGGCATGCACTCCTATGCTCTGGGTAACCTTAATGATTCCTTATCACGTCCACCGCGTCCTGATGCACTTGCAGCTATGCTTCAACCCATTACCCCAGCTCGTCTCCTTAGGTCTTCGACTGCTCCCCTGCTTGCCGTTTCTCCCTGCTCTACAAAAATGGGTGAGCAAACTTTCTCACACCTCGCTTCTAAATACTGGAACTCTCTTCCTCTTGACATTTAGCATTCCCCATCTCACTACTCTTTCAAACAAGCATTTGTCAGTGCCGAATGTTTGCTTGCAGGCATTGGCAGTGGTAGTGTAGAAGTTACAGAGCTGTGTAATAGGAATGGCAGTGAAGTATTGAACTGAAGCCAACCCCACCACCACCCTGCAGAGAGTGACAGGCATTGGGGTGTGCCTTTGGATAGTCAGGCATAACGGCCACGCCATTTCAGTACACCCCACCCTGCAGACACACAGCAAGTGTCACGTGTTCCTTGGTCTTTGGTCTCATGCTCACCCATTCCATTAGGAAATACAGAGATGGGTGCGATATAGGAGAATGGGTGAACTTTGGGGCCAAGAGTGCAAGGCATACCTCGATGCTTCTCACTGGCTGCAGGGTGTGGAATGGTATGAGCACTACAGGCAAGAATCCCAAGTCACACCCCTGATTCCTGTTATTCTCTACAGGGTTGGGCGTTATGGTTGGAAACCCTAATACCTCAGGCATTCGTTGGTATTTTCACTCCAAATGTTCAGCATGGTTTTTTTGTGACCCCACCTCATGAACAGGGGGAATATCAATTTCTTAGCCGAAAGCTGCTTATGCACAGCGACTACGGCATTTAGCACCACAGGTGCAAAAACATTCCGAACAGGATGTAAAAAATGACAGCTGTACAGTTCATGGGGAGGTGTAAAAAATGGCAATGTTGGAAATCTGCAGTAAAAATATTTAAAACAAGCATTTGTCAATGCCGAATGTTGCTTGCTTGTATGTGCTGTTTAGGTATTTGGAAGTGACAGTTTCATGCCTTCCTCCCAAGACACCCACTGTGTCTTTCCATTTAGTATTCACAGAAGAGGGGGAGGGGCAAGGGCCACAGCAGTACAGCAGTTGCCAAGGGGGTGAAGAGGTGGACAATAGTCCATTCAAAGGCAAAAGAGTCCTGCAGGAGCTCACTAAATTGAAGGTAGACAAAGCGATGGAACCAGATGGCACACGCCCAAGGATATTAACAGAACTGCGAAGGGAGATAGCAGTACCTCTGGAAGCCATGTTCACTGAGTCATTCAACATGAATGAATTGGAGCAGGGCACATGGTCCCTCTACACAAGTCCGCAGCAGGGAGGAGGCAGGGAACAATAGGCCATTCAGCCTCACCTCAGTAGTGGGAAGATCATGGAGACATTGCTTAAAGAAAGGATAGTGGGGCATCTAGATGCCATCGGAACCCAGGACCATAGACAACATGGATTCACAGTGGGGACATCATGTCAGATAAATCTGGTTGATTTATTTGACTGGGTGACAAAGGAAGTGAATCAGGTGGGCAGTGGACAACGCCACCTTGATTTCAGCAAAGCCTTTGACACCATCCCATATAGGAGGCTGATAAACTAGCTGGGTAGGCTGGACTTGGGGAAAGGGTGGTAAACTGGGTTAGAAACTGGCTAACAGACAGGAGGCAGAGAGTGGTGGTAAATGGCATGCAGTCTAGGGAGAGGGGCACCAGTGGGGTGCTGCAGGATCGGTCCTGGGCCAGTTCTGTTCAATGTCTTCATTAGTAATATTGCAGAACATCTGAAGGGAATTTTTTCACCAAATTTTCAACATAGTCATCTTAAGACCTTTGTTCATGAACAGTGTCACTGTGATTTTCTTAATTTATCCCGTACATTGATTTCGCACACCGACTGCGCCATTGTGTGCTACATGGGCAGAAACACGTTTTGGGTGAGATGTGAAAAAATGGCAGCTGTACGACTCATAAGAAGGTGTGATGAAATGGCAATGTTGGAAATCTGGGTGAAAATATTGAAAATTCAGACCTTGGTGTGCTTAGGACTACTAGCGCACGCTCGTAAAACAGTCATTTTAGAATTTTTCACAAATTTCAACATAGCCATTTTAAGACCTCTGCTCATGAACAGTGTCACTGTGATTTTCTTAATTTATCCCATACATTGATTTCGCACAATCGACCGCGCTATTGTGTGCTACATGGGCAGAAACACATTTTGGGTGAGATGTGAAAATGACAGCTGTACTACTCATAAGGAGGTGTGGTAAATGGCAATGTTGAAAATCTGGAGTGAAAATATTGAAATTTCACGAACTTATGAGCTCATGTGAGGAACTGCGCAATGCACACGTAAAACATGATTTTAGAATTTATAACAAATTAACATGGGTTTTTGGGACTTTAGAATGATGTCATTGTCATGGCATTATTCAGGCCCAAGGGTGATTTTGTGCAGTAACTGCGAAATCACCCTTCGGACCCGAATAACGCCATGAAACTGACATCATTCATGTGAAGGGGTCCCAAAAACCCCATGTTGAAAATTTGGTGCAAAAATTCCCAAAAATGCCCAAGATATGCAGCAAAGTTGAACCCCCCCTATCTAGCCCATTATACAGCTTACCAGCATTTCCTCAGTTCGCAGTCAGCTTTGAAGAGTGCAGACGTGTTCCCCGGTCCACTGAAGAAGATCGCCGCTACCGGAGTCCAGAGTGGCATGGGGTGAGGGGGGTATGGGGGAGGCTGGTGCACAGGGTGGGGTGCGGGTAGTGGAGGGGGGTGGGAGACGCTACCGTGGGACCGCTTTTTGTTTTACAGGTTTTTTTTTTTTAAATGACTACTGGACGTTTGCCACACTGGGTGGGCTCCTCACTGTGGCACAAGGATGTTTGGGGCATTCAGCGGACGGGATTGGGCACCCTGGCCGGCTGGCGGTAGATGGTTGCCACCGCTGGGTGGCCTCATGCGGGCACAAGGACGGGGGCGCCCAGCCGATGGTATTGGGCACCCTCACGCCAAAGGATCGCTGCCACCGCTGGGGGTGGGCCCCAGCATGGCACTTACTACTGGGGTGGATGTACCAGCTGACGGGATTTCGGGCACCCCGTCGCTGGCACAGTGCAGGCGGGAAGCGGGGCCCGTATGCTGCGGTGGTACTGTGGGAGCTGCCATGAGCAATGATATCTTATCGGTGCTCACGTCAGCGTAGTTCCTTTCAATCATGAGAGTTACTGCATTTTGGAGCGTGTCATAGACAGCTCCAAAATGCATTGGCTTAGGCGCTGCCAACACTCTGACTGAATTGGAGGAGGAGGTGACACACCTCCGAAATCTCCGATGATGGCACTATGTTTCTTGCACATGTGTGCAAGCAACATAAAAATGGTGAAGTCACTAGCGTACATAGAATCTATGCAACGCACACCCATAATATAATTAGGTTGGGGATTTTTTTACAGCAGATTGTCAACTCAGGTATTTTGGTGCCTCCGATCATGAACAGTGTCACTGTGATTTTCTTTATCTGTCCCGAACAATGATTTCCCACAGCGACCATGCATCTCTGCGCTGAAAGTGTGAAAACACACTTCGGCCATGTTGTGAAAAATGACAGCTGTACTGTAAATAAGGCAGTGTGGAAAAATGCCACTGGTGAAAATCTAGACTTAAAATATTACAAAGTCATGAACTTACGAGGGTGCGTGGAAACTACGCAATGCTCACTCGTAACACAGTCATTTTATGGACTTTCGTCACCAAATTTTCAACATAGGCATTTTAAGACCTCTGCTCATGAACAGTGTAACTGTGATTTTCTTAATCTGTCCCAAACATTGCTTCTACACCAACAGCACCATTGTGCGCTACATGTATGGAAAAACACATTTTAGGCGGCATATGAAAAAATGGCAGCTGTACTGTTCATAAGAAAGTGTAATAAAATGGCAATGTTGAAAATCTGGAGTGAAAATATTAAATTTGCAAACTTATGAGCATGCATAGGAACTGCGCAACGCACGCTCGTAAAACAGTCATTGTTAGGAATTTTTTCACCAAATTTTCAACATAGCCATTTTAAGACCTCTGCTCATGAACAGTGTCACTGTGATTTTCTTAATTTGTCCCGTACATTGGTTTCGCACACCGACTGCGCCATTGTGCGCTACATGGGCGGAAACACGTTTTGGGTGAGATGTGAAAAATGACAGCTGTACTACTCATAAGTAGGTGTGGTAAAATGGCAATGTTGAAAATCTGGAGTGAAAATATTGAAAATTCGCGAACTTACGAGCATGCGTAGGAACTGCGCAATGCACGCTCGTAAAACAGTCGTTATTTGGATTTTTCCACCAAATTTTTCAAAATACGCTTCTGAGAGCCCACCTTATGAACACTGGCAGTGTCGGTTGCTAATCATCCCGAAGGTGATTTCATGCAGTGACTGCGAAATCACCCTTTGGGCCCGAATAACGCCATGACAGTGACATCATTCATGAGAAGGGTTCCCAAAAACCCCATGTTGAAAATTTGGTGCAAAAATTCCAAAAAATGCCTGAGATATGCAACAAAGTTGAAAAACCCCTATCTAGCCCATTATACAGCTTACTGGCATTTCCTCAGTTCGCGGTCGGCTTTGAAGAGTGCAGACGTGTTCCCGGTCCACGAGATCGTCGCACCAAGGTCGGGAGTAAGTATGGGGTGAGGGGGGGGTGGGGAGGCAGGGTGCGCGGTAGGTGAGTCTGCGCGAATCGTGGGAGGGCCAGGGAGACTATGTGGGACGTTTTTCTTTACAGGTTAAAAAAAAAAAAAAAAAAAAGGACGACGGGGCGTTTGCCACGCTGGGGTGGCTCCCAGCGTGGCACTACAGATGATGGAGCATTCAGCCGACTGACGGGATTGGATCCTCGTCGTTAAAGATCGATTGCCACGTTGGGGTGGGCCTCAGCGTGGCACCCAGTACTCGGGGGATGAGGACAGTGGAGCCGGCGGGGATTGGGCACCCCCGTCGGCTATATCGTGTTGCCACGCTGGGTGGGCACCCAGCGTGGCATTTCGAAGGCTTTGGGGAGGCGGGGAAGCAGCACAGCCGACGGGGATTGTGCACCCCTGTCGGCTATACAGTGTGTGCGTGCGGGGGGGGGTGCGCACGCCTGCATGGACGTGTGTGTGTGTGTGTGGAAGGAGCTGTGCATGAGCAGGCGATATCTTATCGCTGCTCACTCAAGTGTAGCTCCCCCTTTGAACTGTATGCCACTGCATTTTGGAGCTTGTCATAGACAGCTCCAGCATGCATTGGCTTACAGGGGCCACGCCTGCCAACACACTGACTGAATCGGAGGAGGAGGTGACACACCTCCGAAAATTTCCGATGATGGCACTATGCTTCTTGCACATGCGTGCAAGCAAACATAAAAAGCACTTTTTTCTTACTTGAGCTCTCCTAGTGTCTGCAGTTGCCCCAATCCCATTCTGGTTCCTCTGCTCACCCTATGTCTAACATTGTTATGTATTAATACTTATCTCTAAGTAATCTCCCGGATGTTTTGTTGTTACCCACCCACACAGGGGTGCTTTTTACTCTGTACCCTTGTAAGTCTGCCCTCCTTCGTGGTCCTGTGTTTATGTGCTAATACCTGACTTGTCCTCTGTATTTTTGACTACTGCATTGTTGTACACTCCTGGGTCGTGCTTGAAAATAGGCAGGTTTTTTGCCTAACGCACTTACCTGGTAAACAAAAGCTAATAAATAAACAAACTAAGGTACACAAAATCCCCCCCTCCCCCAAAAAAAAAACCAAATGGAATTTCAGGGTCTTATAGTTTTTTAATTACTGAAGAAAGTTTCATTAAGCCATGATCTTTCTCATTATGATTCACATAATCATGCTACTGTATACCTGCTGTGAAGTCATAATCCTCTGCTTATGACATCACAATCTGTTGCCCTGTAAATTATTCGAATGTCACAAGCATAATGGCAGGAAGGGCAGCACCAGCAAATTAAGTCTAAGGAGAAAAGAGCCTGCTTTTGGTTTTACTTAGCTGTTTGACCCTTGGTCCGCCATCTTGTGACTGAGGTCAAGCAGTCCCCAGGGCTCCAATCCTAACCACTGCTTCTCCCACCATCACTCTGGCAGGGATCCACATAGAAACACAGAAACATATAACTTGATGGCAAATAGGGGCCGCTTGGCACACCCATTCTGCTAGTGTTTTTTCTTCCTATAGTGTCGCCACAGACCATACATGCTCTCCAGTTCTCTCCCCCTCCCCCCCTTACTTTCCATTATGCCTGTCCCATGTATTCTTGAACCCCACCACTGTTTTTGCCCCCACCACCTCTGCTGGAAGACTGTTCCAGATCTCCACCACTCTTTCTGTGAAGAAGTACTTTCTCACATCTCTCCTGAATTTACTGCCCTCCAGTTTCATTGCATGTCCCCTTGTTCTGTCACATCTTTTTTTTCTGAAAAATACTTCTCTCCTGTACCTTCTTTAGTCATGTGAGGTATTTATAGGTCTCTATAATAACTTCCCTCTCCCTCCTCTCTTCCTGGGTGTACATATTGAGGTCCTTTAGCCTCTCCTTGTAGGGCTTCTGATGCAGACCCTGTATCGTTTTAGTTGACCTCCTCTGGACAGCCTCCTCTCTCTCTCCTTCCAGAGATGTGGTCTCCAGAACTGAAACCAGTACTCCAGGTGAAGTCTTAACAGCAGTCTATACAGCCACAACACCATCTCCCTCCTCCTGCTGGTGATACCCCCCCAATGGAAACCAGCATATCACTGGTCCTACCAACTGCATTGTTGCTCTGCCTGGCCACGTTTAGGTCATAGAAACATAGAAACATAGAATTTGATGGCAGAGAAGGACCGCTTGGCCCACCCAGTCTGCCCATTTCCCTATCTACTGGATAAGCTGCAGATCCTAGTTAACCAGCAGCCTACTTCTTCCTACCCCCACCCCCTAGAATGGCCTTATGACTGACCTATGCATGCTTGAATTCCACCACTGATTTTGACTCCACAACCTTCTCCGGAAGGCCGCTCCATGCATCCACAACCCTCTGTGAAAAAATACTCCTTAAATTACCTCTTGAGCCGCCTCCGCCTTCAAATTGTGCCTCTTGTTCTTGCACACCTCTTTTTGAAAGATGCTACCTCTTGGACTTTGTTGATTCCCTTGAGGTACTTGAATGTTTCTATCATGTCCCCCCTCTCCCTCCTTTCCTCGAGGCTATACATATTAAGCTCCTTTCGTCTCTCTTCATATGTCTTCCAGTGCCGACCCTGCACTATTTTAGTTGCCCTTCTCTGGACAGCTTCCATCCTGTCTATGTCTTTGCGGAGATTGAGTCTCCAGAACTGCACACAGTGCTCCAGATGGGGTCTCACCAGTTGTCTGTACAGAGGGATAATAACTTCCTGTTTTCTACTGGTGATGCCTCCCTATGCATCCCAGTATCCCCCAGCCTCCTTGCTGCCCTCTCACATTGCTTGCCCACCTTTGGTCATCTGATATGACTACCCCATGTCCCTTTCCATTTTGTTGTTGTTAGCATCTCACCCCCATTGTGTACTCTTCCCTGGTTTTTGTTTCCAGGTGCATTACCTGCACTTCTTAGCATTGAATCTAAGCTGCCATATATTTGACCATTCCTCTAACCTTGCCAAGTCCCTTCTCATCCTTTCCACCCCACCCTGTGCATCAACTCTGTTGCAAATCTTTGTGTCATCTGCAAAGAGACATACTTTTCCTTCCAGTCCTCTGCAATGTCGCTTATAAAGACATTGAAGAGGACCGGTCCTAATACTGAACTCTATGTACCCACTAGTAACCCTCCTTTCTTCAGAGTGGACTCCATTTACTATTACCTCTGTGTCCTATTCTCCAGCCAATTCTTTACCCAGGCTGTCATCTTGGGACCCACTCCCAGGCTGGCTAACTTGTATATTAATCTTTTGTGTGGGACTGTGTCAAATGCCTTGCTAAAGTCTAGGTAGGTCATGTCCACAGCCCCTCCCTGATCTACTACTTTGGTCACCCAGTGAAAGCAATCTATCAGATTCGTCTGGCATGACCTTCCTGCTGTGAATCCATGCTGCCTAGGGTCCTGTGCCCCTCTAGCCTCTAGATACTCAACAATTCTTTCCTTCAGAAGTGATTCCATCATTTTCCCTATCACTGAGGTTAAACTAACAGGTCTGTAGTTTCCTGCGTCTGCCTTGCTCCCACTTTTGTGAAGGGGAATCACATCTGCCCTCCTCCAGTCCTCGGGTACCACCCCATCCTCCCATGATTTGTTAAAAAGGGTAGTCAGTGGTGTCACTGGTTCTACCCTTAGTTCTTTTAGAATTCTGGGATGAATCCCATCATCAGATATGATTACCCCCAGCGGGTCTCATTCCTGTTTGGTGACCGTCAATATCTCTTTGTCCATTTTGTACTCTACCTCTGGGTTTCTTTTCCCTATAAGCACATGATTTTGTACTTTTTTGTATTCAGTCCCAGCTGCCATTCCCTTGACCACTCCTTGACTTTTACCAGGTCGCTGCACATTCTATCTACACCCCAGAGTATCCACCTTATTGCAGACTTTGGTGTTATCCACAAAGAGGCAGACCTTGCCTTCAGCCCATCTGCAATGTCACTTATAAAGACATTAAAGAGGACCAGTCCCAGTACCGAGCCCTGAGGCACCCACTCTGGTCACCCACATTTCTGCGGTGTGAACTTTGTTTACCACCACTCTCTGTCACCTATCTATTAACCAATTTCATACCAAGTTTACCACCATTGGGCCCACCCCTAAGCTGTCCAGCTTCCTTAGGAATCTCCTATGTGGAGTGATGTTGAAAGCCTTACTGAAATCTAGGTAGGCCACTTCCACTGCTCCACCTTGATCTAATTCCCTAGTCACCCAGTCAAAGAAATCTATCAGATTTGTTTGATATGATACCCCACCCCCCCATGATCCATGTTGCCTTGGGTCTTGTAACCCACAAAATTCGAGATACACCACAATCCTTTCCTTCAGCAGTGTCTCCTTTACTGCTGTACCACCGATGTCAGGCTGACAGTGGTTGCCAGTCTCCTCCTTGCTACCGCTTTTGTGGAGTGAGACCACATCTGCCCTCCTCCAGGTCTCTGGGACCACTACTGTTTCCAGTGAGCTGTTAAACGGGACTGTCAGAGGTGCAACCAGTACCTTCCTGAGCTCCATCAAAACCCTTAGATGCACCCCACCTGCTCCCACTGCTTTGTCCACTTTCAGATTTGTGATTCTCCTTAGGACTTTCTCCTCTGAAAACAGACTAGTGCCTCCCCTCCCTCCCTCCAGTGCTCTCGATGCTCTTATGTGGCCCTTCCCCTTCTCCTTCCTCTGTGAACATGGAACAAAAGTATTTGTTCAGGATATCTTCCTTTTGCTGATACTCCTCTGCATGGTCACCACCCCTTAACCTTACAATCCCACCCAGGCCTTCGTCTTTTCACTCATATACCTTAAAAAATGTCTTTTCCCCTTTCATTACCCCCCTGAGCTACTCTCTCTTCATTTTTCACCTTTGTGCTCCTTACCACTTTCTCTGCCTCTGCCTCTGCCTGTTTCTCCTGATACACCTTAATTTCCTCCTCCCTCTGCGTTCTCTTATACCTCCTGATTGCTACCTTTTTATCCATTACTTTTTCAGCCACTTCTTTCAAGAACCATGGCAGTCTCTACTTCCTCCTGCTTTTGCTCACTTCCTTTGTACAGAGGTTTGTTGCCTTCACTGTACCCTTTCTTATCTTCGCCCTCTGTTCCTCCACCCCACCCAGCTCATCTCCCCCTACTAGGTCATCCCTGAAGCATTCATCCATTATTTTAAAATCTGCCCTCCTGAAGTCCAGGACCCTTATCCTTGTGTGGTTCAACTCTGCTGCTGTCCTTAAGTTGAATCACAGTGTACAGCGATCATTGGTCCCCAGGTGGCCTCCCACCTTGACATCTGCAATACTGCCCTGTTAGTGCACACCACATTGGGAAGGCTATGCTTGTGGTTCAATGGGCAGAGCACCAACATCACTACCCCATCAGGCCTTAAAAGGCACTCCTCCTGGACTGTTCCAAGATTTGTTTCTTCGTTGCAGCTGGAGACTCAGTCGGCTGTTCTTCGCTCACTATTCACCTTCTCTGAGGCATTCCTCGTGCTTCTGTTTTGCTGCCTCGCCTTCTGCTGCCTCCTTGGTCTCTGCCCCTCTCACCCCCCCCCTCCTGTCATTTCTTTTCCCTTCCGGTGTTATCTCACCTCAACCCCTGCTCTCTCATTAGGCCGCTTGCTCCATGACTGTCATTCCTCCTTCATCTTCCCTTCCCTTCTCTTCCCTCCCCATCCCTTCTCCTCCCACTGCTGTGGACGGACTTCTCCCTGGGGCTCCTCCCCCCTTTGCCTTGCTGGACATTGTACCTGCATCTGACCTCTGCTTCAGTGCTTCTTTCCTCAGACAGCTTCTGCTGCTCCGTCCTCACTCCTCACACCTTCTTGGTGGCATGAGTCAGCTCCTGCTCTTTCCCTTCTACCATTTCTTTCCCAGTTTGGCCCCTCTACCTTGGATGACATGGACATCCTCATAGCTGACTGCTGTCCTCAAGCCCATTGTTGATTTCTTCACTCGCTTGCATCACTTTCTCTCTGCTCTGGTGCCGCCCCGTACATCGCCCTGCTTCCTCGCCTTCCAGTGCACTCCATTCCCTGTCTCTCCCTAGTGATTCGGAAGGAGCACATTCCTGGTGGCGGATCTCACTGGGAGCGCAGGGGATGGTAGCACCCCCAATTGTACCCTGCTTTCTGGCTGCTGCAGCCTTTTGCTCTGTTTTAGAATTGTGCTTTTTCTCTTGTCAATGGAAAAATTGTCTCCTATCCCATGTGCTACCTTGTATTTTCTATCTATCTCGTTTTTCTGTTATGCAATGCCAGGTCTGTTAAGAACAAGACTGCTGTAATAGCAGATCTTGTTGAATCATCTGACCTGACTTGCATCACCGAGACCTGGCTGGATGAAAATGCTGGCCCAGTTTTGGCTTCAGCAGTTCCAGTGGGGTTCTCGGTGATACACCGCCCGAGGAAGGATCGAGAGGCGGGGGTAGCTATCTGTTTTAGATTGAACTGCGCCTGGTGGAAGTTCTGGTGGGGACCACCAACTCCTTTGAATGCATCCTGGGTGAGGGTGTAGGGTGCAGGATCCTTCTCATCCACCGTCTACCCAGAGATGGAAAGGTTTTCCTGCAGGAAATTGCAGAATTCATTGTCGATTTAGCTTTGGACTTCCCCAGACGGCTGATCCTGGGGGATTTCAATGCTTGGGTCGACGATGAACTCTCGCAATTTGGTCAAAATTTCCTCCAGTTAATGAATTCACTGGACCTTACACAGGTTATTACCTCCTCAACCTATATTAGAGGGCATTCATTGGACTTGGTGTTCCTCCTGGGGATGGAGATATCCAACTTGGTGGTGGAACCAGTTGGATGGTCTGACCATCACACCATCGTGTTCAGTTTCTTGGCTCCACCAAATAGGCCTGCCTCTATGGAAATGGTCCAGTACCGTCCTTTAAGGGGTACTGGACCTATTGGGTGTACCAAGTGAATGCATGGATCCTAGGGTGCTAGTACTTCCCTATAATAAGGCAGTGGTAGAGGCCCTGGATTCCATAGCACCTGTTCGTGTTCACCCCTTACCCTCCGCCCAAGGTCTCCATGGTTTGATGAGTCCTTGAAGGAGTTGAGGAGAGGGCGGCGAAGGCTGGATAGGAGCTGGTGAAAATCGGATCTGGATGTTGACAACCTTAGATTGATGGACCATTATATAGTCTATCAATCAGCAATCACCCATAAGAAGGCAGAATTCCTGTCCAGGGAGATTGTTGCTGCACAGAACCGACCAGCTCAGCTCTTCCGGACCATGGACAGATTGTGCAATCCAATCTGTCTGTGGTCTGGAGGAGCCTTGTCACAAGAACAATGCAACGAGTTTGCTTGATTCTTTGCTGATAAGGTTGCCACAGTCAGATCCGATGTTCGCCTGGCTCACTCCATTGGAATTTGCGATGGTCGGCAGGAGATGTCGGGTCCTCAGTTTACCTGATCTGACTTTAGCCAGCCTGCAATCAATGACATAGTGATGGTCATCCAGATATTGCGACCAACCAGCTGCAGTTTGGACCCAGGCCCTACACGCCTCTTGGTAGGCTGTGTTGATGTGATCGGCCCATTCCTAGCGGAGATAGTCTGGAGGTCATTGGAGAGGGGGATCTTTCCAGATTCCCTGACGGAGGCTGTTGTTCATCCTCTTCTTAAGAAGTCCTCTCTTGACCCCAACTGCTTGGCAAACTACAGACCTGTCTCTAACCTACCCATTGTGGGTAAGGTTATTGAGAAGGTGGTTGCGTTGCAGCTGGATGACCATTTGACCAGCCACAATGACCATGATTTTCTCCAGTCTGGATTTAGGAAGAGACATAGTACTGAGACGGCCCTCGTACGGGTGCTAAATGATCTCCTAATAGCGAGAGATTGGAAGACGTGTTCCATCTTAGTCCTCCTTGATCTCACTGCAGCATTTGACACTGTGGACCATGGGACATTATTGGAATGCCTGCGGTTTGTCTGTGGCCTGTCTGGTAAAGTCCTCAGATGGTTTTGATCTTTCCTTGAGGGTAGGACTCAGAGAGTAATGTCTGGAATTTATTCCTCGACCCCTCTCCCCCTATCCTATGGGGTACCGCAGGGTTCCATTCTGTCACCTATGTTGTTCGCAGTGTATATGCTGCCGTTGGGAGAGATTATTAGGCGGTATGGTCAGAGTTTTCACTGCTATGCAGATGATACTCAGCTATACATGTCCTTTGCAACTGGTCAAGATGTATTCCTCTCGGTATTTAACAACTGTCTCGCTGAGATCCAGGACTGGATGAGTGCGAACTGGCTGCGGTTGAATCCGGGCAAAACTGAGGTGCTGGTGGTGGACCCTGATAGTTAAGAGGTGGGTATGTTGGCAGGATCACCCTCAGAACTATGTCTTGGGGGTGTGATGCTAACTACCTCAGACCGGGTGCGAAGCCTGAGTGTTATTATTGACGATAGTGTGACCCTTAAATCACAGGTGCTGGCTGTTGTCAAAACTTTTTTTTACCATCTGAGGAATATCGCCGGAGTAAAACACCTAGTTCCTCCCGAAGATCTTTCTACACTGGTCCATGCCTTCATTACCTCTCGCCTTGACTATTGCAATGCCCTATACCTAGGGCTGCCGGGGGTTGACCTCCACCACCTTCAGCTAGTGCAGAATGCGGCAGCCAGGCTATTGACTGGTACAGCTAGAACTAGTCATACAACACCTGAGCTCCGCGGACTGCACTGGCTTCCAGTGCAGTGGAGGATCACCTTCAAGGTTGGTTTACTAACCTATAAAGCCCTACATGACCAGGGACCTAGCTACTTGCAAGATCTCCTTCATCCCTACTGTCCCCTCCGCCTTCTCTGATCCGCCGATGAGGGATTGCTAGAGATTCCCAGGGTTCGTTTAAAGACATCTGGGGCCCGGTCTTTCAGCTTTGTGGCCCTGACCCTGTGAAATTCTCTGCCTCATCAGATATGGGATTGCCTGACCGTCCAGGAGTTTAAAACTGCACTGAAGACTTATCTATTTGAATATGCATACGGTGATTTTAATAAATATTTATTTATAATAGATGTACAATTAAGGTTGTATTTTAAAACAATATTTATGTTGTATTAATTATGATGCGTACAGGCACCTTGGTTGAAGAACAGGACAAGGGGGAGGGTTAATGAAGGGGAAGGGTGGAAGGGAGGGGCAGCTACAGAATAAGGGGTGCTAGCTGCACATTCGAGCAGACTTGATAGACCTCTAGGCCTTTATCTGCTGGCAAATTTTGTATGTTCGTAAGAAAGGCGCCTTTTTACAAATAAAAAACTACTTACTAAATTACTTACTACCAGATGCTTGCGACTTCTGTTAAGGATTTGTACATTTGCATATGAAGTCCCGGCTCCTCATTTTCCCTGGCCAGTTTCACCGTGCCTCCTTCAGCACGCACTCTCTTAGGTGGGCATTCAATCTATCTTTTGTTTTTTCTCTGTCCCAGACCATTTCCTTTCCTCTCTGAGTGTCTGCTGAGCCTCATAGACATGGGGTCACTTGCTCCCCTATTCCACTTGGGTTGTGGAGGCTAACCTGCAGCAATCTTCTTCATTTCCCTCCTCATTTTGAATTTCCCGGATCTTTATACCACCTTTTATGGAGCTGCCCGAAGTCTCAACTTTTTTGGAACTCTGTAAAACAGGTCCTAGACCCTTTGCTAGATCTTGAATCCCTGTTCACTCCAGAATGCTGCCTTCTATCTGCGTTTCCACCTGGGACTCCCCGGATTAGAAAGGCTCACATTATACTGGTGGCTGCCACAGCAAAGCTGGTAATGCTAAGGCACTGGAAAGAAGATTCACTCCCTCCAGCGTTGGAATGGTACCAAGAAGCTCTACTGGCAATCCAGCTGGAGAAGCACATTGCAGATTTGCAACACAGGCCACACTCTTTCCAGTCTACCTGGGAGCCCCTCTTAGCGCTACTTTCCCTCTGGCAACCCTAAAATCTAGGACCTGGTCCTAATTTTGACCCAGGATGCCTAGTTCTCCCCAGTCCTTCAGGTTATGGTGCAGAACGCGTGGGAGGTTGTGGTTGCTTTGTATCTGTTTTTGTGTAATGTGTTTTTTCTTGTTTTTTTTTTTGAATGTTTGATGCAGCTCTAGTCAAATTCAAGAATAACCCTGTACTTATTGTGCTGCACAAAATGCAATAAAGTATATTGAATTAAAAAACAAATAACCATTTCTCTGGCTAGTGTTATTACCATTTTAAACATAAGGGTCCATTATGTAAGTAAACTCCTCCCACTGGTCAGCATGGTAACGCAACAATTCATTATAGAAATAGGCCACTAGCAGCCGCTATCTTTCCATTTACATGTCTGGACATGCTGTTTCATGTCTGAACATGTTGTTTCAGGGGACTTCCTGGTTCAGTCATTATTTTATCAGTTTTAGCCTTTTTATTTTATACTGGGGGCTAACCCAAGTTCATACAGTACTGTATAAAATAGGAATGTTCCTGTCCCTGTAATTTGTTTCATTGTCCGGCAGAGCAGCAGGGTTCAAAAGCTCATTATCTGCTGCTTCTGCTGTGGGATCTTTACAGGCTTCTGGTAAATCGTTCTTATAAGGCCTGTCACACTGAATAGCTATAACACAATAATTTTTTTAATAAGAAGTGCATCCAAGTGCTTAAGGTAATATCCCCTCGCTTATTTATTTGTGTATTTCAAGTCATTCATCTCAGCACTATAGCACTTCTTAATTCTGTGCACTTAATGCACTACATGAATTTTATTTATTTAACCCAAGAACATTTTAATTGCACGTATGCACTTTATATTGTTCCAAATGCACTTTTAACAGTTCTAAATGCACTTTTATTCATTCACAGGCATTGTATGCCCTACAAGCACCTTAACAATTTTGTTGCCAGTTGGCATGTTGGACTTGGACCTGGTGCTATATGGGAATGGTGGTGAAGGATGGATAAATTGAATAGGAAAAATAAGGTAGTAGGAAAAAGGTAACGAGAGAAAGAAAAAGACTGCCGTAGAAGGCCAATCTAAGTCAGGGCTAGGAAAAGGCAGAGGACAGGGTAAAGAAGTACTGTTGTGCAACAGATTTATAGTAGGAAGAAAAAGATGATAGGACAGACATCCCTCCACCAGGGTACAAGGCCTAGCAGAATACAGTTCTGCCACACTCTCTTGCTTTTGAGCATCTAGTTGCAGACATCGCTCGCAACCCTCAACAGCTGTCCCTTTAGAAGGACAGAATGAGAGCTTCCTCTAAATTGGAATATTTTCCTCCTCCCTTGATCTCGATTCTAAATTACTGTAGCCGAGAGTCACTAATCAAAATGTCCTTCAGCCTGGAGGGAAGAGGACCTAGGCCTTGGATCCCCAGAGGTTTCCTCTTCAAAGGGGGTTTTTCCTATCCTCCATGCCGATGGCCATAATATTAGATAGGTTAGTACTTTTCATAGGTTCCATAGTTAGGTACCGCTGTTGGATGGAGTTGGATGGTGGCCCCAGCTGTTCCCTCTCTCCTTAGGAAGTATGCTTTTCTACATCTTGTTAGATTTCCTTTCATTCATCGTCCTCATCATATCTCATTATTCTCCTGTCTTTCCCTTCTACATCTTATCACCTTAATTTCTAGTCTCGATATACTCTGATTTCTTGCCTCTTCAATGCTCGACACCTTTTTGGGTATTCTTTTTGGGCTTCTTCCTAAGCTACCTTTAGCCAAGGGAATTATTCCCACAGCACCTATAGGGGTGGAACCCTCCTCTAGGGTTTCTCACTGTTGTACCCTTGTAGGGTGGTATATCCCATGGATAGAGAGGTGAACAGCCGCAATGTGTCTTAGTCACGCAAGCATACATCATATTAAGTTGCATAAGCACATTGAACCAGTATTTATTTTTTATTTTTTTATTTTATTAAACTCTAGGATTACAAATACCTTTGAGCAAGAACTGTTCATTTACAAAGGTTCCACGTCAGAGGATGGAGGGTAACATACATACAAAGGTAGACAATGTTTTACAGTCAATTAGCACATTTTTACAGTTACAGTCATAAGTGTAGGGAGCATGCAGAGGGTGGCTTAAATGCGGTCTCAGAGTAAAAGAAAACTATTCAGGAGGGACAGTTAAGTGGCCGGGTAGGAGGGGGAGGGAAGAGATGGGCAGGCTGAGGGGCCTCTGTCGGACTGATGGGTGGGTAGAAGTAGCGTAGGCAGAGTAGAGACAAAGGGCAGGTGTCTGGGAGGCGAGTAGTGGAGGGAAGGGGTGTGAAAGATGGGGAAGGGCAGGAGTGGTGTAGTGGGGGGGCATGAGAGGTGGGGGGAGGGCCTGGGTGGGGCAGGAACAGTATGTGCCATGGTGCAGGTGGTTAGCTGTTAATGGTTATAGGTCACAGGTCAGAAGCGGCCAGGTGGACAGAGAGCCAGTCCCTTTAGGAGAAGCAGTCACATTGCGTCATTGAGGTAAGGTAGAGTCCGAGATTCCTTTTGAAGGGTCCAAGCAAATTAGAAGAAAGTGCTTCCTTTGTTGAGGGTGTTGTACCACTTAGGAGCCCTGTGCATAAATGCCCACTGGCCTATTGTTGTCCTGCACCTGGAAACCTTGAAGGTTTGATTTTGGGTACTACGAGTAAGCTGGGTACTGTTATGGGTAGTAAGGAGCTTTTCAACACCCGGGGGCATGAGTCCGAGGAGTACCTTTTTAGTTAACAGGCAGGTCTGGTATTGTATTCGACTATGTAGAAGAAGCCAGCCAGCCTGGACGTACAGGTCACAGGTGTGTGTAGGTGCGCAGTACCCATTAGAAGCCTGCAGGCTTTGTTTAGCGACAATGAGATCCTGCGTGGGGCAGTTGTAGAGGCAACCCCATAGATGGCAAGACCGTAGTCAATGACGGAAGTGACAGAGCTGTAGATAGCCAATCTAAGGGCATCTGTAGTCATACAGTGCTTGTGCTTGTGGAGCATACCAGTTTGCATGTTGGTGGCCTTTGCTACATTGTCAATGTGCTGCGCATAGGAGAAGGTTCTGTCCAGAGTGATACCAAGGTACTTGAACTCAGAGACATATTTGAGTGAAGTCCCCAAGTGGTTCTTGATGGAAAGGAGCAGAGATCTGAACTTGCTCCATGCATGACAGAATGTCATGACTTTAGATTTGCTGTGGTTCAGGATGGGTTTATGTATTGCCCCATCATGAGTGGGATTCCAGACTAGCTGCCCGAGGAATGCTCTCTGCAGGGAGTCTAGGATGTCCTTGCTTCTAGCTGAAGCTGCAGCTGGGAGGCTCCAAGCTACATCCGTCTGATTTAAATCCCCCACCAGAAGCATCTCCTCCTTTTCTGCCATTTTTTCAATGGATTCCACCAGTACCTTATCTAGATTCTCCCCCTGTATGAGATTTGTAGATCATGCCAGAGCCAACAGTGGCTCCATTTCTCTTTTCCAGGGTGACCCACAGTACCTCTAACTCCTCCCCTCTCCCCTGAATTTCTTGTCTCTGTTGCTTTCATGCTGTCCTTTACCTATAGCACCACCTTTCCTCCCTTTCTTCCCACCCTGTCTTTCCCTAAGTTGAGTATAGCCAGGTATGGCTATGTCCCATTTGTCATTTACAGTGCACCACAACTCGGTAATGGCCACATCAGGGCTGAACCCAGAGCATCAGTGCCATCCTGTAGGTAAATCAGGATGCACAGTATTTTACATATTTACTCCCCGTCCCCTGTTAGCCCGCCTACCTACCTGTGTCGACCTAGCCAATGGTGCCCTCAGCCACTACAGCACACTCTGGGCATATGCCACCCCTCATGGAGGAGCAAGTGTCCTGGCTCACCAGGAGGGGCCACTGCAGCTCTGGGCATCAGACACCTCCCTCCTCAGGTTGTCTCACTCTACTCACGCAGAAGTACCTAGCCCTGGGCTGCTTTGATTATGGCTTTCTTGGCTCAGTCTCGAAACTGGGTCACCAGTACAAAAGCACAACACCCATCCGCTGGGCATCAGCGGCCCCAAAGAGCATTTTTGTTCGGAAGTCTGCAGTAATAAAGAATAGAATGTCCTGTAATTCATGTTTGCTGGAAATGGTATGAGATTGAACTTTTACTGACACTAACTGTAGTTTGTTTTTGCAGGAAAATGGAAATCACTTTTTTTTTTTAAATTTCTTTCTTTCCTTATTGTGCCTTACTATCAGTGCATGCTGGCTCCCTGCTCTCATCTGCTTACCTGCTCTGCTCCTCCATCCAGCCATGGCAACTTCCACATGACTTAACCTCTGAGGTGGGTGCCCACTTCCAGTCAGAGCCCTTTGTCAGACAACGTACTCCTGGGCTGCAGTAGATAGAAGCACAATGGTCATGGGAGGCAACCCTGTCATCTTGCCCAGTAAATGTGGGTGGGTGGAACAGCAGCACGTTATCACGCCACCAGCAAGGGACTTTTTTCCTCTATTTCCCAGCCCTCTGCACTTGCAGCTAGTGTGCATCACCGTGATAAGCTGGCAGTGAAGTGGCCAATGTCACGTGAGAACCCACGGCATTAAGGCCACCACCGCTATGCAACTACCAGTTGCTGCTGAAGAACAGCGAGCCACTGACTCACCCTTCCCAGAAGGACAGCATAAGCTGGATGCCCTGAGCCCTCCGTGCCAGCCTCTGCTCCTGACATTCTGAGCTCAGGATGCAAATCCAGGGCACCAGCATTCCAGGGTGATCCCACACTGCACAGAGCCATGGGGAGGTTTGCTTACTTTTTGTTTGTGCCACATTTCAACAGGGAAAGGTCATTAAACACTCAGGCAAGGTTGCTAGTGGTTTCAAAAATGATGTCCATGCAGGATATTAAGAGAGGATGTGAAAAGTAAAAGGCCTTCAGTGGTGGGTGTAAATAGTATTAAAAATCACTTACGTGATTTCAGCCAAACATGGAACAAAGCCACTGTACCTATTTTTTTACATACAGTGATCTCTCATGCAGGAACGATAGGAGTGGAGCGTTCCACTTCACAGTCAGGAGGAGGGCGGCCTCATTTCACTTTTGGAATAAAAAAAAATATTTAACACTTATTAGAGATCATTTTAGCTAACTTGAGTGACTTATAACTTCATGATGCCTCCTGGGGGTTTCTCATATGTTACAGGAGACTCCTCTCATATGGTAGAGGCAGCCAGAACCACTCACAATCCTTTTGCCCAAACCCAGTGCCCATAGTATCTTATAACATAAAAGACACCCCACGGAGGCCCTATTAACTTTTTTTATGAAATGGGTAGAAAGAATGCTGGCTCCAGATTGGCCAAGAGGTACTTATAGCCAGGTTGTTATCCCAGCGCAACAGCCCGGCTGAAAGCTGCTCAACAAAAGTATGTTTAAAAATACATCCAATTTAATAAAAAGGACCCATTTCATAACTGCAATAAGGCACTCCAGGAGGTGCGTTATGGTGGGTTAATGGCCCTTCCTGGCTGGTGGAAGCACTCGACTTCGCCTCGTGTTTAACCCATACCATAACACCCCCCCCGTTATGCTTTATTGCTTCAATATTGGTTCCTGTGGCCCAGAAAGCTATCTGCAGAAGGTTCCAAAGGTCTCTGCTACAAGTGGTCCTTCTTCTCCTGCTGCACTTGCACCTGGGAACAACCTTACTGCCTCTCTCTGCTTACTTGACTCTCTCCCTCTCTTTAAATTTCAGCTAAAAAATATATATCTTCTCCCTCATCTTTGGACATCAACCTCTTCTTCCTGCATTTGTGCCATTTACTACTTATTTTAGGATGGCTCTGGATTTGTCTTATTCATTTTATGAGGACTGTGTTTCATTCCCATGCCCATAAATACAGTTTTTATCAAATGATGAATCCAGCATCGTGGGGGGGGGGGGACTAACCTATTTTAGGGGATGCTCAAGCAAGCCCGCCAATGTAATCTGATTACTTACGTTAGGAGCTTCAGATGTTTTGTGTTAAAAGATGGGACAAATTAAACGTAAACTGTGCAACATGAACAAACTCAGCAATTTGTTAATTAAACAGTATTTCAGATTATGTCTGGTGCAAAGTGTAAAGTATGGCAGGTGATAGTAGTTTTTCTATAGAAGGCAGTATAGCGCAGTGGTCTAAGGCTCTAAGCTGCAAATCTGGTGACATCAAGCAGACCAGACCTGGATTTGAATCCCACAGCTTCCACTTGCATACTGTGTGACCCTGAGCAAGTCACTTAACTTCCTTGTGCTCCCAGGTTGCACCTGGAAACAAGTTCCATCTTAGTGTGCTTTTTCCTGGTTAAACAATCCCCCCCCCCCATTGAGAGGCCTGAGAACCATTCCATATCTTAGGAGAGCATGAGATTTTTTTTTTTAACTAGAGAACACTTCTTTTCCAACTTGAGCTGTTTTTTCCAACTAACAGACCAAGTACTGTACAGAAAATAATTTCTCTGTTTCTCTCTCTTCTCTCTCTCTCCTAAATATTTAACATATATTTATAATGATAAAAGCCATTTCTTAAAGTCTGATTTCATGTTCAGAAAAATGTTTACCCAGATATTATTGTCAAACAGACTGTTATACTATCACTCAATTACGTTATTTCACCAATGACAGGACTGACCCTCTTACATCCTGCCTTGCAAAAGAATAGACTGGGCCTCCCATAAAATCAAATTAAGCCCCACTCAGGCGATAGAGTGCACAAAATCAAATTGCTCATTCAGAAAAGGAGTCCAGTGTTCCTTTCCTAGGCTAGCTCACATCTCAAATGACCCAGCAGGCCTCTGAGTGAGGCCTAATTTGTCCAGTAACCAGTAATGACCCTCCATGCCTTTTCATTACTCACTTTTTGTTTTTAACTGTCGCTCAACATGTATGCACTCTAATAGCCAGATGATTACGCCCAGATAATAAACATGGTGTGTTATTAGCATCGACAGGAGCCATGTTGTGTGCAATCTCCGTTGTTCCTCTTCAGAAAGCGAACACGAGTTACTGTAGCAGATATGATCAAAACTGCAAAAGCAGTATGCATTACAGAGGGACAGTAGTCAGTCTATCGAATAACTGCACA
This sequence comes from Neoceratodus forsteri, assembly GCA_016271365.2. Classification (NCBI taxonomy): domain Eukaryota; kingdom Metazoa; phylum Chordata; order Ceratodontiformes; family Ceratodontidae; genus Neoceratodus; species Neoceratodus forsteri. The sequence goes on from CM028135.1 coordinate 1,065,702,571, forward strand.
ATCCATTGCAAAACTGCCATTTGTGATGATATAATTGTATTTATTGATTGTTTTTTTAAATTATTTTATTATGCATGCCTGGGCCTACTCTAGCTGAATGGCTTTAAGCTGGAGCAATCTGAGAAAACACTATTTCTGAGTCGTATTAATCTAGGATACAGTCACATGCTTTTATTTTTGCTCTTAACTGGTTTCTCTGAGGTAACTAACCCCTGCTCTGTTTATCTTTACTGTAAGACCTATAGGCTGGGAGGGGAGTTACTGGCAGTCACAAGGGAAGAAAGAGACTTTGGCGTCATCATCACCAATGACCTGAAATCAACCAAGCAGACCACTAAAGCAGCAGGTAAGGCTAGAGGGATGTTAGGGTGTATTAGAAGGGGTATCACAAATCGGAAGAGGGAGGTAATAATCCCTCTTTACAAAACACTGGTTAGGCCCCATCTGGAGTACTGCATGCAGTACTGGGGGCCGCACCTGCTCAAGGACGTTAACCAAATTGAGGCGGTCCAGAGAAGGGCAACTAAAATGGTGCAGGGACTGCATCAGAAAACATATGAGGACAGATTAACGGAGCTCAATATGTATACCCTAGAGCAAAAGAGGGAGAGAGGTGATATGATCGAGACATTCAAACACCTTAAAGGCATTAACAAGGTGAAAGAGTCTAACATGTTTCAATAGAAGAAAAATAGCAGGACAAGAGGACACAGCATGAGATTAGAGGGAGGCCGATTAAGGGGTAATGTGAGGAAGTTCTTTTTCACAGAAACGATGGTGGATGCATGGAACGGCCTACCTCAGGAAGTGGTGAATATGAATACAGTGCAGGGCTTCAAACAGGCATGGGATAGGCATAAGGGAGCAATACAGATGAGTATGAATAGCTAGGCCATTGACAGAGCAAAGGCCGATGGCACATTCATAAGGTAGAAAAAGAAATGGGCAGACTGGATGGGCCTTGCGGTCCTTATCTGCCGTCAACTTCTATGTTTCTATGTTTCTGGTTCTTCACTTCCCCTACAAGGCCCTATCAGGAGTAACCCAAGTGTCAGTGTACATTGCCCTGTTTACTTGCTGTGATCCTCTTAGTTATGGGGAGTATGACCCCCCCCACAACTATGGACACTGCAAGGAGGATGCTGAGAAATACCTCCACCTTACTGATCCTGCATGGGCTCTTCATAAATGGAAGCTGCTGTAAACTCATGGCAGGCATACGGCAACACTGTATGACTGGCCAGCCTGTAACACCCTATGCTTCACTCTTGGGTAAAGCTCCTAATTGCTTTATTGCTATCAGGAGATGCTGAGTTAAATCCTGGCCCTAGAATTGCTAACATCAGGGTGTTCTCCCCTACTGTTCCTGGCTAGACTGATACTAGGGGTCTAAAAATTGTGCATATGAATATAAACAGTCTGAGGCCTAAAATGTATGAACAGGAAGCTTGTACCAACCAATATGCCCCCAGCATAATTGGCATTCCTGAAACTTGGTTAAAACCAAATATCCAAACCCACGAAATGCAACTCCCAATGTTTATTGCCATTAGGAGGGACTGACAACCAAGAAAAGGGGAGGGGGTTCTACTGTATGTTAGATCTGTCCTATCTGCCAGAGACGATGATCTGCCTTCCTTAAAGAACACCCCCTGTATGTCCATAATGGTGTCCCTAACTCTGGATGGGGTAACATTTGTATGCATGAGGGGGCACATACAAAATGTTGCTCTCCAAGCACTGACCTCCCTCACAAACTGTCTCTTGGAACAGTGCTTAGGGGAAAATATACTGTGTGGAGATTTAAATCTAAATTGGCTCAGTTTAAACCAGGAAGGGTATAAATCATCTCTAGTAGATGTCCACTTTGCTCAGCTAATAGAGGAACCCATTAGATTAAACTGTAAATCTGTGAATCACACACTCCTAGACTAGGTTCATGTTAACAAAACTGAAAGAATAAAGATATCTGGATTGTGCCATACTCCTTCAGTGTTCATTCTGCAGCATACCATATCTGGAAAAATAATTGTCCCAATCCCCTACCTAAACTCATAGAAGCTGGGGGCCTTTCCCATTTTGAGAAGTCCCCCTTTCTCCACAGTCTAAAAGCAATTAACTGGAGCCCAGCAACAGATCTCCCAGATGTGCACCAGGCCCTGGACTGTTTCATTAACAGTTTCGATAGCTTGGTCAACAAGCATTCCTCCATATAGCGATATGGGGTGAAAGATCTCTGTGCCAAATGGCTAAACAGTGACCACCAGAAGGCCATGTATCTTCTAGATGAGGCCTGGAACCAGTTTAAAAAAATCTGGCCTATCATCTGATGGGCATACTTACAGGAACCTGAGAAATGCCTGCAGATCTAGTCTCAAAGGTGCCAAGAGAACTTACCTAAAGTCCCTCCAGACTAAAAATCTGTCTAATCCCCAAATTCTTTTAACTCAAATAAAACTGTCTACTTAAAGGTCCGTCCAATGTACCTTCTTGTAAAACTATGGTTACTGGACAAGTCCTTTCAGACTCTATATCCAATGCAATAGCATTTAATAAGTTCTTCACAGACTTAGATCGATTCAAGACTCCCATAATGGCCACTCCAATAGGCTCTCACTTTATGAACATACGAACATACGAAATTTGCCAGCAGATAGAGGCCTAGAGGTCTAACAAGTCTGCTCGAATGTGCAGCTAGCACCCCTTATTCTGCAGCTGCCCCTCCCTTCCACCCTTCCCCTTCATTAACCCTCCCCCTTGTCCTGTCCCATCCCCTTTTGAAGCAGTCCACTGTTCTACTGCATACCACTTCTGCAGGTAACGCATTCCACCCAGGCACCACCCTCTCTGTAAAAAAGTGTCTCCTCATCTCCCTCCTGAACCTTCCTCCCTCCAGTCTCATATCATGGCCCCTGGTGGCCCTCCCCTTCCTTACTTTGAACAGCCCTTCTGTACCCATCTTGTTTATTCCTTTCATGTATTTAAAGGTTTCAATCATGTCACCCCTGTCCCTCCTCTCCTCCAGTGAGTACATGTTCAACTCCTTCAACCTCCTCTCGTATGATAAGTCCCCCAGCCCCTTGATCATCTTTGTCGCCTCGCTGTGCCCCCCTCCAGTAACTTAATGTCCCTCTTCAGATACGGGCGCCAGTACTGCACGCAGTACTCCAGGTGTGGTCTAACTAATGACCTATACAGTGGCAGAATCACCTCCTACCTCCTCGAGGATATACCCCTTGCAATACAACCCAGCATTTTGTTGGCCTTTGCAGCTGCCTTCCTACATTGTGCTGGGTTGTTCATTGACCCTGTAATGAGCACACCCAGATCCTTCTCCTCCTCTGTCTGGGCTAGCTGCACTCCCCCCAGCTGGTAACTCCTCCTTGGGTTCTTCATCCCAAAATGCAGCACCTTGCACTTTTTGGTATTAAACCCCAGTTGCCAGGTGTCTGACCAGGTTTCAAACTTTGCCAGATCATTCTGCAACCCCTGCCATCCCCCTAGGTCATCCACCACCACGCCTACCTTGGTATCATCAGCAAACAGACTGATCTTGCTCTTGATGTCCCATGATATGTCTGCAATGAATATCCCAAACAACACTGGTCCCAACACGAGCCCTGTGGAACACTGCTCATCACTGCCCTTGGGTGTGAGGCTCCCACCCACCACCACCCTTGTTGCCTTCCCTGAAGCCAGTTCCTACCCAGCTCACCAGCTTTGCACCCACCCCTGTGCCTACTAACTTCCTTCCCAGCCTTCCATGCGGCACCGAGTCAAATGCCTTACTGAAGTCCAGATACAGGACATCCACTGCATGGCCCCTGTCCAGTTGCCTAGTTACCCAGTCATAGAACTCGACCAGGTTGGTTTGGCAGGATCTGCCATGTATGAAGCCATGCTGTCTTCTGTCCTGTAGTCCTTTCTTGCCAGCCATCAACTCCTGAACCTCAACCTAGGTTCCATTTTAGATTAGTGTCCAGGAAGATGTTCTCAAGCAACTTAGAGGTATAAAAAGTGAAGGAACACCTAGATTTGATAACTTGGAACCTAAATTCCTCAAAATTATAGCTCCCATTATTGCCACTCCTCTCAAACATCTTACCAATTAATCTCTTCTCCTAGGTACTGTCCCTGAAAAATGGAAAGTCGCACTGGTGGTTCCTATCCATAAAGGTGGACAGAAAGAAATGATTAGTAGGTACTGACCCATCTCACTTCTCTGCACACTTGCTAAAATCCAGGAGAAGCTGTTGTATGACCAACTCCAGGCCTACCTGGAGTACAATCACTCCCTCACTAGTGTCCAGCATGGTTTTCACAAAAGCCAAGGCACTGCCACTACACTGGTGCATGTGACCTCAGACAGCCTTAGTGCCATGGAGAACGGCATGGCTATGGGTGCAATGTTTGCTGACCTTACCAAGACGTTCAGGTTGGTCAATTATGACCTACTGCTGGCCAAACTAACGTTAGTAGGGCTAGATGATCTCTCCTGACTCTAGTTCCACAACTATCTGACCAACTGGAAACAAAGTCCACAACTATCTGACCAACTGGAAACAAAGAGTTAGGTGGCAAGGTGATGTATCAGATCTTAGCGTAATAATGGGTGGTGTACCGTAAGACTCTATTCTTGGTCCCCTCCTATCTTCCCTGTTCATTAATTACATGCCCCATAATTGCAGAGGGGCTATGTTACAACTCTATGCGCAAAATACTATTTTGTATAGATCTTCTGCAGGTGTCAGCTGGATAAACAGTAACCTGAAGACTGACTTCCAACAACTAGAGAACAAATTTGTCCTTAATGTTAAAAAACAAAACAAAGCCATGCTCTTTGCACACAGGAGACTATGCACTGAGAAACAACACCTTCTCAAGCTGTCCACCACTGGTGGCATTTACCTCTAAGTGGTGGGATCACTCAAATACCTAGGGGTTGTGCTTGACCAAGGTATGACCTCTGGACCACATGTGGGTGCCATACTCAAAGCACTGCATCAGAAGCTTGGGCTCCTCTACAGGGATTTCCTCTATCTTTCTAGGGAGGCATGTCTTGCCACTGCAAGCAGCACTGTAATGCCATAACTCTTTTATGGAGCCCCTGTCCTACAGTCCACTCAAGACTCTGAAATAAGCAGGTTAAAACCCCTCTATAACAGAGTTGGATGCTTTTCAGCTGGCGCCCAATCCTAGGACCACCACTGCAGAGCATTTGCGGCTCTTAGCTGGAACTCATCTGATGCAAGACAGCCATATCCAATGTACTGCCTAACCCTCAAACATGCGAAACTCCCTACACCCCCTAGCCTTATGGGAAAAGTTAAGCTTAAGCAACATGTAAGGCTCCTGCAGTCTACTGATAGCCCATTACTTGAAATCTCCAGGGTACTATCAGCATCTGGTAGGAGATCCTTCTCGTTCGTTGTCCCTTTTCTATGGAACTTACCACCCTGTGAAATTCTAAACTGCTCCACTCTTGCACAATTCAAAAAGAGGCTCAAAGAATACCCAGTTGGGGTGAACCACTGCAAGTGCAAACTCTTACTTGTTGAATTTTTGCCTAAGGAATTTTTCAGGGATCAGCCTGGCTGACTACCATTGGTGACTTGTGACATCTTTTGGCTACGGAATCTCTCAGGGATTAGCATGGCTGGCCACTATCCTCTTGATGAAGCCTGTACACCTCCAATTGCCTTCTTTCACAAACAATGCATTGCTATACCTGTAATCCTGACACTTGTTACTGAATGTATGTTTCATTATGCTCTGATTGAAAATTATCCGATGTACCATGTATGCACAATTACTCCACTGCTATCTATTTTCTTACAAAGGTTATTGTCTCTTGTCTCTGTTCTGTAAATACTATGAATTTTTCACTTAATGTTATAGTGGTAGTTACAAAAAAGTTGGCCGGTACCATGGAATTTTCCATGAATCGCAGAAAAAAATACTGCTAATTTACTGCTACCATGGTAAAAAAATGCATTGAATAACATTGTTTTTTTTTTTCATGCGTTATGCAGTAAATACGTGGTCCCAGATATTCAGAATGTGCCAGGCAGTGGCGCAAGCCTGGGCGCAGTGCAACTGGGCTGCACCAGAGCCAAAACCAGGTGATGTTCAATGGCGATGTGCCATGGCGCAGCACCTTTGAATATGACAAGGTCAGTGCACAAACTGCGCATGGCACAGTGGCACTGCGTCGATGCAAGCCACAGATAAGGAGCACAGGGATGCACCAGCGCAAGTGCAGTTGCACTAGGTGCATCACCCACGATATTCAGCAGGGGGCATGCAAATGAGGCCATAAGATATGCAAGGTGCAAATGGTGCCATTTGCATGTCATTATGGCCCCATTTGCATGCCTTGTGAAGGGCAGCCTGGCGACTTGCAACTGGTGCCCTGCATAGCATGATGTGTGCAGTGGGGATCCTGGGGCATCCCCAGCCTGTAGCCGCGATCGCTTCAATGTATACCACACAAGCCCTGGTAGTCTAGTGGCCCCCCACGAGTCCCTGAATCCCTGAATATTCTAATGAAAGACCATCCCTGGTGATCAAGTGGTCCCCCCTCCCACCCGTGTCCCAGAGTGATGTAAAACAACCGTCCCTAGTGGTCTAGTGGAACCCCCATGCCCCTAGCCATGACCGCGGTAATCCTTCATAAGGAACAGCCCTGGTGATCCAGTAGCACCCCCCCACTGCTCCCACCCACACCGAACCCCTTGCCCACCCCGCTCCCCCCCTCGTCATCAGCGTTCAGCTGCAACCCACTCTCATACTGCCCAGGCGTCCACGAATGACAGGTACAGTATGGGCTGTAAGCCCTGTTGGTCACACTGGGGACCAATGGGCTTACGAACCATCCTATACCTGTCATTTTGGCGGGCGGCCGGGCAGTATGCTGGTGAGCAGCCACCGCCGATGACAGGAGGAGACACGTGCAAGGGGTTTGGAGTTATCTGGAAGGGTGAGTTGCCACTGAATCACCAGGGCTGTTCCTTACAGAGGATTACCGTGATCACAGCTAGGTATGGGGGTTCCACTAGACCACCAGGGACAGTCGCTTTACATTACTTGGGGACTCGGTGAGGGGGACCACCACCACTAGAGATGGTCATTCATTACAATATTCGGGGACTCGGGAGGGGGACCATTAGACTATGAGGGCCTGTTTGGTATACATGGCAGTGATCATAGCTACGGGTGGGGGGGGGTCCATTTGACCACCAGGGATATGTGTGTGCTTGCCAACGGTGTTCTGGGTGGGTGGATGGCCACCCATGGCTGGGCTGCTGTGTTGCACCCTGCAATACTGCAGCCCACCTGTGGGTGGCCAGGAGTTGTGCCATCTTTTTTGAAGCTCAACTTTGAGCCACCCTATGTGGCGCAATGCAGGGTTGTGCCAGCACATGCGCCGCACATCCTGGGCTGAATATCGGGATGTGCTGCATATGCATGGGCACACCCCCTGCATTTGCGCTGCATACATTAGCATTGCACCCTGGTGCATCGAGATTTGCATTGCACCAGGCAGCCTTCTCAATATCCCGCCGGGGTGCACTGCAGGGTTGCGCCGGCGCAGCACTATTGCACTAGGCACAACACCTTTGAATATCCTGGCTGTGGTATTTTTTTCCATGGTTGATGGAAAATACTGTGGTATCAGACAGCTTTTTACTAATTCCAGGTTGCCCCTGACAGAGGGATTTGCATGTCTCAGTGGGCCTACCCTGTCATCAAAATTCCAATATTATTATATATAGATATATATCTATATATATATATAGATATATATATATATATCTTAGAGGCAAAAAACTCCGTTTAATGCATTAGGTTGTTCCACAGTGACAGCACGGTGGCAATTGGTAGGTTGAAATCCCCTTTTAACCCCTTCCACCCCAACCGGCATCGGGGTGCACTTTGGGGTTGTCGGCCTAACTCACCCTATCAGATGTGTGAAGAAGCGAAGGTATAGGAGAATGGGGTGAGAGTTAGACCAACAACTCAACGCCACTCGATGCCGGGTTAGGTGTGGACGAGGGGTCAAAGGGGGCTTAACCCTAACATTGAATTTTCACTTTGCTGTTGTGGAACAACCCTAACTAATGCATTAAACAGAGTTTTTGGCCTCTAATTTCCCTTCTTTTTGAGAATGATAATGAGAAATAGTGAATGTAATGCAGCGGCAGGAGTACCACGGTGCCCGGAAATGCAAATGGTAATGTGTATGGTGACACACAGTGAAACAGAAAGATAAACAGTACTGTAGACACAAATGGTTAAAATGATGGAAATGCAAGTGCAAATGAAAACGCAAAGGGTAACGCACATGGTGACGTAGACGGGAACGGTAAGTGAAACAGGAACGGAACCGCAAGCGGAAGTGGTAAAGGTAACAGTAATGTAAGCACACAGGCTGGTTTTCCCCAAAAGCTACATAGAGAAAGACAGTGAGTACAAAGTATGTATGTGTAATAATGGGTCTCGGAGCAGAAAATGAGGAGTTGGAATACTAAATTGCTTATATCTCAGGAACTATACGACGTAGAAGAAAAATGTAAAAGTCATATGATGTATGACTTTCTTGGCTAGTTTTGTACTTAGCCCCAGCTAGGGAGCTAAGCATTTTTCTGACAAAAAGTCCATATTTCACACCATTTCCAAGATACGGGCCCTGAAAGGCGTGGCAAATGCCGTAATGTTATCCTATGGGAAAAAAAGAGAAGTTTGGAGTGCCATAACTTTGGCTCCCTGTAATATTTTTTCACCAAACCACTGAAAGGCACATCTGTGGGATGCTGGCTTTCTTCCCTGCAAATTTCAGCCCAAAAGACCAAACCATTATTTTGCAGGAGGGCCACAACGGATTCCTGTAATGTGGCAGACACTGTAATGTTATCCTGTGAGAAAAAGCATCAACTTTGGAGTGTCGTAACTTTGCCACCCTGTAATATTTTTTCACTGAAACACTGAAAGGCACATCTGTGAGATGTTGAATGCATTCCCTAAAAGTTTCAGCCCAAAAGACCAAACTGTTCTTTTGCAGCAGGGTGGCAAAGAATTGCTGTCATTTCACCATAGCCTGGAAAAGTGGCAATTTGCAACACTTTCGTGAGTGTGACACCACTTTGCCAAAGTACATTTTCCAGAAACTTGAAAAACATATTTCTAGGGTGTTTAACGTCAAAATAAAAACATACCTAGCATCCTCAGGGTCTGACTAGGTAAACACAAAAAGAATTGTATTGCTAGAGGGTCCCAAATTTAAATGCCAAGCATTTTTCTGATCACCAACTGAAAACAAAATGGTGGATCTGCGAAAGTAAAAGGGCCATTTGAGAAAGTAAAAACTGCATTTGCAAAAGTGTTGAACTTTTTGTTAACTTTTCCCATTGACTTATAGTGGAAAACTGTTTTTTGAATAACTTTTGAACCGTTTAATATTTTTTCATGAAATCTTCAAAAGGCACATTAGGGACCCTGGCCGCACGTTCCCTGAAGACTTCAGACCAGTCATGCAAACTGTGCGACCTGTAGAGATGACCAAAGAAATGCAAAAAAGCATAAACACGTGCACAGATCATGGTTAATAACTCTGCAGCCGTATATCCGAACAGTACAAAAGTTGGCAGATCCCAAGACGTGTGGTTCTTGATCATGTTTTCCAAATTTCAGGCAAATCTGTTGAACGGTTGCAAAGTTATTAAGGTGCAAAATTTTAGGTTTAACATGTAAATGGCTCCTCAACCCTAACTATGGTAGCACTACTGTGCTACCTATATATATCCATTATTTACCAATTTATTAATTTATTTACCGATCAGTTTATTTATTTAAATATTTATTTACTACTTTATTATTTTTTTTATTCATTTATTTATTTTGTAGTCATTGATTAGTTAGATAATTTTTTCATTTATGTATTTTTTTGCCAGGAAGGTACACCAGGGCAAGGCTTGTTTCCAAGTGGGATCTGGAGAATTACAGATGGCTAAGGGAAGGGAGCATTACAATGAATACTATCCTTTACAATACAGAGTAAAATAGGAGAATTCAAACACAGTGCGGTAATATCTTACAAGAACATTCAAATCATTGTATTAGAGCTGGTCTGGTGGCATGGAACTCCATTCTCCTATACCTCTGCTTCTTCACACATCTGATGGTGTGAGAGTTAGGGCCGACAACCCCAACGTGCACCCCGATGCTTGTTGGGGGTGTGGATGCGGGGGTTAAAGGGGGGCTTTCAACCCTAACACCGAATATCCTTGCTGGTTAACTAGGATCTGCAGCTTATCCATTAGGTAGGGAAATGGGCAGACTGGGTGGGCCAAGCGGTCCTTATCTGCTGTCAAATTCTATGTTTCTATGGAAGGCTGATGCACTAGGTGCAGTAGCTCCTGTCATTCCAGTGACCTGGGTTTGGGAGCAGACTTGGGTCACTCAGGGGTTGGCCTAGGAGGGAGGGAGGGAGGATTGGGCATCCATAGGACAGCACTCCTCCCTTGGATGGGGGTGTGTGTGTGCAATTTCTGTGACTTACCTGCCACCTAGAGGAATCTAGGTGGCAGCATCATGGGACAGTAAAGGAGGGAAACTCACACCCAAATGTTGGGGGCATCGCTAAAGAGGTGAAGTAGGCACAGTGCATTATTGCATGTGATTGGACCCAGTGAGGAGAAAAGTTGAGGAAAACTCCTTCAACCACAACACGGTGATGGCCTGGCCCTGCAATGACAACTGGGTGCCTCCAATTAAGGCTCTGTGACAAGACAGAGCAAGGCAAGTCCCAGAGAAGTCAGGTGACAGGGCCAAGGAGACTGGTCCAGATGGGGGCTGGTCAGAGTCCTGATGAGAAAAACAGTGGTTACACTTTATTTTAAAGTGTCCATCTCAATGTAACTAAACATTAATCACATGCAACAGGGTTATTACATTGTAGTTACATGTCTGTTGCATGCAACTACATATAGAATAATACATGGTGTGGTTTAATGAGAATTTTACACACACCTGAGATGTTGGATGCTAAGCATCCAATAACAGGGGTGTGTTTAACATTTGAGTTTTATACACAACACCATGCTTTATTTTATGTAATTACTGGGGAGTGTTTTTTCACTATAGCAATTATATAACATAGAAACACATTTTAGATTTAGAATTTAACAAAGAATTTACATTATCCCAAAAAGTCTTAGGGTTTAGCAAATTCGATTCAAGATGATCATGATAAAATTTATTTTTGGAATCTCTCATATGTTTTGTTACCAAATTTCTCAAATAACAATAGGCATTCAGGGAAGAGGCAGTCAGGTTTTACTTATATGTTTGCCAAGCTTGGCCCTTTTCTTTCACTAATTTTTTCAACTCTAAAGTAAAGCATTTATTTGGGGAACCCCTCAATCTAAGCTTACACAAAGGACAAAAAGCATTCTGAATAGGTAACAAGTCACCAAAAAAATCAAGAGCCAAATTAACATCAGGTATACATTCTAAGAAAGACCAATCCAAGGAGGACATTTCAGCAAATAATGCTTCAATGTTGACATTCCTAAAATTATGAGACTGAATTATACATGGGGGAACTCTAACCCTCCTAAAATCAAGAACACAATAGGTTGCCATGTGATCACAAACTGATTTTGTGAGTACTCCAGAACAACCTAACATACTTAATCTGTTCAACATAACCCAATCAAGAATTGAATGATTATCAAAGAAAGAGTTTAAACAAGTTGGATCCCGAATTACTTGTGACAAACCAAACAAATTTAATAAAGATTCTAAACCCAAATGATCTTTGTGAAACCAATTTAAGTTATTATCCCCCCATAATTAAAGAATCAGAGCCCTTCACAGATAAAGCAAAGGTCGATAAGAAGTTTCTTAACCCCTCAATCCCACAACTTGGAGGATTATACAAACATCCAAGTATTAAAGTTTTGTGACCCCCAAGCTGTAAACAAAGAATTAACCAATTAGATTCAGATATAATGTCACCACTAGAAAGTAAATGCTTAGTATCAGACGTTCTCTATAATAAACAGCAACACTCCCCTGCTTTTTCCCTTCATCATCATGCAATATTTTATAACCGGGCAACAAACAAACATTATCAGACAAAGAAGATTTAAGCCATGTTTCAGACACTAATAACTAATCAGGAGAGTAATTAACAACTATTACCTCCAATTCAGCCAATTTAGGAATCAGGATTCGAGAATTCAAATGAATAATTTTAAGCCCATGTGAACTCAAATAAGTAGAGCAACTCAAATTTACAGTATCGTACAATGATGGGCCAGGATTTTGTTCGATGTCACCAGCTGATAGTAATAACAAACATCGAAAAGTGACAAAATCCCTCAGGCTTAATAGCGTAACCAGAGAGGGATAATATAATAACATATGCCCACATACTCTAACCTCAAACATTCTAACTAATAATAAGGGTAGTGTAGAGATATTAAGCTTTTGAAACACAATATAATTAGACATGCCGGACTCATCAGAGGCGACACCCTCAAATTGAACTTTGCAACATATTGATCCTAGAACATCACAAACCATTAAGCAACCAAGCAAACTAAATTTAACCCCAAGATATCTCAGCCATTTTTTTTTTTTAGCTCCATATTTTCAACATGGGGTTCTTGGGACCCCACTTCATGAACACAAGCTCTGTCATCTCGTTATTCAGTCCCGAAAGATAATTTTGTGGTCACTGCACAGAATCATCTTTTGGGACTGATTAATAAAACAACAGTGCCACTGTTCATGAGGTGGGGTCCTAAAAGGCCTATGTTGCAAATTTGGTGAAAAAATTCCAAAAATGACTGTGTTAATGAGCAGAGTTGCGATTTTCTCCACACATGTTCGTGAATTTCCCAACAATTTTTGATATTTTCACCCAGATTTTCAGTGCTGCCTTATTTTCACACCTCCTTATAAATAGTATAGCTGTCATTTTTCACATCCTGCCCAAAATGTGTTTTCGCACATCTGGCGCACAATGGCGCGGTCGCTGTGAGAAATCAACATTCTGGACAGATTAATAAAATGACAGTGCCGCTATTCATGAGCAGAGGTCCTAAAATTCCTATGTTGAAAATTTGGTTAAAAAATCCCCAAAATAAATTGTGTTATGGGTGTGTGTTGTGAAGTTTCTATGCAAGCTCGTGACTTCACCAATTTTTCATATTTTCACTCCAGATTTTCAACATTGCCATTTTTTACGCCTCCTCATGAACAGTACAGTTTAATTTTTCACATGCCCAAAATGTGTTTTCACACCTGTGGTGCCAAATGGTGCAGTCGCTGCGCAAAATCACCTTTCTGCTAATGAACTGATAGTGCTACTGTTCATGAGGTGTGATCACAAAAAGCCCATGTTGAAAACTTGGAGTGAAAATACCAACAAACACCCAGGGAATTAGGGTTTCCAACCATAATGCCCCACCCTGTAGAGACTCACAGGTGTCAGGGGTGTGATTTGGGATCGTCAGCTGTAATGCTCACGCAATTCCATCCCCGCCCTGTAGCCAGTGACAGGCATTGAGGTGTGCCTTGCAGTCTTTGGCCCCAAAGTTCACCCCATTCTTCTATACTGTACCTTATAGACTGGGGTGAGCGTAAGGCCCAAAGACCCCAAGGCACCCCGTGACACTTGTCGGTGTCTGCAGGGTAGGGTGAGGTAAAATGACATGAGCGTTATGGCCGATGACCCAAAGGCACACCCCAATGCCTGTTAGTTTCTGCAGGGTGGGGTGGGATTTGTGTCGGTTCAATACTTCACTGCCATTTCTATTATGCATCTCTCTAACTCCTGCACTACCAATGCCAATGCCAGCAAGACAAGATTCGGCATTGACAAATGCTTGTTTATTTAAAGTTTGTTAACTTGGAAAGTCACACTGAGCCGAGGCTTGTTTCCAGGTGCGACCCAAGGAAGTACAGTACAGGGTATAAGCAGCACATAAGGAAGAAAAAGCAACCAAGTACAGAAAATACACTGAAGGGACAGTTGAACCAGTGCAGAACAACTGACAAAAATAAAATACAGTTTACAGCAGCAACAATTATTTAAGCAAGGAAGACAATGTAAACAGGATAAGAAAATGTCAGTGTAATATACAGGCAATGAATCTGTACAGAGTAATTACAATATATACATAAATTAATACAAAGTCCCACCACAACAGGTGGCAGCCACAGTTTATGTTGACAAGGGAGCTGGACCTATGGGGAGTGAGTGGGATGGGATGGGGGAGGCAGGAGAGGAGGAGGATGAGAAGGGGCACATACATGGAGTGGAGGGGGAGGCACGAAGCAGGGATTTAAGGGCAGAGAAGGTAGGGGCATGAGAGATGGCCCATGGGAGTTGATTCCAGAGGTGAGGGAGGAGGAGAAGACTGCTTCGCCTGAGCAAGTGCAAGGGAGAGGAAGGGAGAATGTCTGGGCATCCCTTGAGCGAAGGGAGTACTCTGAGTTTCTGGCTGGAGATAGGCACGAGTTGATATAGGAAGAGAGAGACCCAAACCAGTATTTCCCTATGAAGGTGAGGTTGTGAATCTGGTGCATAAAGGATAGAGGCGTGAAGGAGAGAGAGGAGTAGAGGGAACAGTGGTGAGTGAGGGGGGAAGGGAAGAGGTGACAAAGTGGCAGAAAGAGTTTAGCAGGGTATCCATTCTGGCTAGAGAGGTAGCAGAGAAAGAGCAATAGACAATATCAGCATATTCAATGACAGGGAGGATGGTTTTTGTGGTCAAGTCGTGCCGTGTAGACATAGGGAGGCAATCTTTGTGCTGCTAAAGGGCACTGAGTTTTGGGCAAAGCTTGGAACAAATGGAGTCTATGTGTGTAGAGAAGTCAAGATTGCAATCCAGCCAGACCCCTAGGTATTTGAAAGAGTTTACTGACTGGAGAGGTGAGTCATCGAGGGTAGTAAAGGTAGGGGGAGCTATGAGATTTGGATAATTTTTGTCTTGTATCAAATAACATAGTGACTGTCTTTTTGGAATTCTGTTTTAGTGGGTTTTGATGGAACCAGGTCTGCACTTTGTCAAAGTCGCTTTGAAGTGGGACTGTGACATCAGCGGCATTTGCTGGTGCAAACAGGAAGGAAACCAGCAAAAACATCGTCTCTTCCAATTAACAGAAGCACTCTGGAGAGGGAGGTTGATCCCAGTCCTTTCACAGAAGAAAGGGTTCTGAAAGAACTCCTAAAACTGAAAGTGGACAAAGCAATGGGGCCAGATGGAATTCACCCCAGAATTGTAAAAGAATTAAGCAGAGAACTAGTGACACCACTGACTACACTTTTTAACAAATCATGGGAGGATGGTGTGGTACCTGAGGACTGGAAGAAGGCAGATGTGATTCCCCTTCACAAAAGTGGGACCAAGACAGAGGCAGGAAACTACAGACCTGTCAGTTTGACCTCTGTGGTAGGGAAAGTGATGGAATCACTTCTGAAGGAAAGAATTGTTGAGTACCTAGAGGCCAGTGGGGCATAGGACCCAAGGCAGCATGGGTTCACAGCGGAAAGGTCATGACAGATGAATCTAATTGATTTCTTTGACTGGGTGACCAAAGTAGTAGACCAGGGAGGGGCTGTGGACATGGCCTACCTAGACTTTAGCAAGGCATTTGACACAGTCCCACACAAAAGATTAGTAGTCAAATTAACCAGCCTGGGAGTGGGTCCCAAGGTGGTAGCCTGGGTAAAACATTGGTTGAACAACATGACACAGAAGGTAATTGTAAATGGAGTCCACTCTGAAGAAAGAGGGGTTACTAGTGGGGTACAGCAAGGTACAGTACTGGGTCCAATCCTTTTTAATGTCTTTATAAGTGACATTGCAGAGGGACTGGAAGGAAAAGTATGCATCTTTGCAGATGACACAAAGATCTGCAACAGGGTTGATACACAAGGAGGCATGGAAAGGATGAGAAGAGACTTGGGAAGGTTGGAGGAATGGTCAGAAGTATGGCAGCTTGGATTCAATGCAAAGAAGTGCAAAGTAATGCACCTGGGAAACAAAACCAGGGAAGATTACACAATGGGGGTAGTAACAACAACAAAATGGAAAGAGACCTAGGGGTAATCATATCAGATGACCTTAAGGTTGGCAAGCAATACAAGAAGGTGGTAGGGAGGGATGGGGGGATACTGGGATGTATAGGGAGAGGTATCACCAGCAGAAAACAGGAAGTTGTTATCACCCTGTACAGACAGTTGGTGAGACTCCATCTGGAGTACTGTGTCCAGTTCTGGAGACCCCATCTCCACAAGGACATAGACAGAATGGAGGCAGTTCAGAGGAGGACAACTAAAATGGTGCAGGGTCTGCAAGAGAAGCCAAGGACGAGAGAGACTAATGGAGCTTAATATGTATAACCCTTGAGGGAAGGAGGAGAGGGGGACATGATAGAAACTTTAAGTACCTCAGTGGAATCAACAAAGTCCAAGAGGGTAGCATCTTTCAGAAAAAGAGATGTGCAAGAACAAGGGGACACAATTTGAAGATAGAGGGGACATCCAGGGGCAATGTGAGGAAGTATTTTTTCACAGAGAGGGTGGTGGATGCATGGAACAGCCTTCCTGAGGAGGTTGTGGGGTCTAAAACTGTGGGAGAATTCAAGAATGCATGGGACAGACATAAGGCAATTTTTGTGGGGCGGTAGGAAGAAATAGACTGTTGGTTAAATAGGATCTGCAGCTTATCCTCTAGGTAGGGAAATGGGCAGACTAGGTGGGCCAAGCGGTCCTTATCTGCCGTCAAAGTCTATGTTTCTAGGTATCTGAAAAACAAGTATCAGGACCCGCGTCAAAGGATGACAGTAAAGTTGCCCAGGTACTAACAGTGTATTACCTTACCAAACAAGGACAATCACTGAACCAGTTTGAAACACTGATATCTCTACATGTGAGGTAACTCAGTCAACTACAAAACAGGGACAAAAATCCCCGATTGACTGGATCCTAGCTACACATCCTGAAAGAATTCAAGGTTGAGATCCTGCCTGATACCATTAGTGACCATTCGCCTGTTCAATGTTTTTGGTCTGCCTGAATCCCAAAGACCCCTGCTAAAACAATCACAAGTAGGGTCCTACTGAAAGGGTTAACAGGTGCCTTCAAAGCACATCAGGCTCAGATTGACTGGAGATTTTTGGATGCAATCCCAGACACACCATCTTTACTTGCCCTACTACAAGGGAGGGACAATCTCTGGTCTCGCGCAAGGAGCACTGGGTCACCAGCAGACCTTCAAAGATACAAAGAAGCCCACAACAAGTGTACCAGGGAGGTTAGGAAAGCCAAAGTGAACTTCTACAAGGATCAGCAGAATAAAAATTGGAGCAATGGAAAGAAATTTTGGGCCAGCCTTCAGGACCTCCTGGGCAGCAATGACAAATCAGCTCCAGCAATGCTTAACATAAATGGGACGATCACCACGGCACCTTTCAAAATAGCAAACACCTTCAAGGAGGCCTTCACTGACCTGAGCTCAGTCCTCCCCCCAGACAAGGCATCCAAGGACAATGTGGGTGACCTTACTGGACAAAGTACGCAAACTGGCCTTCGAACCAATCTCCCCAATTCTACTTTAAGTGTGTCACTATTAAGGAAACCCTCCTCTATGTGAAAAGGGTCCTGGGTAAGACACGGATGGGTGGGGACATGGTAGACATGGAGCCACTAGCCCTGGTGCTTGATGAGCTTGCAGTTCCCCTGATGAAGATTTTCAACTTGTCCTTTCAGTTCTCCCAGTTCCCTGATATCTGGAAAGCCACTATAGTTACGCCTGTGCTAAAAAGTGGCGATCACGCTAAAATGACCAACTATAGGCCAATCTCTATCCTCTCCCCCTTGTCTAAGGCACTAGAAAAAATTGCATCAGAACAACTAATCTCACACTTAAACAAATACAACCTGATGTGTAAACAACAACATGGCTTTAGGAAGCTACACAACACTAGAACAGCCGTCATTGAGTACACCAACCACCTGCATGATGCCCTGGACAAAGGGCACTTGGTTGGTGCCACATACATTGACTTGATGAAAGCCTTTGACCTCATTAACCACCCTCTACTTTTGGACAAGCTGTCTGCCTTGGGCCTCTCCTGTAAAACCACGGCTTGGTTTCATTGTTACCTCACGGGGCGGTCACAGAGAGTAAGGATTGATGGAGTGTTCACCAATGCTAAGTGTGTCATGGCTGGGGTCCCTCAGGGGTCTATACTTGGTCTGCTCCTCTTTGGACTATTGATTAACAAACTTCTTGAAGCCTGCCCCCACTCAAAGATGTTAACTTCATGCAGACGATGCAGTGATTTTCAATAGTAGCCCACAGCTCGAAGATCTTTCTTGTGACCTGTAATCAAGCTTTAAATCTATGGAGGACTGGTTTGAGAACAATAAACTTGTCCTAAACTACAAAAAGACAAAGACAATGCTGTTCTCTGGGTCTCACCGAAAGAAAATAGTCCCTCTCTTGGTTATCCAAAACTCACTTGGTGCTACCCTTGAACAGGTCAAATCATTTAAATATCTAGGTGTCACCCTGGATGGCACCCTCTCTTATGCCACCCATGTTGACAACATCACAGATCTGGCCAACAGAAAATTAGGGATGCTCTTCTGACAATGTTTAAATCTTACCACTGAAACTAGATGCCTTGCAGTCTCAAGGTCGGTCCTCCCCCTCATTGACTATGGTCTACCAATCTATGGAACTGCCTGTGACTCAGTACTTGGCATGGTAAAAATGGTCCTCAACAAAGCCCGTCAGTTCACAAGTGGGGCTGACAGACTTACACATACTGTTACTTGCTCCTTGTATGTACTTACCAACTGGATTCCTTTGCAGGATAGGCTGAAATTCCAGTTCTGTCTGCTGGTTAAAATAGCCCTCCTGGGCCTCACCCCATCTACAATTGGTGACCTTTTCTGCCTGGTCAACAACAAGTACACCACAAGGAGTGTGCCCAGACATGCCCTGCAAGTCCCCTTTTGCAAAACTAGCCAGGGTAGACGAACATTTTCTGTCCAAGCTGCACGGTGATTTAATGAACTCCCTGAATCCACGGTGGACCTCCCCAAAATTGTACCATTTAATAATTCCCTAAGAAAGGAACTTGCACTGAAATCTGCTTGCTGATGTTTTTTGTTACCACTTGCCTCTGTGTATAAGGATGCGGCTTGATTGCCCTCTGTTAAATCCCTATACTGATATACCTTGTTTGCAACCCCAATGTCTGTTCTTGACCTGGCTCCCCTTGAGTTGGTGAAATCTGTAATATGCTCTCCTAACCTATGCCAATTTATCTATTTGTCACTAATGTGGTTCACGCGTCTCAATGTTTTGTATACCTGTTTGTAACTGATATGGAACCTTTGGAAAAGAGCACTTGTGCTCAAAAGTGTTACCTGATCCTCAAATAAATAAATAAATAAAATACTAGGCATTTGGAAGGGAATCTTTTTAATTTTTTTTGGAGGGGGCTCTGGGGGCAATATTTGGAATCAGATCTGATGCTGACACTATGTCTCAGTAGGCTTACTCGGTTAACAAAATTCAATTCAATAAATTCAGTTGTTCTTTATATTCACAGAAACAAAATGACTGTCCTGGATTGCAAGACAGTGACACAATCTACTCTGGTTGGGATGCAAGATATGACTCCATAAACAAAGTCATAAAGGAAGAAATCAAAACCCACTTAGCAGGTTCTCAGTTTCTTGGGGTAATTGCAGATGAAACCACTGATATAACCATTCACAAAAACTGAACATATATGTCAAGTGCATACTCAATGCACAGTCCAAAACTAATTGCATTCTGTCGCAATACCAGATGGGAGGGCAGAGACAATCATATCAGAAATCTTAAATGCATGTTCTGCTAATGCAGTTGACCCTATGAAGATCATCACACTAGCAAGTGATGGTGCAAGCGTCATAACTGGAATGCAGAATGGGATGGGTGCAAAGTTAAGATGGCAAGTAAACTCAAGGCTGATTCAGATCCATTGTGTTGCCCACAGACTGACACTGGCAGCAGGACAAGCATGTAGGGACAACGGTGTTTTCAATGAATATCAAGTAACTGTATAAAATGTGAACAGGTACTACAGCAACTCTGCAGTACGGTACAATGCCTTGTGTTTCATCCAAGAAACACTCAGTGATGACAGTATTAGTTATACATCTCTAAAAGAACCTGTAAGTTTCCAGTGGCTGTCACTGCATACTGCAGTTCAAGCAGTTTACAGAATGTACCCTGCGCTGTTACAAGCCTTACAGCATGATGCAGAAAAAGGTGTCTAAGAAGCAAAGGGCCTTCAGACAAAAGTAAAGTCTGTCTGCTTTATCTTATGCATTTCCTTTTTCATGGATGTCTTAGATGTGGTGAATAAACTGTCTTTAGTCAAGTAGCGGAACAATCTTGACATTTCTGTGGCCAGTAGCATGGTAGAAGCCACTGTTACTAGACTGCAACAGTGCAAAGAGCAGAATGGGGTAGAGCTTCAGAAGACATTCCAAGAACTTGACCAACATCCTGGCATGTGATAAGATCAAAAAGGAAATGACAGACAAGCACTGCATTTGCAGTTCCAGATGACATCTCAGGAATACCTGACACAGCTCATTGAAAACATTCACACAAGATTTGAGACATCTTTAATGGAGTTGCTGTATAACCTAAATGTTTTTCTAAATCCTAAATGTCTCCCTGACAATTTCAAGATAATAGACCATGGACTGCAAGAACTAAAGGGCTATTTCCAAGACATGACCTTCAAAGAAAAAACAACTGCCAGCATTTATTTATTTATTTTTATTTAGTTTTTGTTGACCGGGTAAGTGCACTAGACAAATTCTGCCTATTTTCAGGCACGACCCGGGGCAGGGGGATACAGATGAATGCCAACTGACTTTGAACTAGAGTAAGCTGTTGGTGGTATTTTAGTGAATGGGCCAAGAAAGGGCTGAGAAAGATTATAGACAATTCAGACTTGTTCTCAAATCTAAACAAGAATTTGTCAATGCCGAAAGTCTGCCGCGTTAGTAAACGAACAGTGCAGGGATGTGCTCCATAGAGTTTAATGGGGGCAATTTTTAAAAGATTGCTTCTATACTTTCCAATGATGATTTTGCAAAAGAAAGGCAGTTGCTTAAGTAACAAGGTCCTTGTTAGTTAGGCGACTGCCTTTCTTTGACAAAATTGTCACTGAAATGTATAAAAACAGGCCTTCAAAAAACTGCCTCTATTAAACTCTACGGAGTGTGTCCCCACACTGTTCGTTTACTAACATGGTGACCTTTTTCTTACCAGAGTCGCTGCTGCACTCTTCTACGTGCTCGGTCCCAGGGAGTTGTACTTTGTGCTTTTGGAGCTCCCCCTCTGTGAAGAGACCAGTCTGCAGAGATGTCAGGAAACTAACTAGGAACAGATCCTGCTCACTACTCCCAGTAAACTCTATGGTGCGCATCTCCGTGCTGTTCATTTCCACACAAGCGCAGAAGCCATGGCACTACTGCAAATATGCGGAATCCGCTACATTCCACACATATTTCTTTTGTGACAAAACAGACATCAGTTGTTTGGCAGCTCTTTCTTTTGATGTTTTCGCACATGCCACTATTACCAAAAGATTTGCAGCATGCAGGCATGGCAAACTTAAAAAGGACAGACTTTGCTCAGCAGTGTCTGCCGAGACTTAATTGAGAACTATTCAGATATTTTCCCAGATGTTGTCACAATGGCCAAGATTTTACTTGTCACCTGTTACATCAGTGGCATGTGAAAGAGGATTTTGTGTGGAAAACAAAATAAAAACAAAAGGTAGAAGTTCACCAAAAGCTGACACTATGCACAAACTCATTTGGATAGCTCAAAAAGGAGCTGAAGTTGAAGAATATGACACTGTAACTTGAGTGATAAATCACTCTCTCAGGTTCTTGTTGGAACTGCACAGAAGGAAGAGACAACAGACAAGTGGTACTCATGTAATAAATGAAATTTATTACAGATCAGTAATACAGGCTTACTACCATTGCAATGTGATCACTGGGAGAACACCAGTTTTCCTTACCAAGGTAAATGGAGTCTCTCATCTATTCTCAGAGAAGCTACGTGCTACAAAGAGTCTTATACCCTGATAATTACTATTGCAACAGCTAAAGAAGATACATAAAATGTATATAATTGGACAGAAGCAGGTGGTCTGAACAACTGTCCTAACTAGCGTGAAACTTGCATAGCTTGCAGGAAATAACACAATACAATGACCCTCTGTAGTACAAGGTCATTTGTAGTGATGTACAAGTACTAAAGATGGCACTGTTGCCTTACATATAAAGGTACAGTAAAAATAGAGTAAAAGGCATTTCTCATAGCTAAAATATATCAGTAAAACATGATGAAACATAATATGTATCAGTAGAACACAGCAGAACACAGATCCTGACACTTATCCTTATATGATAAGTGTCTTCACTCTAAAGTTAGTACATATACCTATATAAGTTGCTGTCTATGAGGAGGGGGCACCGTCAGGGGTGCTGGACCATGGATAACATTCCCCCCCTTGTTGCCTTCACAAGAAAAGGCAACAACCACAGGAAAGTAGTGGGATGGAGCTATAAAAGCTGTAATTTACAAGTCCGGGGCACATGTCTTGTAAAGGAATTCAAGTTGTTCGTGATGTTGTCTAAGAGTACATCGCAGACAGCAAAGTGTTAGTATCAGAAAAACAATCAAAAATACTTGGATAATAACAAAAGCTTTAAAAGTTAATTCTAACTAAGTATTGGAAAGAGCAGTGCTTAAATCACCATCATGAATAAGAGTATTAAGAGCATCATCAGCCATAGAAATATTGTTGCTAATATAGGTAAGATGTGAATCCTTTCTAGCTAAAAGGGATTTTAATGAGAGTGTCAAAGGGTCAATGTGAACATTAAAAATATTTAAATATTGAGACAAGGCAAGCAGGTCTTGCAGATCAGTGTCAATAACATCTGGGTTAGGAAGAGGAACAGCAGTAATAACTGTGTGACCAATCACTGTTTTCTGCTGTGAAGTAAAACTGATGTTAGGAGCATTAATAGCACAAGATTTGGCACCATAAGCAAAGGAATTATGATTTGTCGCTACACAATACTGCCCATCGGAATTGTAGGTAACTCATACAGTTGGAACCCTCCATTGTTGTAGACATATAGGACAAGCAAAGGACTGGTTGGTGAGCCATGATGTGAAGTGATAATCCTCCTCCGGGTAGCTTCAGGATGCAGCTGTTTTGGCGGCAGGCGCTGAACATGCAGCTTGCAAAGATTGTTCAGTCAGGTTAGACAGCAGATCATCTCCCATGGAAGAAGACCAGTCGAGATGTTCCTGAGCATATCAACAGATGGGTTTAACAATGTCAAATATGTCACAATGGCGCAGGTAATAATATCCCTTTTTGGTGCAGCAGTTGGTATGCAGTGTGATGGAATTAATATCAGCCGGTTTGTCAAAGACAGAAGTTTGTGGATCAAAGTGAGGTAGTGACACAGTAAAAGTAATGAACATGTTGACATGAATGGAACAATGTTGAGTAAAGTAACATGGTGCTTGATTTGGATAACTTGAAACACACCCAAGATTTCTAGCAGTAGACATAGAAATATTGACAGAATTTGACATACACAGTGTAAAGCATGCAGTAGATTTGCAATGAGGACAATACCATTTAAACATTCTCCTGTCATGAATAATATCTGGAATACGTCCTGTTTCCAAGTCCAGGAAGAGATTGTTAATAAGGGCAATTACATAAGAACTATAAGCGGAGCATAAAAGTTCACAAGCAATATATTGCTTGTCTGCCTCCTTGTTATTTTGAAAAATCTATTCATTAATTCTGTTTCTAGTGTCGTTGAACCCTTTAGTAATTTCCTGAATGTTATAAACAGTAAAGCGCTCTTCCTTGCTTAAACCATCTACACCATGTAACAGTGGTTGTAACACATCATTTTTGATAGCTTGTTGAAAATTAAGTGTTTGTGCTTTAATAGCAGCTATATCTGCTCTATTCCAAATTGACATTCCTGAACCAAAAAGTCCAGAGACGGCGCCTGCTGCACCGGTAACATCTGCAGTATCACACCTAGTGTGTGGTTTACCTTTAGCATTTGGTGCAGGTCTAAACACTCCTGCATACGGAGTAACACGAGGTCTACTAACTGGATCATTTGTGTGAGTATGGCAAGCAGCTACAATGTCTAAAAGCATCATACTGAAAAATTTAGAAGCGTTGGTCGTGTGACAGAGACCAAACTCAGTCATATTCCAAGGTGTAAGATTAAAAATAACTGGAATGTGCATAAATTGTACATTATTAACCAAAGCTCCCAGAAGGGAAGTGGCGGTCAAACCACAAGGAGGACCAGGCTCCTGAGGAGGACATTCAGTCAGTTCTTCTTCAGTGGGTGAGACCACAGAAAGGAACATAGCTTCAGTAGCCATATAGTTGTGAAGACAGAAGGCTTGTGATTCCTCAGGGGTGAGGTGGTCACAAAAGGTAGGCTCTGTTAAGGCATTCAAGTTGTAGAGACCAGTGTGTCTAGAAGAGGCTTGTTGAATAGAGAGTGTACTGTTTGGTGCAATCCCTGTTTTGGGACATCCATAAAAAGTTCCTTTAAATAAACGTGTTACAGGAAGTGTGTAACCATTAAAATCAGTTTCCCATTGTATCTGCAATGTGGATTTGTCTGGAGATACAACCATGGCATTAAGATAGGCATCTGAGCCTTCCTTAACAGTAATCAGTTTGTTGGGGACATCAATGTGAACTCCCTGGGGCTGGATATGGGGGCATCTCTAGCTGAATGTTCAAGTGTAAGCCCCCATCGGCCCCTTATTTAACTAACAGGCACACCTCCCATAGTCTAGGGGAAAAGAGAGGGATGGGGGTTACATTGATTGCCACCATTACACAAGGTGGGATATGCAGATGGAGTAGACATTATAAAACACAAACCAAGTGCAGCTACTACCTGGCACACACCTGGTGGGACCAATACCATGGCCACAACCCAGGTTCTAGGAAGAAAATGTTTGCTCAGGGCTATGCTAGGTTTGCACTCCTGGACAGGGGTACACAAGTAACTCCACACACAGGAAGCAATAACATAAATGTCCAAACCAGGTTGGGATTCTAGAGTGTGGCTTTATTCCATAAACATAGCAGAAACAACACAAAGCTAAGATGGACCCCCAAGGGTTGCACAAACTGTAAATGCAGACCTCTGAGGTACAGAATACCAAATTCTCTTATTGCATAGGATGACTGTAGAACTTGTGGACTAGCCACCTGTAGAACACACACTTTTTCCTGGAAATGGCACACACGGACAGTACTTGGTCACTTCCCATATTGCATAGAAAAAATAGTGGCACACAGACCACAACAGAGCACTAAGGGCTCAACACTCACAGAACCCACATACATGGGATAAACAGGAGAAAATCCATTCACTGGGTTAGAACTAGAGAAAACCCTCTCACTGGGGTAAAACTGGAGAAAAACCCACTCACTAGGGTAGAACTTTCTTCAGGCATTGGCCACATGCACTGAGAGAAAAGACACAGGTGCCCTTCAGAACCTGGAGTGCTAAACTGGTCACTCTAGATGGGGGGGGGTCTTCCACCTTTTGTTTCCAAGTTAATATTCAGCCATCCCTCTGGTAAGTACACCTCACACTGTACCAAAATGCACTGAAGATGCTCTCTAGAAATATATTTCACACTTAACATCCTCACAGGACACCACAGGGGTGTCAAAGGTAAAAGTTCTGTTCACTTTGATGGTCACATACTGGACTCCAGAGAGGACAGCCAACTTTTAAACTGTTTAGGGTGACAGGGTCCCTTTGTCAGAGAATCCACCCTTAAAATGCAGGTACTCCTGGGCAGTTTCACACAAAACAAAAGTACTCAGAGAAGATGTCACACAAGGCAGCTTCACCAATGTCCTGGTAGGATCAAGGGGATTGCCCCCAACATCCTGGCAGCCTGCTCCATCCCTCCTGAGATGAAGCACTGGAAAATCCCTGCAGACGGTTTCCACCACTTAAACAAGCAGGATGATTGCTGTACTTCACTAGGGTGAGAAAGAAAAACAACACTGCAGCTCTACAACAGAGCTGCTGCTGGAACTGCAACTGCGCTCTGCAGATTCCAGCCACCAACTACTGACTGACTACATAATTCTATCTCCCTCCCTCACTCACAGCAACTGACTGTGGCTTATGCTGCTGCGAGAGTTCGAAATGACATCATCCCTCCAGCTCTCAGCAAGACTGACAGAGAGAGAGAGAGAGACAAAGTGAAATCCATTTGCTGGAAAATCACTAGCTGCCTTCCCTGCTTACCACTAATTCTAATGGGATTCTTGTAACCCCTGGGAACAAGGGGGTTACACAAGTTTGTCAAGTAAATGTGCTATACATTATCTGTGTTCAGTTGTAAGGAGTTTGTTTTGAGAGTAAGTCAAAGAAAGTAGTACCACCAGGATAAGGAGGTGCAAGATAGCCATCTTGCCAGTGTATCTGAAAGAAACAGAAAAGGATTGTTAAGTGAGGGGTACTATTCCAGCCTAAGAGGGTTGGGAAAAGTAATTAGTCACCTTTATACAACGTGAGCTGATTAGCATGGAACCACTTGTCGGTGGTCTGTTTCTGATGCTGAACTCTCTCACCTGATAAACAGCAGGGCTCAGTTTGTTGACAATGGGATACAGACCTTCCCATCTGCTGGTAAATGAGTGAGCCAGTGGTCGGTATTGGAGAAGCATGACTTGATCTTCAACTTGCCAGTTGACTTCTTTGGCATACTTATCAAAATGGGCTTTTGCTTGTTGTTGAGCTTTACCCATCTGGTTTGCAGCGAACAAATGTGTTTTCGTGATATCCTCATAGAGTTTTTCAACATATTTGTCCACAGATACCCTATCTGCAGTAGGGGTGTGGAGTTCAATCAACAGGTGCTCAGGTAATCTCATGGCTCTCCCAATCATAACCTCATATGGTGTACACTGAGTAGTTGTTGCAGGAGTGCTCCTGGTTGCCATCAGCAGTAGTGGCAAGAGGAAATCCCAATCCTTGGGATTGTCATTGATGAATTTGCATAACATCTGTTTTATTCTTCTATTTGTCCTTTCTATCTGACCTGAGCATTGAGGATGATATAGGATGTGAAATTTCTGATCTACTCCAAGCATTTGGAGTGTCTCCTTCATCAACTCAGCTGTAAAACTGGTTCCCTGGTCTGAGTCTACCTTAAGGGGTAGGCCCCACCTGGACAACAATTGATCCATCAGGATCGTGGCAGTTGTCTTTGCCATGTTATTCTGAGTAGGGAACGCCTCAACCCACTTGGAAAACAAATTTGTGACAACAATTGCTTACTTGTCGATCTTACTGGAGTTAGTTAAGGGGCCAATAAAATTGATTTGTATCGCATTCCATGGTCCAGATTGCCTTTGTGGAGATAATTTGGCATTTCTTTTCACTGAAATTGGATTGTTCTGGGCATACACTATGCAGTTGTCCACATAGTGCTCCACATCCTTGGTCATACCAGGCCACCAGATGACAGTTTTAAGTCTCTGGGTTGTGTTTTCTGCCCCCTGGTGTCCACCAATGGGGGTGTCATGAACCATATGGATAAATTTGGTTTGTAAGGATTGGGGTACAACCCCCTGTTTGTGACCTGTATCGTTCTTCCTATACCAGATCAATTTCTAATCATGAGATGGGGGTATGTTGTCAGAGTGTCTCTTGTATGGACTTCCAATGGGTAGTTCCTGTTCAATTCCTTTGTCTAGGTATTTGAACACATCTTTTAGTTCTGGGTCAGATTTCTGTGCAGCAGAAAAGTCCAGTGGAGGTTCTGGTTGCGGTTTCTGCCTGGTGTCAGCAGCTAAGAAGATGGCTGCCAAAGCTACTGGGTGAGCCATTGACCATGTCTCCCCCCTCGAGCACCTGCTTTGGCAAGTGAGTCTGCTTGATCATTGAATTCATGGCAAGGGTAATTTTTGCAGTAAGCCTTTACCTTGTGAATGTACAATTTGTGAGTAAACTGTTGTGTCAGTGTGTATATGTACACAAACAAATCCCTGTATTTGACAGGTGTGCCATCAGAAGATGTGAAGTTATTCCTCTCCCAGAATAGTAGAAATTCAGTGAGGAAGGAGGAGACCCAATTTGAGTGTGCAAAGATGATTGCATCTCTGGTACCATGGGGCATGACCTCTAGAGCACAGGCCACAGCTTCCAATTTGGCATACTGTGAGGAAATGACAGTACATTTCCTAGCAATTCACCTAAAATTGCCCTCTAGATCAAGTATGAGTGCATCTAATCCTGCTACCTGTTCCCCCTCCACATAGGAGGCAGAGCCATCTCTGAAGATGCGATACATGCTGGTATCCTTTAAAACATCTGGTGTAGCCGGTAAGAATGGTCCCAGCTCAGGTATGTCAGGAGGTTGGAGTGCACAATCATGGGGATTACCTAAATAGAGTTGGCCATGAGCCAAGATGGATGGCATTCTTGCAGGTGGTACTTTGATGTCCCTGTCCTGCAAAAGCAAAGACCAGTGGGTGAGTCTGGTATTGGAAACTGAACCATCTTTTACTTTATCAGAAAGTAAGAAGTTGGTTGGGGGTGTGACAGGTATGCAAGATGATAGGTGCATGCCCAATGATGTACATGAAATGTTTGACAGCCCAGTAGGTTGCCAAGAGTGTTCTTTCATAGAGACTATACTTTCTTTCTACTGGGGACAGCATCTGAGAAGCATAGGCAATGGGCCTGAAATACCCATTGTACTTTTGTGCCAGCACTGCAGACATGGCCACATCAGATGTGGCAGTTTCCAAATGGAATGGAAGGTTTGGGTTAAGATTAATCAGTGCTGGGGCTGAGGCTAAGGCCTGTTTGAGCTGTGTTACAGCATTAGTGTGAGTGGGACCCCATATCCATGGGACATCCTTTTTCAGAAGTTCATACAAGGGAGTGGCCTTCAAGCCAAAGTCAGGGATAAAATCCTTGGAGTAGTTTACCATTCCTAAGAAGCGTCTGAGTGTTGCCACACTAGTAGGAAGTGGCAGATCTTGCAAACCCTGGATCTTTTTGACAGCTGGGCTTCTGCCTTGGTCTGTAATACATAGGCCAAGGAAGATGACCCCTTTTTCACATAATTGTGCCTTGGAGGGGTTGCACTTGAGGCCTGCTCTCTTCAGGAGAGACAGAAGTTTGTCTAGAAGGGCCAAAGGGTCCTCTTTCATGGTGGTTGCTAGAAGCAAGTCATCCTCGTACTGCAGGAGACGCTGGGGTGTGGAGAATCCCTGCAGAGCATCCATCATGTAGAGATGGAAGGGTGGGGGAGCTGTTGTGAAAGCCCTGGGGAAGACAGGACAAGGTGTACTGGCATCCATCAAAGGTAAAAGCAAATTTGTATTGGCTTTCCTGTGCTAATGGGAGTGACCAAAACCCATTAGAATGTCAAGAGCTGAGAACCACTTTTTGTCAGGTGTCAATAGCTTGAGGACATCAGGTGCTGATGCTATGGTAGGAGTAACCTGACTGAGTTTTCTATAATCAGTTGTAAGTCTCCAGGCCCCATTTGGCTTTTTCACAGGCTGAATAGGTGAATTGACAGTGGAAACACAGGTCCTAATCACTCCTTGTTGCAGCAGTGACTGGATGGTTTCCCTAAGTGTTGGCAAGGCTTCAACAAGAAAAGGGTACTATTTTTGCCTCACAAAGTCAGGCCATGTGATTTCAGTGATAGTGTGCATCCTACCACAGTCGTGTTTGTTGGTGGAAAACACGTCAAGGTGTTTTTGCAGCAGAGGTGCAAGCTCTGAAAACAGGTCATGACTTTTGAACACAGCCATGATGTCTTACTCTTTGTTGTCATGGGAGATGGCTGCCACCACATGCGGGTCTGGGATGGGGACAGCATGACATTGTCCTTTGATCTGAATGAGTAGCCTGTTGGCTAGATCCACTACACAGCCATGTAATGCTAAGAAATAAATTCCCAGGATGCTGGGGTGATGATATAGAACCATGAGGTCATAAGCAAAATTAGTTCTGAAGTGGCCTACCACCACAGGTAGGGGAATAGATTGGTAGGTGTGTAGCTGGGTACCATGTACACCCTGTGCACTGGTCTTCCAGCTGGTAGACCAGTCAGATGAGACTGGATCCTCGTCATGGAGGACTGACATGGCTGCTCCGGTGTCCAGAAGCATGGTAAGTTGGTGGCCCCTGACTGTGGCCTTTACATAAGGCCGTCCATTCGTGGCAACAATCAGATTACTCACAATCTGGACCGGGGCCTGCAATTGTCAATATGATGGTTCAGAATCGGCATCATCTGTCTGTTCCTGAAATCGAAGGCCTGAAGGATCTTTTAAGGCCTTCTGTATGTCTTGCAGTGGGTACAAGTGTACTTGTGACATCACAGGCGCAGTGATGGGCTGCACAGGTGGTTCTGCCTTGGATGTCACTTTGTCCTGTCCAGTAACTGACGCAATCTCCCCATGGCAGCACGATGACTTGACAGCCGGGGCTAGGGCAGCTATAGTTTGGGTAGCTGTAGGTCCCTTCTCGGCATGAATTTCCTCCAGCAACTTGTGGAGGGTTTCGTTCTCTTCTCTGATTTGGTGATAGCTCAGACCATTTCGGTATCAGTTCTGGCTATTTTGTTGGGCATTTGGATTTTTTCAATTGCCTCTGTTGTCTCTATTGTTCCAGTTGTTTCTGTAGTCCCGGGTCCCCCCTCCCCCCCCGTGTAACTGTCTGTCATCAGAAGGAGCATCATTTTTCTGGTTGTTTCCTTCCACCGTGTAGTTGGTGGGGGCATCAGGGATAGGCTATATTGCAGCTACCTTGTTGGATTTACCAGAAGAAAGGGTACGGAGGTAGAACTGATAGGCCCGTTCCGTCTTAGCGAGAATAACGTCAAACTTGTCAGTGTCCTGGTAAACATTAAGCTCAACCTTTTCTCGCAAGGCCGGAGTCATGTTCTGAATGTACAAATCCTTGTACTCAATTTAGTTCATATTGTAGTCCTTGTTTGTGAGGGACTTCCCAGTTCTGTATACCAGTCACAACCATTGATGGTAGGCAGTTGGGTTTTCCTTTACGCCTTGCTTGACCTTGTAGGCCAACCACGATCCCACGATTCCCGGGGAATTTGCACATATGAGTGCAGTGGCGATCTTGTCAAAGGTAGCAGAACCAGTGTTCCTTGCGGCCTTTAGGAGCTTGGCCCAGAGTGTTGGTTAGATTGTCTGTCACAAAACCTGAACCTGGTACTCGGGTTGGAGAGAAAGCTTCTCGCAGAGGGAGCGCACTTTCTCAAAATGGCAACTGAGATTGTCAGTTGGGCCCATTGGTCTGATGCTCAGAGCAATTTGCTGGACAGAGTGAGTGACTTGTAGGGGGTTGGAAGTATGCTTAGTTACACCCAATTCAGTATGGAACAGGGCTCCGCGAAGGGCAGCCTCTGCTGCCGCATCAGCAATTGCTTTATACGTGTGATCCTGACTAACAGAATCTTTTTGCATTTTGTCAGTTTGGTCCTGGATGACCTTCTTTTGGTCCTCCGGGATGGTGATCCTACTGATCACATCACTAATCATGCTGCGAATCTCTGACTCATCTCCCCTAGTGAGAGGAGCAAGCAGAGGTGCATCACGGAATACAGAATCTTGATATTGTACGTGGTGTCCACCATGTTTGCATTGACGTGGTAATGCAGTGTGCATGCCGACGTCGGCGCCACCTTGTGAATGGCCAGCGGAAGTTGCTCCACCACGGGGGCTGGACTTGCGTGCAACATGGCATGCCTCATCATCCAAGTCCGATTCGTCATCGCTGGATGACATAATCTCAATGGGCATATACTGAAACCCATTCATGACCTTAACATGGCCGGCAAGAACCTCCCATTTATGGCTCAACTTCAACATCTTTTGTCCACATTTCTTGTGACAGACTTTTACAGTGCCTTGCTCAATACTTCTCTCAACCTCTCTCTGCAACAATCTATATGTGGCACCCAATTCAACGTTTTCCCTAAGCTCTTTATCCAACTCACAGCTCACACGCTTGTAATCCTCTTTCAACTCAGCATTCTCATCTCTCAATGCTTCATTCATATCACTCAAAATATTCAAATGTGCTAACTGTTTCTTATTACATTCCAACCTTGCACAGTCTTTTCTTTACAAACATCGCTCTCGCTCAGTGTCTTGAGCAGTACAGTGCAGCAGTCTGGAATTAGCATCGCGGAGTGACTGTGTCTCCTCCACTAGTTTCTGTTCCTTTTTCTGTAACTCCAATGCCTGCAAGCCCATCTCTTTTTTTAGAGAGGTGTTTTGCAGTTCAAGGGAGATACACCTCACTGTGAGACTCTCAACAGTGATATCAATCAATCAATCAATCAAATCTTTATTTATCCAGGTGAACACCATTGAGCATAACTCATTTACAAGATGGACCTGGTTAGCACAGGAACACAGGATATACAATCTATGAACTGTCACAACATTACACCTCAGTAATATTATACAATACAGAGATACAATAGTTAAACTTAGTTATAAGTGGAGAACAGTTTGGAAACAGTGGTTCAGTTCCTTCATGGTGTATAATGAGTCTAGTAACAGTAGCTGGAAGTACTAACAAGGACAATTGTTAGGTAATGATATATTACATACAATGCCATAAGAAACAAGACAGACAGTGGGTTTAAAAGAAGAAAAAAACAAACTGTGTAACAGGGTAGAAGGGGGTGTGTGCTAGGCGAGGTGAGATAGGGTACAGGCAGGGTGGTAGGAGATAGACGAGGGACAGATGAAGCCTCAGAGAGGACACAGGACAGGAGGCCGGGTAGCACAATTAGATATTAGAGAAATGTGAAAGAGAAGCCACAAGGTCAGGTGTAGCAGAGAGAACAACACCATCATGGTACGCTATAAGTGCAGGGAAGTTTAGGATCGGGGGAAGCAGTTGCAAATTTCCTTTACCGAATGGTCTTATAGTGTCCTGAAGGAGGATAGACTGACCGGGGTACTAAGCTTTAGTGATTTTTGTATTTTGTTCCATAGAGACAGCAGCGCAAAGCTTATAGCCATTCTCCCAAAGCATGTTTTTAGCTTAGGTACCTTTAAGGAAATAAAGGAGTAGCTTCTCAGTGCATAGTTCCCAAGTCAACATAGTCGACCAAGGAGAGAAACATTGTTTGTACCAGCCGTCGCTTGGCATCGCTAGTAAGGAAGTTATTAATCCTGAAAAAGAGTCCAAGCCTCTGTCTCAATTTCTTTAGCAGATCTTCGATATGGTCTGTAAAGAAAAGTCTATGGTTGAGCCACATTCTCAATTACTTGAATTTATTGACAAATTCTAGGTTTTCTCTCAGGATTGTTGTGATCTGTGGAATGGAGCTAGCACTGGCTGGGTTTGCAGCATGGAAAAGTGGAGAAAATAACATTGCCTTAGTTTTTTGGCATTTAATATGAGCTTTTTGTTTAGGAGTTGGCTCTGAAGTGGACTGAATTCAGATTGTAGGTCTCCACAGACAGCTTCTGGTGAAAGACGACTTAGGTAAAGAACCGTGTCATCTGCAAACAGATGGATATTGGCCTTAGTTATATTGGTGTCAATGTTGTTTATATAAATTGCAAACAATAGGGGACCAAGAATCGATCCCTGGGGGAATCTCTCTGCAGAGGTTTAAGAGGGGAAAGTTCACCTTCTGCCTTGTTGCAAGGATAGTGAGTCCAGTCCTATTGCCCTCAGGGAGGAAAGGAGCAGGCCATGATCGACGGTGTCGAAAGCCTTATATTGGTCACATTGGCTAGGGCTGTAATGGTGCTATGCTGTGCTCTGAAGCCAGATTGCATTAGGTTTAGAAGATTCATAGTTTCTACATAGGTTCTCAACTGCTTGCTTACAATTTTCTCCAACAGTTTGGACAGTATAGGAAGTAGAGAAATTGGTCTCTAGTTGTTAAGATCACAGGGGTTCCCAGATTTAAACAGAGGGATAACATGAGCTGTTTTCCATAAGGGTGGGAGGATTCCGAGGGACAGTGAGAGACTGAATAGGTGGGTAATTGGTACAGCTAAAGCATGGTAGGTGACCTTTAGAAAATATGGGTCTAGAGAGTCAGCATCTGCACTTTTTTTGGTATCCAACTGTAATAGAAGTTCTTCGACCTCTTTCAATGAAGTAGGCTGGAGAGAAAGGAGTGAGTTGGTAAGAAGGGGTTCAGAGTTTTGCGTACCCAACTGGGAGCATAAAGAACATGCAGGAGAGTTGTCAAATGCCAGCCCTGTGGTGGCAAAGTGATTGTTAAATGCATCAAGGATCTCCATTTTATTGCAGATGGTGGCACTGCCAGAGGTAATCTTTGCAGGCAGGGAGTTCCCTGAGGTATGTCCGGACATATCCTTAATGGACTTCCAAAATGTAGAGGAGCTTCTGGCAGCAGAATCCAGTTCTGAATGATAAAAAGAGGCCTTAGCATCTCTTATCATCTTGGTGCATGTATTCCTAGCTTTCCTGAAGTGACACCAGTCCATTGGGACCTTAGTTGTTCGTGCTTTTTGACAAAGCTTTTCCCTGTCCAGTAGTGCTGTTTTGAGTTCTAAAGAGAACCAGCAACAGGTTCTACTCCTTACCTTAACTTTTACAAGAGGGGCATATTTATTTAATGCCCCAGTCACAGTTTCAGAAAAGATGTCATATGCCAAGTGGACTGAGTTAGCTATGTAAAAGTCCTGCCAATGCAGCGAGTATTGTAGCTCATCAAGGTAGGCAGACTGGACGAAGTTACGTCTGGACCTCTTAATAGAGAACCTTGACGAGGATAGTGGATTCTGGACCGATCTTACGCAAGCGATGATGCTATGGTCACTAACATCAGAGAAGAAAGTTTCTGCATGGGAGAACAGGTGCGGTTTACTTACTAAGATGACATCAAGCAGTGTACTATTAGCAGGGTTCTTCTTATTACAGTGTGTAGGCTCAACAATAAGTTGCGTCAGCCCGTGGGCATCACAGAACTCCTTAAGTGGTGCATCCCAGGGTACTTAAGGGTACTTAAGGAGCTAAAGGAGGAACTAGCAGAGCCATTAGCAGAATTGTTTAGTGAGTCTCTGAGCACAGGAGAGGTCCCAGAAGACTGGAGAAAGGCTCATGTGATCCCACTTCCACAAGAGTGGTAGCAGGGAGGAGGCGGGGAACTACAGACCGGTCAGTCTTACCTCAGTAGTGGGCAAGATTATGGAGGCACCTTAAGGAAAGGATAGTGCAACACCTGGAATCCATAAGGGCACAGGATCCAAGACAGCATGGGTTTACAAAGGAAGGTCCTGTCAAACTAATCTCATAGATTTCTTTGACTGGGTAACCAGAGTGGTGGACCAAGGGGAGCAGTTGATGTCGCTTACCTTGACTTCAGCAAAGCTTTGACACTGTTCCACATAGAAGATTGATAAATAAGCTAGGTAGGCTCGGGTGGGTCAGAAGTTGGTCAACTGGGTGGCAAACTGGTTGACTGGCAGAAAACAGAGAGTGGTGGTAAATGGTATACAGTCAGAAGAGATGCAAGTCACAAGTGGGTACTCAGGGATCAGTCCTGGGGCCAGTCCTATTCAACATCTTCATTAGTGACCTCGCAGATGGACTAGAGGGTAAGGCTTGTCTGTTTGCAGATGACACCAAGATCTGCAACAGAGTAGATGATCCAGATGGGGTGGGCAGAATGAGAAGAGATCTGGATAAACTAGCAGAATGGTCAGAAGAGTGGCAACTGGGATTTAATGCAAAGAAGTGCAAAATCATGCACATAGGGAAGAGAAACCTGAAGCCACTTATAGGCTGGGAGGAGTTGCTAGCAGTCACAAAGGAAGAAAGAGACTTGGGCATCATCATCACTGATGACCTAAAATCATCCAAGCAGACCTCTAAAGCAGTAGGTAAGGCTAGGGGGGTGTTAGGGTGTATTAGTAGGGGTATCACAAGTCGTAAGAGGGAGGTAATAATCCCTCTGTACAAGAATTGGTTAGGCCCCATCTGGAGTACTGCGTGCAGTATTGGAGGCCACACCTTCACAAGGACATTAACCAAATTGAGGCAGTCCAGAGAAGGGCAACCAAAATGGTGCAGGGACTGCATCAGAAGACATATAAGGACAGATTAACGGAGCTCAATATGTATACCCTTGAGCAAAGGAGGGAGAGAGGTGATATGATCGAGACATTTAAACACCTTAAGGGCATAAACAAGGTGAAAGAGTCTAACATGTTTAAATATAAGAAAATAGCAGGACAAGAGGACACAGCATGAGATTAGAGGGAGGCCGATTAAGGGGAATGTGAGGAAATTCTTTTCACAGAAAGGGTGGTAGATGCATGGAATGGCTTACCACAGAAGTGGTGGCTATGAATACAGTGCAGGGCTTCAAACAGGCATGGATAGGCATAAGGAGCAATACAATGACTATGAATAGATAGGTCACTGACAGAGCAAAGGCCGATGGTACATTTATAAGGTAGAAAAAGAAATGGGCAGACTGGATGGGCCTTGAGGTCCTTATCTGCCGTCAACTTCTATGTTTCTATGTTTCTATGCAGCGGCCTTGGGCAGCCAATTAAGGTTAAGATCCCCAAGGATAACTGTTTCAAGGGAGCCATACCCCATATTAATAGTTAGATGGGTGAGGATTAGAGAGCCAGCAGATGGGAGTCTATAGCAACCTGTGACACAAAGCACAGTGGAGGAGGATTTCTCAACCTTTAGTGCTAGGCATTCGAATTGGTTTGCAACGGATAATGAGTCTAGGCATGAAACTGAGTATTTATCCTTGACATAGATGGCCACCCCTCCACCTCTAATGAGCCTGTCAGCTCTAAATAATGAATAGTCTGGGATGTTAATTTCCCTGTCAGGTGTAGAGGGTCTGAGCCATGATTCGGAGATCACCAAAACATCCGGTGTGGTATGAGTGACCCAGGCCTGGATCAAGGTAAGCTTTTTTAACAGGCTGCATGCGTTCATATACATAAAGCACATTCCTTTTACTAGAGCTGTACCAAAAGACCTTTGCAGCTATATTTCTTGGTTGCCTGTTTGGACTTTAAGTGATTGTCAGATATTAGCAGCAGTGTTTTTTCTGCAGATTTTGCATCCAGTGTGAAATCTGTCCATTCACCATGGGATGTGAGGT
This sequence comes from Neoceratodus forsteri, assembly GCA_016271365.2. Classification (NCBI taxonomy): domain Eukaryota; kingdom Metazoa; phylum Chordata; order Ceratodontiformes; family Ceratodontidae; genus Neoceratodus; species Neoceratodus forsteri. Next base: position 1,065,739,902 of record CM028135.1, read on the forward strand.
AGTTTGAGACATCGAGTCTCAGTTCTGTGAATAGGTAAGACATAACAAATAAGGGGTAGACAAACAATGAAGCAGTTGGAAAACTGGTAAAAATGCCTTGGCGCCATCACCAACCGCTTTCCGGTCCCTGGTGGGTGAACTGTGATGCCAAGGGGGTACGCTGTCACTAGCAGAGGAAGTGTAAAGGAGTCCAGTGAGGGTCTGCCACACCCAAGACCAAGACGGTGTGGGTCTGCCACAACCGCTACCACTGTAAGCACGAGTAGGTCCAAGTAGACTAAAATCGCACTGCACTACTCAACATTCAAAATAAACTGAAGGTGAATCTTCCTTTATACATTCCAACCTGCACACGGTTGACAAAATGTAACTGGAGTGATAAATCACTCTCTCAGGTTCTTGCTGGAACTGCACAGAAGAAAGAGACAACAGACAAGCAGTACTCATGTAACAAATGAAATTTATTACAGATCAGTAATACAGGCTTACTACCATTACAGTGTGATCACTGGGAGCACACCAGTTTTCCTTACCTAGGTAAATGCAGTCTCTCATCTATTCTCAGAGAAGCTACGTGCAACAAAGGGTCTTATACCCTGATAATTACTATGGCAACAGCTAAAGAAGATACATAAAATGTATATAATTGAACAGAAACAGGTGGTCTGAACAACTGTCCTAACTAGTGTGAAACTTGCATAGCTTGCAGTAGATAACACAATACAATGACCCTCTGTAGTACAAGGTCATTTGTTGTGGTGTACAAGTACTAAAGATGGCACTGTTGCCTTAAATATAAAGGTACAGTAAAAATAGAGTAAAAGGCATTTCTCATAGCTAAAATATATCAGTAAAACATGATGAAGCATAATATGTATCAGTAGAACATAGCAGAACACAGATCCTGACACTTATGCTTATATGATAAGTGTCTTCGCCCTAAAGTTAGTACATATACCTATATAAGTTGCTGCCCGAGAGGTGGGAGCACCGTCAGGGGTGCTGGACCATGGATAACATTCCTTTTCCAGCACTTAAGAAATTTAAGGCCATTAGACTGTGCAGACAATATTGTTTTAAAATGGTCTTAAATTATGATTTTGTATTTTAGTTTCAGACCCAGACTACTGATCCAGAGACAAAAGATGACTGATGGGCAACTCGAGCACAGGACAGAAGAAGATAAGTATTTTGTTCCCATCTATGGGGGGGTGGCCATAACAAGTAATAGCCCCATTCTGCTTTTATCTCACAACACAAATGGGTTTCTAATTTGGTGGGAGGGAGGGAGAAATGTCTGACAAGTATGCTAACCCCATTCTGCTCTTTCCACAGTCAGTCAACAGTGGCTTCTTCTGTCATCAAGAACCAAACAGAACTTAAGAAATGTGCAGGAGATATAGGTAAGGATAAGTTATGGGCAGGAGAGCATTAGGAGAAGTTATGGGCAGGAGGGTGTTAGGAGAAGTTATGCCAGGTCAGGATGTCATGCCATGGAAAAAGAAAAGCAAGTCCACACAGGAGACCACCATGTAGATTGTGCCACTGTCTTAACCATGACAAATCGGTAGCGGGGGGGGGTGTTTTAGTCAGTAAAATATTTTACGCAAGACTTATGCAGGAGAGAAGAGAGGACAAGTACTAGGCAGGAAAGATGACCTGGAGACACACTGGTGACTGTCAGCTATGGGAGGACATAAGGAGAAGTTTATGCCAGGTCAGGAGAAGTGTCATGCTTTGAAAAAAAAGAACAAAGAACAGCAACTCAGTCCACCCGATGTAGAGTGTGCCATTGATGTGGGAGTGGGGGGGGAGATTTAGTCAGTAAAATGATTTAAGACTTGTGTAGGGGAGAAGACAGGAGATTTATTGGACAGGAGAGATGACTGGGAGACATAGGTTACTATCAGCATTGACTGTGTGTTTTGCAACCCCAACTATGATATTTTAGTGAACATTATGGGCCCAATTCCAAAAGGAGCCCTTGGAGCAACGCAAGTTGTGCCGCTCCAGAGGTTACGACAATGCCGTGTGCATCAGGAACTCTACAATCTATTCTGGGAGAAAGCAGGGTTCCTGTGCCCAAATTCCCGGTATTGCTACAAGTGCGGGACTGCACCCTACCAATGGTGCACCAGTGGCACTTGCCACCAGGACTTGGCAACACTTACGCTGGTGCAGCATGGAATGAGCATCACTGGTGGCGATGGTGAGGGGTACTCAAGTGCCCAGCAGGTGTGAGGAGGGTGGGGTCAAGGGTGGGTTGGGGTGCCAGCAGGGCAGTCGGGTATTGCTTCAGTACCCAGTAGGATGCAAATACCCATGATATATCGATTTGGAGGCATATGCACCCCCTCAGGTGCCAAAGCAATCCCATACATCCCGGCTGCCACACCAACCTTCCATATGCCCCACTTTGCCCATCCTGCCCATGGACCCCACTGGTAGCCCACATAACATGGTGTCCCAGTCGGTTGCAAGGGGCTTAGACCACCTTCTGGCAGGTCTAAGTGGAGCCCCTTGTGATGGCCATGGCGGGGCTCTTGGAATTGGAAATGTGAGCCCTGCCATGGAGCAAGCCCCCTTGCAACCTGGTGTACCCAGATGCAGGTCGCAAGGGTGGCGCAGTGCCTGTTCCACACAGTGGATTCCTCGTCTGGCGCAGCCCACATTCTGGAATGGGGAATGCCACAACGGGGGATACAAGGTGTGACTTGCATCTTTGCTGTTTGGCACAAGCACCTTACGGCTGATGGAATGGCTTCTGGAATCAGGACCCATGCTTTTAACTACATGGCCTTGACTTTTTTGTAGGCAGGTTGGCACATGACTGCTTGAGGGGGCAGCAACATAGAATTTTCATGTTAGACAGGCAGAAATGACTACAAAACTGTAAGTGCAATTTGTTTTGTACTTTGAACCTATAAGTGCACACAGATAAGGTTTAAAAATTTGGCATTTTGTAATTCTGATGTTTTGTGGTTTATCCTCGACTTTCTTACACCACTTTTTCAATTACACTTACTTGCTCGTGTAGCCCTGCTGAGAAAACAACTGTATGACAAAAAGTATTGTCATAGCTGTATTCCTGACTCAGGAGTTGCCTGAAAAGCGTAAAAAACATGGGGAATGAAAGACACAATGGGAAAATGTACTTCCAGACTTGTTCCATTCATTTCAATGGGGACCCCCCAAAATTTCATGGTGACTCCCAAATTTTTGCTCAGTATCCCCCCTTTTTTTTCAGAAAGTCCAGGACCTCCCAGAACAAAAAATTCTACTAAGAGCCCTGGTGCAGGGCCTGAACATCTGCATCTGAAGCCACATGGGAACAGAGGGCCTGGAGGGCCCTGCACTTCTGCAGCCAGATAGATCTGTTTATGCAGGTTCTGAAAGATATGATTTCACTATCTCAAAAAGAAAGGAAATTCATTGTAAAAAAAACTGTGTTAATGCACCAGTTAGTATTCAATTTAAAGCAGCAAACGTAGGGGAATTTGGTGTTAGAGTTTCCAACCATAACTCCCCCACCAAAGCAGCAAAAAGACAAGACCACACAAGAATCCACAGACAGCCAACATCTGGTAAGACAAACAACATTCAGCTGTTTCCAGATGACACAAAAGACATCCATCACCATGGTCCAGTGCTACTGCATGTGGCAATGGAAACAGGCATCCAAAAGCACACTCATGTCCCCGTTCCGCAAGACCAACGCTCGAGTTGCATATTAGACAGTGAGAGCAAAGTTCAAGTTCCATGATAAACCTCGAGAGTGAAGCATGAATTATATGATAACCATGACAGTAAAGGTCGAGTTACATGATAAACCATGACAGCAATGCTCGAGTTACATGGTAATCCACAAGAGCAAAGCTCGAGTTATTTGATGAACCATGTGAACAAAGCTCAAGTTACATGATATACCATGATAATGAAGCTCAAGTTATGCAATAAACCACAAGAGCAAAGCTCAAGTTACACAATAAACCACGAGAGCGAAGCTTGAGTTACATGATGAACCATGAGAGCCAAGCTCGAGTTACATGATAAACCACGAGAGTGAAGCGTGAGTTACATGATAAACCACAGAAGCAAAGCTCAAGTTACATAATAAACTACAAGAATGAAGCTCGAGTTACATGATAAACCACGACAGCAAAACTCAAATTACATGATAAACCATGAAAGCGAAGCTTGAGTTATATGATAAACCACACGACCAAAGCTCAAGTTGCACAATAAACCCCGCTTTCCTTACCCCCCCCGGAGCACATTCCAGATGGTCCTGGATCTCAGAGAGAATAGGTGGGCCAACGGCTTGATTGACAGGGCATCATGGAGCCCATCCCCCAGGTTTTCCACCTTATGTTTTCTTCCCTGGCTCCTTAAATGACGAGCAATGAGCACGATGTGCATGCTCCGCCTCCGTGGAGTTACACCCCAAGTGATCTGTCGTGGACCCCCCCTTTGAGGGAACTCGTTCACACCTCCACCCAGATTCCTCCAGTTCATGGTCGATGACTGAGAAACAAAATCCCCCCTCCCTGAGGGAGGACAGCAGTCCAGTGGACGCTCAATCCTCCTTCACCCGGCCAACACTCGAGTGACCTGCCTCCATTCCCGAACGTGTGTCACTGGTGTGGGAAAAAGTAAGGTACCCACTGTGCCTCAGCCCGCTTCAGCACTGGACTGGCTAATGGTTTACATTTTCTATGAACCCCAAGATTTAATTATTCCCAGGTGACTTAGTTTGAGTATCTTTTATTTTACATATTATATGGCAATTCTGCTACATAGTCAAGGGAGCGGCTCCGCTGTTGAGACAGTTGGCACTTTCATTGTAAACTGAATGCTTTGATCTGTGTCACAAGAATGTATTTTTTGCTGATTACATGTACTTTGATAATGGAGAGATTTGCCAACTCTGGGCAAACAGCCCGGGAGCAGTTGTCTCGTCAGCTTTTGACTTTTCTTTTGTGTCTGTACTATGTCCTCTTACTTCTGCCATACCCAGGGTCTAAATATTTTGCCCACTCGGGGTTTTAAGAAACAGCTGTGGGAGACAAAGCTTTTTTCACTGTCAAGATTGAGAAAAGTGAGGAGCATGAGGTTACAGCACTAAGGGCCCACTATTGAAAGGTTAGCGCACCCACTAACAAGGTTTGCAGGAGCACTCCCAGCCAGTCCAAAAGTCCCAGGAGCACCCTGCAAACCCAGCAGTGCCAAAGCACTAATATAGCACTGCGCCTATGCAAATAAGGCAATCCCCTCATACACTATATCGAAAGGTTTGTGGCAGTAACATAAAAACATAGTAATTTGCCGGCAGAAGAGGACCCATCAGCCCATCCAGTCTGCCCAAATACCCCCCATCTGATTTATATTTACCCCCACTATTCCATTCCATTTATACTTTTATTTAGCCCCATGTAGTTGTCCCAAGCCCTCTTGAATTTGTCCACTGAAGTGGAAGGGATCAGTGTGACTGGGCTTCAAAGAGCCAAAGTACGATCTCTTCCCTTCCAAACCAGAGGCAACCAAAAATGAAAACATAAGCAGCAAACAAATTGGGGCCACAAGCACCACTGTTTACTGCCGTTGTAAACCACCTCTTAACTGGGCATGATGCCCATGCCACCCTCACCCCCCCCGAAGGCAGGGCAGTTGTATTGCAGCCACCTGCCCCAGATCACCTGTTCTAATGTGTAACAACAATCCCTGGTGGTCCAGTGCTCTCCTATAAGAACCCATTCCAAAGTATACAGACATTCCCTGGTGTCTAGTGGCACTCCCCTGAAGCACCCATTCCAGAGTATACAGCCATTCCCTGATGTCTACTGCCCCTCCCCCAGAGCACTCGTTTCTACACAGTAAATGTGCCCAGGTGTACAATGTTCCCCCACCCTGACCACCATTTCAGTAATGTAAATATGCCATGGTGTGCAGTATTCGTCCCCCCTTCAATTTTCCATTTCAGTAATGTAAATATGTGCTGGTGTCCAGTGGCTCCCCCCCAACCTGAGCACCATTTTACAAAATTACAATGAAGCAGTGGTGGTCCAGTGTACCCCCAGCCAGCACTCCTGCTGATACACCATCTTCCCACCCCCCTTACCCGGGTGCCTGGTGAACATCAACAATCAATATGGTGACTGGCAGAGCCCTACTCTGATGTCCTCAGCTGGCCACCCAATGAGCTGTCAGTGAGTGGGTGTGTAGTATTTATACTGTACAAGTGCTCACTGACAGCTCATATGGTGGCTAGCCATGGAGATGAGAGGAGGGCTGTACCAGTTGCCATATTGAGCTTGGATGATCACCGGTCACCTGGGTAACAGGGGGGTGTGGGGAGCTGATATGTGAGCAGGCAGGTCAGTGGGGGAACACTAGACTACCATTGCTTCATTGTAATTTTGTAAAATGGTGTTGGGGGGGCAGGGGAACCACTGCACACCAGTGCATATTTACATTACTGAAACAGGTGATGGGGGCAATGGTACCATTGGACACTAGGGCATATTTACTGTGTAGAAACGGGTGCTCAGGGGGGTCACTGGATGCCAGGGAATGCCTATATACTGTGGAACGGGTGTGCAGAGAGTGCCACTAGACCACCAGGGGTCTCCTTTGTTTGCTTTGAAAGGGGCACTAAGGGGCTGCTGCACTCCATGCAGACAAGCTCATAATGGGCATGCAAATGGCCCCTTAGCACCTTGCATGCCCAGTTGGCTTATTTGCACGTTATGGTGAAATATAGCCCACAGGGTCTTGGTGCTATCCTGTTTTGGGCAGCGCTATTCTCTGTGGGCTATATACAGCCCAGGTCCATGTTGGGGCAGTGCTGTTGCACTTAGCACCACACCAACACAGTTGATCTTCAGTAGGATAGCACCACTTGCAATCCAACTGAATATAGCAAGCACAGCACAAACATTTGCACCGTTTTTGTGCATTTATTTTAATATCTAGCCCTATGTTTTCATGAGAATTTAATTGACAGCTAAATCTCATAATTCACAGCTGGCTATCTCACAGTTCACAGCTAGACATGGATTATGAAATTAACTGTGAATTGCAAGGTTGAAACAACATCTCAAGTTATAGACCCTTGCCACGAACAGTAATGTATATAGAATAATGTATGGGTGAACTTCCAATTCTGACTGTGCCATGACAGCAGCATAACTCCAGGAGCACATTTAAGGCAATTAAAATCACTTGCTGTCCACTGAATGGAAAAGCGAAACAGAACCGCCTACATACTTGCAGCACAGATAAGATGATGGGTGGACAGCCATGCCATAATTTGTCCTTAAAGCACTCTGCATCGAGAAAAAAGACCACAGATCAAGGAGTCAGTCTGATTTGTGGCCCTCACACTGGCCGTCCCTGACCTCAAACATGGGTGACTGGGAACTGGTGAGCTTGAGGTGGTGGGTGCATATGGGCAGAAATAAAACCCCTCACACATACAGTGCAGAAAATGAACTCCTGTACTGAAGAATACAGAAAAGACTTAAAAGTCATGTAGCACAGAAGTGGGGACAGCTGAGACAATGGATATCCATGGTCATGCTTTCCTCTTTCTGTACAGAAGGGAGCGTCAGATGCACTGCAGACAGGAGGATTTAGAAAATTGAGACTGCTGGCTAAACGTCCACAGTCATGGCTTGCTAGAGGACTCCAAGAAGGGCCCCTTGTCCCATTTCTCAAGGACTTACTGAGGGACTTGCTCCAGCTCCAACCTGATCAGATGCTTGAGGTAGAGCGTGCCCACCAAGCACTCACCAAAAGAAACAACGACCCCCGAGGCAAGACCAAGGTCAGTAATATAAGGTTCTTCAGATACACGACTAAACAAATGATCTTGTCTACCACATGGGCCAAAAAAGAGGTCTTACATGAGGCCACCAGGTTATTCTTTGAGCTGTATTACTCTACAGAATCACAGAGCAAAAGAAAGCAGATCTACGTGGTGTAAAAACAACTGTGGGAGAAACGAGTTAAAACCCGCTTGGCATTCCCTACAAAACTGATTATCTTTCCAGAGGATAAGCCACATATTTTCAGCAGTCTCTCTGATGCGGCACCAACCCTCAGAAATCTTGGCATTGCCATGCCTCATGATGAACTTAATATGATGGAGAAAACACTTGCAGCACGCCTCATGGGTCCAAACATCAAGTGGGAAACCAGACTATCGAGCAGCTAAGCACCCTGTCACACAGGCATCTCGAGCAGACCTCCACGACTGGACAGCGATCCTGAGAAAACACACACCAAAGAAGGAGAAAGCAGCTGTCACAGAGGACACTTGAAGTGATGGATAGGATGTCAGAAATCATTTGTTGCTATGACAGCTCTGGATGCTACCCTGGACAGCACTTCTATCTCTTTTCCGGACATTGTGCTTTCCTGTTCTCCGCTACTGCTGCATCTAAGAGAAGACTGAAAGAACTGCACACCATCTAGTAAGCAAAACACAACCTGACATCATGTAATCTGTTTCTGAATTTTATAGACAATTACTGACTCATAAATTTAAAGTAACATTAAATGCAATGCTCCTTGCCATTGTACCTACCCCTCCCCTTTTATTTCTCAGTGGTCAACACTGACCAGCGTAAATGTCGGGGCATATTATGACCCACAGCACTGGACAACCCTGTGGACTATGAACCCACTAATATGATAAAGCAATGACGGTCTAGCCAATTAACAGTGGAGACCTGATGGTTCTCTATTGGGTCCTACCAGTTTGGTGCTCTCCCGACCAGGGACTGTTAAGTGGTAGGTAGACACCAACACTGAAGGGATTCACAAATGGGGAACCAAACTAGGAGTGGAGCACATGCTTTAAAGGTTGGCCCTGTTAGATGTGTCAATTTTTTGGCTTAAGTGACTGCTACATGGGGGGTAGCAATAAAGAAACAGTAAGGATGACTAACATAATGTTAAAAAATGCATTTTGTTGTGTTACTATCTGGATGGTTACTGTTTTATGTGGTGGATTTAAATACAAAACCTTCAATTTATAGGTATTAAATAGTTCAGTCACAGGGTTATTGCCCTCGCTTCTCCACCTCGCTAGGAGGGGCAGTCCCCTTTCAAATATTCCTGATGTGGCTGCCACATAGAGATGTGCGAAATTAGGAAATTTCATTACACAACATATTTTGCAAAATTTGCGTGTTTTTCAAAATATTTCGTGGGTGCAAAATGTGAAATATCATGGGCGAAATGCAAAATTTTGCATTTCAGGCAAAATTTGCCCCATGAAATGGCAAAGTTCAGGTGAAATTTTGTTGTTTTGGGCAAAATTGCGCACTTTGCTGTGAAATTCCACATTCTGTAGGTGAAATTTCACATCCGGTGAAAAATTTCGCTGCACGGTGGAATTTCACAAAATGTTTCACACGGTAAAATTGCTGGTTTTGCAGCAATTTCACCAACGAAATTTAATTTCGCAACATCTTTACTGCCACAACTCCATACCTCCAAACATACGTAGATCTCGGGGTTGTAGAGCCTGTTTTACTTGGCCATTTGAAAACTGAATAAAACAAACAGGGTAGTACATACAATCCCTTAACACTCCATATACGAGATTCCAGCCAAAATGGTCTCGCCCCCCACACCGTGCGTGGGGTAAGGGAAGCTAACTACCATTATTCTCTCTCTGGTGCTGGACACCTCCCACCACTGGGTGTAAACCAATGGCAGCTGTATCCTGGCATGCCATGAGAGTGACTTCCTATCCTGATGCCTACCACTAGGAAGGCCTGCAGACACACTAGGGTCCCAAGTGCTGTGCCCCAAGGAGGCAGCCAAGTGCAACAACCTGACAGCTTCAACCATCTAACAGAAACTGAACCGCTGAATTTTGTGGTTACATATCTATTGTTCTATTGTTAGTTCCCTGCTGGAGCCTTTGTCTTTCATTACTTTGTTTGTCAGTGCTGTTTGTTATTGTTATACCTGTGTCTGAACTTCAAATATACCTGTCAGATGAATCCTATCTAGAGCTGACCACCTAGATTAGAATTGTTGACTCTGGCAATGTTGTTATGGTACACATGAAGGTAGTGTCCTGTAATTTCAAAGGACTGAACAACCCTGTAAAAAGAACACAAATCTTGGGCAGGATTCACAAAGCTTTGCCTGGGCTTTGTGAATAGTTACCATTCACAAAGCCCAGTTTGCCCCCACAAACTGGGTTTGCGCCTGGGCAAAGTAGTGAGGGGGGCCACAATGCAAATGAATGGGAGGGGACCTGCATAGCCCCACAATCCCATTCACAAAGAATTTGCTCCATGCAAGGACCTTTGCGACGGTCCTTGCATGGAGAAAATTACCACTGAAAAAAAACTGGTGGCAATCCGCACAACCTAGTAGTTGGCAGAGGTACTGCAGCCTCCCACCCCCATCCCTGGTCCCCGATCTCATGAAGTCCCACCTGTTAATAGTGAAAGTATTTTTCCATAATGTTGGGTCCCTCCCCGGTCCTTGATCTCATTATGTCCCACCCGATAATAGTGGAAGTATTTTTCCATAGTGTAAGGTCCCTCCACAGTCCCTGATCTCATGATGTCCCACCCGTTAATAGTAAAAGTATTTTTCCATAGTGTAGGGTCCCTCTTTGGTCCACGATTTCCTGATCTCCCACCCAGCAATAATAAACAGTATTTTTCCATAGTGTAGGGTCCCACCTCATTGCCCAATCCCCCACCTGATATGACAAATGACATCTTTCCATAGGGCAATGGTCCCTCCACCCTCCCCAGTCACCAATCCCATAATTAAAATATTTTTCCATAGTGTAGTGTCTCAGCCTAGTGCCCGATCTCCCACTCAATATTGACAAACCCCATGCCCCAACCCTAGTAGTCTAGTGGTCCCCCGAGTTCCCCACCCACTCCGGCAATCAGATACCACCCCACTCGCTCCACCCCAGCACGGCTACCGGTCAGTGAGCAGCACAGCCCTGCTCACACCTCCGTGGCTGCCTATCGACTGAACTGTCAATGGCGGCTTACAGTATATACTACAAGCACATTGGCTGATACTGGGGACCATGTTGGGGGGACCACTAGACTACCAGGGTCAGAGCATATATCCATTTGGGGACATTGATAGGTGATGGGGGGGCACTACACTATGGAAATGGGGTTCTGCATTACTGGGTAGGAGATCGGGCACTGGGGTGAGACACTACACTATGGAAACAAAATGTTATTATGGGATCGGTGACCAAGGAGGGGGGATGGACCACTACACTATGGAAAGATGTCATTTGTCATATCGGGTGGGGGATCAGGCAACCAGGTGGGACCCTACACTAGGGAAAAATACTTTTACTATTAATAGGTGGGAGATCAGGAGATCAGGGACCAGGGTGGGACCTTACACTATGGAAATATACTATGTATTACTACTGGGTGAGAGATCAGGGGATTGGGGACCAGGGTGGGACCCTACACTATTGAAATATTTTTTTTTTCACTATCGGGTCCACAATCAGGGTGGGAGAGGGCACCACTAAACTATGGGGCAATGTGGCTGCATGGGGCTTGGACTGGTATGGCGGCCATACACCACCACACAAATGGCATGCAAATGAGCCCATAATGGGCATGCTAATGACCACTAGTGCCTTGCATGCCCAATCGGCTCATTTGCATGCTTCCTTTCGTGAATAGCACTTTAGCTCCTGAGCGCTATTGGCTGCGGGGCCATTGTCCTGGCTGGGTGTGAGGGCAGCACCACTGGGTATTCCACTTCTTTTCCTGGGTTAGCGATGCCCCCGCCAGCTCCTATTCACAGTCAAACAGTGCACCGCGCTATCCAACTGTGAATAGCTCTATTGCCCACAAGCGCAGCAGGGAAGTGCAGCGCAAACCTGTGCACCCAGTTTGTGTTCTCTTTGTGAATCCTGGCCCTTGTCTCAAGTCAAGCACAGGGACTGCGGGATAGCACCCTTGGAGGAGACCCACATGCCACCAACAGAGCATTTTAAATGGTGCCACTCCTGGGTTGTCAAGTATTCGCTACTGCTCACCCTACTCATAAAACATGTGGCGGGTCCATACTTATACAACAAAGCCTCCCACTCAGAATAACTTCTCATTTCACTGATCTGGAAGGGAGATTTATATTAGTCAATGGTACATTTATTTATTGACTGATTGATTGAATTTTGTTGACCAGGTAGGCCCACTGAGACTAAACACCCCTTTTTCAGGGGAGACCCGGGTTAAATTACACAGAGGCATATCAGAACAGACTGAAAGAGGGAGTCCAAGCAAAATTTCTGGCATCGATAAATTCAGAATTTGAATCAGTATATTCCCAATCAGCCTTGTGCCAAAAATGAGATCTCAAAGTTACTTTATTAAAGTTACAAGTCATTTTGTAACACTGAATTAACTGCCTGTTCAAAAAAGGCAGTTTCAAAGAAGAGCTACTGATGATGTCATAACCTGAACTCACAGTCTAGTCCTCCCTGCAAGCTATCTTATATGGCTGTCTCTTTTCTTTCTTTATATCCTTCTCTTTCTCTTCTTTTTTTTCTTTTAGCACTCTATTTCTTCTGGCAATATTGAAGTTTCCTCTATTGGATCCTACAGGGGAGACTAGTTTAACAAAGGATAAGGGTAAATGTTATATTTTTAATTATTTCTTTCTCTTATGGTGATTCAGCACATTTTCTTTTATAAGACTTATTAGCTGTATCTTTTTATATTATATTATTATTTTTTATGCTTAGTAGTGAAGGAATAGTCCTGAATGTTGTTTTTTTTAAATATGTTTAGTATATTTTAATTGTTCACAATGTATTGACAAATAAATTGATTAACAAAAAAAAATATATGATTTACTTCCTATATAATATAAAACTGCAGTTGCAGTAAACATCTGGAAAAGGAAAACTGACACTGGGTGGGTCAGTGCATGCATTTCCATTATGTACAGATGTAAGGTATAGTACTTCAGAATGTGACACGGGGTTGGAGTGTAGCAGCAAACATGGCTTTAGAATTACATAGTTGTGTGCAATATTTAGAATACTGCAAGTGTGAGATTTTGAAATGTCAGCAGGTTGCAACTGTGGTGTGCAGCAATGACATAATCTCAGAAAGTAGCTGAGACACCACTGTGGAATGTAGCAGGGATGCTAAAATTCCTAATGTGGTGGTTTCATATGTTTTTAGAATGTGGCAGAGACACAAAAATTTGAAAAGCCGGGAAACATAGTTGCAGAAGGTGGCAAGGATATGTAATTTCATAATTTATTTATTTGTCTAAAGGTTTTACTAGGAAAGACATGCTGAACTAACAAGCTGTGCACATAGGGGAAAGGGAAAGGGGAGTACCCCTGAAAATACATAGAGTCAAAAACAACATGTTACGACTGTACACAGCAGAGAAATAAATACAAAAGCAACTGTGTACAGTAACTTGTGTACGTGGATTTAACCCATGCAATAACTATAAAAGCAACTATGTACGGTAACTTGTGTACGTGGATTTAACCCATGCAATAAATACAAAAGCAACTGTGTACAGTAAATTGTGTACGTGGATTTAACCCATGCAATAAATACAAAAGCAACTGTGTACGGTAAATTGTGTATGTGGATTTAACCCATGCAATAAATATAAAAGCAACTATGTACGGTAACTTGTGTACGTGGATTTAACCCATGCAATAAATATAAAAGCAACTATGTACGGTAACTTGTGTACGTGGATTTAACCCATGCAATAAATATAAAAGTAACTGTACGGTAGCTTGTGTACGTGCATTTAACAAATGCAATAACTATAAAAGTAACTATGTACGGTAGCTTGTGTACATGGATTTAACCCATGCAATAACTATAAAAGCAACTATGTACAGTAACTTGTGTACATGGATTCAACCCATTCAATAACTATAAAAGCAACTATGTACGGTAACTTGTGTACATGGATTCAACCCATGCAATAAATATAAAAGCAACTATGTACGGTAACTTGTGTACATGGATTTAACCCATGCAAATGAATAAATAGATAATCAAACAGTGTGAGAACTCTTGTGTCATGGATGCATAATTGTGGCACGCGGTGGTGATGCACAGTTTCAAAATCAGAAGATTTCTATAGGGGAGGCAGTATAGCGTAGTGGTTTAAGGCTCTGAGCTGCAAGCCTGGAGACCTGGGTTTGAATCCCATAGCCCCCTCTTGCATATTGTGTGACCCTGAGCAAGTCACTTAACTTCCTTGTGCTCCCAGGTCACATCTGTAAGCAAGCTTCAGCTTAGTGTATGTCTTCTGGTTAAACAATTAGAAAAAAATGTGGTTGGGATACTTGATTTCAGACTGTGGTGATGACATGCAATCTCAGAATGTGGCAGTGATGCACTTTCAGAATGTGATAGTCACATGCAATTTCAGAATGAGGCTGGGATGCATCATTTTAGAACATGATGGACATTAAATATCAGAATGTGTCACTGACACTAATTTTGAGGATGTGGTGGGGACATACAATTTTGGAATATGGTGGGGATGTACATTTTCAGAATGTGACAATGACAGGCAGTTTTGGAATGTGGCAGTTAACACACAATTTCAAAATGTGGCAGGAAGGTACAGTCTTAGAATTTGCCTATGACTCACAATTTTGGAACGTTGACAGTGATGTATAGTTTTGGAATGTGGCAGTGACATACAGTTTCGGAAAGTGGTGGTGACGCACAATTTCGGAATGTGACAGTGATGCACAGTTTTGGGATGTGGCAGTGATGCACAGTTTCAGAATGTGGCAGTGACACACGGTTTCGGAATGCAGTGGTGATGCACAATTTTGGAATGTGGCTGTGATACAATTGAAGAATGTGGCATTGAAACACAGCTTCGGAATATGGCAGGGATATGCAGTTTTGGGATTTGGTGGGAATGTGCAATCTCAGAATGTGGCAGGTATGCATAATGTTGGAATGTGATGGGGATGTGACGCATACTTTTGAAATGTGGTAGGTACATACAATTCTGGAATGTGGTAGGGACAAGCATTTGAGAATAAATGGTGAGTCCTGTCACATTGTGACAGTGTGCATCCCCACTATATTCCTTAGTTTGTGTCCCTGTTGCATCCTGAAACTGAGTGTCCCACCACGTTTTAAGATGGCACATCCCTGCCACATTCCAAGATTGCATGCCCTCCCCCAACATTTTAAAGGTGACATGAAAAGAAACACTGCAGCTCGCTCCCATTCTCACATACCTTGCAATGCTGCTGTGGGAGTCTGGGGCTGCAGTGATCTTAATTTTTAATCCGCTGTGTGTTTGCTTAAACTGCCGAAACTTTCGGCTGAACATGGAAGCACCACACGGTTCCCAGTTGAGTGGGCACAAAGAGTCACAGGTATTACACCTATTTAGTGACGTCGTTACCACCACTGCTCTTATTATAGTAGCATTGGCAGTACTTTATTATGTTTAATTTATGACTTCTAAGGGGGTCTTCATACTGGTAATGTTACAGCAACATCTGGGCAGAGCTCAAGAAAGCAGAAGGCACACTGCGCTATATACAGGAAAAATATCACACTCGAGGCAACACAGCAGGATGCCTACTAGCTATGCAATAACATAAACAGCAAGTGGACCAGCATGTGCCAATTCTTAATCGGCCAACCCCAAATCCCGCTTACACTACACCAAGACATTGCAGAAAGCTTTGCTTCTTCTGTCAAAATTTGTGCACCAACCCCCACCCCAACACACCTCTAGAGATTTGCTGGAGTTCTTTATAGACTTGCCCCTCCCCAAACTGAATGACCAGGATGGAACCATTTTAGACAAGGAGGAAGTCACAAAGGAGGAGGTTACCGCAGCTATTCTTAAACTTTGAAAATGGGAAATCCCCAGGACCGGATGGGTTCCCAGAAAGTTTTACAAATCCTGCAGAGAGGCCATTCTCACTCCCCTCACTACGGCCATTAACTGGGGCTTTCCAAGATCCATATTCCCGAGGGAATGGACAGAGGTGCTAATCATATAATACCAAAACCTGGGAAAAACTCACTTTGCTGTGGATTGTACTGGCCAGTTTCATTGATAAACGCAGATCAGAAAGTTATGACATCAGTCCTTGCAGATCACCTCAAAAAAGTCATTAGAAAACTACTCAGTTGGAACCAGATTGGATTCATACCGAAATGTCAGTCCATGATGGCATGGGGTGGCGTTGCACCTCCCCAAAAAAAAATTTGTTCTGACTGACATGTTTTTTTAAGTAATTTTTAATTACATGTAAAACCTTCCCCTGCCCTACCCCAAATGTCAAAGTCAAACTATGGTTAACAGGCTCCTAAACAAAGTAAATGTCAAGCACTCCAAAACTATAAACTTTGCTATATCATTAGCCATGGAGAATGTATGACTGCCTGAACTGATAATTCCTATTATGCACACTTAACAAGTCTGGTACAGGCCTACACTTCTTGTCCTGGATAAATGCTCTTTTCATGGCCCTCAGAGCAAAAGTTACAGAAAATGGGATTGTATCCCTGTCCCTGGAACTACAAAGAGGCACACTTCAGGATTAACTCCTATCTTCCCTCCTATTTGCCTTTGGAATCGAACCACTGGCCATTGCAATAAGGGAAAACCCCAACATTTTAGGTGCCACCTCTGACTCTTTTGGTCAGAAAATCTCCCTTTATGCTGATGACACCTTGCTTTATGTTAGTGACCTGTAAAATCCATGCCCCCCCCATTTGAAACTTTGGGCAGGTACAGGACAGTATCAGGATTCAAAATCAATCGTGAGAAATCAGAGGTCTTTAAACTAAGCGAAGTAGCACAATTGAGAGTGGCCAGACCTTTTAAAAGGGCACTTAAGGGATTCAAATACCTAGGAATACATGTTAAAAGGAGTGCCACAAGCAAGCCTTTCTTAAAACTGCCTGTGAACCTCTACTAAGGGAAATATATGCTGACTTTAAGAGATGGGCTCATCTTCCTCTCTCATTGGGAGGACAAGTGCAGACAGTTTGAATGAACGTCCTGCGACACTTGTAATATTGTTTCCGCATGCTGCCAGCCTGCATTCCCACTAGAGTTCAGAAATCATTAGATAAGGCAACTAGGCAATGTATGTGGGGCACAGGCCATCCACAAGGGCGTGTCTCACCTTACTGGGTCCCTTTGTCATGCACTCTACAGCGTGCAATAAAATCGCGCAACATGTATGGCGCAGTAGGGAAGAGCGAGAGGGTGTAAAACTGAGAAAGGGTGGCTGGGTGGTAGTGCACCCTCTCACGCTCCCAGGCAGAGGATAAGATCTCTGCTGGGACAGGGGGTTGGCAAGCAGCTGCTGTGGCTCAACAAGATGAGCCACTGGCAGCAAACAAGGCAGGCAGTGTGTTTGGGGCCAGGTTTTCGATTCCCGGTCCCAAACACGTGGATTTTTACATCTTTGTGCAATTTTAACTGTTAACCCCCCCAGAGTTAGATATTTTAGTTAGGGGGGATTTGGGGGATGCAGCCCCCCATAATAGGGGGTGTGAGTGGCGAAGCCCCCGCAAAAAAAGGACATATCGCTGGTAATATATTGCGCTGTATTGGCAGCGCAGTATATTGCTATGGCATAATGTCTTGCAACATCATGACCCCGTGCTGTGTCTCACTCCTAAGGCATCACAAATACAGAGGAAGCCAAGACTTACCTAACTTTAAGTGCTATTACTGGACTGTGCAGGTGGCCCCAGTGATGCAGTGGCTAACTAGCCACACAAAGGATGGATTGAACTAAAAGCTCTGGGTTTACCAGAGGGTTGGTTAAGGTCACTGCCATTATCCTGTCTCACCCCAACTTTTGTTACACACAGAACCCATGGGTCACCCACACCTTAAAATGTTGGGATAACATATGCAGACATCTGGGAATGACTAACGTAATTAGCCCATTAGTGGGCATCAAAACAATCTAGAATTTGACCCGGCCCAGTCAGCAGGGGCTGAAAGACTAGGAGAAGAGAGGTATCTCTTCACTTAGGGACATTGTGACCTCAGACATGCTTCCTATGAAACCATTCTCCCAATTGATGGCAGATTTTAACCTTCTCCACAGGGAATTTTACAGATACCAGCAACAGAAACACTTTTTAAGCCAACCAGAGATAAAGCCCCATATTTGCCACCCTCTAACTCCACTAGAATCCTTTATACCCACCACATGGCAAATCGGAAATATAATCAAGCCAGTCGCAGACATAGCAGGCATACTACAGGACTCGGAAAAATGGTTATCCCAAATGGCAAGGGATGCCTGGCAATGAGAATCTGGTAACCAAACTAGTGACCAGGCGTGGGAAAGGGCAATCTGGGTGGCACCAAAGCATCAGTTTCCCCAGGGCTGAGGGAATCTCACTGGCAAACAATAATACGATGCTTCCTTACTCCCTCGCACAACAAACATTATGCACCCAATGGGTCAGACAGGTGCTGGCAGGGCGGGGATCAGGAAGGAACTCCACACCATCTTTTTTGGAGTTGCCCCACAATTTCACAGTACTGGTCAGAAACTCATGCCCTTCTCAATTGGGCCCTACTGGCTCCTGTTCCTGTATTATTCTCAACTTTCATTGTGGACACCTATACCCACAAGGCTATCCAAAAGCTTGAGGCATACATCTACAGACTGGTAGCAACTGTAGCTTCAGAAACAATCACTTGTAAATGGCTAAGCCAGCTGTCACCATTCCAGGCCAACGTTCTTCTCAGCCTTAAGGACATCAGAAGGATGGAACACCTTACAGCCTTGTTAAACCTGCAAGTAGATGCATTTCAATTTTTGTAGGCCCAAACTGAATGATGTGCTTGAAGAAATGGATGCAACTGACACACAAACAGGCAGTGTATTGTAAGCCCCCCACTCCCAATGTCTAGACATATCTAGATGGTATCTTGGTGGGGGGGGGGGCACTGTACAACCAAGAAAACACAGTCCAAGAAAATAAAGGTGCTAATTCCCTGGTTCACAGTTGTTACAAACATACAAAATTTGCCAGCAGATAAAGGCCTAGAGGTCTATCAAGTCTGCTCGAATGTGCAGCTAGCACCCCTTATTCTGAGCTGCCCCTCCCTTCCACCCTTCCCCTCCACTGACTCTCCCCCTTGTCCTGTCCCATCCCCTTTTGAAGCAGTCCACTGTTCTACTGGATACCACTTCTGCAGGTAATGCATTCCACCCAGCTACCACCCTCTCTGTAAAAAAGTGTCTCCTCATCTCCCTCCTGAACCTTCCTCCCTCCAGTCTCATATCATGGCCCCTGGTGTCCCTCCCCTTCCTTACTTTGAATAGCCCCTCTGTACCTGTCTTGTTTATTCCTTTCATGTACTTAAAGGTTTCAGTCATGTCCCCCTGTCCCTCTTCTCATCCAGCGAGTACATGTTAAACTCCCTCAGCCTCCTCTCGTATGATAAGTCCCCCTGCCCCTTGATCATCTTTGTCACCTGTGCTGCACCCCTCTAGTAACTTAATGTCCCTCTTCAGATATGGGCGCCAGTACTGCATGCAGTACTCCAGGTGCGTTCTAACTAATGACCTATACAGTGGCAGAATCATCTCCTCCCTCCTTGAGGATATACCCCTAGCAATGCAACCCAGAATTTTGTTGGCCTTTGCAGCTGCCTTCCTACATTGTGCCGAGTTGTTCATTGAACCTGTAATGAGCACCCCAAGATCCTTCTCCTCCTCTGTCTGGGCTAGCTGCACTCCCCGAGCTGGTAACTCCTCCTTGGGTTCTTCATTCCAAAATGCAGGACCTTGTACTTCTTGCATTAAACCCCAGATGCCAGGTGTCTGACCAGGTTTCAAGCTTTGCCAGACCATCCTGCAACCCCTGCCATCCCCCTAGGTCATCCACCACCACTCCTACCTTGGTATCATCAGCAAACAGACTGATCTTGCTCTTGCTGTCCAATGATATGTCTGCAATGAATATCCCAAACAACACTGGTCCCAACACTGAGCCCTGTGGAACACCACTCATTGCTACCCATGGGTGTGAGCACTCCCCACCCACCACCACCCTCTGTTACCTTCCCTGAAGCCAGTTCCCTACCCATCTTACCAGCTTTGCACCCGCCCCTGTGCCTTCTAACTTATTTCCCAGCCTTCCATGCAGCACTGAGTCGAATGCCTTACTGAAGTCCAGATACAGGATATCCACTGCATGGCCCCTGTCCAGTTGCCTAGTTACCCAGCCAAAGAACTCCACCAGGTTGGTTTGGCAGGATCTGCCACGTATGAAGCCATGCTGTCTGCTGTCCTGTAGTCCTTTGGCCTCTAGGAGGGTGACAAGCCTCTCCTTCGGGATAGTCTCCATTAGCTTACCCACGATGGATGTGAGGCTCACCGGTCTGTAGTTCCCTGGTTCATCCTTGGGGCAACTCCTGTGGAGGGGTACCACATGAGCCATCCTCCAGTCCTGAGGTAAACACCCCGACTGTAGTAAGGCATTGAATAGGTCTGCCAAAGGTCCCGCAAGGGACCTCTGCCAGCTCCTTCAGTACCCTGGGGTGGATGCCATCTGGACCTGGCACCTTGTCCACTCTCAGTGCCTTCAAACCCTCCCAAATTCTGCCCTCCATGATTTCCCCATCTGTCACCCCCTCCCCCCCCCCGGTTCTGCTGTTCCTCCCCCTTTGGGTGTCACCCCCCTATACTCCTGAGTAAATACCAAGCAGAAGTGCTCATTTAGTGCTTCTGCCTTATCGCACCCTGCTTCCACCCAACCCCCCTCCTTCCTAATCCTTACCATGTTGTCCGTACAGCTCCTTTTCTCCTTGATGTACCTAAAGAAGTCCTTCTCCCCCTTCTTAATGCCTTGTGCCAGCCTGAGTTCCGTAGATGCCTTGGCTCCCCTTGCTACCCGTGTCACCTCTTTCAATTCCCGTCAAGTACTCCTCCCTGTTTTCTGTACCTCCTAAAGGCAGCTCTTTTCCTCCTTACCTTTTCCATGACCTCCTTGCTCAACCAACTCGGTTTCTTAGCCCTAGCCTTCTTGCTCTGGGCCTTGCAGCAGGTTTTGGTTGCCTCCACTATCCCCAGCTTTATGAGCTCCCACCTCTCATTAGTGTCCATACTAGATTGAGTTCTGGCCAGTTACCCTTTTACCACTTCCCCCATCCTCCCAAAGTTGGCCCTCCTGAAGTCCAGCACTCTTGTGCCAGATTCTACTCCTTCCTTGCCCATATCCAATGTGAGCCATACTGAGTGGTTGTCATTCCCTGATAGCGGTTCTTCCACCGTAAGTTCTCTCGCAAAGTCCCCATTTGCCAGCACAAGGTCAAGGATATTCCCTAACCTGGTTGGTTCACTGACCATTTGCAGCAGGAAGCTGTCCTGGAAGGCATCCAACAGTACCTACTCCCTTCTGTTCCTGGTTGTTGGGGTACTCCAGTCCACTCCTGACATGATGAAGTCCCCCACAATCACCACACTACCCTTCTCACGGGTCCTCCTGATCTGTCCCGCTAGTTCCCTGTCTAACTCCTCCATCTGAGATGACAGCCTATACACCACTCCCATTCTGAGAATCTTATTCTTACAATCCTGGATTCGCATCCAAAGTGACTCGGTACTACCCTCCTCCCCTTCCTCCCTTACACACTTCAGTCCTTACTTCACATATAGTGCCACCCCCCCCTTCCCAATCACCCTCTCCCTACGAAATAACCTGTACCCTGGTACAGACCGGTCCCAGTCATTGTACTGGGTGGCCCATGTTTCTGTGATGGCTGCAATGTCCACATCTCCCTCTGCCATAAGCACCTGTAACTCTGCAGTTTTCCTCCCAAGGTTCCTAGCATTAAGGGTAACCACCTTCCATTCCCCCCCACTTCCATCCTGCCCTCCTTTACTAGCATCACCAATAGTACTTGCCATTTGTCCTTTGTCTCTGTTATGAGGAGTAAGCTCATATGGTTTCCCAACCTGTGGTCTCTGCATGTCTCTTGCCCACTTGCCACCCCCTGCTCCTAGTTTAAATTCCCAACTTCCTCTATGTACTCCTCCACCCTCTGTTTCAACACTTTCTTTCCCTCCTCACTCAAGTGTAGTCTGTCCTTGGCATAGAGACTACTGTCCTCCCAGGTCCCTCCCCACCCCACAACAGCCTATACCCTTTAGCATAACACCAGGTTCTTAGCCATCCGTTAAATTCCTCTATTATCAGCCTTCTTCTTGTGCTTGCCTTGGGCACTGGAAGTATCTCTAAAAAAGTTACTGATATTCCTCCCCTCACATAATTGTCCAAGTTCCTCAAACCTCCTCTGGACTATATCTACTGTCATGTCAGCCAGGTCGTTTGTCCCAAGAAGTATAATTAAATGAGGCTTGTCCCTACCCCTTCTAACATATTTCAGAACAGATTGTCCCACCCTTTCCGCTGTCATTCCTGGCATGGCCTCCACCCAAATGTGACTATGCCTCTCCCCCTTGCTACCCTACCTGACTCCTCTTAGTGTTGAGTCCCCCAGCACTAAGATTCTTCTCCTCTTACTCCCTGCTTGCTTCCATTCATCTCCATCTCTCATTTCCAGCTCCTCTTCTTCCTCCTGCACATTATTTCCCCCTTTTGCCCCTGTTGCAATTCTCCCAGCAGAACTTCCCTCCGCACTGGTTTGGTCCAGGCATTTATCAATTACTCCTCCAATTGCATCATTTCCCTCCTTCTTCCTCTCTAGCAGAGCACAACTATTTTCTGAAGACTCTTCACAAATGCCCGGTCCCTCTCTCTTCATAGTAACCTGTTCTCTCCTTTCCACTCCATGACTTTTGCCACTTCTTCACCTCCCCGCACAAGTCCCTATCTCCTCCTTCCATTTGTCTTTTGTCTCCTGACCTGGTTTCCCCGGCAATCGTTCTTCCTGGCCGATGCCCCTTTGTCTCTGTTTCCCTTCTTCTGACCCTCTTCTCACCACTGTTGGCCTAAATCGCCCTCCCTCATCTCCCCTCCTCCCTCCCTCCAGTATTGGACTAAACCCACCCCCAGTCTGCCTTGCCTGTCTTAGTTCGTCCTGCAGACCCTTGATCTCCTTTCTAAGTTTCTCTATATGGTTGCACACTAAACATCCCCCCACACTCCAGGCAATTTTTAGAAAGATTGGTGCACCACAGTTGTTGCAGCCTACCACCCTACCCATTGCTGTCATTGCCCACCAACGACCCCCCACCCTTCCAGAAGAAGGATACCAAACACTCCCCCAAGTCTCCCCCTTCCCCGTCAGTGTAAAACATTATTTCTTAATTTCCCTCACCTTTGTTGTACACGCTTAGATAGAGCAACTGTTTTTTACATTCCTATCCACACCCAAAAAGAGACTTTAAGTAACTATTGCACAACCTTCTTCAAACTCCTACTCCTCTTCCCAATGCAAAGAAATAACAATGAAAGCTCTTAATTGCAGTTACTTCCTTCCACCGAGATAGCAGTCACCTCTTCACTGCTGCTGTTCCTTTCCTGGATGCCTGCTTCTGCTATGACAGGTGCATGCCCTTTGCCCATTTGAGGAAGTGATGTCAGAACCCTGGTATAAAAATCATGGACCTGGGGCGGGTGAGGGGCTGGGAGGGTGGGACCAGCCCAAGTCTTCTAGAAACAATCATGTAGCTGAGGCCCCTGGTCAGACCATTAGCACCCTTCCCCCACTATGCACTAAACTTTGCAGCTAGTGAAGCCAGCAAAAAGGAATCACAATTCTACTCAAAGCCCCCAAAATAGGTTTGCTACCAAAAGAAACAGGTCTCCAATTCAAACAGCTTCACCAACAACACATCAAAATAGGCTTGAAATTAGAAGATATAGGTCTCCAATCCAAAGAAACAGCCCCAATTAAATCACACCAAATATATTTTAAATCAGAAGAAACAGGCTTCCATAAACGCAGCCTGCTACACAGTGAAACATCAAACAAATGAGCCCACTTCTAGCACCAAAACAGGTTTCAAAATTCCAACAACCCCAAAACAATACCCTGCTAGCCCCTTAGAAGTAGTAAGAAAGAAAAGAAATAACCTTCTACCAAGTAAAATCCACAAAAAACAATGTAAAATCAGCAAGAAGAAGCTACTATACTGGAACAGATCTGATCCCTTCCCCTTCTGGTTACTTCTGAGAAGCCAAAAGCAACTGACACCACAAACCTGATTCAGCTCCACCTCCAGATAGTTGTTGCGAAATGGCTTTGCATTGCTGGGGAACGGGTACGTCTCTTCACTTCAGTGGGCTAGCTGCAGGGGGCAATGTTTGTAAACAGGGACACATGAACAGTTTAAATCAAATAAATTCAAAGTCCGCTCCAGAATCTAAAGTGCAAAACTGATTTAATATGAAATGACAAAGTTGATAAACCGCTCCAGGAAGCGTAGGGGTAACAAATACTTGGGGAGGGGGAATTCACAGATAGGAACCTGACAATCACTTCTGCAACCATCTCTTTTTCCAACAGACTGATTAATTGCTTTGCAGACTTTCCCTTGAGCTGAACAGGCTATATTCCTGACAGCAGCTCTAGATGGTGGGTCAACACAGGCCACACTTAGAGGTTTTTCAGACTTGAAAACTTTCAGTTCATATTCCTCCCCTTCTAACTCTTCCTTAACACAAGCACTGGCTTACTTTCTCTTCTCTTTAGCCCTATTTACACCGTGGCAGCGATTGAAAATATCCGCCGCTCCTCGCTCATTGGGCTGTCTGCGGATGCGGCAATTCGTGTTTACACAGCCCCACCCTTGCTGCACCACAAGTCGTGCCAAAGGGTGGCTGTTTTTTCAGTGGGGGCATGTTTCCTGAGTCTGGGAAACAAGGATTGCAGCGGATCGAGCGCATAATTGCATTTACAGCACTTGGAAATGCGCTCGATCCAAAATGGGTACCCACTCCTGCACCAGTCTAAAAACGGCATCGGAAGGCATCCTGAGCCACTCTGCTGAGTGTCCACATGATGACATTTGCAGTGCATCAACCACTAAGCACGGGTTCATACCGGGTCATTAATGTTGTACGTTTAATAGCATACGGCATTATGGTGAAACCCGACTCCATGCGCTCTCGGTGCTGGCCCCCAGAGTTAGAATCTTTAGTGGGGGCTGGGGGCAGAGCACCTCAGAGGGTGTGGGAGGCAGAGCCCCACAGAACAAAATAACCAAGAAATCACGCAACACGATTCTGCCGCATGGCATTCTGCCGTGTGACATATTGACCCTGTGCTGCATGAGTTGATGCGCTGCAAATGGGGTGGTGTAAACAGGGCTTTAGTCTCATCAGTACTTACACTGAAGTAGCAATTGTGACAGCATGAGATGTTTCTACTGTCCCAATCTCATTTCTTACTTGTCTTGTTGCACAGGGGTTACTTTAAAACACAGGTGGCTATGTTCTCACTGAAGGTCTAAAACTTTTAAAAGGTGTTATTTTTAGCACGAAAGACCACTGAAGGCCTTCCCAACACTGCACACCTTTGGAGCATCAGCTGTTGTGCACCCCATCATTAGGGCGCCAAACCTACAAATTGTCCCCCTCCCGAGGTCCACCCCCTGAAGTTAGAATCCTAAGTAAGGGGTGATGGCCTGATCCCAAGGGGATGCAGAAAGCACAGCCCCACCATGAAACCTGGATCGACAGCTTATGGTTTGGTGCCCTAATGACGGGGTGCACAACATCCAGCACATCCCAAGGGTGGAACCCCTTCCCGAGACCCTGTCACCGATGCCATATGCCTAATCTGGCCTCCGCAGGGAATTCTGCACATCCTGACCCTGGCCTTTCGAGAAACCAAAGGCACTTTCTGCTCATGCAGAGATTCCAATATCAGGACTGTTTTCAACCAGGGGCTGGTTGCTGTGCCACACGGAGCTCCCAGATGGCCTGCCACACTGCCAGGGTCCCAACCAGCAACTCCCCACACAGAACTCTTCCTGCCCCCACAGACTGCACCTCCTGAGAACCCAAACCCTGTATCAGCCACCGGCTGGGGGAAAAAGGTTAGTACTGCCACCACTACGCCTCCACTGATCCAGGCTGCCACCTCTGGACTGCACCCCAGGCCTCATCTGCCAGAGCAGGCCTGACTACAGGAACACTCACTGGCTCTCAGGGTGCACCCACCCATGGACACAAGTTCTAAGGAGCACAGCTACCCATCAGTGCTTACCCTCCCAAGGTGCTTGAGATCACTTGCAGAGCCTCCAAATTTCTCCCTCTCATGAGCTCCAGCTCCAAAACCGCACCGACAGGACCCAGACTTGTGCTCCACAGCTACTCTTCACTCATCAAGGCCTGCATCGCTGCACTTCCAATGTGGATTTTTGAGGGAGGAGGGCCAGGGTGGCAAGCAGCCTACCCCGGCCCCGCCGCGGCCCTCCAGCCAAACTAGCAGGCTGAATTGCGACTCGCTCTCCCTTTCTCAATCTCCCTTTCCACCTCCTCTGGTGCCAAAAAACCCACTGTTTATACCCTAGGGAGTAGGTCCCCCCTTCCAGCAGTAGGCAGGCCCACATCCCAGACCTACCAGCACCAGAGCTCCCACTGCTTAGCTACACAAGTTAACTAGTAAGCTCCCGACTTGGAGTCACGTGATGCTCTTGACCCGCTAGCAGCTCTCCTCTGGCTCTCCCTTTTCCTCCACCCTATTTTACTTAAAATTCAATTGGAATATAATAATAACACCCTACTTTTTGCTGCAGTCGAGTGTTTTGTATATCCAGATTGCTTCCACCGAGTTTCAGCTGGCAGTCCGAAACGATGTCGGAGGTGGAGATGCGACAGGCTGCTCCAAAGTACACCCCACCTCAGACAGCCAACAAGCAGTCTAAATGACTGAAGGCCCAAGGCTCAGACTCTGGTTGATCCACTACCTCCACTGCAGCGTCTACTCCTCTAATGGAAGAACAATTTCTCAAAGAGATGGAGCCCTTCAAAGACTCCCTTCGAGAGATTACCGATCAGCTGAAATCACTCAGGGGAGACCTTAGCGATTTGGGCAGGTGGGTCAGGGATGTGGAAGTCCACACCTTATCTTTAGAAAAATGGCAAGGGCATGTGGATTCTGACACCACTCAATTGCAGCAGAGACAATAAATTAGAGCACAAATCAGAAGATTTGGAAGGGAGAAGTCACTGCAACAACCTAATTATTTTTGGATTGCCGGAAGTAGAAGAGGGTGACATTCCAATTGAGTTTGCCCAGAAGTTTCTGGAAAGGGTTGCTGGCCCTTCCCCAAATGGTGCAGTGTACATTATGGAATGGGCACACCGATCCCTACGCCCTAAGCCTCCAGCTGGTTCCCCTCCTCACCCCTTCAAGCCTAAATTGCTAAACTTCCTTGACATGCAGCATGTTCTGCAAACTGGGACTTGACAGAGATATTATGGGAGGGCAGCAAGTAACGGCTTACCCAGGACCTCCCAGCGGGAATTCGGCAAAAGCGTGCCACATTTCTTCTCATAGTGGCCAAGTTAATTGCCACAGGGATACAATTCAAGATGTTATACCCCACAAGACTCCAGGTCCTGCTTCACAACAAATGGCATTCTTTTGATGCAGTGGAGAATGCCACTCAGGATCTCAAGGGTCTGCTTTCCAAATTGTTTAAGGACCGGTGAGTACTACAGGATTATTTGGTGCTATTTCATCACCCTTCTGCAAGCTGCTTGGATATTATGGGGTACTTCTAGTAATTGTTTTCTCTTGGACTTTGTTTTCTGTGTACCAAGGGGCCATAGAAGTTGTTGGACATCTTTCTAAGCCCTCTGTTACATGGGCATCTTTTGAAGATATGTTTGCTTTTATGAGGGTGTCCCTCCTCTTGTTCCAGTCTCTGGATGTTGGAACTGCCCCTTTGTTTTTGCAGTGGACTTTATGCCTGTGTTTGCCACCACCCTGTTTCTCTGCTATTGGCTGGACCTATATTACCTTTGGGATGGGATGGACTGTGTCTGTTTCCCTGGATAATCTCCCTGCTAGTCATCTTGTCCCCGATGCTAACCCCGAACACAGATGCAGCTGATATAGATGGGATTTTCACTCCCTGACCAAGGTCCACTACTTATTGTTTGTTTACTGGCTATCATCTTTGCGGACTCCCTTGATTGACATCACCTTCCAGATCCAGAGTTGATGGCACTGGAACCCTTAAGGCATGCCGGAATATAGCCCTCGACTTTGGACTCCACAGGTTTGACGTTTCTCGGATGGATGAGTGACTCCCAGTGGCTTTGGTGCGGGCAGGCTCTCCTCTCTGTTATTTATTTATTTTTTTATTCGAAGGGAGGGCTCCGCCCATACTCTGAGCCCAGACCTGTTTTACAACTGTTACCCTTATATGCCGCATATTGGACTACTTAGTCTAATGGTAGGTCATCTGAAAGATCTGGGAGCAGAATACATACATTTGTGGTTGATCTGGCAATGTATGTTCATTGTATATGTCAATTCATTTTTTATTTATTACTATATGTGTGTTTATATTATTTTCACCTGATTCTGCCTTATTTTGTCTTACCAAGGGTGCTGGACCTCTCTCTTTATTTAGCAGGTTACATAATGTTACACTGTATTGGGGGGTTATTGGGTGTGGTGCTATGGCTGGTGGGGCGTCAAGCACCAGTTTATTTGGGGGTTTGGTGGTAAACAGTGTTGGGGAGGTATTTGTGGGTGGTTGGGTTGAGATGTGCTTGTGATCTTGATATTACTGTTTTTGCTTGATGGAATTCACAGGGGAGGGAGCTGGTTGTTGGGTGGGGGAGTTCTGGTTCATGTTTTCGCCATGTATACATTTGTGGTCTTTCTGTTGGGGGATGGTGAGGGTTGGTGGGGGTCTTTTATGGGACATGTTTTCTGATACAATTTGGTTGTCTTGATTCCATGTTTGTGAATTACAGTTACGGGTTCATTGCTTGTATTTCTTTGTGGGGGGAGGGGTTCAGAGGATTGGAATGTGAAAATATGGGTTGTTTGAGTCTGTTTCAGTTAATATGGTCTTCTAACAATTACCTAGTGTCATGGTGGGGGGCACCACCGGAGGGAAGGGATTGGGGAGGTTGTGAGTTGGTTACAATTGGAGCAGCCAATCCCCTGCTTTTGGCTTGGTTTTTTTTTTTTTTTGCACCTAATTATAGTTCCTGGCCCTTGTTGTATGCTCTTTAATGGCTAATTATAAGTTTTGTACTTGGAATATTAGAGGCGCTCAGTCCCCTACTATGCAGACTAAGGTTCTCCTCCATTTACAAAGATTACAAGCTGCAGGAGACTCACCTGCTCCCATCCCAGACTCTCCTTTTTAGACAGTCCTGGATGGGACAAGTGTTTGGAGCCGGCTCAGACTTCCGGAAGAAAGGTATGGTTAATCTCATAGCTCGGAGAGTCCCCTTCCATTTCCATCAGGAACTAACAGACCTTCAGGGCCGATATATAATTCTTCACTCCTTACTTGGTCATTTAGAAGTAATACTACAAGCGGTGTATGGCCCTACCACCGAAGACCCTTCTTTTTTTACCTCTCTAATGTCCCTTCTGGCTCCTTGGACGTTGGACCTCCCTTCCTATTTTATTAGGGGGAATTAGAAATTGGTCCAGTCCAATGATCTTGACTGATCTGGCAAGCCCAAATTAGCGCTCTCCCACAGTCAACTGACATTTCGGGAGTTGATGGACTCCGTGGGTTTGGTAGACTCGTGGAGAACATTAAACTCTACCA
Source organism: Neoceratodus forsteri (assembly GCA_016271365.2). NCBI lineage: Eukaryota > Metazoa > Chordata > Ceratodontiformes > Ceratodontidae > Neoceratodus > Neoceratodus forsteri. Next base: position 1,065,769,663 of record CM028135.1, read on the forward strand.
CTCAAGATTTCTCCTTTTATTCCCCCCCCCCCCACATCATTCTTTTTCCCAAATAGACTATTTTTTGCTTGGGGAGGACTACCTCCCTGGGGTCTTTCTATGCCACTATTCTGCCAAGTTCATATCTGACCATCACCCTGCTCTTCTCCAGTTAAACCTCATCCCCTCATTAGATAGAGACAAAGTGTAGACCCTGAACAACCAATTACTTAAATCGGGTGACCTGTTGAATCAGCTCTAGTCTTTTATCTACTCATTTATGGAGATTAATGCCCCTTCTACCCTCCTATCCTTGACATTTCATGGGGAGCCCTGAAATGTGTCCTTAGAGGGGAACTGATCTGGCTAGCAACTACACGGAAGAAACAAACTTCGGCTACCCCATCCTCCTTGTTAACCCAAATACGAGACTTAGAAGGCCATCTTTCACAGACCTCCCCTCAATCTGATTGGGTACACCTGGAAAATCTCTGTTTTCAATACAATACTCTTTTGGGGGAAAAAAGCGGAACATCTCCTACTTCGTCCAAAGGTGAAATATTTTGATCAAGGGAAAAAGGCCAGAAAATTGCTTGCACTCCAGTTACGTTCCCAGGTTGCAGATAAGATAGTAACTTCTATCCAAGCCAACTCCAGATCTCTTCTCACTTCACCATGGGATATTGTTGACTCTTTTTTGAATGTTCTACCAACATCTGTATACTTCTCCCCCCTCTCCCTTCAGCCCAGCGCAATTAGATGCATTTTTACAAGATGTATCAGTCCCCCAATTAACTGACCCACAAGTCGCTACTTTACAAGCTCTGCTCACCATGCCGGAGATTTTACAAGCTATTGATTTCCTCGCTTCAGACAAAGCCCCTGGCCTTGGACGGCTTTACCTCCAAGTCTTGTAAAGACCAATTGGCTCCTATCCTCTTAGACACCTACAATCATATTTTTAAGGCTGGCCTTTCTGATTCCTCTCTTACTGCGGTGACAATTGTTGTTCTCCCTAAACCTGATACAGAGCCCCTGCTGGTCTCCAACTATAGACCTATATACCTTATTAATGTCGATATGAAGATTTGAGCCAAGGTATTGGCCTGTAGGTTGGGGCTTGTATGGGGGTCCCTTATTAGTAGGGAACAGATCAGCTTTGTCCAAGGTCAACTCTCGGCTGACAATTTTAGGAAGCTGTATTATCTTTTTTCGGCATCCAGGGACTCTTCTATTCCCGCAGCTCTGGTGTCTCTGGATGTCGAAAAAGCTTTTGACTGGGTTTCATGGGACTACTTGTTTACCCTCCTCCCTAAATATCATATTCCCCAAGTATTTATTCAATGGATCAAGGTATTATATTCCTCCCCATCAGCCCGGATCCTTTGTAACGGGGTGCTATCATCACTCTTTTCTCTCTACCAAGGCACCAGGCAGGGTTATTCACTTTCTCCTTATTTATTTAATTTTTTCCTGGAACCTCTTATTCGCAGACTTAATCTTTCCCCTCAGGTTTCGGGTATTTCAATAGGTTCCACAGCTTATAAACTGTCTGTATATGCAGATGACATTTTGTTGCATATCTCCTCCCCTACCCCTTCCCAGCCTGCTGTCTTACAGATTATTTCCCGATTTGGCGATCTTTCCAATAAAAAATTAAATCTCTCCAAAACTGAGGTCATGCCTCTCAATAATGCCACCTTTAATGCTGACATAGGTCACCGCAGCCTAATCTGGAAAGCGGATAAGCCGAAATGCCTAGGCATCTGTCTTAGTAGTTCCCCTTCCAAGATGCCCCAACTTAATTTAGATACACTGTTGACTCAGCTTAAGTTAGACTTGGATCGCTGGTCTCTGTTACCCCTCACACTCTGGGGTTGCTTAAATATTGTTCAAATGAACATTCTGCCTAGGCTATTGTACCCTCTCCAGATGTATAGCACTCCCCTTCCTCAATCGTGGCTCAATCAAGTTCATTGCCTTCTCTCTTCCTTTTTGTGGCGGGGTAAAGCAGCCCGCAGAGCTTTACTTAAGCTGATGTATGCTAAATTGGATGGGGCTACAGGCTCCTAACTTTTTTCTATATTATTTGGCCATACATTTCACTCGGCTTTCTCAATGGTTGAAACCAGTAGGAGGGGACCCATCTTGCCCCTATGTTCCACAGTGGGTGGACATTGAGTGTTCCCTTTGCTTGGACAATGGTTTGGATATCCAGTCACTCCCTAATCTTCCTCGGGGAAAAACTCCCTTTAGTGTTACAGGACTCCTCCCTGGACACTTCTCTTTGGGTTCACTCGCAACTTTGGTCTTTCCTTAAACTCTGCCCATATAAAGATACATCTCAACCCTGGCTTGGGAACTCTAATTTCTGTATAGCTGAACAGATCCTCTCTAAGAAGTTTTGGCCAGATCTGGGGGTACAAACGGTTGGTGATCTTACCTTTAATCAAAAACTGCTCCCCTTTTGGGATGCCCAGGTCCAATACCACTGACCTGCCTCCTTGTACTTCTAATATTTCCTTTCCAATTAACACACATGCTCCTTCAGCATTTTGGCAGTGACCCATGGTGTTGCCCATTTGGTAATTTGGTCCTCCCTCTTATTCAACAGGCCCCTACATCTCATTATATTTCATATTACTATAGGGCATTAAAACATTTTTTGGCTACCTCTGAAGGCCCAAGGTTTTATAGTTGGGACCAATCCCTCCCGCCAACCAGTACTGCCAGGAATTGGACTACTGTCTGGAAGCATTTTTATAAATTCATAAAATGGGATCAGTACTGTCTTGTGCAGTTTAACATTATTCATAATCTCTATTATACCCCTGTTAAGCTGCATAGAATGGGTAAACTCCCTGATGATCTATGCTCCAGATGTGGCAAAGAACCTGGCATACTACTTCATATCTTGTGGTCCTGTGAGAGGGTGGCCCCCTTCTGGGTCTCAATTCGAGCCCGTCTAGATCCCCTGTTAGGGCTATATGAGGCCTTTCTCCCTGAAATATGTATTTTGGGGAATTATACCACTGCCTTGGTTAGGAACCAAAGGCCACACATGGCCCTGATTCCCATATGCAGCAAGAAGGTCATTCTCTGGCATTGGCTTGATCGACGTACACCCCAGTATCTTGAGTGGCACAGGGAGATTCTATTCACCCCACAAGCTGAGGGCCTCATTGCCAGCATGGCTGGACGACTATCCAAATACAGTTGGGTCTGGGAACCCTTACAGGTTGTGTTAACTATCTGAGCATAGTTATTCCTTCATCATATTGGCTTTCCTTTTCTTGTTATCATTATAGGTGCAGTTTTCCTTTGGCATGTCATGTTTCTCTTTTGCCTTGTTGTGAGTTCTCCTGGGTCTCCTCCGTGGTGGGTGGGGGGAAGGGGATATCGTGTGGGAGTGGGAGGGTGGATATCTGTTTTTTTTTTTATAAAACTGTACACTGTCTGGTTTCATTCTTGTATCATCTGCCCTTGATAATGTGCTTGAGATTGGATATGTTCTGTAGTACAGAGTTTCTTCTATTGGTGTTTTCAACAAAGTTTATTCAATTTGAAAAAAAAAAAACTCATAAGCTCCCAGAGGGTGCTTACAGTATGAAATATTTATTTTTTATTTACAGACAATGAATCACTATGTAACTGTACATCAGGATGCACAACTGCAATGTTAGTATGTTTCTATGGTTTTTATATAGGCAACAAAAATTCTAAACCTGGTTCTCTGAACACCGCCTTATACTAAACTATAAGAAGACCAGATCTATGGTCTTTGCCCATCGCCAAAACCTGATCAGTAACATTACTCTAACGGTAACAAACTCCCTGGGTGCTGTGCTAAAGCAGGTCCACTGTTTCAAATACCCTCGGTGTCATTCTGGACACCTCCCTCACCTCCCACACACACATACAACAAGTCTCCTCTTCTGTAAACTCCAGGCTCGGGCTCCTACTTAGATACAGACACTGCTTTCCCCCGCATGCAATGCACCTAGCAGTATCTTCTTCCATACTACCCTTGGTGGACTATGCATAATAATTTATGGGTCTGCTGACCATACGGCCTTACGAGGCATCAGCCTAGCCCTCAATAAAGCCTGCCACCTGGTATCAAATTGTGACAGGCTAACCCATACCTGTGAGCTTTACAAGTCTACTGGCTGGCTTATTTTCAAAGACAGGCTCAAATATCACACCTGCGTCCTTGCAAATAAGATTCTACACAAGCAGGCACCAACTGGCCTCCACCTCTTATCCAAACAGTTACTCATAGGTGGGCACAAAGGCACTCTGCTACCAACCCCTTACAAATACCTCACTGTAGAACCTCCCTTGGCCAACATTCCTTCAGATATTGTGCCCCCACGTGGCTAAACAACCTAGCATCCACTATCCCTCTTGTATCCAGTCAGGGCCAATTTAAAGCAGATCTCAAATCCTTTCTCCTTAACTCTGCAAGCTGCGAATGCACATAATGAACAAATGTACTCACCCCGGGTTCCTCCTCCAGTGCAATCAAGATGGCACCAGCATAGGGATATCTTCTTTCCTCTCACATGCCAAGGCTCATCGAACTCATTGTAAATATTTCTCAACTCAGGGCCTATTAATATGGCCCTCCGAAACTTTTACTGTTATATGAACATAATATTAACCTAGACCTCTGCTGATAAAACGGTGCAATGTTTACTGTGCTGAATGTTTTGACCTGTAATATTTAAGTGATGCTTGTATATTTGCTTGTCTTACTTTTCCTACTGACGTGGATCCTTTGCAAAGGAGTCTATGACTCAAAGGTTGTAATTCTGATACTTTCAATAAACTAAACTAATAAACAGAAAATTTAAAAAAGAAAGAATAATGTATGGGGGTGACTGTGTGCTACAAGTTTTTTATACACAAATGGTGTTTTTCCACTTAAACCACAAAACTTGAAGGTGTTTAAAAAAAAATGCATAATCACATAGTCACCAATATTTTATTTTTTCACACAGTCACCAATATTTTATTTTTTTAAATGTCTTTCAGGGCCTGAGGTGGGCACTCCAGAACTGGGCACGGTACTCCAGGTGCAGTCTCACCATGGATCTGTAGAAGGGAAGTATCTCCTCCTTCCTTCTGCTGATGAATGCCCTATGTATTACTCCCCAGCATTCTGCCTGCCCTCCATATGCCTTGCTGTATTGGGCTGAGGGCTTAAGGTTGTCACTGTTAGGGACTCCTAGGTCCATTTTTTCAGTATTCTCAGCCACCCTCACTCTCCCCATCCAACAGTCAGTCCTGGGGGGTTTCCTACCAGTGGGGTCTATGCACTATTTATGGGTCACGTATGTGTGATTTGCATGTATCTGGCCCGCGTAGCTCCACACCCCTGGACAGGCGCATGGTGGTTGGCATGCATGAATTCTGGCCACTGCTGTGTGCCTGTCTGCGGTCCTGCTCCCAAGGTGCGCTGCTGCATGGGTGTGGATGGGAGGACATAGGCATCTGATCCTGGTCCCTTAGTGGATCTCCTGCTCAGGACAGAGCAGGGGATTCTGGGAAGGCACGGAACTGTAAATTTAAAAATGGCAGCCGAGTGCACAAGTGGCTGCCCCCCACCCTCCCTGTCTTCCCAGAGGGCTTGGGCAGCTCGGTAGGGGGGATTCCTCATCCCACTGCAGCTGGCAGGTGCAATCTGGGGAAGGGGCACACAATGGATATTGCAGAGCCCCTGCTGCTGTATCCTTCTTCCACCTCACCCAGCACTCCACGCCTTCATGACAGAGTGCAGGCATGCTCCCAGACAGGTTCCCAGATCGTCTGCGCACATGGCTGCACGAACAGCCAGCGAGTGAGTGCAGAAGGGGCACCTCCACCTTCCATGAATGCTGATGGTGTTCCGTTGGACCCTTGGTGCACAGCATTCTGACTTAGGGTTTCCTACATGCCGTGGATCCACAGTGTGTAGGCAAAATGCACATTAATCCTCAGAACTCAGTATGCATAACCTTATATTTCTTGGCATTGAATTTAAGTTGCCAGACCTCTTCCACCCATTCTAGATCCTTTTTCGTGCCCCTATTTCCCTTCCCTGTGTCCACGCCCCCTCCCACAGACCTTGATGTCATCACCAAAGAGACAAAACCTTGCTCTGAATACCCTCCACTATGCCATGAGCGATTCCTGTGACACCCCTCTGGTAAGGCCCCAGACCCCTGAGAATTCCCCATTAACTACCACCTGCTGAGTCCTGCCCCCCCCCCACAACCACCACCACCACCACCCACCCTTTGGACCTGTATAAGCCTAGATAAACCAGATAGGGATTTACTATAGTCCTATACCTAGCTTCAGTACTCTTAATTCAAGGTACCCCGGTTAGTCCAGTACTTTTACTCTGAGGTATCCCAGTTAGGGATTCAGTACAGTCCTAAAAACCCCACTGCAATACCCCAAGTTCGAAGTACCCTAGATATGGATTTACTACAGACCTGTAACCACGCTGCAGTACATAAACTTCAAAATCCCACAGATAGGAGTTTAACCCCCCCCCCAAAGCATTATGTAGTACCCTAGTTTGGGATTTGTTATGGGACTTCTGTGTACCTATCGTAATACCTTTTCCATCATCAGGATTTTGTTGCTGCTTCTCTTACCATCTGAACTGCGAGCGTGTGCCCGGAGAGAATACTTACACTGTCACAATGTTCTTTTTACTTTTTTTTTTATCATGGTATTTATTCTCCTTGGTGGGCTGCAGCTACCATCTGCCAAACTACCAGACTCCGGGCTTGTTTGGGATCTTGAACGCTGTGCGTGTCCCAGCGGTACCCTGGAGCCAGCCCGGAGGCTTCATCCTGTCGCGGGCCCCATTCTTTTTCCTCTGTTTTCTCCCCATTTTACCAGGGGCCCGAGACAGAGAGGCACGTGTGTGGAGGCGTGCATGCGCCCACTTGCACCAGTGTAGGACCCTTCCTCCCACCCTATTGGCCTAGCACCCCTGGCTCCCTCAGCTTGTGCTGCCCCCTGGCCTCCACCGCAAGGCAGACAAGAGCCCAAGGAAGCTGAGATCCCTCCCCAGAGAGGAGAGCTTCCTGTCAGCAGTTCAATCCTGCACCACACCCTCTCCCCCCGTACCAACCTCTGATGGCACATGTTCGTTCCCGAACATGGGTCGCTGGCGTGGCGAGATGTAAGGCGTCCAGCGACTCAGCCCTTTATGCCACCGGGCCGGTGTCCTCTTTTTACTATCTGGGTACAGTTTTGGCAGCAGGCAAAACACTTGGACTACAAACCATAATTTGGGATCCAATACTCTAGAGGCTGTATGGCTTGAAGCCTGACGCCAGCACCAAAAAATGTTACTTTCATACCTTAAGAGCTATTTCTGACAGCACCTCGGAAACTTATTATAAAGCACACCAGTTGGCTAGAGCAGGACAGATCTAGAATTGTTTTATGGTAATAGTGAGTTTGTCAATTGGGTAGCATCCCCCCCCCCAAAATGTAAAATGCTGAAAAGGACAACTAAATAGGGTTTTCCCAGGAAAGCAAGACTGCAAAATCCACAAACATAGGGCTGTAGTCTAAGCCCTTACCTGCTATATGATGGGTTTAATTCTGAGCATAGGTACTTTTAACACCATTTTGTTGCATTTAAAAACAATTTTTAAAATGACCACGCCAGTAGCAGCCTAAGATGGCAGCGGCATGCTTGCATAATGATGTCAACGGAGTAGAGCGCTCCAAAGTGGTAATGGTATGTGTATAGGGATCAGTTAAAGACTGTTCTTTTAACACCCTTGGACTGCATATATAGGTAAAATCCTTTACTGTGCATGTGTGATACCCTCTTCACATGTGCACAGTAAAGGATTTTACCCACATATGCAGTCCAAGGGTGTTAAAAGAACGACTGTATATTTAACTGACCCCTATACACATACCATTATCACTCCAGAGCACTCTCACTCCGTTGACATCATCACACAAGCATGTCGTGGCCATCTTAGGCTGCTACTGGAGCGGACATTTTAAAAACAGATGCCAGTTTGTGTACATTTTTTAAATGTGATGAACAAGTGTTACAAGTACTTCATGCACAATGTGAAATGCGTCATATAGCAGGTAAGGGCTTAGACTACAGCCATATGTTTGTGGATTTTGCAGTCTTGTTTTCTCGGGAAAACCCTACGTAGCTGTCCTTTAACTACTCAGATTAAGTTCAAACATTTATGTTTTGCTGGCCTAAGGGGGGTAGTGGGTACTACTTTACTACACAGGTAGATCTGCTAGCAGGCTAGAGTAATTTATAAGTTTTATACTAAGATTTTTAATATCAAAAAGTGTATGTAATGCTTCTGCCCTACCTCTGAAGTGGAATGCACCCTTGTTACCCGTTGATGAATGGGATGACCCCTGGATGCAGAAAAAGAGGTCCCATGGATCTAAGTGCTTATTTCTGATATCACGTTATGTATTTATTTTAGTGCTGTATGAACTTCTGAAACTTCAACCTGCTGAACAAGAGAAAGCATAACGTGGGGACTGGGGCTGAGTGTTACCTGGATAGTGTGTTCATTTGGAAAAAGAAAGGAATTTTTAGTTTTTTCGTTTAATATTATGCCACACTTGCAATTTTGCGGGCACCTCCCTACCCGCTGATCTATTAGTCTCAAGTTATCAGTGTAGTTGCTTGCATAACACTCTTTGGCTCTGTTCCTACAAGCTCCACTGCCTAATCTCACAGATGGGTGGCTGTAGGTTATGCACTCACATAACATTCAGCAGGTAAGCAATAGGAAAGGACAGGGTATGAGTTATGTTGAGGTAACCACACACCTAGTGAGACACGATGCTGCAGCTGGAAGGCCTTACAGCCCCAGGAAAATCTCAGCCTTACTCACACCCTGGAGTGTCTGATTGTGCATATAAAATAGGTTTTATGGTAAAAGATGTTTTCATACTACAGAATAACAGTTGATTCGCTATTTTACTTAAGCAATAATGACTGAGAAGCCAGTCATTTCTGAGGGATTAACGACCGGTTGGGGGGACAGAGGGCCACCTCCCTCCAGCTGGTCATTAATCCAAGGAAATGACTGGCTTTGAGGCTGATACTGCGATTTTAAGTCTAATCACAATAACAACTTTCATTTTTTTTTTTTAGTTTTATATAGGATTTTGCTGTGTGGTGTGTGCCATGTAGTGTCAATTTGCTGCTTAATCGATCATTTCTAAGACGTTAATGATTGTTCCAGTAGCCAATCAGGAGCCTCGTAAGGCTCATGAATAATTAACTAGACGTATAATTAAGTGTAATGTTAAATTTTAAAGGAGAAAAAAGTCCCAAAACTTGCAAATGTGAATGTGGAAGATGCATACGTGAGCCCACTTATGTGTGTTAATTGATTACGCAAGCAGGCAGGCTGGCACAGGTTCCTTTTTTCCTATAAATTAGGCTGCAGTTAATGTACAGGTAGGCAGGTAGGTAAATTTTATTTATATGGCGCCCAATCCTAGGGGCTCTGGGTGTCTTACATAGACAGAACAAGCAGGGTAAAACATATATAGAGGTTGCACAATAATTCTATACAACAAATCTAAAATTCAACAATAAGTATACATTTTAAATAAATAGAAATAATAAATAGACTATTAAAATCTGCTGCATTTAGGCTGGGAATGCCTCCTTAAAAAGACAGATATTAAGACCCCCTTTGAATACCTCCATCAAGGGTGCCCCCCCTTACCAACCTGGGCAGCGAGTTCCAGAGGTGAAGGCCAGCCACCCTGAACGAGCAATCACCTGAGGTTTTCAGCCTGTCCCTTGGAACTGCTAACAGGCCTTCAGTGGAGGAGTGGAGGGATCGAACCAGGATGGCAGGTGTAAGGAGGTCAGTCAGGTAGCTAGGGCCTGAGCTATATAGGGCCTTATAGGTGAACAAGCCCACCTTGAAGAGTATCCTCCACAGGACAGGCAGCCAGTGCAGGTTACATACGACTAGGGTCACATGACAGGACCTAAGTAGGCCCATCAGCATTCTGGCCACTGCGTTCTGCACTAGCTGCAACCAGTGGAGGTTCCCTTCACTGACTCCAAAGTAAAGAGCATTACAGTAGTCCAGCCTGGATGTAACAAAGGTGTGTACTAGTGAGGGCGGGTCCTCAAGCAACACTAGGAGTTTAATCCAGGTGACATTCCTTAAGTGGTAAAAACCACTTTGGGTGACAGATGACACCTGAGGAGGTAATTTTGCACCCCTCTATCTGGAAAACAGCTCATGTCATTCTCCTATTTAAACCCGGTGACTCCAGTGACCTAAACAACTACCGGCCAATATCCCTCCTACCCACCCTGTCGAAACTACTTGAGAATGTTGTCAATGCTCAACTCAGGCACCACCTGGAATCCCTCAATCTGTTAAACAAAGCGCAGTCAGGTTTTAGACCTCGCCACAGTACCATATCCATGCTTGCTAAAGCCACAAATGACTGGCAGATAGCATTGGATGCTAAGAACTACGTTTGTGCCTTGTTCCTTGACTTGAGCAATGCCTTTGATACTATGGACCATGACCTGCTCCTGACTGAGCTGGAATACATTGGGGTTGGTGAATCAGACCTAAAATGGTTTAATAACTACTTGACAGATCACAAACAACTGGTCAAGGCTAATGGGGTCTTCTCCTTGCCAAAATACTTACTGAGAGGTGTACCCCAAGGGTCTATCTTAGGCCCACTAGTATTTGACATATATATCAGCAACATTAATAAGGGTCTAGAATCTGCAAACATTCACTTATTTGCAGATGATACGGTTTTGTACATTGACAGACCCACACCAGAATTAGCCTACAGGGACCTGCAACATAACTTTGACCAACTACAAGCGAACCTGCTGCGTTTGAAGTTACTGCTGAATGCAAAAAAACAAAGCTATGCTGCTTCCCCCATCTGCCAGTACCTCTAAGGCCTACGCTTCTGGTACTTCCCCTCAAGTAAACACACTCCTGGGTGAACCTCTGGAGTGCGTAACTAAATTTAAATATCTCGGCTTCTGGATAGATATCAACCTGTCCTTCATTGATCATATCGAGGAGCTATCCAAAACATTAAAGCAGAGACTCGGTCTCTTCTTTCGAATCAGGAACCTTCTTACACAGGAAGCAAAAACCAGGTTAGTCCTGACTACCTTCATGCCCCTACTGGATTACGTTGACCTCATCTATGGCCAAGGACCAACCACTGTCTTGTCCAAACTGGACACTCTTTATCACCGTGCTATTAGATTTATCACCGGACTACCGAACGTTACCCACCATTGCACTCTATGCCAAGGTAGGCTGGAACTTGTTAAGTGCCAGAAGACAAAGAAATGCTGTCTGTTGGACTTACAGATCGATCATTAACGTGCTCCCCCAGCATATATCGGGTTGCTTGCCTGTCTGCAGGGCTGGCAACTACCCACTGAGAAGCCTTTCATACATCTCTCTTTCAGTCCCTAAGATCAGGGCACATTTTGGTAAAGCTGCTATAAGCCACACTCTCCCAGTTCTAAGGAATTCCATACAGAAAGCTCTGAGGCTTATGAGCCTCTCGAAGCTGTCCATTTTCAAAACACTGTACTTGCGCACCTTCAAGGAGTTCTGCGATTGCTTCCATTGATGATGCTCTAATCTCCACCTTACTCCCATCTTCTGCATTCCCCCACTTCTCTATGGCACTGTATACCTCCACCCTTCTCTACCTCCCCTTTCAGTCTTGCATGATCTCTCCCCCTCATACCTGCATGACCTCTAGCGTTTCACTCACCTAGAGGTGAGGCTATTCCTGGGTAGGGTAAGTCCTATCTCTGTCATGAAACACTGAAAACTATTTGTACTAGGACAAACTGCTGATTGGTTTCTGAGAGCTGTTGTATCATTAGCACAGAATATGGTAGCCTACTGTATCATAGTTGCAGTGTTGCCCTATATACACTTCTGTACACATATTGGCAATTTATTGTTTTTTCTGTACATATATTATCACTGCCTTTATGACCTCCCAAGTCCACCTTGCAAATGAGTTCTCCTCAATGGTGTTTCACCTGGTAAAATAAAGAAATTGATTGATTAATTGATTGATTGATAGAACCCAGGACAAACCCTGTTACCACTCTGAAGGCATTCACATCACACCCACGACCAGGCTCAATCATCAGCACCTCCATCTTGTCTGAAGTCTCAACCAGTTAGAGAACATCCAGTCCTGGATGTAGGCAGGGCAACTGTTTAGCACGTCAACTGCATCATTTGTCTCTGGGGAAAAAGACATATGCAGGTGGGTATCTTCTACATAGCAATGAATACCCAGGCTGTTATGTCTAATGAGCTTTCCCAGGGGCAGCATGTACACTGCAAACAACATCGGTGACAGGATTGAACCCTGAGGAACTCCAATGTGGTGGGAGCTTCAGAGAGGAGGAGAAATTCCCCATCACTGCACGTTGCTTCCTACCCAAGAGACAGGATTAAAACCAGTTGATGACCATACCGGTGAGTCCACAATACTCTCTAAGACGATCCCAAAGCACAGTGTGGTCCACGGTGTCAAATGCTGAGGAGAGATCGAGGAGAATGAGAATTAACTGGTCTCCCCATCTGTAGCCTTGAGGAGGTCATTTTGCACCCTTGTCAATGCCATCTGTGTGCTATGCCTTCCCCTAAACCTGGATTGGAATGGCTCATAGATGTCAAAGGTTGCAAGGTGTACCTCGAGCTACAGGTGTCAGTCTGTGTCCACCAATCAGTAGTCAGCATTTTTGTACTGATTTTATAATGATTATTAGCCACTTGAAAGCAATACTTACAACTGCTGCTTTAGAAAAAATAATTGTACAACTTATGGCAGGGTGAGAGGTAAGCAATAAGACATGATGGGGCATTGATTGTTCTGGCTAGAACCAAGTCTCGGCCAATAAGGATACAGGGATTTTCTTACCCATTTCATGGATATAGTTATTTTTTAATCAAGCTGTTTGCAAATCCTGCCACCTTCTCTTACTATCCACCTGTTGTGCTGGTGACCTCCCAGCCCCATCTGCTGCTTCCTCCACTATCGGAGCCAATGGGGATTCACACAGTGTGCGATCAGAGGGCACTAGCAGCCATCACACAGGCAGCCCTGGAGACACGGGGTTTCTGGGTTTTTCTCCCATTCCCCGAACCCCTCCCACCTCTCCAATGCCGGACAGCATCCTGTCAGGTCTCCTTTCTGCAGAAAAGGAAAGCTTCCCATCCCAACACATGGATCACTGCAGCGATAGAATTGGAGTGCCATCCCTCCCTGGGTGAGAGCACTGCCACACAGTAATACCACCCAATCTAGCTCCCATGTTCGCTCATGAACTCACGTCGCCAGTGCGGGAGCATGACAAACCACCCATTGGACCATTAGGTGACCTCAACCCATTTTAAATGTGATACCTTTTCAGAATAGCTACTATTTTCTCTGCCAGTCTCAGACTGGAGGATGGCTAGAGCTGCACTGTCTGGCTAACAACATTTATGATGGGCTTGATCACTGACGTTGGTGAAGTAATGGATCCAAGCTTCATTTCTCACCCTAGAATTAAGCTGTGAGCCACCTAGCACTGCATTTTCCTCTGGGCTTGTACACCATCAGTTTATTTCAAACAGAAATGTAATCCTTCAATTCTATTGACTAGCTAATGTAACTTTTGGCTGTCCCTCTACGTAAATGTGAAATATAGACACAGACATTAAGCAAACACTGATTTCTGTTATGGCTAGTATCAACATTTATTGATCTGAACGGTGCACATTGACAAAGGTAACGCTGTGATCCATGTTCATCTCAAGGCCCAATAAATGGCAGAACCCCCCCCCCCCCACAGAAGTCAATATATTTCTGTATTATGTAAATTTTAAGAGCTGTTTTAACTAAATTAACCTAGTCCTACTAAATAACATCTAGTTTACAGTCTGAGTGGCAGAGACTTTTTTTTTTTATCATGCAGAAGAGTGTATCTCACAGAACACTGTGTCCCCCCATTGTGACATTCAGACTGCACTAGGAAGAAAACACTGCAATGCTGTCAGATAACTGTGCAGCTTTAGATTTCTGGCGTCACTCAGGAGTGAGCTCTGAGTATTTATTTCCTACTCGTGATAGATTTCAGCCAGCAAGGAGGAAAAAGCTTCCTCCATTTACCTATAATACAGCACTTCAAATTGCTCGGGTTCCAGAAGAAAAATCAGCATTTATATAGCACTTTTCATACACACTGTATCCCAAAGCACTTTACAAGCAATGCTAGACTGGTAGTGAAGTAACTGAGCAAGTAGTGGCAGCCACTTTGCACATCAGCTGCCACACACAGCCTTGGACAATTGCATAAACCGGTTTTATGGGAAGGGGAATACCCTTGAAAACAGCAAATTGTTGGAACTTTGGAAGGGTATTCCTTGGATCACAGACAATGATTTCCTTGTAACTTAAGGAAGAAAACTGTCATGATGAGTTTTCTCCTCTTTTGATTTACCCTTGGATGGGCGTTTTTTTTTTTTTTTGGTAAACATACAAATATTGAATAACAAGTTGTAGAAACTGTATGATAACTTGGATGAAATTTTATATGTGATACTTATATCCCTGATATTCATTTTTACGTTCACTTGCGCGCATGCGCAAGGAACGTCTTGGGAGAATGGGACACTTTGGAGGTGTGCCTGCCCTGTGCAATCCCCTGCTCCGTTGAGCAGGCGTGGCGGTCCTGCACCAATTGCTGCAGTGCTGTGTATGACAGCGGTGATCTTCTCTTCAAAGAAAACCATCGCTGTGTGCTTGCAGCGCATCACGTCCCCCCCCAAATCTTTGCTGCCATGCTGGGAGCCCACTCCAGCATAGCAAATGTCCTGCATCGTCTGCTGACGGGGGTGCCCAATCCCCCGTCAGCTCCACCTCTCTAAACAGCTTTCCCTGCTGCCACGCTGAGAGCCCACCCAGCGTGGCAAACATCCTCCGTCGTCTGCCGGCTGGGGTGCCCTAACTTCGTCAGCTCCATGGCCCCCCCAGCCATCTTCTGCCATGCTGGGAGCCCATCCCAGCGTGGCAAATGTCCCACGTCAATTATACAAAAAAAAACAAACCTGTAAATTAAAACGGTCCCACGCAGTCTCCGCCCCCCTCCACAACCCGCACCACCCACTGCGCACCCTGCCTCCCACACCCCTCTCACCCCATACTTACCTCCGGAGCTCGGCGCGACAATCTTCCGTGGACCGGGAATACGTATGCTCTCTTCAAAGCCAACCGCAAACTGAGGAAATGCTGGTAAGCTGTATAATGGGCTAGATGGGTTTTTTTCAGCTTTGTTGCATATCTTAGGCATTTTTTGGAATTTTTGTACCAAATTTTTAACATGGGATTTTTGGGACCCCTTCTCATAAATTCTGTCACTGTCATGGCGTTATTCGGGCGCGAAGGGTGATTTTGAAGTCACTGCGAAAAATCACCTTTCAGGCCCAATTAATGAAATGACAGTGCCAGTGTTCATAAGGTGGGCTCTCAAAAAGCCTATTTTGAAAATTTGGTGGAAAAATTCCTAAAAATAACCGTTTTACGAGCGTGCATTGCGCAGTTTCTACGCAGGCTCGTAAGTTCACGAATTTTCAATATTTTCACTCCAGATTTTCAACATTGCCATTTTACCACACCTTCTTATGAGTAGTACAGCTGTCATTTCTCACATCTCACCCAAAACATGTTTCTGCTCATGTAGCGCACAATGGCGCAGTCGATGTGTGAAATCAATGTATGGGACACATTAAGAAAATCACAGTGACACTGTTCATGAGCAGAGGTCTTAAAATGGCTGTGTTGGAAATTTGGTGAAAAAATTCCAAAAATGACTGTTTTACGAGCGTGTGTTGCACAGTTCCTACCCACGCTCGTAAGTTTGCGAATTTTCAATATTTTCACTCCAGATTTTCAGCACTGCCATTTTACCATACCTCCTCATGAGCAGTACAGCTGTCATTTTTCACATCCTACCCAAAACATGTTTCTGCCCATGTAGCACACAATGGCGCAGTCCGTGTGCAAACTCAATGCATGGGACACATTAAGAAAATCACAGTGACACTGTTCATGAGCAGAGGTCTTAAAATGGCTGTGTTGAAAATTTGGTGAAAAAATTCCTAAAAATGACTGTTTCATGAGCGTGCGTTGCGCGAAATTTCAATATTTGCACTCCAATGACTTCCAAATACCTAAACAGCACATAGAAGCAAGCAACATTCGGCACTGACAAATGCTTGTACTTCTTTGTCACTGATTTTTTTAAACCTTGTCCAAGTGCGAAATACCGCTGCAAATACCTGCAAGCGAACGTTCGGCATTGACAAATGCTTGTTCTTTATACAAACTTGTTTATTTTGGAATGTACTGGCAAATTGCTTATTCAATAAAAACATCCCCCTGCTCTTGCGAAAACTGCTGTGGGTTCTTTAACTTCCACCTGATCAGCACCAGAGATGGGAAGAAGGGATCTCGTTTTAATGTTTCATCCAAAGGACAGCACACCCCAGCAGTACAGCACCCCCCCCCAGTACTGCATTCTGGTGCCAGAGTTTGTGGTATGAGCCCAATCCTAGTGTGGGACTAGAACCCACAACCTTCTGGTCCAGAGTTGGATGTGCTACCAACTGAGCCATGCTGATGCTGTGTGCTGCCATGCTACAATGTTCCCATTAGATATGTCCTTGTACTGGATATCAGTGCAAATGTCTGCAGTAGAACACACAAGTAGTGAACACAGTTTGACCCCCTGAAGATATACAGGGGGAGGAGAGGTCGTTTAGATTTCGGTTTGCTAATATCAGCTAAAGGATCTGTGCTTCTGAAAGGATTTGGATTCTAGAAGAAGTGAGATATGCAATGAGAGCATGCCTTAAAGGGAAACAGCACTATGAATCCTACACCTAAGTGTGTCACTGTTCCCAATTGGCACTTTGTGCGCAAAACCATTTTTTTACTTACTGTTTACTGAGGTATAGTAGATTCTATCAGGCTGATCCTGCAGTCTTCTAAGCTGACATTTGCTGTAACCAGAAATCCCAGATCTCCTGCAGCTGATATTAAAGCAGGGCTGCAGCAGTGAAAGATTCAATAGCCTTCCGTGCATGTTACAGTTTTTATAAGCTTGAATCTTTTGTTTGCTGGCCTCCGCTATCCTCCCAGGGCTAAGTGCAGTACTTAGCCCAGGGAGGCCAGTGGGACCAGCAAATAAAAGATCAGAGCTTGCAAAAGCTCGAACAGCACTGCAAGCTATTGACTCTCCCGCTGCTTCAACACCACTCTGACATCAGCTGCAGGGGGATTCTGGGATTTCAGGTTAAAACAAATACCAGCTTGGGAGACAGCAGAATCAACCTAATACAATCTACTATACAGCAGTAAACAAACAAAAAATTGAACACACAGTGCAAATTGGGACCAGCCATACACTTAGGTGTGGGGCTCTTAGTGTTGACTGTTTCCCTTTAAAAGATGATAGGGTGTTTCCTCATGCAGTAATAAGAATAACTTTGTAGCTTCTTTGATGTCATTCGTAGGCTCTATAGCTGGTTGTAAAGGTTTCTTTCATCATAATTTAGCTTCGCCTTCCAATTCTCTCAGTCTTATGACCGATACAATAGCAACATAATCATTTTAGGTCATAAGGGGCACAAGGTCCATCATATCCACCTCCTCCACTTCATAACCATGGATAAAAAAAATATTCTACGTGCAGGCATGTACTAATTCATAGTGATTCATGACCTTCTCCACTATTTTAAATAGTTGCACAATAGCCTTGTTTAGGTGCTGCGCCTACTATATTTTACATGAGGGGCCCTGGGGGAACATTACAGCAGCAGAGATGTTGTCCATCAGTGTTTTGTTACTACACATAATTTAAATACCAGGAATATATGACAACAGTAGACTTTAAAGCAGCAGTATTTGTCAGCAAAATAATTTCATTATATAGTTTTTTGGCAAAAATGTATTTTTGACATTCTTCAATTTATGCTCTGTGTTTTTTTAGTTTTCTCAGAGACAGTATTGTTATAACAGCTTTCACAGCCAATTTTGTAATTAATGACTCATGCCATTAAAGATGGCTGTCATTTGCAATAAAATCTGTTGTTGAAGTTACCAGTTGAATGTGCATGCTAGCTTCACAATGTGAACATATTAGGCTGCTGCTACCAGATATTTCTGATGGTAAATAGCACCACACTGTACCAATATATTTAATTTTTTCATGGCGGGCATGGCATGGGAGTGGGAACATTTAAAAACTCCAAAATCCTGTATCTTAGTTTAGGAATGAGAGAAAACAAGAAAAATGGATATCTTGATATTTTTGCTAGATGAACATCATCACTGGAAAAAATGATATGGTGATGAACAAATACTGCAGTTTAAAACAAGGGAGTCAGTGCAAGGATCTGCTTCACTTCTAAGTAGAACTGAAATACATGCTAATGGTATAGTTGTACCCAATCTTGTTTTGTTTCAAATCTTTGCTCTACTCTTCTTGCACACTTCCTGAACACTAGAAACACCCCTAAAACAGTGTAGCCACTCGTGATGCAATAGCCTCCTCTCCTCCCACTGCATCTTAAGTGGCTAGACTCCGTTGGGGGTGTCCCCAAGTCCAGCAAAGATACAGTGGAAGTTGAAAAAATGTAAACAAACACGTTTTTGTGTGGTAACATCAGTATGTCGGGTAGTTTGCTTTTCACTTTTTAAAAGAAAAAAAAAATGAACCAGAATCAAGGTACCAGCCACTTCAGCAATCTCTACAGAATGTGACCAATCATTAAATGTTGTTTTTTTTTTAAAACTAAAGACTGTTTAAAGCTTAAGGGGGTTGATGGTGTCCCTTCATGAAAAACATTGTAAGCAGGTCAAGAGAAGTAAGGGCCCCACTGAATAGGGCTTGTGTGAGACCTGGAGCAGTGCATAATACAGAATTGCACCAGAGGGTTTCTTGTGGAACAGCAATTCTGCTTCAGAAATGCTTTTTGGAATTTCTTTTTTAATGCCTCGGAATTCTGAAAAGTATTTCTATGTAAATCGTGGAATAATATTCTGCAGATGATGTAGTCTGTGGAATATTCTCCGTGGTTTGCAGAAAATTAATCTGAGGTTTACATAAACTGCTGAATATAATTCCAAGGTCAACATTCTGCTTTTGGAGTTTTGAAATGTCACTTCTGACTGAATTCTATGGGATTAGGTGGAATTTCTGTGGAATCCCAGTGGAAGCAGAATTTGAAAACCCTACTCAGCTGTAGTGGGACTTCATTTGGAATACTGATGCTAGTTCTGGAATCCATATCATAGGAAGGACATAGATAGGTTAACAAGAGTTTTTGTTTTATTTTTATTATGTTTGCTTGCACACATGTGCAAGAAACATAGTGCCATCATCTGAGTTTTTCAGAGGTGTGTCAGCATCTTCCAATTCAGTCAGTGTGTTTGCAGGCGTGGTCACAGTTCTCCAATCACTGCTGGAGCTGTTTATGACAGCAGTTGAAAATGCAGTGGCATACAGTTGAAAGAGGGAGCTACGCTTCAGTGAGCAGCTCCCCCCACACACACACACACACAGATCAACTGTGTTAGTTACCTGATAGATTGCTGTAGTCTTGTCTAGCTTAGAGAGACAAGCCACACATCATTACTTTAATAAACTGCTCCCTGCCACAGCAGGACCACCAAAATGTGTGGGTGCCTAACAGTCCTTACACACGCCAGCTCTCCAAAGCACACCTTCATGGACTCCATGGGTTCTAATCCTCCAGAAAAAAAAATACCTCGGCATTTGATGTGAAAACTCAGACTTCATTGTATGTGTAATTCCAAGCGTTTTCTCTTACTAGACTCTGTCAATGTGAACTCCACGCTGCTAAAACCTATGCAAACGAACTTGAATGTACTGTACTACCTGCAGCTGATCAAAGAACAGCCAGAATGCACAAAGGAGAACATACGGCTATGCATTTCAGCAGCAGCCAGTGGGGGAGGTTTTCATGACTGAAGCACTTTATTGCACCTTTTAGTGCTGTCATATACACACCCCTGTGTGGTAATTCACTAAACTGCACACTTAGTCTGGTAATGCAGCTTCAAAATATTTTTTTTTCTCTGAATTGCCATGAGCTGGCATTTTTATGTAACTGCAGAAACAAGATGCTGTATGTCAGCCATGTGTCTGCATTCCCACACTCATCCCCCTCACACCTCTCAAACAAAGCCACTGGTGCTTACTGAATTGAGAAGAGTTACATGGATTTCAGAAGTTGTACCAGATACACTGCACATTGCCTCATCCACTCTCTTTGTTTCAACCCTCCACCCCACTTCTCTTGGGCAAAGCATGAAGGCTAGTTCACACTAGCACATTCAGATACTTAATAATTCACACTTCCTTTCAAATCAGGGAAAGGCATGTTGTTGGTCTATTACACTACGAAAACAAGCATTTATCGATGCCGAACGTTCACTTGAGGGTATTTGCAGTGGTATTTGGCACTTGGACATGGCTTAAAAAAAATCAGTGACAAAGAAGTACGAGCATTTGTCAGTGCCAAATATTGCTTGCTTCTATGTGCTGTTTAGGTATTTGGAAGTCATTGGAGTGCAAATATTGAAAATTCGCGAACTTACGAGAGTGCGTAGGAACTGCGCAATGCACACTCATAAAATAGTCATTTTTAGGAATTTTTTCACCAAATTTTCAACATAGCCATTTTAAGACCTCTGCTAATGAACAGTGTCACTGTGATTTTCTTAATGTGTGCCATACATTGAGTTCGCACACCGACTGAACTATTGTGCGCTACATGGGCGGAAACATGTTTTGGGCAGGATGTGAAAAAATGACAGCTGTACTGCTCATAAGGAGGTGTGGTAAAATGGCAATGTTGAAAATCTGAGGAAATATTGAAAAATTAAGAAAACTCCACGAGCGCGTGAGGAACTGTAAACGCCCGTCAGAAACAGTCATTTTAGGAATTTTTTTCACAAAATTTTCAACACAGCCATTTTAAGACCTCTGCTCATGAACAGTGTCACTGTGATTTTCTTAATGTGTCCCATACATTGATTTTTCACACCAACTGCGCCATTGTGCGCTACATGGGTGGAAACACATTTTGGGTGAGATGTGAAAAATGACAGCTGTACTACTCATAAGGAGGTGTAATAAAATGGCAACACTGAAAATCTGGAGTGAAAATATTGAAAATTCGTGGACTTACGAGCTTGCATAGGAACTGCGCAACGCATGCTCGAAAAACGGTCATTTTTAGGAATTTTTCCACCAAATTTTCAAAATTGGCTTTTTGAGAGCCCACCTTATGAATGCTGGCACTGTTGTTTCATTAATTGGGCCCAAAAGGTGATTTTGCGCAGTGACTGTGAAATCACCCTTCAGGCCCGAATAACACCATGACAGTGACAGAATTCATGAGAAGGGGTCCCAAAAACCCCATGTTGAAAATTTGGTGCAAAAATTCAAAAAAATGCCTAAGATATGCAACAAAGTTGAAAAAAACCCATCTAGCCCATTATACAGCTTACTGGCATTTCCTCAGTTCGCGGTCGGCTTTGAAGAGTGCAGACGTGTTCCCGGTCCAGCGATGATCGTCGCACTGAGCTCTGGAGGTAAGTATGGGGTGAGGAGGGATGTGGGGAGGCAGGGTGCGCAGTGGGTGGATGGGGGTTGTGGGAGGATGGCGGGGAGACTGCGTGGGACCGTTTTTAATTTACAGGTTTTTTTTCTATAATTGATGGCGGGCATTTGCCACACTGGGTGGGCTCTGTGGCAGAAGGATGGCTGGGGGCCGGAGCCGACGGGGATTAGTACCCCCGCCGCAGACGACGTTGGATATTTGCCACGCTGGGGTGGGCTCCTCAGCGTGGCAGCAGAGAAAGCTGTTTGGGAGGTGGAGCCGATGGGGGATTGGGCACCCCGGCCGGCAGATGACGCAGGATGCCTGCCATGCTGAGGTGGGCCCCAGCATGGCAGCAAAAGATTTGGGGGCGGACGCTGCAAGCACACAGCGGTGGTTTCTTGAAGAGAAGACCACTTCTGTCATACATACGAGCACACAGCGATCGGTGCAGGACCGCCACGCCTGGTCAACAGAGCAGGGGATTGCACAGGGCAGGCACACCTCCAAAGTGTCCCATTCTCCCAAGACGTTCCTTTGCCATGCGCACAAGCGAACATAAAAACCAAAAACAAATGATGGACTTTAGAGGACACAGTAGCAGTGCTATCACATTGATTTTGCATTTTCCTGTAACTCTAGTGCAAATTTTCCTCCCCCCATACATTTCATTATTTCACATGAAGCAGAATTGCTCTGATGCCCTTGAAGCAAATGATTATTTACCTTTTAATGGACCAACATAGATGTAACAACAAGAACAAAGTGCTCTAGCTTGCGGACCAACCAGTCCTTCTTCAGAAGCTCATGGCAGTTGTTTAGAAAATACAATACTTACAACAGCTAGATAATGCAGAGAAAAACAGAAAAAAATTCCCATTGGTTTAAAATACTCTTTTAAAAAAAACAAAAAAAAAAACAGAAGATGATGTCAGAGAAGTTTAACAGTACTATACTGCCTTCAGCCAGAAGCAACCTTGGGTTAAACGTGCTTGGTGGAACACACATACAAAGAATCCTACTGCATATAAATTGAATTGACATAAGATAACACTGCTGAAGCAGATAACTCCTAAATCAAGCTGCGAGTGTCACAGTTAGTATAAGGATGTGATTACTGAAAGGCAACCTCCACCCAGATTAAAGACAAACTAAGATTGTTATAGGGCTCATGAAGTTTCAATGTCTGCATTATAGACAAGAATTTACCAGTAAAGTTGTCTTGAAGCCATAAGTGCACACTGTGTGATGTGTAAACCTAGCTGGACCTGTCACCCAGCTGTACTCTCCAGCTAGATATAAGGCCCAAGAAATTTCAAAAACCTCAGGACTATATAAATGATCATTTAAATATAAATTGATAATATTAGTGTCAAACAAAAAACTGTAGTCGAGGAACCTCAAGGAATTAAGACCACATAGCCTGATATGTACTGATGTCAATATGGACAGGGGTAAGCCTGTGGATGTATTATTCTTGGACTTCAGCAAGGCGTTTGACTCTGTCCCCCACAATGGTCTGGTGGAGAAACTGATGGGGTTAGGAGTAGGCCCTTTGATGGTCAGATGGATTGAAAACTGGCTAGCTGGACGCACTCAGAGAGTAGTGGTCTGTGGGGAGCTCTCGAACCCTAGAGAGGTTGGTAGTGGGGTACCGCAGGGCTCGGTCCTGGGTCTGATCCTGTTTAATGCATACATATCGGACATCAGGGAGGGTATAGGGTGTGAAATGAGTCTCTTCGCGGATGACTCCAAGATGGGAGCAGTAGTTGAGGGAGAAGAGGGGAGGTTGGCCTTGCAAGGGGACCTGGACACCCTGGAAAGCTGGGCTCACACATGGAAATTAAATTTCAATATCACCAAGTGCAAGGTGTTGCATCTTGGTCGGGAAAACCCTAAACACAGGTATACCCTGGGAAGGGAGGCGCTGGAGGCCTCAATAGGGGAAAAAGACCTAGGGGTCATGGTGGATGCATGTATGAATAACTCTGAGCAGTGCAGGAGAGCGGCTAGCAAGGCAAACAGGATGTTGGGATGCATCATAAGGGGGATCACCTCTCGGAGCAAGGAAGTGATTCTGCCGCTGTACAATGGACTGGTTAGACCACACCTTGAGTACTGTGTACAGTACTGGAGACCACACTTAAAGAGGGACATACAGCTCCTAGAGAGGGTACAGAGGAGGGCAACAAAGATGATACGAGGGCTAGGGGATTTGACGAATGAGGACAGACTTAAGGAGCTCTGCCTGTTTTCACTGGAGGAGAGGAGAGACAGGGGGGACATGATTGGGGTCTTCAAGTACCTCAAGGGAATAAATAGGGTTAACATGGAGGGGATCTTTAGACTAAAGCAGGGAGGTATCACCAGAGGGCATGGTTTGAAGTTGGAAGGTGGAAGGTAGGGGAAAGAGGAGGAGTTTTTTCACTGAGAGGGTGGTGGACCCTTGGAATGCACTGCCTGGTGAGCTAGTTCAGAGATCCACAGTGGAGGGCTTCAAGAGAGGATGGGACAGACACAGAAAGTGGATGTATCAGATGATGTCCTGTCCCAGGGGGGTGGGGATGGATGATACGGGTTTCTGGAGCACAAGGGATGGGAGGGTCTCGGCACCCAACTAAGGATCTAAAGTTCGAGCAGACTCAATAGACCGTAAGGCCTAATCTGCTGGCAAATAGTATGTTAGTATGTAATACACACTGAGAATGTAACAACTTGATGTACCACAAGTGTCTAAGGAATCTGAAAAAGAGATAAAAATGTAATTTCTCTTCTCCTCTTCATACAAACAATACACCCTAACCCACCCCACATCACCATAATGTGGGTTGGGGAGATACATAGCTTTAAGGAGATATTGTCTCTCTCTCTCTCACCCCCCCCCCCCTTTTTGTTCCTTCTCTCTCTCTCTCTCCCTCTCTCTCTCCCACAGACACACACACACACACACACACACACTCTCTCCTAGTGAACCTATATTCACTTCAGTCACTGCAATTGTTCCCCAAAGGAATTCAACTTGTCATGAAATCCTGAGTACAAGGGCTTATGTCTGATGCCCCTGTAACCCATGCAAGTCAATGGGAACAATTTCCCTGTAAATGACTCCCTATAGATCTGGGAGCCCTGTTGTATGTAGTCTGCCAGGGTCTTACAATATAATTCTTATTTTAATGCAGTGCATTCAAAAAAGTTATACTGAAGCAAATGGTTTGTTGCCTTTTACTGAACCAACATACGTGGATGTTACAAAAAGAACGAAGCGTCTAAGTGTTTGGCCCAACAAGGTCTTCTTCTGAAGCTTACATGAGTAAACTTACAAGGGATGTTTTAGCCTGTGTGACAATGGTTTCAACTATGCCACTGAACTTGAAAAAAACATCAATTAAATAACTTAGGATAATGCAGGATATATAAATGAAATCAGCGCGCACATGTGAAGGCATTGTTGTCATGTCAAAAGACAGCAACAGTACAGCAGCTACCTGAATTCACCTGCTTTTAATTGTTGTTTTAAAAGGGGGATATTTTTTAAATATCCTGTAAATAGTTTCACAATAATTCCCTCATACCTTTTTACCAAGTGTCTGCTCTACATAATTCAATGGTTGGCAGCTCCTCCACAGCACACAAATGAACAGAGACTATTTTAGCTGTAATTTTTCATATCTCGCCCAAAATGTGTTTCCATGCATGTAGCGCACAATGGCACAGTCGGTGTGCGAAATCAATGTTTGGGACAGATTAAGAAAATCACAGTGACACTGTTCATGAGCAGAGGTCTTAAAATGGCTATGTTAAAAATTTGGTGACAAAAGTTCATAAAATGACTGTATTACGAGCGAGCATTTTGCAGTTTCCACGCACCCTCATAAGTTCATGAATTTGTAATATTTTCAGTCCAGATTTCCACCACTGGCATTTTTCCACATTCCCTTATGAACAGTACAACTGCCATTTTTCACACCATGGCCAAAATGTGTTTTCGCACTTCCAGCAAAGAAATGCATAGTCACTGTGGGAAATCACTGTTTGGGACAGATTTAGAAGATCACCATGACACTGTTCATGAGTGGAGGCCCAAAATGCCTGTGTTTACAATCTGCTGTAAAAAATCCCCAAACTAATTACATTACGGGTGTGCGTTGTGCAGTTTCTATGCTCACTCATGACTTCACCAGTTTTTCTGATATTTTCACTCCAGATTTTCAATATTGTCATTTTTTTACACCTCCCCATGAACAGTACAGCTGTCATTTTTCACATCCTGTTTGAAATGTGTTTTCACAACTGTGGCGCCAAATGGCATAGTCACTGTGCAAAATCAGCTTTCAGCTAACAAACTGATATTGCCACTGTTCATAAGGTGGGGGTCACAAAAAAACAATGCTGAAAATTTGGAGCGAAAATACCAATGAACGTCTGAGGCATTTCCTGTAGAGACTGACGGGCCTCAGGGGTGTGACTTGGGATTGTCGCCAGTAATGCTCATACCATTCCACCCCCACCCACACCCTGCAGCCAGAGAGAGGCATCGAGTTGTGCCTTGGACTCTTCAGCCTCAAAGTTCACCCCACTGCACCCATCTCTCCATATTTCCTAATAGAATGGGGTCAACATAAGGGCCAAAGACCCCAAGGCACACCGTGACACCAGTTGGTGTCTGCAGGGTAGGGTGTGGTGAAATGGCATGGCCGTTATGCCTGATGACCCAAAGGCACACCGCAATGCCTGTCAGTCTCTGCAGGGTGGTGGGGGAGTTGGCTTCAGTTCAATACTTCACTGCCATTCCTATTATGCAGCTCTGTAACTCCTACACTACCACTGCCAATGCCAGCAAGCAAACATTCGGCATTGACAAATGCTTGTTTACAATGTTTGGCCAGGAGAGACACACTAAGCTAAGGGTTTATTCTCAGGTACATCCTGGAACCACAGGGAAGTTAAGCAAATTGCTCATGGTCACACAGCATGCAGTTGTTGGCTATGGGATTCAAACCCAGTTCTCCAGGTTTGTTGCTCAGTGCCCTTAACCACTACACCACACTGCCTCCCAGTTCAGAAAAGACAAACTAGATCAATGGTATCTTGAGACAGAATGGAATACATGGAGAGACTTGTTACCTTTAACATGTTTACTTAGAGAGAAAAAAGAAGTCAAGTGGATGCTTAACTTTGCTGTTTGGTTTCCTAAAGGATCCTGGGATATACAAAGCTCTAGGACTAAATATTAAATAAAACAAAAGTACAAGGGGTCAGAGCAAGCAACTGCAAGACAAAACTTTCAGGGGGGCATGAGGAAGTATTGTTTATCACAGAGAGTGGTTGGTATATGAAATTCACTCCCAAGAAGCATAGTAAAATCATAAAGAAAGGATGCATTTAAATAGTACTGACACCCCAAAGAAAACTTTGAAAAACATAATAATTAGTTACAGTTCTGCTTGCATTCCATATATTCAATTTATTTCTCCACCCCATCATCTATTACTGAGACAATTTGCTTGAATACTTGATCTTTATTCCTTAGAGTTTCTTTAGACTTCATCTGCCTCTATAGCTTATTCCCTACTTCAAGTTATAATCATTTGTTGTGACATCACAATCTGTTGCCATGGTAGTAACTGTGATGTCACAAGCAGTGCATTGTGACCTCAGGTATGGAGAAAGCAGCAGGAATGGATAACTCTTCAGGAGTAAAGATCCTGTTTTCATGCAAATGACCTCAGTAATAAAGAATGGGGAGGAGGAAATCAGAACTAATGTGAAATATAAGCAGAGTTGTGTCTAAATATTATGTTCGTTAAAGTTCTCCAGAAGGTGTCAGCTGCTCTTTAAGGAAGAACTAGATACCTGTATACATACAGTAAATGGGAATCAAAAAGACAGCTTCTACCACCGAGAAGTGTGGGGTGGGCTCAGTAGGCAACATGCCTTCTTCTGTTCTACCATTAATATTTCCATACATGTATAAATATAAGCATATACACTACAATAGGTAGGGTACAATATGCATAAACATTAGCTATCATTGCACCTTAAAGCAGCAGTGCATGATAGCACTGAAAATGCTGACCTAAACTTATTTTTTCTGTTTTAGATTGCCCCGTATCTCCTGATTTGTACTGTACCCCTTTTTTTCTCCATTGTGAGTCTACTTCAGCACTTTTCACATTTGAAATAATAAAAAGAAGTCTCCTTTTATCAGGGCTCGAACCAGGTTTTTTCATCAGTGCTCTCAGCTGTTTTTGTACACGTGTTGTCTCATAAGGTCAGGGAGCAGTGTCTGCTGTAAGCTAGTTACTTGGTATTACTTGGTTTTTGAAGACAAAGTAGGCAAAAGCCCATTGAATTGTCTCCCACTCTCAGTGGGTCTAATGTCTGGCTACATTCTGAACCAGGAATATATTAAGATATTTTTTAAAGGTTTCGAGGGTTGGGGCATAGACTAAACAGCATGGTAGGGAGTTCCAAATTCGAACTGCTCTTACTGTGAAAAAGTTGTTACGTTTCACTGTATTTACCCTGAGGACCTTTAACTGTTTGTTATGAGATCCAAGGATATTGGTCCTATTATTAAATTTTATGCCACATTGGGCCATTAAACTTGGATTTGTAAGGATTTTATAATGAGGTAATAAATCCCCTCTTTTTCATTTGGTCTCTAAAGTAAATAATTTTAGTTTATTGATCCTATTCTGGTATTCAAAAGATTTTAACCCTTTCATTGACCTTGTAACCTTAGTTCATTATAATCACACGGAAAAATCTTAACTAATGAGTGTTCAAACACAACACAGAATAATGTTGAAAACTTGGTCTAAGCCATATTAAAGGAAACTCACTTTTTTATTATTTCAACTGTAAAAAAGAAAAGTGGAAGCCGGCCTGTTGGCACTGAGGGTTGAGGCGCTGGATGCCACACCTTGCACCACGCCGGCAACTGGGGTTCGGGGGCTGACTGTGGTTGCCAGGGGTCGGTAGGGGGAGGAGAGGATTGAGCTTTTGGAGGACTGCTCTCCTCTCTTCTCCTGAGGTGGGCCTGTGGGGACGCATTGCTCTGCAGCGGCTCCCAGTGGAGACCGGGGGTATCGCAAGGGAGCGTGCTGCTTTGGGGGCGAGGCACTGGCAGATGTCAGCCGAGATGCGTCCTTCATGCAGATGTGATTGCATGTCCTGTGTCTCAGGGGGAAAAACAAGGAGAAAAACCTCAGTTGGTGGGGGGAGGGATGCTCCAGGGCCAGTTCCACTTGCCCAATGCTGGCCCCAACCCCATCTCGACTCTTCATGGTCCCCACCTCCTCCCATATGGGGTCCTCGGCAGAGGGGGGGACCAGCACCAAAATCCTCAGTCAGGGGAGGGGTTCTGGTGGGTGATAGAGGTGTGCTTAGCGGGCCCTGCCAGAGAGATGCCCCGTCATCAGCGAGCGGAGGGAAATAAAGTTGAAAAACAAAAAAGAATAGTGGCAAAGCAGACTCAAAATGTGGAAAACTAAATCACACAAGTCAGGAGCTAGGTGGCAATCTACAATAAAAAATATACAGGTCAAAATGTGCACTGCTGTCATGCACTGCTTCTTTAATAAGCAGTCATGCTCAGGTGTGGAGAGGGAAGGGCAGAACAGGGTAGGAGGATGAGGTTAGCAAGGTGGGGTGAGATTGATCAGCAAGTGCAGGGAACATGAAGGGATTAATATACGTTGCACTCTTGTAGCTATTTATAGTTCTTGAGTCTTTTATGATATCCAGATGTGTGTTCAAGCAGACTGGAGCAGCAGTAGCAAAGGCCTTGTCTCCAATGGAATACTGAGGAAGTGCTTGGAGAGAAAGAGATCCACCTTTTTGTGGCTGCCTGGGCGGAGCTCTGCAGACGTTTTGCTAACTGTAGGAGAAAGAAAGGGGACTGTGGAAGCACATAACTGGACTCATCAGTCATATACTTCCACAGTGATGCGGGACGATTCCACTAATGTGCTGTCAGTGAGCTCCTCCTTTCTGCATCTGTACAACTCCTGCAACCCACCCCCCCCCTCGTGAGGGCACTATATTTTTCTGCCTGTCACTTCCGCAGTTGTGAGTTGAAAAAATAGCCCACCATGCCCAAGATTGCCACTGCATGAGAATCACACTTGTGCACCTCTGTCAGGGAGATCATCTTAGGCACGGCAGGCTACTCCTCATAAATGTGCAGTGACTATCAGTCACTGCGCATGCGTGACTCGCATCACAGCAGCGTCAGCTGTGGCGGGAGTTCTGAGTACACTTTCATTCAGACTCACCACTCTGCAGCAGCCGTAGTGGCTCTGAACAGAGTTTGTTTAATAGGTTACTGAGGGAATCAGGGTAGTGGTCACAAATACGTTTGTAGATTAGGGAGACCTACTTGAGTGGTGCTGTGCAGGGTTCCAAGTGATTTTCGGTAAGTGGAAACTTCTCCAGGCTTACCTTGAAGGCCTGTATTATCTTCATATCCATTGTCTCAACTGGTAGGTTGTTTTACAGATTGACCACTCTCTTGGAGAAGCAATGCATCCTAATATCATCCCTGAGATTTTCGCTATATCTCTATGTATATAGATAGATATTCTTAAGAATGCAAACTGAGCTCATGTCCCCTCTCAGCATCATTTTCTCCAGGGTGAACATGTTAAGGGCCTTTAGCTTCTCCTTGTAGCTTCTGTCCCCCATACCCCTGGTCATTATGGTGGCCCTGCGTTATACTCTCTCAACTGCTTCAGCATCCTTTGCATGTTTGCACGTTGTAGCTATGCGGGAGAGTAGATTCTGGAGAGGTGTGGCAGTGTAGTATTCAATGCTGCTCATGCTGCTGGAGGCTCACCACTGACAGCCCAGTGAGTAGCAGGCTGATAGGGATGGTGTTCAACCTGGCTGATTGACTCTGCGTAGTTGAAAGGATGCAGCCACACCTACCACAGTGTGGCAGCATGCTTTCATCTACAACACCTGTCCAGAAGCCAGCTCAGTGGCAACATGATCAGCCTGCTGCTTGCCCTCCGCCCCAACCCGATGGCTTCCCCCCATGCTTCATTTCTTGTAAGAGACAATCCCACCTCCTGTAGTTTAACCCACCTAACTCCCTATCACTTCCCTGGAGCTCCATGTCCTGTAAAAAAACAAATCCCACACTCTGCAGTTTAGCCCGCTCACCTCCCAGTCACTTCCCTGGTACTCCATTTCCTGTAAAAGTAATCCCACCCGCTGCAGTTTAGCCTAACAACCTCCAGATTGGTTCCCCATTTCTTTATTTTCTGTAAAAACAATCTCGCCCTCTTCATTTTAGCCCAGCCACCATCCAGTCCCGATCATTTCTCAGTCCCTCATTCTTTGTGAATACAAAATCCCACCCTCTGCAGTTTAGCCTGCCAAAGAAGAAAATGGTCCAGTGACAACTTTTGCCCCCAGCCCCACCCACCCCTCACTTACCTATCCAGTCCACCAACACATCCCACTACTTCCACTGACATATCCTGCTGCTCTGAAGCCCAGTCGGGAACTGAGAAAACAAGGTAAGTTTGGGTAATGGCTTTTTAATGCATTTTGAACTTGTACTCATAACTTTGTCATTTTCTAATATTTTTGCCCAAAATTTTCAAGATAGCCTTTTTCTTTGTTGCATCTCATGAACAGATAGTTGACATTTTTAATATCCCCTCCAAACGTGTTTTCATAGTCACTCTGCAAAATCATGTTTCAGACAGGATTTTAAAATTCCACCTGTCTTAATCATAACGTGGAGGTAATAAAAAGACTATGTAGAAAAAATGGGGTCAAAATCTCAAAAAGCAACAAAGTTATGAAGAAACATTGACTTTGTTTTAGCATTTACTCATAACTTTGTTATTTTTCCAGATTCTCGTCCCACATTTATAACAGACATTTTTTAAAAGATATGGGCTCTAAGGACCTAATGAAACCCGCTTGAACTGAAGTTGGGCTCAGGATGGATTTGTGTAATATAATGGATGTAATGCAAGTCTGTGCAACTATGATTTTTCAAGCTATAACTTCACACTGTATATACAACTCTACAAGTATGCTATGCTTTGTCTGTGTGTGTAATTGTGTCTTAAAAAATTGTAAACCCTTCCCCTAAATAAAAAGATTAATTGCAGCAAAAAAAAAAAAAGTAACAGCCATTTTTGCCCCATCTCATAAACCAGGTAGGCAACATTTTTCAACCCCCATGTGTTTTTGCAGTCACTCTCCAAAATCAAATTCGGATTGGGATTTTAAAAAATCACACCTCTCTTGATCATAAGGCGGCCGCCAGTTGCCCGACCCCCTCCACATGCCTCTGTCTGGATAAAATCTTAATCCTTACTTTCTTTCCTCATTAGGATCCCCAACCCCCTGAGGCTCTCTGGCACTCAATGGCCATACCTACGGCCGCCAGCGGAGCCATCAGCTGAAACTACCCGCCCTCCTGGAATGGTGCACCGGATCCTTACTGCAGGTACAACCACTTGGCTTACCTTCAGCACTCAACTGCTGATTGGTGCGCAGTTTTCACTAGAGATTTCCAATTGGTCCACTCAGCTACACGGCCATGCTGATTGGTGCGCCTGGCCAGCCTGCTCTGGGGCTACCTCTGACTGCTCACTCTCTACCCACTGCACTTGGACTCTGGTTAATTCTTCCAACCTGCCACCTCCTCCCAGGGCTCCTTTAAATGCGCTCACACCCCTCTTACTGGGAGTGACAGCTACACCTATTGGTGCTAACCGTCCTCTCTGAGTCTTGCTCACCCTGTGAAAACTGCTCCTCACTCTCCAGTGTTACTGTTTTCACCTCATGCCACAGCCGCTGTTTCTTACCCACTCACTGGTGGGACTCTGAGCTACTGAGCTTACTGACACAGAATTCAGGGGTCACACTTTGGCATTACTGCAGCACGCACCTTAGGAGCACAAACATTTCCTCTGTGTCATTAGTATTAGTAAATCTGGTCTCTGCTGCAACCCAAGCCTGAAGACTGCTATACTCTACGATGACTGCCCAGTGGTTAGCACTATCGATGGGTTGAGCTCTGCCCCATTCTACAACTAGTGCAAGGACCCTGGGCCATTCAGTGAGTCCCTGTCTAGCTCTAACCCCCAAGATTGCTACTGGTCCTGACTGCAGCCGAAATGGGTGGGCTTCATAAATTTCTGCTCGTCTTCTCACTACTTGCCGTCCCTTGGTTGGACCTAGGCATGGTTCATCCTGCTCTTGATACTGATCCCTTTTACCTCCAGGTCCTGCACTGGCAAGAAATGAGTGGCAGGAGTGGAACAAACTCTGAGCTAACCTGCTCTCTCCGCTACATGGTCACCACGCATGAATTACAGAAGCAATTCACTTACTCCATCCTCCTAGCTGCTGATTAGCCTCCGCCCACGTATATTCACCACCATTAGAGCCTCCCTCTCTAAGAAAAAAAATGCACCTGCTCCATCACAATACTCATATGTCATCTTCACTGCTCACTTGTCCTACTGCTCCTGCTATTATCAGGGAATGTACACCCCAGCCTTGGCCCCCCCCCCACTAGAACACCTAAACTAAAAGGTCAACTCACTATCATCTCCATGAATATCAGCAGTCTCCTCAGTTCACTCAATTCCAGGCTTGAGTGCAGGTGATTAAACCTGACATTGCTATGACGTAGCACTCATGGAAACCTGGCTTTCCCCTACAATTTTGGATGCATCTGTCTCCCTCGAAGGCTACAACTCCTTCCGGCAAGACAGGACAATCAAATATGGGGGGAGGGTGTTTAGTCTATACCAAAACTGGAATAAATGTGCAGGCCCTGGACTGCAGTCTGCATACAAAAGTGGCCCAAATTCTGAACCTCAAGCTAAGCATAGGACAGCAGAACAGAGTCCTACTGCTCACTACAGTCTATATACCACCTGGGCACCAAACTGCTGGACTAAACCATGTCATACTGTAGCTAACCAACAGCAGTTAGGCAATCAGTGCGAGAAGGTCATTGTCAGTGACTTCAACATTAACTGGCACTCACAGAAGGAAACAAAAGCCAGGGATCTAATATCTAGCCTATTCCCAACTCAGATGGTCATCGTTGACATTCGGCTTAACTACAAAGCATCTAAGGACGTGGACCTTGGGGTTCCACAGGGTTCCATTCTTGGTCCTCTCCTCTTCAGCCTTTTCATCAACCCAGCCTCATCTGCATGTTCTGCACGTACCGTTCTCTATGCTGATGATGTAGTTATATCAGTTGCTGGGGCTGTCCACTACACCATTACTACTGAACTCCAAAGCAGCTACCTCAAACTGGAATCCTGGTTCACACAAGACAAACTACTATTAAACCACAGAAAAACTAAGAGTCTGCTCTTCTCTACCTCCCAAAGCAAAAGGAAATACCAGCCTGTGCTCATACAAAACCACAAGGGTGCGATACTAGACCAAGTAACAAAGTTCAAATACCTCGGCATTACCTTTGATGACACACACTCCTTCTCAAGCTACATAGACTCTGTAGTCAAGTCAGCAAATATAAAGCTTGGTGTCCTTTACCATCACAGGCACTTGATGGCATCTGATGCTCTCAAACTTGCCACCAGCAGTTCAGTACTGTCTTCCATCAACTATGGGCTGCCTATTTATGAGGCTGGCACAAAAACTGCCCTAAACAGGGTTAGCACACTCCTTAGTAAGGCCTGCCATTTAACATTGGGGGCTGTTCTCGACACCCACACCTGCTCGCTCTGCACTGAGACTGGACGGCTCCCACTCCGTCTTAGAGCACGATACCAAACCTGCCTATTTCTAAAGAGAGTGCTTCTTGGGCTAACGTCCCCCTCTCTGGGCAGCACCATCGAAATCAAGTAGAAGTGTGGCTACTGACAGGCTGGTGATTTCCTTCAAACAGGCAAAACTTGCACAGAACTCCATTTTGTACCAAGGACCGAAACGGTACAACGAGCTACCTGCTGACCTCACTGATACACCCAAGATTAGTACTTTCAAAACTGGGCTCAGATCCTTTCTTGACACTACAAAGACCTGTACCTGCCTGCTCTATGAGACTGCACCACAGCCTCCCAAGTTACCTTCAACCTACCTTATCCCCCTCATTTCCACCCCTCTTGCTACTAACCTATGTACTAAAATATCCTCCTATGCTTTACTTCCCCCTTTCCCCCTTAATTTCTTCTCACTCCCTTATTTCACTCACCCATCCCCACCCCTGATGATGCCCACTCTTGGCTGACCACCGAACCCTTTCCATTTTTGGTTGACCCACCATTCTAGTGATCTTCAACACAGAATCTTACACACCTTTCTCTTATTAATCCTTTTTCTATTACTACTGCTTATAAGATGCATATAATTTCAATATATTTGGTTGTCTGTGTAATTGTTTCCCTGTTTTTTTCTGTATACCTTGTATTAACTGTAATGTTTGTTCACTACTGACTTGGAACCTTTGAAAATGAGTCCTTGACTCAAGGGTATTAATCTCAAACTGAAATAAATAAACAATTATGTTGAAAATATGGGGTCAAAATCTCAAAAAAACAACAAAGTTATGAAGAAACACTGAAATTGTTTGGCGTTTACTCATAACTTCGCTATTTTTCCAGATTTTGACTCCACATTTACAAAATAGCCTTTTTATTACCCCACATCATAAGCCAGGTAGGTGAAATTTTTCAAATCCCCCGAACATGTTTTCGCAGTTGCTGTATGAAATCACATTTTGGATGGGATTTCAAAAGTTTCACCTGCCTTGATCATAAGGTAGGGTAGTAAAAACAAAATGTTGAAAATATAGGTCAAAATCTCAAAAAATAACAGCGTTATGAAGAAAGGCTGAAATTTTTTTAATGTTTTCTCCTAACTTTGCTACTTGTCCAGATTTTGACCCTCACATTTTCAACACAGCCTTTTGTTTACCCCATTTCATGAACAAGGCAGGTGTAATTTTTTAAATCCCGTCCAAGACAATGATTTCGCTGTCACTCCACAAACTCACCTATCGAAAACAATTTAAAACACTTCACCTGTGTCGAACATAATGTGGGGTAATAAAAAGGCATTGTTGAACATTTGGTGTCAAAACTGAGAAAAAAAATTATGTGAACAAACGTTGATATTTTTCAGCATTTACTGATAACAGCAATATTTTTACTTTCTGAACCCACATTTTCAGCATACTCATGTTTTTTAACCCCATCGAATGAACATAGTTTTTTTTTTCAAATCCCCCTACAAAACCTGATTTTGCAGTCTTTTCACAAAACAATGCTTTGGGTCACATTTCATAAATGACACCTGTCATGTTCTTATGCTGGGGCAATAAAAATTAGGGTTTTGAAATTTTTCAAGGTCAAAATTTAAGAAAACAACAGCGTATGTGTGAACCTCCTTATTTCCCAGTCATGACAGGTTCACCATCTTTATTTGTGTTATTAATTTGTCAATTTTTGCCTCTGTGCCATCAGTGCCAAACACCTGCACAGCAAACACAAGCAAGCAAACATTCGGCACTGACAAATGCTTTTTGTAATAAGGAACTCAGAACTGCATGCAGTACTCCAGGTAGGACCTGAGCATGTCCCTCTGAAGAGACAAGATCACCTTCCCTGCAATGCCTTTTTTTTTTTTTTTTTTTAGTAACTTTCTGCCCCTTTCATCCTGAACGGCCCACACCAGTCCTGCCACTCCACCCAGACACATTACCCGCCACCTCCAAGACTTTCCTCCTCTCCCTGTTTACCCATAGATGACCCGTCATGGAAAGGGCTGCCAGGGGTTGGGCCTCTTCTCCCCCCAACAGAGTACAGTGTCAGTCCTGGAGTGGAGAATCCAGTTGGTGGTGTGGGGCCTGTGGCAGGTGGTGGATCGCATTCTGCATGGTTGGGAGGTTTTTCTTGTCCCCGCCAATATACATTGTGAAGACCTTGGCTGCGCAGCACAATACTGATGTCCCCCACTCCCTCAGTCTGTGGCTCCAGCTTGCACCGCCACATGTAGTCACCCAGGTGGCAGTATTGCAGCAGATTTTGAACTCCCTTCTACCCCTGAGGAAGTGAGCATCTGTGGGATGCTTAGCCATTCCTCCTGCGGCCAACCCTCCAACATTTTCCTGTTCTGCTGATGCAGCCTGGTATTCTGCCATACATCTTGGCAGTGGCCGTGCACAACATCTCCTGCTTCAGCACCTGCTCTATTATAACCCCAGGTTGTTTTCCTCCTTCATTGCATCAAGAGGAGCCCCACACAGTGTGAAGGTCCTACCCCTGGTTTCCGTCCCAAGTGTATGACCTTGCATTTGACCACATCAAGTTGGAAGATCCAGGACATACCTCTCAAACTTTTGTCACCAAAATGAGGAACATGGGCACATGAAATGTGGGACAAAGAGAGACACTAGCTCTCATATTGAGGGACACATCCTAGGACATGGAGGTAACAGTTCAAACCACTGTGGAAACCATTGCCTGTACTTGCACAAAGTTTATTTTTGATTTAGCGTCTTTGAATATTATAAATGTCTGCTTTATAACCTGAATTTATAACACCTTTTCTGTGTGGGAAGTAACTGCTTCATGAGGAATGGCTGAGGGATAAAGCAATACTGAGGGGTAAAATGAGGGCTGTCCCTTGAAATCAGGGACAGTTGAGAGGTACGCTCCAGATGTCAGCCCAGTCACCCAGCAATATATACAGAAACATGTATGGGTGACTGACACCAGTTTTTACACATAAACCATGAGAGCCAAGGTTGAGTGGCTTATAAAAGTAAAATACACTGAGAATATGTAAGAAAAATAAGTACTCATACAACCACCTATATGTCTGTTTTTATAATATCTGTTAGGGACTAATATTAACCAGAACTAGGATTTAGCAAATGAGCGTGCCTAGCAAAAGAGAGAGTGCAAGTAAGGTGACAGGCACTGCCACCCCTGTTGTCAGTTAGTGCGACAGCGTAACAGCTTCCCATACAGGTGACTGACTGATCAGCTATGTCATTCTCTGTAGCAGCCCATTGTCATGTCAAATTAGGTTGATATCCAATGGACTATAGAAGATTGCATGGCGATCTATGCTTGACATATAAAGCTATACAAAATGACTCAATACTAGAAACAATAGGTCTACAAAAAAACTTGTCAATTGTTAATACTAGATCACATTCACTAAAACTAAAAGGTACTTAAAATAACACTTCAAAAAGGAATAACTGGTATACACAAAGGGTGATAAATATATGGAATAAACTTCTTGCGAATGTAGCCTTAAGTACCACTATGGTATCATTTAAAACCAAATTAGATTTTTATATGGGTGATGCTAAGTTTGAAGGCATAGAGCCGAAGCGCAGGGGTCTGGACTTGCCATTTGGATTAAAATCACTTGCAGTATATTTTTCTGTGTCCTGGAGTGCTCATTACCTTGGCTTTTGTGTGAAGTATTGAGGTTTGCACCTCACGCTGTGAGCACCCGCTCGTAGTGTTGCGCTATTTTTCTGTTGGATTCGATTAAGTTTAAATTCCACCTTTGGCATTCTGGTGGCGAGTTCATAAAAGGTAGTAATACCTACTGAATTCGGACAAATCCTATGAACCTATGATATGGAGAATGCAGAGTCTCATTCCAGTTGATATTGGAGCCTCCTGTTATTATACAATACACGTTTATTTCCTATAGCACCTCTCATGCCAAAATGAATAACAAAATACTCCATAGGTTTGGCAAAACCTTAAACACAACAGGCAGAGTCATCAGTGGTACAGTGCTCAACGGTTCATCAACCAGGAACCAGACAGGCAATGAGGTTAAGATTTGAAGGCAAGGGAGAGGAGATCTGCTTTGGAATGCATCTGAAAAGTGAAAGAGAGTCAGTGAGGTAGCAAGGGAGAGTAAGGCAGTTCAAAACAGTGGGAAAAGCACTGAAAAATGCACTGCTGCTACTGGATAGGTTGTGGGAAGAAACATTGGAAAGCTGCAGGGAGCAGAAGGATCAAAGGGAGTGAGTAGGAAGTAGCAAGAAAGCAGACCAGAGAGACAGGTAGAGGCAAAACCATAGAGGGTTTTAAAGGCAATTATTGATCACCTACATGATTTCAGCCAATCAGCACTCAGAGCCACTGTACCTCTTATTCTATATACAGCGTACTCTTGTGTAGGGGTGTAAGGAGGAAGCCCTCCACTTCGGCACCAGAGGGGAGGACAGCACAATAAAATAAAAAAAGTAATTTATTATAACACACTCCAGCTAAATTTGAGTGATTTATAATAAGATAATAGGGCCTCCGAAGGGTGTCTCTTATGGTGTAATAGACTCCTGTCATGAGGATTTAGCAGACAGAACTGCTCAGCTTTGAGGTCCTTTTGCCCAAACATCACACTCAGAGTCTCTTATTCCATGAGAGACACACTTTAGAGGCCATTTAATTTACAGAGTTGCACAGTGGCAAAGCTGTTGCTTGTGTCCCTGGCAACCCTTGTTTAGTAACAATCATCACCACTGTATAATGTTGCAATTCAACAACAGGAGTGGCCCTCATTGGCAGGACATAAACAGTCAAACTGGCTTGAAATGGTCTACAAGGTCATTTATAATCTCTCAGTGCCATATTTGTTTCAAAGGTGTTTAGTACCTGAGCATTAATACACACTATGGGATGTTCAGCATCGTTTCTTTTCATTACCCATAGTACAAAATGACGTGGGACAGACCTTCGTTCTCCACTCTGTTTAAAACATAAATGTAAACATGTTTTTAACTGTTTTAATACTATATATTATTTGTACACATTACTATTTGTGTATTTTGTTCTTGATGTGTACATTCAGGATATTCTGTTTAACAAGACTTATATGTCAGGGAACAGATCCTGTACCAGATCTAAAACAGGCAGACAGATAGATGTATATAACAAAAGTGGAGTGTGACAGTGTAAACACTACACTGGGAAACAAGAGGTTAACCTCTTGTTTGAGGCTGAGGAAATGCAGGGAATGCAAGATAAACAGGCAAGGGAGGTGCCTCCCCAGATGTGGCTCGTTAGAGGGATTGCTGAAAGGCAGACAGAATCCAGAGACTCCTATGCAGAGAATCCTACAAAATGGAGAGTGGAATGTGAGTCAGGAACCAGAGTAGAAAGCCAAGGAGAATGATTAAGTATTGGAGACAGCCTTTGGGAAAACTTGAAACCTGCTGCTGAGATACAGACCAGTTCTACAGCAGAGAGTCCTGAGGTAAAGGAACAGTCTAGTCAGCTGGGCCAAAAACAGTGAGTGGAATGTACTGCTAATAACAGCCTACAAGGAAGGCAAAAAGGGAAAACTGTCTGTGTTTTATTTGAGACTGTGCATTCAAAACTGCTGGCGCACAAACCATTTGTTTTGTTTGAGACTGTATATTGAACAAACTGCTGGCCCACATAGGTGGTTCAAAGATTCCTTAGTCAAGTCAGCCTGAAAGAACTGTTTTGTGTTAACCTTTATGTTACCTGAGCAGGCTGGAGAAGTTGAAATGACTGATCATGCTTTTGTGGAGCAACAACTTACATTTGAAGCAATAAAAGTCAATTTTCGTATGTGGACAGTAAACCCAGCATGTTGCCTCTCCATCTAACATAGGCCAGCTTGTCACATGGAGATAC
This sequence comes from Neoceratodus forsteri, assembly GCA_016271365.2. Taxonomy (NCBI): domain Eukaryota; kingdom Metazoa; phylum Chordata; order Ceratodontiformes; family Ceratodontidae; genus Neoceratodus; species Neoceratodus forsteri. Next base: position 1,065,810,023 of record CM028135.1, read on the forward strand.
AAACTTTGAGATGACAAGAGATATCTTTGACTTGAAGTTAGCATATCAAGATATCTCACTTCACTAATATCAGAATAGCAGTCCCCTTGGCTTTATCAGCCCTGAACCAGTAGTGCTCTGAATAACAGCAAGGAATATTCTGAAAGCAGCCAGAGGCACATGACTGCAGTTCAGACTATGAGCTTTTTTCCTTTTCCTGCCAGCATCGGAGGAACTGTGCTGTCCCCATCACATTACAGAACTCTAAGAATAAACACTGGCTTTAGAATAACACCACGAAAATGGATCTCAGCTTCACACTTGATGTAGTTAACTTGCTAAATGATTGTGAACTTTGGAGCAGTTAGAAGCTCCAGAGGTGGAAACTGCGATGGAGATTGAAAACACTTCAGATTAAAATACTATACATACATAACAACATAATAAATAAATAAACAAGCAATACATATAAGCTAGTGTTGTTGGATGACTGCTGGGGGGGAGAGAAGGATCAAGCATACTAGTGGATTTTGTCCTTCTCTAAGAAGGGTGGCAGCCTGATTTCACTACAGAGCTGATACCAGGGTGGCTACAGGAGGACTTGCAGGCTGGAGCAGCTGCGGAGGGAGGGAGGCTGTTTGCTGGCTCTGAGTACACTTTGGAGCTCTTGCCACTGCTGTCCAGGAGTATCAAGAAAATGATGGAGAAGGGACTTTGACCAGCAGGATTTCACGCAATACACCTGGGCTCCATGCAGCCCCCAGGACTCATCTACCCATCACTGCCCCCCCGGTCCTGCCTCAGAGACAAAGTGGAGAATTGAAAGGTGTGCCTTAGGTTAGAGTGATGGGGACAGAGCTGGGTGTTTGGGACAGGTGAGAGCATGGCAGAAAGAGGGAAAAGCACAGAAAATATAAACAAGCAGGGTTCCAGCTGGAGCTGTGTTCACTGACCTGTCAAAGGTCTTTGACACGTTCTCCCACCCCCTCCTACTTGATGCCCTCTACCATATCGGCTTCTCTGCCGGCTCCCATGCCTGGTGCTTGAGCTGCCTATCACCTCACTCCCAGTGTTTCAAAATCAATGGGACACTCTCAGAAACCCATCCTATCCACTTGGGGATTTCCCAGGGCTCCATTTTGGGCCCCCTGCTTTTTAGTCTCTATCTAAACACCTGCTCAGTGCCTGCTCTGGCAAAATTCTTATGTACACAGACAATGCCATCCTTTATGCCACCCACCATAACTCTACCTCCCTCCAGGACTCCCTCCAACACACTTTTAACGAAGCAGAAAACTGGTTTAAGAAACGCAGACTCATCATTAACCTCAAAAAGACCAAGTCAATGCTCTTCTCCCACCACCAAAATAAAGCCAGAAACAACCCCCTCATTATCCTCCCCAGCACACTACACCCTCTCGAACAAGTGCATACATACAAATACCTTGGCATCACTTTCGACATTACTCTCACCTTTCACAACCACATCACTGCCCTTGCTGCTACCACAAACACCTGGATTGGCCTCCTGTACCACCATAGGGACTGCCTCCCACCTGATGCTCTCTGACTGGCCATCACCTCCTCAGTGCTGTTCCTAGTGGATTTGTCCTTCCAGTATATGGTGCTGCTGATCATATGGCACTCAATAAGGTCTGTCTCATCCTAAACAAGGCCTGTAGACTACTGACCAGTGCCCCCAGACTCACCCATACCTGTCAGCTGTACTCCATGGCCAGGGTCCTTAACCTGGATGAACGTCTATGCAACCAAACCTGCTTGCTAGCCAAGAAAATTCTGCTTGGGCTCTCCCTCCCTGAAGTTACAGCCTTCCTCCAACATACCCCCCCCCACAGCCTCTACGTGGTGCAGCACAGAGAAGGCCACCCTCCTGGTACCAAGAACTAGGACCTCCCTGGCCCAAAGATCCTTCTGTTATAGGGCCCCTTCTTGCTTTTATTCTCTCCCAGCAACCGTCACAAACTCCGCCAAAATTGCCTCTTTCAAAACTTCTCTCCAAAACCAACTATTTAATGCCCGCTGCTGCACCTGTCTGTAACAGATGGCCTGATGCTCTCCAAATGCACTTGATGATGTCCATTGGACTGAACTCCTCCTCCTCCTCCTCCTCCTCCTCCTCCCCCTCCACCCCACAGGCTGCCCTCCCCCTACCAGGTGCCTGTTTAGGTACTCAGATAATAATCTGTAATGTACAAATTCTGTCCGATTGCTTGTTAATTCAATTGTTTGTAAGATTCTCCATAAAACCTTGGGATTGTTATTTGTATATTGTTACCGTATGAACCCACTTTGTATAGTCCTTCAATTTTGTAACAGTGTTGTCCTCTCTGTGACGAGGTACCTTTGTAAATGATCCTCTGGCTCAAAGGTTGCAAATCCAATCTATTACAAATAAATAAGCTCGGAAAATTGATTTGCAGTTTTGCACATGAAAGTGCTAATCAACTGCGAAAACAAATAGCAAGTGCCTTAATTTATTTAGAGAATTAAAATGTGCAAATGTGTGTAATATATATATATATATATATATATATATATATATAAATAAATATATATTTTTAAATATTGTATGTAACCTAAACAAAATCTCTCATTAAAAAAATAAAATCTCTCATTAAAATGAATTGTCTTTGCGTCATCTGTTTTGGTACCACCCAACACACACACACACACACACACACACACACACACACACCACCCATGTCCCCTTTGCCAGAATAGGGTACCTTCCAAACCCCCACCCATCTCAGCCCACGCAGCTATGTCCCCTTTGCCAGAATAAAAGGGTACGTGCGAAAGCCCCCACCCATCTAAGCCTCCACAGCTATGTCCCCTTTGCCAGTGTAACCCCCCCTACAAATGGGGGTTCCTGAAAAGTCTTCCTCGATCTTGCCTAAATGCTTACTGCCAGGCTGGTGTCCTGCATTTTAGCAGTTTAAATGTGATTGCCAGAGAGTGTCTTATAGCCTCTGTGTACTTTCTCTTTAAGAGCTGCCTGGATTGCAGTCACAAGTAATTTGAGAGGGATCTCTGTTGAAGGATGTAACTATTTGCTGAAAATCATTTAGAGTGGTAATGATAATGTAGTTTGTCTAACCTGCCTTCTTTGCCTTCTTTGCAGCAAGGACTGTTTTGTTTATCCCCACCATTTGGCCTGGGGCTACGAATTGGACCAATCAGTACTGGTGGGACCAAGAATGCAGCCAGACTACAGGAGCCGTCTGGAGTCAAAATCTGTAGGAATTATAGTTTGGGGCTTTTGTCGCCTTTTTGCACCTGAAGGGGGAGCTGCTGTTGTGACTGACAGACAGATCAGTCAACTGAACCTTTTGGATTTTGGGGAAAGTCCCTGGCTTGCTGCAGTTTGAGTCAGATCTCAGTTGGGAGCTGACTGAGCAAGAGCTTGAGACAGCCGTCTGAGTAGTTTCACGCAGGAGAACTGTAGAAAGGCCTGAGTTGTGGCCTGCATGTCTGCCTGCTGCCCCTGAGAGGGAGAGAAGAGAATTATTTCAGACTAAATCCAAGTTTGTGAGAACGAAGTAAGCCACTGATTTTTTAACAGGCTCATACCCAAAGAAGACCGAAGATTTGTTGAATGCGATCGGCCTGTCAGGATTTCCAGCTGCTTTTGAATCCCTGGTTTGTGCAGAGACTGCTACCATGACCAGAAAGTAGTCTACCTGGTATAGTAGAATTTCTTTACATGTAAATGCGCTGTGTATTGAAAGTGGGTCGTGATTTGGTGCCCCACTGTGTGAACTGTGTTCTGCTTGCTGGAAGCTTTATACAGCCTAATCGGACTGAATCTGTGTTCATCTCCATTTGGCCTGGGCCATGCCACGCTAGCCCTGCCAGACTACCCCACTACACTAAGAAAGCCACTGATGAGAGACCTGCCTGGGAATCAGCCCCCTGCTCCACGCTTGAACAGGAACAACGCCTCGGCGAATCGTGTGGGCCCTGCTTCTCCTGGCATTCCAGATTAACCACCTGCTGTCTTGATTTTCCTCCAGCCTGTGTCGAGTCTTGGGTATCATGAGTAATCATCAAGGTAGCTCCCTGCAACAACAGCCTAATCTAAAAGTGTGTCATCTGATTGTCTTGTTGTTTTCTTTTCACGAAATGAGCCCTCCGGCTCCGGATTACAAATAGTGTGTGTTGTGCATGTTGTTTTCTTCCATCACAGGGCTCCAACCAGCTGCAACATTCCTGGCTAGCCCACAATTTTCCATCTGGGCATCCAGAATGTGTGACTTTTTATGGACCCTGAAGTACATGCATAACTGTTTGATTGATACAGCCTTTAAGCAAATTAACGTGATTATGCCCTTCCCTTGTTCAAGCACAAATTAAACTGATTATGCCCCTCCCTTGTTCAAGCCCCTTAAATAAATCAGTTCTAACTCTTTCTTGCATTTACCCTGACTGTGGTTCCAGTTTGTGCAAGAGAACTGTACTGCTGTTATTTGCTGTGTATAATCTTGTTTTACAGGGGGTCCCCAGGGCCAGGCCAGAAGATAGCCTTGGTGGTAAGTGCAAACAGTGCGGGTACTTGTGTGGTATATCAGGGGTATTGTGAAAGTGATTATTGTGTATTGTTCCAGCCACTAGTAAGGAAAGAGGGGAGTTACAGTGTCCCGGAGGGCTGTGCCCAGGTTAGCTTGACCACTACCAACACCCAACAGGGTGGGCATTATTGGGAAACACCAGACTGCGCAGGGGCATAATGAGGCCCGATGCCGCAGGCGGAGGGCCTTATAGCCCCTGGAAGGTCCAGTATTTCCATAATGCCCACCCTGGAGGGTATAATTGCTCTTATAAAATGGCCATGTAACTACATCTTTGTAAAATGTGAAAATAAAGAGGAAATGAGTGTGAAAACTGTTCAAAACACTGTTAAAAACAGTGTTCATTGACAAAGTAGTGCACCAGCTGTTCTAGGTGCTGTTACTCCTCCCTGCAGTGCTGTTCTGGTTTCCTGAACCCCCCCACACACACACACACACAGGCAGATTGTTCACGACCTTTGACCTTAGTGGAAGTGAATGCTGGTGCCTTTTCATAGTAATTTGTAGTATGGGTAGAGGTTGTTTCTGCAGCTTGTGGAAAAGTTGGACTTCTTAAGCAACGAGTAATGGACAGGGAATGGAGAGCGGCAGCGGGAGGAGCTTGACCGAAGCGATAATGTGTGTCTTATTTTTTAAAAAAATGCCGCGTGCTGGATGAAGCTGACACGAATGTCAGCTTCAGGAGTACAGATTGCAAGAACGGCAGTCAGGAGACTGGTGTCGTGTGTTTTCAGTCTTCTGACCACAAAATGAGAGGACTGCAGTCTTCCTTTTATTTATTTATTGCCTGCCGTTGAGGAAAAGTGGGGGTGGGGGGATAGTTGTCTCTCGCTAAGCGAGAGAAAAACATGGCGGGGATTTTAAATTTCTTAGCTGCCTTCAGCCAATGAGGAAGTAGGCTGGGCAGCAGGGTCCACTGTAAAGTGGATTTTGGTGGCACTTGTTTTTAGCTGGGCATCTATTGAGAAATAAATGCCCAGCTTGGAGGCAGTGTCAGCCAATCAGAGGTGTGAATTCCTTCTTGCCATTTTATAAGTATAGATTTAGGTACAGCTCCCCCTCTGACACCACAAGGTTTTCAAGCTGATGGCAATGTGGTATCAGTGTAATGCAGATTTACTGTAGTCATCAATATCTCTGCATGCCGGCTACAGGCATGCAACAAATTCATTTAAAATGGCTTTTTTTCAGTTTTCTACATATGATAGTCACTGTTCATAAATATTGCCCTACAAGTAAGAAAGTGAAGAACCTTTTAGTAGCACTAATTAAGAGCAACACACCATAACAAAGAAAGCATATTTTCTGCACAAGCTTACACATGCCATAAAAAATAGTGAGAAACTCGACGCTAGCCTTAATTATCGTAATATGTTTATTACAAAACACAGCAACCTAAAAACAAGCATCTTCACTCTTTAACAGATACTATAGGAACAAAAGGAACAACACAAAAGTGTGAAAGTAGTAGGAGTCCTCCACTAAAATTGAAACCACAAAAATTCAACACTACAAAGAGAACAAGCTTCTGTACTCAACTTATAATTAACAAATGGAATACATTACCAGAAGAAATTGTGATCAGTAAAAACAAAGCTGAATTTAAATCTAATCTAGACAAATATATTCTCGACGGTCATAATATACAGTATTATAGCTGAATGATAGGAGCCTATTTGGACAAACTGCCTTGCTTTGCTCCTTTACTTGTTAGCATGACTCTTAGCATATTAGGTCGTCTATCAGAAAACTGCAACATATGCAAAAGAACAGTAATAGTTCCATAATTCATAACTAGGGGATATGAATGGCCTGACTCAGAATATGCCATTAATCTTCATGAGTGAGGAGGCAGGAACATAACTCATGAGCGGTGAGGCACTGAGTGAGTTACGAAGGTCCCGTCCTCTCACAAATTAAGAGAAATGCCATATTCTGAGTCAAGTTATTGCATATCTGGTTTATACCACATAGTTTTCAAAAATAAATCTTTCAGATTATCTCTGTTTTATGGAACTCTTGGTTTATTTTGACTTCACCACTCTGGTTAGACGGCTGTGTAATCCCCACTGTGATGTCATCAAACATTCTCTCCCATCCATTAACTGCTATGGCATATCCCCGACAAAGCCTACAGCTGCTTGAATCTACTGAACTTGTTATTGTCCTCACTATGTTCTGTATTGTTCCCCCGACGTGGAACCTTTGTAGAAGAGCCTTGGCTCAAACGTGTCTCTGAAATAATAATAAAGTGAACTAATTATCTAGCCTGTTATTTCTGTTTGTGACATATCTAATATCAACATAACATTTATTGTGATAGTAGGTATGTCATCAACAGAAAAATTATCATTTATCTAGTGAGATTTATTCTCCTTGCTATGGTATAAACTTACATCCACTTCAACGAATTTAACTAGGGACATAAGTCACGCACAAATGGCTATCAGATTGTTAATACCTCCACCGCAAGACACAAATATTTTACAGTATAAAACCGTGACGGCAGGAGTAGTGTAACGCATTCTGCCTCCTTTCAACTCCAGTAAACTTTATGGCAGCACAATTTACAAGCATAGAAAGTCAATATTTCTTCCACTATGTGTTTGATTGGTAAAAACTTGGAAAATGAATGCTGCTAAAATACACTTTGATGCTGTGCCACCCTATAGTTCAATGAGTACTCAGCACAGAACATATGACTGCTTTGATAAATTTGCCCTGTCATCTACAATATGCTGTTATATCTTTTTATAGAAGTTTACATATTAATGGTTGCATAATGGTAAACTGAAGCAAGGCTTCATTCAATTTGAAGGAGAGCCTCTTCCCGGGCCAGGCCTCTGCCTTCCCTCATATTGAATTATGAAGCTAACCAGAACAGGAAGGAGCTGCTTGTCTAATTCTCCTTGATAGATCTGTTTTGTCATTTTTAGCTGCCAGATTGAAGATAGCTGTCTCCCCTCCCCCCCTTGGCAAGAATCACTGCTTGGAAGCTCTGGGTTACAAACTTACAAGATGAAAAGAGGTGACTCTGAACATGTAAATGTACACTTTTATAGAGACATGTGCAGCAGGTTTTCTAAAAATGAATGATACATTATTCTAATCTTGGTGAAATACTATAACATTTTCATAAAAGCATACCATGACTACTGCCCGGTATAGTATAGTATTTAATTGTTTTGATTTGTGTAAGGAGAGTGTGATGGTCAACGAAACAACATTACATTTTTTTTTTTTTTTTACTTTAAGGGAGTTTTAGTTTTAGGGCCTAGTTTTATTTATTTATTTATTTAGCTTTTGTTGACCGGGTGAGTGCACTAGACAAATCCTGCCTATTTTCAGGCACGACCCGGGGGAGGTGGATACAGATGAATGCCAACTGACCTTGAACCAGATTAAGCTGGTGGTGGTATTTTTACTGAATGAGGGAAATTTGGCCAGGACACCGGGGAAATTCCCCTACTCTTTTCGATAAATGCCATGGGATCTTTAACATCCACCTGAACTACCACCAATCCAGGCAGATGGGACCTCGGTTTTTAACATCTCATCCGAAAGACGGCACCTCAGAAGTGCAGCACCCCCTCTCATGCTACACTACAGTGTCAGTACTGGGATATTAACCCAAGTGCCAGATGTGGGAACTGAACCCACAGCCCTCTGATCTCCCGGCCTCAGAGGCGAGTGTGCTACCTACTGAGCCACTAACACTGCAAGTTGAGTGCTTTTAGGGAGTAAAGGTGGCAGTCACGTTTGGTATGACTGGCCATTTCCAGATACAGGAGGACTGTGTGAGAGGGCTACTAAAAAAGTCCCGGTCATAAGGTGTACAATAATGATGAACTACTTTTGCACACCTTGAAGGGCCTGTTAGCTAATTGGGTGGATACATTTTTCTTACCCATTTAATAAAATGTCATGTCTGTGGAATAGATTTATCAATAAGCAATAAAACCACAATGGGGGTACATTAAAGGATTAAAGATGCATGCCCTAGAGATGTAGTATGGCATAAGGCTGCAGGCAGAGTGCCTTAATGCCCATGGGAAGTGCATCATTCATCCTTTAATGCACACCTTGGAGTGGCTTATTGCACGTATAAAATGGCTTGCTGTAGGTAATAAGGTTTTCCAGCCCCCCATAATGAGATCCAGTTTCTGACCATGCATCATTAGTATTTTAATACATGGTCATGTGACGGCTGTTGTCCATTGAGGTCTCTGGATTATCCTTGCCATTTTATAACTGAAATTATGTGGACAGAAAATAAAACAATGTATGGCTCGTGTATAAGTGAGCAAGAATACATAAAATTAATTGATGGATATAGGTAGTCCCCCAGTGTGTGTGCTGAGGTATGAGGCCGTAGGCTGAATGCTCCTCGGTACAAACCAGATGAGTGCTTATACTGTACTTCCCACAAACACAGTACCCTGACATTGGTAATTGCACATATAAAATGGACTGCATTAAATGTTTGTGCTTGGAAAATCCAGAAGCATGCATTCGAAAGTGCATATAGGCACAGCAGGTGACATAGTTCATCCAATCAGAAAGCAGCATTTGTGGCACCAATCTTGACCCATTTTATAAAAGGTCATGTATGACAGAAGAAAATTATAGTCCCATCACTACTTATTGTATCATACAGTATTTAATACAGATATTGAAAGAGAAAAGCCTCCGTAAATTGGTGGGTACCAGACCCCTTGGGACCTCTGTGGTAACACCTATCTGTGCAGAAGCCTAAGAGACAAGCGGTTTTGTGATTCACATTTTTTTATTAAAAATGAGCTCATTAAGGTAAAAACTAGTCGTATGGTTGAACAATACACATAATTACTTGCTGAAAACACAAAGAACCTCAGCACAAAACCACAAGGCAAATGTTACCTAAAAAAGGCATTGATAACAAAGCCAAGTTTCAAAGAAATATAAAATTGCACATGCCTCATAATGCAAAGCATCATGGAATGTACATGCAAATCATTATAAAGGGTTTGGCAAGCTCAACCCCTGCATTTACAATGCATTTAATAATGTTTGTGGGGAGGCACCCGGTGTGTGACCAAACAAAGGCATATAGCTAAGTTACCAGTGCTCCCCCCACTCTGCTGCTTTAAAGCCTGTAATTTTTTTCAAATAACTCTAGTATTCTTATTTGCTATAAATTATTGGAGGGGTTCTTCGTCTCATCCTCCAGCTGAATTATGATCAAGCCTGACCATCACAACAAGGTGACCGTCTCCATCGGTCAGGAAAAAGCATCACATTTTATCTTGCCATTCGGAGCCGAGGTCACCCTGCTTTCTGTTTGTCTTGTGGGGAAACCACTTTACGGCTTTCTTACTTATGTAGTGTGCGCTGGCCAATAAGAGGCTCACATGTGTTTATTGGGGATCTCATCAATTAGAAGATTTTCGGGCCCGGAGGTGCCTCCACCCAGATAGAATTTGAAGTGGGTCAGGTGACTGGCTGGCACAGCCCCCTGGGATGCTGTACCTCCACACCTCCCCTACTAACCACCCCACACACTGGCTACCCAACAATGCAGTACCACCATAAACCATGAACAGTAATACTTTGACAGACTCAGAGAATTCCTGCACACACTATTTCAAACAGTAAACCACAGTTTTATTAGAGGTATAGGTCTAGGGAAGGGGGTACTGGGACCAAGGATGGCTGTGGAAAAAAAAACTGGTTAATGATATAGCCAGCACACCAAACATTGAGGCCCACAACCCCGAACGCACCCTCACTGGTACCAGTGTTTACCAGATGTTCTTTGGAGTACCCACTAGGTGCAGGCCTGGTACAGTGCCACGGGTAGGCTGACTGCTGGGGCCCTGAAATATTTTAGAAACTTGAAAATGTTTAACAAGCAATTGCCCTTTTTTTCCTCCCAGGAACCAGGTCCTGGGTACTCATGGTTTGAAGCTCTCAGCACCAGGGGAAAATGAAGCTCCTTGGAGTTGTGCAGCAAATTGGAAGCAGACTGGCCAGGATCCCTCCATCTGGATGAAACTTGCTCGAGGATCTTGCAGCTGGTCACCTTGATTGTAGTTCTGGCCACTTGTCACCTTTAGCCACTTCTGGCCTGGTGCAGAGCACTGTGGCAGGACAACACCAGCCTCAGAAGGCCCAGACCTGGGAGTGGCTCCACAATCTGGCTCCCTGATCAGAGTGCTCTAGCACTCAGGTGCGAGACCCGTGACCTCCTGCAACAGTGAGTCCCACTTGGGAGGGGCTAGAGAGTTCCTCCCCTGGCTCTGGGTGAGGACTCCCAAACAGAGGGGGTCCTCCTGCAGTCCCTGCACTGAGCTCCCATCAAGTAAAATTATATTCAGCCACTCCACTGAAGTCCAGTGCCCAGATTTTTAGGTGCTAGCCTCAGATTCACTCAGGGTCAGAGCAATTCAACAGAGGGGATTCAGCAACAACAGCTCCCCGGCACACCAGTCCAAACTTCCAGCTTAGCAGTATCCAACTCTTTTACTCAGCTGCATCAAATCCACCAATCTCAGCCACTTTAACCAGTTCTCTCAGGACACCCACAATTCCTAACTAGCACCCCACGACCTGAAGCATTCTGCCTCTTTCAAGAAAATGCAGTTGCAGCCCACACAAGCAAGTAACCTCTCGGTAGAGATTGTAAATACGCAGATAATCTGCTCAGTCTCTTCGGTTAGATCAATCTCCCAGTGCAGGGTATCTGCAAACATTTAGTCTCTTCCATACTGGGAGAGTCAGTACCAAAATTCAGTCTCTTTCTTTCTTTCCCCTTTTCCCTCTGTTTCTGCCACACAGTAGTCTCCAGTTTCAGCTATCTCCAACTCAGCAGTGCAGCTCTCTCCACTCAGGGCCTGGGTAAGCCCCTGAAGTCCACAGTCTGCTTTCACCACACAGTCCTGACTTGTCCAGAGCCCAGCAACAGTTTGACTCAATTCCAGTAAGCCCTCACTATATCAGACGAAATCCCAGAGTTCTGATTGGCTGTTGAAGCCTTTCAATAATCAATATCCACAGTGATCTATATTTCCTGCTCATTTATTGGGGCATGATCTAGGCACCAGAATTAGTCCCCTCCTTTTCCCAGGAGTCCCTCTGTCATGGTTTTGGGTGCCTAGATCACTGATTGGCTGCAGCACTGTGTCAGTTCCAATTTGTTTACAAGGAGTCCCAAATAGTTTGATGCACTGCAATACAGTTCCCCTCCATTTGCAGCCCAACACAATACTTTATTTAAACCATCAACTCACCACATTGTAGCCCCAACTGTTCCCTTTCACATGAGCCCATCACTATATGGTCAACTCCAATAGTTTTCATGTCACTACCACCAAAACACAGTCCCCCCAGGCAGCAGCAGCATGCTATTAATATTCATGAGAGCTCATGAATAAAACATGAGCCCTCGCTCATGCCCCAATTTTAAACTTTGTTTTTTTAAACTTCCCCAGAGGCTTCTCGTAGGCCTGCTAAGGTCACCATTGCCAGTCTAGGCAGAAAAAGGCACTGGGAGCAAGAAACTCTGTCTTCAGTAACTGCAAAACTGGCAGTCAGTAAAACAAAGGCACTACATGCGCATGCACAATGGCCCAAACTCTGAGAAGCATTGCATTAGCGGCGATCGCAATTTAACATTTTAAGCCCAAAATGGGCTGAAATCAACTGTGGGCTTTTCAAGGAGGATTTATGGGCACCAGAGGACTTGGGTAGTAGTGGGGAAGCCAGCAGGTAACAGGAGGAAAATAGGAACAATGTGGGCCAATTCAGGTAAGCCCCCAAAGGGGGGGCTACACTAAGATGCATTGTAAATGCAGGGGTTGAGCTTGTCAAACCCTTTATACTAATTTAAATGCAAGAGAATTGTGGCCTTCTAATTGGTGAGCTCCCCAATAAACACCTGTGAGCCTCTTATTGGCCAGAGCACACTACATAAGCAATAAAGCCTGATAGTGGTTTCCCAAGACAGAGAGAAAGCAGGGGGGCCTCAGCTCCAAATGGCAAGATAAAATGTGATGCTTTTTCCTGACCGATGGAGATGGTCACCTTGTTGTAGTGGTCAGGTTTGATCATAATTCAGCGGGATGATGAGACTAAGAACCTGTCCAATAATTTATAGCAAGTTTCAATAATTTATAACAAGTAGGAATATTGGAGTTACTTGAAAAAAATTGCAGGCTTTAAAGTAACACAGTGTTGGGGGGAGAGGACTGGTACCTTAACTATATGTATATGCAAATCACCATAAAAATACATCATTAGTTGGTTGACTGGTCAAGCCAAATTACAGCAAAGGTCAGTCGTAGGGTCACATTACACTCACGAGCTTCACTCATCCTGCACTATTCTATACACAAGATAAGAGTTTCCATGTGAGGAGTCATTTTTCATGTGTCATGTGCAAGACTTCATATGTATTTAGACAAACACACATGTACACATACATCCAGCCAGAGCTACACACACATATTCATTGTACAAAAAAAACCTTCTTAAGAAATGGTTTGTAGCCAAGGGCCAGAATATCGGAAGTTATCACGCACAAAATGGATATCACCTCGCTAACAGCAAATAGCAAGGGACTCGCTAAATGTGCTAAAGTGGAAAGCACAGTTAGCAAGACATTAACCCATTTGCCCACAGAATTGATGCCAGTACGCCTATGCAAAGCACCAGACTGCACCTGCATATAGGCGAACTGGCATGTCCAAAGGTTTGGAGAGGCAGTACACAGCTGCTAGTGCTGCGCTATTTCTCACCTCCCCAAACCTGGTCATAGGGCCATTGCACCTCACCCCAGATCGCCTGTCCTTATGTTTATCAGTACACCCAGGCAGTCTAGTAGTCCCCCCTACCCTAATTGCCCATCCCTATGTTTGTCAATATGCCCTGGTGGTCTAGTGAGCTCCCCAATCCCAGACTGCCCATCTACATGTTTATGAATATGCCCTGGTTATTTAGTGGGCCCCCCACCCCAACTGTCTGTCCACATGTGCATAAATTACCCTGGTAGTCTAGGTCCCCTACCCCTTTATAACCATCACTATGTTTATCAATATGCCCTTGTAGTCCAGTAGTCCCTCACACCCTCAATCATTCATCCCAAACAGCATTGATTCATAGCAGGAAGGTCATGCCAAACAAATCCAGTTAATTTATTTGACTGGGTTACCAAGCTTGCAGACAACAGGGGGGCAGTAGATGTGGTATACCTGGACTTTAGCAAACCCTTCAACTCAGTTCCACACAGAAGGCTGGTAAAGAAGCTAGACCACACAGGAGTAGGACACAAGGTGATACAATGGGTACAAAATTGGATACAGGGCAGAACCCAGAAGGTGCAGGCAAATGGATCACTATCATCAGAGGTGGGGTGACCAGTAGAGTGTCCCAGGGCTTAGTACTGGGGCCTCTGCTCTTCAATGTTTTCATATCCGACACAGCCAACAGACTAGAGGCTAAGGTGTGCCTGTTTGCAGACAACACCAAGATATGTAACAGAGCTGACACCATAGAGGAAGTACACACGATGGAATCAGACCTCAAGAAACCTGAAGAATGGTCTGGAGCATGGCAGCTCAAACTGAAGTCAAAAAGTGCAAGGTCCTGCACATAGGCAAAAAGAATCCAAGGAAAGAGTATTACTTGGGAGAGGAAAGACTAGTTGGCTTCCAAACAGGAGCATGATCTGGGAATCATAATCTCAGACAACTTGAAGGTGGGAAAGCAATGTGAGAAGGCAGCACTGAAGGCCAGTAGAATGCTGGGTTGCATTGGGAGAGGAATCACAAGCAGGAGGAGGGAAGTGGTCGTGCCATCGTACAGATCATTGACCAGGTCACACCTGGAGTACAGTGTCCAGTTCTGGAGGCCTTACCTCAAAAAAGACATCGGCCGGATAGAGACAGTGCACAGAAAAGAAACAAAAATGGCTTGAGGGTTGCATAAGATGTCTCACGAAGAAAGACTGAGAGAACTGAACATGTATTCCCTGGAACACAGAAGGGAGACATGACTGAAACATTCAAATACATAAAAGGCATAAACAAAGTGCAGACACAGGAACTTTTTCATGTCAAAGAGAGCAGTGGAACCAGGGGGCATCAGCTGAGACTGAAGGGAGGGAGGTTCACAATCAACATCAGGAAGTTCTTCTTCACAGAGAGAGTGGTGGATGCCTGGAATAGCCTGCCCCGAGGAGTGGTGGGGCCTAGCACAGTCAGAGGATTCAAAAACGCATGGAATAGACATAAGGGTGCCCACACACTTAAGGGCAACTGGGGGGTAGGAATATTACAAGAACACCGGGCGGACTAGATGTACCTAGCGGTCTCCTTCTGCTATCACATTCTATCTTTCTATGTTTCTATCCCTATGTTTATCAATATGCCCTGGTAGTCTAATGGTCACCCCACCAACCCCCGACTGCCCATCCACATGTTTATGAATATGTCCTGGTTTTCTAGTGGTTCCCCCACCGATCGCCCATTACTACATTTAGCAATATGCCTTGATAGTCTAGTGGTCTGCCCCTTCTCCCATCCTTGTGTTTATCAATATGCTTGAGTAGTCTAGTAGTCCTTCCACCCCTGATTGCCCGTCTACATGTTTATCAATATACACTGATAATCTAGCAGTCTCTGCACCCTCTGATCACCATCCCGATGTTTATCAATATGTCCTGGTAGTCTAGTGGTCCCCCCAATCCTGATCACCATCCCGATGTTTATCAATATGCCCTGGTAGTCTAGTGGTCCCCCCAATCCTGATCACCATCCCGATGTTTATCGATATGCCCTGGTAGTCTAGTGGTCCCCCCAATCCTGATCACCATCCCGATGTTTATCGATATGCCCTGGTAGTCTAGTGGTCCCCCCAATCCTGATCACCATCCCGATGTTTATCAATATGTCCTGGTAGTCTAGTGGTCCCCCCAATCCTGATCACCATCCTGATGTTTATCAATATGCCCTGGTAGTCTAGTGGTCCCCCCAATCCTGATCACCATCCCGATGTTTATCAATATGCCCTGGTAGTCTAGTGGTCCCCCCAATCCTGATCACCATCCCGATGTTTATCAATATGCCCTGGTAGTCTAGTGGTCCCCCCAATCCTGATCACCATCCCGATGTTTATCAATATGCCCTGGTAGTCTAGTGGTCCCCCCAATCCTGATCACCATCCCGATGTTTATCAATATGTCCTGGTAGTCTAGTGGTCCCCCCAATCCTGATCACCATCCCGATGTTTATCAATATGCCCTGGTAGTCTAGTGGTCCCCACACTCAGTGATTCCACATCCATGTGTATAAATATGCCCTTGTTGTCTAATGGTCCCCCCTCTTTTATCACCCGTCCTTATAGAAACATAGAACTTGTCATCAGATAAAGTCCACTTGGCCTACCTAATCTGCCCAGTTTGTCCCTGCTATACTGTCACCACAGAACCTACCTGATCTCTGACTACATTCCGTCCCCCTCCACTTTTCTTCTAAGATTCCTTTGTGCCTATCCCATGCAAGCTTGAAGCCCACCACTGTTTTTCTCCCATCAGCTCTGCTGGTAGGCTGTTTCAGGCATCCACCACTCTTTCAGTGAAGAAGTACTTCCTCACATCCCTCCCAAACTTCCCCTATTCAGCTTCAATGCATGCCCTCTTGACCAGAGCACCTTCTCCTCTGAAAAATACTCCCTTCATGTACCTTGTTCGCCCCCGTGAGGTACTTATAAGTCTCTTTCATGTCCCACTTCTCCCTCCTTTCTTCTGAGGTGTACATATTGAGATCCTTCAGTCTCTACTCACAGGGGTGTTGATGCAATCCCTGCACCATTTTAGTTGGGTTTAGTTTAGTTGCCCTAGCCCTCCCCATCCACCACATTCCCCTCCCAGTTTTTGTCACCCCGGGTAAGCACTACATCCTTCACTCTGTCTCAGCAATGCTTGAAATTATTAATGGTTTTAGCATCCACCACCTCAGCTGCTAGACTGTTCTACGGTTCCACCACCCTTTCTATAAAGTAATTCTTCCTCATGTCCCTCCTGATCCTCCCGCCTGCCAGTTTCCACTCATGCCCCATGACCTTGAACTGTTAGTCATGCTAAATAATTCCCCACATTTCATCTTGTTTATTCCTTTCCAGACCCTGAAGGTGTCTATCATATCTCCCTTCTCCCCTCTCCCTTCTGGTCTCCAGCAAGTAAATGTTCAGTGCCTTAAGGCACTCTTCGTAAGACCTGCCCCATTGGCCCTGAATCATCTTTGCAACCCTTTGCTGCACCATTGCCAGCCTGTTCTTATCCTTCCTGAGATGAGGACTCCAGTACTTGTCGCAGTACTCCAGGTGCAGCCTCACCAAAAATATATAAAGGGTTAGTATTACCTCTTTCCTTCTGCAGTCAGTACCCCTCTCAATACAACCCAGCATCCGTTTTGCCTTACCATAGGCCTTGTTGCACTGGCTTGATTGTTTGAAGGCATCAATGATGATAATTCCTAGGTCTTTTTACTCAACCATAGTGCTGAGTCTTGCCCCACCCATCCAGTACTCTGTCCAGGGTTTTTGTTCCCTCGGTGCATCAGCTTGCTTTTTTGTGGCACTGTATATTAACTGCCAAACCTTAGACCACATCTCTAGTCTCTGCAAGTCACTCTGCATTTCCCTGTTCCCTTGTCACCGTCAACTCACAGAGCTTAGGGTCATCTGCAAATAGATTCAATCTGCCCTGGACTGCTTCTCCAATGTTGCTAAAGAACATATTGAGGAGGGCAGGGCCCAGGATGATGAATATATTGAGGAGGGCAGGGCCCAGGATGATGAACATATTAAGGAGGGCAGGGCCCAGGATGATGAACATATTGAGGAGGGCAGGGCCCAGGATGATGAACATATTGAGGAGAGCAGGGCCCAGGATGATGAACATATTGAGGAGGGCAGGGCCCAGGATGATGAACATATTGAGGAGGGCAGGGCCCAGGATGATGAACATATTGAGGAGGGCAGGGTCCAGGATGATGAACATATTCAGGAGGGCAGGGCCCAGGATGATGAACATATTGAGGAGGGCAGGGCCCAGGATGATGAACATATTCAGGAGGGCAGGGCCCAGGACGATGAAAATATTGAGGAGGGCAGGGCCCAGGACGATGAACATATTCAGGAGGGCAGGGCCCAGGACGATGAAAATATTGAGGAGGGCAGGGCCCAGGACGATGAACATATTCAGGAGGGCAGGGCCCAGGACGATGAACATATTCAGGAGGCAGGGCCCAGGGACGATGAACATATTCAGGGAGGGCAGGCCCAGGACTATTGAATATATTCAGGAGGGCAGGGCCCAGGACCATGAACATATTGGAGGAGGGCAGGGCCCAGGATGATGAATATATTGAGGAGTGGCAGGGCCAGGATGATGAACATATCGAGGAGGGCAGGGCCCAGGACGATGAACATATCGAGGAGGGCAGGGCCCAGGACGATGAACATATTGAGGAGGGCAGGGCCCAGGACGATGAACATATTGAGGAGGGCAGGGCCCAGGATGATGAACATATTGAGGAGGGCAGGGCCCAGGATGATGAACATATTGAGGAGGGCAGGGCCCAGGACGATGAACATATTGAGGAGGGCAGGGCCCAGGATGATGAACATATTGAGGAGGGCAGGGCCCAGGATGATGAACATATTGAGGAGGGCAGGGCCCAGGATGATGAACATATCGAGGAGGGCAGGGCCCAGGATGATGAACATATTGAGGAGGGCAGGGCCCAGGATGATGAACATATCAAGGAGGGCAGGGCCCAGGACAAATCCCCATGTTACTCTGCTTGTGACCTCTCGCTCTTCTGATTTGACCCCACTAACCACAACCCTCTGCTTCATCTCCTTCAGTCAGTTACATATCCATCTAAACTACAAGAAGACCAAGACCATGCTTATATCCAGCCCCCAGAACAAAAATAAGCACCACCCCCTCATCATCTCCAACTCATGCAGTGAGCCACTGGAACAAGTCCCCTTGTTCAAGTATCGGGGGTCATAATAGATGATACCCTCACGTTTGAGCACCATATTGACTCTCTGGTCAAGACAGTCAATACCAAGACTGGTGTCCTGTACAGGCACAGGCAACACCTCTCTTTGAGGGCCCTCTGTCTCTCTTTCCACAGCTCTATCATATCTACTATTGACTATGGACTAGTGGTCTACAGGGCAGCAATGGATACAGTGCTCAAGAGGGTTCAGACTGTGCTCCACAAAGCCTGCAGAATCACCCTGGATGCTGAGTGTGGCATGCACACCTGTACTCTGTATGAACGCACAAATTGGCTGTCATTAAGAAACAGGGTCAAATTCCAGACTTGCATCTAGGGAAGAAGGCTGTATTAGGTAAAACACTGCCATGTGTAGGCAATTTGATCAAGGTGGTCAACTCATTACATGTCACCAGGGGGAAGACTAGAAGGGCCTTAGCTATCCCCATCAGTCACACCTTGCTTGGGCAATGTGCACTTGCCTACCAGGCCCCACCGTGGATGAATGAACTCCCTGGGCACCTCTTGGCCACCAGTTGTCTGGCCCAATTCAAAACTGCCCTCAAACAGCACCTAATAACACTCTCTAATTGCACATGCCCTAAGTCCAGCCACACCCACTCTCTCTGCCGCCCCCCAGCAAGCACTAGGCAGGCCTCAGGTACCCCCTTTCTCTGTCCCTTCTCATAACTTGCCTCAGCAATCAGTTTGCATCACACTCCTTCAGCACCCGCCAGCCCACCTTCCCCCCTCACTAAC
Source organism: Neoceratodus forsteri (assembly GCA_016271365.2). Taxonomy (NCBI): domain Eukaryota; kingdom Metazoa; phylum Chordata; order Ceratodontiformes; family Ceratodontidae; genus Neoceratodus; species Neoceratodus forsteri. The sequence continues at coordinate 1,065,829,398 of CM028135.1, forward strand.
TCCCAGTCCCATGAGTTTCCCTAACAGTCACTACTAATATAAGCTGCCTGACCATGCCCCTTCATATCCCACCATTTACTCCAGCACTTCTCAGCTCATCCTCCCCTCGCCCCCTTCATGTTTCCCAATACCTTATCTCCCTTCTTCCCCCAACCTTCACCTTCACTGCAGTGCATACCTCTCTCTCATACCTCCTTTCTTTGTCCCACTGCCAGCTAGCCCCATCCCTTTGAATCTACTGACAAGGCACTTTGTGGCTGCTTATTCCCCCCACCCCCACCCTCATAAAGTGTTTTTCTTGTTATTTAACTTGTACCTATGTTTTGAGTTATTCTGTAAGTTCTAAATCCAAACTGTATCGTTCATTGTGATGTACCTTTGCTTTCTCCTACTGTACTTTGTTCTGCAATCTATGACGTGGAACCTTTGTAAAAGAGCTTGTGCTCAAAGGTCTTTTCCGAATCACTAAATAAATAAATAAATAACATCTTATTATGTCACTAGCAGCACCCAGAGCCTCCATCTTTTTCTGTAAGCACCTGTGAGGCACTGAGTCAAAAGCCTTGCTGAAGTCGAAGTAAATCCACCACATGGCACCTACCCAATGCCCTCATCACCCAGTCAAAGAAGTCTATCAACTTATGCCTGCTCCCTGCCACAAACTCATGCTGTTTGCTATCCTGGATGCCATTGCTCTCTGGGTTGTCCACAGGGTTCTCTTTGACCAGTCACTCCATCAGCTTCCCTACAACAGAGCTAAGGCTGACAGGTCTGTGGTTCACTGCTTGTTTCTTGTCCCCCCTTATGAAGCAAAACAATGTCCACCATCCTCCAGTCTTTCCGAACTACCCCCATCTGTAATGAGCTACTAAGTAGTCCTATGTGGGGAGCAGCCAGTTTTGCTGCCAGTTCCCTGAGCACCCTTGTATGCATCCCCTCCAGTCCTGGGGCTTTATTTATCTTTAGGGCTGCTAGCCCTTTCTGAATCCTTTTGCATATAAATACTGGCTGCCTCATCTCTGGGACCAGCTTTGTGGCCCCTTTGATGTTACTGTCTGGCAAGGCACGTGTCCTCCCTAGTGAAGAAAAAGTAAAATAATCATTATGGAAGGCATCCTTTGGAAATTGTTCTCTGTCACACCACACTCTCAGATAGGCTAACGATTCCCCCTCCTTTCTTTCTTTCTTTTTTCCTAAATATAGTGAAAGAAATGTTTCACCCTTGACCCCCTCTGCAGTATGCAACCGTGGGTCTGCTTTTGCCTTCCTAACTGCCCTCTTTGCTTACTTATTTCTATCTGTTCTCACCATTCTTCCTCCCCTCCTACTTTTCTTTGTACCTGGAGAAAGCCTTTTTCCTTGGCCCTCACCACTTCCCTGATTCTTGCTGAGAACCATAATGGTCTCTTGAACTTTTTCTTTTTAATTACTTTTCTTGTGCATAACTTGGATGCCTAAAGAATAGCCTCCTTCATTGCCCCCAGCTCTCTCCTACATCTTCTATGCTGTCTACCCTAACTTGACCCTGACCAGCTTCCTCAACCTGCTGAAGTCTGCCCTTCTGAAATCAAGGACCTCAGCTCTCAACTGGGGTGTTCTGGTCCCAAGGGCAGGTTCAAACCTGATGGAGTTGTGGTCGCTGTTCCCTAGTGGATCTCCTACTTTCACAGCTTCTTCCATCTCTGAGTTGGTGAGCACCACATCAAAAATGGCCTTCTGCCTGGTGGGTTCCTTAACTGGCTGTACCAGTAGACAGTCCTGGAATGTATCCAACTATGTTTGACTCCTGAGGTCCTGGCCACAGAAACATTCCAATCCTTGTTCATCAGGTTAAAATCACTCACTACCACTACTTCCCCCTTTGACCCCATAGAAACATAGAAACATAGACTTTGACGGCAGATAAGGACTGCTAGGCCCATCTAGTCTGCCCATTTCCCTACCTACAGGATAGGCCGCAGATCCTATTTAACCAACAGCCTATATCTTCCTGCCCCCCACAAGAATTGCCTTATGTCTGTCCCATGCATTCTTGAATTCTCCCACAGTTTTAGACTCCACAACTTCCTCAGGAAGACTCAGCAACTTCCTCAGGAACCCCCCCTTTCTAGTTCTTCCTTGAGCTCTCTTCCTCTCTTCTTATTGCACTGGTGGTCTATAGATGACCCCCAAGTATAGTTTCTTGCCTGAGGCCAACCTGAGTGGCACTCAAAGCAACTCTGTCTCTCCATTACTACCCCTGATGCCCCCATCTCCCACAACCTCAGTGCTATCCTTGACATAAAGGGCTACACCTTCCTCTCTACCTTTTCCTCTATCCCTCCTGAACACTGAGAACCCAGGGACTGCCATGTCCAAGCTGTTATTTTCTATGGCCTACATTTCCATGATGGCCACAACGTCTGTCTCAGAGTCTGCAGTCATTACCTGGAGCTCGCTGATTTTATTATCTAGGCTCCCAATGTTAAGGCAGACCCCTTCCATCTACTGTAACTCACCCTCAATATGCCCTGGTAGTCTAATAGCACCACACCCCCAATTGTCCTTCCCTATTTTTATCAAGATGCCCTGGTTGTCTAGTGAACCCCAACGCCTGGATTGCCCATCCACATGTGTATAAATATGCCCTGCTTGTCTAGCAATCCCCCCGCCCCCTTATCATGCATCCTTATGTTTATCAATGGCTTTGGTAGTCGAATAGCCCCTCCAACCCCTAACTGCTCATCCCTGTACTTCTAAATATGCATTAGTAATCTAGAGGTCCCAAAACAGAAAGAACAGCCCCTCAGATAACGACGAGTCACGTCCAACAACACAAAGCCGCAAACCAAAGAAAGACAGCACCAGCCACAAACAAAAGCATTTCAAAGCAACATATGACTTTAATGATAAATATACTTTTATTTCGCGCTGGTGCCAGGCAACACCACATACCTTGTGCAAAAACACACGAGGGTGTGTGTGTGTGCTTTTCCAGTGGCACCAACATGAGTAAGTGTTTTTGTCATTATTAAATAAAATGCTGGTTGGAAATGCTTTTATTGATGGCTGGTGATGTCTTTCTCTGGTTTGCAATCCAGAGTTCCCCCCAACCCCTGATCACACATCCCTATGCTTATCAATATGCCCTGGTAGTCTAGTAGCCAATCCCACTCCCAATCACCCATCCTTGTGCTTATCAATATGCCCTGGTGGTCTACTGGTCCCCCAACCCCATATCACCTGTTCCTATGTTTATCAATATGCCCTGGTAATGTAGTGGTCTTCCCTGGTCACTCATTCCTATGTTTATCAATACACTCTGGAAGTCTAGTGGTGCCCCCCCCAACCTGAATTGCTCATTCCTATGTCTATCAATATGCACTGACAGTCTAGTGGTCCCCCACCCCCTGATTGCAAGTCCCTATGTTTATCAATATGCTGTAGTAATCTAGGGGTCCTACCACTCCTTGATCATTCGTCCCTGTGTTTATCAATATGCCTTGGTAATCTAGTGATCCCCCTATGACAGGGTACAATAGGACCCTGTCCCATTTGTTTTGGAGAAAGTGTTTAAATGCAAGAATCTGTATTCTTTCCTTTTCTGTCTCTTCTGTCTGGTTGCATAACCAAATTTTCCTGTGAGACCTCAGACTTGATCGACCCGACCAGTCTCGCAATCCTTTGCCTCTCACTGTCTCTTAGTTTCTCTTGCTGTCTTTCTTCCTTGCATATCTATATCTGCTAATATAAAATATATGAGAATCAATGTATGGCAATGTAGCTGATACTGGGATCACTTTAGTTTAGAAAATTGAGTTACTGTTGAAATGTATATATTTATAATTTGAGATAACTGTAAAAAGCTAGAGGTTACTTGGGTGCAAATGCCTGAGCCTTTTGCAGTTGAGAAAGTTCTAAATGTTCTAGCAGCTCCTGAAATTTACAAAGGATAGGATGCTTGCAAAGGATGGGAATTGAAAAGAGTTATAAAAACAGCTAAGCTGAGCTGCATGGGAGATTTTTTACAAGAGATTTTATTATGCTTCTGTACATAGTTATTCTGAACAGGTTTATTTTATTTATGTTACTGCAACTACAAATAAACAGTTTTGTGGAATTTTACAACTGTTCCTGGGTTTTCTCTATGCTTCCTGACCTGTGCCTCGACAACAGATGGTGTCAGCCTAAGTGGGATTTAAGCCATGCATACCCTAACACAGATTTGTGCCTGGGTACTGAACCTAGTACCAAGGAAGCACAGAGGAAGGTATAGATTCTGCAGCTGAAGTCCAGTCTGAGATTGTACAGCCAGCACAAGTCATGGAAAAAGAACAGGCAGTGACAGAACCTGAAAGCCTGATGGACTTTTTCAAATGGTGAGCTATACAACAAAAAGAGACTGAGACGCAGAGAGAAAAAGAAATTCAATGGTTAGAAGTGTTGAGGAGAGAAGAGATGCAGTGACAGAAGCAACAGATGAGAGAAAAGATGCAGTGACAGGAGCAGCGATGGCTGGATGCCTTACAAGCTATCGAAGGCAGAGGATCTGGCACAGATCCAGGCGAGCAACAAAATGCAAGCAACCTAAAGGCCATTAAACTTACAAAGTTGTGTCCCTCAGATGATAGTGAGGCATACCTGACAACCTTTGAAAGAGTTGCCACAGCCTGCCAGTGGACAAAGCAGCAATGGACAGTCAAACTGGTACCCTGCCTGACAGGGAAAGCCCAGCTTGCCTACAGCAGTATGGACATTGCACACTCAGAAAACTATGACCTGGTGAAAAGCGAAATCCCTGAAAAGGTATGACATCTCCAAAGAGACCTACAGGCAGAGATTTCGATCTCTGGGGTGCAACTTGGTTGACAATCCTCAAGAAGCCTTCACCCAACTCCGAGAACTCCTTATAAAGTGGATCCAACCAGAGAGCAAAACAGTCCCATAGATCATCGACACATCTGCCATGGAGCAATTCAGCAGCATCTTGCCTACAGATGTGCAGCTGTGGGTAAAGGAACACCGACCAGAAAATGGAGAAAAAGCTGTTTCTTTGGCTGAGGACTACAAAATGGCCAGACAGATGCCACAGCAGCGCAGTAACAGCCAAACACCAGTAAGAAACTATTTTTTCCCATTTAAATTCCAAGCCTGCTAAGAACTCTGGTGGGGGTAACAAATCTGTGCCAAAAGATGTTATCTACTATAACTGTAATAAGCCAGGCCGTTTTGCAAGAAACTGCCGTAATAAAGAGAGTGGCACTGGAGCAGATATGTCCTTGGCAAACTGGGGCAAGTACCTAACAGATGTGAAGGAGGTGAATAAGACTGTAATGGGACTCATTGATTTGGGAAGCAGACAGACCCTAGTGCATGTTAAAGTGCTGGGAAAACACTATGCAAAGGAACCAGGTATTGGTGTCATCTGCATCCAAGGGAACACTCAATACTATCCCACCACCCAAGTGAATATGACCATTAAGGGTGTGTCACACCAAATGAAAGTGGGGGTATTACCAAAGTTACCTGTACCTATGATTATCGGAAATTACTTTCCAGGATTTACTGAATTGATCAAAGAGGGAATAAATCCTGATATTTCAGCAGCTGTGGTGACAAGAGCTCACGCAAAGAAAATTTCAGACAGTGGGGGCACTTTTTCTTTCAGTGATTTTGATTCGGACTTGTTTAAGCACAGCTCCAAGATCTGGAAATCCAGAAAAGACAGACAAAGCCTGAAGAAACTGTTGCAACAGATGACTGATGAACATCAATCAATCAATCAATCAAATCTTTATTTATTCAGGCGATCATCATTGAGCGAGGCTCATTTACAAGATGGACCTGATAAGGTCAAGGTTCGAGTTGATACACAGCAATTACATCACATACTTATAAGACAGTTATACATACAGAAAAAAATGATGTTTATAACACAATAATATACAGTGAATTCACATGTTGAATCTCGGTTAAGAGAAGGTTAAACTAATATCTACAATATGTACAGTACATATATATCCCAATGAGGGTCAGGACAGTCACACACATAATGAGTACAAGGATGGTGAAGGAAATATTGGGTGCCAAGGGTGCCATTGGATGATATGAAAGGTTAAAATATGAAAATGCTGAAACTAAATTGATGACAGATTGTGATTTTCTTTCAGAGCAAGCTAATGATGTTTCTCCCCAGGGTTATTTCAAGCAGCTAGGGGTAAAACTAAAACAGGGTGGACCAATGTTTAAAAAATGTAATGGATTACTGTACAGAGATTGGGTTAAAACTCAGACACAGGAACAGACAGAAAAATTGGTTATACCACAGAAGTACAGAACAGAGTTGTTACAGATAGCACATAATAGTCTTATGGCTGGTCACTCAGGGAGGGATCGCACCCTTGCCAGATTGCTGTATAGATTTTACTGGCCAGAAATTCATGAAGATGTTGCTACCTATTATAATTCCTCTGTTGAGTGTCAGAAAGTAGCCCCAGTCACTAGAAAATACAAGGTGCCCCTGGTACCCCTACCCTTAATAGATAAGCCTTTTGAAATAATTGCAATGAATGTGGTTGGTCATTTCGACAAAAGTAAAAAGGGTAATAGATTTATCCTGGTAGTATGCAACTATGGTACTCGATACCCAGAAGCAGTTCCAATGCACACTGTTACAGACCCAAAAGTTGCAGAAGAGCTAGCCAATATTTTCAGCAGAGTGGGCATACCTAACGAAGTTGTTACTGATTAAGGTAGTAATTTTGGTGCTCCACTGCTTAAAGAGCTGTACAGACTGCTGGGTATCCTTGCCATAAGAACCTCCCCCTATCACCGTCAGACAGACGGTCTTGTTGAGCGTTTTAACCAAACCTTAAAATGCATGTTAAAACGTTTGTAAAAGGGGAAGGGAAAGATTGATACTATTACTTGCCTTACCTACTTTTTGCTTACAGAGAAGTGCCACAGGCATCAACAGGGTTTTCACCATTTGAAATGCTGTATGGTAGGCAGCCAAGAGGGCCACTGGATGTGATAAAAGAAACTTGGGAAGATAACTCCACTCAGAAGCAATCTATATCTTCTTATAAGTGTGCCCTAAGAAAGAAACTGGCAAAATATGTTGAAATTGCCCATAGTAATCAGGAAGAGACTCAAAACCAGCAGAAGGTATATTATGACCATGGGGCAAAAGAAAAAGTTTTCGAGCCGGGTGAAAAGGTTTTGCTACTGTTACCCACAACAGAAAATAAGTTGCTAATGAAGTGGCAAGGGCCATATAAGGTTCTTAGATGTACTGTCACTGTTAACTATGAGACTGAGACCCCTGACAGAAAAATCCTTCTCGGATATACCATGCTAACCTCCTCAAGAAATGGGTTGAAAAAATGCCAAAAGCTGCTTTGCTAGTTTTACCAGAAACTGATAAGGAAGATATTGATGTAGCTTATGATAGACTGGAACAAACTGTAAATGCTGATGCTGTAAAGGTGAATGTTTCCTTAACCTCAGAACAAACTGCAGACATTCATAATGTGCTAAAGACATTTAGCAGTAGTTTTACCATGGTACCAGGTTGAGCAAAAGGGGTTGACCACATAATTAGTGACAAAGAATGCTTGTCCTATTAGGCAAAAGTCATACAGGTTGCCAGAGCGGTTAAGAGCTGATGTGGTTAAGGAAATACAAAACATGAAAGAATTGGGTATCGTAGAGGAGTCAAGGAGTGCTTGGTCATCTCCCATGGTAATTATAAACAAAAAAGAAGGGGGTGTTAGAATCTGCCTTGAGTTTAGAAAACTTAATCAAGTGTCAGAATTTGACAGTTATCCTGTGCCCAGAATGGATGAGTAGGTGGACAGACTGAGAAGTGCAAAGTATATCAGTACCCTCAATCTCACCAAGGGTTACTGGCAAATACCTTTAGCTACAGAATCCAGACATAAAACTGCATTTGCCACACCTATAGGATTCTATCAGTTCACCACCATGCCCTTTGGTTCACATGGTGTGCCAGCTACATTCTAGCGGTACATGGATGTAATTTTATCCCTCACACTGGGTATTGTGCTGCGTACTTGGATGATGTTGTGGTGTACAGTCCAGACTGAGAAACCCACTTGGAACACCTACAAGCAGTTATCAAAGCTATCAAAAATGCAGGTCTGACTATTAATCCTATCAAATGTGCATTGGGCATGCAGGAAACCAGCTATGCCGAGGGCTTCATATGGTTTAAATGGCTGCAGTGCCAGGTACCACCGTGTGAGTCTGGAATTTTTATATATGGTTTCTGCATCAGAAACCATACGAAGAGAGACTGAGAGAGCTTAATATGTATACCCTTGATGAAAGGAGGGACAGGGGGGACATGATAGAAATGTTCAAGTACCGGAAGGGAATCAACAAAGTCCAGGAGGGTAGCATCTTTCAGAAAAAGAGATGTGTAAGAACAAGGGGGCACAATTTAAAGATAGTGGGGGGACAGCTCAGGGTAATGTGAGGAAATTTTTTTCACAGAGAGAGTGGTGGATGCATGGAACGCCTTCCTGGGAAGGTTGTTGGGTCTAAAACAGTGGGGGAATTCAAACATGCATGGGACAGACATAAGGCAATTGTAGTGGGGGGGGCAGGAAGTAGGCTGTTGGTTAACTAGAATCTGCAGCTTATCCAGTAGGTAGGGAAGTGGGCAGACTGGGTGGGCCAAGTGGTCCTTATCTGCCGTCAAAGTCTATGTTTCTATGTATGTGTTGGAAATGGAGAAGTCAAACCAGCGATTTCTAAAATAGAAGCTGTAGCTAACAGCCCTGTACCTAAAACAGAGAAACATATCAGGTCATTTTTAGGGCTGGCTGGTTATTATCGGAGATTTGTTCCCAATTTTTCTGAGTTAGCTACTCCCCTCACAGAACTCATGAAAAAACGGTACCCAAATAATGTGAAATGGACCCCAGAGTGTGATGAACCTTTTCAAGCCATAAAGGCTGCATTATGTTCAGCACCTGTTTTAAGAAGCCCAGACTTTGAGAACCATTTCTGCTACAAACAGATGCGTCTGAGGTAGGCCTAGGTGCTGTCCTAAGTCAAAATATAGATGGGAAAAAACATCCTATTCTGTATATACAGTAAGTAGGAAATTGCATGACACAGAGAACAAGCATTTGTCAATGCCAAACGTTCGCTTGCAGGTATTTGCAGTGGTGTTTGGCATGTATGGTGCTTTACTCTAATGCTCTGTGCGATTGCTGGTATTTGCACAATAAATTTTCAGCATGACCTTTTTGTTACCCCCATTGTGTGCTACATAGGCGGAAACACGTTTTGGGCAGGATGTGAAAAATGACAGCTGTACTGCTCATAAGGAAGTGTGGTAAAATGGCAATGTTGAACATCTGGAGTGGAAATATTGAAAATTCGCAAACCTACGAGAGTGCGTGGAAACTGTGCAATGCACGCTTGTAAAACAGTCATTGTTAGGAATGTTTTCACCAAGTTGTCAACATCGGCATTTTAAAACCTCTGCTAATGAACAGTGTCACTGTGATTGTCTTACCATGTGCCATACATTGATTTTGCACACCGACTGCGCCATTGTACACTACATGGGCGGAAACACGTTTTGGGCAGGATGTGAAAAATGACAGCTGTACTGCTCATAAGGAGGTGTGATAAAATGGCAATGTTGAAAATCTGGAGTGAAAATATTGAAAATTAGCAAACTTACAAGTGTGCATAGGAACTGCACAATGCACGCTTGTAAAACAGTTATTTTTAGGAATTTGTTCACCAAATTTTCAACACAGCCATTTTAAGATCTCTGCTCATGAACAGTGACACTGTGATTTTCTTAATGTGTCCCATACACTGAGTTCACACAGCGACTGTGCCATTGTGCACTACATGGGCGGAAACACGTTTTGGGCAAGATGTGAAAAATGACAGCTGCACTGCTCATAAGGAGGCGGTAAATGGCAATGTTGAAAATCTGGAGTGAAAATATTGAAAATTCGCAAACTTACAAGCGTACAAAGGAACTGCACAATGAACACTCATAAAACAGTCATTTTTAGGAATTTTGTCACCAAATTTTCAACACAGCCATTTTAAGACCTCTGCTCATGAACAGTGTCACTGTGATTTTCTTAATGTGTCCCATACATTGAGTTTGCACACGGACTGCACCATTGTGCGCTACATGGGCGGAAACATGTTTTGGGCAGGATGTGAAAAATGACAGCTGTACTGCTCATGAGGAGGTGTGGTAAAATGGCAATGTTGAAAATCTGGAGTGGAAATATTGAAAGTTCGCAAACCTACGAGCGTGCGTAGGAACTGCACAACACACGCTCGTAAAACAGTCATTTTAAGGAATTATTTCACCAAATTTTCAACATAGCCATTTTAAGACCTCAGCTAATGAACAGTGTCACTGCAATTTTCTTCATGTGTCCCATACATTGATTTCGCACACTGACTGCGCCATTGTGCGCTACATGGGCGGAAACACGTTTTGGGCAGGATGTAAAAAATGACAGCTGTACTGCTCATGAGGAGGTGTGGTAAAATGGCAATGTTGAAAATCTGGAGTGAAAATATTGAAAATTCATGAACTTACAAGTCTGCGTAGGAACTGTGCAATGCATGCTCATAAAACAGTCATTTTTTTGAATTTTTGCACCAAATTTTCAACATGGGTTTTTTGGGACCCCTTCTCATGAATGATGTCACTGTCATGGCATTATTCAGGCCTGAAGGGTGATCTCACGCAGTAGTCACTGTGCAAAATCACCCTTCAGGCCCGAATAATGCCATGACAGTGACATCATTCATGAGAAGGGGTCCCAAAAACCCCATGTTGAAAATTTGGTGCAAAAATTCAAAAAAATGCCTGAGATATGCAATAAAGTTGAACCTCCCTATCTAGCCCAGTATACAGCTTACCGGCATTTCCTCAGTTCGCGGTCGACTTTGAGGAGTGCAGACGTGTTCCCGGTCCACGAAGATTGTTGCGCCAAGCTCGGAGGTAAGTATATGGGGTGAGGGGTGTGGGAGGCTGGAGTGCGCAGTGGGTGGGTGTGGGTTGTGGGAGGGACTGGGAGACTACGTGAGACCGTTTTTTCTTTACAGGTTTTAAAAAAAAAGGACTACGTGGGACATTTGCATGTTGGGGTGGGCTCCAGCATGACAGAAGATGGCTGGGGGCCGAGGAGCCGACGGGGGATTGGGCACCCCTGTTGGCAAACTACACAGTGGGGTCGAGAGCCGACGGGGATTGGGCACCCCGTCGGCAAAAAACGGACATTTGCCATGTTGGGGTGGGCTCCTAGCATGGCAGGAGGATGGCTTAGGGTGTGGAGCCGACGGGGATTGGGCACCTCCATCAGCAAACAACGTTTGCCACATTGGGGTGAGCTCCCAGCGTGGCACCAAATCTTTGGGGGGGCCGGGTGACGCGGGGGGAGCACGTGACGCGAGGGGGGCGGCGTGATGCGGTGCTCGGTATGACAGTGGTGGTTTTCTTTGAAACAAAGACCACCGCTATCATACAGAGCTCCTGCACCCATTGGTGCAGGACTGCCACGCCTGCTCAACGAAGCACTGGATTGCAAGGGAGAGGCACACCTCCAAAGTGTGCTACTCTCCCAAAATGTTCCTTGCGCACGCAAGCGAACGTAAAAAGGTACTCCACTATCGAAAAGGAGTGCTTAGCAGCAAAGTGGTCCATGGAGTCCCTCAAATTTTATTTGCTAGGAACATTTTGTTCTTGTAACTGATCACAATCCTCTCTCTTGGCTTAACCAGATGAAAGATAAAAATTCCAGAATCACATGGTGGTACCTGGCACTGCAGCCATTTAAATTCTCTGTGATTCACAAATCTGGTAAAGAGAATAGTAATGCTGATTTTCTGTCAAGATATGGATCAGGAATTGAGGGTTCTGATATTTGAAAAAAAAAAAACTAATGTATGGATTTGAACCGTACTTTTTGCTCTACTGTTAAAAAATGGATGCAAATGTGCTTAATGTCTGAATGCAACAAGTGTTAAGAAAATAAAGAGTTTTGGAAACCTATTTAATAAAACAGGTTCCCTCTTAAAGAGGGGGTATATGTGACAGGGTAGAACAGGACCCTGTCCCATTTGTTTTGGAGAAAGTGTTTACATGCAAAGATCTGTATTCTTTCCTTTTCTGTCTCTTCTGTCTGGTTGCGCTACCAAATTTTCCTGTGAGACCTCAGACTTGATCGACCCAACCAGTCTCGCAATCCTTTGCCTCTCACTGTCTCTCAGTTTTCTCTTGCTGTCTTTCTTCCTTGCATATCTATATCTGCTAATATAAAATATATGTGAATCAATGTATGGAAATGAAACTGATAATGGGATCACTTTTGTTTAGACAATATGGTGTTACTGTTGAAATGTATATATATTTGTAATTTGAGATAACTAAAAAGCTAGAGGTTACTTGGGTGCAAATGCCTGAGCCATCTGCAGTTGCTGTGGGGACCTCAGGAAGTTCTCAATGTTCTAGCAGCTTCTGAAATTTACAAAGAACAGGACATCTTGCAAAGGATGGGGGTTCAAAAAGACATAAAAAAATAGCTAAGCTGAGCTGCAAGGGAGATTTTTTACAAGATATTTTATTATGCTTCTGTATATAGTTATTCTGAACAGGTTTATTTTATTTTACGCTACTGCAACTACAAATAAACAGTTTTGTGAAATTTTACAACTGCTCCTGGGTTTTCTCTATGCGTCCTGACCTGTGCCTCGACGACACCCCCATCCCCTGATTATGTTTATCAATATGCCCTGGTTGTCTAGCATCATTCATCCTTATGTTTATCAGTATGCTCTGGTAGTCTAGTGGTCCTCCAACCCCTGATTGCACATCCTTATGTAAAAATATTCCTGGGTAGTTTAGTGGTCCCCCCTTATTATCCATCACTACTGTCTAGTGGTCCCCCACCCCTGATTGCCCATCCCTATGTTTATCAATATATCCTAGCAAACTAGCATTCCCCCTACCCCCTTATCACATGTTCCTATGTTTATCACCATGCACTGGCAATGTAGTGGACCCTCTAACCCCCCAATTGCTCATCCCTGTGTTTAACAATATAAGCCTTGGTAGGCTAGTGGTCCCTGCCAACTCAACTCCTGATGACCTGTCCTCATGTTTATTAATGTGTCCTGGTAATCCAGTGGTTGTCTGCCCCTCCCATCACCTGTCCCTATGTGTTTTCAATATTCCCTGGTAGTCTAGTTATCCTGCCACCCCGATAACATGTCACTATGTTTATCAATATGTCCCAGTGTTTAGCAATATGCTCTGGTAGTCTAGTTGTCCACCCCACCCTCTCAATACCACATATGTATGTGCATAAATGTGCCCTGGTAGTCTGCAAGTCAGTGGGCCCAACTGCTCTATCAGTTAGGCAACTGACAGATAGAGTAAGAAAGTTTACAGGACGGGGGGGCAGAATGGTGAGTGTTATTGATGGCAGTAGGCAGATTCAACAGTTTGCCTTGCATTGTCCATGATTCACACCACTGCACCCCCCTTCCCTATCAGATACACCTTTGTGCTATATCATAAATACATATATAAACAATGACGGAAGAAAAAGGGTGCACATGTTCAAGCCCTGCAGCCTCTCCCCATACGTCTTGGCCCCTCGTCTGTGGACCATCTTTGTTGCCCTACACTGTACTGCTTCCACCCTGTCACAGTCTCTCCTCAGATGTGGACTCCAGTACCTTGTGCAGTATTCCAGGTGTAACCCCTAGGTGGTGCTGTTCCTAGAGTTACTACCCCTGCCTTACGAACATACGAACATATGAAATTTGCCAGCAGATAAAGGCCTAGAGGTCTATCAAGTCTGCTCAAATGTGCAGCTAGCACCCCTTATTCTGCAGCTGCCCCTCCCTTCCACCCTTCCCCTACATTGACCCTCCCCCTTGTCCTGTCCCATCCCCTTTTGAAGCAGTCAACTGTTCTACTGGATACCACTTCTGCAGGTAACGCATTCCACCCAGCTACTACCCTCTCTGTAAAAAAGTGTCTCCTCATCTCCCTCCTGAACCTTCCTCCCTCCAGTTTCATATCATGGCCCCTGGTGTCCCTCCCCTTCCCTCCCTTACTTTGAACAGCCCCTCCATATCCGTCTTGTTTATTCCTTTCATGTACTTAAAGGTTTCAATCATGTCCCCCCATCCCTCCTCTCCCCCAGTGAGTACATGTTCAGCTCCCTCAGCCTCATGTCATACTGTAAGTCCCCCAGCCCCTTGATCATCTTTGTCGCCCTGCTCTGCACCCTTCCAGTAACTTAATGTCCCTATTCAGATACAGGTGCCAGTACTGCACGCAGTACTCCAGGTGCGGTCTAACCAATGACCTATACAGTGGCAGAATCACCTCCTTCCTCCTCGAGGATATACCCCTTGCAATACAACCCAGCATTTTGTTGGCCTTTGCAGCTGCCTTCCTACATTGTGTTAAGCAGTTCATTGACCCTGTAATGAGCACCCCCAGATCCTTCTCCTTCTCCTCTGTCTGGGCTAGCTGCACTCCCCCCAGCTGGTAACTCCTCCTTGGGTTCTTCAACTCAAAATGCAGCACCTTGCACTTTTTGGCATTAAACTCTAGTTGCCAGGTGTGTGACCAGGTTTCAAGCTTTGACAGATCACTTTGCCAGATCATCCTGCAACCCCTGCCACCCCCCTAGGTCATCCACCACTGCTCCTACCTTGGTATAATCAGCAAACAGACTGATTATGCTCTTGATGCCCAATGATATGTCTGCAATGAATATCCCAAACAACACTGGTCCCACTGCCGAGCCCTGTGGAACACCGCTCGTCACTACCTTTGGATGTGAGCGCTCCCCACCCACCACCACTCTCTGTTGCCTTCCCTGAAGCCACTTCCCTACCCATATCACCAGCTTTGCACCTGCCCCTGTGCCTTCTAACTTACTTCCCAGCCTTTCATGCTGCACTGAGTCGAATGCCTTACTGAACTCCAGATACAGGACATCCACTGCATGGCCCCTGTCCAGTTGCCTAGTTAGCCAGTCATAGAACTCGACCAGGTTGGTTTGGCAGGATCTGCTATGTATGAAGCCATGCTGTCTGCTGTCCTGTAGTCCTTTGGCCTCTAGGAGGGCCACCAGCCTCTCCTTCAGGATAGTCTCCATTAGCTTACCCATGATGGATGTGAGGCTCACTGGTCTGTAGTTTCCCGGTTCAGCCTTGGGGCCACTCTTGTGGAGGGGCACCACATGAGTCATCCTTCAGTCCTGAGGTATACACCCCGAATGTAGTGAGGTATTAAATAGGTCTGCCAACGGTCCTGCAAGGACCTCTGCCAGCTCCTTCAGTACCCTGGGGTGGATGCCATCTGGGCCTGGTGCTTTGACCACCCTATATGCCTTCAAACCCTCCTGAACTCTGCCCTCCATGATTTCCCCATGTCACCCCTCCCCCCTGTTTCTGCCATTCATCCTCCCCCTTGGGTGTCACCCCCCTCTTCTCCTTAGTAAATACTGAGCAGAAGTAATCATTTAGTGCTTCCGCCTTATCGCACCCTGCTTCCACTCAACTCCCCTCCTTCCTAATCCTTAATATGTGGTCCTTACAACTCTTTTTCTCCCAGATGCACCTAAAGAAGTTCTTCTTCCCTTCTTAATGCCTTGTAACAGCCTGAGCTCCATAGATGCATTGGCTCCCCTTACTGCCCAAGTCACCTCCTTCGATTCCGTCAAGTACTCCTCCCTGTTTTCTTGTACCTTCTAAAGGCAGCTCTTTTCCTCCTTACCTTTTCCATGACCTCCTTGCTCAACCAGCTCGAATTCTTAGCCCTAGCTTTTTTGCTCTGGGCCCTGCAGCAGGTTTTGGGTGACCCCACTATACCCAGCTTTATGAGCTCCCACCTCTGGTTAGTGTCCATACTAGGTTGGATTCTGGCCAGGTACCCTTTTCCCACTTCCCTCATCCTCCCAAAGTCGGCCCTCCTGAAGTACAACACTCTTGTGCCAGATTCCACTCCTTCCTTGCCCATATCTAATGTGAGCCATACTGACTGGTAGTCACTCCCTGACAGTGATTCTTCCAACGTAACTTCTCTCACAAAGTTCCCATTTGCTAGCACAAGGTCAAGGGTATTCCCTAATCTGGTTGGTTCACTGACCATTTACAGCAGGAAGCTGTCCTGGAAGGCATCCAGCAGTACCTGCTCCCTTCTATTCCTGGTTGTTGGGGTACTCCAGTCCACTCCTGGCATGTTGAAGTCCCCCACAGTCAGCACACTACCCTTCTCACAGGACCTCCTGATCTGTATCGCTAGTTCCCTGTCTAACTCCTCCATCAGAGATGGTGGCCTGTACACCACTCCCATTCTAAGAATCCTATTCTTGGAATCCTGGATTTGCATCCAAAGTGACTCTGTACTACCCTCCTCCCCTTCCTCCCCTACACACTTCAGTCCTCTTCCTTCACATATAGTATCACCCCCCCTTTCCCAATCACCCTCTCCCTATGAAATAACCTGTACCCTGGTAAAGACAGGTCCCAGTCATTGTATTGGGTGGCCCATGTTTCTGTGATGGCTGCAATGTTCACCTCTCCCTCTGCCGTGAGCACCTGTAACTCTGCAGTTTTTCTCCCAAGGCTCCTAGCATTAAGGGTGACCACCTTCCACCCTTTCCCACCCCTTCCATCCTGCCCTCCTTTCTTGGCATCACCAATAGTACTTGCCATTTGTCCTTTGTCACTGTTAGGGGGTAGGCTCATATGGTTTCCCAAACTGGGGTCTCTGCATGTCTCTTGCCCACTTGCCACCCCCCCGCTCCTAGTTTAAATTCCCAGCTTCCTCTATGTACTCCTCCAACCTCTGTTTCAACACTTTCTTTCCCTCCTCACTCAAGTGTAGTCTGTCCTTGGCATAGAGATTACTGTCCTCCCAGGTCCCTTCCCCCCCCCAACAGCCCATACCCTTTACATAACACCAGGTTCTTAGTCATCCGTTAAATTCCTCTATTCTCAGCTTTCTTGTTGTGCTTGCCTTGGGCACTGGAAGTATCTCTGAAACAGGTGCTGATCTTCCTGCCCTCCTCACATAATTGTCCTAGTTCCACAGACCTCCTCTTGATTATATCTACTGTCATGGTAGCCAGGTCGTTCGTCCCAAGATGTATAATTAAATGAGGCTTGTCCCTACCCCTTCTAGCATATTTCAGAACAGATTGTCCAACCATTTCTGCTGTGATTCCTGGCATGGACTCTACCTAAATGCAACTATGCCTCCCCCCCTTGAAACCCCACCTGACTCCTCTTAGTATTGAGTCCCCCAGCACTAAGATTCTACCTTCTTACTCCCTGCTTGCTTCCATTCATCTCCATCTCTCATTTCCGGCTACTCTTCTTCCTCCTGCACATTATTTCCCCCTTTTGCCCTTGTTGCAATCCTCCCAGCAGAACTTCCCCCCGCACTGGTTTGGTCCAGGCATTTATCAATTACTCCTCCAATTGCATCATTTCCCTCCTCCTCCTTCTTCCTCTCTAACAGTGCAAAACTATTTTCTGAAGACCCTTCACAAATGCCCACTCCCTCTCTCTCTCTTCATACTGACCTGTTCTCTCCTTTCCACTCCATGACTTTTGCCACTTCTTCGCCTCCCCTCACAAGTCCCTATCTCCTCCTTCCATTTGTCTTTTGTCTCCTGACCTGGTTTCCCCGGCAGTCGTTCTTCCTGGCCTGGGCCCCTTTGTCTCCACTTCCCTTCTTCTGACTCTCTCCTCACCACTGTTGGCTCAAACCACCCTCCCTCATCTCCCCTCCTCTCTCTCTCCAGTATTGGGCTAAACCCACCCCCAGTCTGCCTTGCCTGTCTTAGTTCCTTCTGCAGACCCTCAATCTCCTTTCCAAGTTTCTCTGTGTGGTTGCACACTAAACATCCCCCCACACTCCAGGCAATTTTTAGAAAGATTGGTGCACCGCAGTTGTTCCAGCATACCACCCTACCTATTGCTGTCATTGCCCACCAGAGACCCCCTACCGTTCTAGATGAAGGATACCAAACACTCGCCCAAGTCTCCCCTCTCCCTCCTCTATCAGTACAAAACATTATTTTCTTACTTTCCCTTAACCCCTTTGTTGTACACACTTGGACAGATTGAGCAACTGCTTTTTACTTTCCTATCCTTCCTATCCACACCCAAAGAGACTTTAAGTAACTATTGCACAACCTTCTTCAAACTGCTACGCCTCCTTTCCACAATACAAATAGCAATGCAAAGAAGTAACAATGAAAGCTCCTTGATTTGTAGTTACTTCCCTTCCACTGAGATAGCAGTCACCTCATCAGTCACTGCTGTTCCTTTCCTGGATATCTGCTTCTGCTATGACAGGTGCATGTCCTTTGCCTGTTTAAGGAAGTGATGTCAGAACCCCTGGTATAAAGAAAATCATGGACCTGGGTGGGTGGGTAAGGGCTGGGAGGGTGGGACCAGCCCACATCTTCCAGAAACAATCAGGTAGCCGAAGCCCCTGGTCAGACCAGTAACACCCTTCCCCCACTATGCACTAAACTTTACAGCTAGTGAAGACAGCAAAAAGGAATCACAATTCTACTCAAAGCCCTGAGGTCTCCAATTCAAACAGCTTCACCAACAATACATCAAAATACGCTTGAATTTAGTAGATATAGGTCTACAATTCAAAGAAACTGTCCCAATTAAATCACACCAAAAAGGTTTTAAATCAGAAGAAATAAGCCTCCACAAACGCAGCCTGCTACACAGTGAAACATCAAACAAATGAGCCCATTTATAGCCACCAAAACAGGTTTCAAAATTCCAACAGCCCCAAAACAATACCGTTAGCCACTTAGAAGTTGTAAGAAAGAAAAGAAATAACTTTCTACCAAGTAAAATCCACAAGAAACAATGTAAAAACAGCAAGAAGAAGCTACTATACTGGAACTGATCTGATCCCTTCCTCTTCTGGATACTTCTGAGAAGCCAAAAGCAACTTACACCACAAACCTGATTCAGCTCAGCCTCCAGATAGCTGAGTGAGACCTGGCCAGACCATTAGCACCCTTCCCCCACTATGCACTAAACTTTACAGCTAGTGAAGCCAGCAAAAAGGAATCACAATTCTACTCAAAGCCCCAAAAATAGGTTTGCTACCAAAAGTAACAGGTCTCCAATTCACACAGCTTCACCAACAACACATCAAAATAGGCTTGAATTTAGAAGATATTTGTCTCCAATTCAAAGAAACTGCCCCAATTAAATCACACCAAACAGATTTTAAATCAGAAGAAACAGGAGTCCATAAACGCAGCCTGCTACATAGTGAAACATCAAACAATTGAGCCCACTTATAGCCACCAAAACAGGTTTCAAAATTCCAACAGCCCCAAAACAATACCCTGCTAGCCCCTTAGAAGTTGTAAGAAAGAAAAGAAATAACCTTCTACCAAGTAAAATCCACAAGAAGCAATGTAAAAACAGCAAGAATAAGCTACTATACTGGCACTGATCTGATCCCTTCCCCTTCTGGATACTTCTGAGAAACCAAAAGCAACTGACACCACAAACCTGATTCAGCTCCACCTCCAGATAGCTGAGTGAGACCTGGCCAGACCATTAGCACCCTTCCCCCACTATGCACTAAACTTTGCAGCTAGTGAAGCCAGCAAAAAGGAATCACAATTCTATTCAAAGCACCAAAAATAGGTTTGCTACCAAAAAAAACAGGACTCCAATTCGAACAGCTTCACTAACAACACATCAAAATGGGCTTGAGATTAACAGATATAGGTTTCCAATTTAAAGAAACCACCCCAATTAAATCCAACCAAATAGGTTTTAAATCAGAAGAACTAGGCCTCCATAAACGCAGCCTGCTACACAGTGAAACATCAAACAAATGAGCCCACTTACAGCCACCAAAATAGGTTTCAAAATTCCAACAGCCCCAAAACAATTCCCTGCTAGCCCCTTAGAAGTTGTAAGAAAGAAAAGAAATAACCTTCTACCAAGTAAAATCCAAAAGAAACAATGTAAAAACAGCAAGGAGCAGCTACTATACTGGAACTGATCTGATCCCTTGCCCTTCTAGAAAGGCCTTCCAGGCCTGAACAAAGCTGAAGTTCCCAAGATTATTTTAAAACCGGTTCTTTTCATAATATTACAATGACACGGTGCTGCCACCAAGAGTCTAGCTTTTAAGTGGGCTAGCTTTCACTTGATACAACCCCCTGGGATGTCATACCACCCACTGCAACCATTAGCCACCCTAACACAGTACCCAATAAACATTTCCCCACATTTCAGTACCTGGTGTAATTATTGACCGGCTCCTAATAATATGCTCATGGCACCATCATCTGCAAACAACAACAATTTATTTACTGGGGGATTAGGGTTTAGGAATGCAGAAACAAAAGGAGTAAAGGCTGTGCAGCATTATTATTATTATTTACAATATTTACATTAAAATTGGATTCAGTTGGTGCTGGTGAAAACCCTCCAGCAGGGTAGATACACTGTTTTTAAATAAGAAAGTATTCAACATTATACCAACACAGATGACCAGAGCCCTGGCTATCTATGCTGCCTAGAAATCTGATGATACGTAGTATAATTTCCCACAACTGGTACCAGTTCCCCAAAATTTAGTATGAGACCCACAATCCCACACATTTAAACCTAGGTACCCAGTACTTTACAGTTCTTGCATGTTGCAGGCCTGGAAGACATTGCAGCTGTTTGTTGGCCGGCTTGATTAGCAGAAATTGCAATTAGATTTCCCAAGATTAGATGTTTGAACTATTTACAGTCTCTCTGCAGTGTGCAGGGATTGCCCTGCAAGTTGCAGTCGAAAACAACGGTCAGGAATAACCATCCGGTTACACTGGGTTGAGCCCAATTAAAATTCTGAGCATTCACCACATTTATAGAAGGTGTAGTGCCTTCCCCCAGGGGCCCAGATGGCTGCCCTGGTCCATCTGAACACAAAAACAGCCATTTTCAAGGTAAAGTAGTCAAATCCGATAGACTTGAGGTCTCAGTTCCATTTGTGGCATATGGCTGAAGTTGCAGCTCCACTGGAAATCTTGACCGAGATACTCAAGCAGATACTGGACCTACCAGGCAAAGTCAGGATGAGCCCCAGTTCTGAGTGCTCCCCTTCCAGTCCTGTAGTCTCTGAGCAAATAATCACGTCAGCACATTGATACAATTATTTGGACTCACATGGGTCTGTTAGAGCAGTTAGGTCCACCTGTGCTGGGCAAGATTTAGGCGCAGCAGATGCAAGATGCAGACAAATTGGACAGTCTCAAATAGCAAAAGTTTTAAAAGGGTCCACCTGTGCTGGGCTAAGGTTAGGCACTGCAGGATGCAGGGTGCAGGCCAAAACAATATAAGTCAGCAACAGTCTCTGGGCATTTGCAGCCCCATTAAGCAGTTTTCTTTCTTTCTTTCTTGCACCATGGGGGTACAAGAGTACTCACTCAGGCTCCTCATGGTAGGATCTCTGCAATAAAGGCTCCTGATGTCTTCACTCCTCTCACAGCTGAGGCAGAATCAGTTCTTTCACAGCTGGCTTGATGTCATCATGTTGCAGGTCACGCTTTTCCCAAGCGTGGAAGGGAGGGCTAGTACCTGGAGGACATTCTGGTAACCCCCAGACTAGCAGGTTGTGCATGAAATTGAATTACTTCAACTTTGCTGCAAATGAATCACTAACCCCCTCCTGGATGGAGTGACTTACACTGGATCACTGGGCCCAGTCGCCTGACAGGGAACCTGAGTCCCCACCCCTGTGGGGGACTCCCACAAGAATCTGAAATCTGATGAAAATGCAGTCTTTTATGGGGCTCTCCTGAGGCTCCTGATTGGCTGGAGCTGTCGGTTGCTTGGCCTCTGATTGAATGGAGGGCCTGTCAATCAAGAAAATGAATTATATATAAACCTCACTTGGTGCACAGTTGGTTTACTATTTTAGCGCCTGAAATTAGGTCCCTGCAGTTCCCCATGAGCACTTGGTAGTTTCCTATAAGCTTTGGCAAATGTCCCACAAGTCCTGGCTTTAAAATCCTGCTTTCTGATTGGTTGTGGCTGCTTAGAATGGCTGCTGAACACATAGTCCCTTAAGCAGAATCAGTACAGTCCCCAATAAGGTCCTGGTGCATCCAGAATTCTTTAAATATTTGCACAAATGCCCCACAGTTCAGTAGCCACAGATGTGTCCTTGCTGTCACTGCCCAGATTTAATAATTTTCTCAGTCTGTTTGTCTGTCGCTGCTGCCCCACTAATTACAGCAGGCAGGTGGTCTATCTGAGTCCCAAATACTATACTGGTGCAGCCAGGAGTTAAGGCATTTTCCTAAAACACTGTCCTCCTGCTCAAACAACTGTTTCCCTAACACCCGCAGCAGTTACATTTATTTAGTTTTATTGGAATACATTTATTTTTCTTTGTCGGCAGTTGCCAAGAACACAGCTTCCCTGAGGGCAGACCAGACCCTCATGCATATGTATGAGTGATCGGGGGCTCCAGCTCATTAATATTCATGCACCCTGATCTGGACACCTCGTGGATCTCCTCAAATATTTTAAACACCAGGGTCTCAGGGCACTTGCCAAGGTCGCCAGGTCCTGCTGACCACATGGAGACACCAAGACCACTGAAACACTCTCTCAATCTACCACAAATACCGCGGTCAGGAGATCAAAGGCACCGGTGGTGCCTGTGCCATCCCCGCTGCACCAGAGTGCTTTGGCTACATGGGTGATCATGGTTCTACTTTTTTTGAGCCCCGCAGGGCTAAACTTACACTGGGGCTGCTTTGAGGTGCACTGGGGCACAAGCAAGACCGGGGGACCAGAAAAAAATGCAAGCATTCCTGGCACTATGGAGGAGAGTGGAAGGACAATGGGAGCTACTGGGCTAAGGTAAGCCCCCAAAATTGGTAGGGAGTTACACAGGTGTGGTCGCACCATTGATTCTGTACAATGGGAGCATCACCTTCCAACTTCTACTGCTTATCCCCTCTCTGTACAGCCCAGCATCCCGTATGCCTTGCCCACAGCTCTGTTACAATGTGCTGTTGTTTTTATACTCTCCGATATCATGACCCCTGGGTCCATTTTCTCCATGGTGCTTTCCAGCACCACACCACTGTTTCGTATTGCACTCTTGGGTTCCTCTTTCCAATGTGCATCACTTTACACTTTTTTGTGTTGAAACCCAGTTTCCAGATTTTTGACCAGCTCTCCAACCTGCCCAGATATTCCCCAAGTTCCCTCATCCCTTCATCCATGTCCATCTCTGTACAGATTTTTGGGTCATCTGCAAAGAGGCAGGTCTTGTCCTTGATGCCTTCCTGTATGTCACAAATAAATACACTGAACAGCACAACAGAATGAAAGCAAAGGTGGCAACAGGGAAAACAAACCCACTGCTGGGCTGCAGGATGCTATCATAAGTTTATTCAACAAAATAGGAACAAACCTCTCCAGTGTGACGATTTTCCATGCATGCCTTGATAAAGGGCATAGTGCACGCATAAAATGCTAGCATACTAGGGACTCGGTTCCACAGTTTCATCTATATTTGCTCAACACTTAGCCTATAAGTTATGTGTTGCCCGTGTTTGTGTTTGTGCCATCATGTGTTACCGTACCTACATTGTAACTGATGTTATTCTTGCTCTGTGATCCTTTGTACTTTCTGGGTTGTATCTATAAACATTAATACTCACCTGGTTAACAAAAAATAAATAAATAAACAAACAAACAAATAAATAAATATTATCCCATTGCCCAACAGTGGTTTTCTTTGTCTCAGAAGTCTGTTGATGCCAGCTTCACCTACCTACATTGAGAAGGACCAGACCCAGCACCGACCCCTGAGGTACTCTGCTTGTTACTTCTGTTACCTCTGAAAACTCCCCATTAACTACTACCCTTTGTGTTCTTCCCCTGAGCCAGTTCTCTACCTAAGTGGTCAATTTTCTCCACCTGTAAGCTGCTAATCTTTTTGACCAGCCTCCTGTGGGGGACTGCGTCAAAGACCTTGCTGAAATCCAAGTATACCACATTTACTGCCTGTCTCCTATCTGCTGCCCTGGTCACCCAGTCAAAGATATTAATGAGGTTTGTCTGGCAAGACCTGCCCCTCAAGAACCCATGTTGCATGGGGTCCTGTAGCCCATTCCTCTCCTGGAAGTCCACCAGTTTCTCCCTTAGTAAAAACTCCATAATTGTTGCCTCTATAGACATCATGCTGACCGGTCTCTAGTTCCCTGGCTCATTCACCCTTCTGCTTTTATGTAGAGAGACCATATCTGCTGCTCTCCAGTCCCTTGGGACCACCCCCATGGCCAGCAAGCAGCTGAATATGTCTATGAGCAGCCATCACTTCTGCTGCCTCCTTCAGCATCCTCGGCTGTAAGCTGATAGACTGAAAGAATGAGTAGCCATGCTGTGGAATATGGAGAGGGTGACAGAGTTATCCTGATATCTTGCTACATGTGTACCCCCCCCCTTCATGGATTGAGGATCGGGGGGGCCTAACATCTAAATAATGAATATTTGGGTATTCTGGGGATCATGCTAGGGAGGGGAACATTTTTAAAACAGTGTGTCAGCTCCTGGCATGATGCCAAGAGCCGGTAGTTTGTTTCTGTTTTTTAAGTCATTGTTGAAGAATAGCAGAGGAGCGGAGGGCAGTGGGCTGGATCGGTGGTGTGGAGGTCTGAGGCACTGAATGCCTTGCTTTCTGAAACACCAGTGACCCATAATTGGGAACAAGCATGGTTGCTGGGGAGTTGTGGTGTGGGAAAGGATTGAGTGTCCAGGGGCTGCTTTCCTCTCCTGAGGAGGAGTGGTCCATCATCTCAGCCTCTGACTTCCACTGGGTGGAGGTCAGGTGGTAGCGCAGGTTGCGAGTGGCTCAAAGGGGGGGGGACCATGGTTCTGCAGGATGTGCATGTCTTCATGCACATGTACTAACATGCTGCCACAACAGGGGCTTGGGAAGAAAAACAGAACAAAGCATGCAAAGGCTGAATGACGTCCTGTGCATCTCCCTGGGCACACATTACCACCCAGACACCTGCAGTATTCTGGATAGGGACTCGGGGTGGGGGATGTCCCTCCAGCTCCACCATGGGTGAAATCCGTGGGGGACTCATGCCAGATAGGAATGAGGGAAGTGGGTGCCAGCTGAGGGGAGGTGGGGACAGGTGCAGAACAACTGCCCATGGAGTAAAAAGCTGTATGGGGAAACAAATGAGTGGAGGGCGGGAAATCACTGTGATAAGAAGGTGGGTGGCCTGAGGACAACTGGCCTTAGCCACCTGTGGAAGGACAGTTTTAAAAAAATTTAACTTTTTGTTTTTGATTAATTTCTGAATATTATTGTCATAGATAAAGGAAAATACTCCCTATTCAGTCCGAAGTACTCGAGACCTTGTTATTTGTGGTATTCAGGAAAAAATACCCAGGATGTGTATGCACCTTGATGTCTCGTTACAAGGTTTCAAATTTTCAAGTTTCAGCTTGAAAACTTGAAACTAGTTACAGACGAAGAAGAATTAGCATTTATATGGGACTTTTGATACACACTGTATCCTAAAGTGCTTTGCAAGCAATGAGAGATTGGTAGTGAAGCGACTGTAAACATGCATTGGCAGCCGTTTTGCACATCAGCATCCACACACAACCTTGGATAATGGCCAGAACCAGTTTCATGTCAATTGGAATGTTGGCCAAGACACAGGGGAAAATGCCCTAAAATTGTGAAAAGTGCCTGAGTTATTTTATGTCCACTTGGACATACACTAGGACAGCATCTGAGATGGGCAGAAGGGACTCGGTTTAACAACTCATCTGAAGGATGGCACACCTCGACAGTACAGCACCCCCTAGTACTGGGCTCAGGTGCCAGCATTTATGGTACGAGCCCAATCCCAGTGTGAGACTAGAACCCATAACCTTCTAGCCCAGAGATCGATGTGCTACCAACTCAGATATGTTGATGCCTACATTACAAGTCTGAATAAATATTTATGAGCCTAGCAAGGCTCCAGATTGATCACTGAATCAGTCATTTACCTGTAAGAACTGACTGAATTAGCTGCCCACTGATGCTGTGCAGCATGCATGACTCACACCATAATGCAAAAAATTAGATGTAAGTAAAAAACAAAATGGCAAAAATTAAAGTTACCATTGCGATTCGACTTATAATCACAGTAATGACCTTAAAGCCAGTAATTTCCTTGAATTTAACAACCGAATGGAGGGAGGTAGCCCTTGGCTGCACCTCGGGCCACCCATCCCCCCCCAACCATTTATTAATCTGTCGGAAATAACTGGCTTCTCAGTCGTTGCTTAATTAGAAACATTGATACCTATAGCAGCTCTGTAGAGGACGTGCCAACATACTTACTGACTTGAGCAATATTTTGAAGTAAATGCTACTGTACCAGAGAAACATGGCCTTGCCTTACTGAGTGTGATAGTCAGGAAATTTGCAGTTTTGTTTTCTGACAACTCCGAAGATGGCAGCTGACAAAAACATTTGCACAGATAGTGAAATTCTGAAAAATGATTTGTCTGCCAAAGCCCCTGGTTATAGCTGAGAGGTTAAATTCCACGAAAGGAATTAAGATGAGGTGGAGTATCTGTTTGTACACTGCAGAGTTAAAGAAATTATCTAAATTCTGCCAGCTAGGAGATGCTTTGAATGATGCATTATGAGACAGACTGGTACATGGCGTTTCCAATGAAAGCACAGAGAAGTGGCTTCAAGCACAGGACAAATTTAGAGATACCCCTTTTGTGCACTTTTTCAATCAGTTTTACAAACTAAAACAGTTGGTTTGATTTTCAAAGCATGGTGCTGTCTTGCGCCAAGTCCTGTGCACCGACCCTTAAGTTCTGGCAGTGCACTGAACCCCTTTGCCACAACTGCACCCGATTCTCCAATCTCGGACACAACTGCAACAGTTTTCGCATTTTACAGCAGCTTGTGCCAAATATCTGGCACAAGCTCTGTAAAAACAGCCCCTGAGAATGCTGCAAGTTAGAACAGAAAAAGGTTGGTCTAACTTGCAACAGCTGGGACATGGGTTGAAACTCCAGATCACCGTTCAGGTGGTAGCCGCAAGCCCCGTGCACCACATCTTTGGTGCACCTATGGCTTGCGGCAATCAGGGGCTTTGAAAATTGAGCTCAGTGCATTTAAAATGGTCAATTTTGGTTGAAATTCTGCCCTTTCTTTTAAAGAAATCAAATTTTTTTAAATGCAGTTTGGAAAAGATACTGCTTTTTGTGGAAACTGCACATTTTAAGAACTCATATTTTTGAAAATGCCCAGTTTGGGGAAAATAGTACTATTTAAATAAAAAGCATAAACTTATGGTAAAATTATTGGTAAAATTATGCCAGATTTCAGCACAATGTCACAAAAATTGCATGAATGTCAAATTGGCTATTTTGTGCAATTTCACATTCGCAATAAAAATGTCATCCTGCAGCACTCCTGACTGAGGCAGGCTTCATAAAATAACAAGGGACTGTAACTGCAACATCTATGGAGACTGTAGTTTGAGATACTGCATTGTTGAATTGCGAACAAAAGTTAAGATTCAGGAAGCCTCACATAAATTGATTAGAATGCCAAATACCAAACTGCAAAATCCTATACGCAAAAACACAAAGTACTGTACAAATATGGAAATGGAGATTGCAACCCATTTGAATGCTGATTTAAATCGTTACTGATGGGCTGGCTATTGGCACAGTGGTGGGCCTACTGCTCATGACTCTGGCAGCCCAGGTTCAGAAACAAGACTAGATAATCGGGGGGCCGGTCGGGGGGAGGACTGAGTCTACTCCTCCAGGGAGGGGGGGATGGGTGCTCCCGGTGCCATACTGCCACCTAGGTAACCACAGGTGGCAGTGCACTCAGGAAGGCAATGCATGAGGGGCGTGATGCTTGGCAATGATGTGCTCCACACATGTGTGCTTTGGCTTGTGTTGCCACTAAGTCAGCATCACTGGGGGATAAGAAAAGGGAAAAGCCCGGGCACTGCAGTATGAGGGATCCAACCTTTGCAGGCCCTGCACTGCTGGCAGGGCCTTCTCTCAGGCAAAACTGGATATGTTTCTTTGGCTTTGTAAGGGGTGACCCACCAACCCAAGCATGGGGAATAAGCCATGGAGGAGGATGCCAGGGTTGATCTAAGTGCCTGAGAAACCTGAAGATGAGGCTGGGGGGGGTGGACCCAGAAGACTTAATCTGCACTGAAGGTTAGAGACAGCACCAAATACATAGCTGCTAACATCTCTGGGAAAATTTAAAACTAAAGAGAAAAAAAGGTGTTGAATGAATACTTTTGCCCTGTCTTTAGCAAAGAAAGTGATGGACTGGTGCCACAAGGGAGGATTAGGGGAAGGAAAGGGGAAATAGGGGACATGGATGAGAACAGGATAACAGAAGACAAGGTTAGGAAGGGGCTCCTGTCTCTGAAGATAATCAAATCCCCAGGACCAGATGGCATACACCCAAGGGTGTTGAGGGAGCTGGCAGCAGAACTGGCAGGTCCACTGGCAGATCTGTTCAACAGCTCATTAGATATGGGGGAGGGGGCGGTACTGCACATGTGGTGCCGTTGCACAAGAGTGGGCCTAAGGATGACCCTGGGAACTTCAGGCCAGTCAGTCTGTCCTCTTATTATCTGTAAGCTGGTGGAGGCCATTCTGAAGGACAGGCTAGTTGGGTTCCTTGAAGCCAGTGGGCTTCAGGACGAGAAACAGTACAGGTTCATGTCTGAGAGATCATTCAAAACCAGTCTTCTCTGATGGGGTAATGGAGGCAGCAGACAAGGGCCAGTTCATTGATATTCTATACTTGGATTTCAGCAAGGCCTTCAGCTTGATTCCCCGCAAGGGGTTGATCAGGAAATTGAAGGACCTGGGGCAAGAACCAAATTAACAAGGTGGATTGCTAGTTGGCTTAGTAGTGAGACACAAAGTGTGGTGGGGGGAGGAGCTCTCAAGTACAAGGGAAGTCACAAGTGGGATCCCAAAGGGGGTCGGTGCTCAGCCCAGTGTTGTTTGATGTATTCATCAATGACATTGGAAAAGGCATTAAAGGCACACTTTGCATCTCTGTTGATGACACCAAGCTCTGTGAGAGGGTGGTCACAGATGAAGGGGTATAGGAACTAAAGGAATACCTACCAAAACTGAAAAGGTGGTCTGGCATATGGCAACTTGGGTTCAATGTGAAGAACTGCAAAGTCATGCACGCGGAAGAAAGACCCAAGGACCGAGTAAAGTTTGGGGGTCATGATCACTGAATCAGAGAAGTAAAGGGACTTGGGGATAGCCTTCACCAGCAACCTTAAGCAAGCTATGTAGTGCAGAATGGCAGCATCCAAGGCAAACGGAATGCTAGGATGCATTGCCAAAGGGTTCATGAGTATAATGAAGGAGGTTATACAGCCACTGTACAGATCCTTGGTGCAACTGCACCTGGAGTACAGCATGCAGTACTGGTGGTACTCTGTATAACGTCACTGTATACCAAGTTCAATATATCGCGTTGCATATGTTAATTTTAACCCACCTTGTTTTGTTACCTTACACTGTACTGTACCTGGTTTCAGTCACTATCTGTATTATAATTTGTGTAACTGTAAGCTTTGAAACATCCCTGTTACCCTTCCCCTGTGTCGCACCTGGAAATGAGTTGTGGCTCAGTGTGCCTCTCCAGGTCAACAACTTCAAATAAATAAATAAAATATATAACGGTGTAACCCCCCTGCAAATGGGGGTTCCCAAAAGACTTCCAGGAGCTTGCTTGAATGCTCCAAGCCTGAATGGTGTTTGGCATTTAAGCCATTTATCAGTGAGTGTTTTTAGAGCCTCTGGTACTGTCTCTTTAAGAGCTGTCTGCTTGCAGACATAATTAGTTTGTATGGGGGACTGTGTGTTCTCTGAGTACCACTCGAGCTGCTGCCAATTCACTTCATTTTGCAGTCACTAGAGTGCAAAGGAACCTATCTGAAAGATGTAACTGTTTGCCAGAAATTATTTAGAGTAATAATGAAATTACAGTTTGTCTAACCTGCTTTTTGCAGTCAGAACTGTGTCTGCTAGTTCCCATTCTAGTTTTGAACTGCTGAACTGGACCAATCAGTGTGGGGTAAGCTAGCTCTAAAATGGTGCCTTGGACGAATCAGAACTTGGACTCATAATCTGAGCCAAGCCACAAGAGGATTGTATGGGCAGTGACTCTGGGAGATGTAGTTTAGACTTCAGTGCCTTTTTGGACCAACAGCAGCAGTCTATTGTGAGTGACAGCCAATCCAGTCAAGAACTGGGAGGAACCAAAGGAAGTGCCCGGTTTTGTCGGTTGGAGTTCTGTTGAGCTTTGGCAGTGAAGAAGGAAGGAGCCCTGTACTTTTCAGTGTGCAGTTTTAGTCAAAAACGTGTGTAAGGCCCAGAGTTCCGTCTGCAGCTTGTTGAGACTGAATCCGTCCTGTGAAAAGAATCAAAGGATCTCTGAAGAGTAGAAACCAGGCTCACCCTGTAGAAGACTGGAAGAATTGCTGAAAATTGCACTCGGTCTATCAGAACTGAATCTGCTGTGTGTTCTCCCGGTATTGTGCAGTAATTGCGATCGGGATACAGATGCAGCCTGCCTGGTATAGTACTTTCTTTATATGGATGTGTGAAGAGGTTTGTGTACTCAAGTGAGCCCTGCTGACATTGAAGGACCCTATCTTATTTGGAGGTCGTAGTACTAATTCAGGGTTGCTCCTGTTGAATTGCCACATTAAATCCAAATGGAATTACTGTACTGCTGACTGTTTAATTCTCCTTTTCTCTGTGTGAAAGGGCCTACCAGCTGCCACGGTTTGGACTCAGCCACTCAGGGCTTGGGTACCCGGGACAGTAACTGAGGGGATAGGCCTGTACACAGAGCCAGTAGATTATTAGAGTGATAAGCTAATTAACCTGATTTCCCCTGTCCTTGTTATATCCCCTAAATAAATCAGAGCTGCTTGTTTCAGCAAAAGTTATACTGCCTGGTATTTGTCTGTTAAAAGTACTGTACTGTGATTGTTGCACTGTATCTCATTTCACAGGAGGTCCCAGTGCCGGAACCAGACCTGGGGGTAAGTGTATACTGTGGGTAATTCTGATATATTGTGGGTGCCACTAGTAGGAAGAAAGGGTTGCAGTGTCCCAGAGGGCTGTGACCAAGTTAGTTTAACTATTGCAAACCCTGACCTCTGGGTGGAGGCACCCGCCATTGGATCCAGGCCCCTCAACCTGTTAGTGGCAAATCAGGCAGGGTAGTAGCCCCTGGGATAGCGCCATCTAGGGGTTACATCTTGAGGCTCACCGCTGGGATTGTGTGTCCTCTAGTGGCCATATTTACTAACCACTGTTAAGAAAAAATGGGTACCCGACAGAAGTGGCTGTGCACCGGCTGGGTGGAGGTGTACTGGGAGGAGATCGACCCCAAAATGTTGTTATGCTTATCCGGACATCCCTGGGTATCAATAAGGACACTGTGCAGGGAGTACTTTCCAAGGTGGAAGGTTTACAAAACCTGTGGTGGTGGGTCGGCATGCTAATCTGCTCACCCACACTTTCCTGGCCCTAGTAGAGTTTAAGGATCCAATAGATAGCTCCAAAGTGCCACAGACCATTACTCCCAGAGGGAGCCCTCACTGCTTGAGAGTGATAACTATGACAGTAAAGACCCGGGGGAATCAGCCCCCACCACTATCTGAAACTTTTGAGGAGAAATTTGCTGAATGGTTGCTGGGAGAGGGAAACTGTGGAGGACTTGAAGAAACTATTCTTGCCACCTGGGGTGTTCCTCCCAACACCTCTCCTGCTCCAGTGCCCGTAATGGTGGCTGAACCAATGCAGACTCTATTTCTGCACCTGCCATTAGTCACGACTCATCAAGGTTGAGGATCTTCTGGCACCCTCCCACCCCAAGGGAGGATGTGACTGGGAGACCTGGATAGACTATGTTGCCCCTCATGCTAGAATGGCAATGCCTCGGAAGGTGAAAAGCTAAAGAGGGTTAGTGAGAGCCTCCGAGGTCCTGCCCTGGCTACCATCCGCAAGCAAACGGGCCAGTAACCCTGAAGCGACTGCACAGGCCTCATCTTGAGGCCTTGGAGAATGTGTATGGGAGCCCAGATTCTGATGAGGACCTATGGTGGAGAGTAAGAGATGCACAACAGTACCAAGGGGAGTTGTTGTCTGTGTATGTATCTCGGCTGGAAAAATTGTTGCAAGAATGCCTCAGAAAAGGTAGTTTGCCAGATTGAACTGGACCGAACCAGGCTGGACAGGATCCTTAAGTCTGCCCCCTTCTCAGAACTGCTGTTGCTTCAGTTACACCTGGCAGATCGACTGAATCCCCACCCTCCTATGATGAGTTAATGAGAGAAATTGAGGAGTTGAGAAAGACGACCTCGGGAGGGACCTGCACCAATAGCTGCGGCTACTGACTCCGAGTGACTGAGGGTGACCCATCAAGTGAAGTTCAGGGGCAGAGGTTGGCAGTCAATGAGTGCTCTGACAAGGAAAAGATATGTCACAATGAGGCGAACTGTTGAGAGAGATCCGAATTCAAAAACAGTCCTTTATGAAGGCCACGCTGCAAGTACGGGCCCTGACCTATATCCGACTGCATCTACATGGGGTGGGGTACCCACCCATGTATCTCCTGCTGATAACAGCTCCGAACTCGATTCCTTGACCATGGAAGTGGAGAAACTGACGAGATGTCTCCAAATGCTTATCACGCCGCAGACAGAGATGGCACCAAGGTTTCCAGTTAGTATTACCCGGCCTGGCTCCCAGTGTGCGCCCGGCCAGCTCAAACTCCAGAAAGTATGTTTTGCTATAATTGTGGGAAAGATGGGCACATGAAAGGGAATGCCAGTCCCCAAAAGACACTGACAAAGTTGCATATAGGCTACAAGGAGAGCTTCTGAGAAGAAATCAGTGGTTAAGAGGTACGACATGATCCCAGTGAGGCACCAAATGCTAATTCACGCCCTTTTGTGGCAAGGTCAGTTGCCCAGGCCCCACTACCGCCTCTCCAGACTGGTCCAGAATAGTGGGTCCTTCCATGGAGACCACATGTAAAGGTGAACTGAGTGTTCACAAGAGCTATATTAGACAGTGGCTCCCAAGTGACAATTATGTTCCAAGATTGGTATCAGAAGCATTTGTCAGACGACTCTTACAACCATTAGAAGGACTGCATGTATGGGGGTTAAGTGAGAAGGCCTACCCTATTCCGGTATATCCGAATTTGGCTGTCTTTTCCCCACCTCCGTGGCTGGAGTGGCCGAACAAGTAGAGACCCTAGCCTTAGTGTGTCCCCCCACTGGACTGTATGATGGTGTCCCTTTGTTGATTGGAACAAATGCTCATATGTTCGGAAGGCTGGCACAGTTGTGTTATGAAAAACAGGGGTCAAAGACTAGTAGAGCTTTAAGAGTTCCGGCTTTAATTAAGAAGGCCTATGAGGCACAGAGAGATGCTGAAAAAACAGAACCAGAGGAACCGGTCGGAATTGTATGGAAGAAGGATCCTGAGTCTCTGATCCTGGCGCCAAATGCCCAGTGTACCTTACAGGGAGAGGTCCGATATGAGAAAGGATGTTAAGAATAAAATATTAATGTTGGATGCACCAGGCGATGGAAAATTGCCAGAGGGACTGCTGGTCAAGCCTAGTATTTTGCCCGCTAGAGCCCATGCTTATGCCAGAAGGGTAATGGTCCAAGTTCATAATGTGTCTGAAGAGACATTCGAGTAAACAGAGGTTGCATCCTGGCTAATGTGCATTGTGCAGACACTGCAGTGCTACCCAGCAGCAAGAGTTCAAGGAAGAATGACAGAGTAACGCCTGACTTGTTTGATTTCGCACCCCGCTGCCAGCTGAATGGAAAGTGAAGATCAGTGAGAAGCTTGCCCAGAGAGACCAGGTGTTTTCTTTAAAGGAATGGGATGTAGGATGCGGCAAGGAGCTGAGCACAATATCCTCGCTGCATGACGAAAAGACCATTTCGTGAGAGGTCTCGACGCCTGGCACCTGCTGACATAGATGATGTGAGACGGCATCTGCAAGAGATGTTAGCTGCTGGTGTAATACAAGAACCAGAAGCTCTTATGCTTCATTGTGGTAGTGAGGAAAGAATGGGACAGTAAGGATGTGTGTGGATTATCGCACTCAAACCGGCGGATCATCCCTGATCAGTGCAGCAATGCCCCGCATTCAGGATGCTTCTTGACTGCCTAAACGGGAGCAAGTGGTTCTGTGCTGGATCTCCGCAGTGGGTACTATCAGATCCCGATGGCCCCAGAGGACCGTGAAAAGACAGCCTTTATCTGTCCGCTGGCTTTATGAATTCATGAGGATGCCTCAGGGATTTTCAGGTGCCCCAGCCACTTTTCAACGATTGATGGAGCGTGCAGTGGGGACATGAACTTACTAGAGTGCCTGGTATACCTAGATGATGTTATTGTGTTTGGCAGCTCACTGAGGAACATGAGAGCAGATTATTTAAGGTATTGGACCGACTGGAGGACTTTGGCCTTAAACTGTCCATTGATAAGTGTCAATTTTTTTCAAACATCAGTAAAGTAATGGGACACATAGTATCCACCGAGGAATAGAGACCGACCCAAGTAAAGTTGAGGCCTTGACCACCTGGCCACAGCCCAAAAATCTAAAAAGAACTGCAAAGATTCCTGGGATTCTGTGGTTATTATCGGCGCTTCATCAAGGACTATTCAAGAGTGATCCGCCTTTACTTAACCTTACTCAAGGGTATCCCCAACCCACAAAAAATACCAAAAGTCAGCCCTCAAGACTGAAAGAGTGTATTTTCATCCGAGTGAAGTATTTGGGGCCCGCTGGACTCCTGATTGTGAGACTGCTTTCATGAGATCATATATCAACTTACCCATGCTCCAGTGCTGGCCTATGCCGATCCAAGAAAACCTTACGTCCTGCACACTGATGCTAGCTTGCAAGGGTTGGGGGCTGTGTTGTACCAAGAGCACGAGAATGGCCTGAGACCAGTGGCCTTTGCCAGTAGAAGCCTGACCCCATCCGAAAAGAACTATCCTGTACATAAGTTAGGAGTTCCTAGCTTTGAAGTGGGCTATTGTTGACCAATTCCATGAGTACTTGTATGGGGCTAAAATACTAGTAAAACTGACAAATCCTTTGACCTCATGTGCAGACCTCAGCTAAGTTGGATGCCACTGGCCATAGGTGGCTTTCTGCATTATCTACATATGACTATGCTCTAAATACCGAGCAGGTCTGAACCACATAGATGCTGATGCCTCTCCCGGAGGCCTGTTCCCCAGAATGATTGGGTCCGATTGGCAGAACCTGACATTCGGGCACTCTGCCGAAGTTTGACAGGGAGGAACACATGTCCACGGGACTGAGTGGACTGCATGGTGGATTGCTTGGAGCCTGAGAATTGCATACCTGTTGCTTATTGCCACTTTTCTGCACAGACATTTGGTGCACTGCCCAGCTGGACAATGACAGTATTCTGCATGGCTCAATCCCGCGATCCCATGATCAAAGCAGCTTTAGAAGCCCTCTATGCAGGAAAAGATGTCCAAATTACGCTCCACTGATTTGAGAATCTGCACTGTTATACAAAGAAGGTCCTAAGTTGAAACTGATCAATAAACTCTCATACAGAGAAACAGTAGACAGAGGGGACAAGTAGACAAACAACAACTAGTGCTGCCCACTGCCTTTCGAGACTCAGTACTGAGGTCCTGCACAACCACATGGGGCACCTTGTATAGACAGAACACTTGACTTGGTGAGATCCAGATTCTATTGGCCTAAGATGGGGCTGATGTGGAGCAACACATTCGAACTTGTAGTCGCTGCTTACAGAGGAAAGCTTTGCCCCAGAGGGCTGCCCCTTGTTAACATTACCACCAGTAGCACCATGGAGCTGGTCTGTATTGATTTTCAAGTCTGGAGTCAGATCAAAGAAATATCAGTAATGTGCTGGTGGTCACTGACCATTTCACGAGATATGCCCAAGCTTTCCCCACCAAAGACCAGAGCATCCACTGTGGCCAAAGTACTTGTAGAAAACTTTTGTTCACTATGGGGATCCACAAAAATCCATTCTGATCAAGGGAGAGACTTTGAGAGTCGTCTGATCAAACAGATGCTTTCTCTGTGGGAGTGCGAAGTCCAGAACCACTTCTTACACTCCAGGGGACCCACAGCCTGAACGTTTCAACCGTGACTTTACTAGATATGCTAGGCACCCTGCACCCAAAGGACAAGCCTAGATGGAGCCAACAAATTAGCACCCTGGTACATGCTTATAACTGCACCAAAAGTGATGCCACTGGATTCTCCCTCACCGCCTGATGTTTGGAAGAGAAGCTCGACTACCAGTAGATGTGTGTTTTGGGTCTCTCCTGATGGGGTTCAGGCTGAAAACTATTTACAGTATGTGCAAAAGTTAAAGGCCCAGCTAACTCATGCGTACTAACTGGCTCAAACCATGGCTGCCAAAAAGAAATCTGGACAACAAAGAAAAGGTATGATAAAAGGTGAAAGCACAGGAACTCCAGGAGGGAGATCGGTATTGCTAAGAAATCTGGGATTGCATGCGAGCACAAGATTGCTGGACAGATGGCACCATCCCTCACATTGTAGTGGGCAAACTAGATGATCTGCCAGTGTACAAAGTAAGGCCTGAGAATAATTCAAAAGATGTAAAACAATGATAGAAATCATTTACTGCCCATTGGACAAATCTTAATTGAGTCTGAGCCCCTGAAGATGCCCCTCTGGACCAGTGACTAGAGCTGCTAAGAAAAGATCAAGAAATCTGCACCTCACAGAAGCAAAGTTAAAGTGTCCTCCACAAGTCCCAGTTGAGCATGACTGTCAGTCCATATCGGAAGAAAGTGAGAGTGACTTTGAATACTATCCTTCTACGAACTGAGTCAATTGTTTCGGGCAATCCCTAGTCAATACTGAGACAAAGCTGGGCCTTCTGACTGTTTAAGCCCCCAGCTTCATCCCTGGAGCCAATGCTCCCAGAAAGTGAAGTAAAGCATCAGATCAGATGAAATGGAATCATTGTGCATGGTTGAACTGTTTGAGCTTTCAGGAGGAAAATGATAGATTGGGGCAGACTGGTGATACACCCGAACAAGAAGAGTATTTTTGAGTGCCCTGACAGTCCACTGCCAGTGTCCGAAAGCTCTCCATGCAGCCAAATGTTGTGGACTCAGAAACTGTAACTCCTGGAGCTGAAAGTGCCCCAAGTTCTAGCCTCTCTACCCCATGGAGACTCCCTGACAAGTGTGGACAATGCTGAAAATGAGGCTCAGAGTGCAGAGACTGTAACAGTTCCCCTAGAAAGACTGGTCGAGCTGTAAAGCCTGTGGTGCACCTCAGTTATGATTCCCTTAGGAGGCCTGTGGATTTGCCTCTCAATGTTGTCCATAAAGGTGTATGTGTCCCCAGGCTCATTGCCCAAGCTGAGCGTCAGTGCTAACTCCAAGTTACTTGTGTTGCCCTCTAAGTATGGTGCCCTGCCCGTCCAGCCCCAAGGTAACTGATAGGGAAGGGCCCCTCTCTTCAGGTTTCATGTACAAGAGGTAATAACTTGAGTTATGGTACAATGTGTATGTAATACTGTGTAAAGAGGACGTACTGCAATGTTTCAGAAATGTTCTTGGTAAATGATATATTGACTGATGATTACATGTGCGAGCCTAATGCAAAATGTATATGGTTGCAGTTGAAACTTATGGGTACTTGCTTGACGCGGACGCCAAGCTTTCCCAGGCCAGGAAGAGTGTAACCCCCTGCAAATGGGGTTCCCAAAGACTTCCAGGAGCTTGCTTGAATGCTCCAAGCTTGAATGGTGTTTGGGTATTTAAGCCATTTATCAGTGAGTGTTTTAGAGCCTCTGGTACTGTCTCTTTAAGAGCGTCTGCTTGCAGACATAATTAGCTTCAGCTGGGGGACTGTGTGCTTCTCAAGTACCACTCGAGCTGCTGCCAATTCACTTCATTTTTGAGTCACTAGGAGTGCAAAGGAACCTATCTGAAAGATGTAACTGTTTGCCAGAAATTATTTAGAGTAATAATGAAATTACAGTTTGTCTAACCTGCTTTCTTTGCAGTCAGAACTGTGTCTGCTAGTTCCCCATTCTAGTTTTGAACTGCTGAACTGGACCAATCAGTGTGGGTAAGCTAGCTCTAAAATGGTGCCTTGGACTAATCGAGAACTTGGACTCATAATCTGAGCCAGCCACAAGAGGATTGGTATGGGCAGTGACTCTGGGAGATGTAGTTTAGACTTCAGTGCCTTTTGGACCAACAGCAGCAGTCTATTGTGGTGACAGCCAATCCAGTCAAGAACTGGGAGGAACTCAAAGGAAGTGCCCGGTTTTTGTCGGTTGGAGTTCTGTTGAGCTTTGGCAGTGAAGAAGGAAGGAGCCTGTGCTTTTCAGTGTGCAGTTTTAGTCAAAAACGTGTGTAAGGCCCAGAGTTCCGGTCTGCAGCTTGTTAGGACTGAATCCGTCCTGTGAAAAGAATCAAAGGATCTCTGAAGAGTAGAAACCAGGCTCACCCTGTAGAAGACTGGAAGAATTGCTGAAAATTGCACTCAGTCTGTCAGGAACTGAATCTGCTGTGTGTTCTCCAGGTATTGTGCAGTAATTGCGATCGGGATACAGATGCAGCCTGCCTGGTATAAGTACTTTTTATATGGATGTGTGAAAGAGTTTGTGTACCTCAAGTGAGCCCTACTGACATTGAAGGACCCTATCTTATTTGGAGGTCGTGAGTACTAATTCAGGGTTGCTCCCTGTTGAATTACCACATTAAATCCAAATGGAATTACTGTACTGCTGACTGTTTAATTCTCCTTTTCTCTGTGTGAAAGGGCCCCTACCAGCTGCCACGGTT
This sequence comes from Neoceratodus forsteri, assembly GCA_016271365.2. Lineage (NCBI taxonomy): Eukaryota > Metazoa > Chordata > Ceratodontiformes > Ceratodontidae > Neoceratodus > Neoceratodus forsteri. Next base: position 1,065,868,434 of record CM028135.1, read on the forward strand.
TGGACTAGCCACTAGGGCTTGGGTACCCAGGGACAGTAACTGATAGGGATAGGCCTGTGCACAGAGCCATAGGTAGATTATTAGAGTGATAAGCTAATTAACCTGATTTCCCCTGTCCTGTTATATCCCCTAAATAAATCAGAGCTGCTTGTTTCAGCAAAGTTATACTGCCTGAGGTATTTGTCTATGTTAAAGTACTGTACTGTGATTGTTGCACTGTATCTCATTTCACAGGAGGTCCCAGTGCGGAACCAGACCTGGGGGTAAGTGTATACTGTGAAGGTAATTCTGATATATTGTGTGGGCCACTAAGTGGGAAGAAAGGGGTTGCAGTGTCCCAGAGGGCTGTGACCAAGTTAGTTTAACTATTGCAAACCCTGACCTCTGGGTGGAGGCACTCGCTATTGGATCCAGGCCCCTCAACCTGTTAGTGGCAAATCAGGCAGGGGTAGTAGCCCCTGGGATAGCGCCATCTAGGGGTTACAACAGCATCATCTACATAGAAGAGTATGTTCGCAGACTGACAGACATCAGGTAGGTGGTTTATGAATAAGCCAAATTGAAGGGGGGCCCAGAATGGAGCTCTGGGGAACGCCAATGGATACATTCCTAATGTCTAACAAGCAGCCATCTATCTTAGTGCACTGAGTGTGATAAGTGAGATACCTTGGGAATCAGGTGACTGTGTCTAGTGACAGGCCTACGCCACACAGTTTATAGAAAAGGAGCTTTTTTGGATTGACCAAGTCAAAGGCTTTTGTTAAGTCAATGTAGATGGCACCAGCCTTGTCTCCATTGTCAAGGGCTTCAAGGACGAAACTGGAATACTCAGTTAGTGCCGTATGGGTGCTTTTTTTTAAAAATCCATGCTGTTGGAAACATTGTATTTCACACTGTTCAGGATATGAGACAAGCTGATTGGACACTATTCTCTCAAGGGCTTTGGACAGGGGAGAGAGTATGGAAATTGGACTGTAATTGGAAAGGTCAGAATGATCGCCACTTTGAAAAACTGGGGTAACCAGCGTGGGTTTCCACTTTTTAGCAACCGGGAGCAGTGTAGAGAGAAGCTGAAAATTTTGGATATGGAGTAAGAGAGGTCCTCAACAACCACAGCAAACAGCCTCATATCAATTCAAATTACCCTTAATTCTGGTTTTACCAAGCACCTCTCTTATACAATTAGAGGTGTTCCTTACTGAGAAGTTTAAAAAATAATTTAGGATATACTAGCTCCAGGTCCAGGTCCAGTGGTTGTGTGTTAACAGAACCAGGACCTCTGCTGGAGGGCAGGGTTGGTTCAGTGGGGATGACAAAGCTAGGATAAGTGAATGCAACATTGAATTTGTTGGCAGCTTTGGTGAGATCAAGTACCTCATGTCCATCAGCTATGAGATTTTAGGTGAGATTTTGTCACCCTTACCAAGGAGTTCTGAGACATTCTCCCAGAATCTTTTACCATTGCTCCAATTCAGTGTTTGCTAGGTCTTGCTATGGCTGGATTTGGCCAATCGAATCCTAGTAATGCATTTATTCTTGGCTTCCTTGTATTTTTGCAGATGGACTGAGGACCCAGTCTTCTTGGCTAGTGACCAGAGATTATCTCTTTCACTCATGAGGGAAAAGAGTTCCGGGGTGATCCAAACAGCGGGTGTACTGCTTACTTTGAGCTTTCCGAAGGGTCCAAATTTATTGCAGGCAGTTGTGAATTCCGGGGCTGATTAATATCAAGGATAGCATCAAGGGAGCTCCAGCCTAGTTGGGCCACAAAGGATTTGAATTTTGGCATGTCCATTTTGCTTATGACACAGCTGTTTAAGAACCAGAAGGGGGGACCGGGCTGTTTTACTTCCCACACGCAGTACACCAGGGAGTGGTCACTGAGAGTATCAGGCAGAAATCTGACCTTTATGGCCCTGTCTGGGTGAGTTACAAGTATGGTACCCAGCTGAGTAGTGTTGTAGTGCCTGATTTATAGTTAGTTCTGGTGTACTTAGTAACCATTTGTGTTAGAAATAGACTAGCGATTTTATCTCTGTGCCTGATACTGCACTTTGTGGTCAAGTTAATATTAAAGTCACCAGTTACAATGAATTCTCTAGTCTGGTTAAATTATTTAAGATAATTAGAGAGGGACTCCATACCCACATTTTGTTTACCAGATGGGATATAGACCACCAGGTGGACAGGAGATGTTTGACATTGGCCCAGCAGCAGTTTAATGGCCAGATGTTCACAGTCCCTAGACAGATCTTTGATTTCAAGTTTTGAGGCTTGCAGGTCAGATCTGAGATAGATCAGGTAGCCCCCATCCCGCTTACCTAGTCTGTCTTCTCTGAAGATATTGAAACCTACTAGTGAGATGGCACAGTCAGGTATTTTCGGTTAAGCCAGGTTTTGGTAACTAATGCCGCCCAGGTTTTGAGTTGAGCAAGTTCAGGTAGGAGACTGCCAATGTTTATGGAGATTACAAGACCTCCAGAGCCATGACCAGTGCTATCTACAGGGCTTGGGTTACGGTGGATATTACCAGACAGCAGGAGAAGCAATAAAGTTAGGTCCCTGGAGACTCTAAGGAAGTGTTTCAGTCTCCAAGTGTTTCCATTAGAGAGAAGAGACTTACCAGAAGTCCCAGAGACACAGCCACAGTGTGTTATTCCAAACTGCCAGTCCCCCGAGACCAGGAGGGCCACTGGTGCCAGCGGGGTGGGCTTCACTAAACCCATCCTCCATTTTTCCTCCTGATTTTCTCCCCGGGCTCAGCTGGACACGTAATGAGCATGACGTGCACACTCCATCTCAGCAGAGGTGCCCTCAGCACTCCATGTGCCAGCCCTCCCCTGAACTGCAGTCTGCACGGGGGTTGTATACAGACCCCCATCTCAGCGGGAGGCAATGGACAAGGAAATAATAGAAGACATCCTTAGAATGGCAGAAAAAGGGGAGATATTGTTGATGGGGGACCTGAACATGCCAGATGTTAACTGGAGCACTTTTGCTGCAGCCACATCCAAGAGCAGGGTAATTTGCAATGCCCTGCAGGGGGCATGCCTCAGACAGCTAGTGCTGGAACCCACTCGGAAGGGAGCAATCTTAGACCTTATACTCTCAAACAGGGACGGAGAGAGGGTCTCGGATTTAGAAGTGGATAGCCATCTAGGAACAAGCGACCCCCAAACAGTGTTGCTCTCGATAAACAAAGCCATAGAGTCAAGCCATACAAAAGCAAGAGTATTAGACTTTAGGAGGGCTGACTTCTGAAAATAGGAGCGTGTCTCAGAAAAGCACTAGCAAACAGCCAAGGAGGAGGGGTGGAGGAACAAGGAGAAAAATCAAAACAGCCATCACAGAGGCAACAAGCCTTTGTGTGAAGCAAATCAACAAAACAAAATGAAGGAAAAAACACTATGGTTCTCAAAAGAGGTGCAGGGAAGGTTAAAGAGAAAAAGGTAGCATTCAGGAAGTATAAGGGAACACAGAAGAAGCAGGACAGAGAACTGTACCAGTTAAAGCAGAAGGAAATGAGCAAGGCAGTCAGAAGAGCAAAGGCCCAAACTGAGGAAAAGATAGCCAACTCTGTTAAGAAGGGGGATAGAACCTTCTATGGGTACATTAGGGAGCGAAGAAAGACCAAGGGAGGGATAGTGAGGCTTAATAAAGGGAAGGGGGTGGGCAGAGGGTGACAGTGAAAAAGCAGGAATAATGAATGAATACTTCTGCTCAGTATTCACAAAAGAAGAGGAAGGGAGATACCTAAACCAAAGAATAGAAGCACTCTGGATAGGGGGGTCATTCACAGAAGAAAGAGTCCTGAAAGAACTCTTAAAACTGAAGGTGGACAGAGCAATGGGGCCTGATAGGATTCACCCCAGAATTCTAAAAGAACTAAGGGGAGAACTAGTGATACCACTGACTACCCTTTTTAACAAATCATGGGAGGATGGTGTGGTACCTGAGGACTAGAGGAGGGTGGATGTGATTCCCCTTCACAAAAGTGGGAGCAAGACAGAGGCAGGAAACTACAGACCTGTTAGTTTGACCTCAGTGGAAGGGAAAATGATGGAATCACTTCTGAAGGAAAGAACTGTTGAGTACCTAGAGGCCAGTGGGGCACAGGACCCAAGGCAGCGTGGATTCATAGCAGGAAGGTCATGTCAGATGAATTTAATTGATTTCTTTGACTGGGTGACCAAAGTAGTAGACCCGGGAGGTTCTGTGGACATGGCCTACTTAGACTTTATCAAGGCATTTGACACAGTCCCACACAAAAGATTAATAAACAAGTTAGCCAGCCTTAGAGTGGGTCCCAGGGTTGTAGCCTGAGTAAAACATTGGCTGGCCAACAGGACGCAGAGGGTACTAGTAAATGTAGTCCACTCCAAAGAAAGGGGAGTTACTAGTGGGGTACCACAGGGTTCAGTACTGGGACCGGTCTTCTTTAATGTCTTTATAGGTGACATCGCAGAGGGACTGTAAAGGAAAGTATGCCTCTTTGCAGATGACAAAAAGATCTGCAACAGGTTTGATATACAAGGGGGGTGGAAAGGATGAGAAGAGACTTGGCAAGGTTGGAGGAATGGTGAAAAGTATGGCAGCTTAGATTCAAGTGCAAAGTAATGTACCTGGGAAACAAAAACCCAGGGGAAGAGTGCACAATTTAGGGGAAGGTACTAAAAATAACAAAAATGGAAAGGGACATGGGGGTAGTCATATCAGATGACCTAAAGGTGGGCAAGCAATGTGAGAAAGCAGTAAGGAGGGCTGAGGGGATACTGGGATGCATAGGGAGAGGCATCACCAGTAGAAAACAGGAAGTTTTTATCCCTCTGTACAGACAGTTGGTGAGACCCCATCTGGAGTGCTGCCTGCAGTTCTGGAGACCCCATCTCTGCAAGGACATAGACAGGATAGAAGCAGTCCAGAGGAGGGCAATTAAAATGGTGCAGGGTCTGCACCAGAAGCCATATGAAGACAAACTAAAGGAGCTTAATATGTATACCCTTGAGGAAAGGAGGGAGAGGGGGGACATGACAGAAACATTTAAGTACCTTAGGGGAATCAATAAAGTCCAAGAGGGTAGCATATTTCAGAAAAAGAGATGTGCATGAACAAGGGGGCACAATTTGAAGCTAGAGGGGGGGACGGCTCAGGGGCAATGTAAGGAAGTATTTTTTCACAGAGAGGGTAGTGGATGCATGGAACAGCCTTCTTGAGGAGGTTGAGGGGTCAAACAGTTGGGGGAATTTAAGAATGCATGGGACAGACATAAGGCAATTATAGTGAAAGGTAGGATGAAGTGGGTTGTTGGTTAATTAGAATCTGCAGCTTATCCAATAGGTAGGGAAATGGGCAGACTGGGTGGGCCAATCGGTCCTTATCTTCTGTCAAAGTCTACGTTTCTATGCAAGACTATGCACACACTGCCATTTGGATTCCTCCAGGTGGCAGTCAAGCGGTGAGTCATGGGATCCCCCGAGGGAAGAGAGCTGTCCTACGGATGCTCAATCTTTCCTTTCCTGGTCGAGCCCTCCAGCAACTCAAGTCCATTCCCAAACCCAGGTCACTGGCGTGGCATCAGGGAGGCATGGATGCCTCAACCCGCTATGCCACTGGGCTAGTTGTCTAGTGTGCATTTCAACTTATGCAGGCACTAGTGGATCCTGCTATGTAGTGAAGTAGCACCCTCTGACCGCTGCCCCCTTTGGTCAGAAAAAAGCAGCTGTATTTCCCTAATCTAAGCTTTAAAAGGTAATGTTTTACATTTTTGGAGGAAAGTGCTACCCTTCTGACAAAACTGTTAGCCCCTTGGAAAGATTCTTGATCTGTCCCTGTGCGTGGATATGATAAAGAAGCCTTCTGCACAAAGTTTAAGCTTGCCATCATAATTTAACAATGTCACTGACTTCCTTATGACTGTGTGGGGGGAAGGGGAACCTTAAGAAGCACATACAACCTCAGCTCCAGTGGCCAAAAATGGTCAAAAAGCATTAGGAACAAAAACAAGTGAGTGCTAGTGCAGACAGAGGAACTATTTTACATCAAAATACAGGGAAACTGCAATCTATTTACTATTAAAACCTATAAATGTTCATTTATACCCCCTTGTAAAATACACAGCCCCATTTTATAAGTGCAATGTGACACCCTGAGAGAGTGCATTAGACAATTCTAATGCATGGCCTAGGGCTGACCACCTGTGGCCTTGTGCCCTACTACACCCCGGCCGTGCACTAGAACTGTCTAATGCACACACCCTCATGTCTTATTGCTTGCATAATTGTGTGCCTTGTAAATCAGGCATGAAGTAAAGCCAAGTGTCTTATGGACCTGAGAAGTGCCATTGTCCCACAGTTAAGCACACCCTGAAGGGCTTATTGCAATTCTAAAATGGTTCCACTAGTTTAATTTTAAAACTGTGTAATGAGTTTTGGGAAGTAAGCATTTCTTACCTGTACTGTTGTGCTGGAATAACTCATGGTCATGTGATCAGATTCTGCCAATAACAGCAAAGCAATTTCCCAACCTATTTTATAATGTTGGCGTCAAACATGCAATTTCTTGTTTCTTAGATCAGTGCCCTGGCCATCAGACCACCCTGCCGTTCCTTTAGTGAAGCATCCAACAGCATAACATCATGATTCCCTCCAGCCTGAATCTGCAGGCAATTAACACAATACACAGCATTCTATGTAACTAACTGGGAAATTAATAAATATCACTTAGACTGAAAGACAGTTACACAGACAGAGGGCCAGGAGGCCAAAACATTTACATCTGTTGTGATGGCGCTCGTGTGAAGTATAAAAGTGTTTTTGGCAGCAAAGCAGCTGTCCAGAATCTCTGTGGACACTGTCAACATTTATAACTGTTGCAAGCTTCAATGATTCCCCTGGCAATTCTGAAAATTTGTTTTTCTTTTCTGACAAAATGAAACTACCTTTAAAATTTGCGAGACAAGCAAATGTTTTGAGCCCAGGTTATGAGTATCCGGCCCAGACTGCATTTCAATCCCTATGCAGAAATCAGTCATTTCCTTCAATTACTACAAATAGGATACATGCTGAGCTTATGTTCAGTCCTATATTAGAACTCTGTTTCTAAATCTTCTGACTGAGAATAGACAGAGGATATGCATATCACTTTTTTCAGTTATTCTTTCATAGCTGGGTAAGGCCCACGTGCCTGTTTTCAGGGGTGACATGGAAGCACTGAAGAGGTTAAGTGACTATCAAAGTCAAACAGTATGCAGGTGGAGGTTGTGGGAATCAAACTTACATCTACTGGATTTACCAAGCTGATTCAGAGCTCATTACTCTAACCCCTAGACTATACTGCCAGCCCTAGTTGAATCAGAATATACATTATCTTCATGAGTGAGGGGGTAGGACCATAACTCACGAGTGGCAGAGCCACGTGTAGATCATGAAGCCTCTGCCCCTCACAAACTATCAGTGGCTCAGCAGGTTGCACACTCTCCTCTGAGGCCGGAAGATTGAAAGGTTGTGGGTTCTAGCCCCACACCATACACTTGGGGTAAGTCCCAATACTAACACTGTAGTGCATCATGGTGGGGGGGGGAGTGCTGCACTCCTGAGGTGCTGTCTTTCAAATAACACATTAAACTAAAGGTCCCATCTGCCTGTTCTGGTGGTTGTTCGTTGTTCAGGTGGACAGTAAAGATCCCATGGCACTTCTAGAGTAAGGGAATTTCCGTGGTGCCCTGGACAAATTTCCCCCATTCACTAAAAATACCACTAACAGCTTAATCTGGTTCAATTTCAGCTAGTTACCACCTGTATCCTCCCTCTCCCGCGGCCCCTGAAAAAGTGACTTCTAGTCTCAGTGGGCCTACCCCGTCAACAAAATTCAATACAAATAAATAACTACAAACGATGAGAAATATCATATTCTGAGTCAGGCCATTGCACGTCTGGTTCATACCACATTCTGTAAAATTTAAACCTTATAAAAATGTTTTGTTGCTTTAAAGGGACACTGTCAACCCCTTTAGGTCTCAAAGTGTCCCTAGTTTAAAAAAAGTATTTTATGATTGCTAACATGCTGTAAAGATTGTTGAAAGATTGTTGATGTAGCTGGCAGTTTGATTCTGACTCATATTTTCTTTAAAAAAGTAAAAAACAGACTGTCCAACATACTGGTGTGATCACACCCAAACATGTTTGTTTACATTCCTTGATCAGCTCTAAATGTATCTTTCCTGGACTTAGGAACACTCACAAAACAGTCTAGCCCCTTGTGATGCAGTGGGAGTTTAGGAGTCTACTGCCTTCTGAGTGACTGAACTGCTTGGGTATGTTTCTTATGCTCAGGAGGCATGCAGTAAGAACAGAGCCAGGACTGTAAACAAAAACAAGGTTGCTTATAAATATACATTGCCATGCATTTCAGTTCTACTAAACAAGGAGACAGACAAAACAAACAGCAACATCAGTGAATTTTAGAGAGGGTAAGCAATCATAAAATGTGGGATTTCCACTGGAAATAGTATGATGAAAAATAGGTTGACAGTGTCCCTTTAACTGTTTACGATTTAAATATCTTTATTAATTTATATAAAAAAATGCACAAAATATACGTGACAAAGGCTCAATATCGAGTAACTTCAAAAAATAGCACACTAAATTGGACATAACTAAGACAGAGCTCCTTTCGTTTAATTTTGTACCATCAGAGACCCTTAGATGTAGATGCCCCTTACGGTGGCATCAGACAAAAATTAAATATTTGGGAATCTAAATTACCAAAGATCTAAACAATATTGATTTGATAAATTATGAGCCCTTAACAGTGGCGATTCAAGAGGACTTAAACAGATGGGGTAAATTGGTTCTGTCTTTTTTTCAGTGTGTTGAGATTATTCATATGAATGTTTTACCAAGGTTATTGTACTTATTCAAACCCTCCCGCTCCCACCAGCGCAGTTTTTTTTTTCTGCCTCCTAGAAAAAGATTATTTAAAATTTTATATGGGGAGGGGGCAATGTCCCAGAGTTCGCTTCTATTCTTCAGTTGTCTCTAGCACGGGGTGTAACTCGTCTAATTTAGCGTTATATGCCAAAGCTGCTTTCTCAGGATAGTATTCATGTGGCTAGCCTCCCCAATACAAAGCACCATGGAAAGACATTGAATTTACTATCAATTAGCTTTTTGATATAGATACCATATTATTTGCCACAAAGAGATATACACCCCCCCCCCGCTTCGACACTTTACGCAATTCACCTCTAAGACCTTGAAGGTGTTTTATCACTTACAATCCTACCCAAAGTTTTTTTTTGCATTATTTTTGCCACCTTACTGGCCCCTGGCCTGCCACTCCTTCCGGCTGCACAAGACCCCCGACCTCCTTGCCCGACCCCTTCCTACTCACCTCAGATCGAACCTGATCCAGGGGTGGCCCAGCGTAATCCTTTGCCGGATGGGTCTCTTCTCTTCCAAGAGGGAAGGTGCCAGGAGGGGGTACCAGCACACTCTCTAATCAGCTCCTGGGTGCTGCTGAGGCAGATTCTGGGGTGCCAGGGCATCTGAGGCAGCAGGGAGTCGGCAGCCATCATCCGGCAGACCAGGCAGCCTTTTTCCGCTTTTCTTCTGGGAAGTGACATCTGACGTCAAGGCGTATGCCGACATCTTTCACCACCCCCTTGGATACCGAACCCCGGCTGTATTGCTGTACTCCCAGTCTCCACCAGGAGTCATCCTGTGTGTGTGCGCCCTTACCATCCCCTCCCCGAGAAGGAGCTGTCTCCGACACTCTATTCTTCTCCCCCCGGCCGGCCCTCCGCAACCCGAGTCCATTCCCGAACCCGGGTCACCGGCGTCGCAGATGGAAATCCAACAGCTGCACCAACGGGCTGGCCCTACCCGAAGTTTAATGATTTATTCTGCTATTGTAGGTTGATTTCTGCCAATGAAATTTTTTTGCCAGGTCAACTGAACATGGCATTTAAACATTGGCATGTACTGGGCATGCATTTTATTTACCAAGTTTGGACTCGGTGGGTGTTCTCCCCTTTGAATCTCTCCAAGGGAGTTTTGGACTTGCCATAAGGGAGAGGTACAGATATCTGCAGCTTACAGACTAGATTCAGTATCACTAACCAGCACTGATCAGGCTCTCAACTCCAACACCGCCCCTGTTAAACATGATTATGGATCAAAATAGAGGGTATTTAGGGGGCACTTGATTGGGCAACTGTATAAGATCTTGAGAGATGTCCTGGGGGATTTTACCCAGTCGATGTTAGAGGGTTGGAATAAAGATCTGGGTTTGACCATATCCTTTGAATCTTGGACTAGATCTGCACTTCCAGCAATAAAAATCACTTCTACGGTAGTGTGGAGAGAATACGCATGAAAGTGCAGATATAGATACTTTAGATCACCAGTGATCCTAGTATAATATTTACCACCAATGATCCTCATAAAATATTTACCACCAGCGATCCCCATAAAATATTTACCACCAGCGATCCCCATAAAATATTGACCACCAGTGATACTAGTAAAATATTTACCACTAGCGAGCCTCATAAAATATTTACCACCAGATTATGGAGTTTGTTGGCGGGGCCGTCATTGTCAATTGGCTGACTTTGGCCATGTATTTTGGTCCGGTCCCTCTTTGAGTCCATTTTTGGTGTATCCTGCAAGATGAACTACAGGATTGTTTAGAGGAAGCGGTAGAGTTAACAGAGGAAATGATCCTGTTAATGATCATGCCTCGGCATCATCTCTCCTGATATACAGCTTTACTACCAATATTCCTTTTGGCAGCTAAAAAAGCCATTACCAGGAGGAGGATGAACCCAATTCCAACAGTGATAGATTGGAGAAACATTGTCTCGGACATCTACCAGCTAGAAAGACTGACGGCTGGTCTTAACGATGGACTTACCATATTTAATTTGAAATGGCAAAAGTGGATATGGTACATGGCCCAGACTGATGTGAGTTTTGTCGCATGAAAAGTGAATTCTGCAGAGGGTGCTGGGGTATCACTTTCATCGGGGGGGGGGTATGGTCTTTGCTTTATGGATGGATACATTGAGTAATACAACACTGGATTTTGTGGAGATGTCTGAGAAAAGTAAGATGAATGTTAAAAGATGGTAGACATCATTGAACATGTATAAATCAAACCTGTGATCTAAATTCTAAATTGCAACTATTAAGCAACATAACTTCAAATCCCCTGATGTAAAAGCTATGTGTGCTTTTCTTAATATAAATTATATTAAAAAAAATTGTGAGGCTCATTGTGACAATACAATAACAGCAAACACACACAAATGACAAAAATGGAGGAGCTAAAAATAAAATACTTTAAATACCTATGCCAATAAAAATATCAAATGGCAATAAATGAAAAACATATAGACAATGTAGATATTTAACAAAATGGGACTATATCTGATTAGTAAAAGACAAAATGTTAGCACTGAAATGTCTAAATGTTTAAGTTAGTTCCTAATATAAATACTAATAAACCAAACCATCTTTTCTCAATGAAACACATCTTGTTATATGTACTGGCAGAGAACTTTTCTTGGACCAATGCATGTGATATACAATCATGACATTCTGTATACAGTAGGATGGGGACAAGAGGAAGTTGAGGGAAGTCAGAAGGGAAATGGAGAGGGGGAGCTCCCTTTGTAAATATATCTTTGTATATTCATAGGCAAAAGGGGACAGGGAGAAGTACCAGGAGAAGCAAGGGGAGGCAGGGAGGTCAGTAAGGGAAGCCAAAGCTCAGACAGAAGAACACATTGCAAAATCAGTGGGTAGAGGGGACAAAACCTTTACAGGTACATAAGGAAAAAGAAAGGCAAAGGGAGGGATAGTGAGACTGAAGGGGAGGATGGGGTCATGGGACGATGACAACAGTAAAGCTGACATATTGAACAGGTATTTCTGCTCAGTCTTTACTGAGGAAGAGGAGGGTAATGGGTCTGAAGGGAGTACAAGGGGTGAGAATGGTGCAGAAATGGACACAAGTCCCTTTACACGAGAAAGGGTCCTGAAGGAACTTGAAGTAATAAGAGCTGATAAAGCAATGGGGCCAGATGAGGTGCACCCCAGGGTCCTTAAAGAACTAAGAGAGGTGGTGGCTGAACCTCTGGCTATCCTGTTTAGCCGATCACTGGAAACAGGGGAGGTACCCAAAGACTGGAGGACAGCAGATGTAGTCCCCTTATACAAAAATAGGAACAAAGAGGAAGCAGGGAACTATAGACCAGTCCGCCTCACCTCGGTAGTGGGGAAGATCATGGAAGCACTACTGAAGGAGAGATTGGTGGAACATTTGGTTGTTAATGGACTACAGGACCCAAGACAGCATGGTTTCACCAGGGGGAGGTCATGTCAGACCAACCTCGTTGAATTTTTTGACTGGGTGACTAGGGAGGTGGATCAGGGGAGGGCAGTGGACATGGCCTATCTGGACTTCAGGAAGGCCTTTGACACTGTGCCACATAGAAGACTATTACACAAACTGGGGAATATGGGTGTGGGCAGGACAGTAGTGTGGTGGGTAGGTAACTGGCTGGGTGGCAGGACACAGAGGGTGGTGGTAAATGGCTGTCACTCCACAGAGGGAAGAGTGACCAGTGGGGTACCACAGGGATCAGTGCTGGGACCGGTCCTATTCAACATCTTCATCAGTGACATTGCACAGGACCTGGAAGGCAGAATTTCACTGTTTGCTGATGACACAAAGCTCTGTAACAGAGTAGACACACCAGAGGGTGTAGACAGAATGAGAAGGGACCTGCAGAAACTTGAAGATTGGTCAGGGTTTGACAGTTGAAATTCAGTGCAAAGAAGTGCAAGGTAATGCATATGGGGCACAAAAACCCTGGCACAATATATCAGTTGGGGGGGTAAAGATATAGCATGCACCAAGCAGGAAAGAGATCTTGGGATTATCATCTCTGATGACCTCAAGGTAGGGAAACAGTGTGACAAGGCAGCAGGTAAAGCAAATAGGATGTGGGATGTATGGGCATCACCAGCAGGAAAAGGGAGGTCATAATTCCGCTATACAAGACACTAGTGAGGCCCCACCTGGAGTACAGTGTACAATTCTGGAGACCATACCTACGTAAGGACATAGACAGGGTAGAGAAGGTTCAGAGGAGGGCAACAAAGATGGTGCATGGATTGCATCACAAGTCCTATGAAGATAGGTTGAAGGAACTGAACATGTACTCCCTGAAGGAGAGGAGGGAGAGAGGGGATATGATAGAGACATACAAGTATCTCACAGGGAGGAACAGGGTGCAGGAATACACTGTTTTTAAGCGAAAAAGATGTTCCAGGACTAGAGGGCATGGGATGAAGTTGGAGGGAGGACGATTCAGAGGAAACATGAGGAAGAATTTCTTCACAGAACGGGTGGTGGACAAGTGGAACACTCTGCCAGAGGAAGTGATGGGGGCTGAAACAATCACGGGATTTAAGAATGCATGGGATAGACATGAAGGAATTCTAGAGGTCAGGGGTAAGGGGCAACAGACTTCTAGGAAAACATAAACTGAACTTACAAGCTCAAATGGGCAGACTGGGTGGGCCATAGGCCCTTATCTGCCGACACCGTCTATGTATCTATGTATCTATGTATGTATCTATGTAAATATAAGCAGACTGGATAGACCATAAGGCCTTTATCTGTTGGCACATTCATATGTAGGGCTGTGAAGAATTTTCAGATCCTGATGGAATAGAATTTTGTGGAATTTTGGAAAATCCCTCTTGATTTGGAAGCTCCAGAAGCAAATGGTTTGATACCTTTTATTGGACCAACATAGATGTTACAAAACGAAAACATGAAAACCAAAAAGAAAACCTGATTTGGCAGAATTCCATCGGTAGGAGAACTCTGAGATTGCAACAGCGGAATTTTTGTTTCGTGGATTAGTAACTTGCAGTTGACATGTACCATGGATTCCTTTTCCCCAGTCTGCAGAATATTATTCTGCAGTTCATGTGATCTGTGGGAAATTACTCCTCGGTTTAGACAGAAATGTTTTTTGCAATTCCCCAGATTAACAAACAAACTCCAAAAAGCATTTTTGAAGTAGAAGCGCTATTGCACGTGAAACTCACCAGTGGAATTCCACGTCCCACACAGCACTAAGGATAACATACTGGGATAGATTTTCAAAGCCCAGGGAATAACGCAAGGTGCCCGTGTCAAACATAAATGACGTAAGCAGCACCTTACATCAAAAGATGTGACGTTCCCAATTTTCGAATGTGGTCTGCATTGAAAAGGAGAGCTGCTGATCCAAAATGTCACTGCGCCACCCTTGCAACCTATATCAGGTGTACCAGGTCACAAGGGGGCTTGTGCCATGGTGGAGATATAACATCCCCTTTTGGGGGATTTTTTAAGCCCCACCATGGATGCAGCAGGGGTCTTCATTTAGACCAGCCAGGAGGTGGTCTAAACGCCCTGCATCAATGTGGGATCATGATGCCAGTGGGGGGGGGACCTTCCAGGAGGGGGCTGGGGACAGACAGAGCATGAGTGGGGTGCTTTAGAAGGCATGGAGGAGACAGAGCAAGTGCAGCTTTTGCTGCCAACATAACATTTACAGTGCTATCCAACTTGTTAATGTGTATGCCTCTTCCTATATTCCCCCCATCACATTTTCATCCCCTGTGCACCACTATTACAGTATACCTACTGTACTTTACATCTGGCAGTGGCCCTCCCAGCCCCTCCCAGACCAGGGCATGCCCTGGATGACCCTAGCCAACAGGATGCCCAGTTGGTGCATTGCCATCTTTCCCGCAGCTGCTGCAAGTCTGTATGTGGCTTGCAATGTTTCCCCTCTGGTTTGTCCTTTCTCTGGTGCAGCTATTGGATTGCAGCAAAACCAGGGAGTTTGGTGCCAGGACCTTGATTTTTGTAAAATCAGGCACAGGGTCCCTGGCACAACCGGAGTTCACCACAGCCCTAGATCACCACGAATTGTGGCGATCTACGGGCTCTTTGAAAATCAAGCCCATTGTCACTTTTCCAGTTTCTCTAAATAAGTTGCTTCACGGTCATAGCACTCACAATTAAAACACAGCAAACATATTTATCATTGTTTGAAACCTCTTCAGAAACCATGTCCAAAACACACACTTCAAGAGTAGGGAGATCTTTCAGACACAGTGCACAGCTATCTTTCTTTCTGTTTTTCCCCTATAAAAGTTATACTTCAATGCAGTTGCAAAAAATGTTTCCTACTGCCCAGATGTATTTGACATCCACAGCACAAGTCATGATCTATATCATCATGTGCAGGGACACTGGTTTACCGGGACTGAGAAAGGACTAATTCTGTTTTGCACATTGTAAAAACCGGTATTGACACCAGTGTCAGCTAAGCCAAAATCCGGTTTTACTGGTGTTTAGTTTTGTGTACTTTATTTAACAATTTTTAACTCTGCTAACGTGCATTTTAGCAATTTTGACCTCCACTATTACATATCCTTCCATCCTTGTACCAATTTAAAGTTATTTTAAGTGCAAAAAGCGATGGCAGCAGCAGCAGCACTATAGCCCCCATCCCTAAGGTGTGATGGAAGCAGCACTATGGCCCCCATCCCTCAGGTGTGATGGCAGTAGTACTACATTCCCCATCCCTCAGGTGTGATGGCAGTATCAGCACTATGGACCCCATCCCTCAGGTGTTATGGCAGTATTAGCACTATGGCCCCCATCCCTCAGGTGTGATGACAGCAGTACTATGTTCCCCCTCCCTCAAGTGTGATAGCAGTATCAGCACTATGGCCCCCATCCCTCCAGCATATAGTTTCATCCATATTTGAATTACAAGATGGCGGCCACGCTGGGCTAGCCGTCAGACTGCTGCACATTGTGTTTGTGTTTTACGTTTTCTCGTTTTATTTTAAAGCCTTTTAGTCTATTAAGTCCTTTTCTTTTGATTTTGTAGCGCACTTTTTTGAATTCAAACCTGGGCCGCGGAGAAGCTACTTCGGCATTTATCTGTTTTCGTTTTTTTCATACCTGAGATTCTAGTGCTCGCGGTTGATTTTCTGGATGGTCTGGATTTCAGGATTTGAGGGATCCACAGTCGCTGTGTGGGGTCCTAGTTTGTTCTGGGAACTGGGCTGCCTTCCGGGATTTTGGCGGCTTGGTGGCTGCATTTCAGTTTCTGCCTTAAACTTCTGAGCAGTGTTCACTTGTTTAGCGTGACTCTCTTGAACATTTCTCGAGGAGGAGTTTACCTTTGTGGGACTTGGAGGAGACGGGATCCACTGTGACTGAGCCCATCAAGGATTATTGGTCGCTTTTTGGTATTCTTAAGGCCGTGGAGACTATTTGGGATTTTGTGATCTGTCCGTTTGGAGCGGTACTGTCAAGTCAGCAGAGGCTACTGTGGATTTAGTGTCCTGTTCGCTTGGAGTTTGGGACTTGTTCTATTTCTGGCTCTGGTGACCTACACAGAAGCTGGGATCGGGGCCTGTTGGAGGGCTGGCCTTTGACCCTATTCCCCTAGACTCCTGGTGGAGTCGGTCGGAGAGCTGACCTGGCCTGGAGTCGTGGTGTTGGGTCACCATTATAGCCCGGTAGCTGCCGCTTAATTAATTCGGTGGAACCTGCGCCTTGATGTGTGACTCCCTTTGGAAATCTGGAGTTCCTGTACCCTGAATCCTGTTTGGAAATTCTGGCTTACTGGATATATTAAGGATTTGGGGCCAGTATCGTTGAATTCTTCAGTGTGCCAATTAAGTGACTTGGAGAGTGCCTGCAAGATAAGTGACTGTGGAAACATTAACTGCCTATTTTATTATTTTTGAGAAATTGTTTTATTTATTAGTTGGCTTGTGTTGGTCCGGTGGTCCTGGGTTGGTGTCACACACAGTGGGGGGAGTGGGGTTGGCTTGAAGGCCGGTCCTTAATTTTCCCTCCTCTATACCCCTGGGGCAGCCGGCCGGGGGATTGCCCGCTCCTGTGGTAGAAGTAGTGGGTCACCGTTCCTTTTGGACTGACTGGTTCCTGCGGCCTGCTGGTGGTTTTATTTTTGTTCAGCCTAGGTGGTTGATGTACACGGTTTATTGTATTTTGAACTTTATTTGCTTTGAAGGATAATTTAGCAGTGAGAATGCTTATTTCCAGCTTATAGCCCACTCTCCTTGGTTGAGTGAGAGTGTCCTGGAGGGTGGTCTTTAAATTATTCCCTCTTTGTATATTTATTTATTTATTACTATTGTTATTAGTGTTAGTTTGGTGTTATTATTTTATTGTCCCCTGGCCGTGAGAGGGCCTGTGGATATAAAATAGTTTAATTTAGTTTATTAATTGTTGTATTAGATTATTGGTTTATCTTATTCTTTTTTAGTGGTGGGTGGTGGTGTTGTTTATTTATTTTGTTTGTGGTTTTAAATTTTTTGAGCAGCCTGATGTGCTGGCCAGCTCCACCTGTTGTTCGTTACTCAGCCTCCGCTCTCCATGCCCTCCACCCCTTTTTCTTGTCCCCCTTGACATCCCATGTTTACCATCGGTGTCGAGCATTAGGGATTGCGCATAGGGGTCAGAGAAATTGGGGGTGTGTGGAGGCTTGTGGACAGTGGAGGGAGCGGTGCTCTCCCATAGGGGTGGTTAGGCCTCGAAGACACCCTGAGGCGAAATGGTTTCTGGAGTGTGGTAGTTCCGTTCTGGTTCCCATACCCAAGGGCACCTCCAGTACTGGAGGGCAAGTGGTTGGGACAACTCGTCAACCTCGTCCAACCCGGGCATTGTTGTGCAATGCCAGATCTGTCTGTAATAAGACAGGTCTTATTGAGGACTTTGTTGCAGGGGCAGATCTGGCTTGCATTACCGAGACCTGGTTGGATGGGAATCTGACCCGCTTTTAGAGGCCGCTGTTCCTACGGTTCCGGTTATACACCTAAGATTGATCATGGGGTGGGGTGGTTGATGCATCTGTTTCAAGACCGGATTGGGCCTAACTGGTGTTCCAGTTGAGGAGGCAAGATCATTTGAGGTACTGTGGTAGTTGTGTGCGTGCAGGATTGCTCTACTATCATCTACCCAGGGGATGAGAAGTTTTCCTGCAGGAAATAGCAGATTTTGCCACCGACATGGCCTTGGAATCACCCAGATTGATGGTGCTGGGTGATTTCAATGCGTGGGTTGACGACGAATCTTCACTTTTTGGTCAACTTTTCCTCCAGGTGATGACATCGCTGGGCTTCACACAGGTTGTTCCTACAGCTACGCATAAAGGTGGTCACTCTCTTAATCTTGTTTTCCTCCTGGGGATTGAGGCGTCCAATTTTGTGGTGGAACCAGTCGGTTGGTCTGATCTTTACTCAGTTGGGTTCAATTTTGAGGGTTCCCTGGGTAGGTGGAGTTGGTCAAGTACTGCCCATTGCGGGACGTTGCTCCTGAAGATCTGATGGCAGTTCTTGACTTCTCACTGTTTGACAATTTGTGCTCTGATCCTGAGCAGCTAGTGGTAGCCTATAATGAGATCATCTCAGCTGCTCTAGATCAGATTGCACCTACCCATGTTTGCGCCCTTCGGCACCATCCCGTTGCTCCTTGGTTTGACGAGGCGTTGAGAGGGTTGCAAAGGTTGGGGCGTAGGTTGGAGCATCGGTGGAGGAAGACTGCCTCTGATGCCGACCATTTTATTTTGCTAGAGCATTATAAGCTCTATCAAAGAGAAATTTCACATAAGAAGGCAGAATTCCTGTCCAGGGAAATTTCTGTTGCTCGGAATTGACTGGCTCAGCTCTTCAGAACTGTCGACAGACTGTGCAACCCAGTCTGTCGGCAGATCCATCGAGTTTTTACGCAGAATGACTGTGAGGAGATCGCTCGGTTCTTTGCAAATAAGGTGGAAGACATTCGGAGGCAGTGTCCCCGACCCCATTCTAAGGTTGTTGCAGTTGATCAGTGTTTTGTCATGGAGCCTGGAATTTCCTGGAGTTCCTTTGATCTGCCGGATTTTGTAGACACTATGAGAATTGTCCGCGAGATGTACCCAATGTGCTGTAGTTTGGATCCAGGTACTACTTCCCTGATTATGGGATTTAGTGAGTCTATCAGCCCAGTCCTCACTCGGATTATCCAGTGTTCCTTGGAGATGGGAGTTTTCCCTAGTTCTCTGAAGGAAGGGGTGGTGACTCCCCTTCTGAAGAAAGCTTCCTTGGACCCAGATGACCTAGCCAACTACTGCCCGATCTCTAACCTCCCTTTGTAGGGAAGGATATTGAAAAAGTTGTGGAGGCCCAATTGGATAACCACTTGACCATACATAGTTTATACGAACCTCTCCAGTCTGGTTTTCGTAAAAGGCATAGCACCAAGACTGCTGTGGTTCGGGTGCTCAATGATCTCCTGATGGTGAGAGATTGGAGACACCGTTCTATTCTGGTTCTCCTTGATCTGTCATCAGCTTTTGATACTGTGGATCATGGGGTTTTGCTCGAACGTCTGGGGTCCATTTGTGGACTTTCAGGTATGGTCCTCAGATAGTTTTTATTTTACCTCGAGGGGAGAACACAGAGAGTGGTCTCGGGATTACATTCTTCCGGGGCTTTCTCTCTGCCCTGTGGGGTACCACAGGGTTCGGTGCTTCCCTCATGTTATTCGTAGTATACATGCTACCCCTTGGAGACATTGTAAGACAGTATGAGCTAAGGTTTCACTGCTATGCTGATGATACCCAGCTCTACCTGTCTTTTGCACCTGACCAGGTTAGTGCTGTCTCGGTGCTGAATAAATGCCTTGTAGATATCCAAGACTGGATGAACACCAGCGGTTTAAAGTTGAATCCGGGAAAGACAGAGGTTATGGTTGTGGACCCCAGCTGCAGGGTTGGGAGTTTGGGGGTGGGGTCCCCCTCCGGAATAATTCTGGGGGGGACCAGATCCCCATTTCTGAATGGGTGCGTAACCTGGGTGTAGAGCTTGACACGGACTTGACCCTTCGTTATCAGGTGTCTGCTGTTGTCAGGACTGCATTTTTCCCTCTTAGAAACATCTTCAGGATTAGGCACCTGGTTCCTCCTGGTGATTTGCCGGTTTTGGTCCATGCCTTTGTGACATCTCGCTTGGATTACTGTAATTCCCTGTACCTAGGGCTTGCTGGGGTTGATATCCGCCGCTTGCAGCTAGTGCAGAATGCAGCAGCATGTTTGTTGACGGGGGTTTCAAGAAGATCTCATATTACCCTAGTGTTGCGCTTTCTGCACTGGCTGCCAATACAGTGGCGGATCACCTTCAAAGTGGGTCTTTTGACCTACAAAGTCCTACATGGGTATGGTCCTGACTACTTGAAAGAGCTTCTGTTACCTTACATCCCTTTGAGACAGCTTCGCTCGGCTGATGAGGGGTTGCTGGAGATTCCGAGGGTTAATTTGAAGTCTTTTGGAGCCCGTGCTTTTGGTTTCGTGGCTCCATCCCTCTGGAATTCTCTACCCCGTCCGCTCCGAGAAAGTACAACGGTGGACAGTTTTAAAAGGGCTCTAAAGTCCTTTTTATGGGACAAGGCTTTTCCAGCTATATTGTAATTGTTTTTTATTTATTATAATTGTTGCTTTGTTTTATTGTATTTTTGATGTTCGGTGTTTATGAATTTTTGTACAGTGCCTTGAAAATTTGAAAGGTGCTTAATTAAATAAATTTTATTATTATTATTATTATTATTATCGCTTAGGTGTGATGGCAGCAGTACTACATTCCCCATCCCTCAGGTGTGATGGCAGCAGTACTATGTTCCCCCTCCCTCAAGTGTGATAGCAGTATCAGCACTATGGCCCCCATCCCTCAGGTGGGATGGCAGCAGTAGTATACAGTATTTCCCATACACCAGTGGTGATGGCATAAGCACTACAGCCCCCGCCCCTCAGGTGTGACGGCAGTAGCAACAATGCAGTCCACATCCCTCGGGATGATGGCAGTAGTGACAGCACTGTGAGCCCCTTCCTTTAATGCCCACACCCCACAGTCCACATCCCTCGGGGGGATGGCAGTAGTGACAGCACTGTGAGCCCCTTCCTTTAATGCCCACACCCCACATTCCAGATCCCTCGGGGGGATGGCAGTAGTGACAGCACTGTGAGCCCCTTCCTTTAATGCCCACACCCCACATTCCAGATCCTCGGGGATGGCAGTAGTGACAGCACTGTGAGCCCTTCCTTTAATGCCCACACCCACATTCCAGATCCTCGGGGATGGCAGTAGTGACAGCACTGTGAGCCCTTCCTTTAATGCCCACACCACATTCCAGATCTCTGGGGATGGCAGTAGTGACAGCACTGTGAGCCCTTCCTTTAATGCCCACACCCCATATTCCACATCCCCGGGGGATGGCAGTGAGTGACAGCACTGTGAGCCCTTCCTTTAATCCCCAACACCCACATTCCAGATCCCTCTGGGATGGCAGAGTGACAGCACTGTGAGCCCTTCCTCAATGCCCCACACCACATTCCAGATCCTCGGGGGATGGGCAGTGACAGCACTGTGAGCCCCTTCCTTTAATGCCCACACCCCACATTCCAGATCCCTCGGGGGGATGGCAGTAGTGACAGCACTGTGAGCCCCTTCCTTTAATGCCCACACCCCACATTCCACACCCCTCGGGGGGATGGCAGTAGTGACAGCACTGTGAGCCCTTCTTTAATGCCCACACCCCACATTCCACATCCCTCGGGGTGATGGCAGTAGTGACAGCACTATGATCCCTTTCCTTTAATGCCCACACCCCACATTCCACACCCCTCGGGGGGATGGCAGTAGTGACAGCACTGTGAGCCCCTTCCTTTAATGCCCACACCCCACATTCCAGATCCCTCGGGGGGATGGCAGTAGTGACAGCACTGTGAGCCCCTTCCTTTAATGCCCACACCCCACATTCCACACCCCTCGGGGGGATGGCAGTAGTGACAGCACTGTGAGCCCCTTCCTTTAATGCCCACACCCCACATTCCACATCTCTCGGGGTGATGGCAGTAGTGAAAGCACTATGATCCCCTTACTTCAATGCCCACACCCCACATACACAAGTTACAAATTGCTTGGTCTCTTTGCTTGTTGGAACTCAGACGTGAATCAATCTGAACCACCACCACTAAGGTGGACCATCTTTTTTTTCCTATCATTTAACCGCTTGAATTGGATTTCTACCTGTGACACCACTGACCAGCTGGGGACCGCCCCCGACGCCGGCCTTGCCCCAATGTCAATCAGGGTACAAGAGGGGGTGGACCCAGCTCCATCTCAGTTCTCCTGCCAATACCCAGCAGATGGCCTGACAAGAGAAGGAGATGAAGCCCATCCTAGAGGAGAGAAGAGAAGAAACCTGCACACTCTGAGGGAGAAGGTGGAAGGGAAAATGACGCCTGCTGCAAGAGCTCCTCTCGAAGATCTACTGTTATGGTAAGCTCTTACGAAACTGTACTATCTTACTTCACGATAGAGCTCTTGCAGCAGGCTATCACAATTAGGACTTTTTCCCAAGCAATTCCCTAGCTAAGAGACAGTCGCCTCCAGGAGAAGGAATATGCTGACTCCAGAGACCGCCAGGACAAGAGTTCTTGCAGAAATGCCAGGCTGAAGCCAGCACAGCGTCTGCAGACGATATCCAAGCTGTAATGCTTGGCAGAGGTATGCACCGAATTCCAGGTCACAGCTGCACAAATGTCTTGAATGGCGACATTCCACATCATGGCAAAAGAAGCTGAAGCACCCCTGGTGGAGTGACCCCTTATTGGACCCAGTAGGGGTTTGCGGTGGTGCTCGGAACAGAATGAAACGCAATGGCTATCCATTTGAGATAGTCTGCTTGGACACCGGCTGACTCACATTGTGGCACAATGGCCACAAAGAGTTGCTCCGACGACAGTGTTGAACCGTTCTACTGAGGTAATACCTCAGGGACCTGTGGACATCCAATGTGTGGAGAAGAGCCTCCCCTCTATTGGAGGGAGAAGGGAAATAAACAGGAAGGTCAACCGACTGGTTGAGGGTCAATTCCGAGACCACTTTCGGAAGAAACTTAGGATTAATTCAGAGGGAAACCCGCTCCTTATGAAAAACCAAATAGGGCTCTTTACACATCAGAGCCTGCAGCTTGGAAACTCTTCGAACGGAAGTAACAGCAACCAAAAAACAAACTTTCCAAGATAAATACCGCAGCTCGCATGTTGCTGCGGGTTCAAAAGGGGGAAGGGAGAGTTTCTCCAATACAAAAAGGAGGTCCCAGGGTGGGATAGGGTCCCTGATGGGAGGTCTCATGTGGAGGACCCCCCGGAGAAAGGTGCGGGCCATATCAATCTGGGCTAAGGCTCCGTCACCCGCCAGAGCATGGTATGCAGAGATTGCCCACAGGTGCACCTTGATGGAAGAATGGCTCAGGTCTTTTTTATACAAGGAGAGGAGGTATTGCAAAGCGGAGTTCACAGAGCACGTGACTGGGTCTAAACGCTGAGGCAAGGCCCAAAGGCAAAAATGCTTCCACTTTATGGCATAAGCAGAGCGAGTAGAGGGCTTGCGTGCAGATGCCAAGACCTTAGCCACTTCCCGGGAAACCCCGTATCTAGTTACTGCTACATCCGAAGAAGCCAAGCATGAAGGTGCAGGGATCGGAGATCCGGGTGGACCAGAGAACCCTGGTCCTGGGACAGCATTTGCGAGCATAGGGGCAGCG
Organism: Neoceratodus forsteri; assembly: GCA_016271365.2. Lineage (NCBI taxonomy): Eukaryota > Metazoa > Chordata > Ceratodontiformes > Ceratodontidae > Neoceratodus > Neoceratodus forsteri. The sequence continues at coordinate 1,065,892,131 of CM028135.1, forward strand.
GGATTGGAGGTTCCTGGGACAACCGCTGCAGAAGTGGGAACCAAATTTGTCGGGGCCAGTAGGTGGCCACAAGGATCATGTGTGCCCCCTCAGCCTGTAACTTGAGCAGGATCCTCTGGATGAGGGAAGGGCGGAAAGGCATAAAGAAACCTCCCGGCCCAACAAAGGGACAACGCGTCTGGCCAGAAATTGCCAGGCGCGGGCTCTCGCGAGCAAAAGTGTGACGCAAAGAGAACCAGCTCAGGCAGACCCCACGTGTCAAAGAGGCGATCTGCCACAGACTGAAGTAATTCTCACTCGTGTGCCCTGGCCCACGACCTGCTGAGATCGTCAGCCAGACCATTGAGGACTCCTGGAATGTGCACCGCTGATAGACAAATGCCTTGTTCCAGTGCCCAGTACCAGACTGTCATTGTCTAGGAATGAGTGCCTCCTTGCTTGTTGATATAGAAGATGACCGCCATGTTGTACATCTGAATGAGAAGAGAGCTGGGAACCAGATCCTCCTGAAATGCCTTTAGGGCGTAGAGGACTGCTCGCATTTCCAGGACATTGATTGGAAGGACCCTTCCTCGGTCAACCAAACCCCCTGTGTGCGGTGACTACTGAGATGAGCTCCTCAACCCAGGTGTGAGGCATCTGTTGTCAGAGTCTGACCTGGAGGCTCCAGACAAAAGCAGACTCCCTTGTCCAGATTGTTGGGGTCCATCCACCAAAGCAGCGTTCTCCGAATGGGCTCCAAGATCGGGACTAATGCGTCCAGGTTGTCAGAGTATTGATCCCACTGCACCCTGAGCATCTATTGTGGGATCCTCATGTGGAGGCGGGCCAAGGATATCACTGGGATGGTCGACGCCATGTGCCCCAGTAGACTGAGGAAGTTCCAAGCTGGAACTCGAGGTGCAATGGAAATCCGTTCTGCCAAACTTTGCAGGTGAAGACTCCTGTCCAGAGGGAGAAAAGCTCTGCCCTGGACAGAGTCCAGAGTCACTCCAATGAAGGCCAGGTTTTGGCTGGGCTCCGGTGATGAGTTCTTTAAGTTCAGGGTGATCCCCAGTTCTCGGAAGAGAGTATAGGCATCTCCGAGAGAGCGCAGGAGGCCATCCCATGATGGGGCTCTCAGCAGCCAGTCATTGAGGTAAGGGAAGACATAATGGCCTGAGCATCTGAGAGCCGCAGCCACCACTGCTAGGCACTTGGTAAAGACTCACGGAGTGGAAGATAGGCCGAACAGGAGCACCCGGAATTGGTAATGCACCCCCCTTGAAGCAGAACCTCAGATACTTCCTGTGGGGAGGAAAGACCCCGATATGTATGTACGCATCCTGCATGTCGAGACAACAGAGCCAATCCCCTTGGTGCAGCAGAGGGAGGAGACTTTGGAGAGTCGCCATCCTGAATTTTTTGTACTCTATAAAGAGATTTAAGGGACGGAGGTCCAGAATGGGGCGAAGGTCCCCTGTCTTTTTTGGGATTAGAAAGAAATGGGAATAAAACCCGTGACCCCACTGCTCCATGGGAACTTGCTCTATTGCTCTCTTTTGCAGGAGGGCCTGCATTTCTCCTTCCAGAACTGGAACGTGTGAAGGAGGATAACGGGAGAGCTTTGGTGGAGAACTGGGAGGGAACTCCATGAACTCCAGCATGTGTCCTCTCTGAATGAAGTCCAAGACCCATTGATCTGTGGTAATAGAGCTCCACCCTTCTAGGTGAAGGGAGAAGCGGCCCCCGACCGGCTCCCCCTGGATGTCCGACCATGGGGGGGGCAGAAGGGAGTCATTGGGCAGAACCGGGGGTGGGGAGAAAGGCCTGGGAGGACTTGGACCCACGGCCAGAGAGTCCACCAGACTGCTGGTTTCCAGACCTCCGGCGGAAGCCACCTCTCTGCCCCTGCTGGGAACTATGGGCTGAAGTCTGACTGCCTGAGGACTTTCGAAAAAGCCGATTGTGATGGGGTGTCGCTGGTCTCCACGGTACAACTGGTGGACCAACCAGATAGACTTGCCTGATTCCTGGAGATGTGAGATCATATTTTCTGTCTCCTGCCCAAATAAGACGGTACCCTGAAATGGCAGGTCTCAGATACCGGACTGCAGATCCTGGTGGAAGCCCGAAAGCCTCAACCAGGCATGGCGCCAGGGACAAACTGCAGAAGCAGCAGCTCTGGCCGCCGTATCTGCAATATCGTAGGAGGCCCTCAAGACGTGAGTGCCAATGTCTGAGCCCGACTGCAAGAGGGCCAGGAGCTCCATCTTCTTCTCGGAGTCTGGCATGGCCTGTACCAGCTCAAGACCCCACTCCCACAATGCATTCTGGAACTGCACCATATGTGTAAGGAAGTTTAAGGATCTAATGGAGCAGGTGGAGGCAGAGTAGACCTTCTTGCCCACCTGATCCAAATAATGGGACTCTAAGTTGGGAGGCTAAGAGCTGAGGTGATGCGGCTGTTGAGACTTGTTGTGAGCAGCCATGATCACGGAGGAGTCCGCCTGAGGGTGTTCCGACAAAAAAGGTTCCACCCTCGGTGCTTTGTAAAGCCTGTCTGACTTTTTGGGAACCACCGGGATGGAGGCTGGGCGCAGCCAGGTGGATTTAGTCAGGTCCTGAAAAGTATCCACCACAGGAGAAATGACTCAGGTACTTGGCCAGTCTCCGGTGTTCTGAGTCCAGGTCTTCTGTGTCCCACTGATTAGAACCCTTGATATGCCTCATGATGTCCATAAATGTGGGATCACCTGGAGGCGAGCGAGGCATGTTCTTCTCCTCAGGGGAGTGCTTGAGGCTGAGGGAGGAGGAAGAGGATGAAGATGCAGAGGAGGGCTGAATATCAGATTTAGAATGGTCTTGTTCTGCCTCATGGCCATGCCTCTGCTGACATCGGTACACAGGGGACTGACGATGGTCCGAAGACCGACGACGGTCCGAAGACCGACTGCAGTCCCTGGACCGATGACGGAGCGATGACCGATGTCAGTCAGGGGACTGACGTCGGGAACCGTCCCGCCGAGCACAGGAAGGGCTCCGAGAATGAGACCACAACTGGATGTCGGCTGAGGGACCCAAGGAACGACGTCGGTAGGCCAGCGATCGAGCACAGGAACAAGCCCTAGAAAGGGGCGAAAAATGGTGCTTCGGGGACCTCAATGGGGAGGCCTCACCCTCCGGCTGTGGTTCACCCGCAGGATCAGGTACCGGTGTCTGGGCCGGCAATGGGGTGGTACGTTTATGGACCTGCCCCCACCAAAATAAAAAAAGTTGTTTTAGCTCATCCTTGGAGAATACTTCTGCTGCCCACTGCGGGAAGGAAGATTCGGGCGAGGCAGGACATGAGGGCGAGCTGTCCTGGAGGCCCAGGGGGGAGGAGGACTTGGGCTATGGGGATGTCGGCAGAACAATGACCGACCCCGGGTCCTTGGCCCCTTCAACCGGCATCGGTGCCACAACTGACGACGGTGTGATGACAGGGGGTGCCGGAGAGTCCTTACACTCTGGTGGCACACCTTTAGCAGGTGGCGCTGGTGCTGTAGACGGTAGGGCCGAAGCAGGTACCACCAGGAACTTAGAGGTGACCTTAGCTGAGCCACCTTAGGCTTGGCTGGCGGTCTCCGATGGGCTGGCCTTAACCTGGGAAGAGTGCTGCACCACCCGGAGCCCAAGGACAGGCCTTTTTCGGGAAGGTCAGGATCATGAGCGGACTGAGACCGGGACTGGTGCTGGACTGACTGCGTCCTTGCTATGGGCGCTTTTCCTCTTCTTCCCTGGAGGAGTGCAGGTCCATCTTCTTCTCCAATAGGTAGGCCTTCAGGGCCTTCAGGCTTTGGATGCGGGTCCAGCTCGTAAACGCTTGGCAGGTGGCTCAGGAAGCAGTGTTGTGGTCCGGACCCAAGCAGAAGATGCACTACCGGTGACTGTCTTTGGCAGGGATTTGCCGGCCGCAGTCACACATGTTTACGTGGTCGGGAGAGAGGGACACCCAGGAAGACATTGAACCCCGAGGACCGACTGCAACACCAATGTCAGAGCCAATGACAGGCAGCAAGGCTGAGGAAAAACATTGAAAAGCCAGAAAAACCGAGCCGCAAACGGCAGACATACCGGTGTCGGTCATGGAAAAACAATAAAGAAAACAGAAAATATCGTTGAAAATGAACAAATATGTTGATTAAAGTCAAGTTTTGCTAGTGAGTCACAAGCAGTAGCTCTTCACGTGCCTGGTACGCAGCAGGAAAGAACTGAGCTGGAGCTGGTCGCCCTCTTGTACTCTGACCGATGTCGGGAAGGGCCGGCGTTGGAGGCAGTCCTCAGCCAGTTGGTTGGATGAAGTTTTCCCGTATGGTCCTAGTGTCTGCTGCATAGTCCTAATTGGGATAGCCTGCTGCAAGAGCTCTATCTTGAAGTAAGATCTGTGGTTTCAGGAAGGAAAGCAGCCCTCAGCCGATGGAGAAGTTGGTGGGAAGCATTGGTGGTCAAACTGAATGAATGGTTACAACAAAGCAGTGTGGGTGGTTTCCTTACTGATTCTATATGTGGCAAAGCAGAAAGAATGGATAGCACAGCAACATTCATTTTAAGATGCTGATATCTGGGCTGGCCCGCTGGCGCTGTGGTAGCACTACTGCTTGCAATGCCAGCGACCCGGGGTTGGAAGCGAACTTAGGTTTCTGGAGGTCTGGCCAGGGAGGGTAGGATCGAGAACCTGGTAGGCTGCAGGTCCTGCTGCTTTACCGCCACCTGTGTGACCATGGGTGGTGATGGAACAGGGCTGCTGAGCAATCAGGAGGTGAGGACGCTGGCCAGGATCTGGAGCAGTGGCATGTCTCTATGTGCCCTACTTCCTTGGATCCTCTTGAGTGCTGGTGCCCTCAGGGACAGAGACCAGAAAACCAGGAACACTCACCCCACATCAGCTACTTGTAGAAGGGTCCCAGCTGCCCCAGACTTCATAACCAGGCTCCATGAGGGACCTGCTGGGCTGCCCGACACACACTAAGGGACTGTGGAGGGGAGACCTGGGGTCGTCTCCCTTCCCACCTGGGTGGTACAACCCAGGCAAGATGGGGGCAGGGCCACAGGAGCTCCCTAGCATTACCTGGGGTGAAACTAAGGGATACCCAGCCTAGGGATCACTGAAAAGAGGAGACTGATGCTGTGAGAAGGGGCCATAGAAAGAGAAAATAAAATAATTAAAAGAGATGCTGAAATCTTTTTGATTCTGTGCAGTGATATGCAATTTCTGGTACAAGCATTCACCCACCCCACCCCAGCGTGGCAAACGTCCTGTGTCTTCTGCTGACAGGGGTGTCCAATCTCCTGTCAGCTCCACGTCCCCCCAAAGGCCCCCCACAAAGCTTTGGTGCCACGCTGGGAGCCCACCCCAGCTAGGCAAACATCCTGCGTCATCTTTTTTCTTTTCTTAACCTGAGAAATAAAAACCGTCCCACGGCGCTTCTCCCAGCCCCCCCACATACAACCTGTACCTACCCACTGCGCACTTGCCTCCCCATATCCTTCTCACCCCATATTTCACTCCGGAGCCTGCCACGATCTTCGTGGACCGGGAACACGCCTGCATTCTTCAAAGCCGACTGCAACTGAGGAAATGCCAGTAAGCTGTATAATGGGCTGATATGGGTTTTTCAACTTTATTGCATGTCTCAGGTATTTTTGATTTTTTAATTATTTTCAAGATGGGATTTTTTGGGATCCCTTCTCATTAATGATAACATTGTCATGGCAGTATTCGCTCAAGGGGTGATTTCGAGTCACTGTGCGAAATCACCCTTCGGGCCCAAATAACACCATGACAGTGATATCATTCATTAAAAGGGGTCCCAAAAACCCCATGTTGAAAATATGGTGCAAAAATATCTAAAAATGACTGTTTTACGAGCGTGCATTGCACAGTTCCTACGCAGGCTCGTAAGTTCGAAATTTTCAATATTTTCACTCCAGATTTTCAACATTGCCATTTTACCACACCTCCTTATGAGCAGTACAGCTGTCATTTTTCACATCCTGCCCAAAATGTGTTTCCACCCATGTAGCACACAATGGCGCAGTCGGTGTGCGAAATCGATGTATGGGACACATTAAGAAAATCACCATGACACTGTTCATTAGCAGAGGTCTTAAATGGCTTTGTTGAAAATTTGTAAAAATTCTAAAATGACTGTTTTATTAGCATGCGCTATGCAGTTCCTGCGCACGCCATAGGTTTGCGAATTTTCAATATTTACTCCAGATTTTCAACATTGCCATTTTACCACACCTTCTTATGGTAGTACAGCTGTCATTTTTCACATCTCACCCAAAATGTGTTTTCCCCATGTAGCACAAAATGGCGAGTCGGTGTGCGAAATCAATGTATGGGACACATTAAGAAAATCACAGTGACACTACTCATTAGCAGAGGTTTTAAAATGGCAATGTTGAAAATTTGGTGAAAAAATTCCTAAAAATGACTGTTTTACGAGCTTGCGTTGCGCAGTTCCTACGCACGCTCGTAAGTTTGCAAATTTTCAATATTTGCACTCCAATGACTTCCAAATACCTAAAGAGAACATAGAAGCAAGCAACATTTGGCATTGACAAATGCTTGTTTATTTTTGCATTCGCTTGCATGCATGTGCAAGGAACGTTTTGGTACAGTATGACTTTTTGAACGAATGTGACCCTCCTGTCCAATGCAGTGCTCAGTGTAACGTGTGCAACCCTACTGCACCAATGGATGCATGAGCTGTCTATGACAGCAGTTTGGCTGCAGTGGTCTTCAGTTAAAAGAAAAGCACCACTGCAATTAGCGGTGGTAACGTGTGTGTATTTAGCATATTGACGTGACATCACCCTTTTCGCTCTGGCTGCTAATAAAATCCCTCCCACTTCCTCCCTCTGCTGCCGTCTACCCTGCTCCCTTGTTATTGCCCCCACCAAACACATTGTATGTGCAGATGGAGTGCACAGTTACATTGTCTCCAGGCCCCACCCAACAAACACCCAGGTGACACGCTGGAAACCCACTCCCGCATGCCCATTGTCCCTGTAAATGGGAAAACTGTCCCGCAACATCTTTTGTTTTTTTTTAAACCTGTGAAAACAGAAAATTGACCCTCGCTGTGTCTTGTGCCCCCTTCCCGAACCCACACCCACCCTCTGCATACCCCACCTCCCCCTCGCCCCATACTTACCTTTGGAGCCTGGTGCAATGATCTTCAGTGGAGTGGGAACACATCTGCACTCTTGAAAGCAGAACGCAAACTGAAGAAATGACGGTAAGCTGTATAATGGCATAAATGTTTTTTTTTTCCAACTTAGGTGGCTATCTCAGGCATTTTTGCAAATTTGGGCACCACATTTTCAACAGGGGGTTATCGGGACACTACCTCATGAATTCAGTTACTGTCATGTGAGTTATTCGGTCCCCAAAGGTGATTTCATGGTCACTGCACAAAATCACCTTTTTGGTTTGATTAACTAAACAACAGTGTCACTGTTAATGAAGTGAGCTTCCAAAATCCTATGTTGCAAATTTGGTGAAAAAATGTCAAAAAATGACTGTGTTACGAGTGTGCATTGCACAGTTTCCACGCACACTCATAACTTCGAGAATTTGAAATATTTTCAATCCAGATTTTCAACTGGCATTTTTTCACACCTCTTTATGAACAGTATGGCTGACATTTTTCACATCCTGGCAGAAATGTGTTTTTGCACATCCAGCGCACAATGGTGTGGTCACAGTGAGAAATCAATGCTCAGGACAGATTATGAAAATCACAGTGACACTGTTCATGAGCAGAGGTCCCACAATGCCTATGTTGAAAATTTGGGACAAAAGTCCACAAATGACGTGTCATGAGCGCTCATTGGCGTAGTTTCCATGTACGCTCGTAAGTTCGAAATTGTTGTATTTTCACCCAAATGTTCAACATTGCCATCCTTTCACACCTCCCTATGAATGCTACAGCTGTCATTTTCACATCCTGCCCGAACTGTGTTTTTGCACATGTGAGCAACGCTGTGGTCGCTGTGGGAAATCAACGCTCAGGACAGATTCACAAAATAACAGTGAGACTGTTCATCAGCAGAGGTCTCAAATGCTTTTATGAGGTGGGGGTAACAAAAAGGTCATGCTGAAATTTTATTGTGCAAATACCAGCAATCGCATAGGGCATTAGGGTAAAGCACCATACGTGCCAAACACCACTGCAAATACCTGCTAGCGAATGTTCGGCATTGACAAATGCTTGTCTTTATTTGCCTTGTTCGGTTGTATACTATCATTTTACTGCATGCTGTGGTGCTGTCACTTGATCTCAGTCCTTAAATTTCTGTCCTATTAGTTTGATTAAGTTACGGTTTATGTATCCTTTCAGTATCTGATTAATGCTTCTTTGTTTTTATTAATGTCTTTGTAGCCAATAATCTAATGATCATTGTATTGTATTTTTCTGGTTTGAAATTAATAAAATATTAATATAAAAAAAAAGGAAAAGACTAACAAGCTGTGAGTGAGCTTGGTATATCCAGCAGACAGACCAGGGTTTCATTCCCACAACCTCCACTTCCATACTGGGTGACTCTGAACAAGTCACAAACCTCCCCAGTGCTCCTGGGTCGCCCCTGAAAACAGGCACCTGTGCCTAGTGGGCCTTACCCGGTTACCAAAGAATAAAATAAATAAAATAAAAAATGTTTAAAAATTATGTTTAGTTCATATAAAAACAAATAAAATAAAATTAGTATGAAAAACTATCTTAGTTCTCACAACTCGTAGGTACAGTACCATCAAAGAGCACTTGTGCTTCGTCCTTATGCTTGAAGACTTGATTGTACCGTCTCAGTGTGAGAACCAGCTCGTTCTTCACACTCTGAAGTTAGGTATCTTCTATGTCTTAAGAAGAAGATAGGCAGTTGCAGCTGTAGTACTATTTAAACATTGAATAGGGCATTCAGTGGTGTTGGGCCAGCTAACTGGGCTGGCACAGTTGTGCATGTGATACATTTTTTCCATATAGAAAAATATAACACACTTGGGAGCATACAGTTCTGCTTATAAAATGTCCCACACATGTTGGGATGTGGCTGATCCTAGTCCTGACTCATGATAATATTCTGTATTGCAATTTCAGCACTGGTAAGACATTGTTTCAGCCAATCAGCCTGTAGTTGCAGAATTCCTGCAGCCAAGCTTGGATGTGTGCTCATACTCAGATGTGGTAAAGCCACCGCCGTGGAGCAGGAGTGGCTGACAACATGGATCCGTGTCCCTTTCATCATCACAATATTGTACAGGATGTTTGTCAATTCTCCATTGTTTTCTCAGTTAGTCAGTGCAAACGGACATGGAGTATCATAGCTAAATTAAATGCGTAGATATAGGAATAATCCCCCCTTCCCCGTTATCTTTTTAACTGCTGCTTTAAGAATAGAGGACAGACTAGATGGGCCTACCAGTCATTTTCTGCTGATACATTCTATGTTTCTGTATAAAGATTTGAGACACAAAGGGATCCGCACCCGCTGAGGGGTGCCTTTGCACAGGGAGGGTTGCACAGATCTTCCATTTTATGAATGCAGAGACCACTGAGCATCCCCAGACCCAGGTTTGCACCCCCCTGTACCTGATCCTTGGCTGTGTGCACTTCTAAGCTCCTGGGCAGGTCGGGGCGAGCAAGGGGCGGAAGCATACCTACTGTATGCTGAATCCCAGTGTATAAATTGGTGCCATGGAGGGATGGCAGAGGGGGCAAAGTCTAAATAGCCTAAGAGCCAACATAGTGCCTCAGCTCCCCCTCAGCCCAGCAGCAGGACACTCCATGGGAACCGATCGGCCCCCACACCACATGCCCAAGTCCTCTGCGCAGGCTGGAAGGGCTGTGTGGTCTATAGGCACTGGCTGGACACACCAGTGTAAATTGTTGCTGTCCCAAAGGGGATGTGCCACTCCTGTTGGACTAACATCCACTGCCATATCCCTTGGTCCCTCGCTATGCAGGGGATACAATACAGTGCTGACCCAGGCACCTGATTGGCTGCCCGGTCTCCTGTATTGCTTCACCCCCACTGCAACACCTGCCCCTGCATGGGACTCCACACATATGGGACATGAAAGGGAAAGGGCTGTAGATTCCACAGGTCACTGCACAGCATCAGGGTGCACAGAGGCATGGCCGGGATACACTGTATTCGAGCATATCCCAGCCACTTCTGTGGCTCAAGTCCTGAGACATGAATACCAAGAACAAATCTGGAGCCTGAATTCAACACTGACACCAGCCTTCCTGGACAGAATCATAAAAGCCAGTGTTTTATATTTTCCAAAGACAGTAGTCTGACCTACAGCATAACTGAAATGCTAACCCAACAAATGCAGGAATCCAAGTGACAGCAATAATTTGGCTGTCCAAAATCAAGCCATCATACCTTCAAACAAATTAAATTTAATAGCTAGATCAAACAGTGACAAACTGAGGTTCCCACTTTAATACCCAACCTACCTTAAATCATGTTTTTAAACGAGGGTGAGGAATACATTAGGCTAATTGAGCTGTTCCTGTGATATCCCATGTTTCTTTTGCACCAGCTTTCGTGGTAACACTTGCATTTCAGTTTTGTAGGTCAGGGTTTACTTCAGGCCAGTAAGTCATTACCTAAAGTACTTTGCAGTGGAAAAAGTTCTTTGGTTTTGTGCATGCCTTGCTTTCTCGGGTGGGCCCGGCCATTGTATCAATAATACTGATCCTAGTCTCTGTTTCCTGCACAGTCATGTAAATGGGATGATATAGCTGTTCTTAACCCATTCTGAGTGATTGTGCAAACAGGTGGGGGCTACAGCTACGTGAAACCTGATTTAGCTGTGCTAAACCCCATCCCAAGACAGTGTGCAAATGGGTAGGGTTTGCTACAACTTTTTTGTGGGAGCACAAGTGGAACACATTTAGCTACCCCACCCCCCACCCCCACCTTACCTTAGCCTGCAAGCTAGAAACCTTCCTAAAGGCCCTGTGCACACTAGGGCCAGGATATTCAAAGTTTCTGGTTTACGCTCACAAAATCTTTGATCTCAGGAGCAAATTAGTGCCTTAAGCAAACTAGAGATATATTAGAACATACTTCAGTGTGGCTCAGTCAGTAGCTCATCCGCCTCTGGGCCAGAAGGTCATGGGTTCTAGTCCCACACAAAGATTGGGCTCATATCTAAACCCTGGCACCCAAGTACAGTATTGGGGGCAGCTGTACTGTTGGAGTGTGCCATCCAATGGAAGAGACATTTAACCAAGGTTCCTTCTACCCATCCTGGTGTTGCCCTGTGGGTGTCCAAGTGGAAGTAATAGAACCCAAGGCACTTTTCACAAAGGGTAGGGAACTTTCTCCGATGTCCAATATTCCCCTTCCAATAAAACTGGTTCATGCAATTGTCCATGGTTGTGTGTGGGTATTGATGTGTGAAATGGCTGCCACTACACATTCGGTCACCTCAGTACCAGTCTAGGATCGCTTGTAAAGTGCTGGGGGGGGGTACAATGTGTATGAAAGCACTGTATAAATGCTGATTCTTCTTCTACTTGAAGCACATAGTGAGCTCTAAAATCATGTTCCAATATACCGGCTGAAGAAGGTAGGAACTAATCCATTTGCTACTGACAAATCAGAACCCCACACTTCTAATTGCTTCTCTGCCATTTCAACCTCCCCATGTAGTCCATTAGTGCCCCTACCCCCCCAAGTGACTTGTCTGAGCCTATGTAATATTTCTCTGGCAGTCTAGTGGTTCCCCCAATCTCATTTGCCGATCCAGTTTGTGCAACACATCCCATTGATAGTCCATCACCTTCCCCACCCCAATCACAATGACAACCCCACACCCCTCCATGGCAGCAGCTGACACTCCCCCACCACTCACTGCCAACACCAGCTACTGCCATCTGCTGCACACAGACAATGCACATTTGGCAAAGTACAGATGAATCTGGGGGAGGGAGGGGAAAGAGAGGTAAGGTGCCTACCTGGTGCCATTGCATGGAGGGACAGGAAGTGAATCCTCAGGATCTTGGGAGCAGCTGCACAGGAGAGGGAGCTGAATGTCATTGTCCACCTAGGGACAAATGACCTAGCTGGGAATGGGATCCGAACTGTGCAAGAGGAGTTTGTGGAGTTGGGGTGGGGCCTTAGACAAGTAGCATGCACACTAACCTTCTTGGAGGTGCTGCTTGTCTATGGCATAGGTGAGGCTAGGGTACTCCGCACCTGGGATTCACTGAATGGTTGAAAAACTGGTGCAGAGCACAGGGTATTGGCTTCACTGGGGACGAGGGGTCCACCTGGAGGGATACCCACCTGTACTGGCACAATGGTCTGCATCTGTCCGGGAGGGGAACCAGGATCCTAGGTGATAGATTTAAATGCTTCATTGGCAAGCTTTTAAACTAGCCAAGGGTGAGGCACTGAAAAGGAGCAGGGAGTTTCCAGCCTCCCCCACAAAACAGGGTAGTTAGCGAGGTTAACACCAAGGTAGAGAGGCCAATAGGGGGAAGAGCAGGGGTAAATGGAGAAAAAGGCAAAGGCAGTAAGTACAGGGATGGGGCTAAAAGTGGTAAGGCCGTCAAAAAATGGAAGGCAATGCGTACCAATGCCCATAGTCTGGGTAACAAGCTTCCTTAACTAGTGGCCTTGATGGAAGAGGGACACCTGGATATCATGGGGGTCACAGAAACATGGTACGTAGAGAACCATGACTGGGATGTCAGCATACCAGGGTACACAATCTACAGGAGGAACAGGGATGGTAAAAGAGAAGCAGGAGGAGTAGCTCTTCACATAAGGGAAGGGATCAAAGCAATGGAACTAAAGGGTAAACAGGGAGGAGAGGAGGCACTGTGGGTCACCTTGGAGACAGGAAATGGCACAACAATCCATGCAGGGGTTATATACAGACCCCCATCTCAGGGGGAGGGCATGGACAAGGAAATGATAGACGGCATCTTTAGAATGGCAGATAAAGGGGAGAAATTGTTGATGGGGGACCTGAATATGCCAGATGCTAACTGGAGCACATTTGCTGCAGCCACATCCAAGGGCAGCGTCAATCTCGATGCCCTACAGGGGACATGCTTCAGGCAGCTAGTGTTAGAATCCATTTGGGAGGGAGCAGTCTTAGACCTGGTATTCTCATACAGGGATGGTGAGAGGAGCTTGGATTTAGAAGTGGGTAGCTAGGAATAAGCGACCACCAGACAGTGTGGTTCACAATATACACAGCCATAGAGTCAAGCCATGCAAAAGCAAGGGTACTGGACTCTCAGAGAGCTGACTTTGGCAGAATGGGAGAGTGCCTAAGGAATGCACTAGCAAAAGGGCAGGAAGGAGGGGTGGAGGAACAATGAGGCAAAATCAAAACTGCCATCACAGAGGCAATAAGCCTTCATGTGAAGCAAACAAAGAAAACAAAATGAAGGAAAAAAACACTGTGGTTCTCAAAAGAGGTGGTGGGGAAGGTTAGGGAGAAAAAGAAAGCATTCAGAAAGTACAAGAAATCACAGAAGGAGCAGGAAAGAGAACTCGATCAGTTAAAGCAAAAGGAAGTGGGGGAGGCAGTTAGACTAGCAAAGGCCCAAACCGAGGGAAAAGTTAGCCAACTCAGTAGAGCTGGGCAAGCCAGAGCAGGCTCGAGTTTAGTGCCTGGCTTGGCCCGGCTCAATCTCTATAAGCAATTGAGAACCAGGGTGAAGCCAAGCCAGTCATGGTCAAAGTAAGCATTTTTGTCAGCCTGAGCAGTTAATGTAGTGTCTGAAGCATTCAACTCCTATGTAGAAAACAGCCCGCAGTTGCCAGGGCTTGGCTTGTGTTTTGGCTTGTAGAGCCAAGCCAGACCCCTGGCTTGGCTCTAGGTGAAAAAATCCTGGCTTGCCCACCTCTACCTCAGAGCTGCGTAATAGTAATGGCAGTGAAGTATTGAACTGAAGCCAACCCCACCACCACCCTGCAGAGAGTGACAGGCATTGGGGTGTGCCTTTGGGTCATCAGGCATAACGGCCACGCCATTTCACCACACCCCACCCTGCAGACACTGGCAAGTGTCACGGTGTTCCTTGGGGTCTTTGGCCGTTATGCGCACCCCATTCCATCAGGAAATATGGCGAGATGGGTGCAATATAGGAGAATGGGGTGAACTTTGGGGCGAAGGTCCAAGGCATACCTCAATGCTTTCACTGGGCTGTAGGGTGGAATGGTATGAGCATTACAGGCAAGAATCCTAAGTCACACCCCGATGCCTGTCATTCTCTACAGGGTTGGGCGTTATGGTTGGAAACCCTAATACCTCAGGCATTCATTGGTATTTTCACTCCAAATGTTCAACATGTATTTTTGTGACCCCACCTCATGAACAGGGGGAATATCAGTTTCTTAGCCGAAAGCTGCTTATGCACAGCGACTACTGCATTTAGCACCACAGGTGCAAAAACATTCCGAACAGGATGTAAAAAATGACAGCTGTACTGTTCATGGGGAGGTGTAAAAAATGGCAATGTTGTAAATCTGCAGTAAAAATATTTTAAAAAATGGTAAAAGTCATGGCGTACATAGAAACTGTCCGCAACTTTTACCTTTAATATAATTAGGTTGGGGATTTTTTACAGCAGATTGTCAACTCAGGCATTTTGGTGCCTCCGATCATGAACAGTGTCACTGTGATGTTCTTTATCTGTCCCAAACAATAATTTCCCACAGCGACCACGCATCTCTGCGCTGAAAGTGTGAAAACACACTTCAGCCATGTTGTGAAAAATGACAGCTGTACTGTAAATAAGGCAGTGTAGAAAAATGCCACTGGTGAAAATCAGGACTTAAAATATTACAAAGTCATGAACTTACGAGAGTGCATGGAAACTGCCCAGTGCTCACTCATAACACAGTCATTTTATGGACTTTTGTCACCAAATTTTCAACATAGCCATTTTAAGACCTCTGCTCATGAACAGTGTAACTGTGATTTTCTTAATCTGTCCCAAACATTGCTTTCACACACCAACAGCACCATTGTGCGCTACATGTGCAAAAGCATATTTTGGGCAGCATATGAAAAATGGCAGCTGTACTGTTCATAAGGAAGCGTAATAAAATGGCAATGTTGAAAATCTGGAGTGAAAATATTATATTTGCAAACTTATGAGCATGCATAGGAACTGCACAACGCACGCTCGAAAAACAGTCATTTTTAGGAATATTTTCACCAAATTTTCAACATAGCCATTTTAAGACCTCTGCTCATGAACAGTGTCACTGTGATTTTCTTAATTTGATCTGTACATTGATTTAGCACACCGACTGCGCCATTGTGCGCTACATGGGCGGAAACACGTTTTGGGTGAGATGTGAAAAATGACAGCTGTACTACTTATAAGAACGTATGGTAAAATGTCAATGTTGAAAATCTGGAGTGAAAATATTGAAAATTTGCAAACTTACGAGCGTGCATAGAAACTGCACAATGCACGCTCGTAAAACAGTCGTTTTTTGAAATTTTTCCACCAAATTTTCAAAATAGGCTTTTTAAGAGCCCACCTTACAAACACTGGCAGTGTCATTTCATTAATTGGTCCTAAAAGGTGATTTTGCGCAGTAACTGCGAAATCACCCTTCGGGACCCAATAACGCCATGACAGTGACATAATTCATGAGAAGGGGTCCCAAAAACCCCATGTTGAAAATTTAGTGCAAAAATTCAAAAAAAATGCCTGAGATATGCAACAAAGTTGAAAACCCCCTATCTAGCCCATTATACAGCTTACCGGCATTTCCTCAGTTCACGGTTGGCTTTGAAGAGTGCAGACGTGTTCCCGGTCCACCGAAGATCATTGCGTTGAGGTCCAGAGGTAAGTATGGGGTGAGTGGGGTGTGGGAGGCAGGGATGTGCAGTGGGTGGGTGCGGGTTGTGGGAGGGCCAGGGAGACTATGGGGACCGTTTTTCTTTACAGGTGTTCTTTTTGTTTCCAATGACGCCTTGAGGATGTTTGCCATGCTGGGTGGGCTCCCAACAGCACAAGAACAGTTGAGAGACATTCACCGACGGGGGATTGGGCACCCCTGCCGCCCAAAGCATCGATTGCCATGCTGGGGTGGGCTCCCAGTGTGGCACCCAGTACTTGGGGGGCGGGGTGAGGACAGTGGAGCCGACGGGGGATTGGGCACCCCCCAGCTATATCATGAGCTGCCACACTGGGGTGGGCACCCAGCATGGCATTTGGAAGGCTTTGGGGGGGCGGGGGGAGTGCAGCACAGCCGATTGGGGATTGGGCACCCCCGGCTATACAGTGTGTGCGCGGTGCGGAGGGCGCATACGCCTGCGTGTGCGTGTGTGGGGGGGGAGCTGCGCATGAGCAAGCGATATCTTAATGCTGCTCACTGAAGCATAGCTCCCCCTTTGAACTGTATGCCACTGCATTTTGGAGCTTGATATAGACAGCTCCATCATGCATCGGCTTACAGGGCCGTGCCTGCAACACACTGATTGAATTGGAAGAGCGGGACACACCCCGAAATCTCGAATGATGGCACTATGTTTCTTACACATGCATGCAAGCAAACATAACAAACATAATAAATGTATCTTAATTTTGAAGACCGTTTTTTTTTGTGCATGCATATGTGACATATGAATGAGGATCCACCACTGTAGATCAAGGGAGGATGTGAAATGGTGCAGGTACATGGGGTGAACAAAGTGGTAGACAGTGAGCCCTACCAGAGCTTCAGGCTGATGTAGCACAGCGATACATGGGGGTGAACAAAGTGGTAGACAGTGAAGCCCTACCAGAGCTTCAGGCTGATGTAGCACAGCTGGACTAAAGCAAGAGAGGATGAAATGGTGAGGTACATGGAGGGGTGAACAAAGTGGTAGACAGTAAGCTCTACCTGAGCTTCAGGCTGATGTTGCACAGCTGAACTAAGGCAGAAGCACCCATGGCATGTTCTTATAGTTCCCATGAATATGTCCATTTATGTTCTTACAGCACTGATTGCCTAACTGAGCCAAGATGTAAAACAGACTCTAAAATGTCAGGTTTATTTCAGGTGACCATGTTCTTATAGTACCCATTTATATGTCCGTTTGTGTTCTTACAGCGTGGATTGCCTAACTGAGCCAAGATGTAAAACAGATACTAAAATGTCAGGTTTATTTCAGGTGACCAGGATCGTAGTGGGGAGAGGAGGCAAGTGAAACAATGTCCTGAGAATGTGCTTAAACTTATTAACCGTTGCTGTGCCAAGGAGCGATACACTGGTCCAGAATCCCTATATGTTTAAATTATGTTTGCAGCCTAAAGGTGCTTAGGTGGATTGGCATTTACATTACTCAGCGACAAATCTTTTTCATACTTTTTGTGATCATCGGTTAAGATATAACCACTAACTGACGAGACACTTGGGGGCATGAAATTGTGCTACCAGCAAAGTTGCATTTGCAAAGCCCTGAATATTTATCTGTTGATAATGAAATGAAAACTGTCAGCTGATAACATTCGGCCACTGTCCATTACACAGAATAGACATCTCACTGATGGATCTGGAGCAGAGGGACGTGCACTTGCCAATAACACCACTACAACTCCAGACACGGAAGACAGAGAGTTCATGCACTTTCATCGCTGTTAACTTTTCAGCATTTTAAAACAGTTACTTAGCATCTGCACTAAGATGTTACGTCACTGAACTGAATTGTGACACCAGAATCCCTGCGATCAACATTTGTCAGCAAAGTGAATTGAAAAATCAATAGATGTATAAAATGGTAAAGACATGAGTCAATCAACAACATATCTGCATGTAATACTTGGCATAATTTGAGCACCACCATACTCCGCACCACAGCGTCCAACAGGATGCCTATAATTCAGCTAATGTCAAGCAGTTTCGAGCCATAAAAGTATTACTGTATCAGTGGTGGCAGCAACAGGATCAAGAAATTATGAAATAAAATGCAACAGCACCCCATCGGCCATATGTTGTGTGGGTGGAGGGAGTGCATGAGCACCTAGGGGTGGGCTGTTAGGCTGCTTCAGATTCACGGAGAAAAGGGTGATTCAATTGTGAGCTACGTTGAATTTGTGTTTTCTTTTTCTATACCTAGTTTTCGCTATTTTGTTAGGGCACATGTCCAACCCTAAGATGTTTAGGGTCACAAGGTGATGTGACTTCATTGAGCATCTGATTTGAGAAAGAGCTGTGTGATTCTATCTAAATGCCATCCAACTGCAGAGGAACAGGCCTGGGGCTCTCCCCCACCCCCTGAACGGAGCTCCGTGCTCCTGGAGGTCGAGAGGGTCTGAAATTCTCAGGGGCTCTCCCCTCATACGCTGTAGGACCTCCGTGATTGTTCCACAAGAAGGGCAACTCCCGGTGGCTCTTCCCACCCCCTAGACACAGGATTGCGTGAGCAGCTGCCAGAATCACTCCGACTGCAGAGGAACAGGTCTGGGGCTCTCCCCACCCCTGAGCGGGATCCGTGCTCCTGGAGGTCGAGAGGGTCTGAAATTCTCAGGGCTTCTCCTCATCGCTGTAGGACCTCCGTGATTGTTCCACAAGAAGGGCAGCCCGGTGGCTCTTCCCACCCCCTAGACACAGGATTGCGGCAGCTTTTGCCAGAATCACTCAGAGCTGCAGAGGAACAGGTCCTGGGAGCTCTCCCCACCCCCTGAACGGAGCTCCGTGCTCCTGGAGGTCGAGAGGGTCTGAAATTCTCAGGGGCTCTCTCCCCCATATGCTGTAGGACCTCCGTGATTGTTCCACAAGAAGGGCAGCTTCCGGTGGCTCTTCCCACCCCCCCCAGACACAGGATCGTGGCAGCGTTTTGCTAGGTAGCATAGGACCTAGCTCCCTCGCACAAAGGGAGCAGCTGTGTTCGCGCCTTTTTCCTGTTTTGAATTTTACCCTTTAATTTGTGTCCCCACAACAGTTCGGACTGTATTTTTTACCTTGATTTCACGTTTGCACTGTGTATTCTACCCAGCTTCTTTGGTTACCTTTAGGACATTGCAAGTTTGTTTTAAATGCTGAACTGTAAATTATGTTCCAGTCTGAATTGCTGCTGACTTTAATATAAACTGTCCATTCCAACTGCTCCCTGCCCCTCCCCGCTGTACCTTCCCACTCGAACACTAAATTTAACTTAATCCCCAGCTCGAGTTTCACTGTGCCTGAATATTTAACTCACTGCCTTCCTTTCTTTGCAGAATCTCTCCGACTGCAGAGGAACAGGTCTGGGGCCTCCCCCACCCCCTGAATGGAGCTCCACGCTCCTGGAGGTCGAGATTGTCTGAAATTCTCAGGGGCTCCCCCCCCATACGCTGTTGGACCTCCGTGATTGTTCCACAAGAAGGGCAGCTTCCGGTGGCTCTTCCCGCCCCCCCAGACACAGGATCGCAGCAGCGTTTTGCCAGGTAGCATAGGACCTAGCTCCCTCGCTCAACTCTTCCCTGCAGTCGCTGCGTGACTGCTCCGCGCCTGCCCCCAACACCCTCCCACCCTTCACTGGTATTACTTAAATAGCCTCTCATCGCGATATTTTGCTGCTGTCGCTTTTTTTTTTAACACACAACTTCTCCATTAGCTCCTTATATGTTTTTTCCACTAGAGGGAGCCTGATTAAGTTCAAGCAATTTGCTCCCAATACCCGACTTGTCACATTTTACTGCTCTCTAGCAGCTGTTTTCACTTGGTGATTTATATTAAAGGAGCCCTCTTCTGTCTCTTTCTTCTCTACCTCACTCCTTTCTCTAGTCAAAAAATGTCCCCTCCTCCCCTCCTAGTGCTCCTCATGGGAATACTTTGCCTTCCTATCCTCTTTGAGCTTTACTGCTTAAACACATCAACAGCTTCTGCCAATACTTATACTCAGTTTGACTTCTACTACTCCAACATGCTTGCTACTGCCACTCCACTACCTCTACCCCCCTCTGCTCTCATCAGCAAGTGTATTAGCCCAGTAGTCAGATACCTTCACCTTCATGTGAAGCTGCCACTCTGCATCTCTATCAGGGCGTACCTCATCACCCTGCTGTGGTTAATAACCCTATCTCTTATACTATCCGGCGACATTGAGATCAACCCTGGTCCATCTCTGCATCTCGTCATAACCTTGCCCCCCCCAGCCACCACCCTCCCTAAAACCGATGGACTAACTTTCGCCCACCTGAATGCTAGGAGTATGGCCAGCCTCCCTGACCTCCAGACTTGGATCTATACTAACGTCCCGGACATCTTCGCCATCACAGAAACCTGGCTTAAGCCCACAGTGCCTGACTCTCAGTGCCACTTTCCTGGATACAACATGCATTGTATTGATCATCCTGGCACTAAAAGAGGAGGTGGCCTTGCCCTCTACTTCAAAACTCACCTAAACATTACCCTTCTGCAGGACCCCTCCTACCAAACTGTGAAATCCTACACTCCCTACTGCTTCTTGGGGTGTAAAGAAACTCCTATTTTTTGTACTTATATCCCCCCAAAAAATGCTACACAAGGCATCACTGAACTCCTAGGGTTTCTGCCTACAGTTACAGGCAAGAATGACATTATCTGCCTTGGTGATTTTAACCTTGACTGGTCTGAGAAAAACTCAGCTAACCTATCCTCCTTAGCTAGCAAGGCAAATCTATCCCAGCTCATACATGAACCCGCAAGGGTTTCACGTGGGGGCAACTGTGCCACCCTCCTTGACTGGATACTTACTAACAAGATGGAATATGTTGCCTCAGCCGGTGTGCTACCTGACACAATTAGTGACAACTATCCCATCTACTGTGTCTGGAACACTGTCATTCCTCCCCTCCCTGCTAAAACTGTAACCTTTCCTAATCTCTCCCGCCTAAGTCATGAGGATTTCTTAACTGACCTTAACCAGGTTGACTGGTTCCCTCTCTACCAAACAGAGGACATTAACATAGCCACAGAATATTTCAACTCCGTCCTCCTCTCTCTTCAAAACCTTCACATCCCAGTCACCACACGTAGGATGGCAGGGAAAGTAACCAAGTAGCTAACACGCCCCCTGCTTCAGCTTCTCAAATCTAGGGACAAACTTTGGTCCAGGTGGAAGATCTCCCACCTCCGTGCAGACTTTGAAGACTATTGTGTATTACGCAACAACTGCACGAGACAAATTCGTATTGCCAAAAGCACCTACTATAGGAACCTACTAGTAACATCCTCTACAAATCCGCGCAGGTACTGGTCCAAAATTAAGGACATTCTCGGCAATGACAAGCAACAGAATCCAGCTGACATGAACATTCAAGGTGTTCACTGCACCAACCATGACACCATTGCCAACGTTTTCAATGCCCTTTTTTCTTCTCCACCAGTCGCTACTCTAACTAGCCCACAACCTGACTGTTCCTCTTCTCCTCCCTCGCCCCTCCCACCCCTCCCTTTCGTTCTGGCTCCAACCACATACCTTGAAGTTCGCTACTTAACTCCCTTCCGGCACCACGGTCAGGCCTGGGGCATCCATCCTTGCATACTTAAGCAGTATGCACCTTGGCTGACCAGACCTATCACCTGGCTTTTTAACCTCTCGATTTGTACGTCTACTGTCCCATCCACCTGGAAAACTGCCAGAACCATCCCTATACACAAAAAGGGTGATGTCAAACTCATGTCCAACTACAACCCTATATCTCTTCTGCCCACTCTCAGTAAGCTGCTTGAAAAAATAGTCCACCGCCAGCTTGCTGCTCACCTTGACATGTTTAATCTTCAAACCCCGTGCCAACATGGTTTCCGGCCCGGTCACAGCACCACCTCGGCACTTACACAACTTACAAATGACATCAGAAATAATATGGACCGTGGCCTACTCACTGGGGCCGTCTTTATCGACCTGTCTAAAGTCTTCGACATGGTACACCATCCTCTCATGCTAAAGAAGCTCCAATCCATTGGAGCATCTGACCAAGCCCTCTCCTGGTTCCATAGCTATCTTGACATTCGGACTCAGGCGGTAGCATTTCACAAGGCCCGTTCCTCCCCCCTGAACATCTCCTGTGGAGTTCCCCAGGGATCCACTCTTGGACCTCTACTCTTCTCCCTCTTCCTAAATGATATTCCCACCATGTCCCGGCATAGCTGCACTCTTATGTACGCAGATGACCTTGTTCTCTACTCTGGGTCAAAATCGGTTGCTGCCATCAACTCCACTCTCACTAATGACTTCCAATTCCTGCAGACCTGGCTCTCTAGCAACCACCAAGTCCTGAACCTAGAAAAAACCTGTGCTATGCTATTCGGATCCCCTAAAAAACTGTCTGCCCCTGCGAACAGGCTCCGGGTTCAATGCCTTGACGGCTCCCTCATCTCAAACACTGAGTCCTTCAAGTACCTTGGGGTCACTTTGGATCCCACACTTGACCTGTCTCAACATGTCAATATGGTGTGCCATGCCGTCAATGCTAAAATTGGTGGAGCTTATCGTGTGCGCCACTCCCTCACTCCTTCCGCTAGACTTTCTGTTGCGAGAGGTATTCTCTTACCCCAGCTCCAATATGCTCTGCCCCTCCTCTTTGCTGCAAACTCTGCTACACCCCACAAATGGGACACTGTCTACAACAACATCTGTAGATTCGCCTTAACTGCCCCACGTCTTACCCATCATTGTCTCCTTTACGCTGGCTTAAGTTGGCTGTCACCTAATGATATTCGAGCCTACTCCCTGGGCTGCTTCATCGACTCCTGTCTAGACCTCCTGCCCTGTCTATCTTGCCAACCTCCTGACTCCTGCCTCACACACCCTGCCCTCAGGTCTTCCTCTGTCCCCATGCTCTCCACTAGACCGTGCATGACAAAATGGGTGAACAGGCATTTGCCCATTTTGCTCCCAAATTCTGGAACTCACCCCCTTATGGTGAAAACTTCAGCCTCCCATTGAGAATTTAAAACTGCTGTTCACCCACCTCCTAGCCTCTGGCCAATGCAAATGCTCTTAATTTGCTTTGTCCCACTGCAGGCTGTCGGGTCTGACCCTGAGTACTACACTAATGTTCTCCCATGCAATACGCTTGTCTAGGTGGCTATGAACCTTGATGTCTTTACTGTCCTCAGCTGTCTTATGGTTACCCTAATTGTTTTATTTTACATCCTTATTATGATCTATGCCTAAAATGTACGCTTATGTAACTATTACTGTGCTACCCAATGTATATCTTGTTTTGCTCCTGTACACCTATATTATGTCTGTGCATTTCTGCATATTGTAACCAGTGTCCTGTGCTCTCCCGGGTCGTGCCTGAAAATAGGCAGGTCTGTTGCCTAGCGCACTTACCTGGTTACCAAAAGCTAATAAATAAATAATAAATGTCATGGCAATTCAGAGAGAAAAAAAATATTTTGAAGCTGCATTACCAGACCAAGTGTGCAGTTTAGTGAATTACCACACATGGGTGTGTATATGACAGCACTAAAAGGCGCATTAAAGTGCTTCAGCCATGAAAACCTCCCCCACTGGCTGCTGCTGAAATGCATAGCAGTATGTTCTTTGTGCATTCTGACTGTTCTTTGCTTCAGCTACAGATAGTACGTTTGCATAGGTTTTAGCAGCGAGGAGTTCACATTGACAGAGTCTAGTAAGAGAAAATGCTTGGATTTACACATACAAAGAAGCCTGAGTTTTCACATCAAATGCTGAGGTATTTTTTTTCTGGAGGATTAGAACCCATGGAGTCCATGAAGGTGTGCTTTGGAGAGCTGGCGTGTGTAAGGACTGTTATGCACCCACACATTTTGGTGGTCCTGCTTTGGCAGGGAACAGTTTATTAAAGTAATGATGTGTGGCTTGTCTCTCTAAGCTAGACAAGACTACACCATTCTATCAGGCAACCAACACAGTTGATCTGTGTGTGTGTGTGTGTGTGTGTGTGTGTGTGTGTGTGTGTGAGGTGGGGGAGCTGCTCACTGAAGCATAGCTCCACCTTTCAACTGTATGCCACTGCATTTCCAACTGCTGTCAAGACCAGCTTCAGCAGTGATTGGAGAACTGTGACCACACCTGCAAACACACTGACTGAATTGGAAGATGCTGACACACCTCTGAAAACTCAGATGATGGCACTATGTTTCTTGCACGCGTGCAAGCAAACATAAAAGGAGGATAAACCTTTTATAGTTACATTAGGGAGTGAAGAAAGACCAAGGAGGATAGTGAGGCTTAATAAAGGGAGGTGGGCAGAGGGTGACAGTGAAAAAGCAGGGATAATGAATGAATATTTCTGCTCAGTCTTCACAAAAGAAGAGGAGGGGGAGATACCTAAACCAAACAATAGAAGCACTCTGGATAGGAGGGTTGATCCCAGTCCATTCACAGAAGAAAGGGTCCTGTAAGAACTCCTAAAACTCAAGGTGGACAAGGCAATGGGGCCTGATGGGATTCACCCCAGAATTCTGAAAGAACTAAGGGAAGAATTAGTAACACCACTGACTACCTTTTTTAATAAATCATGGGAGGATGGTGTGGTACCCGAGCACTGGAGGAGGGCAGATGTGATTCCCCTTCACAAAAGTGGGAGCAAGGCAGAGGCAGGAAACTACAGACCTGTTAGTTTGACCTCAGTGGTAGGGAAAATGATGTAATCACTTCTGAAGGAAAGAACTGTTGAGTACCTAGAGGCCAGCAGGGCACAGAACCCAAGACAGCATGAATTCCCTGCAGGAAGGTCATGTCAGACAAATCTAATAGAGTTATTTGACTGGGTGACCAAAGTAGTAGACCAGGAAGGGGCTGTGGACATGGCCTACCTGGACTTTAGCAAGGCATCTGACACAGTCCTGCACAAAAGACTAATAAACAAATTAGCCAGCCAGGGAGTGGGTCCACGGGTGATAGCCTGGGTAAAATATTGGCTGGACAACAGGACACTGAGGGTAATAGTCCACACTGAAGAAAGGGGGGTTATCAGAAGGGTACCGCAGGGTTCAGTACTGGGGCTGGTCCTCTTTAATGTCTTTATAAGTGACATTGCAGAGGGACTGGAAGGAAAAGTATGCCTCTTTGCAGATGACATAAAAATCTGCAACAGGGTTGATACACAAGGGGGATGGAAAGGACGAGAAGGGATAAGGGAAGGTTGAAGGAATGGTCAAAAGTATGGCAACTTAGATTCAATGCAAAGAAGTGCAAAGTAAGCCAGACCAGTGGCGCTGAGGGTTGAGGCGCTGAACACCACACCTCACACCATGACCCAGGTTCGGGAATGAGCTCAGGCCACCGGTGGTCAGCCGGAGAAGGAAGGGATTGAGCATCTGGAGGACTGCTTTCCCTTCCCAGGGAGGGATCCGGGGAATGCACCACTCCTGGCTCACCCCTGACAGTGGTCGGGGCCAGTGCAAGGAACAGGCAGCACTGCTGATGCAGGGGCAGAGCTACGACAGATGTCGGCACATAGTGCCTTGATGTCATTGCACATGCAAGCTCCGAGGGGGCAACAAGGAAAAGAGAAAATCCTTGCTCGGTCTAAGGGAGGCAATGAGGGCTCCAGTGGCAGTCTCCTATATCCCGACTGTCAGGCTCTGTCCCGGAAAGCTGGCCAAGCCCCCCATCAGATGGACCCTCTAATCCCAGAAAGGCCACCAGGTAAGTGAGGCGGGCCCTCCCCCTTTGGGTGATCCGGGGGGCTGGAAAGTCTGGTTGGAGGGTGCTGGAGGTGAACAGGGCTTCAGACAGAGGAGAAGAGGAGGTTGGCTGTGTGAGCACCTCTGAGAGATGCCATGTCCGAGAGGAGTATAAAGAGATTGCTAAAACAAAAAAAGTGTAAAATAGTTCACCTGGGAAACACAACCCAGTGGAAGAGTACACGATTTTGAGGGGGGGAGGGGGTACTAACAACAACAACAAAAATGGAAAGGGACCAGAGGGTAATCATATCAGATGACCTAAAGGTGGGCAAGCAGTGTGAGAAAGCAGTAAGGAGGGGCGGGGGTGGGGTACTGGAATGCATAGCGAGAGGCATCACCAGTAGAAAACAGGAAGTTGTTATCCCTCTGTACAGACAGTTGGTGAGACCCCATCTGGAGTACTGCATTCAGTTCTGGAGACCCAATCTCTGCAAGGACATAGAGAGGATGGAGGCAGTCCAGAGGAGGGCAACTAAACTGGTGCAGGGTCTGCACCAGAAACCATACAAAGAGAGACTAAAGAAGCTTAATATGTATACCATCTAGGAAAAGAGGGAGATGGGGAACATAGAAACATAGAAACATAGAATTTGACAGCAGATAAGGACCACTTGGCCCACCCAGTCTGCCCATTTCCCTACCTGATGGATAAGCTGCAGATCCTAGTTAACCAGCAGCCTACTTCTTCCTACCCCCACCCCCTAGAATTGCCTTATGACTGTCCCATGCATGCTTGAATTCCACCACTGTTTTTGACTCCACAACCTCCTATGGAAAGCTGTTCCATACATCCACAACCCTCTCTGTGAAAAAATACTTCCTTAAATTACCTCTGAGCCACCCCCCTTCTATCTTCAAATTGTGCCCCCTTGTTCTTGCACACCTCTTTTTTTGAAAGATGCTACCCTCTTGGACTTCGTTGATTCCCTTGAGGTACTTGAACGTTTCTATCATGTCCCCCCTCTCCCTCCTTTCCTCAAGGCTATACATATTAAGCTCCTTAAGTCTCTATTCATATGTCTTCCGGTGCAGACCCTGCACCATTTTAGTTGCCCTCCTCTGGACAGCTTCCATCCCGTCTATGTCTTTGCGGAGATTGGGTCTCCAGAACTGCACGCAGTACTCCAGATGTGGTCTCACCAGCTGTCTGTACAGAGGGATAATAACTTCTTGTTTTCTACTGGTGATGCCTCTCCCTATGCATCCCAGTATTCCCCAGCCCTCCTTGCTGCCCTCTCACATTGCTTGCCCACCTTTAGGTCATCTGATATGACTACCCCCAGGTCCCTTTCCATTTTGTTGTTGTTAGTATCTCACCCCCATTGTGTACTCTTCCCTGGGTTTTGTTTCCCAGGTCATTACTTACACTTCTTAGCATTGAATCTAAAGCTGCCATACATTTGACCATTCCTCTAACCTTGCCAAGTCCCTTCTCATCCTTTCCACCCCACCTTGTGCATCAACTCTGTTGCAGATCTTTGTGTAGTCTGCAAAGAGCATACTTTTCCTTCCAGTCCCTCTGCAATGTCACTTATAAAGACATTGAAGAGGACCAGACCTAATACTGAACTCCTGCGGTACCCACTGCTAACCCCCTTTTTCAGAGTGGACTCCATTTACTATTATCTCTGTGTCCTATTCTCCAGCCAATTCTTTATCCAGGCTGTCATCTTGGGACCCACTCCCAGGCTGGCTAACTTGTATATTAATCTTTTGTGTGGAACTGTGTCAAATGCCTGCTAAAGTCTAGGTAGGCCATGTCCACAGCCCTCCCTGATCAACTACTTTGGTCACCCAGTCAAAAGAAATCTATCAGATTTGTCTGGCATGACCTTCCGCTGAATCCATGCTGCCTTGGGTCCTGTGCCCTCTGGCCTCTAGATACACAACAATTCTTTTCCTTCAGAAGTGATTCCATCATTTTCCCTACCACTGAGGTTAAACTAACAGGTCTGTAGTTTCCTGCTTCTGCCTTGCTCCCACTTTTGTGAAGGGAATCACATCTGCCCTCCTCCAGTCCTCAGGTACCACCCCATACTCCCATGATTTGTTAAAGAGGGTAGTCAGTGGTGTCACTAGTTCAACCCTTAGTTATTTTAGAATTCTGGGATGAATCCCATCAGGCCCCATTGCTTTGTCCACCTTCAGTTTTAAGAGCTCTTTCAGAACCCTTTCTTCTGTAAATGGGCTGGTATCAACTTCTGTATCCAGAGTGTTTCTACTGTTTGTTTTAGGTACCCCCCTTCTTCCTTTGTAAATACTGAGCAAAAATATTTGTTTAGTATCTCTGCCTTTTCACAGTCACCCTCTGCCCACCCTCCTCCCCTTTATTAAGCCTCACTATCCCTCCCTTGGTCTTCCTTCGCTCCCTGATGTACCTATAAAAGGTTTTATCCCCCTTCTTAACTGAGTTGGCTATCTTTTCCTCGTTTGGGCCTTTGCTGTTCTGACTGTCTTTCCAGCTTCCTTTGCTTTAACTGATACAGCTCTCTGTCCTGTTCCTTCTGTGATTCCTTGTACTTCCTGAATGCTTTCTTTTTCTTGAACCTCACTGCCACTTCCTTGGAGAACCATAGTGGTTTCTTACCCGCTTCGTTTTGTTTATTTGTTTTACACAAAGGCTTGTTACCTCTGTGATGGCAGTTTTATTATTCCCCATTGTTCTTCCACCCTCCTTCCTGCCCACTTGCTAGTGCATTCCTTAGGCACTCACCATTTTGGCAAAGCTGCCCTCCAAAATCCAGTCACCTTGTCTTTGTATACTTGACTCTATTGCTGTGTTTATGTAGAACTATACTGTTCGATGGTCGCTAGTTCCCAGATGGCTACCCACTTCACATCTGTGATCCCTCTCCATCTCCATTTGAGAGAACCAGGTCTAAGATTGCTCCCTCTCGAGTGGGCTCCAATACTAGTTGGTCTAAGGCATGCCCCCTGTAGGGCATCTAGAATAATCCCACTCTTAGAAGTGGCTGCTGCAACTGCACTCCAGTTAACATCTGGCATATTCAGATCACCCATCAGCAATATCTCCCCTTTATCTGCCATTCTAAGTATACTTTCTATCATTTCCTTGTCCATTTCCTCCCCCTGAGAGGGGGGTCTGTATACAACCCCTGTGCGGATTGTGGTGCCATTGGCTGCCTCCAAATTGACCCACAGTGCTTCTTCTCCTCCCTGTTTATCCTTTTGTTCTGTTGCTTTGATTTCTTCTCTTATGTAGAGAGCTACTCCTCCTCCTCTTTTATCCTTCCTGTCCCTCCTGTAGATAGTGTATCCTGGTATGTTTACATCCCAGTCATGGTTCTGTGTGTACCATGTTTCTGTGACTGCCACGATATCCAGATCTTCCTCCTCCATCAAGGTCACTACATGATAGAAACTTTCAAGTACCCCAAGGGAATCAACAAGGTCCAAAAGAGTGGCATCTTTCAGAAAAAGAGATGTGCAAGAACAAGGGGGCAAAATTTGAAGATAGAGGGGGGACAGCTCAGGGGCAACGTGAGGAAGTATTTTTTCACAGAGAGGGTGGTGGATGCATGGAGCCACCTTCCTGAGGAGGTCATGGTGGTTAAAAACAGTGGGGGTATTCAAGAATGCATGGGACAGACATAACACAATTATAGTGGGAGGTAGGAGGAAGTAGGCTGTTGGCTAACTAGGATCTGCAACTTATCCAATGCTAGGGAAATGGGCAGACTGGGTGGGCCAAGTGGTCCTTCTCTGCAGTAAAAGTGTATGCTTCTATGTAACAGCTGTTTCTTTTTGGGAGGTGCTGGACTACCAATGGGATATGTTACATGAATGGAACCAGCGAGAAGGATTGGGTGGGTGGGAGGACCATCAGACTGCCAGGAAATTATATAGATCATAGATACATAGTAACTGCTAGAAGGCACTCAAGGTCCATCATATCTGCCTCCTCCATCAATCCATAAGGAGGGATAAAAAAGTAAGTTGTTCAACCATGTGTTAATTTAAAGGGGGCTCCCTACCTGCTCTACTACCCAGAGTACCCAGGGACTCCCTTGGTAAGCAGAATTTATCAAACTTTGCCTTGAAGGCCTGTATTGTCATGTCCACTGTCTCTTCCGGTTGGCTATTCTGCAGGTTCACCCCCCCCCGAGAAGGAATGCTTTCTAATATTCTCCTTGATTTTGCCATCTCTGAGCTTCAGGGTGCATCTGCTACATTATACTGGTAGATGCCAGATCAGGCATCTCTGATACCTGAGTATACAGAACAATGACATCATGTTCCTGCTCTGTTTCCTTTTTCTCCACAATGAACATGTTAAGGCCCACAAGGTCATGGCAAATGGAAAGTAATGACAGCCAACCAGACCTGGAAAATCATCGGTAAGCACAGATCCTGCATTAATGAAATGGAATCTGCACATACCCACGGAAGCATTTCAGTACTACAACAGGATATAAGGGACTACAGCATTTCCAGATATCATTTACATAATTAAAGCAGGGAAGTGTTTCCAGATGTCAGATCACCAGTCATAGCCATAATAAGCTGTTTAGCCTGTCAGCAAGTATGAATCCAGAGTTCAGAGACACAAGTTATACAGCCTTACAGATATTCACAGCTTGGCACATGTGCATAAAACACACTGACTTTAGCTATACTGACACATTTTTAATGCGCCAAAGATCATGTGTATGTTGCAGGGATAATGGTATGAGATTAATGGAAGAGGCACAATTTTGATTAAGTATATAAGCCACGGGGCATATCACATCACTGCAAACTCAATTCCTTCTTTATGTGATGAATCGAAACTCCTTGTGTATCTTAATTTCTTCCACTTTCAATATCATTACACCCTACTAGCCACCTGAGTCCCATTAAAGATATATGTCTTGTATGTGAATGCTCTTTCTGGTAGGCTGGTAGACCAGCCAGGAACAATGAGAGAACTGGAGAAGGTCCACAGTACAGCAAGGAAAAAAAAATAAAACTAGCATTTCTAATGCTGAATGTGTGCTTGTATAGTAATAGAGCTTTAAAGGGAACATAAACAATGTTATTTATTCAAATTTTGATATGTAAATTCAATCAACTGTTTCTGGTGTTGTCTGTTCATTATTGACATGCTGTTATCATATGTGATGCTATTATATATAGAATAATACATGGGATGGTGTACATTACAGGAATTTAATACACACGCAAGGTGTGTGATGCTATCTAAACCCCAAGAGCAAAGCTCAAGGGGTTTATCAAGCATTACACACCAAGGGAGTGTATTAAATTTGAGTAATTACACCATCCCATGCTTTATTATATATAGTTACTGGCCATCAATTATTTCTCCTTCCTAAAATGTGCTTGCAGTCTGGAAAAGCCCCCAGAGAAAACTATGCTACCATTTCTAAAGTTAATGGATTAGTAGAAAAAGAGTTAATGGCATGATAATTTTTTTGTTTGTTTGCACGCAGCACAAGAAACATATTGCGGCAGCTAGGTGCCGAAGCAGGTTCTGGAAGTGCGGCACTGTTGAGGCCAATACCTGCATGGCATTTCGGGGCGTGTGTGATGTCCACCAATAATGGGGGACACAGCCGGTGACACTAGTTTGGAACATTGCCACCAACTTGTGAAATATAGCCACTGCAATCAGGGGCCGCCTCGTCATTGCAGCATCAGCCATTTGCTGCAATGAGAGAGCGACCCGTCATTGCAGGGTGGGATGTTCACACACTGATATTGTTTGTGAACATGATGGCGGTTTTCTGCCTGTTCACAAACAATATTAACCCTCTCCCCTGCCAAGGGGGTACTCAACAGCATGTGCCCCCCCCAACACGCTTGTTTGCCGATGGGTGCCCCAATCCCCGTTGGCTGCAGTGGCCCAGATGTATGTTGCCGACAGGGGAGCCCACCCCATCAGCGGTATGTAATGCCCCTCAGCTTTTCTTCTCTACCCCGTCGGGGTGCCCAATCCCGTCGGCATAACTCGCCCCCTTGCTGTTGTGCTGCAGCGGGGTGCCCAATCCTAGCCGGCTACAGTGGCCCCCTCGAAAAGACTCCAGTTGGCATGCTGGGAGCCCTCCCCAGTGTGCCACATTACTCTGTAAATAAAAACCATCACGTGATGTCTTTTTTTACCTGTAAAGAAGGAAGCGGTTCCCAGCGGTCTCCCTACCCCCCACAACCCACACCCCACCCACTGTGCACCCTGCCTCCGCACACCCCTCACCCCATACTTACCGTAGTACCGCGATTTATCTTTCGTGATCGAAACAGGTCTCAGTACTTCAAAGCTGACCGCAAACTGAGGAAATGCCGTAAGCTGTATAATGGAATAAATAGGGGGTTTTCAACTTTGCTGCATATCACAGGCATTTTTTTGGATTTTGCCACCAAATTTTCAACATGGGGGTTTTTGGGACCCCTCATCATGAATTCTATCACTGTCATGGCATTAGTCAGCTCCAAAAGGTGATTTTGCAGTCACTGTGCAGAATCACCTTTCAGGACCAATTAACGAAACGACAGTGCCAGTGTTCATGAGGTGGGCTCTCAAAAAGCCTATGTTGCAAATTTAGCGGAAAAAATTCCAAAAGTAACTGTTTTATGAGCGTGCATTATGCAGTTGCTACCCATTCTCATAACTTTGCAAATTTGCAATAATTTAACCCCAGATTTTCAACACTGGCATTTTTTCAGATCTCCTTGTGAAAAGTACAGCTGCCAATTTCCACACTCTGGACGAAATGTGTTTTCGCACTTGCAGCATGGAATAGCATGGTCGGTGTGGGAAATCAGTGTTCTGCACAGATTAAGAAACTGACAGTGGAACTGTTCATGAGCAGAGGCCCTAAAATGCCTATGTTGAAAATTTGGTGATGATACTCTATAAAATGACTGTGTTACGAGCATACGTTCCTACGCACACTCGTACGTTCGTGAATTTTCACTATTTTCACTCCAGATTTTCAACATTGCCATTTTACCACACCTCCTTATGAGCAGTACAGCTGTCATTTTACACTCTCACCCCAAAATGTGTTTCCACGCATGTAGCTTAATAATGCAAGCGCAGTCGGTGTGCGAAATCAATGTTTGTGACAGATTAAGAAAATCACAGTGACACTGTACATGAGCAGAGGTGTTACAATGGCTATTTTAAAACTTTGGTGAAAAAAGTCCATAAAATGACTTACGAGCAACCATTACGCAGTTTCCACGCACCCTCGTAAGTTCATGGATTTCTAATATTTTCAGTCCAGATTTTCACCACTGGCATTTTCCACACTTCCTTATGAATAGTACAGCTGTCATTTTTCACAAGATGGCCAAAATATGTTTTTGCACTTCCAGCACAGAGATGTGTGGTCGCTGTGGGAAATCATTGTTCGGGACAGATAAAGAAAATCACAGTGACACTGTTCATGATCGGAGGTCCCAAAATGCCTGTGTTGACAATCTGCTGTAAAAAATCCCCAACCTAATTACATTATGGGTGTGCGTTGCACAGTTTCTATGCACGCTCGTGACTTCACCAGTTTTTTTAATATTTTCACTGCAGATTTTCTACATTGCCATTTCTTCCACCTCCCCATGAACAGTGTAGCTGTCATTTTTCACATCCTGTTCGAAATGTGTTTTTGCACCTGTGGTGCCAAATGGTGTAGTCACTGTGCAAAATCGGCTTTCGGCTAACGTATTGATATTGCCACTGTTCATAAGGTGGGGATCACAGAAAAACCCATGTTGAAAATTTGGATTGAAAATGCCAATGAACACCTGAGACGTTAGGGTTTCCGACCATAACACCCCACCCTGTAGAGATTGACAGGCATCAGGGGTGTGACTTGGGACTCTCGCCTGTAATGCTCATACCATTCCACACCCTGCAGCCAGTGGAGGCATCAAGGTGTGCCTTGGACTCTTGACTCAAAATTCACCCCATTCTCTATACAGCACCCATCTCACCGTATTTCCTGATAGAATGGGTGAGCATAGGGCCAAAGACCCCAAGGCACACCATGACATCTGTCAGTGTCTGCAGGGTAGGGTGTGGTGAAATGGCGTGGCTGTTAAGCCTGACGACCCAAAGGCACACCCCAATGCCTTTCAGTCTCTGCAGGGTGGTGGCGGGGTTGGCTTCAGTTCAGTACTTCACTGCCATTCCTATTATGCATCTGTCTAACTCCTACACTACCAATGCCAATGCCAGCAAGCAAACATTCAGCATTGACAAATGCTTGTTTTACTTTTGGTTAGTGGAAGTCTGTTGGGAAAGTACTGTACCTGCATCCTGTTTTACAGATGAATACAAATAGACATTTGTTGTTAGAGGAGGTCCATTGGGAAAGTACATGCATCTATCTTTACAGTTTGATAGTTGAACTTCAGTCTGAGTGGTTCTGTAAAGGTCCATTGCAAGTTGGTGTGTGTGTGTGTTTTTTTTTTAGAGGGGGAACACGCAGAACAAGCCACAGAGAAAGGCTCTCTGTTTGTGTGATAATGAAAGTGGCCACTGTGATAGTGCCACACTCAAGACATAGACAGTCAGTATGTCTAGAGGGCAGCAGACGTCAGTGCAGTAATTGTTAGAGCCTTTACTTTTACAGTTTTATTGTTTTGTGTGTGTGTGGCTTTTATTTGCTGTGGTTGCTGTGGGGCTGCAGGGGGGTTTCTCAGAAAGCTTCAGTTCCTTTGTGTTGCACTGGAGAGAGTGGCACAAGTCTCAAGCGCAACTGCTAGTTGAGAGTGCGTGTTTGCCATAATAACTAGCTAGTTATTACAGCAAATAATAACTGTCCATCACCATTGAAAGAATGATGGCCAGTTATTTGCATTCTGCAGGTGGAATGTTTTTTTCCCCAACTTTGTTCAGTGATTTCAAAAAGACACACTCCAGACTCCTTTCTGTAACTAGTGGAAGCTTCTAAAGGTGGAAAAACACACACACACACCTAGAGATTGTGAGGCATTATGTCCATCTTCAAAGTCTGATGATGGTGTCTGTTAGCTGGCTAATGGGCAGAAAACCAATGTGATTGGTGCATCTGCATCCTTTGAACTACATAGAGTTTACACCCATCAACCTGCTGAACACTGTCATTGTCAGCCTTCTCAGCACTGGCTTTTAAGTAGCAAACCTCCTGCATTTCTACATCCATTGGCTTATACTGGACACATTTCCATAACCCGTGCACTTCCCAAGCACCACCAATATGTCTGCTTTGCGCATACATGAAAGCAAACATAAAAAATCATAGAGCAAATAATTTAGGGGAGCAGGTTGGGTGAGCTGAACCTGTTCTCACTTGAGAAAAGAAGCTTGAGAGGGGATCTGACAATTACATTTACAATTATCAGAGGTAAGGGCCCAATGAGGGGCAGGACATGTTTTAATAACGAGGGGACAGCAGCCCAAGAAGACACCAGTTCAAAAACAAGAAGGTCAGGTTTTAGTCAGGGCTGGGAGAACTGTTTCTGATTAGTTCAGAACCTCCCAGAACCTCGAATATTTTTTTTCCAAGTTTTTAAAAGGTTCTGATGATGCTGTTACATTCACAGCAGTGGTGTAATCAACATCACAAAATAAGTGTAATTAGCTCCGGCCATGGCTGTTACATTCACAGCAGTAGTGTAATCTGTATCACAAAATAAGTGTAATTAGCTCCGTCCACAGCTGTCATATTCACAGCAGTAGTGTAATCTGCATCACAAAATAAGTGTAATTAGCTCCGTCCACAGCTGTTATCATTCACAGCAGTAGTGTAAGCTACATCACAAAATAAGTGTAATTAGCTCCGGCCATGGCTGTTACATTTCACAGCAGTGGTATAAGCTCCATCACAAAATAAGTGTAATTAGCTCCGGCCATAGCTGTTACATTCACAGCAGTGGTGTAATCTGCATCACAAAATAAGTGTAATTAGCTCCGTCCACAGCTGTCATATTCACAGCAGTAGTGTAACCTACATCACAAAATAAGTGTAATTAGCTCCGGCCATGGCTGTTACATTTCACAGCAGTGGTATAAGCTACATCACAAAATAAGTGTACTTAGCTCCGGCCACAGCTGTTACATTCACAGCAGTGGTGTAATCTCCATCATAAAATAAGTGTAATTAGCTCTGGCCATGGCTGTTATATTCACAGCAGTGGTGTAACCTACATCACAAAATAAGTGTAATTAGCTCTGGCCACGGCTGTTACATTCACAGCAGTGGTGTAACCTACATCACAAAATAAGTGTAATTAGCTCTGGCCATGGCTATTACATTCACAGCAGTGGTGTAATCTCCATCATAAAATAAGTGTAATTAGCTCTGGCCACTGCTGTTACATTCACAGCAGTGGTGTAACCTACATCACAAAATAAGTGTAATTAGCTCTGGCCATGGCTGTTACATTCACAGCAGTGGTATAATCTACATCACAAAATAAGTGTAATTAGCTCCAGCCACGGCTGTTACATTTACAGCAGTGGTGTAATCTACCTACAAAATAAGTGTAATTAGCTCTGGCCATGGCTGTTACATGCACAGCAGTAGTGCAATCTACATCACGAAATAAGTGTAATTAACTCCAACCATGACAGTTACATTCACAGCAGTAGTGTAATCTCCATCATAAAATAAGTGTAACTAGCTCTGGCCATGGCTGTTACATTTACAGCAGTGGTGTAATCTGCATCATAAAATAAGTGGAATTAGCTCTGGCCACAGCTGTTACATTCACAGCAGTGGTATAACCTACATCACAAAATAAGTGTAATTAGCTCCGGCCACTGCTGTAACATTCACAGCAGTGGTATAATCTACATCACAAAATAAGTGTAATTAGCTCTGGCTATGGCTTACATTCACAGCAGTGGTATAATCTACATCACAAAATAAGTGTAATTAGCTCCGGCCATGGCTGTTACATTCACAGCAGTGGTGTAATCTACATCACAAAATAAGTGTAATTAGTTCTGGCCATGGCTGTTACATTTACAGCAGTGGTGTAACCTACATCACAAAATAAGTGTAATTCGCTCCGGCCACGGCTGTTACATTCACAGCAGTGGTGTAATCTACATCACAAAATAAGTGTGATTAGCTCCGGCCACGGCTGTTACATTCACAGCAGTGGTGTAACCTACATAACAAAATAAGTGTGATTAGCTCCGGCCACGGCTGTTACATTCACAGCAGTGGTGTAACCTACATAACAAAATAAGTGTGATTAGCTCCAGCCACGGCTGTTACATTCACAGCAGTAGTGTAATCTGTATCACAAAATAAGTGTAATTAGCTCCGACCACGACAGTTACATTCACAGCAGTGGTGTAATCTACATCACAAAATAAGTGTAATTAGTTCTGGCCACGGCTATTACATTTACAGCAGTGGTGTAACCTACATCACAAAATAAGTGTGATTAGCTCCGGCCACGGCTGTTACATTCACAGCAGTGGTGTAACCTACATAACAAAATAAGTGTGATTAGCTCCGGCCACGGCTGTTACATTCACAGCAGTGGTGTAACCTACATAACAAAATAAGTGTGATTAGCTCCAGCCACGGCTGTTACATTCACAGCAGTGGTATAATCTACATCACAAAACAAGTGTTATTAGCTCCAGCCATGACTGTTACATTCACAGCAGTAGTGTAACCTACATCACTAAATGGGTTGCAATATCCAGGAAGCCTGACTCATGCTCCATCGGGAACCACTTGGCGCTTCCAGGTTTGGCTGTACAGTTCAGCACTGATTTAAAATATAATGATAGCTCAGACAATTGTGGTTATAACAGCCTTTAACTCCCACAGCGGCATGGCAAGGTATGCAGGAATGGGAGCAGGCTGAAGATAAACTCTGCTGGTCACTTTTAATATACTCCCCCATCAGGTCTTTCTGCCATAGGAAGGCTACGGATGATGAGAAGACCCAGAAGGAAGATTACGGTGGGGGGGGGGACAGAATCAGTGAGGCAGGTCTCTACTCAGTGGTCATGATCAGTGGATTTACAAATGGTGGTTCTCCCATCCCTAGATTTAGAGAGAAATGATGGAACACCACTTTACCCAAAGGGTGGTGGTGGAGTCAGGCAGCATGGAATCTTTCTAAAGGCAAACTAGACAAGCACCTGGAGGAAAAAGACATTTGGGGGTATGATAACTGCACAAAGGTGTTATCACTGAACAAAAATAAAACATCTGACAGGTGGCTAACTTAGTGGCCTCCATTTACTCCTACTTCCTAAGTAACCCTATGGACCAGTTAGCCTACTCACTGTCATGTCCTTTTCACACCTGAGGATCAAATAGTCTCCAGTCCCACTTAACACAAAGCTCTTAAGCCTTATTTTTCCAGTTCACTGCAAAACTACTATCTTCAAAAGATGCAATTACAAACAGCACATCCACTCGGAACTGTTAAACTCAGCAGGGCACTGTGACACCATAAATCAAAATTTGTGATAGAAAAACTTAGTCTGATAAAACACATAATTCAGAGAGTAAAACAAAGACACAGAACGAGCATTTATACCACAGGAGGGATGAATAGTGGGGGGAGGGAGATAAAAAGTGTTATTCGGCCCTGTTACTTACCTACTTGGTGAATAAGATGTTATTATTCCTGTAGTCCATGTTATTTTAAAAGGCAAAACAATAAGAAAAAAAAATAAAGTCATCCACACCATTATGTGAAAAGGTCTGCGTGGGCAAAGAGCACTACTTATTAACATTTGTTTTCATTTCTTTATTTTTTTGATTAGTAATTTTTTGCATTTTTCCCAGTTTCTCCCCAGACCCAGGACCCCAGCAGACATGCGTGTACATGCATGCCAGGTACCAGCTCAGCCCCTTCCACCCCACCCCAACCCTGGCAATCTCCACCACCCCCTTCCACCTGCGCTTCCCATTGGACCTCCACCTGATGGGAGCGGAAATATGGAGGAGTAGACAACCAACCCAGGAGAGGAGAACTGCCTTTTGACTGCTCAGTCCCACTCCCTCCCTGCCCCAATGCCAGCTCCCCAACAACCCGAGGTCATTCTTGAACCCAGGTCACTGGCATAGCATGAAATAAGGCGTCCAATGCCTCAGCCCTCTGCACCACTGGGCCAGCTTGTTTTCATTTCTGAGTTATTTTAGCAGTCAAACTTTATTAAATCACCATCTGAAAAGTAAATACTTATAGGTTTCAAAGCAGCTCTCCTTATTCTGAAATTGTACAAGAGGATTTAATAAGCCAGAAGCTGAAGAAGCCAGAAGGTGAAGGAAGGAAACATATTCAATTCAGTGCTTCAGAGTAACTGACCGAGGACCAGGAGGTCGAGAGCGGCTCTTCCTTGAAGCCCTTCCCCACAGTAAGGTCGCGGGCAGTCGCAAGGGACCAAGTTCGAGTCCCCACACAAGCGCTCCTCAGCAGAACCGAGGACCAGGAGGTCGAGAGCGGCTCTTCCTTGAAGCCCTCCCCTACAGCAAGGTCGCGGGCAGTCGCAAGGGACCGAGTTCGAGTCCCCACACAAGCGCTCCTCAGCAGAACCGAGGACCAGGAGGTCAAGAGCGGCTCTTCCTTGAAGCCCTCCCCCACAGCAAGGTCGCGGGCAGTCGAAAGGGACCGAGTTCGAGTCCCCACACAAGCGCTCCTCAGCAGAACCAAGGACCAGGAGGTCGAGAGCGGCTCTTCCTTGAAGCCCTCCCCCACAGCAAGGTCGCGGGCAGTCGCAAGGGACCGAGTTCGAGTCCCCACACAAGCGCTCCTCAGCAGAGTAAGTTATCCACGGCAGGCAGCTCCTGTTTTGCCTGCGAGATTGAAGCCCCACCGGCGCTGCGCGCCGGCTCCCCACCGCCCCCACCACCACCCTTTGGTCGACTCTCACATTTATAGGTTGCATCACGTGGCATAAAAACCAATCAGCTCACTTTTCCATTTGCTCGTTATATCAACTGAACAGTAGGGCTCAAGCTTACATACAGAGGAAAGTAAGACTAAAAACAAAACTACAACCATGTTAAGCAACCAAACCATACTTAATCTAATAATAATTATGTTAACTTTGGTCTCATACAGATCCTCTCTATCCATCCAAGAAACAACCTCCCAAACACAGGCCTTATGAACCCACATCCCTTCCCTAACATAACCTTGAACCTCAGCTATACCACGATTGGACGTGGAGAGAGGCAGCCCAAGCTCCACTACCTATGCAAATCAACTCAGTTTTCCAACACGCTCCCTTTACATGTTCTAAAAGCTCTAGTCATCCAGGCTCTCCCCATGCCATGTATAGCTCAAAATAAAGTTCCAATTACAAGCAACAAAACAGACTCTCAAAACGGCTCCAGCTAACCATACTCAGGCATGCGCTCTTGTTACTTCTACTATTGGCTGGGGACATACACCTAACCAGGGCCGTCCCCAGCTAATACTGCAAAAACCAAGCTAAGGGTCTGAAGCTGGCTTCCATGAACATCACGTAGCCTACAAAAAAGCTACCTCTTCTCCAAGGGTGGGTAGCACAACATCCTCCCGACATCATTGCCTATCTGAAACATGGTTAACTACTCGTATCCCAGACTCCGTAGTTGCATTAAATGACTACACTATATTTAGAGATGATAGGGTTGAAAAGAGGAGAGGTGGGGCCGTATCTACATCAGAGCAAAATTTAAGCCACTACTAATCCTTTGCCTAAACCAAAACCTGAATGGCAGTCACCATCAAGATTACAATTGGCCCCTGCGGGAAACCATTGTATATAATGTCTGTTTATATACCCAACAACCAGAGTGAAGCATTCGATTCCATCCTGGCTAACATAGCTATGCTCCCCTCAAATAGTGACCTCGTAATAATGGGTGACTTCAATATAAATTGGTTATCAAAAGGTGCTGATCCCTTTAAAGACGCAGCAATGGCCCACAATCTGACTCAGGTTGTACTAACCCCCACACGTCGGGACCCAAGAACAGGTGCAAATACACTCCTTGATCTCATCCTGACGAACTCCCCCAAACACCTATCTGACATCAAAGTTCTCCCAGATGTCCTTAGTGACCACTCTCCTCTCTCCTGTACCTGGTCCAACAGGAGCCCTCACACACGTCCTAAATTATCCTACCAAAGACACCTCAAACAGGGAGCAATATCCAAGATTATCCACAGCCTATCCTCCAGTGACTAGTCCCAGGTCCACACCGCCACATCCATCGATGGAGCCCTCACCTCCTTCATAAACATTTTCAACTCAGCCTGTGACAAACATGCCCCCCTTGCCAAAAAGTTTATAAAAGCTAGGGATACGCCGTGGATAACACAACCCCTACTTGACCAGATGTCACATAGAGATAACCTCTGGTATAAAGCCCTTGACTCCAGAGACCCTCAAGACAGGCAGCACTACAGGGAGGCAAGAAATAAGTGTACCAACGCCATTCGACAAGCTAAGACAAACCACTACAAACAAGCCCTAACGGAATCCTGGGGTGTGGGAACAAGTTCTGGAGAAACATCAAAGAACTAAGTGGAAATCTGTTAGCCAGCACCCACCACAAATAACTCATAATGGCACCCCTCACAAGACCCCATCATCATAGCAATACACTGAATAATTCCTTCTCTGACCTCAGCCACGTACTCCTCCAAACTTCTTTAGCCCTCCCACCTCGTCACCACAAAACCCGGCCCACAAGTCCAGCAGTCTACCTTTCCGGTTTAAATCTATCTCATGCATTAAAACCAAACGCTATATTACACAGGCCTTAAAAGATAAACGATACAGCAGTGATAGCTTAGACCTCAAAATCCTGCGACTAACACTAGATGTTACTATCCCTCACCTGACCAAACTTTTTAACCTATCTCTTCGCTTAGGGCAATTCCCAACTCTCTGGAAAAGGGGTATCATCACTCCTTTACTGAAAAAGGGAGACCCAACTGACCCCGGTAACTATAGACCTATCACGATTCTTCCCCCTCTCTCAAAAGCCCTCGAAAGAATAGTGGCTGACCAACTCACCGATTACCTGACAAACCACTCGCTACTCTGCCAAGAACAACATGGCTTCAGAACAGGTCATAGCACTACCACGGCTCTCCTCACGCTTCGTCATATTTACAGGAAGCCTCGACGAGGTGACCTAGCAGGGCAATTTTCATAGATCTAACTAAAGCTTCGATACTGTTAACCACGATTTACTTTACAGCAACTCCATCACTCAGCGTAGGTCCAGGCGCCATACACTGGTTCAAGAATTACCTTACAGACCGGACACAAGAAGTAAAAATAAATACCCTCTATCTTCTAAACTTTCAGTTAAGTCGAGTTGTACCACAAGGATCAATTCTAGGCCGCTCCTTTTCACCCTATTCCTGAATGCAATCCCTAGTGCCTGCAACTGCAAGCTCCTGCTGTATGCAGATGATGCAGTAATCTTTTGGAAAGACTCCACCTGAATGCTCTTCAGCATAAGCTACAAACTAATTTCCATGAAATAGAACACTGGTTAGCAAACCAACAACTAGTACTAAACCTCAGCAAAACAAAATCCATGGTCTTTTGCACAGACAAAGTCACCACTTTAGCTTCATAACTAAACATTACCAACCATCAGGGTAACTTAATTGACCAAATATCACATTTCAAATACCTGGGTATCACACTAGACATATCATTAACCTATCACAGGCACATAGACCAACTGTCAGCCTCAGTAAATGCCAGACTAGGGACCCTATTCAGACATAGACAATGCTTCCCTCGGCCTTTGGCTGGCAGTGAATAGCTCGGTTCTATCTCTGGTAGATTATGGAATAACAATATATGGATCAGCTGACCCACAGCAATAAAAAGAATCAACCTGGCTCTAAACAAAGCTAGCGTCTGGTAACGGATAGTGACAAGCAAACCCATACCCAGTAGCTCTACAAAAGCTAACTGGCTGACTTTCGCAGGCAGGCTAAATTACCACACCTGCCTCCAGGCCAAAAAATCCAATTAGGCTTTGCTCCATTGGACTCCACCCACTAATAAAACTTAACACTCACAGGATTACTCCAAGACATACAGCTAAAACACGATCGCAATCCCCAAAGAAGGACCTCTGAGGCCAGAGGTCTTTTTCTTATCGAGCTCCCATCTGGCTCAATGAACTACCCCCATCCATAGCACAAGCCACAAGCATTAGTCAATTCAAAACCAGCATCAAGATTTACCTACTAGAATCAGAAACATGCTGTTGCACCTAAGCACATAGCCACAAAACTGCAGGTTTGCTATCCAACCTAAGACAAGGTCTTTGACTGCAAAATGTGCATAGCGCCTGGAAATTAATCTAGTTTTTCTTTGTTTATCCCTCCAGTGACAAGGTCTTTTGATTGCAAAATGTAAAATGCTTCTACTAAGTTATCGTATTCATTGTTCATCAACCTGAAGACGAGGTCTTCAACCACAACATGTACAATGCTTCTAAAAGTATTCTAGTTCATAAATTGTGTAATATCATTCAAACCTGGGCAGCAAAAGCAATCCCAAACTGTAATCTACCCAAGCTTGGATTAATGTCTCCTGTCTTCCTGTTATCTCCTTGGTACCTTTTTACTACTTATTTGTTGTCAATGTCTTTTTGCCCTGACGTGGAGCCTTTGCAAAGGAGTCTCTGACTCAAAGGTTGTAATTCCGAAACTTTAAATAAATAAATAAATAAATAATTGATGGCAAGGTAAAATAACATTATTTATTTGCACTTTAAACCAGGTATTCAGCATACTGGTTGGATAGCTCTTTCCCCAACCAACCAACCAACCAACCAACCCAACCCAACCAACCAACCAATCTACCTACCAACCAATCAACCAACCAACCAATCAAGAAACCGACCAGTCAATCTACCTACCTACTTACCTACCTACCAACCAACCTACCAACCAACCCACCAACCCAACCAACCAACCCAACCAAACAACCCACCAACCCAACCAACCAACCTAACCAACCAACCAATCAACCAACCAACCGACCAACCAATCTACCTACCAACAAACCAACCAGCTCTCTCTCTCTCTCAGCTGTCTGTACTTGTACTAAAAGGCATCTACA
Source organism: Neoceratodus forsteri (assembly GCA_016271365.2). Taxonomy (NCBI): domain Eukaryota; kingdom Metazoa; phylum Chordata; order Ceratodontiformes; family Ceratodontidae; genus Neoceratodus; species Neoceratodus forsteri. The sequence continues at coordinate 1,065,935,860 of CM028135.1, forward strand.
GAAGCACATAGGAAAGAAGCCAATGTGAATGTAAATAAATGAAAAAACTGAACTCAAAACATAGCAAGCTCAATCAAGATATAGGGGCTGTGCTATGGGAACCTGTATGATACATTATTTATCTATACAAGAGCAGTTTGACCTCGGGTAACCTCATGAATGGTTTAAGCCACAAGTGATGTGCCCAAGGTCAAACTGCTCGAGTGTAGATAAATAATATATCACACACTGGTCCCCACAGCATGTCCTGTTCATACAATAGGCTGGTGTTTCTTCAAAGGGGGATGATTGATGGGTAGGGTTTATCCTACATGTGCGTAATAAATCTGGGGTTCTAAACTTTATTATGCATATGTCAAGATAACATGAATATACTCACAGGTATGGCTTAAAGTGGGTTTAATACAACATTATGGAGACCTCTAATGCCTATGTGACCACAGAGGACTAATACTGATTGCTCCACAACTCTTCTCATTTCCAATTAATGTTTTTATTTTACATGTATTTTTTCTTCTTTACAGCCTCCACCGTATTATGTATATTTTAATTTACAGTCATTACCCCTTCATGTGTTCCTGCCCCAAGACCTTTCCAGTTCTCTTCCATCAATACTTACATCAATATTTTAGCACTTCCCTCAAAGGCTTTCCTTCTCTGCTGAAGACCTGTTTACTCTCTATTGTTTATTCACGCTACTAACACTTCTTACCTTACCGAAACAAACCTGTCATAACTTATTTTGAAATAGTGTAATTTTGGTATAAATTCAGCCTCTTCTATTCGGAATGCTATTGTACCTGATGAAGAGACCTGTGTAGCACTGAAAGCTTGTGTACAGTACTATCTTTGCATAAGACAGATGTTGGTCTAATAAAAGGTATCAATGTATCCAGTGACTCCAGAAAAAGAACAAGCCGAGTTGAGTTGTATCTTAATATTAAGTTTTTTCAGAGTGATGGGTCTTACATGTCCTATAAGAAGAGTCTTCTGTAACTAGGCTGGTTTTATATTTTGTTGTAGCGTTAACCATGGATGTTTTTATTTATGTGATAATGTGCTAGTTGGGTCACTATAAGTGGCAATAATGTGACTGTTGAGTGAATAAAGTATGAGGCTGAAGGCCGAGTACTTTATCTTCATGAGACGATCATATTATTGCCAAGGATAGTGACCTGACTAGCACATTGTAGCCATTATGCTTCATGTTGGGGGAGGCAGTATAGTGCAATGGTTTAAGGCTCTGAGCTGCATATCTGGTGACATCCAGCAGACAAGACCTGGGTTTGAATCCCATAACTTCCACTTGCATACTGTGTGATCCTGAGCAAGTCACTTAACTTCCCTGTGTTCCCAGGTCGCTTCTGTAAAAAAGGTTTCAGCTTAGTGTGCTACTCATGGTTAAACAACTAAAAAAAAAATGTGTTTGCTGCTGTGAGTATAGACCAATCAGAATACAAAAAACAGAAGGATATCTCTACTGACATTTTATTGACAAGAAAATTACTGTTCTGAGCCCTAAGCAGTCATTTTATTGAGAATAATAGGACTGGTGTGAGTTTGCTAAGGAATACAGCTCGTGCGACCCTGGCCTTGGATTGGTGGACGGTCCTCATTTAGTAAAATTTATAATAATGTTATCTAAGGCTGTTTGGGTGAAAGGAACACAAACCAAAGCTGGGCTGTTTCCTCAGCCCACGCTGTGCGAGATACAATAAAATCTGTATACAGTAAGAGACACCCATGACAAGCCCTGTAAACATGGGGACTCAGTAATAAATGAATTAAGCAAAAAATATACATACAGGAGAAGTTTAACGTTGACTACTTATTTGTTTGATGATTAACATAGTTAAATGAAATAGTGGTGCATTCTTGAATGCTGTTAGCACAATCTTTAGAGTCAGGTTGCTGTTAGATTAGGTAAATGAGGCACACTCGCCTCTGAGGCCGGGAGATCAGAGGGCTGTGGGTTCAGTTCCCACATCTGGCACTTGGGTTAATATCCCAATACTGACACTGTAGTGCAGCATGACGGGGTGCTGCACTTCTGAGGTGCCGTCTTTCGGATGAGATATTAAACCAAGGTCCCATCTTCCTGGATTGGTGGTAGTTCAGGTAGATGCTAAAGATCCCGTTGCACTTATTGAAAAAGAGTAGGGGAATTTTTTATTTAAACTATAAGAAACAAATAAATATAAAGCAGTCATACAAACACATAACAAGGAAAATCAAACACATAAAATAAATATTTCATCATACAGTAACCCCAAGCTTGATAACCCCCCCCCCCCACATTAAAAAAGTAGGGACATTTCTTATTCAAAACTCAAAAGAACAGTCAAACAGAATTATATTACTTCATACAAAATCATAGTATATTAAAAGAAAAAACATACATGATCAATACAACATACCATAACTCCCCAACTGAAATGAAAAACATACCTCTTCCCCCTCCCTGCCAAAGGAGTAGGGGAATTTTTCATTCAAAACTTAAAACAAAGTTTACAAAAGTGTATTACTTTATACAAAAATCATAATGAAAGAAATCAAATACATAAAAATATTACATCATATATAAACTTCAAACATGAGTGTATATAAAACCCCCTTCCCTACCAAAAGAGTAGGGGGATTATTTTATGTAAACCATAAGAAACAAAGAAAGAGAACACAGTAGTACATCATACCAACTCATAATAAAGAGAATCCAAAACATAAATAAGTATTTCACCATACAATAACTCGGAGCCAAGCCAACCTCCCCCCCTTCCCCTCATTAAAAGGGGGAGGGGAATTTTTTATTCAAAACTTAACAAATCAGACAAACAGACTTGTAGTACGTCATACAAATCATAATAACAAGAAAAAAAAAACATAAAAGAGTAGTACAACATACCACTAACCTGAAACCTAAATAAATTTACTTTAAACTCACCCCCTTCCCCTACTGAAAGAGTAGGGGACTCTTTTCTTCGTAACTTAAAAAATATATGAACAAAGCAATATTTCTTCATACACAATCACACACAAGAGAAAACGAAACACAACAAAGTATTACTTCATACTTTAAACCCTAAACAGAAATAAAATTACTGTAAGAGTACCCCCCCACACTAAAAGAGTAGGGAAACTTTTTATTTATAACTTGAAATAACACATTAAGAAGTCAGTAGTTCATCACACAAATCAGAAAACTGAAAAACCATAAGTATAAAAATTATGACTGCGTACTTTAAATCCTAACCTTAACTAAAATCCTATATATGTCTCCCTCCCCTCCTCTATGAAAAGAGTAGGGGAATATGTTACTACCACTTAAAGAAAAATACATTCAACACTGTATTACAGGCACTATTAGCTGAAAACAAACACAGGGAATCCCTACCCTATCTACTACATCCTACAACTGGTCCCTCCCTCATCCAGTGTCCAACCAGGTCATATGTCTCCGCCATAATTTATATAAGTCTGGGGACACCCGCTGTCTCTCCAGAGCTTGCCACCTAAGAATATCGTTATGAAGCAGAGAAAGCACCTATTCTCTCGTTTTGAGTTGCTTCCTTAGAGTCAAACTGCAGCGAGCTTGCCATAGTTGGAAATGAATAAATCCCACCAGAAGTCTCATGGTGCAGGTATCATATTTAACCCAGGATTTAGGAAAACCTCCCTACACCCAGATGTCAGTGGTTTGAATTCTAAAAGGATTTAAGGGCTAATCTACATAGAACCTATCCCAAAAGGAGACAGTGAAGGAACATTCAACAAAAAGATGCAACATTGTTTCAATAACTCCCACACACACCCCACCCCTGGGGCATTCTCTATATATAATCTCTTTGCGTTTCATATTCCCCTTACCCCTAACTTTTTATGTGTGCACAACCATGAGAAGTCCCACATATACTTGGGAACCCTTTTACTACTTAGAAGCTGAGTAATAGACTTCTGGTCGTCACTGGGTAAATCTACAAACCAGGGAGTTTGTAAAAAATGGGAATCCATAATCCACCCATACAATCCTTTCAGAGTGCTGGAGCATAGAAAGCTCCGGACAATCTTCCAGACTTTTAGTTTTCCTATCGCATCCCTGAAATAAGTAGGCAGTATGGCCATCCTAGTTTGTTTAGAAATACATTCAGAGAGTTCCCAGACCTCCAACAAAGGCCCCACATCATACAAAACCCAGGGAGTCCATGGTTTCTTAACTTTTTTCAAAACAGGCACAAAATGATTATAAAAAAGGTAACAACAAAAACCTACTGGGTTTACCATACCCAACCCCCCCAATGGTTTTTGGGAGATAAGTAACCCAGCATTTCACTGCATTCAGTCTGCTCCCCCACAAACACTGGAAAAAAAACACTATACACTGAAGTTTCCAATGATTTTGGAGGAGGAAAAACCACTGCCAAAAAACAAAAAGAAAGATAACAAGTATGTCTTTATCAAATATATTCTCTTAGCCTGAGACATGTGCCATTTATTCCAAGCCATCACCCGTGCTCTTGCCTCTATAAATTTTTGTTCCCAATTATACACCTGGGGTCCACCCCACCAAAATAAATTCACAGTATCCTGTGATAGCCAGTATCCACCGGTATGCCCCATACCGCTGAGACATCAGTTGCATCATACCCAATAAGCAATATACTGCTTTTCTGCTGATTAATAACGGATCCAGTCAGGTTTGAAAACTCTTGCAGAACCTTCTTCAATTCCCTAGCAGACTTCCGATCAGCTAAAATAAGTCCCAAATCATCTGCATACGCTATTGTAATTATCGGGGTATCTTCACTACCAACAGAAAGACCTACAATAGGATCCATGCTGTTTAGTGTATGCAAGAGAGGGTCTAAGGACATTATATACAATGAAGGGCTGAGCGGGCAACCTTGCCGCACCGCCCTCTTTACTTCCACAGCCTTACCCACCCATCCATTAATACTAGGCAAGATACTGATGCCCCTGTAACAAGTCTGTATCCATGCTATAAAACTCTCCGGAGACCCATAACTCCAGAGTGTTTCCCAGAGATATTCATATTCCACCTGATCAAAGGTCTTTGACTGATCCAAACTGACCAGATGCCCAGTCAGTTCCAGAATGTCCCTTTTGTGAAGAATTTCTCATAAGAGAATAAGAGCATCCTGCAACTGTCTCGACAGCACTCCACTAAATTGTGTGGGGTGGATAATACTATTCAACACACCAGTTATACGATTTCCCAAGATTTGCATTAAAATCTTACTATCGGTATTGAGAAGGGAAATCGGTCTCCAATTATTCACATCTCCCCTCTCCCCACCTTCAAACAACAGGATCAAAATGCCTTCCAACATACTGTTCGGTAACTTCCCTAAAGTCAGACCCGCATTATAGCACTCCCCTAACTCGGGGGCTTAGTATTCCCAAATGCTTTTATAAATTTTGTCAGGGAGTCCATCTGACCCCAGTGTCATCCCCCAAATCCAATGTCCGTATGAGTTCCTTAATTTCCACCTTTGAAATGAGTTCAGTTAATAAAACCCTTATTTCCACCGGGAGTTGTGGTAATCCACAGGAAGTTAACCATCTCTTCATATCCCCAGTGGGCAGTTTCTGACTGGTGAAGGTCTTTGCAAAATATGTATTTATCTCCTCCAGAATATCTGTATTATTGGTCACCATGGTGCCCTCTGTTGTCAACAGATAGGCCATATTTCCATTTGCTCTAAGAGCATGCGTTGACTCAAAGGACAAAGTCTCCATTCTTTTCCTTGTCACCCCATACTTCTGTTTTTTTTCCATACTTTTCATAACCTCCAGTTGCAGAGTTGCTAATTCCTCCTTAAGCCTCTTGATTCTCTGATGACAATCCCTGCTCATCTCCTGTCTTAATTCTGTCCAAAATTGAATTTTTTCCCATAAATATTGCAATATGTTATGTTTCAGCTTACCATTAATGCATCCCATTTTCCAGAAATATCTCCTTATCTCCATCTTAGTGTCCTCCCACCAGATGTTCTTATCCTCATAGAGAAAAAACACTGATTTCCTCACCTGTAGAACACAGACAAATCCCTCCTGTATCTGTGGGGTATCCAATAGGGTAATATTAAATTTCCAGATACCAGGGCCAAGTTTGTGCTCGGGGTGGCTACCAGCCACGAGCTCCAGGAGTCTGTGGTCTGAGGTTGCAATATCAGTGACTGTGGTGGATTGTAAAGTCAGAGATGCGGAAACAAAAAAATAATCTATCCTAGAAGCCCTTGGTCCACAGAAATAGGTGTAAGGGACTACAGGGTATAAATTTGCAAACACATCAATGAGGCCTACTTCCCCAATTAGTTGTTGAAGACAGTGTGTGTCGCAGTATATTTTTTTGATTGTAATGTGGGGGCCTGGGTAGGAAGGGCACAATTAAAATCACCCCCAAGGAGGACTGGAAGGTTTGTAAATAAAATGGGCTTAATAGACTGAAACAACCTGACCCTGTCATGTTTGAGCTATGGGGCATAAACATTTACTAGGCGCAATATCATCCCCTCCCATTGTACATCCATCAAAAGGGCCCTCCCCTCCAACAGCTCAAATTGCTGAAGTACACGTACCTTATAAAAAAAACATATTCCAACCCCTGAGCACACCTCAGCACCTTGTGACCAGAAACTATCCCCCCAAATCCAGCCTTCTGAGGCCACAGATAAAATATCTGGGGACTGTAGTCTGACATCTTGTAAGAATAAACAATCCAGTTTCCCCTTAAGAAAGTGGGCATATGTGCTTGAACGTTTAACAGCAGACTGCATACTGTTCTCGTTCAAAGATGCCGCTCTAAAATTATAAAATGCCAGAGTCAAATATTTAACCTTAGCCTCACTTGACTTTACTAGAGGCCCTCGTCACCCTACCACTCTTTATTGATGCTACACCTGGGTCTTCCAGAACCTCCAACTCTGCCTGGACCCCCATCTGTGATGACTGAACAGGCAAATGCTCCACATCTCCTTCCATATCCGATTGCTCATCCAATAACACTGTATACAAGTTAGGATCCTCCAGTATTATTTCAGGGTGGGGGGGGATTCTTCTTAGGTTTTGCTTTTTGTTTTGGACCCTTTCCTTTCTTTCTGAAACAGTACTGAATACCCCTTCTGGAGGTATTTGATCCGGGGGAGCCAGGGGGGAGGGGGCCTGTGTTCACAATTGGAACTTTGGTGGTCATTTCCTCAATCTGTGGAACCAAGTCCAAGGCTTTCTGTCTTATGGGGAGTGTAATCGGGATGTCTGTCGTGGAAGCTGCAGTTGGCCTTCCAGCAGGGGGGAACAGATGTTTGCCAGATGGCAGTTCTAATATAATGATCCTGTACTCCAAAATCTTCAGTATTTCTTGTCACCTAAGGACAGTCCAAAAAACTATGGCCCAATTCATTACAGAGATTACAAATCTTGGATCTTGAAAACAATGAGAGCTGGGATGTCCTGTTTCCCCACAGTGTATACATTGCAGTAACTCACAAGTCATGCTAATGTGTTTAGTGGACCCATACTTAAAACACACTCAGGGTTGCCCAGGATAGGACAGGAAACCCTTACAGTATCTCTCTCAATACAAAAACAGTTTGGAAGCTGTATAATGTCTTGATCTGTTTGTTGCAATTTTACTTTAAACTTCCACCCCCATTCCAGAAACCCTCCTCATCCATAATCGGCATTGTGTTCCCCTGGATTGAACAGCGTTTCTCCAACCAGTACACTATATCAGTAATGTTCACTCCTTCATTTCGAAAGAGTACAGTAATAACCCAGAAGGGCTGTTATTCAAAGGAATAACAATAAAATCCACCCATAAACGGTTAGTCTTAAGGTTTGCATACCTGCACCAAAAAGTTTCCAAGAGGGCAGGAGTTCGGAAGCTAATGTCAAAAGTTAATTCTCCTTGTGCATGTACAGTATAAGTGCATAAACTTCAGAGTGAAAAAATCCTATAGTTTGCTTCAGAAGAATTTTACCCACATAGAATCTATCGGGGGGTGTTCTCGTGGCCCCACATATCTCAACCTGATAGCATTTCTTCTATTAGCTGACTCAATGGGTTTGTGAAAATGACTCACATAGGTTGGTTTATCAAGACCTTTACGAACATACGAACATACGAAATTTGCCAGCAGATAAAGGCCTAGAGGTCTATCAAGTCTGCTTGAATGTGCAGCTAGCACCCTTATTCTGCAGCTGCCCTCCTTCCACCCTTCCTCTTCATTAACCCTCCCCCTTGTCCTGTCCCATCCTTGTTTGAAGCAGTCCACTGTTCTACTGCATACCACTTCTGCAGGTAACGCATTCCACCCAGCCACCACCCTCTCTGTAAAAAAGTGTCTCCTCATCTCCCTCCAGAACCTTCCTTGCTCCAGTCTCATATCATGGCCCCTGGTGGCCCTCCCCTCCCTTACTTTGAACAGCCCCTCTGTACCAGTCTTGTTTATTCCTTTCATGTATTTAAAGGTTTCAATCATGTCACCCCTGTCTCTCCTCTCCTCCAGTGAGTACATGTTCAACTCCTTCAACCTCCTCTCGTATGATAAGTCCCCCAGACCCTTGATCATCTTTGTTGCCCTGCGCTGCACCCCCTCCAGTAACTCAATGTCCCTCTTCAGATCGGTCGCCAGTACTGCATGCAGTACTCCAGGTGTGGTCTAACTAATGACCTATACAGTGGCAGAATCACCTCTCCCTCCTCGAGGATATACCCTTGCAATACAACCCAGCATTTTGTTGGCCTTTGCAGCTGCCTTCCTACACTGTGCTGAATTGTTCATTGACCCTGTAATGAGCACACCCAGATCCTTCTCCTCCTCTGTCTGGGCTAGCTGCACTCCCCCTAGCTGGTAAGTCCTCCTTGGGTTCTTCATCCCAAAATGCAGTACCTTGCACTTTTTGACATTAAAGCCCAGTTGCCAGGTGTCTGACCAGGTTTCAAGCTTTGCCAGATCATCCTGCAACCCCTGCCATCCTCCTAGGTCATCCACCACCGCGCCAACCTTGGTATCATCAGCAAACAGACTGATCTTGCTCTTGATGTCCCATGATATGTCTGCAATGAATATCCCAAACAACACTGGTCCCAACACGAGCCCTGTGGGACACCGCTTGTCACTGCCCTTGGGTGTGAGCTCCCCACCCACCACCATCCTCTGTTGCCTTCCTGCAGCCAGTTTCCTACCCATCTCACCAGCTTTGCACCCACCCCTGTGCCTACTAACTTCCTTCCCAGCCTTCCATGTGGCACCGAGTCAGATGCCTTACTGAAGTCCAGATACAGGACATCCACTGCATAGCCCCTGTCCAGTTGCCTAGTAATTTGTAATATTGGGGTTAAAATCTGTTAATGGGTTAGTAATAGGCTCCCCGACCACTGCAGTATTTTGTAACTCCTCCATCCCAGAACCAACATCCGGGAGAGTGCCTTGATGTGCCACACGATTTGCCTCATGAACACTATTGGTATTGATGTTGTCAATTTTCACTTATCTGAGGTGTGGGATCCACCGATAAAGGGATCTCTGGATCTGGTCTCCATGCTTCATTCTCCATGGGAATCCATCCGGCCTCATGTAGGGCCGTGTCATGCGACCAGGAGTTTTCAACCTCCACACTCCATTCACACCTTGAGGACTGCTCCACTCCAGCCAGAGGTGATCTGGGCCTTTCTTCACCTGCAAGTAACATCATAGGGCCAGTAGATCCCTCACTACTGGGCGATGTCACCAAAAGCTTCCGTTTACGATCATCTTCCTGCCTTTGTCGCTCTTTGGTAAGTTGCTCACTGACTTGCTATAATTCTGCTGCCAAACACTGTTGTTTTTGTTCAAGGCTTAACTGAGCCATGCAATTTTCACATAAGGAACTGCTGTCTCGGGCGATATGCTGGCCACCCAAAGGTTCCTCCCAGCCGCCCACAAAGGATCCCTCAACCTGTGACATCTCCAAAGATCTACGTTGCTCCTGTAGCACAGCATTCAGCTCCATCCATGCTCAACCAAGGCCTGCTGTGGAGTGAGCTCACTCCACAGTGTTATGGGTCCCCCTACTGGCGGAGTAGGGGAATTTCCCCAGTGTCCTGGCCAAATTTCTCCCATTCACTAAAAATACCACCAACAGCTTAATCTGGTTCAATTTCAGTTGCTTACCATCTGTATACCCCCACCCCCCAGTCGCTCCTGAAAAAGGGACTTCTAGGCCCAGTGGGCTTACAGGTCAACAAAATTCAATAAATAAATAAATAAATGGGCATTTTTATGGCTGCATGGGCAGAGCTCCGCAAACGTTTTGCCATCACTGTAGGAAAACAGAGGATCGCCTCCGTAACACAACCCTGTGTTTTCCTACAGTGCTACGGCAATGTCATGACAGCGCTTACTCCATACCAGCTGTCCTCCATGATGGAGCTCCCCTCCACAGCATGGTCTCCCCCTCCCCATGGTGCACTACTTCCTGGATGCACTTCTGCTGTAACTACACATCAGCGAGTATCGTCCATGTGCAGTATTGTCACCACTGCCATCTTTTGAATGGCAACCCATCACCACTCTGAAACTGGTGCTCCGATGTCACCGCCACTCCATGACCCATGCTGCTGTCACTTTGACATCACCATCGACGCTGCTGGGGGAGCCTTGCTGCCACCGCTCTGCTACCTGGACAGGAGAGAGCGCGGTGCAGCTGTATTGGCTCTGACTAGAGTTTGTTTATCTTACTTATAGCCAGATAATGAACAGTGGCCACCAGTGCTGGAATTATGGGGTGGGGGCTTGCAAGGTTCAACCACATAGCACTGAAGTGAGCCCCAGCAACACAAGCATCAGTGCTATTGACTTATAATAGGAAGGGGGGATTAATTTAAAGTTCAGACCCTCACGGGGTCCCCATAGCTCCTGAAGCTCATAATGTATAATTCCAACACCGGTGGCAGCTGAGAGAATTAAGATGAGTAAGAGGGAGAGATGGGTTTCCCTTTTAGGGAGCAGCAGAAGCTGACATATTTAATATGGATGGCACAGGGTAGATGATGTCCTGCTTGGAGAGGCAGATAGAACGCTGAACTTCATAAGGCAGCAACTTTACGCTATATTAGAGGTATCTAAAGCATGAGCGCTGACTGGTGGAGAAGGCTCCATTGATTTAGAACATTAGCAGTAGAAAAGAACCTTTCTTTAGAAAAACAGCTGATGTGGCCACCTGCTATACAAATAAACATCTCGGATCCAATTAGCATATACCTAATATGCAAATTACAGGGTTAAAAATACAGCTTCAGGTCAAGAATGTTTAGAATCTTTTTGACACAGAAAGTTACTGTACTTATGTTGGCATATTGGTCCTTGTGACAAAAGATCCAGAAAAAAATAAATGATCTGATATTGGACCAAGATAGATGTTTCAAAATAAAATAGGAGCCTGAGCTTTTGAATTACATAGAATTCTTCATTGGAAAAATAACCGTTCATTTGAAAGAGTACACTTTCTTAAAGTCTAGATCATGCATAAAAAAACATATAATAGTTGTTAAAATCCCATTGGCTTAAACTGCTTTTTAAAAATCAGCACGGATGGAACAACAGAGTGCTGATTGCTCCATCCGTGCTGATTTTTAAAAAGCAGTTTAAGCCATTGAGATTTTAATGGGAGGGCTTGAAGCCCGAGGATCAATGGGTGGAGCAACAACATCACTCCCCCATCGGGCTTAAAAAAAGTCACTCATCCTGGACCCTTCCAGTATTTGTTTTTCATTGCAGCTTGAGGCCACATTGGCTGCTGTGTCGGCTGCACCTTCTCATGCTCCGTTCTCGGTTAATTGGCCTCCAGCTGCTCCTGTTCGCTTCCCAGACTCATTCTTCTTCCTTGCACACCCTCCCCTGTCTCCCCCCCTTCCTCATTCCTTTCGTCCTGCTTCCACAACTTGTTCGCCTCTGCCTTGCTTGTCGGGGGATGCTGCCCTGGATGTTCTCCTGAGGCAGTCAATCCCTGCCTCTCTCCTACTCTGTATTTCCCGTAGCGCTTTGATTTTCCAAGCTTAATTTTGCCCCCCACCCTTGGAGCTGATTCCCTGCTCTCCCATCCCCTTCTTCCTCACTTTCATTGTCGAGCTTGTAGCTTCTTTTTCACTTGTTTCACTTACGAATCGCTGTGGCTCAAGCTCTCCTTTGATCTTTGCCAGTGTCGGCATTCTTTGGGCCGGTTTTGGCCTCTCAGCCTGCATTCCACCCACACGGGGACCATTTCCCTCCCTCATAACTGCAACTCCACATTCTCTTGATGCTGTTACCGACACTTACTGCTGCACCCTTCGGGACTTCCTCACAATTCCGGGTGGCAGCCAGTGATCTGTCCTTTGAGTCCCGCCGAACTGAAGCAGGTAGGAGGATTTTGTAACGGATTCCTCAGATTTGTTTTAATTGCTGCCAGCAACCTGGATTGGTGGCCTTGGCTGGCTCACTGCCAGTGTTTTCTTTTTGGGAGTTTCTGCCCTACCACTACTTCTTCATCTCATCAGCTACTATCCCTCCTTGAACTAGCTCCCATGGCTGGTATCCCTAGCTTAGCCGACTCAGATATCCAGTACTCGGAGCACTCATTTCAGCATGCTTCAGAGTGCACTCATTCTTCTCCCACTCCTCAGTCACCGTTGTGGTCATCATTCACCTCCCTCTGTCAATCTGCCTTCCACTCAGTGTTTCACTATGTTGCCATATGACTTGACCTGTCTCTAGCTGACTCATTCCAGTTCATTTAGCCCTCTTAACTCCATGATGTCTTGCACTGACCTGCTCATCTATTTCCATCACTAGATTGGTCTGCCTCGGCTGACCAATCAGTATACCTCATTGGGCTCCATCTGGCCTGCACTCGATATTTCTTTTGGGCATACCTATCCTTAACCATATGCTCTGCCTGACTCTGTCTGGCCTCATCCGACTTTCCCTACTGCAGTTCTCATCCCGTACTGGCAGGGTCCTATGCTACCCCATTGCCCTCCCTACCGTCCTTCATCATTTTATACCTCACTTTCCCATACCAGCCTCCATGGCTTCAATCCATCATTGTACCTCATCTATTTAAACTGGGAGCAGGGGGTGGCAATTGGGCAAGAGACATGCAGAGACCACAGTTTGGGAAACCATATGAGCTTACCCCCCATAACAGTGACAAAGGACAAATGGCAAGTACTGTTGGCGATGCTAGGAAAGGGGGCAGGATGGGGGAAGGGTGGAAGGTGGTTACCCTTAATGCTAGGAGCCTTGGGAGGAAAACTGCAGAGTTACAGGTTCTCATGGCAGAGGGAGAGGTGGACATTGCAGCCATCACAGAAACATGGGCCACCCAATACAATGACTGGGACCTGTCTGTACCAGGGTACAGGTTATTTTGTAGGGATAGGGTGATTGGGAAAGGAGGGGGTGTGGCACTGTATGTGAAGAAAGGACTGAAGTGTGTAGGGGAGGAAGGGGAGGAGGGTAGTACGGAGTCACTTTGGATGCAAATTCAGGATTCCAAGAGTAGGATTCTCAGAATGGGAGTGGAGTACAGGCCGCCATCTCAGATGGACGAGTTAGACAAGGAACTAGCGGGACAGATCAGGAGGACCTGTGAGAAGGGTAGTGTGGTGATTTGTGGAGGACTTCAACATGCCAGGAGTGGACTGGAGTACCCCAACAACCAGGAACAGAAGGGAGCAGGTACTGCTGGATGCCTTCCAGGACAGCTTCCTGCTGCAAATGGTCAGTGAACCAACCAGGTTAGGGAATACCTTTAATGCTGTGCTGGCACATGGGACTTTGAGAGAGACTTACAGTGGAGGAACCGCTATCGAGGGAGTGACCACCACTCAGTATGGCTCACATTGGATATGGGCAGGAAGGAGGGAATCTGGCACAAGAGTGCTGGATTTCAGGAGAGCTGATTTGGGGAGGATGGGGGAAGTGGTAAAAGGGTACCTGGCCAGAATTCAATCTAGTATGGACACTAACCAGAGGTGGGAGCTCATAAAGCTGGGGATAGGGGAGGTAAAGAAAACCTGCTGCAAGGTCCAGAGCAAGAAGGCTAGGGCTAAGAAACTGAGCTAGTTGAGCAAGGAGGTCATGGAAAAGGTAAGGAGGAAAAGAGCTGCCTTTAGGAGGTACAAGAAAACAAGGGGGGGGGGACAAGGAGGAGTACTTGATGGAATCGAAGGAGGTGACAAGGGCAGTAAGGGGAGCCAAGGCATCTATGGAACTCAGGCTAGCATAAGGCATTTAGAATGGGGAGAAGGACTTCTTTAGGTACATCAGGGAGACAAGGAGCTGTAAACATCACATAGTAAGGATTAGGAAGGAGGGGATTGGGTGGAAGCAGGTGCGATAAGGCAGAAGCACTAAATGATTACTTCTGCTCAGTATTTACTAAGGAGAAGAGGGGGTGACACCCAAGGGGGAGGAATGGCAGAAACGGGGGAGGGGTGACAGATGGGGAAATCATGGAGGGCAGAGTTCGGGAGGGTTTGAAGGCACTGAGGGTGGACAAGGCGCCAGGCCCAGATGGCATCCACCCCAGGGTACTGAAGGAGCTGGCAGAGGTCCTTGCAGGACCTTTGGCAGACCTATTTAATGCCTCACTGCATTCGGGGTGTGTACCTCAGGACTGGAGGATGGCTCATGTGGTGCCCCTGCACAAGAGTGGCCCTAAGGATGAACCGGGAAACTACAGACCAGTGAGCCTCACATCCATTGTGGGTAAGCTGATGGAGACTATTTTGAAGGAGAGGTTGGTGGCCCTCCTAGAGGCCAAAGGACTACAGGACAGCAGACAGCATGGCTTCATATGTGGCAGATCCTGCCAAACCAACCTGGTAGAGTTCTATGACTGGGCAACTAGGCAACTGGACAGGGGCCATGCAGTGGATGTCCTGTATCTGGACTTAGTAAGGCATTCGACTCGGTGCCGCATGGAAGGCTGAGAAGTAAATTAGAAGGCACCAGGGTGGGTGCAAAGTTGGTGAGATGGGCAGGGAACTGGCTTCAGGGAAGGCAACAGAGGATGGTGATGGGTGGGGAGCTCTCACACCCAAGGGTAGTGACAAGCAGTGTTCCACAGGGCTCTGTGTTGGGACCAGTGTTGTTTGGGATATTCATTGCAGACATATCATTGGACATCAAGAGCAAGATCAGTCTGTTTGCTGATGATACCAGGTGGTGGATGACCTAGAGGGATTGCAGGGGTTGCAGGATGATCTGGCAAAACTTGAAACCTGGTCAGACACCGGGCAACTGGGGTTTAACTCATTCACACCACAAGAACTCTTTGAGACTTCCACCACTTGTGCCCTGTATACTCTTAGCACTGCATCCTGGGCCTTTCTAAGCAAAATCAAGCCATAATCAGCATGCCACAAACAAATGTGAATACCTCTTGAACCGTAAGTGCTACACACAAAGTATGAGTGGCAAAGTTGTTCAGCACAATGTTACCTTTCCAATGGTGCTATGCAATCAGTTGTAATCAATTTAGTTTTTATTTTATACTAGCTGAAATACCAAACAACAGATTTCTTTCTGATTTTTTTCCAGGTGCTTAGGTGACGCATGAGAGACAAATGTCAGCCATGCACACCATACCTTAAACAAATGCAAATAACTCCTAAAGTATACGTGGTAGGCACAAAGTATCAGTGGCAAAATTGCTCTGCACAAAATAACCTTTCTAATGGTGCTATGCAATCAATTGTAATCCATTTAGTTTTTATTTTATAGTAGCTAAAATACCAAACAACTGTTTTTTTTTTCAGATTTATTCAAGGTGCTTAGGTGAGGCTTGAGAGACAAATGTTAGCCATGCACACCATACCTTAAACAAATATGAATGACTCCTAAAGTATACATGATAGACACAAAGTATCTGCAGCAAAATTACCTTTCTGATGGTGCTATGCATTCAATTCTAAGCAATTCAGTTTGTTTAATAGTTAGGTAAAAACTGCTGACTTCCTCTGACGTTTCTAGGCCTGAGTGAAAGTCAGTTGAGTACGTCTACAGGCGTTATTGTCCTGAGTGGCTATACTTTCAGACACCACCTACAGACGTCTCTAGGCCCGAATGAGTTAATGCCAAAAAGTGTAAGGTGTTGCGTTTTGGGATGAAGAATCCAAGGAGGAGTTACCAGCTGGGGGGAGTGCAGCTAGCCCAGACAGAGACGGAGGAGGAGAAGAATATGGGGGTGCTCATTACAGGGTCACTGAACAACTTGGCACAATGTATGAAGGCAGCTGCAAAGGACAACAAAATGCTGGGTTACATTGCAAGGGTATATCCTTGAGGAGGGAGGAGGTGATTCAGCCACTGTATAGGTCATTAGTTAGACCGCACCTGGAGTACTGCGTGCAGTACTGATGCCCGTATCTGAAGAGGGACATTAAGTTACTGGAGGGGGTGCAGAGCAGGGTGACAAAGATGATCAAGGGGCTGGGGGACTTGTCATACGAGAGTAGGCTGAGGGAGTTGAACATGTACTCGCTGGAGGAGAGGAGGGACAGGAGGAACATGACTGAAACCTTTAAGTACATGAAAGGAATAAACAAGACAGGTACAGAGGGGCTGTTCAAAGTAAGGGAAGGGAGGGAGGGACACAGGGCCATGATATGAGACTGGTGGGAGGACAGTTCAGGAGGGAGATGAGGAGACACTATTTTACAGAGAGGGTGGTGGCTGGGTGAATGCATTACCTGCAGAAGTGGTACCCAGTAGATCAGTGGACTGCTTCAAAAGGGGATGGGACAGGACAAGGGGGAGGGTCAATGAAGGGGAAGGGTGGAAGGGAGGGGCAGCTGCAGAATAAGGGGTGCTAGCTGCACATCTGAGCAGACTTGATAGACCTCTAGGCCTTTATCTGCTGGCAAATTTTGTATGTTCGTATTCCTATTTTACCTTCCTCAGCCTAGTGCCTATTCTCGTCCAAGCCGTCATGGATTCACTTCACTCCTCATGATACATTGTCCGATTTTGCACCTCTTGATCGCTCATCCTGATCGTATCCTCTGGTTCGCCCACCCTCTGGTTCTAGACATACCTTCTTGACCTTGAAGCTACCTCCTTTCGAGGAGCCTTCTTACTTGCATCACTCTATTGAGCATCCTATCTTCGTACAAGTTCATATTCAAGTTCATCCCCATCTCCTTTATTCACATTCCGTAGCGGTCATCAAGGATTCTTTCCTCTCGAGACCTACACTCAGTATTTCTTTTCAGTGTACCCATCATGACTCCTATGCCACCTCATCAACCCACGGCCATCCTGCTGCATGTATTAGGTTCATAACTCCGGTCATCATTCACTCATCCTTACCTCCAGATTTCTCTATTTCCATCATTTACTCAAGCATTAATGTCATTAAATCCTATGCCCTCATCGAATCTGAGCTCAAGATCTAATCGTTCACATCGCATAATCAAGCCTGCCTTATCTGCCTCAGTGTCTTCTTACCCACATCGCTCAATCAAGCATACCTCTCATTGGATCTTATGCTACCTCATTGACCTGCTACCCTCCTGTGGTGATCATCACCATCAGTATTCATCATTGCGTCATGTTCCTTCTTTGATCTGTGTACAGCCTCATGTTCCCGCTTAGATCTGTGCTTTCTTTCATTTTTTTTCCCTGTCCCATCATCATCCTCCCTACTCATATCACTCTTGTTACCGAACCCTTCTCTTTGACAACATACATCCTCAAATCAAATGTCATCAGCCTGGAGGGAAGGTGACCTAGGCCTTGGATCCCCAGAGGTTTCCTTCTCAAAGGGTTTTTTTTCCTCTCCTCCATGCCAATGGTCACAATATTAGTTAGAGTTAGTGCTATCTTCGGTTAATTAGTTAGGCTCTGCTGTTGGATGGAGGCGGACGGTGGCCCTGGCTGTCCCCTCTCTCATGAGGAAGTCAGCCCTTATTATTTTCTCAGAATTCAATCATTCATCATCCTTACCTCTTCGATGCTTGACACCTTTGGGTATTCTTTTTGGGCTTCTTCCTAACCTACCTTTAGTTGACACAATCATTCCCATGGCACCTATAAGGGGAGACCCTCTTCTAGGGTTCCTTGCATCATAACCCTACAGGGTGGTGTATCCCACGGACAGAGAGGCAGAAAGCCACAAAGTAAATCAAGTTACACAAGCATTATCTCATCTCATCTCATCCAGTTGCATAAGCACATTGAATGGGAGGGCTTTAAGCCCAAGGTTTGATGGGCGGAGCAACAACGTCACTCCCCCATCAGGCTTAAAAAAAGTCACTCATCCTGGGCTCTTCCAGGATTTGTTTTTCGTTGCCCACCATCCACCCCTCCTCCTCCAGCGGCTCATTTCTCTTACCTATACGCTTCTTCCTAATCTACCTTTAGCCGGCGCTAATCATTCCCGTGGCACCTGTAAGGGGACCCTCCTCTAGGGTTCCTTGCTACATCACCCTACAGGGTGGTGTATCCCACAGATAGAGAGCAGAAAGCCACAAAGCAAATCAAGTTTATAAACATTATCTCTTCTCATCTCATCCAGTTGCGTAAGCACATTGAACAATTATTATGTTTTTTTATGCATGATCTGGACTTTAAAAAGTGCACTCTTTCAAACGATACAGTTATTTTTCTGATGAAGAATTCTATGTGATTCGAAGCTCAAGCTCCTATTTTATTTTGCAACATCTATGTTGGTCCAATAAAAGGTATCAAATCATCTCTTTTTCTGGATCTTTAGAATATTTTTAGCTTTCCATCAGAAGTTCTTGTGCTGTTTTGCCCATTCCAAAAACAGAATACCAGAAAGGGTGCTGAAACTAGCTGCTGAACGTTGTTGATCTTTGTTAGAAATGTGGACAGCTGCACTGGGTTTGAAGTGAAAGGCCATACACTTGAAGACATTTTTTAGAACATTCAAATCCTAGTCAACACTATTGGCCCCCCAAAAATTTATAGAAAACTACAGATCCATCTCCCTTATTCCTGTTTTGGCCAAAGCTCAGGGGAGGGCCCTACTCAGCCAAGTGCAGACTTAGAGACACATGAACAGCATGGTTTCAGGAAGGATCACAGCATGATGACAGCCCTCGTCAAATTCATCAGTGATGTATCTCATGCTCTTGACAATAGACCTGAATACTCCCAGTTTATCTCAATCTGTACCACTGCCTTGTCTTGTATCATGTCTGGGCTGCCTCTGTAAACAGGCATTGTGACCTCTACCCACTTCATTTTGTTTACTTTTATTTGTTTTACAAGGAAAAGCTCCATTGAGCAAGGCTCATTTGCAAGAAGGTCCTGGTTAGGACAGTGCAGTACAGAAAAAATCAGAGCGATTACAAGGATGCAAGATAAGGGACAGAACAACATTTACAAGCATTGTATAGTCTGTTTAATCAAATACAGATACACAGCAACAAAGGTAAATAAATATAAAACACAATATAATCAGATTGCAAGGTTGTTACAGATGAGACAGCTTTAAAACCGCAATCAGCTTCAATGAATAACAATAGAGGGCCTAGGAGCAAGTACACCTGTCAGTGCAATAGGTATTGAGCAATATTTTGAAGGTATGAAGGCTCATGATTGGGTTGAGTTTGAGGGAGATCTGAAGTTTATTTCAGTATTACCAAAGTCTTGGTAACTACATAAAGTAAATAGGTGCTAATGTAGAAGCAATGTGCAAACTGGCTATGCCTTTGCTATCTTAAAGGTGTGATCTTGTAAGGTGGGCAGGCAACCAAAATTAAAAAAAAAAGTTTTCCTCTAACTCACCCCTTTCAGAAAGCATGGATTGCTGACCCTGTGGAGTCTTCCTGTTAACAAGGACACTATGTAACAAGCATTTGTCAATGCCGAATGTTGCTTGCTTCTATGTGCTGTTTAGGTATTTGAAGTCATTGGAGTGCAAATATTGAAAATTTGCGAGATTTATGGTCTTTTGCTTCAAAGACTCATAACCTGCGCTCGTCAAAACAGTCATTGTTAGAAATTTTTCACGAAATGTTCAACATAGCCATTTTAAGACCTCTGGTCATGAACAGTGTCAGTGTGATTTTGTAATGTGTCCCATACCTTGAGTTTGCACACCGACTGCGCCATTATCGCTTCACAGAACAGAAACACATTTTGGGCAGGATGTGAAAAATTACAGCTGTACTGCTCATAAGGAGGTGTGGTAAAATGGCAATGTTAAAAATCTGGAGTGGAAATATTGAAAATTCGTAAACCTACGAGTGTGCGTTGGAACTGCGCAATGCACACTAGTAAAACAGTCATTTTTAGGAATTCTTTCACCAAATTTTCAACATTGCCATTTTAAGATCTCTGCTCATGAACAGTGACACTGTGATTTTCTTAATGTGTCCCATACACTGAGTTCGCACACCGACTGCACCATTGTGCGTTACATGGGCGGAAACATGTTTTGAGCAGGATGTGAAAAATGACAGCTGTACTGCTCATGAGGAGGTGTGGTAAAATGGCAATGTTGAAAATCTGGAGTGAAAATATTGAAAATTTGTGAACTTACGAGCCTGCGTAGGAACTGCGCAACGCACGCTCGTAAAACAGTCATTTTTAGGAATTTTTCACCAAATTTTCAACATAGCCATTTTAAGACCTCTGCTCATGAACAGTGTCACTGTGATTTTCTTAATTGTCCCATAGATTGATTTACGCACATCGACTGCGCCCCAGTAGCGGCTCTAGCCACAAATGATTACCAGGGCACAGCTGGGGCACAACCAATGGCAGCCAGGGCACTGATATATTGTTACTATGGGGAAGCTCTGCACCGCCTGGGGCACCAACTGGGGCACAGCATTTTTGCGGGGCGCGTGCTCTACCGGCGGGCCTGCTGAAAACGCCACTGACTCGCCATTCTGCGCTACAAGGCGGAAACACATTTTGGGTGAGATGTGAAAAATGACAGCTAAACTACTCATAAGAAGGTGTGGTAAAATGGCAATGTTGAAAATCTGGAGTGAAAATATTGAAATTCCTGAACTTATGAGCCTGCGTGGAACTACGCCATGCAGCTAAATAAAACAGTCATTTTGGAATTTTTAGACCACATTTTCAACATGGGGTTTTGGGACCCTTTCTCATGAATGATGTCACTGTCATGGCGGTGACCGGGCCCCAAGGGTGATTTCGCGGTCACTGTGCGAGTACCCGCCGAACAGATGCGCCGTGACAGTGATATCATTCGAGAAGGTCTAAAACCCATGTTAAAAATCTGGTGCAAAAATTCCCAAAATACCTGAGATATGCAATAAAGTTGAACCCTCCTATCTAGCCCATTATACAGCTTACCAGCATTTCCTCAGTTTGCGGTCGGCTTTGAAGAGTGCAGATGTGTTCCTGGTCCACGAAGATCATCGCGCGGAGTCCGGAGGTAAGTATGGGAGTAAGGGGGTGTGGGAGGCTGGGTGCGCAGTGGGTGGAGTGCGGGTTGTGGGGGTCGGAGGCACGCCGTGGGTTCGTTTTGTTTTACAGGGCAAAAAAAAAGACTACAGGGGCGTTTGCCACGCTGGGGTGGGCTCCTAGCGTGGCACAAGAACCGAGGGCCGTTCAGCCGATGGGGATTGGGCACCCGTTGTGAAAAAGTGATTGACACGCTGGGGTGGGCTCCCAGCATGGCACCAGCTACAGGGGGGCGACGGCAGCTCAGCTGGCGGATTGGGCACCCGTCGGCTACCTGGGGCGTGGGGTGCGCCGCCTGCGTGTGGAGGAGCTAACGCTATCGGTGCTCACTGAGCGTGAGGTTCTCTTTCAATCAGAGGTTACTGCATTTGAGCGGTCACAGACAGCTCCAAAATGCATTAGCTTACAGGGGCCGCGCCTGACAGCTCACTGACTGAATTGGAGGAGGAGGTGACACACCTCCGAAATCTCCGATGATGGCACTATGTTTCTTGCACATGCGTGCAAGCAACATAAAAATTAAACACTTATAATATGAGACAGGGGCAGTGGCTCTGCAGGTTGCACACTTGTCTCTGAGGCTGGAAGATCAAAAGGTTGTGGGTTCAAACCTTACACCAGGCACTTGGGGTAAAAAAAAATCCCAATACTGACACTGTAGTGCAATGTGAGGGGGATATTGCACTCATGTGGTGTCATCTTTCAGATTAGATGTTAAACTGAGCTCCCATCTGCCTGTTCTGTTCTGGTGGATGTTCACGAGGATGTTAAGATTACCATCTGCAACTCCCCTGGGACGAGGCTGAAAATAGGTGGAATTACCTAGTTCATGTCTTCTGGTCAACGAAAACTAAATAAATATAAATACATTACATTATTTCTGGTGAGTATCAGTAACAGTCGGAGTTAGAGAGACACCCAGAGCAAAGTATTCACCCTCTCTGTGACCATTGTGGTGATTGTGACCACATGACAAAGAACAGACAAACAGGACCATCAGCTGCTTCAAGTGCCACAGGTAAAGGAGAATGTTTAGGTTGTGAAGGGCAGCTGAAGAAAAAGGCATTAAGACTGATGAGCTCAGAGACACACATATGATGTTTGACCTCATATATCGTATAATGTTGGGGTATGGGGTATGGGAAACAGACACAAATAGAAAGACTATCTATGTAACAGTCTCACGGGAACAGTCTGGAGCGGCAGATTTATTTTTTAGACTGCACAGAATCCATCTGGGGCAGAGAAATAAATTATCAAAGGTAGAAACTGACCTTTGCATAATAGCGAGATCAAAAGTGTAATGGGTTCATAAGCAGAAACGCTAAATGTTTGAAAAAAAATTCCAATTAAATGACATCATTTTATATGTGACTAGCTAGCTGCACTCATGCATACATATGAATGGGTATATGATGATAACAACAGGGAAATCCTTACTGACGGTATGTAAGCATTTTCTGATAGTAAATGCAAGGATGAGTGAACCCATTTACATCTAGTTTCAGTACTTATCTCCACTAAATAAATCCAGAGCTTGTTTGGTTTATGGTGTGACTAATTTTTTACTTGTTTTTCAAGAATATACAGAAAGAACATGATGACTCAGTTTTTCATTGGAAATATTAGGTTTGCATTTTTTTCCATTAAAGACTTTATTGAGTTTTCAAACATACAAGATAAGGATCTAGATATAGCTTAACATAAACATAAACATAGACACATAGAATTTGATGACAGAGAATGACTGCTAGCCCACTCAGTCTGCTCATTCTTCTCCCTACCTGTGCTATTACCGGAGACCATACCCAATCTATGGCTTTTCTCCTCTCCCCTTCCTTTCCACTATGATTCCCTTGTGCTTATCCCATCCACTCCCCCTCTCCATATACATATATGCCAATGATACAGTCCTGTATGCATCTGGCTCCTGTTCTGATGAGGTTACATCCAGCTTACAGCAAGACTTTGACAAAGCTCAGCTTTGGTTTGCTAACCTTCAACTTTTCCTCAACACCAAGAAGACTGTCTCCATGCGTTTGGCACAAGGCAGAGACTCTCTAGGCTTCCCTCCCTCCCTACCCATTTTCCACATCCTTAATGGGACTTTACTTGAGGACATATCCTCCTTCAGGTACTTAGGTCCTTGGTTGGACCAACACCCAAACTTCTCTGGACATACTGACCTCATCCAGAAAAGACTGCTCCCAAGCTTGGTGCTTTGTTCAGGAACTGTAGTTGTATCCCTCCTACAGCTAGGCGTGAACTTGTTCAGGAGATGATACTGCCCATTTTGACTACTGTGACATAGTCTGTGGTGCCCCTAAGTCCTCCTGGCCAGACTGGACACCCTCTTCCAATTCCTTCTGCGCTTTGCCCTGGCTGCCCCCCTCACCCACCACTGCGATATTTATTGTGCCCTGTCCTTCCCCTGTCTTGCAAACAGGCGACTCTCCCATTGTGCTAAATTCACCTCCAAGCACTGGATGGGTGAGCTCCCTTCCTACCTCACTTCCTTTATAACCCCCCCATCCTCCCATTCCCTTAGATTAACAGACTCCCATACCCTGGTAGTGCCCTACTGATTCACCCAAATCGGCCAGTCCAGTTACTCTCACTGCCTCCCAAAAATTTGGAATTCCCTATCCCCTCAAATCCGGCACTCATCTTCTGCCTACTCCATCAGCTCTGCCCTCAATAATTACGTTGCACCTAACTGCTCCTGCCATGTCCCTCCCTAATTCCCTCCTCTAAGCCCTGGACAAACCCTACCCCTCCTCTGTCACATTCATTTTACCTTGTGCACCCTCACCGCCAAATTTCTAGCTCTCCTCCCCTTCCCCCAAATTGCTCCCCCTTACTGACCTCCCTTGATCTCTCACAGAATGTAAGGGACCCCGAATGCTCGCCATAGGTCCCTGTTCTACCCCCCGAGGGGCTTGTATCTCATCTACTCCCTTCCCATACCATCCCTCCTATCTCCCTAGACTTGCAGTTCTCTTGCAGGGTTCTTAGCATCCTGAAGGGATCCTACTGCATCTAGGCTTGTCTCTTCTCCTTCCCCTTCCCCATCTACCTGTCTCCCCAGCCTCTGTAGTCCCTTTGCAGGGTTTTCAGCATCTTGAAGGGGCCCTACTGTGCCTAGGCATGTCTCCTTTCCTCTCCTCTCCTTCCCTCCCCATTCTACCTTTTCTGCCTAGCCTTCACAGTCCCTTGCAGGATTCTCAGCATCCTGAGGGGTCCAACTGGGCCTAGGCTTGTCTCCTCTCCTCTTCTTCCCTCCCTTCTACCTTTCTCCCTAGTCTTCACAGTCCCTCTTCCGGGTTCTCAGTGCCCTGAGGGGTCCTACTGCACCTAATCCTGTCTCTTCTCTCCCTCCCCATCTACCTTTCTCCCTGGGCATCGCAGGCCCCTTGCAGGGTTCTCAGCATCCTGAAGGGTCCAACTGAGACTAAACATATCTCCCTATTCTACCTATCCACTATCTTGGCTTTCCATGATTACTAGCAGGGTCCAATACATCCTGATGGACTATTGATTAGGCCCCTCCCTCCAAAGGTGCAAATTTTCTTCCCCTCGGGGTTCAATTCTCACTCACTCCCTCTCCTATCACTGTCTTAATCCCTATCTACTGACCTTTCCCAACCCCTTTGCAGGGTACCCCTCATCCTGAAGGGTCCTCTCTTGGGTTAAGTACTATTCCCCCTCCCAGCATTAAGTCACACCACCTCCTTCTCTCTCCTCCCTCTTTAAATTTCTACAGCCTTATCCCCCTTTCTATCTTGCCCCACAACCCCCTTGCAGGGTTCCCTGCATCCTGAAGGGGTCTCTCTGGGATACTGCCTTATTCCCTTCTCTCTGGTCTCCCCCCAGTCCCCTTGCAGGGTTCCTCACATCCTGAAGTAGTCTCCAGGAACACAACTCTTCCCCCTCCCTCTTCTTTCCCCATTTTCTTTCACATAAGCACTTGTTTACTTATTAACCCAGATCTTATTATTGTCCACGCTTTCTAGCTATTATGTACAACACTGTTGTAACACTGTTTGTCACACATGCCTTACAACTGTATGTTAATGTTGATCTTGTAACTTGAACGTTTAATGTCTCACTCCTGATGTACCCCTCTCCCCCAAGTGGCACCGGGAGATAAGTGGCTTGTTGCTCAGTGTGCCTTCCTGGTGAAGCATTTCAATAAATAAATTCCTGAACCCCACCACTATTTTCACCCCCATCACCTCTGCTGAAGGCTATTCCAGAATCCACAACTCTTTCTGTGAAAAGTACTTCCTCACATCTCTCTTGAATCTATCCTCTCCAGCTTCATAGCAGGTCCACCTTATTCTTGAGCTCCATTTCTTCTGAAAAATACTTCTGTCCTGTGTACCTTATTTACCGCATGAGGTATTTAAAGGTCTCAATCATAAATGAACATTTCAAAAATCCTCAGGCTGTTGATACCTATGGCAGTAGATATATACATATCAAAATAACTCTGCAAGATAGTAATTCCATTCAAGGGTAACAAATAAAAAGTGGTGTAGTTCTATCAAACTTGAACATGTAAAATACGAAATGTTATTGTTACTAACAGAGCTTCACGATCTTGTAAAGAAAGGTCTACAAGTTGTTTTTAGTATTTCTAGATATAACAAGCATTTATCAATGCCAAATGTTTGCTTGCTGATATTAACACTGGATGTGCAGGAGTTAGACAGATGCAGAATAGGAATGGAAATGAAGTATTGAACTCACGCCAACCCCACCTCCACCCTGCAGATATGGACAGCCATTGGGGTGTGCCTTTGGGTTGTCGCCCATAACGCTCACACCATTTCACCTCACCCTATCCTGCAGACACTGACAAGTGCTGAGGTGTGCCTTGTGGTGTTTGGCTTTACAGTCACCCCATTCCATAAGGACATATGCTGAAATGGGTACAGTATAGGAAAATGGGGTGAACTCTGGGGTCGAAGAGTCCAAGGCACACCTCAGTGCCTGTCACTGGCTGCAGGGTGGTGGGGTGGGGTGGAATAGCATGAGCATTACAGTCCAGCAATCCAAGGCACCACCCTGATGCCTGTCATTGTACAGGGTGGGATGTTATGGTTAAACCCTAACTCCCCAGGCGTTTGTTAGTCTTTGCACTACAAATTTTCAACATGGCCTTTTGTGACCCCCACCTCATGAAAGCATTTGGGACCTCTTCTCAAGAACAGTGGCACTGTGATTTTGTTAATGTGTCCCAAACTTTGAGTTCCCACAGCGACTGTGCCATTCTGCACCAGATGTACGAAAACACAGATTGGGCAGGATGTGAAGAATGGCAGCTGTTCCATTCATAGGGAGGTGTGAAGAGATGGCAATGTTGAAAATCTGTAGTGAAAATATTAAAATTACTTGAACTTCCAGGCTTACATGGAAACTGCACAATGCATGCATGTAACACAGTCATTTAGTGGAATTTTTTCACCAAATTTTCAACATAGGCATTTTGTGACCTCTGCCCATGAACAGTGTCACTGTGGTTTTCTTAATCTGTACCGAACATTGATTTCCCATAACGACCGCGCTATTCTGTGCCAGATGTGTAAATGCGTATTTCAGGCAGGATATGAAAAATGACAGCAGTACTGTTCATAAGGAGGTGTGAAAAAATGCCAATGTTGAAAATCTGGAGTGAAAATATTACAAATGTGCAAAATTACAGTGCGTGGAAACTGCACAATGTCGCTCTCGTAACACAGTCATTTCATGGACTTTTGTCACTAAATTTCAACATATGCATTTAGCACTTCTGCTCATGAACAATGTCACTGTATTTTTTTTAATCTGTCCCGAACACTCATTTCCCGAGCGGCCACACTGTTCTGCAGGGCGAAAACACATTCGGCCAGGATGTAAAAATGACAGCTATACTGTTCATAAAGAGGTGTGGAAAAATGCCAATGTTGAAAATCTGGAGTGAAAATATTACAAATTAGCGAAGTTATGAGCATGCATGAAAACTTCGAACACATGCTCGTAATACAGTCATTTTATGGACTTTGTCACCAAATTTTCAACATATAGCATTTTAGGACCTCTGCTCATGAACAGTGTCACTGTGATTTTCTTAATGTGTTCAAACACTGATTTCCCACAGCAACCACGCTATTCTGCACCAAAGTGCGAAAAACATTTTGGTCAGGATGTGAAAAATGACAGCTGTACTATTCATAAGGAGGTATGGAAAAATGCTGGAGTGAAAATATTACAATTTATGAAATTACGAGCATGCGTGGAAACTGCACAACACACACTCGTAAAACAGTCATTTTTAGGATTTTTTTTTTTCACCAAATTTGAAACATAGGCTTTTTGAGAGCCCCCCTCATGAACACTGACACTGCCGTTTCATTAATTGGTCCCGGAAGGTGATTCCACACAGTGACCGCGAAATCACCTTTTGGGACTGAATAACGCCATGACAATCCAAAGTTGAAAAAAAACCTATTTATGCCATTATACAGCTTATCGGCATTTCTTCAGTTCGCAGTCAGCTATGAAGAGTGCAGATGTGTTCTGAATCCACGATGATCGTCCATGCCAGGCTCCGGAGGCAAGTATGAGGTGAGGGGTGTGGGAGGTAGGGTGCACAGTGGGTGGGTGCAGGTTGGGGGAGGCGGTGACTGGTGTGGGACCGTTTCCTTTCTTTCAGGGAGAAAAAAAAAAAAGCGTTGCGGGAACTTTTTTCAGTCTTCTTTCAACACACTGGGTGGGCTCCAGTGTGCCTGCCTTTTTT
This sequence comes from Neoceratodus forsteri, assembly GCA_016271365.2. Lineage (NCBI taxonomy): Eukaryota > Metazoa > Chordata > Ceratodontiformes > Ceratodontidae > Neoceratodus > Neoceratodus forsteri. The sequence continues at coordinate 1,065,964,093 of CM028135.1, forward strand.
GGGGGTAGAGTTTAAGCTGATGGGGTCTGGGCCCCCATCAGCAAGAATAACTGTTTGGGGGCATGATGCCAAGGGGATTGGGCACCCCTCGGCACCTAACAAATGGGGGGTTACATCATGCTGTGAGGAATGGGCTTCCCGTCTGCAAATGAACTGGAGTGGGGGCATGCCAATAAGGGGATTGGCCACCCCCATTGGCTTTCATTGGGCTGTGAGACAGCGGCAAGCCGCCACCTACAAAAAATTTTACATTAGGCAAGGTACTGCCCTGCAATGACGGGTTGCTCCCTCATTGTAGCAGAATGGCTGACGCTGCAATGACGAGGCAGACCCTCATTGCGCAGTGAAATCGTTTCAACTTGGTGGCACTTTTGGAAATTAATGTCATCAGCACAGTGTGCCTGCATTGGTCCACCAGTGCCAAGCCCCCAAATGCAGTGCCGCCATTGGCTGCCACAGTGCCATGCCTCCACAACACGCTTCCCTCCTAAGCTGCCGCATAGTGTTTCTTGCGCATGCGTGCAAGCAAACATAAAAAAAGAGTCCAATATCAAATGTTTAAAAAAGGTATTTTTTAATAAAATACTAAAATTTGAGTGATAGTACTTGAGGGGTGCTGTTATTGTATAAATGACATATATAATGGACTGGATGAAAATACCACATTTATATTTATTAGCTGAGTATGACATTGTGAAAAGAAATCCTGAAAAGGTATAACATCTCAGGAGAGACCTACAGCAGAGATTCCGGTCCTTGAATTACAACTCCATCAACAATCTTTAAGAAGCCTTCACCCAACTGAAAGAACTCTTCATTTAATGGCTCCAACCAGAGGGCAAAAGAGTCTCACAGATCATCGACATATCTGCAGTGCATCAATTTATCAACATCCTTTCCATGGACATGCAGCTTTGGGTAAAAGAACACCGACCAGAAAGTAGGGAAAAGGCTGTTTTTTTGGCTGAGGACTAGCAGATGGCCAGACAGACACTGCAGCAATGAAGTAAGCGCCAGGGATTGGTAAGACCCACTTTTTCTTGATTTAACTGCAGGTCAGATCAGAACTCTGACGGGGGTAACAAATCTGCACCCAAAGACTTTATTTGCTATAACCATAATAAGCTAGCATTACTGCAAGAAATTGTCATAAAATAAGGAGAGTAACACCGGAGCACATTTTGCTTTAGCAAATTGGGGCAAGTATTTGACAGATGTCAAGGTGGGGGACTGTAAAGGGACTTACAGATTTGGTAAGCCGACAGACCCTGGTGCATGCTGAAGTTCAGAGAAAAGGCTGTGCAAAAAGGACCAGGTACTGGAGTCATATGTATCCACAGGGACAGTCGATACTATTTCACCACCCAAGTGACTCTGAATATTAATGGAGAGGGTCACATGAAATGAAAGTGGGGTAGTACCTAAATTACCTGTAGCTGTTTCCAGGATTTGCAAAGTATTTCACAGAGGGATTAAAGCTGCTGTGTCTGCAGCTGTGATAACAAGAGCACAGTCAAAAATCTCAGATCTTGGGGACTCTTTTGCTTTTAGTGGCTTGAATTTGGACTTGTCTGAACCCAACTCCAAGATCCAGAAGACCAGGAAAAAAAGAAGATGCCTGAAAAAACAGTGGTAACAAAAGGCTGATGGACATAAGGGGTTGATATATTAAAATGCTGAAACATAACTGATAACTGTTTGTGATTTTATTTCTGAGCAAACTAACAATGTCTCTCCAAGGTTATTTTAGGCAGCTAGAGGTGAGACAAAAACAGGGTGAACCAATGTTTAAAAAATGTAATCGGCTACTGTATAGAGTTTGGGTTAATCCTCAGAAGCAGGCACAGATAAATAATTGCTCATACCAAGAACTATAGGACTGAGTTGCTGCAGATAGCACATGATAGTCCTATGACTGGTCACTCAGGGAGGGACTGCATGCTTACCAGACTGTTGTTCAGATTTTATGGGCCTGGGATTCAGGAGGACGTTGCTTCCTATTACTGTTCCTGTGCTGGGGATCTGTATGTTTGCCCAACTCTCAAAATCCTGACATCTGAATGTCCGACTTTGATATCCCGCCATGTTCATATTCCCTACGCATGTTTTACCAACAATGAAAATCCCGTGTCTCAAAATATTGACCACAAGCACGTCTTATTAATGCAAAATAGAAACACCAACGATGGGGAAAGTTTAAAAAGTTTAAATTAGGAGTGTGCAGCTACAGATTTAAAGCAACTCATGCCTCACAGTAGGAAAGTACAGGGAGAAAAATCAGAAATGTGAGTTTATTACTTTGATGGTTGCAGCCATTTTTATGTTGGCTCGCTCTTTCATGTCAGCCAACATATTGCAGTAGTAGCAGATTTGGAGGCACGGTCACTGGGGGTGAATGCAGGGCACGCATCACTAGGTGCATCCCTCATTCCCCAATAAGGCAGCATGCAGGCACCACATCAGCAACACGTAGTATTGCGATCACATCTAAGGAAAGGTCCACTGCAATGAGGCAAGCTCGTCACACAGGTACCTCCTGGCGTGCCATTGCTGGTGGCAAGCTTCCTAATCTAAACATGGCAGCACTGATTGCCACAGCCACCTCATTTGCCAATGGGGAGCCCTCCCTGTTGGCATGATACTACTCCCATTCTATGTGTGTGCGACGGGTGCCCAATCCTCATCAGCATCATGCGCCCCAACAGTCTTTTCCCTTGCGGCCCAGGGGCCCAATCCTCATCGGCTTCAGTCCCCCTGCCTGGTTTTAATTTGCCAATGGGGCCCTCCCCATCGGCATAATGTCCCAGCCCCTGATGTGTGCTGCGCACCAAGGGGGTGCCCAATCCCCCTCGGTGTCATGCGCCCCCCACCCATTTCTGTGCTGACAGGGGGCCCAATCCCCATTGGCTGCAGTCCCCCTCCCCGTTATGCAGGTGGTACACTGGGAGCCCACCCCAGTGTACCAAACAAACAATTGCAAAAAAAGAAAACTGACCCTCGTTGTTTCTTTTCTTAACCTGTAAAAAATTAAAACAGTCCCTACGCAGTCTCTCCTGCCCCACCCCAATCCGCACCACCCTCTGTGTGCCCGCCTCCCCACACCCCACCCCATGCTTACCTCCGGAGTCTGGCACGACAAACTTCAGTGGACCGGGAACACGTCTGCACTCTTCAAAGCCGACCGCGAACTGAAGAAGTGCCAGTAAGCTGTATAATGGCATAAATAGGGTTTTTTCAACTTTGGTGCATATCTCGGCAATTTTTGGGAATTGTGGCACCAGAGTTTCAACACGGGGTTACTGGGATCCCTCCTCATGAATTCAGTCACTGTCATGGTGTTATGCGGTCCCGAAAGGTGATTTCACGGTCACTGCGTGGAATCACCTTTTGGGACCGATTAACAAAATGACAGTGCCACTGTTCATGAGGTGGGCTCTCAAAAAGCCTATGTTGCAAATTTAGTGAATGAAATCAAAAAAATGGCTGTTTTACGAGCGGGTGTTGTGCAGTTTCCACGCACGCTCGTAACTTCATGAATTTGTAATATTTTCACTCCAGATTTTCAAAATCGGCATTTTACAACACCTCCTTATGAACAGTACAGCTGTTATTTTACATATCCTGGCTGAAATGTGTTTTTGCACCTCCGGCACTGAATAGAGCGGTCACTGTGTGAAATCAGTTTTGGGACAGTTTGAGAAATAGCGGTGACACTGTTCATGAGCGAAAGATCTAAAATACATATATTGAAAATTTGGTGATGAAAGTCCATAAAATGACTGTGTTACAAGCGTGCGTTGCAAAGTTTCCGCTCCTTGTAACTCGCAAATTTGCAATATTTTCATGCCAGCTTTTCAACACAACTGTTTTCCACACCTCCTTATGAACAGTACAGCTGTCATTTTCACACCCTGCCCAAAATGTGTTTTTGCACCTGTAGCACAATGGCATGGTCACTGTGGGAAATCAACTTTTGAGACAGATTAACAAAATCAAAGTGCCACTGTTCATGAGGGACATCCCAAAATGCCAATGTTGAAAATCGCGGTTAAAAATCCCCAAAATAATTGGGTTATGGGCGTGTGTTGCGCAGTTTCTATGCATGCTCATGACTTCACCAATTTGTCATATTTTCACTCCAGATTTTCAACGTTGCCATTTTTACACCTCTAATGAACAATACAGTTGTCATTTTCACATCCTGCCCAGAATGTGTTTTCACCTCTTGTCGCTAAATGGCATAGCCACTGTGCAAGACCACCTTTCAGCTAACAAACTGATTGTGCTGCTCTTCATAAGGTTGGGTCACAGAAAGCCTATGTTGAAAATTTGGAGTGAAAATACCAAACACCTATGGCGTTAGGGTTTCCAACTGTAACACTCTACCCCATAGAGACTGACAGGCATCAGGGGTGTGACTGGGATCATTGGCTGTAATGCACACATCATTCCACCCCACCCCACCCTGCAGCCAGTGGCAGGCATCGAGGTGTACCTTGGGTGTTCAGCCACAAAGTTCACCCCATTCTCCTATACTACACCAGTCTCAGTGTATTTCCTTATGGAATGGGGTAAGTATAATGCAAAGACCCCAAAGCACACCACAACACTTGTCAGTGTCTACAGGGTAGGGTGGTGCAATAGCCAAGCGTTATAGCTGACGACCAAAGGCACACACCACAACTGCTCAGTCTCTGCAGGGTGGGGTGGGGTTGGTGTCAGTTCCGTACTTCACTGCCATTCCTATTATGCATCTCTAACTTCTGCACTACCAATGCCAATGCCAGCGAGACAACATTTGGCATTGACACATGCTTGTTTATAAACTGCAGTTGCAAGTTATGGATAATGATTTGAAAAAAAAAGTGGTCACACAGCAATCAGAGATTTAATGTAACACAGCAGTCAGAGATTACGTGTACTGATACATATTCAGCCTCCAGCCACTCTCCAGACCACACTTTATATTAATACCTTACCTGATGTTACTGGAAGACCCATTTTGCATATTCAATTTGCTGATGTCAGCAACGTCACTGATTGCTGCAGAGTCTTCCAGTGACATCTAACGTCAAACACCTCTGGTAAGGTAATCCCCCCCACCCGGAGGCCACCGTCACTTTGGGTTGCAAGGTCTGACAGCGGCAGAGTGCTTACCAACCGGGAATATCTTTGAAGTGGCAGATGTTTAACTCCGTCTCAGTCACAATAATATGCTGTGTCACCCTTACCGGATTCAGTGAAGGGAGCAGATGTCCTTTTAAAAAAATGTGCACATGTCCTATAAAACCTTGCAACAGCTATCAATTGTGCATCATTAAGACCATCAGTATTTTGAAAATGGATTTTAATTGTCTGGAATACATGTGCTGGTATTATGATAGCAGCGATTTCAAGTCGGCCTAATGTTTGTTGGGATATCAAAAGTCGGGATTATGTACCATATCCTTGGCTGAATGTCGGAAGTATCTCCAGTAACTAAATATGCTCCTGCCAGAGCTGGCATGGTGGCAGCCACACTCGCCAAGCAAATAGCAAAACAGTCCGCTGTACTAAGACGGGCCACTGTGCAACTGCACATGCGCAACTAGTCGACGCGGTACACTAAAGATCAGTGGCCATCTTGAGCATGACTGGCAACCAAACAGTGCACCCATGAGGAGGGTGGGAGTGAGCGGACTGTTTTGGAGTTGTGGAATGATTGTACTGCAACTTCAAACAGTTCTGTTCTTCGGTTTCTATCTGGTGGCTCATTGTTAGGGCTACTGCAAGACATCTGCAGGCTCCACCCACTGCAGCTGTAAAAGACAAGGTGGCTCTGATGCCCATACCCATGATAGATGTGCCTTTGAGAGAATTGTAATGGATGTGGTTGGCCCTTAGACAAAAGTAACAAGCATTTGTCAATGTCTAATGTTTGCTTGCTGGCATTAGCAGTACAGGAGTTAGACAGATGCAGTATAGGAATGGCATTGAGGTATTGAACTGATGCCAACTCCACCCTCACCCTGCAGAGATGGACAGGCATTGGAGTGGGCCTTTGGGTCGTCGCCCATGATGGTCATGACATTTCACCTCACCGCCCTACACTTCAGACACTGACAAGTGTCGAGGTGTGCCATCGGGTGTTTGGGCTTTACATTCACCTCATTCCATAAGGAAATACACTGAAATGGGTGCAGTATAGGAGAATGGGGTGAACTCTGGGGGTAAAGGGTCCAAGGTGCACCTTGATGTCTGTCAGTGGCTGCAGGATGGGGGTGGGGGGGGGTGGAATGGCATGAGCATTACTGTTAACAATCCCAAGTCACGCCCCTGACGCCTGTCAATCCCTACAGGGTAGGGTGTTATCATCGAAAACCATAATGCCCTGGGTGTTTTGTGGTATTTTTACTCCATGTTATCCAGATGGGTTTGTTGTGACCCCACCGCATGAACAGTGACACTATCAGTTCAGTAGGTGAAAGGTGATTTTGCTGGGACTCACCATTTGGCGCCACAGGTGCAAAACACATTCGAACGGATGTGAAAAGTGACAGGTGTACTGTTCATGAGGAGGTGTAAAAAAGGCGTTGTTGAAAATCTGGAGTGAAAATATATAAAAGGAAGTTACAAGCATGCGTAGAAACTGCGCAACATACACCCGTAATGTTATAAGTTTTGGGACTTTTTACAGCAGATTTTCAACACAGGAATTTTGGGACCTCCGCTCAGGAACACTGTCACTGTGATTTTCATAATCTGTCCCGAACACTAATTTTCTACAGCGACCGCGGTATTCCGCGCCAGAAGTGTGAAAACACATTTCGGTCAGGGTGTGAAAAATGACAGCTGTACTGTTCATAAAGAGGTGTGGAAAAATGCCAGTGTTGAAAATCTGGACTGAAAATATTACAAATTCGTGAACTTACGAGGTTGCGTGGAAAGTGTGTCATGCATGCTCGTAACACAGTCATTTATGGACTATTGTCACCAGATTTTCAACATAGCCATTTTAAGACCTCTGCTCATGAACAGTGTCACTGTGATTTTCTTAATCTGTCCCAAACATTGATTTCGCACACCGACTGCACCATTGTGTGCTACATGCGCAAAAACACATTTTTGGCAAGATGTGAAAAATGGCAGCTGTACTGCTCATAAGGAAGAGTGGTAAAATGGCAATAATTAAAAATTATCAAAGTTACGAGCGTGCGTAGGAACTACGCAACACACATTCGTAAAACAGTCATTTTTGGAAATTTTTTCACCAAATTTTCAACATAGGGTTTTGGGGGGCCTACCTCATGAACTGTGACACTGTCGTTTCATTACTCAGTCCTGAAAGGTGGTTCCATGCAGTGACTGCGAAATCACCTTTCGGGACCGAATAACAAAATGACAGTGACTGAGTTCATGAGGTGGGACCCCAAGAACCCCATGTTAAAACTTTGGTGAAAAAAATTCCCTAAAATGACTGAGATATGCACCAAAGCTGAAAAAAAAAACATTTATGCCATTATACAGCTTACTGGCATTTCTTCAGTTCACGGTCGGCTTTGAAGAGTGCAGGCGTGTTCCCAGTCCACGGAGATCATCGCGCTGAGCTCCCGGAGATAAGTATGGGTGTGGGGAGGTGGGTGCGCATAGGGTGGGCACGGATTGAGGAGGGAGCAAGACAGTCAATGAGGGACCGCTTTTTGTTTTACAGTCTTTTTCCTTTTCCTTTAATTTAGGAAGGCGAGCGGGACTTTTGCCCATGTGGAGGAGCTCCCAGCGTGGCAGCTGGAAGATGTTTTTGGGGTGGCAGTGGAGCCGTGGGGGATTTGGCACCCGCGTCAACTATCTGAACTTTGCCATGCTGTGGTGGGCTCCCAGCATGGCAACTGGAAGTCTGGTTTTGGGGGGGAGATACAGTGGATCCGATGGGGGATTGGACACCCCCATCGGCAGTATGAACTTTTACCACGCTGGGGTGGGCTCCCAGTGTGGCACCTGGAAGTCTGGTTTTGGGGGAGGTACAGTGGCGCTGATGGGAGATTGGACACCCCTGTTGGCAATACGGTGTGGGGGGAGCGCATGAGCACGCTGGGGTGGGCTCCCAGCATGCTACGTGGGTGTTTTTGTGTGTGGGGGGATAAAAAAAAAAATGGAGCTGTCTATGACAGTTGTTCTCATGCAGTGCTGAGTATAGGCACTTTGCATACTGCTGACAGCAGTGTCAGTGTGGCTCAGTTGGTAGCACATTTGCCTCTGGACCAGAAGGTCACGGGTTCTTGTCTCACACTGGGATGGACTTGCACCTAAAAATCACTGGCATCCGAGTGCAGTATTGGGGGGTGCTGTACTGCTGGGCTGTGCTGTCCTTCGGATGAGATGTTAAACCGAGGTCCCTTCTGCCCATCCTGGTGGGTGTCCAGGTGGAAGTAAACGAACCCAGGGTACTCTTTGTAAAGAGCAGGGAACATTCCTGGTGTCCTGGCCAACATTCCCCTTCCCATAAACCGGTTCATGCAATCATCCAGGCTGTGTGTGGGTGATGATGTGTGATATGGCCGCCACCACACATTCGGTCACTTCACTACCAGTCTAGCATTGCTTGTAAAGCGCTTTGGGATACAATATGAAAAGTGCTATAAATGTGATTCTTCTTCTTCTTCAAATTACCACTTACCACCACTCATTGTAGTGGTGTTTTGCTTTCAACTGTATGCCACTGCATCTGAACTGCTGTCATAGACAGCTCGAACATTTATTGGTCCGGTGAGGCCCTGTCTGCAAGAAGGAGCAGGGCATTGGAAGCGAGGTGGCACACCTACGAAAACTCGAATGGTGGCACTATGTTTCTTGCACATGTGTGCAAGCAAACATAAAAAGGGTAGTCAAGTAATTTTGGTAGTATGCGACTATGCTACTGTATACCCAGAAACACGTTCAATGTGTACTGTCACAACCTCAAAAGTGGCAGCAGAGCTTCTCAACATGTTCAGCAGGGTGGATATACCTAGTGAATTTATTACTGATCAAGGTAGTAATTCTTGTGCTGCGTTCCTGAAGGAGCTGTACCAAATACTAGGTATCACTGCCTTAAGAATGTCCCCTTATCACACTCAGATGGTCTTATTGAGCATTTTAATCAAATCTTAAAATGCATGTTAAAAAGGTTCATAATAAGGGGAAGGGAAAGACTGGGACTAATACTTACCTTACCTGTTTTTTGCTTACAGAGAAGTGCCACAAGCCTCCACAGGTTTTCAATTTTCAAATGCTGTATGATAGACAACCTAGAGGGTGACTAGATATATAGAAGAAACATATCAAGACAGCCCTATTCAGAAAGAATCTATTACATCTTATATGTGTGCACTGAGAAAGAACTTGGGAAAATATGTTGAAATTGCCCAAAGTAACCAGGCAAAGTCCAAAAACAGCAGAAGGTGTATTATAACAATGGGGTAAAGGAAACATTTTGGGTGAAAAGGCCTTGTTACTGTTACCCACTTCAGAAAACAAACTGTTAATGAAGTGGCAAGGGCCTTATAAAACGGTTAGATCTACTGGTACAGTTAACTATGAGACTGAGACCCCTGACGGGAAAAATCCTTCAAGATATATCATGCTAGCCTCCTGAAGAAATGGGTCAAAAAAACATCAAATGTTGTCTTGTTAGTATTACCAGAAACTGCTAAAGATATCGATATAGCATATGACAAACTGGAACAACCTATAACTTCTGATGCTATAAAGCTGTTTCCTTACCCACAGAATAAACCACAGTAATTAGTAACTTGGTAAAGATGTTTAGGAGTACTTTTACCACACTGCCAGGCTGAGAACAACAATTTGTCAATGCCGAATGTTGCTTGCTTATATGTGCTGTTTAAGTATTTGGAAGTGATAGTACCATGCCTAAGAACTGTCAGCGTGGGTCAGAAGCTCATGCTGCCTGACTGTAGCCCATTTTCCATTTTTCTCCCCTTTGAGGAGTGCGGGCGAGCAATGACACTTAGGCATAGCGTGCCAACATCTGCCACAATCCACTCCCTTTACTACACTGCTCTAGTAGCACCCCTGGTCATAAACAGGGGCCGCTACAGACCAGTGGGTCCCTGGATCCCACCCCGGGATAGGAAAGGAGTCCTCCGGATGCTTACTACTATCCCTCCCCTGCCGACCCCTAGCAGCCAGGGCTCATGTCCAAACCCAGGTCGCCAGCAAGGTGTGGCATCCAGTGCCTCAACCCTCAGTGTCAGTGGGCCAGCAGTAATAGTTCCCTTCCCTTCCTGCTCCACTGTACCCAGTCCCCCTGTACAAGTCATTATTCCCCCCAGACCCTAATCCAGTTAGTCACTAACCCATAATGTTTGCTTTGGCACCAATCCCTCAGCCACTCGTTGAACTCTCAAGGAAAAGGGGAAATTGTTTAACCAGGAAAGGCACACTAAGCCGAAGCTTGTTTCCAGGTGCAACCTGGGAGCACAAGGAAGTTAAGTGACTTGCACAGGGTCACACAGTATGCAAGTGGGGGCTGTGGGATTCAAACCCCAGTCTCCAGGTTTGCAGCTCAGAGCCTTAAACCGCTGCACTATCAAGCCTACCCTTCCTCCCCATGCGTGCACATGGTACCGGCAGTACCTCCAAGAATGCCACCGACTTCCCCACCCCATCACAACTGGCTGCCCAACTACTCTAACCTCCCCCTCACTACTTCCACAGTGTCCCCCGCCAAGTCATTTGTACGCACATGCAACAGTAAATCAGGTTTCTTCCTCCCCCTCGCTGCACACTTGAGCAGTGCCTGCCCTGCCCCTCCTGCAGTCAACTTGGGGACAGCTTCAACCCAAATACAGCTGTGCCTTTCCCCCTTTCTGTCCAATCTCATCCATTTCAGTATAGAATCCCCCAGGATGAGTACCCCCCATCCCTTACCCCCTTTCCCTTCTAATGCCTCTTCCACTACCCCAGTATTCATTCTTCCCTGCTCCTTACCCCGCCAGCTGCACCCTCTGTGACTTCTGTATCTGTACCCCCTAGTTCCGCCTCACCCCTTTTCTCTGCCTTATTCCTCCCATTCCTCTTGAACCGCTTCCCAGCCTGACTACTTCCTACTGGGCTTCCCATGTCGACTCTCCTCCTCCCTGCTGATTTCCAATCCCTCTCCTATCCCGCTGTTGTAGATTTAGAGCCCCATTCCTTCAACCCCGATAGTGATGCCCCTCCATCCTTCCCATTCCATAGCCTTCTTTCCTCCAGTCACCCCTCCTTCCTTACTAGCCCCCTTCTACCCTTTTGTCCTCGCTATCTCTTCCCCTACCTGATGCCATCCCTCTCATGCCCCGCTTGTCCTCCCCCCTTCAGTATGTTCCTGCTCCCCCTCTCTCTTTCCCATAGCAGAGTTTCAAATCTATTCCTAGTCAATACCCCTCCTACATCTCTTACACTATCGGTTCCCCCTCCTACTTGTTCCCCTCCATGCTACCCCTGGTCCCTCCCTACCCGCAGCCATCTGCTCTCTCCCCTGGTACTCCTCATGGTCTCTTCCTCCCCCCATCAGGAGCCCCCCCCCTCACCTCGGGCACCTCCTTCCTTCTCCTGCCTTTTCTCTTAGTGCCTCTGATACTGGGGTCGGTTTATGTTCTTCCTGCATCCTCCTTTGCCATCCCCTATCCCCCCCCAGGATGTCTACCATACTCATCTGCCCTGCCACTTAGACTCCTCCCTAACCTCCACAGTTCCTCCCTCAAACTAGCCAGTCATCTACAGACCATACACCCCCCCCCATCATCCAAGCCCAGTCCAGGATCATGGCGGACCCACACCCTGTACAGCCCACCACTCTTTCAAAGATGTCCCCCCTATTGACATGTGGCACCTGCCTCATTTTGGCTCCCATCTTATGTCACGGGCTCTTACTCCCAGGTTCTGTACCCTACTACAACTGTTAGGCCCCTATTTACTCAAATTCCTGTTCTCCCCCACACTAGTCCCCCTACTGCCCCCTTGCTGACCGGGTTAATTCAGTCTCAAATCTCATCCATTAGATACTGTATTACTGTAGCAATCCTAAAGTCTCCTTGTCCGTTTTTCACCCCTCAGCTACCATACTTTTTGTTCTCAGCTCTCATATAGTTTCACTTAGCCCAGTTAGAAATCCTATTGCACTGCAAGTATTACTCAGCTCAGTTAGAGAAATAAACAGAACAAATAAATATGTATTATTACAGCAATCATAACAGTATAGTTCAGTACTTAGCTCAGTTAGAGAAATAAACAGAACAACTAAATCTGTATTATTACAGCAATCCTAAAGTATCAATTGTTGCTTTGTCTTCCCTCCAGAGACCCTGCTGTAATATAGGACCACAGAGGACCATGGGCGGAGGGTGGGCAACTCTAAAGTCCTGGCAGAGCTCCATTGAGTTCACTGCTCCCCTCTCTCACTCTCATTCCATTTCTCCCAGCGCTGCAGGCTGCCTTTTGTACTGGGTCCTGCCTGCTTTGGCATCTTTTTCTGCCCACAAAGAAATCCGCAGCAGTCCCAACAGAGCTCCACTGAGCTTGCTCACTCCTCCTCTCTCACTCGCTCATTCTGTTTCTCCTGAAGCTGCAGGCTGCACTTTTGTACTGGGTTCCTGCCTGCGTTGGCACCTTTTTCTGCCCACAAAGAAATCCACAGCAGTCCCGACAGAGCTCAGTTGAGCTCATTTACTCCCCCTCTGTCACTCACTCGATCTTAATCTGTCCCAAACACTGATTTCCCACAGCGACCGTGCTATTCTGCACCAGAAGTGCAAAACATATTTTGGCAAGGATGTGAAAAATGACAGCTGTACTGTTCATAAGGAGGTGTGAAAAAATGCCAGTGTTGAAAATCTGGCGTGAAAATATTACAAATCTGCGAAGTTATAAGGGTGCATGGAAACTGCGCAATGCACACTTGTAACACAGTCATTTTATGGACTTTCGTCATCAAATTTTCAACATAGGCATTATAGGACCTCTGCTCATGAACAGTGTCACTGTCATTTTCTTAATCTGTCCCAAACACTGATTTCCCACAGTGACTTCTCTATTCTGTGCCGGAAGTGCGAAAACACATTTTGGCCAGGATATGAAAAATGACAGCTGCACTGTTCATAAGGAGGTGTGAAAAAAATGCCAGTGTTGAAAATCTGGAGTGAAAATATTACATATTCGCGAAGTTACGAGCATGTGTGGAAACTGCACAACGCACGCTCGTAAAACAGTCATTTATTTGGATTTTTTTACCAAATGTGCAACATAGGCCTTTTGAGAGCCCACCTCATGAACAGTGGCACTATCATTTCAGTAATCAGTCCCGAATCAGTCCAGAAAGTTGATTCCTCACAGTGACCATGAAATCACCTTTCGGGATAGAATAACTCAATGATGGTGACTGAATTCATGAGTAGGGGTCCCAAGAACCCCGTGTTGAAAATTTGGTGCCAAAATTCCCAAAAATGCCCAAGATATGCATCAAAGTTGAAAAAAACCCTATTTATGCCATTATACAGCTTACTGGCAGTTCTTCAGTTCGCGGTCGGCTTTGAAGAGTGCAGACATGTTCCCGGTCCACCAAAGATCGTTGCGCCGGACTCTGGAGGTAAATATGGGGTGAGGGGGTGTGGGAGGCAGTGCAGCGGAGGGTGGATGCAGGTTGGGGGTGGGGCAGGAGAGATCACAGGGGACCATTTCTTTTTACAGGTTAAAAAAGACAACGAGGTCGGTTTCTTTTTTTGCAGGTGTTTGTTTGGTACACTGGGGTGGGCTCCCAGTGTACCACCTGCATAGCAGGGAGGGACCGCAGCCATTATACAGCTTAACGGCATTTCTTCAGTTCGCGGTCAGCTTTGAAGAGTACAGACGTGTTCCCAGTCCACCGAAGATCATCGTGCTGAGCTCCGGATGCACGTATGGGATGGGGAGTGGGGGGAGGCCAGGTGCGCAGAGGGTGGGCACGGGTTGGAGGAGGGGCCGCCAAACTCTACGAGGGACCATTTTCTTATTTTACAGGTGTTGGGGGGGAAAAAAATGCAGGACTGTTTGTTTTTTTTTAATCAGGGACTTTAGCACGCTGGGGTGGGCTCCCAGCATGCCACCTGAGAGTTTGGGGGAGCTGTAGCTGACAGAGGATTGGGCACCCCTGTCGGGCATGTACCAGTTGAGAGGGGAGCTTAGGGATTGGGCACCCCTCGTAGACAACAACTTGGGAGGGGGGACATTATGCCGAGAGGGATTGGGCACCCCTCAGCATACAGCAGAAACCTGGTTGTGGAGACATTATGCCGACAGGGACTGGACTCCCTGTTGACAAACTGGGTTGAGGGGCATGCAAGGTACCGCTCTGCAATGACGGGTCGCTCCCTCATTGCAGCAGAATGGCTGACGCTGCAATGACGAGGTGGCCCCTGATTGCAGCGGCTAAAACATTTCAAGGTGGTGGCACGCTGGCTGAACTAGTGTCAGCAGCAGCATGCCATGGCACTGGGGAAAGCGGGCCAAACCTCAAAAGGCAGTGGGGGCATCGGCCACAACAGTGCCGCACCTTGCTTCGAAGCCTGCTTCTGCAGCAAGCTGCCACAACATGTTTCTTGCGCATGTGCGCAAGCAACATAAAAAGGGGTTGAACATATAATAGTGACAGAGAATGCTTGTCCTATCATGCAAAATACATACAGATTACCAGAGTAGTTAAGACTAGATTTGGTTAAAGAAATACAAAAAAATTAAAGAGTTGGGTATCATTGAAGAAGCGAGAAGTGTCTGGTCATCACCAAAGTTGACTGTAAATAAAAAAGAAGAGGGTGTAAGAATCTGCCTTGATTTTAGGAAACTTGATCAAGTGTACCTATTTGTACCCTCGATCTCACTAAGGGTTACTGGCAAATTCCCCTAGCTAAAGAATCTAGAGTCAAAACGGCATTTTCCACTCCAGTTGGATTCTGTCAGTTCACCACCATGCAACGTCAATGGATTTTAGAAAAGGTTAGCAATCATAAAATGCAGATTTTCAAACAGAAATAATATGATGTAAAGGTTGACACTGTCCCTTTATGGGACTTCTACTGTACTACTATACAACAATGCAAGATTCAAGGAATGAGCATCATAAAATTGTAATTATTTTCTGAACTGATCCATTTATCCTTCCCTCTGCCTTTATTACTCAGGACTGCTGTGGGAAATAGGATCCTTGTCCCACAGAATTCATTCACTCTTGCTGTCTGTCTAAATATGTTTCCATGAAAATTTCCTTAGTAACAGAAAATCAGACTAGGTGAAATGCTTCACATCCTAGGATGGGAGTTACTAGGCTGTGACATCACAGTCTCGGGGTACTGTCACAGCTGTGAACACAGGTTTCTGGCTGGCAAACACAGGGTTCACCCACAAAGCTGGGCTGATGCCATAGCCAAGGGGAACGAGCTTTCTGCAGTAGCACCAGTCACACTCATCCCTGGCCGTTTGCTGTTGGAGCCAGGCGTTAGAAGAGTGAGGAGTAGTTGAGCGGGTGCCCTCTCAAAGGGCATGTCATGATGGCTCTTCAGGGCTTGGATTGCAGCCAGTGGTGTTGGCACCCTGGGGCAGTTTGCCCCATGATGGAGACCTTAGCAAGGAGAAGGAGAACCCCAAAGGAGAAAGGAGAAGATACAGCAGGGTGCCAGTCAGTGCCAAGAAACATTCACTCATTGAGATGAAAGTACTGTAAAGTGAAAGATTTTGGGGAATCTACAAGCAGCTGCTACCTGCCCTGTGATTATGTCTAGCTACGGTGGGGGTGATAATCCTAGCCTTGGGAGACAGAAGTCACAGGAGACAATGGGTACCTGTGTTCAGTCCCATGTAGCCCATCCTATGTGCTGGGGCCATTAGCCAGAGGTTCACATCTGGGTCTGAATGTCTCTGGAGTGGGCAGGAGGAACAGGAGGTTGCAGGAGTGTGGAACTGCCCTTTCCATGTAACTTGTTCTGAGGTAGCTCCCTCATAGAGTGTATAAACTAAATGAATTGCCCTGCATGTACACCAAGTCTGTCTGCTTAACCAAAAATCCATCAACTGCTCAGCCTGCCTGGGTGGGCAGCGATTTTTCCGTTTGAAGGAATTTACTCTTGAAGGGGTAAAGTAACTCAGCTGCTTGGAGTCTCAGTCCATACAAAATATAATTTGGACCGTGCTTACACCCAGTTTCAGGCGAGGGTCCTGTTATATCCCTCCATGGCTTACATAGGAAATACAATAAGAAATATATCTGCTTTCTAAAGTTATCCCAGAGGCAAATCACAGGCTCTGTTAAGCTTCCGGGCAGCCTGCTTTGGGTTTTAGGATGTAGCTACAGTACTCATTTTAGAAGGAGGATACGAGAGGTTAAAATATTGAACCTTAGTCTCCGTTTTATACGTCCAGGGCTGGAAGCTTCATTGAAGGGCCTATGACCTGGTTTTTAGTTTTATATAAATGAATGTATTACAGAAGCAAATGGCCCTGTCTGTCTGTAACTCAGATCAAGAAAAGAAGCAAACTGTACCTGTGGCTCTTTGCATAAATGCTATAACACATTTATCTAGTCTGGTGTCTCTGACATGTTGGCCAGCCTCACACTGACATTTTCATTACTATTGTGTTAAGTGCTGGCTGAAAACAAGAATCCTCTGGCAACAGCTATATTAGGTGAGACAGGAACACAAATAACAGTGCTGTCACAGTCTGGTTACCGGAGATCACTGCTGACAGTTACAAGAGGTGAGATAGCATCCATATGTCTACTCTGGGAACCCTAGCAATGTCCGTCATTAATTTTGCTTGGGGGCGCTTAGGATTTGGGGACCTATTATAAACCTCTGTTTAATCAACAGTCAGCTTGCTTTCTCCTCATTGCAACAAACTCACAGATCTCAGATACTTTGGGCTAAGAACTTCTCATGAGACATTCAGCTAAGAATGCTAGGAGTCCCCTGTGGACACGAGAGAAAGTACAATCCACTTTTTCTTGGAGAGGACTTTACAATGAGTTTATTGTACAGTAGCCCTTTCTCTACTTGTTTCCTTCTGAATTAAAGTGGATGACATCCGAGCGGCAGGAAGGAAGTGTTTTCTCTAACATATTCTGCTATGTGCTAGCAACACGATTCAAGAAGTAGCACTAACTATAAAGTTAAAATTAAAAAGCGGAATACGTAGCTGTGTACTTATAAATATATAGCATAATTTCCAAAACATACTCCTGTGGGCCATTACAGCTACTTAGAGGCCAAAGCTCTACCCAACAACTCTCGGACAGAGAATTAAGCATTACACTGTCTCACTTCAGTAAAGCAGCAGTCCATAAAACTGTACATCTCAACTTTAAAATGCATTGCAGTGGCCATAAAAGTGATGAGCAAATGATCAGAATGTGTGGCATGTTCTTCATTAGTAGGCACCACATCAATCATTTTAAACAGTAGCTAATGCTTTCAGGAAAACTCTACCAAAACATAATATTTAGACAAGATTTTAGCTTGTATTTCACATCAGATTTCTCCTCCCCATTATTTATAACTGAGGTCATTTGCATGAAAGCAGGATCTTTGCTCCTGAAGAGTTCATCTATTCCTGTTGCTTTTCCCTACATGAGGTCATAATGCACTGCTTGTGACATCACAGTTACTCCATGGCAACCGATTGTGATGTCACAACACAGGACTATGACTTGAAGCAGGGAGTCAGCTATAGAGGCAGATGACCTCTAAGGGATAAAGATCATGTATTAATGCAAAATTCCTCAGTAGTAAATAATGGGGTGGAGAAATCTGTAGAATGTATATGGAATGTAAGCTGACTTGTATCTAATTATTATGTTGTTTCATAGTTTTATTTAAGGTGTCACCAGCTCTTTAAGGCATGCTTCTATCAAGTTACTTTTAATTTTTGATAGTTTGTATCCATAGATAGCTTTAACATTATATATACCTTCATGGAGCAGTTGTGCAGCCACTGAAGCGTAGACGAGGGTTTCAGTTCAGACCCCTGTGATGTCTCTTACAACCTCTTTGAACCTCCAGTTTACCTAGAGTTTGAATATATAATTTGACAGTTAGAGGAGTTTTGCAGTCCCTATGATTATGTGCAAATGAGACTTGGTAAGCGCATGATTCTGTTGTAATGAGACCTTGTAACCCCTATGCTTCTGTGGAAATGAGACTTTGCAGTCCATATGATTTGTGAAAAGGAGATTTGGTACCTGCAGTAGTGACCAGGGAAGATGTTGAGGCTCTCCATAGTGGAGGCCCCAAGGAGGGTGGTAGAGGACCCCAGAGGAGGAGGACAACTTCTGTGGGGACTAGTTTGTGTGGGGAAGAGATCTGGGAATAGGAAAGGGGTGAGGCAGGTTAGGTGCCAATGCCATGGCATGGTCTGGAGGGATGGGAAGTGGATCCTGAGGATTGCTAGGGCAGCAGGATTGGAGGGAGCACTGGATGTCATTGTCCACCTGGGGACTAATGACCTGGGATAGTGCAGGGGGAGTTTAGGGAGCTAGGGAGGGGTTTCAGACAAATAGCTTGCTCAGTGGCTTTCGCTGAGGTGCTGCCTATCTATGACAGGGGAGAGAAGTGGGATCTCTGCACTAGAAGCTTCAACTTATGGCTGAATGAATGGTGCAGAGAGGAGGGGCTCAGCTACATTGGGAACTGGGGGCCCACCTGCGAGGATAAGGGCCTATACAGGGGTGATGATCTGCATCCATCCAGGACAGGAATTGCCATCATCAGTTGACAGTTTCAATTTTGCTTTGATGAACATTTTAACTAGTAAAGGGGGGTTGGCAAAAGGAATCAGAGAGGTAGAAACTGATCCTCCCCACAGGTTGAAGCAGAGAGTCAGGAGAACCTGAGGGGAGAGGAATCCCTCTGGGTACAAATTAATAAAAGAAGCAGGGAGGTAGAGATAAAGGGGAATAGGGAACCGGAACATTAAAAGACAGGGATAAGGAGGAGGGCAAAAGGAAAAGGTGGTCAACAAGCAGAGGGTTATGCAGTGGACCTTTGTTACATGCCACAAAACTAGTAACACCCCTCAGCAGAAATGTGATTTAAAATTTGTGAACAATGCAAATGTTACAGCATACTAATTCTGGAATGTGTTTAGAGTTTGGGAGTTTGTGGTACTCCTTTAATATACTCCTTTGATCACCTGTGAAATTACCTGAGTGGAAGCACTTTACATTAAAGGAGCCAATTTAGGCACTGCACTCTATTTAGGAGTAACCACTCTAGGAATTTCATAGTTAGGACCAAAGCATAGGGTTCCACCTTAGCATCTGTAGAAACATGGATTCAGAACGCAGATAAGGACCGCTTGGCCCACCCAGTCTGCCCATTTCCTACCTATTGGATAAGCTGCAGATCCTAGTTAACCAACAGCCTACTTCTTTCTAATCCCCACCAGAATTACCGTATGTCTGTCCCATACATTCTTGAATTCCCCACTGTTTTTGCTACAATCTCCTCAGGAAGGCCATTCCATGAATTACCACCCTACGCCATGAAAAAATATTTCCTCACATTGCCCTGAGCACGCCCCTTCTATCTTCAAATTGTGCCCCTTGTTCTTGCACATCTCTTTTCTGAAAGATGCTACCCTCTTGGACTTTGTTGATTTCCTTGAGGTACTTGAAAGTTTATAGCATTCCCCCTCCCTCCTTTCTTGAGGCTATACATCTTAAACTGCTTTAGTTTCTCTTGTATGGCTTCTGGTGCGGACCCTGCACCATTTTAGTTTTCCCCTCTGGACTGCTCCATCCTGTCCATGTCCTTGCAGAGATGGGGTCTTCATTGGTTTGGCTTGCTCACTTCATTTGAAAACTAAGAGAAATCTTTTTCCGTGGAGCTAAAAGTAGAGTATAGTCAATCCAGGCAGTTAAAATGGTTTACTTCTCAGATTTACCAAGGGGTGCACTAGACTTTGTTTGTTACCTGCCACAAAACCAGCTCCTTCAACAGAAATGTGGTTTCGACTTTGTGAACAATGCTAAGGTTAGAGCATGCTAGCTTTGGAATGTGTTTCAAGTGTGTGAATGATGGAAGTCTAGGACATAAGATTCTGGACCTAGAGGCCACCATGGATATTCTGGCCATTTATTTCATCAGTAGAATATTATTTTATTAATTATAAGAGAGGTTGAAATAATTGTTGATCTCTTTCTGTGCATTAGACCTCTGGGGTAGTGAGGTGCCTAATTCCCCATCTCCTGGGCTGTGAGAGGACTGGGGTGGGGAGAAATTGTTATACATGACATCCTGTGAGGAAGGAATGTAGTGTTCATATACAAATTAAGTGCAGGAGAGGTAGCATCAGTATATGTGGGGTAGGGCAGTATATATTTTAAGTGGAGTTTTAATGGGTGGGTTTTGTGGTTATTTTGAGTTTGTTTTTAGTTTATTAATCTATGATTGTGATTTATAGTTCAAATTTTGGGATATAAATGTTGTTTATTTGTTTCTTGGTTATTTTGTATTGAGAAGGGGGCTTTTTGTGGGATATTATTGTTCTTAGTTTAGTTTTGGTATTGTTTTATTGTATTGTGTAGTCGAGTTTGCAGCATGTGTTGGCCTTCAGCCCCCACAGCGGTGTGCTACTCATCCTCCTCTCTTCATGCCCTTTGCCCTTTTTATTCTCCCCCTCTTCAGTTTGAGATTTACCAACATTGTAGAGCACTAGGCATTGTGCGTAGGAGGGGGAGAAGGGTGTGGGGTCATGAACAGGAGAAGATGATCGAGGGAGGTCATCATATTGGGGTGGTTAATACCAGAAGGCGCCCTGGGGTGAAATAGAATCCTGATCATGGTTCTCCATGTCTGGTGCCCATACCCAAGGGCACTACCAGTTATGGTGGGCAGATGGCCTGTGCAGCCCACGAGATTCATCCAACTCGGGCGGTGTTGTGCAATGCCAGGTCCATTAAAAACATGACCGCAATTATTGATGATCTTGTTGGTACGGTGGACCTGGCTTGCATTACCAAGACCTGTCTGGATGATAACTCTGGCCCCATTTTGGAAGCTATGACTCCAGCCGGCACTGCAGTGTTACACCCCCAAGATTGGATCTGAGGAAGGCGGTTCTGCTTCAAGACTGAATTCAGCCCCATGGAGGTAACAGCGAGGGGAGTCCTTGAGTGTACAGTTGTAGCAGGTGTAGGCATTCAATCAGCCTCATGTACCGGCCCACCCGTGAAAAGAGGGCTATCTCCTTCACTAAGTGGTGGACTTACATCGATATGGCATTTGAATCGCCTAGATTGATGGTTCTGGGCAATTTCAACGCCTGGGTCGATGATGAACTCTCACAATTTGGTCAACATTTCCTACAGTTAATGACAATGCTGGGCCTTACACAGGTGGTTTCCTCTGCTACACATAAATGTAGACACTCTTTGGACTTAATCTTCCTGCTAGGGGTCGAGTCATCCGATGTGGGGGTGGAACCCATTGGGTGGTCAGATTATTACACCGTGGAGTTTAGTTTTTTCTCCCCTTCTAGAAGGCCTGCCCCTACAGAGTTGGTTAGGTACTGCCCTTTGCGGTATATAGATCCCCAAGGCCTTGCAGCGGTACTTGACCTCTCGCTCCCGCGTTAGCAAGCAGTGATCCAGAGACCCTCATGTCAGCTTATAATACGGCCATTGCTGGGGCTCTGGATCTCTTTGCTCCAGTTCGTGTTTGCCCCCTCTCCCTCTGCCCCAAGTCCCCTTGGTTTGATGGGACGTTGAGGGCAATGCAGAGACAGGGGCGAAGGTTAGAGCGTTGCTGGTGAAAGTTCGCCCTTGATGCTGACCACCTTAGATTGATGGATCGTTATCAGGTCTATCAATCCGCAATCACCCGTAAGAAGGCAGAGTTCCTGTCCAGGGAGATTGCGGTTGCTCAGAATCAACCAGCTCAACTGTTTCAAACTGTGAACAGACTGTGCAACCCAGTCTGTCTTCAAGTTCGGAAAGTTTTTTTGCAATTGGGTGCGATGAGCTTGCTCGGTTCTTAAGTAAATAAGGTGGCCGACATTAGGGCTGAGTTGTAGCCATCACACTCTATGGGGGTTGCCGTGAACCGGGTGAGATCACGGTGTCTCGGCTTTCCTGGAGTTCCTTCAGTCAGCTAGAGTTCATGGATGTTATGAGGATCATCCAGCATATGCACCCTACGTGCTGTAGTTTGGACCCTGGACAACCTCCCTAATCTTGGGTTGTATTGAAATCATTGGTCCAATCCTTTTTCAGATAATCAGATGCTCCCTTGAATCGGGTGAGTTTCCTAGCTCCCTGAAAGAGGCGGTGGTAACACCCCTCTTGAAGAAAGCTACTGCGGACCCTGACTGTCTGGAAAACTACAGACTTATCTCTAACCTTCCCTTTGTTGGGAAGGTGATTGAGAAAGTAGTGGCTGCACAACTGGAAGAGCGTTTGACCATCCATGACATCTATGAACCTCTCCAGTCCGGTTTTCGTAAAAGACACAGTACCGAGACAGTGCTGGTTTGGGTGCTCAATGATCTCTTGATGGCTAGAGATCAGAAGAGTCATTCCATTTTGGTTCTCCTCGACCTTTCTTCAGTATTTGACACTGTAGATTGCATGGTGTTTATAGAACACCTGAGGCTGTTTTGTGGAATATCTGGAACCGTCTTAAGATGGTTCTCATCATTCCTCACTGGAAGATCACAAAGAGTTGTGTCCGGGGTTTTTTCCTCAGATTCAACTGCTTTGTTTTGTGGGGTGCCCCAGGGTTCAGTACTGCCACCCATGTTATTTACGGTGTACATGCTACCCATCGGAGACATTGTAAGGAAGTATGGGCTGAAGTTTCACTGTTATGCAGATGATAGCCAGCTCTATCTTTCTTTTGCCCCCGACCAGATTGGAGCTCTCTCGGTCTTTAATAGCTGTCTAACCAAAATCCAGGAGTGGATGAATTCTAGCTGGCTGAGGTTGAATTCTGATAAGACTGTGGTACTGGTTGTGGACCAAGGCCATCAGATAGGGGGGTCGGGTGTTGATGCGTCTTCCGGAATTTTTCTTGGAGGCGCTTCTCTCCCGACTTATGAACGGGTGCGGAACCTGGGGGTGGTTCTTGACGAGTGACTGACACTGCATTCTCAGGTGTCGGCAGTCATTAAGACTTCCTTTACCACCTTAGGAACATCGCCAGGATCGCATCTTGTTCCTGCCGACCTGCCAATGTTAGTTCATGCCTTCATGTCCTCGCGACTTTGGATTATTGCAACTCCCTTTACCTAGGGATTTCTAGGGTTGAAATCTGTCGCCTGCAGCTAGTGCAGAATGCTGCAGCCTGGCTTTTGGTGAGTTCAAGCAGATTCTGTCATATTACTCCGGTGCTGCACGAACTGCATTGGCTGCCAATTCGGTGGCGGATCACCTTTAAAGTCGGCTTGCTGACTTTCAAAGTTCTACACGATCTGGGCCCAGGCTATCTGAAAGAACTTCTGATTCCTTATCACCCAAATCGATCACTCCGCTCAGACGACGAGGGGTTGCTAGAGGTTCCAAGGGTAAATTTGAAATCTTCGGGTGCTCAGGCATTTGCTTATATAGCCCCCAACCTTTTGAACTCTCTACCCCATCAGTTACGGGAGTGCACTTCTGTGGAAGGTTTTAAAAGAAGTCTGAAGACTTTTTTATGGGAAACTGCATTTTTATAATATTGACCGTTATGACTGTTTTGTTTTAATTGTATGTTATAATGATTTTTATTTTATTGTTCTGATTTGTTATTTATGTACGGCGCCTTGGTAATTGAAAGGCGCCTTATAAATAAAATTATTATTATTATTACCGAATCATGGTGCACTGAAAACCATGACTGAGACATTGACATACCAGGCTACACTTTGTTCAGGAAGAGCCAGGTGGGAAGGGAAGGAGAGGGTGTGGTGCTTTATGTGAGGGTAAGCATAAAAGTGATGAGAGATACAGGGAATACTGAGGGAGGCAGAGGTACTGTGGGTCATCCTGAAGATAGGGAATGGAGCCACTGTTTACATTGAAGTAATCTATAGACCTCCAGCACAGGGGGAAGAATTAGATAAGGTACTGAAGGAAGCCATTGACAAGATGGCTGAAAAGAATGGGGGGTGGCAGCAGCTGGGGAACCTCAACCTGCCGGCTGTAGATTGAAGCCTTTCAGTAGTGATTTCAGCTAAAACAGGGACTTCCTGGACTCTCTGCAAGGGGCGTTTACCAGGCAACTAGTCAGTGAACCCACTTGAGATGAGACAATACTGGATCTGGTACTCATTAAGAGGAACTGTACTGCCGTGGTCAAGGTAGGAAGCCACCTGGGGACTAGTGATCACTGTACCCTGTGGTCCAGTATAAGGATGGCTGTGGAATCAAAACACACAAGGGCAAGGGTCCTGGACTTCAAGAAGGCAGATTTGATAAAGATGGGAGAATGCCAAAGAGATGACCTGGTGGGGGATGGCCTGGGTGGGGTGGAGGAACAGTGAGTGAAGCTAAAAGGGAGCATAGTAAAGGCAACAAATCTCTGCATCAAACAAGTGAGCAAAAGCAAGAGGAAAAAGACCGCTATGGTTCTTGAAAGAGGTGGCTGAAAAGGTAAAGGCTAAAAGGTTAGCAATCAGAAGGTATAAGGAGACCCAGAAGGAGGAGAACAGGGAGGTGTATCGGAGAAGCAGAAGGAAGCAGGTAAAGCAATAAGGAGCTCAAAGGTGCAAACTGAAGAGAGAATAGCCCAGGAGGTAATGAAAGGGGCAAGACATGTTTTAGGTCTGTAAGTGAAAAGAGAAGACCAGGGTGGGATTGTAAGGTTAAAAGGGAATGCAGGGGACTGTCCAGTGGGGCATTAGGAGGAGACAGACATCCTGAACAAATACTTTGTTTTGTGTTTACAGAGGAAGGTGAAGGGATGGGTCACAAAAAGTAATAGAAGTTTTGGAGGGAGGAAGTGAACACTGTGACACTTGGACAGCTGGTTCTGATCACTGTATCATTTTGTAATATAAAATGTGTTATGGACTGTCTGTCATAGAGAGATGCTGAGGAATCTGGTGCTCTTGAAGTGATCTCGCTCACCTCCCCCCCCCAGGTCTCAGCTGAAAGACTAAAGCCATGAGATAATTACAGGCTGGAAGAGGCTTGAGTTGAGGATATCCTGTTTAGGTGGCTAATTGTAGCTTGCCAGATGCCAAGGTAGATCATATCCATTTTATGATGTTTAGAGGGAAACCCAGGTTATTACATATGGGTGGAAAGTTGTAAATGTTCCTTTGATGCCTGTGTGATAAAGGATGCAGCTAAAGATGAAAGGGGTTTATGCTGATGCAACCTTAAAATTTCTTACCTTCTAATGTGAAAAAATATTGTGGGTGTATGATTTTTCATAAACAAAGGAAGAGCCAGGTGACCTCATGCAAAGAGGTGGGGAAAACCAGCTTTTAAACATTATTCTGTTTTCCTTCACAGACACTTCTATCTAGAATCTGACAAAGAAACGCTTTGGAGCACTTTAAGCAGGTATTTAGAGAGAGAGAGAGAGAGAGAGAGAGAGTCTAAGTACTGTAGTAGGAAATGCACTGTTTAAACCTTGTTCTTTTAAAAGATTTGTATGTCTTGTGATATAATAGTTCTGCATTTTATGTTTTACATTTTTATCTATTTTAGTAAAATTCTAATTTTAGAGCCTACTTGGTCTGTCTTTGATTTCTTTCTTTACAAGAGAAGTATATATGGTTAAAGCTGACACTGTACATAAGCTTTTATGGTGATACCAAACTGGAAAGATAAGCGTTTAAATCTGAGGTCTTTTATTACAGTTTTTAAGGGTTCATTTCTGTACACCTGGTTAGGTGCCCGTAGGCAAAGATATCTGGCCCCCCCCAAAGACAGAATTATCTGAGCCTGTACATTGCGTATGCTAACAAGAGGTTTACAGTTTGAATCCCTCCAGAACTTAAGACCAAAGGTTGATTCGAATTCACAAAAACAGACAAGAGGGTTACCTTGTTCTGTTAACTGTTCACAAGACAGCGCTCAGAGGTTGGCACTTTGGGAGTAGTGGGCTGACCTGCTGAGTGGGTTTGTGACAGATTGGTTGGCAGCAGTGGCATCATTTTGGTATTACAAGCTTTTATTGTTCAGCATGTCAGCTTGAGACCAATAGCTCACTTGCAAAGAAAGAAAAAGGCAGAGTTTCATTTTAAAAGGAAACAGAACTATATCACTTAGTGTACAGTCAAGTTCCTACTCATTTTATTTTTTTTTTCTAAAGTGCAAGTCAGAGTAGCAGTAGTGAGGGAAGAAGATGGCTTCTGACTACAGCAGGCACACTGTAGACTCCTCAAAGCAGTGGTGCAGGGAGAGAGGAGTCCTGTTTGTGGTGAAAGCCAGCAAGCAGAACCTCATAGATGCCCTGATGGTAGCAGATACCCAGAGCAGTGAGTCATGGGCCATGACTGAAAAGGACCAAACCTCGAGTGTGGCAGGGCTAGCAGCCAGTGCAGTGTCCAGATCAAATGAGGAGGCCACTGTCAGTGAAGGCCACAGCAGCAGGGAAGGTCACCAGTATCATGGACCCAGAAGTACTCAGGCTGCAAACTGAGTTGTGCAGGATGGAGCTAGAGTTCCAGGAGAAGAGAGAGTGAGAACACCAAGAGGCAGAGCAAGAACATGGAGGCAGAGCGAGAACAGAGAGAGGCAGACCATGCGTGAGCACCAGCGAGCTGAAGAGGAGAAGAGGAGCCAGAATGATGAGACGCAGACCATGAGGGAGCAGGAGCCCAGAGGCAACATGAACTGAGAAGCCACCATCACCTCAGCGACACCAGAGCAGGCAAGTGGTTTGGGTTTAACTGGGACTACAGAACTGGGCTACAAACTGAATTCCAAATTAATAGCCAAATTTAAAGAGGGGTAGATATGGATGCTTTTTTAAATTCTCTTGAAAAAGATTGGATTCAGGCTAAAATTCCTAGAGTCCTGGAGCTTCCAGCTATTCCTGCTACTTACTGGGAAAGTTTGGGATGCACTGGGTCAAATGGACAATGAGGACAGTAATAATTACAGCAAACTAAAAGCTGCACTGCTAAAAAAGTTTGAATTAACTGCTGAATCATACAGAGCTAAATTCCGTAAGCTCAGGAGAAGCCCTGATATGTGCTATAAGGAGCTAGCCATGAAACAACATCAGTTTTTAAAACATTGGTGGGAAGGAATTGAGGCAAACTCTGTTGATAAAACTGAACATGTGATTTAATTAGTACAGTTTTATTGGACAAGCCCAGCAGAGCTGAAAACCTGGCTAGAGGACCGAGATCCCAAAACAGTGCAAGAGGCTGCTGAACTCTCGGACCACTATGCCAAGAGCAGACCTGCTCTGAGAGCAAATGGGGCAGGCGTGGCAGCACAGAAAGGGAAAAGTGTGCTTTCAGGGCTGCTAAAACCCTCACTGCCTCTACTGAAACCAGTTAGCCACAGGTTTCAGAGAAATTATTTCTCTGAGAGAAGAAATGAATGTTGGTTGTGTAAAGAAACTGGCCATATTGCCAGACAGTGTCCCGAAAAGGTGAGCAATAATACACAACCGGGTGCTAAAAAAGAAGTTGGTTGTTTGTGTGTCCCTGGAAGCATGCCAGTGAACATGAGGTAACACATGCGCCCAGTTATGGTGAATGGTGTACAGACCCAAGGGTTAAGGGACACAGGGGCATCCCTGACCTTGGTAAAGGGGGATCTGGTAGAGCCTGGTCAGCTTACACCCAATAAATACATCACTGTACAGGTCTTCACTGGTGAGGCGAAAACATTGCCCCTCGTTAGTGTTCTCTTAGACTGAGGTGAAACAGGGGGAACTGTGCAACAGGTGGTTGTAGCTAAAACATTAGTAGTGGATGTGATCCTGGGCAACAAGCTCCAACAGGGGATGGTATGTGCACTTACCTGTAGCCAAGCGGCTAGGGAAAATTGTAGTTCCCTGAACCCCACAGAAGCCATTGTGGAAACTACTGAGAGGCTGGTTCCCCAGTCTGTGTCTCCAGATGGGGAGACTAACGAAAAGGGGACAGAAAATGCCCCAGTAGCAAGTAACCACACAGCTATGGAGGGTTACTCTGAAGAAGGAGGGGTGACCCATTGTCAGAGAGTTGGGATTGACAGTGATCCTGAGTGCCCTGATGCTAGTGCTAAGGACCCTAGTTTAGTGACTAAAGGGGACCTGTTCCATTCCTTGGGAATGTGTGAGGGGTTTGCAGCTGCTCAGAGAGGTGACCCTAGTTTAGAGAAGCTGAAGACTTGGGCAGACTCGGATGGCACACAGGGAGGTGACAGCAGATATAAGGTTTATTGGAAAAATGGACTTATGTATGCTCAGGCAGTACAGACAGAGGGAGGGATGCTAGGCAGGCAGCTTGTCATTCCCCAGGGGTATCGTGAGCAGTTGCTCAAGACTGCACATGATATTCCCTTCTCTGGTCATCTGGGAATCACCACAACACAGCGGTTGGCCCAGAATTTCTGACCTAACTTCACCCAGCAGGTGAAGGAGTGTTGCAGGTCTTGTCACCGGTGCCAAGAAATAGGGAAGGTGGGCAAGAAAATCCAAGCCGCCCTGATTCCATTGCCCATAGTGAAGGAGCCATTCCAGAGGGTGGGAGTGGATATTGTGGGGCCTTTAAATACCCCCCGCTCCTCAGGGAAGAGATTCATTCTGACTGTGGTGGATTATGCCACCCTGTACCCAGCAGCAGTTGCCCTATCCTCACTGAGAACAGACAAAGTGGCAGATGCCTTACTTGGGATTTTCTCCTGCATTGGGTTTTCACAGGAAGTTATCACCGATTGAGGGGGTTCCTTCATGTCGGACCTGATGAAATGTTTATGGGAGAAGTGTGGGGTGGTGCAGAGATGCACAACACTGTATCACCCACAAGCCAATGGGCTTGTGGAAAGATTCAATGGTACCCTAAAGTCAATGCTCCAGGCTTTTGCTGAACAGCATGGGAGGGACTGGGAGAAATACCTTCCCCACCTGTTGTTTGCATACAGAGAGATGCCCCAAGAGTCAACAGGGTTTTCCCCCTTTGAACTCTTATATGGACACCTGGTACATGGGGCCCTAGACTTGATCCAGGAGGACTGGGAAGGCAAGCATGCCACCCAGAGAACTCCCATGTGGATTACATCCTTAGGTTTAGGGAAAGGCTGAAGGAGCTTATGGGGACAGCCTAGAGCAACCTGGCAGCTGCCCAACAGAAACAAAAAGTGTAGTATGACCGCAGAGCCAGAGCTTGCTCATACATGGTGGGTCAGGAAGTCATGGTCCTTATTCCGGTCCAGAAAGATAAGCTGCAAGCTGAGTGGGCAGGACCATACAAAGTGGTTAGAAAGGTAAATGATGCGAACTACATTGTGGAGTTACCTGACAGAAGACAGACAGAAAGGATGTACCATGTCAACATGATGAAGCAATATGCAAATAGGGCTGACATGGTGTTTGCAGTGTGTTGTCCAGGGGAGGGAATGGATGAAGGAGACCCCTTTCTGGAGTTGCTGGAAGAAAGTAAATGGGAGTCCTCTGTGGAGGCGTTAAATTGTCTCCCCAGCTGGCCCTGGACCAGATCCAGAAAGTAAGGGAGATTTTAGCAGACTTTGCCCCGTTGTTTAGTGCCAAGCCTGGACAAACTCCCTTAGTGACACATGATGTGGAGACAGGGACACAGACACCCATACAGCGGACAGCATAGCGGGTGTCAGAGGCTGTCCAAAAGGACATTAGGAGGGAAGTGGAGGAGATGCTGGATTTAGGGGTAATCCAGAGATCCCACAGCCCCTGGGCCTCACCCATAGTCCTTGTGCCTAAGTCAGATGGCTCTACTCATTTCTGTGTGACTATCATGGACTGAATGCAGTCACAAAGTCCAATGCCCACCCGATGCCCCGGATGGACGAACTCCTGGACAAGTTGGGGGGGCGACCTACCTTACGACTATTGACCTGACCAAGGGGTATTGGCAGGTAGAGCTGACAGACAGAGCTAGGGAGAGGTCGGCCTTCATCACTCTGATAGGCTTATCTGAGTTTAAAGTAATGCCTTTCAGAATGAAGAACGCCCCAGCCACTTTCCAAAGGTTGGTGAACTTGGTGTTAAATGGTGCTGAGGGGTATGCCGTGGCGTACCTGGATGACACTGCCATCTTCAGTACCAGCTGGGATGAATACCTATCCCACCTTAGGGAAGTGCTGGACAGGATACAGAGGGCCGGGCTTACTGTCAAAGCCGAGAAGTGCCAGGTGGCCATGTGAGAAGTAGCATAACTCGGGCATGTGATAGGCCAGGGACAGCTCCATCCTAACCAAATAAAGACAGAGGTAATCCAGGTGTAGCCCAGACCAGAAAGACAGAAGCAGGTCAGGGAGTTTTCTAGGAACAGCAGGGTAAAATGTGTACCCAATTACAGTGTCCTGGCTGCTCCCCTATCTGAGCTGACAAAGAAAAGGATTCCCAAGAAAATTACCTGGAGCCCAGCCTGTGAGGAAGCATTTAGCAGATTAAAGGAGGCACTGTGCAGTGCTCCTGTTCTGACAAGTCCTGACTACAGCAAAACCTTTATAGTTCAGACTGATGCCTCAGACATGGGTATTGGGGCAGTACTGAGTCAGACATCCAGCAAGGAACAGATCACCCAGTAATGTGCCTGAGTAGGAAGTTACTTCCCAGGAGCAACCATACTCCACTGTGGAAAGAATGTCTTGCCATAGTGTGGGCCCTAAAGAAGTTAGAGCCATACTTATATGGGCAGTATTTTCTGGTGCAGACTGACCACAACCCCTGGTTTGGCTGGACGCAGATGGGAAAGAACAATGGTAGATTGCTAACATGGAGTCTTGCTTTGCAAGGGTATGATATGACAATATTACACAGAGCTGGAGCCAAAATCAGAACTAAGATGGGCTGTCTAGGGTCTATGAGGTAGAACTGATTTGGGAAGCTCATCCCATGTAGGGGATAGAGCCCCCAAATTCAGTCTAGGTGGGGAGGAATTGTGACACTTGGACAGCTGGTTCTGATCACTGTATCATTTTTTTGTAGCATAAACATTTCTTATGGACTGTCTGTCATGAGAGATGCTGAGAAATCTGGTGCTCTTGAAGTGACCCCCCCCCCCCAAGGTCTCAGCTGAAAGATGAAAGCCATGAGATAATTACAGGCTGGTAGAGGCTTGAGTTGAGGATATCCCATTTAGGTGGCTAATTGTAGTTTGCCAGATGCCAAGATAGATCATATCCATTTTATGATGACTGGAGAAACCAGGTCATTACATATGGGTGCAAAGTTGTAAATATTCCTTTGATGCCAGTGTGAGAAAGGATGTAGCTAAAGATGAAATGAGTTTCTGCTGATGCAACCTTAAATATCTTACCTTCTAATATGATAAAATATTGTGGGTGTATGATTTTTCATAAACAGAGGAGGAGCCAGGTGACCTCATGCAAAGTGTTGGGGAAAACCAGCTTTTAAACATTATTCTGTTTTTCTTCAGAGACACTACTATCTAGACTCTGACAAAGAAACATCTTTGGAGCACTTTAAGCCGGTATTTAGAGAGAGAGAGACAAATCTAAATACTGTAGTAGGAATTGCACTGTTTAAACCTTGTTTTTTTAAAAGATTTGTATGTCTTGTGATATAATAGTTCTGTATTTTATGTTGTTACAAATTTTATTTTATCTATTTTAGTAAAATTCTAATTTTAGAGCCTACTTGGTCTGTCTTTGAATTTCTTTCTTTAGCAAGAAAAGTAGATATGGTTATAGCTATAGAATTCTAAAAGAATTAAGGGAGGAACTAGTGAAACCACTGGCTACTCTTTTTAATAAATCATGGGAGGATGGTGTGGTACCCAAGGACTGGAGGAAGGCGGATGTGATTCCCCTTCACAAAAGTGGGACCAAGACAGAGGCAGGAAACTACAGACCTGTCAGTCTAACCTCTGTGGTAGGAAAAGTGATGGAGTCACTTCTGAAGGAAAGAATAGTTGAGTACCTAGAGGCCAGAGGAGCACAGGACCCAAGGGAGCATGGGTTGACAGCGGGAAGGTCATGTCAGACAAATCTAATAGATTTCTTTGACTGGGTGACCAAAGTAGTAGACCAGGGAGGGGCTGTGGACATGGCCTACCTAGACTTTAGCTAGGCATTTGACACAGTCCCACAGAAAAGATTAATAGTCAAATTAACCAGCCTGGGAGTGGGTCCCAGGGTGGTAGCATGGGTAAAACATTGGCTGGACAACAGGACACAGAAGGTAATTGTAAATGGAGTCCACGCTGAAGAAAGATGGGTTACTAGTGGGGTACCGCAGGGTTCAGTATTGGGTCCAGTCCTTTTTAATGTCTTCATCAGTGACATTGCAGAGGGACTGGAAGGAAAAGTATGCCTTTTTGCAGATGACACAAAGATCTGCAACAGGGTTGATACACCAGGAGGTGTGGAAAGGATGAAAAGGGACTTGGCAAGGTTGGAGGAATGGTCAGAAGTATGGCAGCTAGGATTCAATGCAAAGAACTGCAAAATAATGCACCTGGGAAACAAGAACCCAAGGGAAGAATACACAGTGGGTGGGGAGGTAGTAACAACAACAAAAAAGGAAAGGGACCTGGGGGTAATCATATCAGATGACCTTAAGGTTAGCAAGCAATGTGAGAAGGCAGTAGGAGGGCTGGGGTATACTAGGATGTATAGGAGAGGCATCATCAGCAGAAAACAGGAAGTTGTTATCCCTCTGTACAGAACAGTTGGTGAGACTCCATCTGGAGTACTGTGTCCAGTTCTGGAGACCCCATCTCCACAAGGACATAGACAGGATAGAGGTAGTCCAGAGGAGGGCAACTAAAATGGTGCAGGGTCTGCAAGAGAAGCCGTTTGAGGAGAGACTAAAGGAGCTTAATAAGTATACCCTTGAGGAAAGAAGGGAGAGGGGACATAGATAGAAACAGGGGGGGACATGATAGACACTTTTAAGTACCTCAGTGGAATCAACAAAGTCCAAGAGGGTAGCATCTTTCAGAAAATGAGACTTGCAAGAACAAGGGGACACAATTTAAAGTTAGAAGGAGGGCAGTTCAGGGGCAATGTGAGAAGCATTATTTCACAGAGAGGGTAGTGGATGCATGGAAAAGCCTTCCTGAGAGGTTGTGGGGTCTAAAACTGTGGGAGAATTCATGAATGCATGGGACAGACATAAGGCAATTCTTGTAGGGGGTAGAAAGAAATAGGCTGTTGGTTAACTAGGATCTGCGGCCTATCCAGTAGGTAGGGAAATGGGCAGACTAGATGAGCCTAGCGGTCCTTATCTGCTGTCAGAGTCTATGTTTCTATGCTAGCTGACACTAGGCATAAGCCTGAATGGTGATACCATACTGG
Organism: Neoceratodus forsteri; assembly: GCA_016271365.2. Lineage (NCBI taxonomy): Eukaryota > Metazoa > Chordata > Ceratodontiformes > Ceratodontidae > Neoceratodus > Neoceratodus forsteri. The sequence continues at coordinate 1,065,997,520 of CM028135.1, forward strand.
AAAGATAAGCGTTTTAATCTGAGGTCTTTTCTTACAGTTTTTAAGGGTTCATTTCTGTACATCTGGTTAGGTGCCTGTAGGCAAAGATATCTGGCCCTCTAAGACAGAATTATCTGAGCCTGTACATTGGGATGCACTAGAGATTTACAGTTTGAATCCCTCCAGAACTTGAGACCAAAGGTTGATTCAACCACAAAACAGACAAGACGGTTACCTTGTTCTGTTAACTGTTCACAAGACCGAGCTCAGAGGTTGTCACTTTGGGAGTAGGGGGCTGACCTGCTGAGTGTGTTTGTGACAGACACTAGTCCTTTTTTGGAGGAGAGAGTCCCAAAGGGACTCACTAATCTAAGGTGGCCAAAGCAATGGGGCCATATGGGATGCATCAAGAGTATTGAAGGAGCTCAGGGAAATACTGTTTGCACCTCTGACAGTTCTACTTAACAGCTCACTGGAAAAGGTGGTTCTGAGGAGGGTGAACACAGTCCCACTACACAAAAGTGGTAGCAGGGAGGAGGCTGGCAATTATAGGCTAGCCAACCTGACATCGGTGGTGGGGAAGTTAATGGAAGCACTGCTGTAGAAAAGGATTGTAGAATGTCTTGAATCCAGTGGGTTACAAGACCTGAGGCAGTATGGTTTTAGGGGTCATGTCAAATGCATCTGATAGATTACTTTGAATGGGTGACAGATGATTTAGATCAGGATGGAGTGGTGGACATGGACTACCTAGATTTCAGTAAGACTATCAACACCATTCTACATTGGAGATTAGTAAGCAAACTGGGTAGCCTAGGAGTGGCTCCAAAGGTCATTAAACTGTATAAGAGAAGTTGCTTAGCAGGTAGGCAACAGAGGTAGGTGGTAAACAAAGTTCACTCCGAAGAAGGGAGGGTGACCAGCAGGGTGCCTCAGGGATCAGTGCTGGGACTGGTCCTCTTTAATGTCTTTATAAGTGACATTGCAGATGAGCTAGAAGGGAAGGTCTGCCTCTTTGCAGATTACACCAAAATCTTCAATAGGGTGGACACTGTGAGGGGGTGAGGGGGGGTGGAAAGGATGAGCAGAGACCTAAAAAAACTAGAGTAGTGGTCAAGGGCATGGCAGCTGGGTTTCAATGCAAAAAAAGTGCAAAATAATGCACTTATGGCACAGAAACCCAGGGTGAAGTACAAAATGGCAGGAATGGTATTGACAATCACCAAGCAGGAAAGAAACCTAGAGATACTCATATCAGATAACCTAAAAGTAGCCAGGCCACGTGACATGCAAGTCAAGCAGACAAGTGGAATGCTGGTGTGCGTAGGGAGGTGTATCACCAGCAGAAAGAGGGAAGTGGTGTTACTTCTGTGTAGATCACTGGTAAGACCCCACCTAGAGTACTGTGCCCAGTTCTGGAGACCACAGCTCTGGAAGGACATAGACAGAGTGAAGGTGGTCCACAAGAAAGCAACTAAAATGGGGCAGGGTCTGCATCAAAAACGCTATGATGAGAGACTAAGGCAGTTCTCTTGAATATTTTCTGCCATTTGCTCTAAGACTAAATTCTGCAGTCACTTACAGTTTCTTTCCAAATGCCGCCACCTGGGTATTATTCCTAAAGGTTTCTGTTTGAAATTTCATCCTTGTTCATTTGGATCTGAGACACGTTTCCTCTACTAACAAGCTTTTGAAAACTTTCTCTAGGAAACTTATCGTGCACACCATTCTCTCCATCAAAACACAGCTGATCTCTGTGGACAAAACCATTCAAAGGCAAAAGGATTTCCTGCAGTGAACGGCTCCACATAACCTTCCTTTTATTAAGCACTGCATCCAAAACCTTAACTCCACTCTCTTTCAGTTTCTCAAGGATACCAAAGCTGCAAAACTCCAGTCTCTCACCCAGCAGATCAACAACCAGCATGAGCCCTCGAGTCAGACACAACCTAACAATTTGGTATTTTGTATTCCTCCAGACCTTCCCCTGACACAAGATGAGCACTCACTCCTTAGCAAAGGTCTCTCTTTTGTGCCCACACCCAGATATCTTGATGCACCCCAGGTTCAAGTTGATCTGCAGTGCTTCTATCATTGAAACGCCTTGCAGCTCATTTTCTAATATGACTCCTCTTCCACAGATGATGACAGTATCACCAGAACTATCAATGACATCAATCCCCAGCGAAGTGCATGGAAACCCCTCCAGGACGTTTTGCTGCTGTTGATTATTTTGTTAACCAATGCATGAAAACACCACTAACTTTAATCTTCATTGCAGGCACAACCATTCCAACCTGACACCTGGTGAGCTTGCAGCCTCAGATCTCTACAATGTAGAAATGACATTGTTATTAAACCAGCTGATAAGGAGGTGCTGTTGTGGTCTGGCAAAAGGAGCTATACATCCACGGAAGCCACACAGCAACTCTCTGACACCAGGTTTTATTCTTCTCTTCCACAGGACCCACTGCTGACTATCAGACGGAGGTCACCACCACCATCACCTCTGCTATTGAAAACTATGGGCTCCCTGCTTCTGCTAAGAGACTCATAGTCCAGCATCCCAGACATCCAGGTTTTATCTTCTTCCCAAAATCCACAAAACAGGTAACCCGGGTCATCCATAGTGTCTGCCTGCTCCTGCCCCACATCCCACATCTCCGCATTTTGGATGGCTTCATGAGACCCCTTGTTGAGTCCCTGCCCTCCTATGTTAAAGACACTAACCATGCTCTCCAGTTATTTGACAGGTTCAGATTCAGTGACTCTCATCAGCTCATCTTCACCATGGACATCAAATCTCTTTACACAGTGATCCCCATGATGATGGTCTGACAGCTTTGCAGCATTTCTTGAACAAGCGGGAAGTCCACCAGCCACCCACACACACACTAACTCATCTGGCAGAACTGGTTCTAACACTCAATGCTTTTTCTTTTAATAACAGTTTTTTTCAGCAGGTCAGTGGAGTTGCCATGGATACCAAGATGGGTCCCAGCTTTGCTAATCTGTTTGTGGGTTGGGTGGAGGAACATTTTTTTCTCTCATTCACAGGGACTGTGCCTGAACTCTACAAATGCTACATTGATGACTGTGTGGGGGCCACCTCCTGCTCCAGGGAGACCCTCCAAGTCTTCCTTGACAAGCTCACCACAGCTCATCCTTCCCTTCAGTACACTGTTGAAGTATCCTCCTCTACACTGCCTTTCCTGGATATCCAGCTCTCAGTCTAGAACACTGGTCTGAAGACATCAGTCTATTACAAACCCACTGACTCTCACAGTTTCCTCCTCCATAGCTCCTTCCATCCTAAACATGTCAAGAATGGCCTGCCTTATTCACAGTTTCTTAGACTTCGCAGGTTATGCAGTGAAGAGGATGATTTGGCTGAGCAGACCCAAATAATGCATAGTTTTTTTTTATCAACCAGGGATACCCTAAAAGCACAGTGGACAGAGCACTCTCCTGGGTCAGTAACATGCCCTGTAACCTTGACCCCCGTAGGAGGGATACTGTCACACAAGAACAACGGCGAATTCCACTAGTTCTTCCTTTCCATCAGAGCACACCTTCTCTTCACAGGATCATCACTAGTAACTTTCCCATTTTGCAAACTGACCCTAACATTGGTGCTTCACAGAACCACCTATATTGCCTCCTACATACGGCCCACTAACCTCTTAATCTCCTGGTAAAAAGCAGCCTACCCACTCTAACAGTTCCTCCCCCAGGTACCAAACCTTGCAACAGGGCTCGCTGCTACACCTGCAAATTTATTTCCAGTGTAACTGAGATCTGGGGCCTACAGGTGTTTTCACATCACCAAGGAGTTTTCATGCACCTCCACTAATGTGGTGTACTGTATTCTTTGCAGGAGGTGTTCAGCTATTTACATCGGAGAAACTGGTATGCTGCCTTGGACCGTTTCAGGGAACATTACAGAGCAGTCAGGAATGGTGAAACTGCTAAACCCATTGTATCTCCACTTTATCTCCAGGGACCACAATGTCAATGACCTTTCTGTTTGTGTCCTTCAGCAGGGCTTCCGGGATCCTGACCATAGAAAAACATGGAAGCCAAGCTGATCATCCGCCTTGGCTCCCAGCAGCCCTCTGGTTTAAATGATAGACTTATTTTCCACTAACATCTTTCAGCCATCCCTTTTTTTCCCTAAAGTCAATTTGTTTTTGTACTCATTTATTTTTCATTTTCACCATATGTCTCCATTTCTGTCTCCTTCTCACACATTTGTCACCTTTCAGCCTTCTTACAAGGCCCTGTTAATCAGTCTCTACCTGGGAACTTCCCCAGCTCTTTCTCTCCCATTATGTTTTATCTTTCCCATCATCACCTTTTTGTTTCACAGATTCTCTCTTAATCTTACCATTTATCACTTCTTCTCCCTTAGCCTCCCCCTTCTTCTTTCTCCACATATATATCTCTCTCTCATTTTACCTCTCCTCTACACTAACTTGTTTTTTTCTCTTTTAGATATTTCCTGAAGAAGACCTAAGGTCGAAGCGTAGGTTTTTAACTCTATTTTCAATTTTCAGCGTGCATTTAATAATACCATTTTGTTTTGCTTAAAGCAGTTCAATACATACATTCAGAAACAGAGCAGGGAGAGGGGGAACATGGTAGAGACCTTAAATACCTCATGGTGATAAATAAGGTATGGGAGGGAAGTATTTTTAGATGAAAAGGTGCTCAAGAACATGGGACATGCTATGAAGCTGGGAAGAGGGGTAGATTCAGGAGAGATGTGAGGAAGTACTTCTTCATAGAAATACTGTGGATTTCTGGAACAGCTTTCCAGTGGAGGTGGTGAGGTTCAAGAACAGTAGTGGGGTTCAAGAATGCATGGGATAGGGCACAAGGGAATCATAGTGGGAAGGAGTAGAGAGGAAGAACGAGCTGCAGACCTCTGTCTCTCTTTCTTTCTTTATTGAATGACAGCCATGACAAATTATAAAATACAGAAACCTAGAAAACATCTTACTAGTCATATGTTTAAATATTGACAAAACATTTAAAACCTAGGGAGTTCACAAATTAATCACCCATCTTGAGCAGATCAAAATTAGACTCTGTCACAAGGGAGGCCCACAGGAAGAAGGCAGAGGACACCACAAGGAAAGGAAGCAGCTCCTGGTGGGGGACTCATTATTAGGGGATAGAACTGGGGGGGAGCAGGGAAAACTGAAGTAAGGTGCCTGCCTGGTGCCATGGCTTGGAGAGACAGGAAGCGCATCCTCAGGATCACAAGAACAGCTGCACAGGAGTCTGAGCTGGATGCCATTGTCCACCTAGGGACAAATGACTTGGCTAATCATGAGATTAAAGCAGTGCAGAAGTACTTTGTAGAATTGGGGGAGGGCTTTAGACAAGTAGCACACACAATATCCTTCTCTGAGGTCTGCCTGTCAATGGCATGAGTGAGGCAGGTACTTTGCATCATGCAGTTTAATGAATGGTTGAAAAAATGGTGTGGAGCACAGGGTTTGGCTTCATTGGGACTGGGGTTCCACCTGAGGGACACCAGCCTATACTGGCAGGATGGTCTGCATCTGTCCAGGAAGGGAACAAGTCTTTTGAGCAATCAGTTTAAATGCTTCATTGGCAAGCTTTTAAACTAGTCAAGGGGGAGGCACTGATAAGCAGCAGGAAAATCCCAGCCTCTCCCCACAAAACAGGGTACTAAATGAGAAAAAGACCGAGGTAGAAAGGTCAGTGGGGGATGCTGCAAAAGAAGGTAAAGCCATCAAAAAATGGAGAGCAATGAGTACTAATGCCCGTAGTCTGAGTAACAAGCTTCCTGAATTAGTGGCCTTGATGGAGGAGGAACATCTGGATATTGTGGTAGTCACAGAAACATGGTACACACAAAACCATGGACTGGGACATAAACACACCAGGATACACTATCTACAGGAGGGACAGGGAGGGTAAAGAGGAGGAGGAGTAGCTCTTTACATAAGGGAAGGAATCAAAGCAACAGAACAAAAGGGAAAACAGATGGAGAGAAGAAGCACTGTGGTAATTTGGAGACACGGCAATGGCACACAATCCGCACAGGGTTGGATACAGACCCCTTCTCAGGGGAGGAAATGGACAAGGAAATGATAGAAAGAATAATTAGAATGGCAGAAAAAGGGGAGATATTGCTGATGGGTGATCTGAATATGCCAGATGTTAACTGGAGTGCAGTTGCAGCAGCCACTTCAAAGAGTGGGTTTATTCTAGATGCCCTACAAGGGGCATGCCTTAGACAACTAGCATTAGAGCCCATTCAAGAGGGAGCAATCTTAGACCTGGTTCTCTCAAATGGAGATGAAGAGAGGATCACAGATGTAGAAGTGGGTAGCCATCTGAAAACTAGCGACCATCGAACAGTATGGTTCACAATAAACACAGCAATAGAGTCAAGCCATACAAAGGCAAAAGTATTGGACTTTAGGAGGGCTGACTTTGCAAAAATGGGTGAGTGCCTAAGGAATGCACTAGCAAATGGGCAGGAAGGAGGGGTGGAAGAACAATGGGGAATAATAAAAACTGCCATCACAGAGGTAACAAGCCTTTGTGCGAAGCAAATAAACAAAACAAAATGATGTAAGAAAACACTATGGTTCTGAAAAGAAGTGGCAGTGAAGGTTCAAAAGAAAAAGAAAGTATTCAGGAAGTAAAAGGAATCACAGAAGGAGCAGGACAGAGAACTGTATCAGTTAAAGCAAAAGGAAGCTGGGAAGGCAGTCAGAACAGCAAAGGCCCAAACCGAAGAAAAGATAGCCAACTCAGTTAAGAAAGGGGATGAAACCTTTTATAGGTATGTCAGGGAGCGAAGGAAGACCAAGGAAGGGTAAGTGAGGCTTAATAAAGAGGAGGGAGGGTGGGCAGAGGGTGACTGGGAAAAGGCAGAGATACTAAACAAATATTTTTGTTCAGTATTTACAAAGGAAGTGGGGGAGGTACCTAAAACAAACAGTAGAAGCACTCTGGATATAGAAGTTGATACCAGCCATTTACAGAAGAAAGGGTTCTGAAAGAACTCTTAAAACTGAAGGTGACAAAGCAATGGGGCCTGATGGGATTCATCCCAGAATTCTAAAGAACTAAGGGTAGAAACTAGTGACACCATTGACTACCCTCTTTAACAAATCATGGAAGGATGGGGTGGTACCCAAGGACTGGAGAAGGGCAGATCTGATTCCTCACAAAAGTGGGAGCAAGGCAGAAGCAGGAAACTACAGACCTGTTAGTTTAACCTCAGTGGTAGGGAAAATGATGGAATCACTTGAAGGAAAGAATTGTTGAGTATCTAGGAGGCCAGAGGGCCAGGACCCGAGGCAGCATGGATTCACAATGGGAAGGTCATGCCAGACAAATCTGATAGATTTCTTTGACTGGGTGACCAAAGTAGTAGATCAGGGAGGGGCTGTGGACATGGCCTACCTAGACTTTAGCAAGGCATTTGACATAGTCCCACACAAAAGATTAATATACAAGTTAGCCAGCCTGGGAGTGGGTCCCAAGATGACAGCCTGGGTAAAGAATTGGCTGGAGAATAGGACACAGAGAGTAATAGTAAATGGAGTCCACTTTGAAGAAAGGGGGGTTGTTAGTGGGGTACCGCAGGGTTCAGTATTAGGACCATTCCTCTTCAATGTCTTTATAAGCGACATTGCAGAGGGACTGGAAGGAAAAGTATGTCTCTTTGCAGATGACACAAAGATCTGCAACAGAGTTGATGCACAAGGTGGGGTGAAAAGGATGAGAAGGGACTTAGCGAGGTTAGAGGAATGGTCAAATGTATGGCAGCTTAGATTCAATGCTAAGAAGTGCAGTAATGCACCTGGGAAACAAAACCCAGGGAAGAGTACATAATGGAGGGTGAGATACTAACAACAACAAAATGGAAAGAGACCTGGGGTAGTCATATCAGATGACCTAAAGTTGGGCAAGCAATGTGAGAAGGCAGCAAGGAGGGCTGGGGGATACTGGGATGCACAGGGAGAGGCATCACCAGTAGAAAACAGGAAGTTATTATCCTCTGTACCAACAGTTGGTGAGACCCATTTTGAGTACTGCGTCAGTTCTGGAGACCCATCTCCAAGAAGACATAGACAGGATGGAGGCTGTCCAGAGGAGGACACTAAATGGTGCAGGGTCTGCACTGGAAGACATATGAAGAGAGACTTAAGGAGCTGAATATGTATAGCCTTGAGGAAAGGAGGGAGAGGGGGGACATGATAGAAACTTTCAAGTACCTCAAGGGAATCAACAAAGTCCAAGAGGGTAGCATCTTTCAAAAAAAAGAGGTGTGCAAGAACAAGGGGGCACAACTTGAAGATAGAAGGAGGGCGGCTCAGAGGTAATTTAAGGAAGTATTTTTTCACAGAGAAGGTTGCAGATGCATGGAACGGCCTTCCGGAGGAGGTTGTGCAGTCAAAAACAGTGGTGGAATTCAAGCATGCATGGGACAGTCATAAGGCAATTCTAGGGGGTGGGGGTAGGAAGAAGTAGGCTGCTGGTTAACTAGGATCTGCAGCTTATCCATTAGGTAGGGAAATGGGCAGACTGGGTGGGCCAAGCAGTCCTTATCTGTTGTCAAAATCTATGTTTCTATGTAATAGGTACAAAATATCCAAATAGTTAAGATTTACGATGTTGGAATTGTGGAAAAGAGGATGTTGATTTTAGATTCCTAAGGAATTGTGAAAGACGATGCAGAACTGCCAAATCATTTGAATTGTACAATATGAAAATGATGTCATCAGGTAGGGACCTAAGATTTGCAAGTATAGGACCAAGCCAATAATTGTGTTGCTGTTTGAAAAGAGGACACAACAAAGTTACATGTTTCAGATCATCCTCAGTTCCACTTCCACATTTACAGTAAGGAGAACTGTATCCAGGCCATGTTTGCTTAAAATAAATATCATTTGTTCATATAGTTCCATCCTGTATAAGGTAAGTTGTCTATGGTCATTAGGATTGGATATCAGTTTGAAGTAAGACTCTAAAACATGCTGAGTTTTTATTGTTTTATATTAAGCGAAATACTTTAGTGATAAAATTCTAGCAAGATCCTGAGACATTGCAACATCTCATATTTTGGTCTTGAGTATGGTAATTATTTCCTCTTTAGGGCGGATACATAATTCATATGATGGATAACCTAGGCCGACTGGAAAAAAGTTGTTCTTCAATTAACTTACTTGGGGGACATATAAAACCATGATGTGTATAATTAATTTGTTCATCTACACACAATTAGGGTAAGTGTGTCTCAGGGAGGGAAAATAGATCTAATAAGAAGGTAAGACTCCTTTCTTTAGTTAGGGAGGGTACAGAACATAGTCCTAATTCTGCTCTAACTACTTCTGCAGATACTGAGTTAGGTACATCAAGACTATATCTTAGTATTTTATTATGGATCATTTCTAAGGGTGAAAGGTCAGCAAGTCCCCAGATTTCCAAGGCATACAAAGTGCTTATTCTAACTTTAGTGTTCAGTACAGTGAAGATTCCTTTTATGGAACCTTTGCCTAACTTGGCATTAAAGATCTTAAGCACATTGAAGGCACTAACCATGTGGGTTGATGTTACTTTAACATGATTCCTCCAGAATAAATTACTCAAAATTTAACACCTAGGTCATCATAGCATGAGTCAATAGTAAAGGTTTATCTAAAATAATCTATATTTATTTTTAGATTTGGTTCTATAAATAAGTAATTTAGTTCTTATCTCTGTTAATAATTCATTTATTTTCATGGCACAATGTTGCAAGAGTATTTCATTTCCTCTGTAGGCCCAGTAAAGAAGTCAAAATGAAAACAATATCGCTGTGTATGTCCACTTTAGGAGAGTGGTAATTGGGATTATATAGTTTAAATAATACAGTATTAATATAGAGGTTGAACAGGAGAATGCTAAAATGCACTCCTGTCATACTCCACTATTGGTCATAATTTGAGGTGTGTGTGATTGCCCGGTTAATCAAAATAAACTTGTATCCAGGTGTTTTTGTGGAGCATTATCAAGGTATCTAGTAAACAAGCTCTGGCAGAGCCACTATGTCTGTGAATTCATTAACTAGATAAGGGTGTTTCATGGGCTTAAACATAAACATGAATTGCTGTTGCATACACTAACTGAATCCAACTACGGTACATTGAGAAAGGGCAGATTTAAAAATAATGCCACTGTCTGTATTACAGTTACCTATATGTTTCACATTTTGTTCTATGCACTGTTATAGCAATCAACTCAACAGAACTGGGCCATCATATACATGAAGATACTGTACCTTAACTACAAACACTGCTGAGACAATTGTATGTTGTGACAAGGTGGAAGATAAACACAATGTTGAGACATGTTTTTGAAGACATTTGACGTGTTTGATGTTTTTAGAGATTTCTATACAGTTCACATACATATTTTATATAATATAAAAGTGCAAATACCCAAATGTCAATGTAAATCCTACACATTTCATTACAAGCTGTTCTCTTGAAGGAAAATATTACTGTACAAGGCCTAAAAATGGGCATTAGGCAAAAGTAAACTGGAGTAAGGGGCACGGAGCGAGATGGCAGCTTGAATTGGGATCTCCGCTACCATCCCTTGCAATCCTCTCTTCAAACTGTTTTATTGTTTATCTACAAGCCAATTTTAGTATATTACATCCCGCTGATGCCATCCTCACTGAAATCAGAGGAAAAACAAACAAAACTGCCGTTTAAATCCCTGCAGCGGGAAGCATCTGTGAGAGGCCCTTCTAGGCTGGACCACTCATCCAGTTCCTCACCCCAAAAGCAGTCTGATCAGGAGCAGCGATCCACCGAAGCTGTAACCTGTAGCCAAAACTCTGAGTTGACCCCCAGTGTGATAATGACAGAGGGGTACCAACACCGGGAATGACTGATAAAAGATCTTAAATACGATCTGGGCACTAGGATGGAGGCCGGTTTTGATAATGTCACTGCTCAAATCCAGCACTTACAACAGTCCGTGAACACCACCTCAGAGCAAGTTGAGACCCATGAGAGGCATTTGCGGGAGCTGAAGAAATGACTAAGTGACCAGGAAGATAGATCGAACATTCAAGCGACCGATCTTGCCAAAGCCACTCAGAGAGACTGAGTTTTTAAAGCGGGCCATAGACGACCATGAGAATCGGGAGCGCCGATTCAATGTCAGAATTACAGGCCTCCCTGAGGGGCTGGAGGGGAAAGATTTCCCGAGATTCTTGCGAACCTGGCTCAAGACAATGCTGCAGTTACTGCAGGACGTGACATTAGAGATCCAGCGGGTGCATCGTTCTCCAGGGCATAAACCAACCCCTGATCAGAAGCCCAGGCATATTATTGTCAGGCTTCTGCACTACCAGAACAGGGTACAGGTCCTAGATGCAGCTAGGAAGGAGGGAGTCATATTGGAACAACAGCAGCGTGTGAGTTTATTTCCAGACTACTCTTATCGACTACAACTAGGATGGCATGCCTTTGCAGAAGTTCAGAGATTGCTGCATTCCATTGACTGCCCATTTACACTCTCTAATCCTGCCCATTTAATTGTTAGACCACTGGGAGGCAACACGAAAGCCTTTACTGACCCAGCTGCAGCTCGGGAATATGCCTGAGATGTGGAGAACCAAAAGACAGCTTGACTGAAAGATTAGGGCCTAGTCTGAAGGTACTTTTCATTGCTTGTCAGGGGATGGGGGGGGGCCCGATCCGTTACTCCGTTAAGGTCCTATAAGGGCTGGATTCTGGAGTTCCCTTCCCCCATCTCCCTGATCTTCTCGCAGGATTTTGCAAGCATTGCAATGGTTAGGTTGCAGCATGGGGCAAATGACGCTGCAATAATCAAACATTTCTTTCAGATTAGTGACTGCAATGTTTTATGATTAGATTTTACTTTAGTTCGGGGCACGCTGAACCTACAGTTAATTCAGGGTGAGACCTCTTCATGTGACCTCCAAAGACTTGATATTTGGGTGCAGGAGAGCACTACATAACAAGTGGTAGCATGGGAGGTCAGCATTTCAGTGAGCAATCTTGTGGTATAAGCCCTTTTGAGCTTGTTTCCTAGTTCTATGGGGAGGGAGAGCTAGGCAGACAGCTTTTACAATTTTTTTGTTTATTAACAAGGAAACAAACTTTGGGAGTACGTAATTTTTAGAGAGGAAGAACACTTGAGTTAAAGCTGTACTGTCCATTATGAAGGGAGGAACTGCTCCCAAGTGCATTTCAGTGAGGGGCAGGATCTCCCTCGGAGCTCCCAGGATGAAGAGGTTTATTTGAGCTCTCCTTAGTAGCCCGGCAGGGGTGGTGAGGTAACCCCCTGGTGCTAGCTCTCCCCATCATAACTTAGGATATTTCAGGGGGAACATTCGTTTTAGTCATTTTATCTTTTTTTAAGTAATTGTTGCAAGGAATGGATGCTCAGTCCATGAGAAGAAGAGGAACATTCTCTGAACTTTTGTTTAATAGGGAGAGGTGGGTAATAAGGCTGTTCATGGGGACAGGTTGCTGTTAAATAGGTTAGTAAGAGGGGAATGGGAGTTGGAGAAACTGTTCATGGTTAACACTATAATTAAGTTGTTCCTTTCCATTAAAGGGGGAAAGGAAAGGGTTTCTAAGCCGGAGGTTGTATAAAACGCAAAAAAATTTTCTTAGCAGTCAAAGGTGCTCTTGGTTCTTGCAGCTGTTGCTTGTTTGACGTGGTGCAAAGCTTTGGTTTCACCAGGGAATATGAATTAGATAACCTTGGTAACATGGAACATCAATGGGCTATGAACTGTGGTCAAAAGGAATCGGGTGTGGACCCAAATAAAACAATCATTTGTCAATGCTGAATGTTGATTGCGTTGGTCCGTTGAGCTCATTTAGTGGCCCTGTGTCAGTCGCTCGTTCTGTTTCTCCCGGTGCCACAGGCTGCACTTTTGTACGGAGCTGTCCTGACAGAGCTGTGTTGAGGTGGGTCACTTGCCCTCTCTCACTCACTCATTTTGTTTCTGCTGGCACTGCAGGCTGCCCTTTTGTACTGGGCTCCCACTTCTGTTGACAGCTTTTTCTGCCCACACAGAAATCTGCAGCAGTCCTGACACAGGTCCATTGAGCTACCTCACCCCGCTTTCTCGCTCGTTACGTTTCTGCCGGTGCTGCAGGCTGGCCTTTTGTATGGGGCTCCCGCTTGCATTGCCACCTTTTTCTGCCCACAAAGCAATTTGCAGCAGTCACAATAGAGGTCTTTTGAGCTTGCTCACTCGCTCATTGTGTTTCTCCCAGCGCTGCTGGCTGCCCTTTTGTACTGGACTTCTGCCTGCATTGTCACCTTTTTCTGGCTACAAAGAAATCTGCAGCTGTCCCGACAGAGCTCCATTTAGGTGGGTCACTCCCCCACTGTCACTCGCTCATTCTTTTTCTGCTGGTGCTGCAGGCTGCCCTTTGTACTGGTCTCCTGCCTCTGTTGGCGCTTTTCTGCCCACAAAGAAATCTGCAGCAGTCTGGCACAGGACTGTTGAGGTCAGTCCTCCCCCACACTCGCTCGTTCCGTTTCTGCCGGCGCTACAGGCTGGCCTTTTGTACAGGGCTCCTGCCTGTGTTGCTGCCTTCTTCTGCTCACAAAGAAATCCACAGCAGTCTCGATAGAGTTCCGTTGAGCTCACTCACTGCCCCTCTTTCACTCGCTCAATGTGTTTCTCCCAGTGCTGCAGGCTGCCCTTTTGTACTGAGCTTCTGCCTGCGTTGGCACCTTTTTCTGCCCACAAAGAAATCCGCAGCTGTCCCAACAGAGCTCTGTTGAGGTTGCTCACTCCGCCTGTCTCACCTTTCATTCTGTTTCTCCTGGTGCTGCAGGCTGCCATTTTTAGTAGTCTCCTCGTCTGTTGGCATCTTTTTCTGCCCCAAAACAAATAAATCTGCAGCAGTCCTGACAGAGCTCCATTGAGCTCGCTCACCCCCCTCTCACTTACTTATGCCATTTCTGTCTCGCTGCAGGCTGCCCTTTGTACTGGGCTCCTGTCTGCATTGCCACCTTCTTCTGGCCACAAAGAAATCTGCAGCAGTCACGATAGAGCTCCATTGAGCTCACTCACTCTCTCTCCCTCTCTCACTCATTGGTTCTGTTTCTCCCGCCGCTGCAGGCTGCCCTTTTGTACTGGGCCCCTGTGTGCATTGCTGTCTTTTTCTTCCCACAAATAAATCCACAGCGGTCCCAACAGAGCTCCGTTGAGCTCACTCACTGCCCTTCCCTCATTCACTCATTCTGTCTCCCGCGCTGCAGGCTGCCCTTTTTTACCGGGTTCCTGCCTATGTTGGCGGCTTTGTCTGCCCACAAAGAGATGTGCAGCAGTTCTAACACAGCTCTGCTGAGGTCGCTTACTTGCCCTCTTTCACTCTCTCATTCTGTTTCTGCCAGCGCTGCAGGCTGGCCTTTTGTACTGGGCTCCTGCCTGCATTGCTGCCTTTTCCTGCCCACAAACAAATCTGCAGCAGTCATGATACACCTCCTTTGAGCTCACTCACTCCCCTTCTCTCACTTGCTCGTTCTGTTTTTCCCAAAGCTGCAGGCTGCCCTTTTGTACTGGGCTCCTGCCTGTATTGGCACATTTTCCTGCACACAAAGAAATCCGCAGCTGTCCCGACAGAGCTCTGTTGAGGTCGCTCACTCCCCCCCCACCCCCGTCTCACTCGCTCATTGTGTTTCTCCCAGCACTGCAGGCTGCCCTTTGTACTGGGCTCCTGCCTGTTGGCACCTTTTTCTGCCCACAAACAAATCCACAGCTGTCCCAACAGAGCACCGTTGAGGTCGCTTATTCCCCCTGTCTCACTCACTCATTCTGTTTCTCCTGGCGCTGCAGGCTGCCCTGCTGTACTGGGCTCCTGCCAGCGTAGCCACCCTTATCTGCCCACAAAGAAATCCACAGCAGTGATGACAGAGCTCCGTTTAGCTCACTCACTCCCCCCTCTCACTCGCCCATTCTGTTTCTCCCCCGCTGCAAGCTGCCCTTTGTAGTGGGCCCTGCATGCATTACTGCCTTTTCTCGCCCGCAAAGAAACCGCAGCAGTCCCAACAGAGTTCAGTTGAGCTCCATCACCCCTCCCAGCTGCTTGATCCTAAACTGTCTCAAACACTGATTTCAGACAGCGATTCTGTATTCTGCACCGGAAGCACGGAACACATTTCGTGAGGATGTGAAAATGACATCTGTACTGTTCATAAGGAGGTGTGAACAAATGCCAGTGTTGAAAATCTGACATGAAAATATTAATAATTTGCAAACTTACAAGGGTACGTGGAACCTGCACAACACACGCTCGTAACACAGTCATTTTATGGAGTTTCATCACAAAATTTTTAACATAGGCATTTTAGGACCTCTGCTAATGAACAGCATCAGTGTGATTTTCTTAATATGTCCCAAACACTGATTTCCCACAGTGACCGTGCTATTGTGCGCCAGAAGAGTGAAAACACACTTTGGCCAGGATGTGAAAAATGACAGCTCTACTGTTCACAAGGAGGTCTGAAAAAATGCCAGTGTTGAAAATCAGGCATGAACATATTGCAAATTCGCAAAGTTACGAGCGTGCATAGCAAGTACGCAATGCACCCTCAAAAAACAGTAATTATTTTGATTTTTCCCACCAAATTTGCAGTATAAGCTTTTTGAGAGCTCCCCTCATAACTGCTGGCACTGTTGTTTCATTACTCGGTCCCAAAAGGGGATTCCATGCAGTGACCACAAAATCACCTTTTGGGGCCAAATAATGCCATGACAGTGCCAGGATTCATGAGGAGGGGTACCAAAAACCCCATGCTGAAAATTTGGTGCCAAAATTCTCCAAAATTTCTCAGATATGCATCACAGTTAGAAAAACCCTATTTATTCCACTATACATCTTTCCGGCATTTCCTCAGTTCGCGGTCAGATTTGAAGAGTGCAGACGTGCTCCCAGTCCACGAAGATCGTCATGCCCAGCTCCGGAGGGCAGTATAGGGTGGAGAGGCATGGTGTGCAGCGGGTGGGTGTGGGTTGTGGGAGGGGCAGGGAGACCACTGAGGATCATTTCCTTTTACAGGGTAAAAGAAAAAAAGACATTGTGGGACAGTTTTTCTTTTACGGGGCATGTGGCAGCTGGGGTGAGCTCCCAGCATGCCAGTGAGTCTTGGTTTCTTTATGGGGGCAGCTGTAACTCAGGATTGGGCACTCCCATCGGCACACAACAAAAGGGGGGGCGCCGGGGGATTGTTACATTATGCTGACAGGGACTGGGCACCTTGTTGGTAGACAACAAAAGGGGTGTGACGTTATGCCAACATGGACTGGGCACCCCATCAGCAGACAACAACAGCGGAGTGGGGGGGTTGCATAATGCCGATGGGAGTGGGCTCCCCGTCGGCAACATTAAATGTGGGGCACTGAAGTTGACAGGGATTGAGGCCCCCATCGGCAAATAAACATGGTGGGGGGTTAATATTGATTGTGAACATGGCAGCAAGCTGCTGCCATGTTCATAAACTATCACTGTTTCAGGTCCCACCCCTGCAATGGAATCACTCCGTCATTGCAGCAATGGCTGACGCTGCAATGAAGAGGCGCCCTGATTGCAGCGCGGCAATTTTTACAACTTGATGGCACGCTGGCTGAACTAGTGTCAGCAGCAGCATGCCACAGCATTGGAGGAAGTGGGACAAGCCTTTACAGACTATGGGGGCATTGGCCACAGCAGTGCCGCACCTCCACAACCTGCTTGTGGGGAAACCTGCTGCAACATGTTTTTTGTGCATTCACGCCATCAACATAAAAAATGAAATGTGATATTATGTTTTTGCAGGAGCTCCACTCCACTAGGGAGGAACTGGAGGGGCTGAGTAACTCTTAAGGGGCACGTTGGTGGCATCTCCCTTTACTTCCAAGGCTCATGGAGTAGCCATAAGGATCCGACTGGGATTTCTGCATAGGGTTCTCTCTTCCATGATGGATCCTCAGGGATGGTATACCATAGCGATGGTTGAAATTTAGGGTAAACCCACAATGTTAGTCTCACTTTATGGGCCTAATATAGACTCTCTGGAGTTTTTTACTCACTTAGAAACCATGTTGGCTTCATTCCTTGGTGACATAATAATGGGGGTAATATGACTACCTACTGGGACCCACATCTAGACCATTCTGAGGTGAGAAGGGACTCAGTCCCATGGAGCGTAAAACACTTGCCATCTTGTGAAGGCGGGGCCTCCCCAGAGGCCTGGAGATCTCACCACCCCTCTACCAGAGAATTCTCATTCTACTCACATGTCCACAAAATATATACCAGATTAGATTATTTATTCCTTACAAAATCCAGGATGGGCAACACTACAGAGGCCTTATATGGCCCTATAGTTGTTTTGGACCATGCCCCATTGCAGGTGGTGCTGGAGAGGAAGGAGAAACCCAGGATGGCTCCGCTATGGCGTATGGACCCCACTCTTCTGGTGGACCAACAATTTCTTCTACAACTAAAAGATCACGCTGCTGATTTTATTACCATAAATAGACAAGGGGACACCGATATTTAAATAATTTGAGACACACTATGAGGAGAAACCATTTCTTACTCCTCATATAAGAAAAAGTCGAGCCTCAAAAGGGAACAATCCCTTGAACGGCAGATTCAGAAGCTGGAGGGGAAGATTATGTCCTCGCAGGATAGGTCCAAATTAACAGAGCTTAAAATGCTGAAAGGTAAATTGAACCAAGTCTCCAATCAGAAAATAGAAAAGGCCCTCATTCTCACTAGGTCTTACTCTTATTTTGAAGGAGATAAAGCGGGGAAATGGTTAGCAAGTATGGTTAAAAGGGAAAGGGCAGAGAGGACCATTATGAGAGTACGGACGGGGGGGACAGTGACATACGACCAGCAAAAAATTAATGATGCCTTTAGAGCTTATTACTCTCACCTGTACACTACTGAGTTTCCGCAGGGGGGCCAATCTGGAGAAATTTTTAAAAGAGGTTCTGTTGCCTAGGGTCGATATGGTGGAAATGGAGAGACTTGACTCTCCTATTACTATGGAGGAACTGAGAGCAACTGTGTGGAAGGCCAAAAGAAGGGAAGCCCTGGGCCCTGACCGGATACCCGCTGAAATTTATAAATTGCTTTGGGTGGAGTTGGGGCACTTGATGTTGGATGTGGTAGCCGAGTCTTTGGATATAGGAACATTGCCTCCCTCACACTGCCTTGCTACTATCACAGTCCTACCAAAACCGGAAAATAATCCTCGGAAATGTTCTTCATACCACCCAATATCATTACTTTATTCAGATCATAAGATCTTAACCAAAGTTTTGGTGACCAGGTTGGAATGCCTTCTCCCCAAACTTGTCCATCCAGATCAGGGAGGTTTTGTGAAAGGCAGGCAAGCAAAACATACATCATGTGCAGAACATCATGCATAACTGACCTAGGAGGGGTGCGGGGGGGCCTTCTTGCATTAGATGCAGAGAAAGCCTTTGACCAAGTCAAGTGCCCTTTATGTTGGCTGTCCTGTGGAAATTCGGTCTGGGTCCCCCATGATGAAATGGCTGGAAGCTCTATAACAGTCACCATGGCCCAAATCCTCACTAATGACATAATTTCTACCCCTTTGCTTTGACAAGAGGAACTAGGCAGGGATGTCCCTGTTCCCTTAATATATGTACTCACAAATGAGGCCTTGGTGCAGAGTATCGGATCTAATGCTCATATTAAGGGACTTCAGTGGCAGGGGACACAACATGTGAAATTGCTCTTGCAGATGATGTGCTTCTTTTCTTAGCTCTCCTCAGGAGTCAGCGGTGGTGTTGACCCAGTTATTTGAGTGATATGGCCCCTTTCAGGTCATAAGATTAACTGGAGTAAGTGTAAGTGGATGTCTCTTGGTGGGGAGGGTTATCTTATTATTATCACCCAGACCCTGGTTCAACTGACTAAAAGCTGAAATATTTGGACATTCAGATTTCAGCTAAGCTTTCCACCCTGGTGAAAATCAATATGAAATGACTGGCCTCCAAAATTAAGGATGATTGTACAACTTGGAAGACTTTACCGCTGACCCTCCTGGGGAGAGTGAACCTTATTAAAATGTCTGTACTGCCTCAATTCCTTTATTTTTTCAAACTGTTCCTCTAAAAATTTCAATTAAATATATCAAAGGTATAGAGGGAGCTATTACTCAGTTGCTCTGGAATAGTAAGAGACCCAGGATTAAAAAACTCTCTGTGGCTCCCTAGAAGAAAGGGGGTCTGGGGCTCCCAGTGTACTACATTATTTGGTGGCTGCACAGGTAGCTCACATTCAGGACACACTAAAAATCGCAGAGAGCAGCCAGTATGGGTGAAGGTGGACATGGAGAGGTCTGCTGGGCCCTCCCTGTACCATGGAAAACTGGCCTTATGTAGGAAAGTGTATTCTTGGATGTCCCGCCCATACCCTGTACTAGGACCACAGTTTTGTCCTGGAAAATAGCACACGAGATGATTGGAGTGAGAGGAGATTTATCCCCTGAGTGTTCTATTGCAACAGGAAGGAGGGCTGACCCTGTGGGATAGACCCATGTTAAAAATCTGGGAAGCAAAGGGATTATCCCTCCTACAACATGTTTTAAGAGAAGGGAAACTCCGCCAATTCAGGGACCTTGTGGCAGACCACAAACTTAGCCGCTCCCACTTTCCCCTTTATGACAAGCTGCGGAGGGCAATTAACAGAACCCTTAACAGAAAGGGCCAGGGGTGAGGGGTGTCCCACTTCCCCTTGGAGGAGATGTTCTGGGGACAATATGAGGGTCGACCTTTAAACCCCTGAGAAGAATGCATAGGCTGCTGATGGGGGCCCTGCCTGACCATATGTAGGCAACAAAAGATAAACGGGAAACTGACCTATACCCTGATGCTTTGACTGGAGGAGATTGGGTCGTAATATTGAACAGCAGCACTAGATGTTCAGTTAATAATAGAGTTAGGGCTATCCAGTATAGAGTTCTTCGTAGGACGTATCGTACCCCTTGGCTGGCTCACATAATAAACTCTGGTGATTCCCCACCCTGCCCTAAATGGGTTCATAATGGGACATTTTATCACATGGTGTGGCAATGCCACCAGGTACAGTGCTTTTGGAGGGGAATCCACGATATGCTATCCAGACTGGTGGGGATCCCTCTCAGACGAGACCCTGTGGAGAACCTTCTGGATCTCCCCCCTAGTGAGAATGTGGGGCATAATATCCCTCATCTGGTCCTTTGAAGACTGGGCAGTGTTATGGGTTTGAAGGTGTTGGCCACCCACTGGAGGCTTGCTGCCACACCTACTGTATCCAAAAGGCTCAATTCCCTTTTTGATTGTATGAAATATGAACAAATACAATATACAGTCAGGGGGCAGTTGGGGAAGTTCAGAGATATGTGGTCCCCAGTGGAGGAGGTTTTGGCTCAGTCTTGGTTTCTGATTTTCTAAAAGCCTATTTTAGGACTGATGGTTATGCTGATCCCATACTTTGATTTTGAATTGAACTTGATTTTGCATTGGTAGGGAATTTTGACATCAGTTTTATTCCTTTTAAAAAGGATGATATATGCCCATGGTCATATGTTCCATGCTAAAGTGACTCTCGGTATAGTACATTTTATACTGCTATATATTGGATGTAACATTTCCACTGTTGTATTAACTAATGGTGGCATGTCTCTAATGTATTGTAATTTTTTTAATGCTTTCTGTAGTATTTCTGTACTGCTGACCTAAATAAAGTATACAAAAAAAAAAAAAAAACTGGGGTAGGTGTGTTATGAGGGTATTGCATAGATTATCTTTTATTGCTGCTCCACTCCAGGCACACACAATATGAAAATCAACAACCCCTTGATATGAAGTAACAGGAATTAGTTAGTACAAGGACAGAAACAAGCAGGAGACTGAGTAAGTGGGTAGACAAGCATGAGTATGGTAAGTCAAATAACATTTCAAAGTCTATTATAATTATTTTTACAAATGTATTTGCACAGTTGACAATTTTGTAAAACAATAATAACAATCAGAGTTATTCCACATGTGTCCAAAGGTGCCACGATTCAGGAGGAGGGATCTGAGGCCTGGATTCACCAGTCTGCCCTGCTCCTGAGTCAGAAGATCATGGTGGAGAGGTAGAGCTACTGGGGTTCCATCAATAGCTGTTGAAGCAGAGGGAAACAAATCTGATGAGGCCAAAGAGAGGATATTAGAATCATGTGAGCCCTTCCACCTGTAGCTGCAGGAAAACCTCTGAAGCACTGGAAAGGGAGAAAAGACATAGAAGAACCTCCTTATCCAGTACAGAGACAGTGCATCTCATCATAAACACCATGCCTGGGAATGAGCCAGCAACAAATGGGTAGTTTTATGCTGATGGGGAGATGAAGAGGTCTATCTCCAGCCAACCCCACAGATCGAATAAGCTTTCAACTACCTCTTGATTTAGTTCTGTCATGAGCCCTGACTAGAGGTGGGCGAAGTGGTTGGAAATTACTTCATGGAAGCAATTCATGGAGTGGTGGCAATCTTTTTTTTCTTTTGGGTTCTGGTGTTGGAAAGATTTTTCCTGCAGATTCTGCAGCTCCTTTTCCATCAAGCTAGAGCATTTCTCCAGCAAGTGGGCTTCATGCTTTTTCTGGTGCCTAATCCATGTGTGGCCTGGTTGAAGGATTGGCATGGCACACAATCCTTGGCCCATGTTTGGGGCTGTGGCAGATCACATGGTGGGAATGCTAGTCAGCATGCAGGATCTGGGTACTGCAGGTCTTGCATGTCTTCTTTTCAATGCATCACCAACTGTTCATGTTCCTGAACTGTACCTCCAACTATATCCCATGCTGTAAATTTGTCACTATTATTTATTTGCTTCCCCTTTCTTCTGTATATCCCTCAATATCTCTATGTAAGATGGCCAAACTGAACATTTGTGTAAATGGCCACGTTTGCTCACATGCCTTTCAGTATAAAATTAAGACTGATTCATTAAAAACTGGGTTGACAGACCTGAACCGCAGCAGTTATGTAAAAATCCAAACTGGCCATACTGGGTGCAACTTGCACAAATTCTGCTGGTCCAGTCACTCTGGCTGCACTGTTCAGTCTGACTTTTACATATCTTGTCTGCTCCTGGAAGTCTGTTTTTCTCCCCTTCCTTGGCATGGTTAAAAATGGAACTGTCAGGACTAGACCAGATAGGTAAAAGCCAGATCATCTGGAGTGAGTGGATCAGCAATATTTGCACAAGCTGTGCCCAGTCCAGATTGTACAGCTCTGGTCTGTGACCTGGTTTTACCTATACCCCACTGCATGTGGCTTAGTGATATACTGTACAGATGGATTCCGAGTCTAACCCATTGAAGGCTGAAGTTTCAGAAAACCATTATGCTAAATATACCAAGACTCACTCCTTCACCCCCCAGTCATAATTAAGCCTCTACCAAAGTCATGCTTAAATACTGGAGCCACTACATCCACACCACTAAGCTTTTAATGCTATCATGCCTCTTCTGCTGTTATGCGCCCCCCATGAAGTTCCATTCTGCTTGTGGCAGCCCCCCACCCCCAACTAGGTATTTTCCAGGGAGCAACTCTTTATAGCATATCAACTAAGTGACTACGGAACTCTATTTTTAAAAATGCCATTGAGACATTTTTGTTTTAGTATATCCATAGACAGCAAAAATTTATTTGTAAAATAAACTAAAACCTCATTTATCAGTTCACTGAATCACAAAACAACATGTTATGAACTTATCAACTTCTATTTGTAACCTACAGTAAGTCAAACAAAAATTAGACACATAAATGGCTACCTATTTGCAAGTGAAGCAAATGTGGTTACTATCATTCAGTTGTAAACACTTATAGTCACAAATTGCAGGTTAAGAACATTCAGTAGAATATAAACAGTAGCCCAAAACTGCCTGCCTGAGAATGAAATTGGTGTATTATTTGGAAAAGGCAACACTGTTACTTGCTATGCAATGTCCTGCAAAGTAACACACTGACTGCTCTTAGGATGGTGGTGTGTCAAATGGCTTAATGAGGTGCTGTGTCTATAGGGACCTAGGAGAACTTATACAGAAAGTTTCTGGAAGTGTTTAACCCATTTTACTTCCAATAGCTTTCTATTATGTCTATGCTGTCCATTGGTAATCTGACACAGAATGACTGCCAGAAGATAATGAGTTAACTTTCTGTGGCCTCATTAACGCCTCAAGCCAGAGGAAAAATATTGCACTAAAGCTATCTATACATACACAGCAAGCACAGTAATGAGGCTTCAGTGGAGGAATCTATTGTTAACACTCTAGCATGTTGTTTGGTAGCAAAGATGACATCAGCCTCTTCTGAATGCAATACTCCTGTTGGGATATGACCACAGTCATAAAAGGGGTCAATGCCCAAATCCCACAGTGTTTGCCACAGTAGTTTATGGCTTATACTATCAAAAGCTGACTGAAAGTCAATGAAACAGCAGTACAGTCTGGACTTCTTAATTGTAACATACGGTATTTACGAGCTAAATGAAATAGAACATAGCAATGTTGGGTAGTCTTTCTATTTTGGTAAAAGCTGTTGTGGGCTTCATCTAGAAGACGATTATGTTCCGCCCAACTGTCTGAGTTCCACAACAGAGTTTTACAAAATAATTTTTGAGAGGCATCCAAGAGGCTTATAGGCCTGTACATGCCTGGATCTGTGGGGTCACCCTTCTTATAAATGGGAACAATAATGGTACCCCTCCATGCGTCAGGGAAATTGGCTCCTTGGAGGAAAGCATTAAATATATTAATACAGAGAGGTATCCACCAGTCAATAAAAGTAAAATATACATCCGTCCATATTTGGTCGGGGTCAGGTGCCTTATTGGATTTGATAGAGCATAATAAGTTTCTTAAGAGTGGAAAATAATTGGCCCTCATGAAAAGTAAGTTTGTATTAATTTAAACAACTCTACATGAACAGACTGTCTGAGGTTTTCACATGATAAGAAGTATAGCTTTTGAAAGTGAGAGACCCAACAATTGGGGGAGATAGCTGCCTCAACTTGGGTACAATAATGGTTGTAACCAGAACTGACTAAAGACCAGAATAAAGAGGTATTGTGTTCTAGCACAGTTCTCCTGAGTCTATCTCACATCTGCATCTGATATTCCTGTTTTTTTTTTATATTCTTTCGTATGTTTGTTCAAGTCCTTAATATTTTCTCTAGTTTTATGTTTTTTAATAAATCTCACTGCCTTATTCATTTGTGCCTTCGCTTTCTAGCAAGCTTTATTAAACCGAGTGGGGACCTTAGCTGTTAATGCCCTGGTCCTCATAAACATAGGTTTAAGAAATTCATTAACAGTAGCCATGTAGAAATTAGACCATGATGGTCAGTTTTAGAGCGAAGAGATAGTTCTAATTTCATGGAGTAAATAGGGTCAGACATAAGTACTGCAGCAAATTTCTTAATGAAATCATACTGCCACGTTATTCTGTTAGAGTTCAAGATCACCATTGGGCCTTCATTAGCTAATGATTTAGAGATATTTGCAATAACTGTAGGTAATTTAAAAGTAATATGGATAGAGAAGTGAGATGATTCCGGTCTATCAATTACATGAAAATCAGTCACATACATAAAAGTATCTCGACTGACCCAGGCAAGACCAATAGTGGATGCACCCCTGGGACCCAGAAACGTAAAGTCTCCCTTAGCATCCCTAGAAAACTTACCATCTACCAGAAAAAGATCCAACCTTGACATCAATTCTCTGAGAAGATTACTGTGTTGATTACTCTTAAAATCCTTGGATGCTCTCAATGGATTAGCCCTGGAATTAAGAAGATGAAGCCTCATTTGTGTATCCTCCCACAGCTGTAGAACAAGTAGTGTCTGCGGTGATACTGCAGGTAGGAAAAAATGGGCAGACTGGGTGGGTCAGGTTCCCTGAGGAAGGCCCTGTGTTGGGTTGAAGCGCTGAGGTTGTTTGGCATTTTTCAGAAGGCTTCCTTGCCACAATAAATTGTTACATCTCCTTTATTTGTGTCCTGAGTGAGTGCTGAGTTCCTGCTTTTTGTTTTCTACAATTGAGCTGGCAGCCCTACTCACAGTGCCACACCAGTCTCCAGAGCATGTCCTTTTTGTACTTTTTTCTGGGTGGGTCAAGCAGTCCTTATCTGCCATCAGATATTATGTTTCTTTGTGGTAACCCCATGATTCTGTTGAAATGAGATTTTGCAACCCCAGTGATTCTAAGGAAATGAGACTTTGCAATTCCTGTGATTCTGTGGCAAAAGAATGTGGTCACCATGTTAGTCCAGTTGATGTTGTAGCAATAAAAAAGAAAATGTCGCAGATGATGCCTTTTATTGGACAAAAAAAATACGTTACAGGTGATACCTTTTATTGAACTAAAAAAATTATTTTTTAGACTAGCTTTCAAGAGATAATAAATACTGTCTTCTTCAGGTTGAAGATTTTAGCAATAAATCATGACCAGGAGTTAGATTAACAATCTGTTATTCATCCCCTAGCAGTGTAATGTGGCACAAGGTGCAGCCAAGCATTTCTGAGACCCTTTTTATGTTTGCTTGTGTGCACAGCACACAAGAAACATATTGAGGTAG
The DNA here is from genome assembly GCA_016271365.2 of Neoceratodus forsteri. NCBI lineage: Eukaryota > Metazoa > Chordata > Ceratodontiformes > Ceratodontidae > Neoceratodus > Neoceratodus forsteri. The sequence continues at coordinate 1,066,023,162 of CM028135.1, forward strand.
TAGAGCATTGCAGAGGTGTGGCAGTGTTGTGGCCAATCCAGCGGATGCTTTAATGGGCGTATCCGTCAGCCACCAATTAATGTTGACACTGCCAATGATGGCAGTTTCGGAGCGAGTGCCGTATTTGAAAGAAATCTGCCACTGCAATCGGGGCAGTTCTGTCATTGCAGCGCAGTCCCCCTCCCCTCCCAACCAGTCACACAGCAGGACAACAAATTAGCTCCTCTCACTGCTGCTGCTCACTCCACACCCTCTGTTCTCCATTCCCTGCCAACACCAGGGTACTCAATCCCAAGTCAGCATGTACCCCCTCTTCCCCCATTAATGTGGCACACTGGGAGCCCACCCAAGTGTGCTATAAAATACTTATTTAATGTTTCCATCACCGTGATGCCCACTCCCAGTGTTGGATGCCCACTCCCCCCCCCACGACTCTATATTCTCAGCCAACCTCGGGGCGCCCAATCCCTGGATCAACATTGATCCCCCTTCCTCCATTACTCGGGCATACTGGGGGCCCACCCCAGTGTGTCAAAATCCATTTTGTAATATTTCACCTGTAAAAAAGAAAACAGTCCCATGATGTTTTTTTTTAAACCTGAAAAAAAAAGAAAATGGTTCCTCATCATTCCCGCTGGCCCCCAAACCTGCACCCTCCCTCTGCACACCCCACCTCCTCACACACACCCCCAGCCATATATACCTCTGGAGGTCAGGAGCAGCAATCTTCTGTGGACCGGAAACACATCTACACTCTTCAAAGACCAAATGGGAACTGAAGAAATGACAGTAAGCAATTGCGGCTGATAACTCAGAAAATTTGGGGAGTTTTGGTCCCAAATTTTCAACATGGGGTTTTTGGGACCCCACCTCATGAACACTGTTACTGTCATTTTGTTTCTCAGTCCTGAAAGATGATTTCACAGTTGTTGCACAGAATCACCTTTTGGGACCAATTAATGAAGTGACAGTGCTACTGTTCATGAGGCAGTGTCCCAAAAAGCCCTTGTTACAAATTTGGTGAAAAACTCTAAAAAATGACAGCGTTATGAGCATCCATTGCGCAGTCTCTACGCACGCTCGTAACTTCATCAATTTTTAATATTTTGACTCCACATTTCCAACATTGCCATTGTTTCACACCCCTTATGAACAGTATAGCTGTCATTTTTTTTTTCACATCCTCCTTGAAATGCATTTTTGCACCTGTGGCACAGAATGGCACAGTTGCTATGCAAAATCAACTTCTGGAAAAGATTAATGAAATCCCTGTGCCACTGTTCATGAGGGGAATTCCCAAAATGGCAATGCTGAAAATTTGGTGAAAACATTCTAAACAAGCATTTGTCAATGCCGAATGTTTGCTTGCTGACATTAGCAGTGGAAGTGCAGGAGTTAGACAGATGCAGTATAGGAATGGCATTGAGGTATTGAACTGATGCCAACTCCACCCTCATCCTGCAGAGATGGACAGGCATTGGGGTGTGCCTTTGGGTCGTCGCCCATAATGGTCACGACATTTCACCTCACCCTAACCTTCAGACACTGACAAGTGTTGAGGTGTGCCTTGGGGTGTTTGGGCTTTACATTCACCTCATTCCATAAGGAAATACGCTGAAATGGGTGCAGTATAGGAGAATGGGGTGAACTCTTGGGGCAAAGGGTCCAAGGCGCACCTCGATCCCTGTCACTGGTTGCAGAGTGGGGGTGGGGGTGAAATGGCATGAGCATTACTGTCGACAATCCCAAGTCACACCCCTGACACCTGTCAATCCCTACAGAGTAGGGAATTATGGTCAAAAACCCTAACACTCTGGGCATTTCTTGGTATTTTTACTCCAAGTTTTCCACATGGGCTTTTTGTGACCCCACTGCATGTACAGTGACACTATCAGTTCGTTAGGCAAAATGTGATTTTGATCAGCGACTGCGCCATTTGGTGCCACAGGTGGGAAAACACATTTTGAACAGGATGTGAAAAGGTGTACTGTTCATGAGGAGGTTTAAAAAATTGCATTGTTGCCACATGCCCCTGTAAAAACCAAAATGTTCCTGCGAAATATCCCCCTTTCCCTTCTAACCTCTAAAGTGTACATGTTGAGTTTTTTTCATCTGCTACTTGTAAGTCGTATCTCCATTCCCTGGATAATTTGCTTTGCCTTACCTTGCACTGCTTCAACGCTCTCTCTATATTTGTGCGAAGGTATGAACTCCAGGACCTTGTACAGTACTCAGCTGCAGTCTCACTTATGATCTGTATAGTGGAAGGATCACTTTCAGATTCCTACTGTTAAATCCCCTGGAATCTTGTTTGATCTTCTCATTGCTTTATTGCACCGGTTTTGAGGATTTAAGATTTTTGGCTATTATTACCCCTAAATCTTTTTCTTCTGATGTGCTTGCTACCTCCACTCCACCCCCACCTCATCATGTGCTTTATTTTCAGTTTTTTTTTTCTAGTGTGCAATACCTAACATTTCATTGCATTAAAACATGACTGTCAGATTTCGGACCACTTTAACAACCTTTCCAGGTTCCTCCCTTTGCAATACAATAATTCCTTAAAAAGTGTGACTTTAGCTAGAGCATTTTTAAACGGACAGCCTCTTTTTCAAAGGGGTTGGATGCAGATGCAGCTACGTGATCCTTTGATCTGTAGCTGACCACGTGGCCCAAGGTCAGGCACCTTATTTTCTAGGGGGTTGTTTAGTTAAGAAAAACAAGCGTTTGTCAATGCCGAATGTTTGCTTTCTGGTATGAGCATTAGAAATGCAGGAGTTAGACAGATACAGAATGGGAATGGCAGTGAAGTATTGAAGTTCACGTGAAGTCCACCTCCATCCTGTAGAGATGGACAGGATTTGGGGTACGTGTTTGGGTCGTCGACCATGACAGTCAAGCTGTGTCACCTCACCCTATTCTGCAGACACCGACATGTGTTGAGGTGTGCATTAGGTGTTTGGCTTTACAGTCACCCCATTCCATAAGGACATATGGTGAAATGTGGTGCAGCATAGGAGAATGGGGTGAGCCTTGAGCCAAAGTGTCCAAGGTAAAGCTTGATGCCTGTCACTGGTGGGGTGGGGTGGGATGGCATGAGCAGTACAGGCGTAATCCAAAGGCACACCCGATGCCTGTCTGTCTATACAGGGTAGTACATTATGGTTAGAAACCGTAATGCCTCGGTGTTTGTTGGTATTTACAGTACAAATTTTGAACATGGCCTTTTGTGACCCCACCTCATGAAAGCATTTGGGACCTCTTGTCATGAACAGTGGCAGTGTGATTTTGTCAATGTGTCCCGAAAAGTGACTTCGAACAGTGACAGTGCCATTCTGCGCCACATGTACGAAAAGACAGATCAGGCAGGATGTGATGAATGACAGCTGTACCATCCGTGGGGAGGTATGAAGAGATGGCAATGTTGAAAATGTGTAGTGGGAATATTAAAAATGCTCGCACTTCCGAGCATACGCGGCAACCGCGCAACGTATGCACATAACACAGTTATTTTATGGAGTTTCGATACCAGATTGTCAACATAGGCATTGTACAACCTGTGCTCATGAACAGTGTCACTGTGATTTTGTTAATGTGTCCTGAACACTGATTTCCCACAGCAACCACGGTATTCTGCGCCGGAATGGCAAAAACACATTTGACCAGGATGTGAAAAATGACAGCTGCACTGTTCATAAGGAGATGTGGAAAAATGGCAATGTTGAAAATCTGGAGTGAAAATATTACAAATGTGCAAAGTTCTAAGCGTATGGAAACTGCGCAATGCACACTTAACACAGTCATTTTATGGACTTTCATCACCAGATTTTCAACATCGCATTTTAGCACCTCTGCTAATGAACAGTGTCACTGTTGCTTTTTATGTGCTTGCACGCATGTGCAAGAAACATAGTGCCATCATCGGAGATTTTGGAGGTGTGTCACCTCCTCCTCAGGTCAGGCAGTGTGCTGGCAGGCACAGCCCTGTAAGCCAATGCATTTTGGGCTGTCTATGACACGGCTCCAAAATGCAGTGGCACTTCTGATTGAAAGGGGAGCTACGCTTCCAGTGAGCAGAGATAGAAGCGCAGCCCCCACATGCAGGCGTGCGCCTACACGCATTGTAGCCGACGGGTGCTCAATCCTCGCCAGCTGAGCTGTGTCGCCTCCCCAGTAGTTGGTGCCACGCTGGAGCCCACCCCAGCATGGCAATCAGTCCTTTGGCCGACGGGTGCCCAATCCCCCATCAGCTAAATGGCCCCCTGATCCTTGTGCCACGCTGGAGCCCACCCCAGTGTGGCAAACGTCCCACGATGTCTTTTTTTAACCTATAAACAAAACGGTCCCGCAAGCGCATCTCCCGACCCCTCCCACAACCCGCACTCCACCCACTGCGCGACTCAGCCTCCCCACACCACCCCTCACCCCATACTTACCTCCGACTCTAACGCAACGATCTTTGGTGGACCGAGAACACGTCTGCACTCTTCAAAGCCGACCCGCGAACTGAAATGCCCGGTAGCTGTATAATGGGCTAGATGGAGGGTTCTTTATTGCATATCTCAGACATTTTTGGGAATTTTGCACCAAATTTTCAACATGGGGTTTGGGACCCTTCTTCGAATGATGTCACTGTCATGGCGTTATTCGAGCCGGCGGGTGATTTGCCGCAGTGACTGCACAGTGACTGTGAAATCACCCTTGGGCCTGAATACCACCATGACAGTGACATCTTTCATGAGAAGGATCCCAAAACCCCATGTTGAAAATGTGGTCTAAAATTCAAAAAAGACTGTTACAAGCGTGTGTTGGCAGTTCCTCGCAGGCTCGTAAGTTCACTTGAAATTTCAATATTTTCACTCCAGATTTTCAACATTGCCATTTTACCACACCTTCTTATGAGCAGTACAGCTGTCATTTTCACATCTCACCTAAAATGTGTTTCCGCCCTTGTAGCGCAGAATGGCACAGTCGGAAAGGAAATCAATGTATCGGGACAAATTAAGAAAATCACAGTGACACTGTTCATGAGCAGACGTCTTAAATGGCTATGTTGAAAATTTGGTGAAAAATTCCTAAAATGACTGTTTTACAAGCGCTCGCTATCAGTTCACACATCGTAAGTTCACAAATTTTCAATATTTTCACTCCAGATTTTCAACATTGCCATTTTACCACACCTCCTTATGAGCAGTACAGCTGTCATTTTCACATCCTGCCCAAAACGTGTTTCGCCATGTAGCGCACATGGCGCAGTCAGTGTGCAAACTCAATGTATGGGACACATTAACAAAATCACACTGACACTGTTCATGAGCAGAGGTCTTAAAATGACTATGTTGAACATTTCATAAAAATTTCCTAACAATGACTGTTTTATTTGCGCATGCTATGCAGTTCCCACGCACGTCAGAAAGAAATGTTCAATATGTTGCACCTCCAATGACTTCCAAATACCTAAACAGCACATAGAAGCAAGCAACATTTGGCACTGACAAATGCTTGTTATGTTTGCTTGCACGCATGTGCAAGAAACGAGGCCATCATCTGAGTTTTTCAGAGGTGTGTCAGCATCTTCCAATTCAGTCAGTGTGTTTGCAGGCGTGGTCACAGTTCTCCAATCACTGCTGAAGCTGTCTATGACAGCAGTTGAAAATGCAGTGGCATACAGTTGAAAGAGGAGCTACGCTCAGTAAGCAGCTTCCCCACACACACACAGATCAACTGTGTTGGTTACCTGATAGATTGCTGTAGTCTTGTCTCAGCTTAGAGAGACAAGCCACACATCATTACTTTAATAAACTGTTCCTGCCACAGCAGGACCACCAAAATGTGTGGGTGCCTAACAGTCCTTACACACGCGAGCTCTCCAAGCACACCTTCATGGACTCCATGGGTTCTAATCCTCCGGAAGAAAAATACCTCAGCATTTGATGTGAAAACTCAGGCTTCGTTGTATGTGTAATTCCAAGCGTTTTCTCTTACTAGACTCTGTCAATGTGAACTTCCCGATGCTAAAACCTTTGCAAACGAACTTGAGTGTACTGTACTACCTGCAGCTGAAGCAAAGAACAGCCAGAATGCACAAAGAACATACTGCTATGCATTTCAGCAGCAGCCAGTGGGGAGGTTTTCATGACTGAAGTGCACTTTAATGCGCCTTTGGTGCTGTCATATACACCCCTGTGTGGTAATTCACTAAACTGTACACTTAGTCTGGTAATGCAGCTTCAAAATATTTTTTTTTGAATTGCCGTGAGCTGGCATTTAGATAGAATCACACAGCTCTTTCTCAAATCAGATGCTTAATTCAGTCACATCACCTTGTGACCCTAAACATCTTAGGGTTGGACATGTGCCCTAACAAAATAGCTAAAACTAGGTATAGAAAAATAAAACACAAATTCAACGTAGCTCACAATCGAATCCACCCTTTTCTCCGGTGAATCTGAAGCCGCCAACAGCCCACCCTGGTGCTCATGCATTCCTCCACCCGCACAACATATGGCCGACGGGGGTGCTGTTGCATTTTGTTTCATAATTTCCTGATCCTGTTGCTCCCACCATACTGATACAGTAATACTTTTTATGGCTCGAAAATTGCTTGACATTAGCTGAATTATAAATGGCATCCCTGTTTGACGCTGTGGTGCGGAATATGTTGGTGCTCAAATTTTAAGCCAAGTATTACATGCGGATATGATGTTATTGACTCATGTCACTTACCATTTTATACATCTATTGATTTTTTTTCAATTCACTTTTGCCGACAGATGTTGATCACAGGGATTCTGGTGTTACAATTCAGTTCAGCGACGTGTAACATCTTAGTGCAGATGCTAAGTAACTGTTTTAAATGCTGAAAAGTTAACAGTCATGAAAATGCATGAACTTCTTTCTTCAGTGTCTGGAGCTGTAGTGGTGTTATTGGCAAGTGCGTACCCTTTGCTCCAGATCTATCAGTGAAATGTCTATTCTGTGCAATGGACAGTGGCTGAATGTTATCAGCTGACAGTTTTCATTTCATTATCAACAGATAAATATTCAGGGCTTTGCAAATGCAACTTTGCTGGTAGCACAGTTTCATGCCCCCAAGTGTCTCATCAGTTAGTGGTTATATCTTAACTGATGATCACAAAAAGTATGAAAAAGATTTGCCGCAGAGTAATGTAAATGCCAATCCACCTAAGTACCTTTAGGCTGCAAACAGAATTTGAATGTATAGGGATTCTGGACTGGTCTATCACTCCATGGCACAGCAACAGTTAATAAGTGTAAGCACATTCTCAGGACATTGTTTCACTTGCCCCCTCTCCCCACTACGACCCTGGTCACCTGAAATAAACCTGACATTTTAGTATCTGTTTTACATCTTGGCTCAGTTAGGCAATCAGCGCTGTAAGAACATCAATGGACATATAAATGGGGACTATAAGAACATGCCGTGGGTGCTTGTGCCTTAGTCCAGCTGTGCAACATCAGCTTGAAGCTCAGGTAGGGCTTACAGTCAACCACTTTATTCACCTTCCCATGTACCTGTACCATTTCACATCCTCCCTTGCCTTAGTCCAGCTGTGCTACATCAGCCTGAAGCTCTGGTAGGGCTTACTGTGTACCACTTTGTTCACCCCCCCCCCCAATATATCGCTGTGCTACATCAGCCTGAAGCTCTGGTAGGGCATACTGTCTACCACTTTGTTCACCCCCTCATGTACCTGCACCATTTCACATCCTCCCATGATCTACAGTGAGTGGATCCTCATTCATACGCCACATATGCACTACGAAAAAAAAAAAAAAAAGGTATTCAAAAATTAAGATACTTTTATTATGTCTTATGTTTGCTTGCACGCATGTGCAGAAACATAGTGCCATCATCCGAGATTTGAGGTGTCACCCACTTCCAATTCAATCAGTGTGTTGGCAGGCGCAGTTCTGAAGCCAATGCATGCTGAAGCTGTCTCATGACAGCTCCAACATGCAGTGGCATACAGTTCAAAGGAGAGCTACGTTTCAGGGAGCAGCGATAAGATATTGCTTGCTTATGCGCAGCTCCCCATACATGCACACGCAGGCGTGTGCACCCCCGCACACACGCACACAATTGTACAGCCGACGGGGTGCCCAATCCCCGCCGGCTGTGCTGCGCCCCCATCCCGCTAAAGCCTTTTCCAAATGCCACGCTGGGTGCCCATCCCAGCATGGCACCATGATATAGCCGGGGTGCCCAATCCCCATCGGCTCCACTGTTCTTACCCTCAGTACTGGGTGCCACGCTGGGAGCCCACCCCAGCATGGCAATCGATGCTTTGGGCAATGGGGTGCCCAAACTCCCATCGGCTGAATGCCCCAACCATCCTTGTGCCATGCTGGAGCCCACCCCAGCATGGCAAACGTCCCTGATCGTCATTGGAAACAAAAGAACACCTGTAAAGAAAAATGGTCCCGTAGTCTCCCTGGCCCCCTCCACAACCCGCACCCACCACGCGCACCTGCCTCCCCCACCCCACTTCACCCCATACTTACCTCCAGACCTTGGCGCGATGATCTTCGGTGGACCAAGAACACGTCTGTACTCTTCAAAGTCGACCGCGAACTGAGGAAATGCCAGTAAGCTGTATAATGGGCTAGATAGGGGGTTTTCAACTTTGTTGCATATCTCAGACATTTTTTGAATTTTGCACCAAATTTTCAACATGGGGTTTTTTGGGACCCCTTCTCATGAATGATGTCACTGTCATGGCGTTATTCGGGCCCGAAGGGTGATTTCGCAGTCACTGCGTGAAATCACCTTTTGGAACCGACAAATGAAATGACACTGCCAGTATTCATAAGGTGGGCTCTCAAGAAGCCTATTTTGAAAATTTGGTGGAAAATAAAAAAAAATTTACTGTTTTATTTAGCTATGCTGTAATACTTCTACGCACGTCAGAAGTTCGCAAATTTAATATTTCTACTCCAAATTTTCGACATTGCCATTTTACCACACCTTCTTATAAGTAGTACAGCTGTCATTTTCACATCTCACCCAAAATGTGTTTCTACTTACGTAGCGTACTACCTACGCGCAGTCGGTGTGCTAAATCAATGTATGGGACAAACTAAGAAAATCACAATGACACTGTTCATGAGCAGAGGTCTTAAAATGGCTGTTGAAAATTTGGTGAAAACATTCCTAAAAATGACTGTTTTACAAGCGTTCGTTGTGCAGTTCTTATGCGTGCTCATTAGTTTGCAAATTTAATATTTTCACTCCAGATTTTCAACATTGCCATTTTATTACACTTACTTATGAACAGTACAGCTGCCATTTTTCATATGCCGCCTAAATGTTTCGCACATGTAGCTCTCCAATGGTGCTGTTGATGTGTAACGCAATGTTTGGGACAGATTAAGAAAATCACAGTTACACTGTTCATGAGCAGAGGTCTTAAATGGCTATGTTGAAAATTTGGTGACAAAAGTCCATAAATGACTGTGTTACGAGTGAGCATTGCGCATTTTCCTTGCACCTCATAAGTTCATGACTTTGTAATATTTTAAGTCCAGATTTTCATCAGTGGCATTTTTCCACGCTGCCTTATTTACAGTACAGCTGTCATTTTTCACAACATGGCCGAAGTGTGTTTTCACACTTTGAGTGCAGAGATGCGTGGTCGCTGTGGGAAATTATTGTTCGGGACAGATAAAGAAAATCACAGTGACACTGTTCATGATCGCAGGCACCAAAATGCCTGAGTTGACAATCTGCTGTAAAAAATCCCCAACCTAATTATATTACGGGTGTGCGTTGCACAGTTTCTATGTACGCTCATGACTTCACCATTTTTTTAAATATTTTTACTGCAGATTTACAACATTGCCATTTTTTACACCTCCCCATGAACAGTACAGCTGTCATTTTTTACATCCTGTTCGGAATGTTTTTGCACCTGTGGTGCTAAATGCTGTAGTCACTGTGCATAAGCAGCTTTCTGCTAAGAAACTGATATTCCCCCTGTTCATGAGGTGGGGTCACAAAAAAACCATGCTGAACATTTGGAGTGAAAATACCAACGAATGCCTGAGGCATTAGGGTTTCCAACCATAACGCCCAACCCTGTAGAGAATGACAGGCATCAGGGGTGTGACTTAGGATTCTTACCTGTAATGCTCATACCATTCCACACCCTGCAGCCAGTGAGAAGCATTGAGGTATGCTTTGGACTCTTCAGCCCCAAAGTTCACCCCATTCTCCTATATCACACCCATCCCACTGTATTTCCTAATGGAATGGGGTCGCATAAGGACCAAAGACCCCAAAGAACACTGTGACACTTGCCAGTGTCTGCATGGTGGGGTGTACTGAAATGGCATGGCGTCATGCCTGGATTACCCAAAGGCACACCCCAATGCCTGTCACTCTGCAGGGTGGTGGTGGGGTTGGTTTCAGTTCAATACTTCACTGCCATTACTATTATGCAGCTCTGTAACTTCTACACTACCAATGCCAGCAAGCAAACATTCGGCATTGACAAATGCTTGTTGTAATGTGTCCCGAACAGTGATTTCCCACAGCGACCATGCTATTCTGCCTTGGAAGTGTGAAAACACATTTTGGCCAGGATATGAAAAATTATGGCTATATTGTTCATAACGAGGTGCAGAAAAATGGCAATGTTGAAAATATGGCGTGAATATATTGCAAATGTGCGAAGTTACGAGCTTGCGTGAAAAGTGCGCAACGCATGCTCGTAACACAGTCATTTTATGGACTTTTGTCACTAAATTTTCAACATAGCCATTTTAGGATGTCTGCTAATGAACAGTGTCAATATGATTTTCCTAATGTGTCCCGAACATGGATTTTCCACAACGACCGTGCTATTCTGCGCCCGAGGTGCAAAAACACATTTGGGCTGGGATGCGAAAAATAACAGCTGTACTGTTCATAAGAAGGTGCAGACAAATGGCAGTATTGACAATGTGGAGTGTAAATATTGTTAATGTGCAAAGGCACAAGCGTGCGTGGAACCTGCAGAACGCATGCTCATAACACAGTCATTTCATGGGCTTTTCTCACCAAATTTTCAATATAGGCATTTTAGGACCTCTGCTACTTAATAGTGTCAGCGTAATTTTCATAATGTGTCCCAAACATGGATGTCCCACAGCGACCGCGCTATTCTGCAATGGAAGTGCAAAAATCACATTTCGGCCGGGATGTGAAAAATGACAGCTGCACTGTTCATAAGGAGGTGCAGACAAATGACAGTGTTGACAATCTGGAGTGAAAGTATTGCAAATGTGTGAAGGTACATGCGTATGTGGAAACTGCGCAACGCACGCTGGTAACACAGTCATTTTATGGACTTTTCTCACCAAATTTTCAACATAGGCATTTTAAGACCTCTGCTCATGAACAATGTCACTGTGATTTTCTTAATCTGTCCCAAACATTGATTTCGCACACCGACTGTTCCATCGTGCGGTACATGCGTGGAAACACATTTTGGGTGAGATGTGAAAAATGACAGCTGTACTGCTCATAAGTACATGTAATAAAATGCCAATGTTGAAAATCTGGAGTGTAAATGTTACAAATTCACGAACTTACAAGCATGCGTAGGAACTGCGCAATGCACGCTTGTAAAACAGTAATTTTTAGGAATTTTTTCACCAAATTTGCAACATATGCTTTTTGAGAGCCCACCTCATGAACACTGGCACTGTTGTTTCGCTAATTGGTTCCAAAAGGTGATTCCGCACAGTGAGTGCAAATCACCCTTCGGCCAGATTAACACCACGACAGTGACAGAATTCATGAGGAGGGTCCCAAAAACCCTATGTTGAAATTTGGTGCTAAAATCAAAAATGGCCAAGATATGCACCAAAGTTGAAAAACCCTATCTATCCCATTATACAGCTTACCGGCATTTCCTCAGCTTCGCAGTCGGCTTTGAAGAGTGCAGGCGTGTTCCGGTCCACTGAAGATCGTCGCGCCAGACTCCGTGGTAAGCATGGGGTGATGAGAGGTGTGGGAGGAAGGGTACACAGTCGGTGGGTGCAGATTGCGGCTTGGGGGCCCCAGAGACCGCGAGAGACTGTTTTCTTGTTTACAGGAGGAAAAAAACAGACATCGGGGGACGGTTTTTAACTTCACTGGGGCATTTGGCATGCTGGGGTGGGCCCCCAGTGTGCCAAGGGAGTCTTTTGTTGGGGGCCAACTGTAGCCGACGGGGGATTGGGCACCCCATTGGCACACAACAAAAGGGGGCGACATCATGCCGATGGGGATTGGGCACCCCATCGGCAGACAAGGAAAATGGGTGGGGGGGTTACATCATGCCGACAAGGAGTGGGCTCCCCCCGTCGGCAAAATACTTGGGTCACAGCAGCCGGCGGGGATTGGGCCCCCACTGGCAAACAAAGACTGCTTGGGGGCACATGCTGCCAAGGGGGATTGGGCACCCCTTGACAAGGGGGCTGGCTGCCTAATACTGTTTGTGAACACAACGGCAAGCTGCCCGCCATGTTCAAAAACAGTATTAGGCTAGCTAACGTTCCACCCTGAAATGACGGGTCACTCCCTCATTGCAGCAGAATGACTGATGCTGCAATGACGAGGCAGCCCCTGATTGCAGCGGCGAAAACATTACAACTTGGTGCACTTTTGGGAGACCAGTGTCATCGGCACACTGTGCCTCCATTGGTCCACCAGTGCCAAACATAAAATTTGACGGCAGATAAGGACCTCTTGGTTTGACGGCAGATAAGGACCTCTTGGCCCACCCAATTTGCCCGTTTCCCTACCTAATGGATAAGCTGCTGATCCTAGTTAACCAACAGCCTACTTCTTCCTACCCCCACTCCCTAGAATTGCCTTATGACTGTCCCATGCATGCTTGAATTCCACCACTGTTTTTGACTCCACAACCACCTCCGGAAGGCCATTCCATGCATCCACAACCCTCTCTGTGAAAAAATACTTCCTTACATTACCTCTGAGCTGCCCCTCTATCTTCAAATTGTGCCCCTTGTTCTTGCACACCCCTTTTTCTGAAAGATGCTACCCTCTTGACTTTGTTGATTCCCTTGAGGTACTTGAGAGTTTCTATCATGTTCCCATCTCTCTCCTTTCCTCGAGGCTATACATATTAAGCTCCTTAGTCTCTCTTCATATGTCTTCCGGTTGGACCCTGCACCATTTTAGACTCTCCTCTGGACTGCCTCCATCCTGCCTATGTCTTTGCGGAGACTGGGTCTCCAGAACTGCATGAAGTACTCCAGATGGGGTCTCACCAGCTGTCTGTACAGAGGGATAACAACTTCCTGTTTTCTACTGGTGATACCTCCTCTATACATCCCATTATCCCAGCCCTCCTTACTGCCCTCTCACATTGCTTGCCCACCTTTAGGTCATCTAATATGACTACCCCAGGCCCCTTTCCATTTTGTTGTTGTTGTTAGTATCTCACCCCATTGTATACTCTTCCCTGGGTTTTAGTTTCCCAGGTGCATTACCTTACACTTCTTAGCATTGAATCTAAGCTGCCATACATCTGACCATTCCTCCAACCTTGCCAAGTCCCTTCTCATTCTTTCTACCCCACCTTGTGTATCAACTCTGTTGCAGATCTTTGTGTCATCTGCAAAGAGACATACTTTTCCTTCCAGTCCCTCTGCAATGTCACTTATAAAGACATTGAAGAGGACCGGTCCTAATACTGAACCCTGCGGTACCCCACTAGTAACCCCCCTTTCTTCAGAGTGGACTCTGTTTACTATTACCCTCAGTGTCCTGTTCTCCAGCCAATTCTTTACCCAGGCTACCATCTTGGGACCCACTCCCAGGCTGGCAAACTTGTATATTAATCTTTTGTGTGGGACTGTGTCAAATGCCTTGCTAAAGTCTAGGTAGGCCATGTCCACAGCCCCTCCCTGATCTACTACTTTGGTCACCCAGTCAAAAAAATCTATTAAATTTATCTGACATGACCTTCCCGCTGTAAATCCATGCTGCCTTGGGTCCTGTGCCCCTCTGGCCTCTAGGTACTTCGATAATTCTTTCCTTCAGAAGTGATTCCATCATTTTCCCTATCACTGAGGTTAAACTAATAGGTCTATAGTTTCCTGCTTCTGCCCTGCTCCCACTTTTGTAAAGTGGGATCACATCTGCCCTCCTCCAGTCCTCAGGTACCAGCCCCTCCTCCCATGATTTGTTAAAGAGAGTAGTCTCTGGTGTCACTAGTTCTACCCTTAGTTCTTTTAGAATTCTGGGCTGAATCCCATCAGGCCCCATTGCTTTGTCCCTTTCAGTTTTAAGAGTTCTTTCAGAACCCTTTCTTCTGTAAATGGGCTGGTATCAACTTCTGTATCCAGAGTGTTTCTATTGTTTGGTTTAGGTACCTCCCCTCTTCATTTGTGAATACTGAGCAAAATATTTGTTTAGTATCTCTGCCTTTTCACAGTCACCCTCTGCCCACCCTCCCTCCCTTTATTAAGCCTCATTATCCCTCCTTGGTCTTCTTTCGCTCCCTGATGTACCTATAAAGGTTTTAACCCTTCTTAACTGAGTTGGCTATCTTTTCCTCAGTTTGGGGCTTTGCTGTTCTGACTGCCTTCTCAGCTTCCTTTGCTTTAACTGATACAATTCTCTGTCCTGCTCCTTCTGTGATTCCTTGTACTTCCTAAATGCTTTCTTTTTCTCTCGGACCTTCCCTGCCACCTCTTTTGAGAACCATAATGGTTTCTTACATCATTTTGTTTTGTTTATTTGCTTCACACAAAGGCTTGTTGCCTCTGTGATGGCAGTTTTGATTATTCCCTATTGTTCTTCCACCCCTCCTTCCTGCCCACTTGCTACTGCATTTCTTAGGCACTTACCCATTTTGGCAAAGTCAGCCTTCCTAAAGTCCAGTACTTTTGCCTTTGTATGGCTTGACTCTACTGCTGTGTTTATCGTGAACCATACTGTTCAATGGTCGCTAGTTCCCAGATGGCTACCCACTTCTACAGCTGTGATCCTCTCTCCATCTCCATTTGAGAGTACCAGGTCTAAGCTTGCTCCCTCTCGAGTGGGTTCCAATACTAATTGTCTAAGGATTGCCCCCTGTAGGGCATCTAGAATAACCCCACTCTTAGAAGTGGCTGCTGCAACTGCACTCCAGTTAACATCTGGCATATTCAGATCCCCCATCTGCAATATCTCCCCTTTTTCTGCCATTCTAAGTATACTTTCTATCATTTCCTTGTCCATTTCCTCCCCCTGAGAGGGGGATCTGTATACAATCCCTGTGCGGATTGTGGTGCCATTGCCTGTCTCCAAATTGACCCACAGTACTTCTTCTCCTCCCTGTTTACCTTTTTATTCTGTTGCTTTGATTTCTTCCCTTAGGTAGAGAGCTACTCCTCCTCCTCTTTTACCCTCCCTGTCCCTCCTGTAGATATTGTATCCTGGTATGTTTACGTCCCAGTCATGGTTCTGTGTGTACCATGTTTCTGTGACTGCCACGATATCCAGATGTTCCTCCTCCTCCATCAAGGCCACTAATTCAGGAAGCTTGTTACCCAGAATACGGACATTGGTACTCATTGTTCTCCATTTTTTGATGGCTTTACCTTCTGTTGCAGCATCCCCCACTGACCTTTCTACCTTGGTCTTTTCCTCATTTAGTACCCTGTTTTGTAGGGGGAGACTGGGAATTTCCTGCTGCTTATAGTGCCTTCCCCCTTGACTAGTTTAAAAGCTTGCCAATGAAGCATTTAAACCGATTGCCCAAAAGACTTGTTCCCTTTCTGGACAGATGCAGACCATCCTGCCAGTATAGGCTGGTATCCCTCCAGGTGGAACCCCAGTCCCCAGTGAAGCCAAACCCCTGTGCTCCACCATTTTTTCAACCATTCATTGAATCGCATGGTGTGTAGTACCCTCGCCTCACCCATGCCATGGACAGGCAGCACCTCTGAGAAGGATACTGTGTGTGCTACTTGTCTTAGGCCCCTCCCCAACTCAACAAAGTCCTCCTACATTGCTCTAATCTCATGAAGAGCCAAGTCATTCATCCCTAGGTGGACAATGACGTCCAGCTCAGTCTTCTGTGCAGCTGTTCTCATGATTCTCAGGATGTGCTTCCTGTTCCTCCAAGCCATGGCACCAGGCAGGCACCTTACTTCAGTTTTCCCTGCTCCTCCTGGTTCTATCCCCCTAATAATTGAGTCCCCCACCAGGAGCTGCTTCCTTTCCCTGTGGTGTCCTCTGCCTCCTTCCTGTGGGCCCCCTGTGACCGTTGTCCACAACCTCCTTAGTCTCCTCTGTGGGTGCATCCATAGGGGAACTATGTTCCCCCAGAATGGTGTATGGATTGTGGAGTGGTACAACTGACTGGGTGTGCCTCTGTTCCACCACCCTCACCCTCCCTGAGCCCACTGTGGTCCACCTGCTGTGCTTTCTTGGCTCTCTCTGAGGCAGTGGTGGTGGCCTTAGTGCTCCCTGGGTGGGAGGGGTTCCCTTACTACTGTCCAGTGTGGCCTGAAGATGGGCAATCTCCTCCCTCAGGGCAGAGAGTTGCCTGCAAATAGGGCAGCATCTGAGCCTCCAGAAAGACTCCCGGAAGACTGCTGCCTCACAGCCAGTACATTGCCTACTCCCACATGTCCGCTCTATCTTTCTGTTTATCCTGTACAAGGTTTTTTTTGTTTTGTTTGTTTTTTATCTTGCCTTTTTCTCTCTTCTTTCAGTTAGTGCTACGTTATATATAAACATATATATAATGTGTACGCTATATTGTCAGTGCAGTGTTGGGAACGGATATGACAGTGGTATGCACCTTCCCAGTTTGAGAAAATGATGTCAGAACCCCTGGTATAAAGGAAACAGTACCAGGGTGGGTGGGTGAGGAAGGGAGGATTGGGCTCCAACTGTGCCCACTCAATACAATCAGCTGAAAGCTCTGACCCACCACTCACGATGAGTGTTGACCTTCCTGTCAGCAACACAACCTACACACAACAATTTAACAGAGAAATTACCCTGCTAAACAAACAGAGAAAAATCAAACAGCTGAGTCAAACACAAGTAAACCTCCTCAGCCTCAGTATAGCCTGGTGATTTGTGCTCTGAAAGCAATCAGCCCTAAACAAATCAGCTGTGCACCAGGAAAGAATCAGTAAACAGTTTTCAATCTTCTGAGTTTAAACTCCCAATCTCTAAAGCAGTACTGAAAAGCTCCACCCAGAAACCCTTGACCGACTAGTGTCACACCTGTGATGTAAGCAGGCCTTTTTGTGAAGATAGTCTGCTCTGTCTGGGTTGAATACATAATCCATCCACTAAATCCAGCAATAATAATTAAATCAAACCTCAGCCAAAGTACAATTCTAAAAGGTGCAAAAATATCCTTTCAAATACTAGGGCCCAGATATTCAAACTGTGCCAGGCTGTGGCACAAGCCTGGGCCAGCTCAACTTGGCTGCGCAAGGGTGTGGCCTGCGCGATATTCAACGGAGCTGCACTATGGCTCAAAAGCTTTGAATATCACACCCTGGCCACCCCAACTGTGTATGGTGCAGTGGCACTGTGCCTGCACAAGTGGGCAGAGTGGAGCATGGAGATGCGCTACCGCAAGTGCCATTGCGCCATACACAGCACCTGCGATATTCAAAAGGGGACATGCAAATGGGGCCATAATTTATGCAAGGCACATATGGGGCCATTTGCTTGTCATTATGGCCCCAATTGCATCCCATTAGCATGCAGGTGTGCCAATCCCCGACGACTTGTGCCTGGCACCCTTCCAGGCAGCGGCCTGCGGGGACAGACGCCTCGCAGCCCGATCGTGCATTTGTTCAAAAATAGACTTCCTCGTCCAATATCCCTGGTGGTCCAGCAGATCGCTATGTGCCCGATCACGGGCATGGGTATAATAAACCCCGTCCAAGATCTCTGGTGGTCCAGTGGACGTCGCTGCCTGATCGCGGGCACTGTTTAATCACCCCCAGCCAATATCCCTGGTGGTCCAGTGGACCACCTCTGCCTGATCATGGGCATCTGTAAAACATAAAAATGTCCTATTGCCCTGGTGGTCTAGGGTACCCCTCCCCACCCACCTGAACCCCGCCTCCCCGGTCCAGCCGGCGGTAACATCCACCCGCCTGCCGCCTGCCACCCACCAACTGACACCTCGGTGGGGCTGCACACCACTGGTTCTGGCGGGGAGCCAATGGGCTTGCAGCCCATACCATCTACACAGTCCAGATATGTGAATGATTTCTGGACTGTGGTATCAGTATGGGCTGCATGCCCTTTGGCTCCGCGCAGAATCATCGGCGTGCAGCCCTACCGAGCTGTCAGTCTGTGGGCAGCGGGCAGCAGGCGGGTGGGGTGCTGCCGCCCGCTGGCTGACTGGGGGAGCGGGTGGTGGGGCTCAGTGGGCGGGTGGGGTGGGGGCACCCTAGACCACCAGGGTAATAGGACGCTTTTAATGTTTTACAGATGCCTCGATTGGGCAGAGTGCGGTCCACTGGACTACCAGGGATATTGGCCGGGGGGGTGATTTAAACAGATGCCCGCGATCAGGCAGTGATCGATCCACTGGAACACCAGGGATATATGACGGGGGGTTATTATACCGATGCCCGTGATCGGGCACATAACGGTCCACTGGACCGCCAGGGATATAGGACGGAGGGGTTATTTAACCAGATGCCCACGATCAGGCAGCACTCGGTCCACTGGACCACCAGGGATATTGGGGGGGTTATTTAACCAGATGCCTGTGATCGGGCAGCCCTCGGTCCACTGGACCACCAGGGATATTGGAGGGGGGGTTTATTTAAACAGATGCCCATGATGGGGCATGGGGGGGTGCCACCAGGTGCGGCAGGAATTTGGGTGGCCACCCACAGGTGACAGCTGCCGTGCTGCACCCTGCAATGCGGCAGCTCACCTGTGGGTGGCCATCATTTGTTCCTTTTTTTGCTTAACTTTGTGCAGGCGCAGTAGGGGTTGCGCATGCATGGCTGTGCACATCCCGCCTGAATATCGGGCTGTGCAGGTTATGGCGTATATGCCCCAATTTCCACCTGTGCCTGTGACAGCATTACTGATGCGCCCGCGATCGGGATTTGCAGTGCATTTTCCTTTGAATATCACCGACGCTGCACAACCCTTTTGAATATCTGGGCCTAGGTCTCTACTCCACTGACCTAACACAGTGAAAAGCAACTTCAGTGGTAGTTTACCCTCTGCTTATAAAATTAAGACTCCTGAAATTGAATCCTGCAAGCATCTTCTTAATTCAAATAAACAACAATGAAAGTATCAGTAAAACTATTTCAAACCTTCCTCACAGGTCCCAATCAATATTATGCCTTTCCAGGCTCCCAGTTCTGAAAAATGAGTATGACTGGGTTCTCTACAGTATAGCAAAGTCTTCCAGCCTTTTCCACCAAAGAGTCAAGGCTTGTCTCCCAAGCCCCCAAATGCAGTGCCTCCCTCGGCTGTAACAGTGCCGCGCCTCCACAACCCCTTCTCTCCTAAGCTGTCACACAATGTTTCTTGCGCATGCGCAAACAAACATAAAAATCAGTAATTATTTATTTATTTATTGAGATCTCAGATAAATAATTTTGAGCTGGAAGCTCTTTTACAAAGGTTCCACATCGTATTATAAACAAAACATACATACACATTAAGAGTCAAGGACAACACAGGGTAATGAACATACAGGTACAATTGAGTAAAAGGTCTGGAGGGACATTGGTTTCAAAGCATTCTAATGCAAAATAGGATGGCTAACAGTCCAATTGGAGATGCAAAAGAACACATTACGGTAGAGCACAGAAAACCTAGCTGGTTAACCCAGGAAAGGTGAACTAAGGGAATCAGCCCAGAAGGCTTAGTCCAGGGGTAAGACAACAGAATGGGGGGGAGGGGTAGGGGCAAGAAAGTTGTGTGAAGTAAAAGGGGTGGGTATAAGTGGGTTTGGGGAAAGAGGTGTGGGAGGTTAAAAAGAGTGGGTACTAGAGGGTTAGGGGAAAGAGATAAGGGGCAGGCAGGCTAGCTCCTAAGTGCTGCAATGGACAAAGAGCTGGGTGCGTGAGACAGGGAGCTCCTGCCACTCTTGAGGACTGGCCTTTTCATAAATCTGCTGCAACAGTTCTATTTCTTGGCCTAATCAATCCTTTACAATTTCTAGTCCATAAGGTTGGCCACCTATGGGCACCCCCTCCCCTTTCTTGACTATGCTATAGTGTCCTCTTTAATTTTCCTTTTCCCTCTCAGGTCCTCGTACAGGGAGGTTATTGTGGTGACCTCCAAGCATATGTAAAACAGGTTGTCTTTATCATTGTTGAATTTAGTACGTAATAACACTATGTCATAAAATACCTTGATGTATATACCTTATGTTTATGAAACCTGTAAATGTTGAAAATACCATGCCACTAGGTATTTTTGATAACAGCAAAAAGTTCTAGGTGACTATTATAAAAATTAAGTTAGTTGTGCTATTTAAAATGCATGTAAATTGCTGTAAACTGAACAAGTCTGAAATGTCATGGTGATTTGCATATATCCCATGATGTTTTGCATTATGGAAGTATGTGTGATGTTGTGTCTCTTTGAAACTTGGCTTGTTGTCAATGTCGTTTGGGGTAACCCATGTTTCAGTGCTTCTGCGCTGAGGTTCTTTGTTTTTAGCTTTTTTTTTTTTTTCATTTGAACCCCCACTTCCCAAGCAAACATAGCCCACATAGGGTTGGGGGCTGAATCTCAAATGCTAAGTAGATCTGAGATCTGTGTCAGTAGGTGCTGGCTAAGTGCAGAGAAAGGACATACATAGTTCTGCTGCAAACTGATGTATTTAAGAAGGATATGCCATTGCTTAAGGTTATCACCTGCGTTTGAATAAACATAACACAGAGATTGTGTGTTGACCTTGGAGTTCAGTGTCTGGTCCATTTGTTATCCCACAACCCTCCACAGTGCAGTGATAGGGCTTGGCAGTACTACATGTACCTGCTGGGGCAGTCACAGCCACAGAGTGCAGAGAGGTGTTCCGCAACTTGCATTTGAAAGGTCCTAACTTGGATTCAGTCAGCATGTCGCAGTTAAGGCATGCTGTTCCAAAATGATGCAAGCGGTTTGCCTACCCTTGCCATGCGGCAGCAATTCCCAGCCTCTCCCTGGCTACCCACCCAGCTTCTGAGTCCAGTCTCAAACATGAGTCACCAGTGTGGCAGGGCACTGATCCATCTGGCAGCCCATGAGAACACCAATTTTAAAACCCAGGTTTCATTTGTAAAAGAATATTTTTGTTCAGAAAATGTAATATCATACAGTAGTAGCCAGAGACATGGTCAGATATTTCCAGATATTTTGGGAAATTTTGAAAGAGTTTCTCTCTGCTGCCCCTACTATGGAACTGCAGAAAGCAGGAAATTTCTTTAGAAATATCACAGAAATTTCAGGAAATATCTGACCATGTCTTTGGTTGTGACTGTACACTTAAGGGTGTCCACGTTTTCTAGCTATACAGCCTGAACACATACAAACGCACAAAACGCCGGCAGATACAAGCCTCACTGTCTATCTAGTCTGCTCAACTGTGCAGCTAGCCCTCACCCTGCAGCTGCCCCACCCACCCTCTCCCTTCATAATTACCCCTTCTCGCTTCTGTCCCATCCCCTCTTAAAGCCGCCTACCATGCTACAGGCTACTACCTCCTTAGGCAGAGCATTCCACTTGTTCACCACCGCTTCTGTGAAACACTGTCTCCTGTCTCCTGACTTCCATCCTGAATCTTCCCCTCCAGTCTCAGCTGGTGCCCCTCATGACCCTCCCTTCTGAAATGGAAAACACTTCTGTACTAGTCTTGTTTATCCCCTTTAGGTAGTTAAATGTTTCGATCATGTCCCCATACCTCCTCTCCACTGGGGAATACAAGTTCAGCTCACCCAGCCTTTCCTCATGGGAGTATCCTCTAATCCCTGGATCATCTTTGTCGCCCTATGCTGTACACCCTCCAGCAATCTGACGTCCTTCTTTAGGAATGGGTGCCAGATCTGCATACAGTATTCCAGCTGCGGCCTGACCAGTGACCTGTATAGGGGCAGGATCACCTCTCTATTTCTAGAGGCTATCTCTCACTATGCACCCTAGCATTCTGTTGTCTTTTGCCACCTTCCTGCACTGAGCTGAGTTGTCCATACTTCCCCATTATGAGCACCTTTAGATCCTTCTGCTCCTCCTCCTCCTCAGTGCATTCCAGCTGTACCCTCCCTAGCTGACAGCTCCTCTCCTGGTTCTTAGCCCCAAAGTGCAAAACCATGCATTTTTTGATGTTAAACCCCAACTGCCATGCCTCCAACCATTCCTGTAGTTTGGTCAGGTCCTCCTGCAGCGCCCTCCATCCTTCGAAGTCATCCACCACCGCTCCCATCTTTATGTCGTACGCGAAGAGACTGATCTTGCTCCAGACTCCATGGGAGAGATCAGCAATGAAAATCTATAACAACACTGGTCCCAACACTGATCCCTTTGGCACCCACTGTCACATCCTCGGCACTGAGAGTCCACCCCCCACCATCACCCTTTGCTGCCTACCCTTCCAGCCAACTGGTGCCCAGTCTACTATCTTTTGTTCCCACCCCTATATATTCCAGCTTCCCTCAGCCTCCCATGTGGCACGTAAATCAAAGGTCTTGCTGAAATCCAAATATGGACGCCTACTGATAGCCTTTGTCCAGTTCCCTTGCCACCCAGTTGTAGCACCTTGGGTCTCAAAATGCAGAGAAAGCACATGTATAGCTCCTCACAATTGGATACTCTTATACGTAAGCAATAATGACAGAGAAGCTAGTCATTTATGAGGGATTAATGACCGGTTGGGGGATGAGAGGCCCAAGGTGCAGTTGAGGGCCACATCCCTCCAGCTGGTCATTAATGCAGTAAATTACCTGCTCCGAGG
This sequence comes from Neoceratodus forsteri, assembly GCA_016271365.2. NCBI lineage: Eukaryota > Metazoa > Chordata > Ceratodontiformes > Ceratodontidae > Neoceratodus > Neoceratodus forsteri. The sequence continues at coordinate 1,066,046,111 of CM028135.1, forward strand.
TTGTTATTGTGATTATAAGTCTAATTGTAATAACAATCTTCTTTTTTACCATTTATTTTTTACATGGTTTTAAGCGGAGTGGCGCAAGCATTCAGTTGAGCATTTCAGCCATGCCGGGCATTTCTAATAGATTTCAGACCAGCACGGCAGCCAAACAATTAGCTACTTTCGCTCATACGTAATTAATTAGACATAATTATTATTCCTCACTTAACACACATCACTGGGTGCACCAGGTGGTATATTAGCATAGCTTAATGCACACTCTGTTGTGTGTTATTCCATATATATATATATATATATATATATATATACAACACACGCATTACAATACTACTCAGTTTTCCAGAATCCAAAATCTACAACTCTTCCTGTCTAACAGTGATACTGTAACATTCTTAAATGTCTAGCTATCACATTTATAGATATGGTGACTAAAACAATTGGATTTTGATGGCTGAGTTATCTGTAGTAAAACTTCAAAGTAATCCCTGTGAGTACTGATGTGAGCCTTAACTGTCTAAGTAAAAGTATGTGTGTGTGTGTGTGTGTGTGTGTGTGTGTATACACAATTATAGTGTAACAGTAATCATGTGAAGGTTATCGCCATTATAAGCCTCACGCATTTTAAGTGGCTCTTTAAGCTGATATGGCCATGGGGCATTTTCTTGATTGTTTTATAAGTACCTAACCTTTTATAATTAAAATAAGTCTAGGGTAACCACATTATGGAAAATGCCATCCTAAGATGGCAATTGTTACAGAAAAGCATTACTACTCTAATGCAAATGGTGACTTACACGGGAGGTCCAGATCAGAGGAGGGGTTATTCTCATACACAATGACAACGAGACCAGGCAGTGTGATAACGATCAACTGAGAGAGAGAGAGATTGGGGAGCTATTTAAAACATAATATTTAGACTCGTCTGTTTGAATTTCACAGGGTATTTTCTGAATATTTCTTCTCCCCTGTCCTTTGTCAAGTTAATCGGTGTGAAACCAGAGCCTCTGTCCCACAGAGTTCATTCTGCTCCAGTTTATTCCTCTCCAAAAGTCATAATCCTCTTCCTGTGACATCACAAAGAGTTCTGAAGAAATTGTTGAGATCAGTGATCATGATTTCATGCAAATATAGATGCAGAGATACACAGACACTGACGGCAGAAAAGAGCCTACCTGTCCAGCCGGTCTGCTCACCCTACCTGACAGAGCCGACCCTAGTGGCTGCCTCCCCTTTAGTTTCTGCCCAACCTCCTTCATCTAAGCTTCTCCCCCTTGAAACCGCTTCAAATACTTCATAACAAACAACATTCCCAGACATGTTGTTACTTCTTGTTTTTTTGAAGTGCGACCATAGAACCAACTTCTGTTCACCGTTTATTGTTATTTGCACTTGCATCTTGTTGAACTGTTCACAGTTTGCACCTTATATTTGCAACGCTTCTTGACTGCTGTTTTTCATTTATTGTAGCCCCTTTCTCTTTTGCCCTGGTCACACTTGGAAATGAGCCCTGGCTCAACATGCCTTTCCGGTTTCCAATTTTCAAAGAAATAAAATAAACAGACAATCAGCTCTTTACATTTAGTAGAAGTAGTAGTAGATTTTATTTATTTAAGGCCCCTCTCCGAAGGTAGGGTGCATTTACAATGGAAAAACACATCAAAAAACATAAGAGTCAGGTAATACAACTGAACAACACTAAAATTACAAATTCATCCCATCTAAGATACTGTTCCCTATGTTCTTAAACAAAAACAGCAATTAACTCTCTTTAATGCTGATCCACAAAGGCTTGATGAAATAGGGACAAGTTAGGTCCTCTTTTAAAGATATCCACAGAAGGAGCCTCCTTCAGGTACCCAGGCAGCAAGTTTCAGAGGATCAGGGCCCCCACCTCCAAAGACCGATCCCCGGAAGATTTCATTTTCACCCTGGGAACCACGAGGAGGCCCTCACCTGCTGACCAAAGAGAGCAACCAGGGCTGTAGGGGTGCATCAGCTCTGCTAGGTCACGTGGCCCCAGCACCTATTTGGCATCTATTTAAAGCAGCAGTGCAACAAAATTGGGGAACATTTTGATCCTACCTTTTTTCACTATAGAGGATTCTGGGTGTCTTCCAGTTTTATTTGGTGGTAAAAATATGCAGATCCACCAAAATATGAGTATTTTATAAATGTTTTCATTTCTTTTTTTAAGGAAAAAAAGATGGTCACCACATTTGGCTTAGAAAGACCTATAGACCTGGCAAGGGTCAGGAGCCAGAAAATTTAAAAAAAAAGTCATGGTGTGCACGCATACAAGGTTACCTAGAAAAGTAAATTTGACAGGAATGCTAATATTTGTATCATATGCAGCTGAAACTAGCTTTTTTAGAAAAACATTTTCCCTGCACTGCTGCTTTAATGTTAATTTATTTACATGGTTACATCAAACTACACGAATATAGAGAGAACATTTTGACTGCAAATATGTTTCATTTTACAGTAGCTGTTAATGGACTATAATGAAATGATAATAAAATGCATAGAGGAAAAGGAGGATACCATGGTTGCAGACATTCTTATACCACTCAGTAACCCCTCTCCCACTAGTGTCATTAAGCTGTTGCACTGGTTGATCCATGTCACATAAGCAATAAAACACAACAGGACATTGGTCATCAGTGGTCAATGCATACACAGGTGTGTAATGAGGCATGAGGCACTTGCACCAAGTGCCTTCAGCATCTGGAAGTGCATTAACCTCGACAACGAACTATGTCTTATTACATTAAAGGGACACTGTCAACCTGTTTTTTATCATATTATTTCTAGTTAAAAACCTACATTTTATGATTTCTTACTTTCTCTAAAATTTATTGATGTTGCCAGCCCGGTGGCGCTGAGGGCCAATGTGCTGGACGCCTTACCTCGTGGCTCGCTGGCAAACCAGGTTTGGGAACGAGCCTGGGCCGTCAGAGGTCAGCAACTGGGGGGAACGTGGAGCTGGATGGAGCTGCTGAAAGGCAGGTCTCCTCTCTGGGGAGGTGTAGCGGCATCCCTCAGCTGATGGCTGCCTCCTGGTTGAGGCTGGGGACAACACGGGCTCAGAGTGCGCCAAGGCATTATGCTAATGGGGTGGGGGAAAGAGGTCGTGACTGGGGCTGTACAGCACCTGCGCGCCTCCTCGCACATGCACTCCTACTCCTGGGGACCCTGGGAGAAAAACCAGAAGAGAAAATGCTGATGGCAGGATGATGATTGACTCCCCAGTAGGTACCACTCCCGGGGGATAGGCATAAAGGAAAGCCCCGGTAATTCCAGGTGATGGGGCTGGGGGGGGTCGGATGGACAGCTGTCTGGAGGTGTAGAAAGTGTTACATGATAAAAAATAAAGTACACTGATGTTGCTGTTTGTTTTGTCTGTCTCCTTGTTTAGCAGAACTGAAAAACATGCTAATGTATATTTATAAACAATATTGTTTTCTTTACAGTCCTGGAGCTGTTCTTACTGGGACAAGGAAATGACAGAAGGCATCCTTAGGATGGCAGAGAAAGGGGAGACATTGCTGATGGGGGACCTGAATATGCCAGATGTTAACTGGAGCACCTTTGCTGCAGCCACATCCAAGAGCAGGGACATTCTCTATGCCCTACAAGGGGCATGCTTCACACAGCTAGTTTTGGAACCCACTCCGGAGGGAGCAATCTTAGACCTGGTACTCTCAAATGGGAATGGAGAGAGGATCTTAGATCTAGAAGTGGGTAGCCATTTGGGAACAAGTGACCACCAAACAGTGTAGTTCACAATAAACTCAACTGTAGAGTCAAGCCACATGAAAGTGAAGATACTGGACTTCAGGAGGGCTGATTTTGTCAAAATGGGAGAGTGCCTCAGAAAAGCATTAGCAAGCAGGCAAGAAGGTGGGGTGGAGAAACAATGGGGAAACATCAGAACTGTCATCACAGAGGCAACAAGCCTTTGTATGATGCAAATAAATCAAAATGAAAGAAAAAAACACTATGGTTCTCAAAAGAGGTGGCGGGGAAGGTTAGGGAGAAAAAGATAGCATTCAGGAAGTATAAGGAAACACAGAAGGAGCAGGACAGAGAACTGCACCAGTTAAAGCAGAAGGAAGCGGGTAAGGCAGTCAGAGTAGCAAAGGCCCAAACCGAGGAAATGATAGCCAAGCCAGTTAAGAAGGGGGATAAAACCTTTTATAGGTACATTAGGGAGTGAAGAAAGACAAAGGGAGGGATACTGAGGCTGAATAAAGAGGAGGGTGGGTGGGCAGAGAGGGACAGTGAAAAAGCAGGGATACTGAACGATTACTTCTGCTCAGTATTCACAAAGGAAGAGGAGGGAAAGGTACCTAATCCAGTCACTAGAAGCACTCTTGATAGGGGGGTCGATCCCAATCCTTTCACAGAAGAAAGGGTTCTGAAAGAACTCCTAAAACTGAAGGTGGACAAAGCAATGGGCCTGATGGGATTCACCCCAGAATTCTAAAAGAACTAAGGGGAGAACTAGTAATACCATTGACTACCCTTTTTAACAAATCATGGGAGTATAGTGTGGTACCTGAAGACTGGAGGAGGGTTGATGTGATTCCCCTTCACAAAAATGGGAGCAAGACAGAAGTAGGAAACCACAGACCTATCAGTGTGACCTCAGTGGTAGGGAAAATGATGGAATCACTTCAGAAGGAAAGAACTGTTGAGTACCTAGAGGCCAGTGGGGCACAGGACCCAAGGCAGCATGGATTCACTGCAGGAAGGTAATGTCAGATGATTGTTATCAATTTCTTTGACTGGGTGACCAAAGTAATAGACCAGGGGGGGCTGTGGACATGGCCTGCCTAGACTTTAGCAAGGCATTTGACACAGTCCTGCACAAAAGATTAATAAACAAATTAGCCAGCCTGGGAATGGGTCTCAGGGTGGTAGCCTGGGTAAAACATTGGCTGGACAACAGGACGCAGAGGGTAATAGTAAACAGAGTCCACAGTGAAGAAAGGGGGTTACTAGTGGGGTACCGCAGGGTTCAGTACTACGTCCGGTCCTTTTTAATGTCTTTATAAGTGACATTGCAGAGGGACTGGAAGCAAAAGTATGTCTCTTTGCAGACAACACAAAGATCTGCAACAGGGTTGATACACAAGGTGGGGTGGAAAGGATGAGAAGGGACTTGGCAAGGTTGGAGGAATAGTCAAATGTATGGCAGCTTAGATTCAACACAAAGAAGTGCAAAGTAATGCATCCGGGAAACAAAAACCCAGAGGAAGAGTACACAATCGGGGGTGAGATGCTCACAACAAAAAAAATGGAAAGGGATCTGGGGGTACTTATATCAGATGACCTAAAGGTGGGCAAGCAATGTCAGAAGGCAGTAAGGATGGCTGGGGGGATACTAGGATGCATAAGGAGAGACATCACCAGTAGAAAACAGGAAGTTGTTATCCCTCTGTACAGACAGTTTGTGAGATCCCATCTGGAGTACTGTATGCAGTTCTGGAGACCCCATCTCCAGAAAGACACAGATAGGATGGAGGCTATCCAGAGGAGGGCAACCAAAATGGTGCAGGGTCTGCACCAGAAGACATACAAAGAGAGACTAAAGGAGCTTAACATGTATACCCTTGAGGAAAGGAGGGAGAGGGTGGACATTATAGAGACTTTCAAGTATCTCAAGGGAATCAACAAAGTCCAAGAGGGCAGCATCTTTCATAAAAAGAGATGTGCAAGAACAAGGGAGCACAATTTGAAGATGGGGGGGACGGCTCAGAGGTAATGTGAGGAAGTATTTTTTCCACAGAGAGGGTTGTGGATGCATGGAACAGCTTTCCTGAGGAGGTCGTGGAGTCAAAAACAGTGAGGGACTTCAAGAATGTATGGGACAGGCATAAGGCAGTCCTAGTGGCAGGTCGGAGGAAGTCTGTTGGTTAACTAGGATCTGCAGCTTATCTGTTAGGTAAAAAAATGGGCAGACTAGGTGGGCCAAGCGGTCCTTATCTGCCATCAAATTCTATGTTCCTATGTTCCTGAGCATTAGAAACACACACAAGACGGTGCAGCCATTCATGAGGCAGTAGCCTCATAAACTCTCACTGCATCATGAGGAGCTAGACTGTGTTGAGGGTGTTCCCAAGTCCAGGAAAGATGAAGTTGGAGTTGATGAAGGAATGTAAACAAATCTGTGTTTGTGTGGTAACACCAGTATGGTGGGCAGTCTGTTTTTCACTTGTTTAAAGAAAAAAAGAGTCAGAATCAAACTACCAACTACAACAGCTATCTTTACAGAATGTTGGCAATCATAAAATGTGTTTTTTAAACTAGGAACACTTTGAGACCTAAGGGGGTTGACACTTGACAGTGTCCATTTAACAAAATAGATGAACTGAGAAACAATTTAAAAAAAAATCATTTTTTTTTAATTTAAAAACAGGTATTTTCTTTTGTTAAAAGTGACTAGTAAAAAGTAGTCCTCCCCCACCTCTCAATCATTTGGCGTTCCACACATTCAATAGATGGAATGTTTGTTTGTTATGGAACACAGGAATTCAGACTGCTGCAGAATTCCTCTGGTAAAACATTCACCCCCTCACACACAACAGAATGCTTTATCTGGAGTCATGGTCTCAATTGTGTTTGAAGCAAGGTAAGCAGAAGCGATTGCCCTGACAAGCTGGTAAAGATTCTGGGGGATTTCATAGGCACCAAATAAACAACAGGGCCCAATTCACAAATATCCAAGAATGCGGCAAGCCCTGGGTGCACCAAACATAGGGCACACGGGGCGTGCGGCATTCTCTGGCTGATGACTCGGATTTTCAATCCCATACACCGACTGCCACAGCTTAAACCAGCTTTTTCTGGTCCAACTTGCAGCAATCTTAGGTACCCTTTTTACGGGGCTTGCATCACATATTTGGCACAAGCTGCCATAAATCGGAAAACTGTCACAAATGCGCCTGTTCTTCCTGAATAGGGCACGAGTTCTTGACAAAGTGTTTAGCTAGCTATTGTAAAAAAACTAGTTTAGCACAGGAGCTTGATGTATGCCCTGTGTCTCCATTTGTGAATTGGGCCCAGGAATTAAAACTGTGATTAGTACTTTGTTTGTTTATGTGTGTAAGGAGGTTATCATAAGAGGAAAAAATGTTTAATTATGCATTTATTTTTTTAAATTTAAGTTTTTTTTTTTACTTTCTAGGGCATTGTTGAAGGTGTTCAGGGACTAAATCTGGTAGCCATGTTTGTAATGGCAGTCAGGGATGAGTGAAGTGGCTCATGAATTCTGCATGCAACTGGCCCAAATTCCAAATCCCACTGCCCGCACTTGTTCTAACCTGTTTATTTCTGGGGAATTAACATACGAGTCTTGGAACTTACATTGCCAATCAAGAAGCAAGCAGAAAAATTCAAATCCATTTTATCAAACCTTGTTACAGGCTCCCTCTAGTGTCATAGGGCTCACACTGCAGCTATGTTCTGATTTGAAACTCCTCAGCTGTTTGAGAGAAAACAGAATGCTTAGAGAGAAAAAACATTCGTAACCACAGTATTCTATTCCATACATTATAGATAACAAGTAATGGTTGGGAGGGTTCACCCATGCCGGTGTGACAACCATGTTGCCAATACCTGTTATAGCACAGGCAACATGCCTCCTGGCAGTGGCCGGCAGTATAGCCTAGAGGTTAGAGGAACGAGGTGTGAACGAGCTTGATACATCCAACAGACCAGACCTGAGTTTGATTCTCACTACCTCAACTTGCATACTGTGTGACTCTGAGCAAGTCACTTAACTGCCCAGTGCTCCCAGGTCGCCCTTGAAAACAGGCGCTTGTGCCTAGTGGGCCTTATCCATTTACCAAAGACTAAAATAAAATAAAAATTACTGCACCAGGCATAACATCTCCCAGGAGTTACAGTGCCAAAGTGCCTTCCCGGAAAACAGTCAGCTTTTGTGAGGGGCTTCGCCCCCCGCACTCCCAAGAACTAAATAGAACCTCCTCCAGGGTGGGCATACCCTGGAGAGGGCAAAAATTGTGTGGGCACAAAGGACAGCATCAATGAGGGACAATCTAAAATCAAGATCACCCCTGTCACTGTTGCTGTTGTTGCAGCACACTAATTGCGGCTGCAAATTTTAGTTGCCAGGAGTTGATACCCGCCGTTTGCAGCTACTGCAGAATGCGGCAGCACTCTTGTTAACAGGGTCTTCTAGAAGATCTCATATCACCCCTGTGCTGCACTGGCTGCCTATTCAGTGGCGGATCACCTTCAAGGTAGGTCTTTTGACTTACAAAGCCCTACATGGTTTGGGTCCTGACTACTTGAAAGAGCTCCTAGTTCCTTACAGCCCCCTGCAACAGCTCCGCTCAGCTGATGAGGGGTTGCTGGAGATTCCGAGGGTCAATTTAAAGTCATCTGGTACACGGGCCTTTGGATTTGCGGCACCGACCCTCTGGAATTCTCTGCCCAGTCAGCTTTGTGAGTGCAGGATGGTGGGGAGTTTCAAGCAGGCACTTAAGCCTTGTTTATGGGGGAAGCGTTCCCGGTATCTGCTTGATTTTAATCTGTACTTACTGTGTTTTGTTTTATTTGTACTGTACAGTGTTTTGGAATGTCGAAAGGTGCTTAAGAAATAAATTTTATTATTATTATTATTAACGGTATACCAGCTAGGAGTATGGAATGATGCTGGCTACAGGTTCTCTTAAAATGATTGCCAAGACAGCCATCTCAAGATTTGCTCTCCTGGCTTACTGTGGCAATCACTTCTCTTGAACCTGCATAAGCACCATTCTGCACGTCCAGCCATCTGTCATATCCATTATTTTGTTTTCTACCAAAGAGGAATAAAGTGCAGGGAGATCACGTTACTTGCATTAAATCCCACAGTGTTTGCAGTTCAGTGCAACATTAATTAGGTTATGCTGGTGTCAGTGTAGCTAGCTGGTAGCACATCTGCCTCTGGGCAGAAGGTTATGGGTTCTAGTCCCACTCCAGGATTGGGCTCATTCCATAAATGCTGGCACCTGAATGCAGTACTGAAGAGATGCTGTACTGTGGGTGTGTGCCCTGCTTTGGATGAAACATTAAACCGGGGCCCCATCTGCCTGTTCTGGTGGTTGTTCAGGTGGGCCTTAAAGATCACATGGCACTTCTTGAAATGAGTAGGGGACTTTCCCCTGCCCCTGGTCAAATTTCCCCCATTCACTACCAATGCCACCAACAGTTTAATCTTTAACATCCACCTGAACAACCATGAGCACAGGCCGATAGGACCTCTGTTTCACTGCACTGCACTGCACGTCCGCACATTGTGTGGCACTAATGCAGCTCTAGATTTGTTTATTTAGTTTTTCTTTGCCGGGTAAGTGCACTAGACAAAAACTTTGCCTATTGTGGTGATCTAGTGGCATGCTGTAGTCCACTTATAGTAAAGGGGTGACAAGAGCAGATGTGTTGTGATGACCCAGGTAAATTGCACACTAATTACCAACACCAGTGCTGCTCCCAGCAGGTAGAATGGCGGGACAACACTTTAAGTTCTAAGGAAGGTGTATGGTATCACCTGACAAAGAGAGGCGGAAGTCATGAATGAGGTTCAGATTCGTTTGTAAGCAATAACCCATGACAGACTGTGTGGTTACAGGGGATTAATCAACACCCTGGGTGCATTGTGAGGCACGAGGGCGAAGTCCAAGTGTCCTCACAGCACCCAGGGTGTTGATTAATCCCCAGTAACCATACAGTTTGGAGTGGGTTATTGCGCTTATAACATAGGCTATGTTTAAAGAACAAAACAATATCCAGAAAAGGTTTTTTTGTTATTTAAATCTCTGAAAAAGGACCTGTATCCTGCCACCTTGTAGAATAGTCCATTACAAAACATCTCGACTGCATTAGTATTATGCACGTAGAAATGTCACAAATACAGCAGGGAGATGATTTATGACATTTATGCTGCAAAACACAGTCACTGTTCCAATATATAGTGTGAGCTGCATTGCCGTTCCCTGGTTGTGCAATGAATGCTTCACAGATGTACAACATGTAGTACTCAATGCAGACAGTCCAGAGAGATCTGTTGGGTGGGCAGACACACCAGTGAGCAGACAAGAAACACAACAGGGACAAGAACGGCAGCTGCAGAGTCACAGAAACATGTCACTAGGGAGGGGGGAATAGGATGCAGCAGTAAGCAGTGGTGACGACAGAGAGGGACATAAGTCTGCAACAGGAAGGGACACAGATATCGACATGAAGGTGTTGAAGATTTGAACACTCGAGTCACTGATGGCATACTGTGCTCCTGGACTTTGGTGGTCCACTAAATAGCAGGCTCAGGATGGCTACATATATGGAGAGACCGACAAAGACAGACACGGAGGAAACACAGACTATACCAAGGGTCAAATTAGATGTGCTACACCTGCTGTTTCTCTCTTTTGCTTGCCGTGAGTACTACAATGGGAAATGGACACTGTCAGTGTCGGTTTCCGGTGGCCGCTTGCTCACACAGGGTGGAGGGGGCACCACAGATGGACACCAAGATTGGGAATACATGGGTGGCTAACACACTACAGTGTCTCACTGGGCGGTGGGTGGGAAACAACATATCCCTTTCTGCACTGTGGTAGCTTCATGAAAGCAGTGGACAGAGCACAGAGATACTGACGGAATGTACTGCCCCGTGTGAACAAGTTCTGACTACAACATACTTAACCGCAAGACATGAGTATGGATTCACCATACAGTCTGATCACTAACTGTTAGGATAACAGGAATTAATGTATGGCCTTGCGCAGTGGCTTCACCAATCACATTGCACGTTTTACAGTGCCCATGTTATAACTGTATTTATTTTATAATCAGAAAAAGGAAGACATGGTCACAGGGAAGAAGGGGAAGACAGAGCACTCTAAAATTCCTATAAGCGGAAAACTCTATTTTTTTTTTCCAATTGTTTAACCAGGTGAGACACACTAAGCTGAAAGCTTGTTTACAGGTGCAACCTGGGAGCACAAGGAAGTTAAGTGACTTGCTTAGGGTCACACAGTATGCAAGTGGGGGCTGTGGGATTCAAACCCAGGTCTCCAGATTTGCAGCTCAGAGCCTTAAACCACTGTGCTATACTGCCTCCCTATACTCTAAGCTGTACTCTAGACTCTAAACTATAAAGGTACTGTAATGCAAGAGCTGCAAATGCCTCCAAACTGTCAGAGTACTGTAATTCCTATACAGGTCACTCTACCAATTCCTATATGACGAAGACTCGCATTACCATTCAGGTCACTCTACCCTGACCCTGAGGTGCCGCTCTACCCAAGTGACTACACCCCTGGAGTACTCCAGATCTAAGAACCATTACTGTATGCAATAGCAAGACTCTAAAAATGATACGATTTGCAATACGTGCACAGCTATCAAAGTCTCTGTCCATGTGATGGTCGATCTGTTGTAGAACAAAACGGGAAACAAGGAGAATCCTGAAAGGGGAATGAAGAGAGTCCTGAAAGGGGAGCAAGCAGGCTCGCCAGCTGGCATGACTACGGAAATGTCTGTGGGCTAAAGGGATGTGAAGAGGCTTTCTAATCAGGCCATGGATCCATCAGCTACACCCCCTCTCCAGGACTGCCAGAAACAAGGAACAAATACAAGAACTCTTTCATCTCAAAACCCGCTGGTGGGCCACCAGAAATAAAGAACAAATGCAAGAACTCTTCGGCACAAAACCCACTAGTGAGTCTCCGGAATGTAGTAATGAAGAACAAGCACAAAGGATCTGGCCACAGTCCGCTGGCAGACAGCCAGGATGAGATGACTGATCCGGAAGCCACCCTGCCACAGCCCTCTTGTGGACTGCTGGGACACAACAGATGCAGAATACCACCCTGCCACAGCTCTCTTGTAGACTGCCAGAACATAATAGATGCAGAATACCACCCTGCCACAGCCCTCTTGAGGACTGCCAGGACATGACAGATGCAGAATACCACCCTGCCAATGCCCTCTTGTGGACTGCCAGGACATGATAGATGCAGAAGATCACCTTACCACAGCCCTCTTCTGGACTTCCGGGACATGATAGATGCACAAGACCACCCTGCCACAGCCCTCTTGTAGACTGCCAGGACACGGTCAATGCAGAAGATCACCCTACCACAGCCCTCTTGTGGAATGCCGGGACATGATAGATACAGAAACAATGGGAGGACCCCACAGAAACTGAGAACCAGAACGAGGATATCTTTGGAAGCCAGGCGGATGGTGGAGTTCTGGGTGCCAAGGCCGGATGAGCTAAGGATGAACGTAAAACAACAAATGGGACGTTGGTCTGGGAAACTGCAACAGAAGATCTTAAAGAAGCTGTGATAAAGAAGGAAAACAACAAAACAGATGACAGGATCTGCACAGGGCCAGGCCATAAACTGTTAGTAGCGGAAAACAACAAATGTGACATTGCAGGGGTATAGCCATGGACGAGGATCTTTGGAAGATCCTGCTGCAGACTTATTCTGAAATTCACTTACTGAACACCCTTTGAAGGCTGCTGAAGACTGGTTCAGGAAAATACTCGCTGAACTCCCTTCAAAGGCTGCTGAAGACTGATTCAGGAATTCATTTAGTAGAAGATGCTGGCACACTATGATGTAACTGTAATCTGGGGCAATTACACAGTTTCAGGGGCAGTTGGATTACTTTGGGGCAACTGCACAGTTCCAGGGGCAACTGAATGACTTTGGGGGCAATTACACAGTTCCAGGGGCAACTGAACAATTTCACGGGCAATTGCACAGCTGCAAAGGCAAACAAATGGCTTTGGGGCCATTGACCACTTCCAGGGGCAACTGAATGACTTTGGGGCAATTGCACAGTTCCAGTGTCAATTGAATGACTTTGGGGCAATTGCATAGTACCAGGCAGTTTTTTTATTTATTTATTATGCTTTTTGCCCCACAACAGAGGACCTTGTACATCAGCCTGGTCACGGACTACTGCCTCCACCGCCACATTAGACAGCAACCCCTCGGATACCTGCGGCTTGCCTCCCACGGTGGGGTGCGATGCTGCCCCAGTACAGTGCCACAAACCGGGACTAGGTCCGAGGGTCAGTCCTGGCGGTTGATGAAAGCCAGGGCAGGCTTCATCTAGGGCCATCCGTGGGAGAATTTTTTTTGTAGGGTGTATGTGGGGGGCAGGAACATGCAATGACATCCAGTGTCTGTCCCTGCTCTCCGAGTTACTTCTGAATGCCAGTTGCTGCAGTACCTCTGGCCTCCACCAGGGGTCCGTCTAGCATCGGACATTTGCTCAGCCCTCCCCCCCAGAGAAGGAGAGCAGTCCCTAGGATGCTCGATCCTTCTCCCCTTGGCCAATCTTCCGACTACTCGGTTCTGTTCCCAAACCCGGGTCGCCAGCGTCGCAAGCGGAAATCCAACCACTGCGTCGACGGGCCGGCCAACATTCTAGGGAGTTTTCAGGCAAGTAACACAGTAAGACAATAAGTACAGATCAGGCAGTTTCCAGATGTACTGCCTCTCTAAAATGCCCCAAATGCCCTCTTGCCAAATGCTAGCCCAATTAGAGAGCCACTAGGCAGCTCCTTCCTCAGCCAACTCTATGAGGGGTCAGAAGCAGTGATGAAAGTGAGCCGGAATGCACAGGAATGGTGTTCTGGCACTCTTTATGCGACCGGAACACCATTCCGGTACTTCTTCATATTCAAGAAAAAACTGTATTTTATTGATGTGCAGATTTGCATTAGGCACAGACGTTATTGCCAAAAAAACATAGTGCGTTTTTTTAACTTGGTTTGTTGGGGGTGAGGGGGTGGGGGTCAGGAGTGCACTCACTAGCCTACAGCCCCCTACTTGCCTGCCGCCTACTTGAAAAAAGCCATCTGGCTGCTGCTCAGAAGAGACTGGTGGCCGTGGGGTAGTTTCCACCAATCACAGATTATGTTGTTGATGTCGTTCTATCCAATTGCTCAACAGAATGTGGTTGATGACCTGCCGTGTGGCAAACAGCTCTCTGTAACTGCCATCTTGTCGACGGTGTGTGTGAGGGAAAAGTCAGAGCCATGGGCCAGCCACCGATCCTTAAACTGAGTGAGCGACAGTGGGAGTGGTTGCTGTTTGCAGGCTGATTGACAGGGTCGCTGGTATGTCTGTTCCAACAACTGTGATTGTAACCGCAATTTTCCTGTTTCCCTCACATCTTGTGACTGCATCCCTCTGCATGGTGACAGACAGGCAAACGACAGAGTAACCGATGGGGATAACGGGTGGCACACAAGTCGGCTTGGCAAGTTCTTATTTACATGTGACTGGTCCTGTGTCATGCTGTTAGCCGTTTTAATGGGGTATTGGTAACACAGGACACCACGGAGAGAGTGACAGGTATCAGTACTGTCTCTTGCCATCTGTCTTTCATCTGCAGCTAGAGAAAGAAAGATTGTGGGGCCGGCAACAAGGGAGCACTGGGGCAATTGTGCCTTGTTGTTGAGAAATGAAAGCCGCATATTCCCTTTGAATGTTGTGATTGGTGTGCCTACGTGGTGGTATGCATATAGTATGAGCCCAGATTTGTTTTTGTTTTTTTTGGTTGTTTCATCTTATTCCTTCAGCTTTACACCTGTACACCTCCATGTGACCAGTGACATGAGTCAGAGGGACATTACAATATACACAGGCATGGTAGCATGTGTTTTCTTGAGAACGTCCAGCTTCCATCCCAAGTGGGAATGCTGCTACATCGCGTGTGTCAAGCTGTAATGTATAAGTGTGTGTTTGTGTGTGTATGTGTGTGTGTGTTTATCCTGGGGCATAGTTATTAGAATCTATAATAAACATTTGTGAAACAAATTTCTCCAAACAACTGAATTATTCTTGTGTTGTCCCTGAATATTATTGTCTTTTCCTCATGTTCACTGTCTGAAATGTTCTATGGTCATAGACCCTAATGTTTGCTATAAGCAACTCATGCTCTCGGCACTAACTTGTAATCTAAATAACGAATGCATAAGTCCAGTCTGTAACATCTCTGGACTTGATGTTTCACCCTTTTTGTACCCATTTGTACCTTATGTATGTACCATTATGTACCTGTCTGCAGGCACCATTGCCTACATACCTATGTATTTAGTAATTTCAAGCGTGTAACTCCAGGTCGCATCTGGAAATGAGTGGATTCCTGCTCAGTATGCTTATCTGGTAAATCTCTTTAATAAATAAATAATTGTAAATATAACAATCTGCTGGCTGTCAATATTTTTTTTTCAAATATCTAAGTAGATTTGTAATATAGAAATGTATATCTGAATGAAGGCAACACAAATTACTTAGCACCATCCACTAGACTAAAGTCATGGGTCACACTAAGATTTCTTGGATGGTAAATGGAAGGTCTCTCACATTATGTGACACCCTATTTTACGTTATAGACTGATACTGTTCACTTTGAGACCCTCTGAGGCAGTCCTTCCCAAAAGGGGCTTCTGGTTCTGCTTGAAGCATGAGGCTCTGCCTCCTTATCCACCTTCCTTCGGCCGCTTAGTCTCAGTTGCTATTGAGAAAGCCCAACCTTAGCAAAACTAGACTATTTGACAATGTCTCCATGTCTAATAAACTGTAGCATGTAAATTTGGGCCAAGTGTTCTATGCCAGGAACAGGAATGTCAAATTTTAATGTTGACCATAGTAGTGGCCTTCCTTTGCTCCCTTGAAAATATTGTCAACGTCCTCGCATTGCCGATGTCTCTGCAATTGGATCATGCAGTCCTTGGAGACATCTTTCTGTTTTTTTGTTTAGTTTTATGAGCATGAACTCCTTTCTCTTTCGATGTCTGAGGTGGAAGAGGACCTTTTTTCTCTTCACAGGAATTAAGACCCTCACATTCCAGATATGCATTATGATCTCACCCATTCTGCTTACAGGAGAGGGTCTATATGCTGACCTACATCCGTCCACTGCTTTTGAGGTTATTCTCTGCAAGTTCGCACTGGGGTCAGGCACCTGAACTGGACTGGGGATGAGTACCTGGCGGAGGGCCCTGCATGAGTGTGCAGTGCAAACACACCTCGGGGGACCAAACAGTGGGAGACAATAGAGTCGGGGACCTTGTGTAGTTACTCAGGAGTACAAAATGACAATACCTAAGCAGTGTGACTCTCAGTAGCAATACCAGTTAAAACAACAATGTAAATAGCTTAGCTCAATTAGTAACACCAATAGAAGATTATCTGGGGGCTTCGGTCTAGACTATAGCTGACTGCACACGCAGCCAATGGCTGGCCCAACCTGCCCAGAATGGTGGCTTACCCCAACAGTTAGGCAAAGTACTTGCCCAGCTGTGCTGTGCACCCTAGGGCCATAGCATTTGACCCGAGGTGTTTAAACCTGAGATCCGGTGGTCTGATGGTGCACTGGACCTCTATTGTAGTCCTCTAGAGGGTAGCAGGACGTACATCCTGGTCCAGATGTATCTGTCCAGTAAAAAAAGGGTACATGAGCCTGGCAGGCCCTGTCTGGCAAGTGACTGCTCGGAGTGGCCCACCACCTCAGAATCCAGTCCACTGGAAGCAGCAGATAGAAAATGAAAAGGCACAGGAGACAAGTTTGGATTCAGCTATGCTCGAGTGCAACAGCGAGCCCTCGTGTTAAATGGTTGCTCAGCATCTCTGCATGGCAGGCTCAAGCACAGGGTGCAATTCACAAATCAGGGTGACAGGAGAGGACTCAGGTGGGTAGGGTGGCAATCAACGTGTCATGGGCCTTAGCCTGGGTATCGGGTACCTGGGAAGAGAAGGCAGCAACAAGGCCTCTATCACTCCAACAGAGGAAAAGTGAAAAGGGTCAGGTTTCAGGATCACACACAGAGAGCCTTCATGGTAAGTGGTGGCTGTTCCTCTCCTCATGGTAGACTTGGGGAACAGGGTACGAGTCACAAATTAGGGTGAGAGGGGAGGACTCGGGTGGGTAGGGAGGTGGACAAGGTAGCATGGGCATAGCCATCAGGTACATGGGGAGATCTACAATTCATCTATTCCTCCATTGCATACTCACAAACCGCACACACACACACCACCGTCCACAATAAACAGAATACACAAGTCCTGCTGGGAAGCCATCAGAGGAGGGGACAAGACTGGATACTGTCCTGTCCTTCACTTAAAATCCCCTTAATAATTAAGAGGAGTGGGGAGTTGGGAGCGAGAAGTAATAATAAATTTAAGTCATGGACTTGCACTCTGGACACCCGTGGGCTACCTCCTCAATCCCTAAGCACCATTCCCACCCTTATTCTCCTGTGATCTACAACCCAGCAAAAATACTGCACTTATCTGAAAGCTCCTATTTTGGGAGCACGGCTGCAGGGAATGTTCACTCGTCTTTGGTCCTTGGGCGCTCGGTCACCCTGTGGGTTGGTGCTCCAGGTTTGCAATAGATCTTGGGGCCTCCTGGGCTGGGACAGACACTGAAAAGTCTGAAATAGCCTCCCAGTCTTGTGCATGTAGGTCATCGATCTCCAGCGCCCTGCCAGGGTGTGGTGTCCATATCTTTGCAAGTCAGTGACCTTGGTGGGTGGGGTGACTGGTGTGAGCAAAGAGTATCTCTTATTTGTAAGTATGGGCTGGTCCCACAGATCCTCCTTACCCTCTTATTGGCTGGGCAGGATTTGGTGTAGGCCATCCTCTCGTGGTCATTCGGGTGATTCCTTCTGGTGTGCACCACCTGCTGCGCCACTTCTTCAGGTTTTGTGATCTGGGCTCCCACAATGATCACTGAGTCTGGGAAGCATTTGAGGGGACTGCTGGTCCCATTTTAGGGGAGAGCGGCGATCAGCGTACTCCTTTGAGTGAGCTACAGTTGGGCTATGTTCAGGACTGCCCCTCCGGTTGTTGTTAGGGCCTGGAAAGTTTTTCTCAAGAAAGTGGGTACTGCAGAGTTTGGCATCTGGAAGGTGAATCCCTAGAGCAAAATATGCTCAACTTGCATAGGGAATGCAGTAAGTGTTCTGATGTCCTCTGGTCCCTTTTTGATATGTACTGCTTGCAGGAATCACAGAGAAAAAAATGGGTCTGAGGCTCCGGTTGGCAGCTGCGAACAACAAGGCCATTTTCATTGCTGGCTAAGCCACCACCACCTCCTCCCTCCCCCATATTCTCATGTTTTTTTGGAGTTTGTTCCAGAGTTGAGGAAATGCATAACCATTGAGGCCCTGCCAAAGCGTTACTTGATTTGAGGGATAGAACAGTGTGGCAACATGACTGAAGGCTTTAGTCCAGTCTATAGACAAAAGTCATGTGTACATGCCCCTGCCCAAGCACCTTTGGCATCATTAGCGAACTGGTTGAGAGCTATATGTGTTTTATGAGTGACTGTCTGAAACCATGTTGGGCAGGGGACATTGCAGAATCAAAGCAGAGTGTTGCATTTAAACATCAGAGTCAGTGCCACATGGTTTACTTCAATGCCACGGGTTCACCAACACCAGTGCACAAAGACACTTTGCGCCATCAATGAGGGCCAGACAAAAGATCACCTGGCAGGCGAGCGACAAAGAACTGGTCACCAGCTGCCAGACCGCGAACCTGGGAAACAAAAACCCAGGAGAAGAGTACCCACTGGGAGGAGGTAGTAACAAGAACAAAAATGGAAAGGGACCTGGGGGTGATCACAAGTCTGTCAGACACTATCCCCGCATGCCAGCTGGTAAACTGGCTTTTAACATAATCCTTAAACGTTTATTTACAGAAACACCCAGTGGTTGCAGGGCATCATTGCAGGAGGCCGGACGTACACAGAGTGATGTTGTTATCCTCAAGATGCTGAATTACTGCCTCCATGGTGCGGGGCCTGTACAGATCAAGAATTAGCAGCGCCTATTGTGCGTGTAGTAGTGCCAGCGCTTGTTTTTGGGATTGGACATAGGGCACCAGCACATCAGTAATGAACTGAAGGGTTGTTTCTACGTATGCCCAGTGATTATCCGAGTGTGTTACATGCCACCCACTGTCCATTCTATTCAGCCTCACTATCCCTCCCTTTGTCTTTCTATGATCCCTGATATACCCATAAAAGCTTTTATCCCCCTTCTTAACCAAGTTGGCTATCTTTTCCTCAGTTTGGGCCTTTGCTATTCCGACCACCCTCCCTGCTTCCTTCTGCCTTAACTGGTACAGTTCTCTGTCCTGCTCCTTCTGTGTTTTCTTATACTTCCTAAATGCTATCTTTTTCTCCCTAACCTTCCCCGCCACCTCTTTTGAGAACCATAGTGACTTTTTCTTTCATTTTGATTTGTTTATTTGCTTCACACAAAGGCTTGTTGCCTCTGTGATGGCAGTTTTGATGTTTCCCCATTGTTGCTCCACCCCTCCTTCTAGCCTGTTTGCTAATGCTTTTGTAAGGCACGCTCCCATCTTGCCAAAGTCAGCCCTCCTGAAGTCCAGAACCCTCCTTTTGTATGGCTTGACTCTGTAGCTGAGTTTATCGTGAACCACACTGTTTGGAGGTCACTTGTTCCCAAATGACTACCCACTTCTAGATCCGAGATCCTCTCACTGTCCCCATTTGAGAGTACAAGGTCTAAGATGGCTCCCTCACAAGCAGGTTCCAAAACTAGCTGTCTGAGGCATGCCACCTGAAGGGCATTGAGAATGGCCCTGCTTTTGAATGTGGCTGCAGCAAAGGTGCTCCAGTTAACATCTGGCATATTCAGGTCTCCCATCAACAGCATCTCCCCTTTCTCTGCCATCCTAAGTATGCATTCTATCATATCCTTGTCCATTCCCTCTCCCTGACGTGGGGGTCTGTATACAACCCCTGTGCGGATTGTGGTGCCATTTCCAGTCTCTAAGGTGACCCATAGTGCCTCCTCTCCTCCCTGTTTACTCTTTTGTTCAGTTGCTTTTATCCCTTCCCTTACATAGAGAGCTACTCCGCCCCCTTTTCTCCTCTCCCTGTCTCTCCTGTAGGTTGTGTATCCTGGTAAGTTAACATCCCCGTCATGGTTCTCTGTGTACCATGTTTCTGTGACTGCTACAATATCCAGGATACCCAGTGAGTGTACCAAAATGGTGGGTGGGGAGGAGTGAATATGATGTACTTGCAGAATGGAAATGTGAATCTTAAAACCAGCTACAAACATCCCATTTCATGTTAAATATGTTAAGTTATTAACCTATATCAACTTTTTTGAGGAAGTCAGATTGCTAAAACATGACTTGAAAGTATTCATTTTATAAAACAGATTGTGATCCAGAATTCTCTAAAATACACCAAATCGGTTCAGTTTTTTTTTTAATTTTCTGGGGGGGCATGCCCACGGACCCCCCTAGCAAGGCTGAGTTTTCCAACTTGAATAGAGTTCCTGTACTTCTTTTGAACCACTTTCATCACTGGTCAGGAGGTGGGAAATATTTAAAACCCCTTCCCCACCTATCGACCTCAGTCGCTGTCCAAAACTCAACAAATAACAGGGTCTTAGAGACAACCATTCTAAACCGGCTATTAAACCTCTTTTCCAATAGCTTAGGGACTAGGGTGTGACAGGGTAACACTGGGTACCTGAACTTGCTAAACCCCTCTTAAATTGTCTGGCTGGACCCCTTTTAAATACAGGGCTTTTCTTGCTGGGCCCCTTTTTATTACAGAGTGTTTCTTGCTAGTCCCCCTTTTTACTACAAGGCATTTCTTGCAGGGCCCTCTCTTTACTATAGGGCGTTTCTTGCTGGGCACCCTTCTTTAGTGTGCCCCTTAAGCCGTGGACCTCTTAAATATTTATTTAGGCCTTGAGAGGGCCTCTCTGCTCTTGCCCTCAACTCAGCTCCGCCTCTGGGAGCTCCTCTTATAAATATTTATAAACTTTGCACAGGCCTCTGTGCTTGGCCCCTCCCCAGGGCATCGCCGTGCCCGATGTCTATTAAAATATTTAAATACTGATCCCTCGACCTGCCCCTCTCAGCTGTTCTTGCACCTCCGGTGTGTTTAAACAATTTTTTTTTGAAAGAAAATAAGTTTTAGGCGGTCAGCACCTGGCTGTTGGTGCTGCGCAACTCCCACCCAACCCGGGGAGAAGGATGTTTTAGGGAGGCAGGAGGTTTTTGGCAGTGAGGGACTACCAGCACATCCTCTTGCGGGCCTTTCCGTTTCTGGGAAGGCCATCCGACCTCCTTTCTCCAACGATGCAGCTCTTGCTATGCACTGACATGGGAGCGGAAACTTTGCTTTTGAAATTAAAATAAAAATGGGGCAAAACAGAGTCCTCACTGCTCTCAGGATGGGACTTGGGACCGCCAACACACTGGACCACCACACCACACATGGAGTACCATGGGACCTGATGTCTACACAGAGGGACAGAAGGAGGATCACAGGTAAGCCTTGACACTATGCTTCCACCCATGTCCCCTCTCCCTCACATGACCAGCTTCTCTTTCTTCTGGGGTGTCTGAGAGCATTCCCTGAGCTCTTCCTTGCCCACATCAACTGGTGGCGACCAACTGCCCTCTCCACTGCCCATCTACTACTCTGTGCAGTCAGTATTCAGGACGCCATGTCCCTGACAACGCTGGCTGCCCTCCAACAGGCCACCCCGAGCTGGACTTTGAACGATGGCCTGGCAAGCGCTGCTTACTCCAAGGTGGGTGGGGGATTCTAGAAAGAAGCAAGTAGCCAGGGGCCAGGAAGAAAATGTTTTTTTCCACACAGCCTACTGTGCCTGACATGATGGGGAGGGGAAGAACACTGTCGGCCCTTACCACCTGTCTCCTATGCTGCCTCTGATGCCCACTCTAAACAGAGCCCTGAGGGTCAATTTATTTATTTCTTTCATTTCTGTAGTGTCCCCAGCTTTGAGGTACTACATTGTTTTCAGGCACAACCCGGGAGAGTTACATACAGAGGAAACAGCAAGTTCAGGAGACAATACATTAAATGATCTTGTGCAAGGATTGGTAAAACTTGAATCACTACATCAGACATTTCAACAGCGAAATGGGAGTGTAATTACAGACAGAGGAGACATCAGATTTTGGAAAACAGTATAATACATGAATTTTTTATTTTTTTTTTAATTTTATTTATCTCCCCGGGACTCCTGTGGAACTCTCTCAGCTACCTCCCAGGAACCAGCTCTACCTCCCTGTCTGAAACCCATCCAGGCCAGACCTCTCCAGCTCGGCAATCCCCGGTTCTGAGCCCCTGAGACAGGGCCGCCCACCCTGGCACTCTATCTGAAAGTCTGAAGCACCGAAACTGGAGTGCTGGCCGCGCCTGGTCCGGTGGAGTCCGGCCGGCGGAAGTGTGGCTGGTCCCAGGCGGAGCCTTCACCTATGCGCAGGCCAAGGTTTTTTACTTTGCTTCCCCCTTCTGGCCCGGCAGTGCAATGCTCTCCAGCATGGTACGTGCACGCTCCTGCGCACGTCCACAGGAGAGGCACCGCTGCTGATCTCCATTGGCTGGACCATGACTGCTGGATAGGACTCCCAGTCTCCACTGGGGGTTGCCAGAAGGGCGTGGTCTTGTTCCCCCTCCCTCCCAGAGAAGGAGAGCAATCCTCTGGATGCTCAATCCTTCCCTGCCCCGACAACCCCCAATGGCCCGAGTCTGCTACCAAACCCGGGTCACTGGTGTGGCACGACGTGTGGCATCCAGCGCCTCAACCCTCAGTGTCACTGGGCCAGCTGTATAGTACATGTTTTAGTGCAAGGATTAGCAAAAACTTGATCAACTATATCAGTCATTTCAGCAGTGCAAGACCTCAATAACAGTGGATCCAAAAATAGAGATTCTACAACAGTACTGCGGGGTATGACAGCCGAAATGTAAAGTGCTTAGTATTTTGGGGAGAGTCATGATAAAAGGGTGCGCCAGGGTTCGGATTACATGTGCATCTGTCAGAGCCCAGTAAGGATGCACATAGATCATTTTAAAGGCCTAATGAGAATTAGAGTGCCTAACAGAAGATGGCAGGGAATTCCAAAGCTTGGGGGCAAACACAGAGAAAGCTTGTTTGCCCCTTTTTGTGCCACATTTTGGTATACTAAGAAGGGACTGTTCTGCAGACCTCAGTAGGTAGGCCTAGGTTGCTTGGCTTAACATGCCGGCTAGGATCTCTGGTGTACCAGTTCTAATGATGTTATCTATCACACAGCCTGCAGTGTATGTTCAATAGGAGGTGGGAGAGTGCCACCCCAGACTTGAGTATCATACACAGCAATGTGCATTGGGTACCGACAGGGCAAATTGGCAGATCATACTGTAGCATGTGTCCCATTTTTGCAGGACCTCTCTTTTGGTATCATGGTACATCATTAAACCATATGTTAGGCTAGGTCTAAGAATCCCCTCTGCTATGGCCAGTTTGGCTGCAGTGTTAAGAGAAGACTTGATTTTATAGGCCAGTCCCAGTTTCATATTAACAACCTTGCATGTATTTGCCACGTGCTGATTAAAGTCAAGTGAAGGGTCACGTGTTATTCCTAGAAACTTGAAGGAGTCGACCACTTCAAGTGGGAGCCGCCCGGCCCACCTGCAGTATGCACCAAGCTATGCATGTACAACTATATCACCTGACTGCCAGCATGATGACGGATGCACTGTGCTTTCTTTATATGGCGCTATCACCTACAGTTGAATATGGGCACCTAAGCTTCATTATGGAATTCATTCCCTGCCATGGTACAGTAGGGGCCTGGGAAAAACAACTTTTTATATTTAAACTTGTGCTTGTGCACAGCAAACTTATTGCTGTGACAGTGGATTTGAGAAGTGTGTTACTGTCAGTCCAATGCAGGTCAGTTTGTATGGGCTCGATAGTGCCCAGGCAAGTTATCCGCCAGGCTGATCATAGCAATCTTCTGGGCATGCTAGGCAGAAGCTTCATGAAGTTCAAAGAAAAGTGTCGCCCGAATCACAGGGCAGCTCTCTGCTGTGATCTGCATCACGCCACCCTGCAAGCACAGCTGATTGATGCTATGATCAGCTTTTGCCTCATCCCCCCGGCAATGTCATTGACTGCACAACCTCCTTTTGCCCCCTTTTTTAAATTCAGCTTTATTGAGATCCCACCCTCTGCCGAGTATCCCTTCCACCTCCCTGTTTGCTTTCTGTACCCCTTTTTACAAAGATGACACTCTCCGCCATGCATCCCTCCCACCTCCCCTTCATATTCCATTCACAGTTAATACAAACTCAACAATGGGGGTGGCCAATCCCCAGTACTGGTACCTGAAATAAAGAAAACCATCCCTCCATGTCTTTTTTAATTTTCCCTCTGTAAATGTAACCCCTAGATGGCGCTATCCCAGGGGCTACTACCCCTGCCTGATTTGCCACTAACAGGTTGAGGGGCCTGGATCCAATGGCGGGTGCCTCCACCCAGAGGTCAGGGTTTGCAATAGTTAAACTTACTTGGTCACAGCCCTCTGGGACACTGCAACCCCCCTTTCTTCCCACTAGTGGCCCACACAATATATCAGAATTACCTTCACAGTATACACTTACCCCCAAGACTAGTTCCGGCACTGGGACCTCCTGTGAAATAAGATACAGTGCAACAATCACAGTACAGTACTTTAACATAGACAAATACCTCAGGCAGTATAACTTTGCTGAAACAAGCAGCTCTGATTTATTTAGGGGGATATAACAAGGACAGGGGGAAATCAGGTTAATTAGCTTATCACTTTACTATCTACCTATGGCTCTGTGCACAGGCCTATCCCTACCAGATTACTGTCCCTGGGTACCCAAGCCCTAGTGGCTAGTCCAAACCGTGGCAGCTGGTAGGGCCCTTTCACACAGTGAAAAGAAAAATTAGTTTAAACAGTCAGCAGTACAGTGATTCCATTTGGATTTAATGGCAATTCAACAGGGAGCGACCCTGAATTAGTACTCACGACTTCCAAACAAGATAGGGTCCTTCAACGTCAGCAGGGCTACTCTTGAGCTCCACGAGACTCTTCACACATTTATATGGTCAAAAAGAAAGTACTATACCAGGCAGGCTGCTTCTCTATCCCGATCGCAATTACTGCACAATACCCGGGAGAACACACAGCAGATTCAGTTCCTGACAGACCGAGTGCAATTCAACAATTTCTCCAGTCTTCTACAGGGTGAGCCTGGTTTCTACTCTTCAGAGATCCTTTGATTCTTTTCACAGGACGGATTCAGTCCTAACAAGCAGTTACACAAGATGCAGACGGAACTCTGGGCGCCCACACCGCGTTTTTGACTGAAACTGTGCACTGAAGGAGCACAGGGTTTCTTTCCCCTTCACTCCAGAGCTAAACTGAAACTCCAACAGACAAAACTGGGCACTTCCTTTGAGTTCCTCCCAGTTCTTGACTGGATTGGCTGTCACTCACAATAGACTGCTGCTGTTGGTCCAAAAAGGCGCCGAAGTCTAAACTACATCTCCCAGAGTCACTGCCCATACAATCCTCTTGTGGCTGGCTCAGATTATGAGACCAAGTTCTGATTCGTCCAAGGCACCATTTTAGAGCTAGCTTACCCCACACTGATTGGTCCAGTTCAGCAGTTCAAAACCAGAATGGGGAACTAGGCAGACACAGTTCTGACTGCAAAGAAAGCAGGTTAGACAAACTGTAATTTCATTATTACTGTAAATGATTTCTGGCAAACAGTTACATCTTTCAGATAGGTTCCCTTTGCACTCCTAGTGACTGCAAAAATGGAGTGAATTGCAGCAGCTCGAGTGGTACTCAAACAGAGAAGCACACAGTCCCCCATACAAACTAATTATGTCTGCAAGCAGACAGCTCTTAAAGAGACAGTACCAGAGGCTCTAAAACACTCACTGATAAATGGCTTAGCATGAAACACCATTCAGGCTTGGAGCATTCAAGCAAGCTCCTGAAGTCTTTTGGGAACCCCCATTTGCAGGGGTTACACACTTCCTGGCCTGGGAAAGCTTGACGTCCCGTCAACAAAGTACCCATAAGTTTTAACTGCAACCATATACATTTGCATTAGACTCACACATGTAATCATCAGTCAATATATCATTTTACCAAGAACACATTTCTGAAACATTGCAGTCGTCACTCTTTACATAGTATTACACATTGTACCATAACTCAAGTTATACCTCTTGTACATGAAACCTGAAGAGAGGGGCCCTTCCTATCAGTTACCTTGGGGCTGGGCAGGGGCAAGGGCACCATATAGAAAGGGCAACACAAGTAACTTGAGTTAGCACTGATGCTCAGTTTGGGCAATGAGCCAGGGACACATACACTCCTTTATGGACAACATTGAGAGGCAAATCCACAGGCCTCCCAAGGGAATCATAACTGAGGTGCACCACAGGCTTTACAGCTCGACCAGTCTTTCTAGGGGAACTGTTACAGTCTCTGCACTCTGAGCCTCATTTTCAGTATTGTCCTCACTTGTCAGGGAGTCTCCATGGGGTAGAGAGGCTAGAACTTGGGGCACTTTCAGCTCCAGGAGTTACAGTTTCTGAGTCCACAACATTTGGCTCGCATGGAGAGCTTTCGGACACTGGCAGTGGACTGTCAGGGCACTCAAAATACTCTTCTTGTTCTGGTGTATCACCAGTCTGCCCCAATCCATCATTTTCCTCCCGTGAAAGCTCAAACAGTTCAGCCATGCACAATGATTCCATTTCATCTGATCTGATGCTTTGCACCTCACTTTCTGGGAGCATTGGCTCCAGGGACGAAGCTGGGGGCTTAGACAGTCCAGAAGGCCCAGCTTCGTCTCCAGTATTGACTAGGGGATTTCCCAAAACAATTGACTCAGTTCAGAAGAAGGATAGTATTCAAAGTCACTCTCACTTTCTTCTGATATGGACTGACAGTCATGCTCAACTAGGACTTGTGGAGGAACACTTTAACTTTGCTTCTGTAGGTGCAGGCTTTCTTGATCTTTTCTTAGCAGAAGCTCTAGTCACTGGTCCAGAGGGGCATCTTCTGGGGCTCAGACTCAATCAAGATTTGTCCAATGGGCAGTAAATGATTTCTATGCATTGTTTTTACATCTTTTGAATTATTCTCAGGCCTTACTTTGTACACTGGCAGATCATCTAGTTTGCCCACTACAATGTGAGGAGATGGTGCCATCTGTCAGCAATCTTGTGTTTGCCATGCAGTCCCAGATTTCTTAGCAATACGATCTCCCTCCTGGAGTTCCTGTGCTTTCACCTTTTATCATACCTTTCTTTGTTGGCCAGATTTCTTTTGGCAGCCATGGTTTGAGCCAGTTGGTACGCATGAGTTAGCTGGGCTTTTAACTTTGCACATACTGTAAATAGTTGTCAGCTTGAACCCCATCAGGAGAGACCCCAAAACACATCTACGGTAGTCGAGCTTCTCTTCCAAACATCAGGCGGTAGGGGGAGAACCCAGTGGCATCACTTTTGGTGCAGTTATAAGCATGTACCAGGGTGCTAATTTGTTGGCTCCATCTAGGCTTGTCCTTTGGGTGCAGGGTGCCGAGCATATCTAGCAAAGTGCGGTTGAAACGTTCAGGCTGTGGGTCCCCCTGGGGGTGGTAAGGAGTGGTTCTGGACTTTCGCACTCCCCACAGAGAAAGCATCTCTTTGATCAGACGACTCTCAAAGTCTCTCCCTTGATCAGAATGGATTCTTTGTGGAGCCCCATAGTGAACAAAAAAGTTTTCTACAAGTACTTTGGCCACAGTGGATGCTTTCTGGTCTTTGGTGGGGAAAGCTTGGGCATATCTCTTGAAATGGTCAGTGACCACCAGACATTACTGATATTTCTTTGATCTGACTCCAAACTCAGAAAATCAATACAGACCAGCTCCATGGGTGCACTGGTGGTGATGTTAACAGGGGGCAGCCCTCTGGGCAAAGCTTTCCTCTGTAAGCAGCGACTACAAGTTCGAATGTGTTGCTCCACATCAGCCCCCATCTTAGGCCAATAGAATCTGGATCTCACCAAGTCAAGTGTTCTGTCTATACCAAGGTGCCCCATGTGGTTGTGCAAGGACATCAGTACTGAGTCTCGAAGGCAGTGGGCAGCACTAGTTGTTGTTTGTCTACTTGTCCCCTCTGTAACTGTTTCTCTGTATAACAGTTTATTGATCAGTTTCAACTTAGGACCTTCTTTGTATAACAGTGCAGTTCTCAAATCAGTGGAGCGTAATTTGGACACATCTTTTCCTGCATAGAGGGCTTCTAAAGCTGCTTTGATCATGGGATCGCGGGATTGAGCCCGCCGAATACTGTCATTGTCCAGCTGAGGCAGTGCACCAATGTCTATTGCAGAAAAGTGGCAATAAGCAGCAGGTATGCAGTTCTCAGAGGGTCCCAAGCAATCCACCATGCAGTCCACTGCGTCTGTGGACATTTGTTCCTCCCTGTCAAACTTCCGGCAGAGTGCCCGAATGTCAGGTTCTGCCAATCGGACCCAATCATTCTGGGGAACAGGCCTCCGGGAGAGAGCATCAGCATCTATGTGGTTCAGACCTGCTCGGTATTCGAGAGCATAGTCATATGTAGATAATGCAGAAAGCCACCTATGGCCAGTGGCATCCAACTTAGCTGAGGTCTGCACATAGGTCAAAGGATTATTGTCAGTTTTACTAGTATTTTAGCCCCATACAAGTACTCATGGAATTGGTCAACAATAGCCCACTTCAAAGCTAGGAACTCTAACTTATGTACAGGATAGTTCTTTTCGGATGGGGTCAGGCTTCTACTGGCAAAGGCCACTGGTCTCAGGCCATTCTCGTGCTCTTGGTACAACACAGCCCCCAACCCTTGCAAGCTAGCATCAGTGTGCAGGACGTAAAGTTTTCTTGGATCGGCATAGGCCAGCACTGGAGCATGGGTGATGATATATGATCTCATGAAAAGCAGTCTCACAATCAGGTCCAGCGGCCCCAAATACTTCACTCGGATGAAAATACACTCTTTCAGTCTTGAGGGACGCTGACTTTTGGTATTTTTGTGGGTTGGCGGATACCCTTGAGTAAGGTTAAGTAAAGGGCAGATCACTCTTGAATAGTCCTTGATGAAGCGCCGATAATAACCACAGAATCCAGGAATCTTTGCAGTTCTTTTAGATTTTGGGCTGTGCTGTGAGCCGCATCATGGGGATACACGCCACAGCTGAGATAAAACAATTGTTATATTGCAGTAAATTCCAGTGTCGTTTTACAGAAAGTGTGATTATAGAGGCTCATATAGCTGTCATGTAGCAGAAACCACATTAATAACATAGTGTTTACATTTTTTTAATCTGCTCCATTATAAAGCCTACAGCAAGATAGATGTGCACGCCACTGCCGAAGCTGCTGGGGCCGATCAATGGGAGAAATCTTCAGACTTCATTGAGCAGCATGGGCCTGAACATAAAATGAATTTCATAAGCACAGCAGGATGTTTTCTCCTCATTTTCCTATAGGGGCTAATAGAGGATCCAGAGCACTACTCGGGTATGTACACTGTTACTGGGGACTACTGTATACAGCTCAATGCGCGCTTCAGTGTCAGGGGATCGTGCCACACAGACGTCCGCGGCTCTCACTAGGGTGGTGAGGCATGACGCCATCACTGGAGCCTTCAATGCTTGTTGCACAGAATGCCCGAACCAAGTGAAAATGGCGCTGTGTGGTGCTGTGCTTTGGGGGTGTTCATGGTTGTCAAACCTAAATTTAGGGGCTCTGGCACCTCTAGTTTTCAACATGTGTTAACAGACGACCCTGTAAGGCTCACATATTTACAATGTGAGCCTGCATGGTACACATTCCCTTTAAGCAGGCAGTTGACTGAGGAGGGAAACAGACATGATGGGAGTGGTGCAGTGCAGTGGTTGTGGAGCAGCTGTCTTCAGGGAGACATTCTGGAGGCTGTGATGCTGCCCTATCTGCAGGCATCTCTCTGGGCTGAGGGAGGAGGTTGCCTGTCTTCGAGCAGAGTCGGCCAAACTGAAGGCAGCATCCAACCCCACCCAGATACCACCAGGTCCACAACCTGTACCTCAAAGGATGCCAGGGAGGAGGGGTGATTGGACAATGGTCTGTCTCATTCTTGAAGGTGCTACCTGTCCAGGGCACAGGGGAAGCTACGGCACTCCACATCCATACCTTCAACTCCAGGTTGAAGGATTGGTGTGGAAGGGAGGGTTTTGGCTTCATAGGTGACTGGGGCCTGACCTGGGCAGATGCAAGCTTATATAAGGAGGATGGCATGCATCTGCCCGAGAAGGGGACCTTGGTCCTTTGAGATAAGTTTAAATGCTTCAGCTGTGAGCATTTAAACTGGCCAAGGGGGAGAGCCAGGAGGGTCAGGAGGCTTAGGAACACCCCCAAGGGGAACATGCAGGAACATAAGTTGACTACAGGAACAGCTAAAGCAGGCAGAGAGGGCAGGCAGGTGAAGAATGTAAAATGAGTGATTGGGGGGGGGGCAAGAACACATAGGAAAGGAAACCAGGGTGTGGAGAAGACGCTGGAGAGGGAGAACAAGAGCAGAGGGAGGGCAGACTATAAAACATGGAAGATAATGCTAAGAAATGCCTGTAGCCTAGGAAATAAGGTTCCAGACCTGGAGGCCTTGTTGGCAGATGCAGACCTTGACATAGCAGCAATAAGCGAGACGTGGTACTCTGCTAATCATGGCTGGGAAGTCAATGTACCAGGCTATACACTATTCAGGAGGGACAGGGAGGGTAAAAAGGGTGGAGGAGTGGCCCTGTACATCAGAGATGGTATATAGGCTACAGAAGTTCAGGGAAGACAGGGGAAGGCCGAGGTAATGTGGGTCACCCTGGAGCCAGGGAGTGGAACAGCAATATGCACAGGGGTGATCTATAGACCTCCAGCACAGAGGGAGGAAGTAGACAGGGAATTAGTGGAGAACATACACGACATGGCAGCTGAAGGCGAAATCCTGCTACTGGGGGATTTCAATATGCCGGACGTGGATTGGGCCTCCCAGATGGCTGCTTCAGCCAGAAGCACAGCCATCCTTGAATGCCTGCAGGGGGGTTGGACTCAGGCAGCTGGTGCTTGAGCCAACCAGGGCAAGTCAATTCTGGACCTGGTATATACCGATGGGAATAGAATCGAAGAAATACAAGTGGGGTGGAAGGGCAGCTGGGTCCAGTGACCACCACATGGTGTGGTTCAGCATGGAGACATGGACTCAATTAAGCCACACAAGGGCAAGAGTATTAGATTTTAGCAGGGCGGATTTCACTGAAATGGGTAGATGTATACAAGCAGTCCTGGGGAAGGGAGAGTTAATAGAGGGGGTGGAAGAAGAATGGGAGAAACTAAAAGGTGCCATAGTGGATATAACAAACCAATGCATTAGGATAGTGGCCAAAGGGAAAAGAAGGAAACCGCTATGGTTGTTCAAAGAGATGGAGGACGAAGTCAGGGCTAAAAAGCTGAGTTTCAGGAAATATAAGGGGAGCCAAAGGGAGGAGGTCAGGGAGGTGTACCTTGAATGTCTAAGGGAAGCAGGTAAAGCTGTTAGGAGGGCAGAGGCACAGACAGAAGAGGGCTTAGCACAGCCTATAAACAAAGGGGATAAGGCATTTTATAGATACATCAGTGGAAGAAGAAAAACCGGGGTAGGGGGTTGTGAAGCTCAAAGGGGAAAAGGGAGAGTGTAAGGAGGGGGACCTGGACAAGGCAGAAATACTGAACAAATATTTCTTCTCAGTTTTCAGTAATGAGGGGGAAGGTCAAGGACCACAGTTGGGTTGCAGAGGCAGTGGGGGGGAGGTGGACACCAGACCATTCACAATGGAGAGAGTTCTGGAAGAACTCACAAAGTTGAAGATGGATAAGACCAAGGGTCACATGGCATCCACCCAAGGATATTAAAGGAGCTGTGAAGGGAACTAGCAGCGCCCCCTGGTGGCCCTGTTCGCAGAGTCACTCAACATGAGTGTCATTCCAAAGGACTGGAAGAGGGCACATGTAGTCCCACTGCACAAAACTGGCAGTAGAAATGAGGCGGGGAACTACAAGCCAGTCAGCCTCACCTCAGTGGTGAGAAAGATCATGTAGACACTGCTGAAAGAAAGGAAAGGATAGTGGCACGTATGGAATCTAGCAGTACTCAAAATCTGAGGCAACATGGATTCACAGCAGGAGGGTGATGTCAAACGAATCTAATAGATTTTTTTGATTGGGTGACTAGGGAACTAAATCAGGGCGGGACGGTAGACATCACCTACTTAGATTTCAGAAAAGCCTTCAACACCATCCCACATAGAAGGCTGACTAACAAGATAGGTAGTCTGGGCATAGGAGACAAGGTGGTGAACTGGGTTAGGAACAGGTTAACAGACAGGAGACAGAGGGTGGTGATAAATGGATTACAATCTGGGGAGAGGGGGGTCACCAGTGGGGTACCACAGGGATCAGAACTAGGACCAGCCCTGTTCAGTGTCTTCATTGGTGACATTGAAAAGGGGCTGGAAGGAAAGGTCTGCCTGTTTGCAGATGACACCAAGATCTGCAACAGGGTGGATACTCCAGAATGGGTGCAGAAAATGAAGAGGGGCCTGGAGAAGCTTGAAAGATGGTCAGAGATGTGGAAATTGAGGTTCAATGCAAAGAAGTGCAAAATAATGCACCTGGGTAGAGGGAACCTTGGGGAGAGCTACAGGTTGGAGGGGGGGGAGCTGACTGTCACCAAAGAGGAAAGGGTCCTGGGGTAATCATCTCTGATGACTTTAAGGTATCAAAGTAGTGTACAAAAGCGGCAGGGAGGGCCAGTGGCATGCTGGGTTGCATAGGCAGTGGTATCACTAGCAGGAGGTGGGAAGTGATGATGCCATTGTATAAAACATTGGTAAGGTCTCACCTGGAGTGCTGCGTGCAGTTATGGAGGCCACACCTGTACAAGGACATAGATAAGATGGAGACTATCCAGAGAAGGGCAACAAAGATGGTGCAGGGCTTGCACCACAAAACATGAGCAGAGACTAAGGGACCTCAGTATGCATTCACTGGAGAAGAGGAGACAGCACGGCATGACTGAAACTTTCAAGTACCTTAAGGGCATAAACAAAGTGCAGGTGGGGGACCTTTTCCAATGTAGAAAAAGTACTAGAACAAGGGGGCAAAATATGAAATTGGAAGGGGGGTAGATTAAGAGGTAATGTGAGGAAGTTTTTCTAAACAGAAAGGGTAGTCGACACTTGGAATAGTCTACCACAGGAGGTAGTAGGGGCAAGCACAGTGGAGGGGTTTACGTATGCCTGGGACAGGCACAAAAGAAGCCTGAGAGGGGAGAGAGTGATGAAAAGCCATGAATCATATAGGGTCAGTGGCCACATACAACATATAGGGCCTACGGGCAGACTGGATATGCCTAGTGGTAGTTATCTGCTGACAGTTTCTATGTTTCTATTCATCCGTTTATTGGGATCCTACGGCTGCGATGGGTAATGACATCCATATTCATCCCGTTTATTGAGGGTCCTGCTTCTGCAATGAGCAATGACATCAATATTCATCCTGTTTATTGGGGGGTCCTACTTCTGCAATGGGTAACATCATCCATATTTATCCTATTTATTGGGGGTCCTACTTCTGCAATGGGTAACAGCACCCATATTCATCCTGTTTATTGGAGGTCTTACTTCTGCAATGGGTAACAGCACCCATATTCATCCTGTGTATTGGGGGGTCCTACTTCTGCAATGGGTAACAACATCCATATTCATCCTGTTTATTGGGGGTCCTACTTCTGCAATGGGTAACAGCACCCATATTCATCCTGTTTATTGGGGGTCCTACTTCTGCAATGGGTAGCAGCGCCCATATTCATCCTGTTTATTGGGGGTACTACTTCTGCAATGGGTAACGACATCCATATTCATCCCGTTTATTGGGGTCCTACTTCTGCAATGGGTAACATCCATATTCATTCGGTTTATTGGGGGTCCTACGTCTGCAATGGGTAACGACATCCACATTCATCCCGTTTATTGGGGGTCCTACTTCTGCAATGCATAACAGCATCCATCTTCATCCTGTTTATTGGGGGTCCTACTTCTGCAATGGGTAACGAAATCCATATTCATCTGGTTTATTAGGGGTCCTATGTCTACGATGGGTAATGACAGCCATATTCATCCCATTTATTGGTGGTCCTACTTCTGCAATGAGTAACAAAATCCATATTCATTCTGTTTATTGGGGGTCCTACTTCTGCAGTGGATAACAACGTCCATATTCAAGCTGTATTTTGGGGGTCCTACTTCTGCAATGGGGAATGACATCCATATTCATCCTTTTTATTGGGGGTCTAGCTTCTGCAATGGGTAACAACATCCATATTCATCCTGTTTATTGGGGTTCCTGCTTCTGCAAAGGGTAACAGCATGCATATTCATCCTGGTTATTTGGAGACCTACTTCTGCAATGGGTAACGGCATCCATATTCATCCCATTTATTGGGGTTCCAACTTCTGTAATAGGTGACATCCATAATCATCCTGTTTATTGGGGATCCTACTTCTGTAATGGGTAACAACATTCATATACATCCTGTTTATTGGGAGTCCAGCTTCTGTTAATGGTAATGACATCCACATTTATACCGTTTATCGGGTGTCATACTTGTATAATGGATAACAGCATCCATATTCACATTTATTGGGGGTTCCTACTTGTGTGGTGGGTAATGACAGCCACATTCATCAAGTCTTAACATGGTTAATATCTCTGTGATGGGAATTACATTCTTATTTATACCATTTACTGGTGTCCAACTTGTGTAATGGGGAAAGTTTTTATTTTTATCATTTACTGGAGGTCCCAGTTGTGTAGCTAGCAACAACATTTGTATTTATGCTGTTTACTGGGAGTCCCACGTGTGTAGCTAAGAATAACATTTGTATTTATACTGTTTACAGGGGGTCCCACGTGTGTAGCTAAGAATAACATTTGTATTTATACTGTTTACTGGGGGTCCCACTTGTGTAGTTAGGAACAACATTTGTTTTTGTACTGTTTACTGGGAGTCCCACTTGTGTAGCTAGGAACAACACTTGTATTTATGCTGTTCACTGGGGTCCCACTTGTGTAGCTAGGAACAACATTTGTATTTATGCTATTTACTTGGGGTTCCATGTGTGTAACTAAGAATAACATTTGTATTTATGGTGTTTACTGGGGGTCTCACTTGTGTAGCTAGGAACAACATTTGTATTTATGCTGTTTACTGGGGGTCCCACGTGTGTAGCTAAGAACAACATTTGTAGTTATGCTGTTTACTGGGAGTCCCACTTGTGTAACTAGGAACAACATTTGTATTTATGCTGTTTACTGGGGGCTCGACTTGTGTAGCTAGGAACAACATTTGTATTTATGCTATTTACTGGGGGTCCCACTTGTGTAGCTAGGAACAACATTTGTATTTATGCTGTTTACTGGGGGTCCCACTTGTGTAGCTAGGAACAACATTTGTATTTATGCTGTTTACTGGGGGCCTGACTTGTGTAGCTAGGTGTATTTATGCTGTTTACTGGGGGTCCCACTTGTGTAGCTAGGAACAACATTTGTATTTATGCTGTTTACTGGGGGGTCCCAGTTGTGTAGCTAGGAACAACATCTGTATTTATGGTGTTTACTGAGGGTTACTCGTGTGTAGCTAGGAACAACATTTGTAGTTGTAGTTTTTACTGGGGGTCCCACTTGTGTAGCTAGGAACGGCATTTGTATCCATGCTGTTTACTGGGGGTCCCATATGTCTAGCTAGGAACAACATTTGTATTTATGCTGTTAACTGGGAGTCCCACGTGTGTAACTAGGGACAACATTTGTTTTTATGCTGTTTACTGGGGAGTCCCACTTGTGTAGCTAGAGACATTTGTATTTATGCTGTTTACTGGGGGTCCCACTTGTGTAGCTAGGAACAACATTTGTATTTATGCTGTTTACTGGGGGTCCCACGTGTGTAGCTAAGAACAACATTTGTAGTTATGCTGTTTACTGGGAGTCCCACTTGTGTAGCTAGGAACAACATTTGCATTTATGCTGTTTACTGGGGGCTCGACTTGTGTAGCTAGGAACGTTTGTATTTATGCTGTTTACTGGGGGGTCCCACTTGTGTAGGTAGGAACAACATTTGTATTTATTCTGTTTACTGGGGGTCCCACTTGTGTAGCTAGGAACAACATTTGTTTTTATGCTGTTTACTGGGGGTCACTGATGTGTAGCTAGGAACGTTTGTATTTATGCTGTTTACTGGGGGGTCCCACATGTGTAGCTTGGAACAACATTTTTATTTATGCTATTTACCGGGGGTCCCACTTGTGTAGCTAGGAACAACATTTGTATTTATGCTGTTTACTGGGGGTCCCACTTGTGTAGCTAGGAACAACATTTGTATTTATGCTGTTTACTGGGGGCTCGACTTGTGTAGCTAGGTGTATTTATGCTGTTTACTGGGGGTCCCACTTGTGTAGCTAGAGACATTTGTATTTATGCTGTTTACTTGGGGTCCCACTTGTGTAGCTAGGAACAACATTTGTATTTATGCTGTTTACTGGGGGTCCCACTTGTGTAGCTAGGAACAACATTTGTATTTATGCTGTTTACTGGGGGTCCCACTTGTGTAGCTAGGAACAACGTTTGTATTTATGGTGTTTACTGGGGGTCCCACTTGTGTAGCTAAAGACATTTGTATTTATGCTGTTTACTGGGTGGTACCACTTGTGTAGCTAGGAACAACGTTTGTATTTATGGTGTTTACTGGGGGTCCCACTTGTGTAGCTAGGAACAACATTTGTATTTATGCTGTTTACTGGGGGTCCCACTTGTGTAGCTAGGAACAACATTTGTATTTATGCTGTTTACTGGGGATCCCACTTGTGTAGCTGGGGACAACATTTGTATTTATGCTGTTTACTGGGGGTCCCACTTGTGCAGCTAGGGACAAGATTTGTATTTATGCTGTTTACTGGGGGTCCCACTTGTGTAGCTAGGAACATTTGTATTTATGCTGTTTACTGGGGGTCCCACTTGTGTAGCTAGGAACAGCATTTGTATTTATGCTGTTTACTGAGGGTTCCACTTATGTAGCTAGGAACATCTGTATTTCTGTTGTTTATTGGGGGTCCCACTTGTGTAGGTAGGAACAACATCTGTATTTCTGCTGTTTACTGGGGGTCCCACTTGTGTAGCTAGGAACAACATCTGTATTTTTGCTGTTTACTGGGGGTCCCACTCATGGAGCTAGGAACAACATCTGTATTTCTGCTGTTTACTGGGGATCCCACGTGTGTAGCTAGGAACATCTTTATTTATGCTGTTTACTGGGGATCCCACGTGTGTTGCTAGGAACAACTTCTGTATTTATGCTGTTTACTGGGGTCCCACATGTGTAGCTAGGAACAACATCTGTATTTATGCTGTTTACTGTGGGTCCCACGTGTGTAGCTAGGAACAACATCTGTATTTACGCTGTTTACTGTGGGTCCCACATGTGTAGCTAGGAGGAACATCTGTATTTATGCTGTTTACTGGGGGTCCCACATCTGTAACTAGGAACAGCATTTTATTTGTACTGTTTAGTGGGGGTCCAACGTGTAGCTAGGAACAACATCTGTATTTATGCTGTTTACTGGGGGTCCCACTTGACTTGTGTAACTAGGAACAATATTTATATTTGTGCTGTTTACTGTGGGTCCCAAGTATGTATCTAGGAACAATATTTGTATTTATGCTGTTTACTAGGGGTCCAATGTGTGTTGCTATGAACAACGTTTGTATTTGTATTGTGTACTGGGGGTCCCACGTGTGTAGCTAGGAACAACATTTGTATTTGTATTGTTTACTGGGGGTCCCACGTGTGTAGCTAGGAACAACATTTGTATGTATGCTATTTACTGGGGGTCCCACATGTGTATCTAGGAACAACATCTGTATTTATGCTGTTTACTGGGGGTCACAAGTGTGTAGCTAGGAACAACATTTGTATTTATGCTGTTTAGTGGGGGGTCCCATATGTGTAGCTTGGAACAACAGTTGTATTTATATTGCTTACTGGGAGTCCCATGTGTGTAGCTTGGAACAGCAGTTGTATTTGTATTGTTTACTGGGGGTACCACGTATGTAGCTAGGAACAGCATTTGTATTTATGCTGTTTACTAGTGGTCCCACATGTGTAGCTTGGAACAACATTTGTATTTGTACTGTTTACTGGGGGTCCC
Source organism: Neoceratodus forsteri (assembly GCA_016271365.2). NCBI lineage: Eukaryota > Metazoa > Chordata > Ceratodontiformes > Ceratodontidae > Neoceratodus > Neoceratodus forsteri. The sequence continues at coordinate 1,066,084,306 of CM028135.1, forward strand.
ACATGTGTAGCTAGGAACAACATTTGTATTTGTACTGTGTATTGAGGGTCCCACGTGTGTAAGCTGGAACAACAGTTGTATTTGTACTGTTTACTGGGGATCGCACGTGTGTCGCTAGGAACAACATTTGCATTTATGCTGTTTACTGTGGTCCCGTGTGTAGCTAGGAAGAACAGTTGTATTTGTATTGTTTACTGGGGGTCCCATGTGTAGCTAGGAAGAACAGTTGCATTTGTATTGTTTACTGGGGGTCCCACATGTGTAGCTAGGAACAACAGTTGTATTTGTATTGTTTACTGGGGTCCCATGTGTGTGTAGCTAGGAAGAACAGTTGTATTTGTATTGTTTACTGGGGGTCCCATGTGTGTAGCTAGGAAGAACAGTTGTATTTGTATTGTTTACTGGGGTTCCCATGTGTGTAGCTAGGAACAACAGTTGTATTTGTATTGTTTACTGGGGGTCCCATATGTGTAGCTAGGAACAACAGTTATATTTGAACTGTTTACTGGGGGTTCCCAGTTGTAGCTAGGAAGAACATTCGCATTTGTGGTATTTACTGTTGGTCCCACTTCTTTAATGGATAACAGCATTTGTATTTGTACCTTCTTGGCTCTTCAGGTGTTGAAATGAGAATCCTTGGACTTTCTGTTACTCTCTCTCTCGTTGTGACTGTCTCAATGGTCCACCTGCAAATAGACAAGGTTTAAAAGTTATCACTATAAAAGCTACAGTGTGGTTTGGGGGTGACAGAAGGGGGGAGGGATGTGAATAGGAGTCTGGTTTGGTAGGGTTTCATAAAATGAGGTTCTGTTTTGGGATACTGTGTATAGTATTTCTTTCTTTGTGGTAGCTGAGGTAGGTGTGCTTTTGGCTAACTGTAAATAGGGGTGTCTTGGGGTAAGTGAAAAGGGTGTATTTTGGGGTAACTGTACGCGGTATGTTTAGGATAACTGATAAGGATTTGTGTTTTGGGGTAGCTATGAATGGGGTGTTTGGGGTAACTGTCAATAGCTGTCATTTTGGGGTAACTGAATAGGAGGTGTGCAGTCTCCCTCCCTGGTGCTGCACTGCAGTGTCAGCATTAGCACTGGATGTGACCACAGTCTGCCTGACCTGGGACCGGAACACATAACCTTCTGTCTCAGAGTTGAGAGGGCTGCCCAGTGAGCATTACTGACACACTGCATGCTGGGAGATGTTGTACAAGAGGTATACTATCTAGCACACTGCATACTGGCTGATGCTGTATGAGAGTTGTACTGTCTAGCACACTAGATGTTGGCAGACGTACGAGAGGTGTACTATCTAGCACACTGCATGTTGGCGGATGCTGTATGAGGGGTGTACTATCTAGCACAGTGTGTGTTGGCGGATGCTGGATGAGAAGTGTACTATCTAGCATACTGAATGCTGGCAGAGATGGTGCATGAGAGGCATACTATCTAGCACACTGCATGTTGGTGGATGCTGTATGAAAGGTGTACTATCTAGCACAGTATGTGTGTCAGATGCTACATGAGAGATGTACTACCTAGAACACTGCATGTTGTCAGATGCTGCATACTATCTAGCACACTGCATGTGGCAGAGATGGTGTATAAGAAGTGTATCATCTAGCACTGTGTGTGTTGGCGGATGCTGGATGAGAGGTGTATTATCTTGCATACTGAATTCTGGCAGAGATGGTGCATGAGAGACGTACTATCTAGTGCACTGCCTGTTGGCGGATACTATACGAGAGTTGTACTATTGGTTCCACCATGCTGCGGTGACATGGGATTCGCCAACTGTCAGCACAACGATAGCACAACACTACCAACTGGTTTTGTGCCGTCACTGGGGGAACTTGTATTTTTTTGGTGGGGGGCTTTACCTCCCACACCCCCCATGCGGGGGTTCTGCCCCCGCACTCAAATTAACCAACTCTGAGTTGGAGTTGGTTCAGGAAGGGGGTGAACACCCCGAAGCAACAGTGTCGGGACCCAGCGGACCATCACAGTGAACTGCCGAAAATGTTGCTGTGATGGTCTTCGCTGTATTCCCATCACTGTTGTGACGTGATACCCTTTCTATCTAGCCCAGTGCATGGTGGTAGAGATGGTGTATGAGAGGTGCACTATCTAACTGACTGCCTGTTGGCAGATACTGTGTGAGAGATGTACTATACAGCACAGTGTCTGTTGGCAGTGCATGTTTGCAGATGCTATATGAGAGGTGTTGTACCTAGTACAGGGTGTGTTGGCAGATGCTGTACAATATGTTACTATCTAGCACAATGCATATTTGCAGATGCTTTATGAGAGGTGTACTATCTAGTACAGTAAATGTTGGTGAATGCTATACAAGGGGTGTACTATCTAGCACAGTGTATGTTGGCAGACGATTTACAAGAGGTGTACTGCATAGCACTGTGTGTGTTGTCAGATGCTGTATGAGAGGTGTACTATCTAACAAGCAAGCAAACAATCCTTTATTTGTTAAAACTAATATAATTAATATAACTAATTAAATTACAAATTATAATTCAACATACATAAATTAAAATTTAATAATTCCTTGGGAATGTCTGGCTGAAGAGATATGTTTTCAATTTAGTTTTAAAATGATCAGTGGTCTGGCACTCTCTAATCCGATGAGGTAGAGAGTTCCACAGGGTATGGACTGCAAAAGCAAATGAGCGTGCCCCAGATGTCTTTAGGCGAACCCTGGGAACCTCCAGCAATCCCTTGGTGGAGTGGAGTGGGTGGGGGTCTGTGAGGGCGCAGAAGATTTTGCAAGTAGCTTGGTCCCTGTCTGTGTAGGGCCTTCAGGTCAGCAAGCTCACCTTGAAGGTGATCCACCAGTTTACTGGCAGCCAGTGCAGATAGCGGAGCACAGGTATGATATGGCAAGGTCTTGGTAAGCCAGTCAACAACCTGGACACAGCATTCTGCACTAGCTGCACTTGGTGGATATCAACCCCCAAAAGCCCTTGGTATAGGGCATTGCAGTATTCAAGGTGCAAGGTTACAAAGGCGTGAACCAGAGTTGGCATGTTGCCAGATGGAATCAGGTGCTTAATCTGAGTGATGTTCCTCAGATGGTAAAATTAGGTCTTAACAAATGCTGACACCTGCGATTTTAGTGTCAGGCCGCTGTCAAACACAATGCCCAGATTTGGCACCTGATCTGAAGTAGGCTGCGGGACATCTACGAGCTGTAGTTCAGAGGGTTGGTCAGCTTGCAGCCTCAAGCCTTGGCGACCTGGCTGTACAACCAACACCTCGGTTTTGTCCAGGTTCAACCTTGACCAGTTGGCACTCATCCAACCCCGAATCTCAGAGAGGCAGTTGTTAAAAACCGAGATCACACCACCCTGCTCGGGCACAAAGAACATGTACAGCTGAGTATCAGCTGCATAGCAGTGAAAACTCAGCCCATACCACCTTATAATTTCTTCCAATGGCAGCATATACACTGCGAAAAACATAGGGGGACAAAATGGAGCCCTGTGGAACCACACATGACGGGGGGAGAGGAGCCGAGTAATAAATCCCTGACACTACTCTCTGCATCCTGCTGGTGAGGAAAGATCTAAACCAACTGAGTACTGTACCCGACAGTCCACCAGAAAATCTGCAGGTGCTCCAGCAGCACCTCATGGTCCACAGTGTCAAATGCTACCGAGAGAGCCAGGAGAATCAAGATAGAATGACTCCCTTGATCCCTCGCCATTAGGAGATCATTTAGTACCTGAACAAGGGCGGTCTCGGTGCTGTGCCTCTTCCTGGAACCAGATTGGAGAGGATCATAGACATTGTGCACTGTTAAGTGGTCATCCAGTTGTGCGGCCACCACCTTCTCAATAACCTTGACTACAAAAGGCAGGTTAGAGACTGCTCTGTAGTTTGCCAGGCAGTCCGGATCTAGAGAAGATTTCTTCAGGAGTGTTACCACTACTGCCTCCTTCAGGGGAGCTGGAAATACCCCTGTCTTTAGCGAACATCAGACTATCCTGGCAAGGAGAGGGCTGATGACTTCGACACACCCCACAAGGAGGCATACTGAGCCTGGGTCTAAACTACAGAAGGTTGGACGCAACTAGTACAGTGTGTGTTGCTACATGCTGTACGAGAGGTGTACTATCTAGTACAGTGTGTGTTGTCAGATGCTGTTTGAGACGTGTACTATCTAGCACAGTGCATGTTGGCAGATGCTATATGAGAGGTGTACTATCTAGCACAGTTCATGTTGGCGGATGGTATATGAGAGGTGTACTATCTAGCACAGGGTTTGTTGTAGGAAATGGTGTATGAGTTGTGTACTATCTAACACAGTGCATACTGGCGGATGCTATATGAGAGGTGTACTATCTAGCACAGTGCATGTTGGGGGATGCTATATTAGAGGTGTACCATCTAGCACAGGGCATGATGGAAGAAATGGTATGAGGGGTGTACTGTCCAGCACAGTGCTGTGGAGGGGTTATGGGATAACAGATGGACCAGACACAGAATGTCAGGTTCAACACACAGTCTCGGTGTGATGTTTATTTAAAACACAGAGGATAACCTTAAGAAATGGCATATCCCTTCTTCAGTACAGCAGTTTGCAGCAACAGACTATGCATGCCCTTATTCTACACTTAGTCAGCACCTACTGACCCACCTATCTACTTGTCTCTTTTTAATGAAAATGAACTATCCCTATGTTGGTCTTGTGTGTTTGGGTGATGTGGAGCCCAAATTAAAAAAAAATAAAAAAACATGCTAAAGACAAAGACCCTCGGGTGCAGAAGCACTGAAGCAAGGGTTACCCCAAAGGACATTAGCAATAAAGCCAAGTTTTGAAGAAACACATCCCACTTACCCCCATAACACAAAGCATCATGGGATGCATATGCAAATCATCATGACATTTTAGGCTGGTTCAGCTTAAAGCAGGAATGCATAGTGCCAAAGGGCCTCTCAAAAAATCTGTAGTTTACATGCATTTAAAAAACACAATGGGGGGTTTCTGATATTTCTACCCCGGTAACTTTAATTTTTTATAATACAGTTCCCTAGTAACTTTTTGCCTTTATCAAAAACACATAGTGCCGTGGCATTTTCAACATTTACATTTTTCATACACATAAGGCATATACATCAAAGTATTTTATGACATAGTGCTATTGCATACTAAATCCAACAACGAGGAACACAGCCTGTTGTTGTACATCAGCTCAGAGGTCACCACAATAACCTCCCTGTATGAGGACATGAGAGGGAAAGGGAAAACTAAAGAGGACACTATAGCATAGTCAAGAAAGGGGAGGAGGCACCCACAGGTGGCCAACCGTATGGACTAGAAATTGTAAAGGATAGATTAGACTAAGAAACAGAGGAACTGTTGCAACAGATTTAAGAAAAGGTCAGTCCTTAAGAGTGGCAGGATCTCCCTGTCACAAGTGCATGTTGATGCTATATGAGATGTGCAGTACCTAACACAGTTCATGTTGGAAGATGCTGTACTAGAGGTGTACTACCTAGCACAGGGCTTGTTGGAAGAAACTGTGTATGAGAGGTGTACTATCTCAGGGTCTCTCAGGGGTCGGTGCTGGGGCCCACTACAATGGCAGCAGGGGGATGAGGGGAACTATGGAAATGGAAAGAGGGAGGGGCTTCAACAGCTGCAGAAGGAAGCAAAAAGGGCTTGCAAAGGTAGCTGTGAAAAAGAGGACTCAAGTAAGGGTTAGTAGGGGCATTTAAAGAAGAATTTGCATCTAGGATCCTGTAATTGCAGGTACTGTATTTTGGCTCAGCATTTAGAGGACATTGCATTGAGATTAGGGTATTTAAAGAAAAATTGCTTTTGGAAAAGTACTGCAAACGTTGGGGCATTGGAAAGTAATTACATCTAAGTTTTTATAGAGGAATGTGTGTTGAGTGGAATCCCTGGAGTTTAACCTAGAGTACAAGGTGTACAGAGTGGAATGTATTAGGTAAACTGTAGGGAGTATACACACAGGGCCATGAGTTACTGGGGAGGGCTCAGAGTGGGGACTGGGGGATACAGGAAGTACTAAGTAGTGTCTTCTAGAATTTAACTCTATAACTTTTCCTACTATTTAAAACTACAGTAACTACTGAATTTATAGGTACTGTTTAAGATAGGGAATATAGAGGAAGTTGCAGGGGGCTGGGGCAGTTAGAGGAAAACTGCTTTCTTTAAAGTTCTGCGTGGTAGGCAGTTTACAGGGGGGCATGAAGGGAAATTTTGGTGAGCTTTTTAGGGAGAGGCAGCATCTTAAATACTGTATTTGTAGGTACTATTTAAGATAAAAATGAATTATGCAGGACGGTGGAGAGGGCAGGGACATGAGTCTTTTTGGATGGGGAGGGAAGCTCCAGGGGAAGTCAGGAGAGGAGGCAGAATAGTGGGTTGCAACGGATGTGGTGCAGTGGTGTTCATGGAAGCATTGTGGAGGTTGGGGTGTTGTCTGATATGTATCAGACTGGGGCAGATAGAAGTGGAATTAAACATTCTAAGGAGGGAAATGGTGAGGAGGGCAGAGGTCATGGGGAGGGGGGGAACTACAACTACAATGGCAGCAGGGGGATGAGGGTAGCTACAGAAATGGAAAGAGGGAGGGGAGAGACCAGCTGGGGACATGGAGCAAATAGGCAAGACAGGGGAGGTCAGGATGAAAAGGGACCCAGACCAGCTGGTGGATGTGGTAATGGCTGGCAAGAAGTGAGGAGTAAGGGGAGGAGGACTCCAAGGGCTCAAGGAAGGGCACATACCTCAACAGAAAGGGAAAAGGGGAAAGGAAACATACGCTGGTGGGGGGGATTACAGTGTCAAACAGGTACATACCTTTGGCAGATAGAATAAAGGGGGAGTACTGAAGGGATTGGGGGAACCGCAAGTAGGGTCAGGGAAAGGGGATGGGCAGAGTGGAAGAGAAGGAAAGAAGCATAGGTGGGAAGGGGGTGGAAGGGGGGCATTGAGGGAAAGGATAAAGACAATGAGAGGAGTGGAGGGTGGAGATGAGTAAGAAAGGAAAGCAGAAGGTGCAGGGGAGCAAGGGGAGAAGAAAGGGGAGAAGGTGGCGGGGGGAGCAGGAGGCAGGAAAGGTGCTCAGGTAAGCAGGAAAGGAGAGAAAAGTAGAGTTCAGGGACCAGAGGGGGGATTGGTAGAGAAATGGCCGGAACCTTTCGACAGGGGAAGTACAGGAGGGGAACCAGGAGGGGTCAAGTAGGCAGCTCAGAGCAGGAACCAGGGGGGCCAGGAGGGTCAGGTAGGCAGCTCAGGGCAGGAGGATGTAGTTAGGAGGAAAAGGACCAGGATGAGGGAGCTGCTGGGAACAAGACCAGATCCACTAGTTGTGAAGATGGAGAATGCCATGGTATTCGGGAACTCCATCATTAAGGGGATACATTGGATCAGGAGGGGTCCTACATACAGGCAGAGGTCAGTCTTTTGTGAACCAGGGATGGAGGCGGGGAGGGCAATGCAGAAAATCAGGGAGCGGACTTGGTTGGTGGGAAAACCACACCTTATCATTCATTTAGGAATGAACAATCTGGCAAGAACTGAAGTGAAGGAAGTCCAGAGGAGGCTCAAGGCACTGTCATGGAGGTGCCTGGAAAAGGCTAAATCCTCGGCATTTTTGGAGGTCTTGCCAGTCCCCTGTGCCAGCACTGCTAGGCAGAAAAGAATAAGGAAGTTCAACAAATGACTCAGAGAATGGTGCAGACAGGAAGGGTTCACCTGTATAGGAGAGTGGTGGGGGGGGGACACATGGGAGGAAGAGGACTTATACTGGAAGGATAGTCTGCATCTGAGTGAGAGGAGGGCAAGAGTACTGAGAGGGGTACTGCAAGGGTACATTGATAAGGTCTTGGGGGATTTAAACTAGTAAGGGGGGAGTACAGGGCTAGGCTGAGGGAGGGCTCAACAGGAGGAGAGAATGGACTAGCAAGCACCCCCAACCCCCACAAAAGGGAGCAGGGTATAGAACAGGCAGAAAAGAGAGAAATGGTAGGGAGAGGGGAGGTATATGGTGAAGAGGACTTTGTGCAAATGCAAGAAGCCTGGGGAACAGGATGGTAGACTTAGAAGCAATAATGGTGGGGGAGGGCCTGGATATTGTAACCATAAAGGAGACCTGGTAGTCCGAACACCAGACCTGGGAGGTGGGGGTCCCAGGGTACAAGTTATTCAGAAAGGCTAGGGCAGGCAGGAATGGGGGATTGTGCTGTACATCAGGGAGGATATTAAGGCTACAGAAGGGCAGGAGGAGCATGGGGAAGTAGAACTCTTGTGGGTCAGAAAAGAGAAGAGGGCTGGGGCATCAGTAAGGCTGGGTGTGGTCTACAGACCTCCAATGCAGAGCAAAGAATTGGACATGCAGATGCTGCAGGTGGTTCAAAGGATGGCATTTAAGGGGTAAATTCTGCTGGTGGGCAACCTTAACCTCCCAGATATAGACTGAGATATCCCATCAGCCAGGTTGGCCAGGAGCAGGGAGATCCTTGAGTCCCTCCAGGGAGTCTTCCTGCAGCAGCTGGTCAGGGAGCCCACCAGGGGGGATAACATACTTGATGTGGTCCTCACCAATGGGGATAGTGTGGGGGAGTGGGGTTGGGGGTCAGCCTAGGAACAAGTGACCATAACACAGTGGTCTTCAGGGACAGAGCGAAGTGTGAAGTGAGTAGAACCATCATAGAGGTCCTAGACTTCAGGCAAGCAGACTTTCCCAGAATGAGGGAGATATTCCGGAATGAAATGGAGGGGAAGGAGAAGATAGTGGGGGGTTGAGGACCTATGGAATGAGATCGGGAAACTAAAGCCACAGAGAGCTGCATAAGGAAGGTGAGGAAGAGCAAAAGAAAAAGGCGGCCGCTTTGGTTCAACAAGGAAGTAAGGGAGGGCAATAGAGGAGAAAAAGGTCTTTCAGAGAATATAAGAGGACACAGGGGAAGGTGGACAGGGAAACTTACAGGGAAAAGCTGAGGGTGGTGGGGCAGAGGATTAGGAGGGCAAAAGCAGAAACAGAGGAGAAGATTGCTCGGCAGGCCAAAAGGGGTGATAAAACCTTTTCTCAGAATATAAGGGAGAAGAGGAAAGTAAGGCAGGGATAGTGAGGTGAGGGAGAGGGGAAGTAACAGTGGAAGGGGACTTCTGAGAAGGCTGAGGAGCTGAATAGGTTCTTCGGCTCAGTCTTCACAACAGAGGGAGAAGGGAAGGGTAGAAGTAGGGGGTGGATCCTAGCCCATTCAGCGAGGACAGGGTCAGGGAGGGATTAGGTAAGTTGAGAGTAGACAAGGCTATGGGTTCGGATGCACTGCATCCCAGGGTGCTCTGGGAGCTAAGGGAGGAGTTGGCAGCACCACTAATGAGGTTGTTCAACTTGTCTCTGGTACACAGGATGGATGCTAGAGGATTGCAAAAGGGCAGACGTGGTGCCACTTCACAAAAGTGGCAGCGTGGACGAAGTGGGCAATTATCACCCGGTCAGTCTCACATCGGTAGTGGGTAAGGTGATGGAGGCAATATTGAAGGAAAGTTTGGTTAGCTGCCTGGAGGTTATTGGGCTGCAGGACATACATCAGCATGGCTTCACACGGGGGAGATCATGTCAAATGAATCTGATCGAGTTCTTCAACTGGGTGATGAGGGTGGTTGATCGTGGGGGGGGGCAGTGGACGTGGCCTATCTGGACTTTGGGAAAGCTTTCAACACTGTGCCCCACAGAAGACTGGTTAATAAACTGGAGAGTTTGGAGGTGGGACAGAAAATAAGCTGGGTGGAGAACTGGCTGGCAGATAGCAGCCAGAGGGTTGTGGTAAATGGGGTGCATTCCGGGGAGGTAGGGTTGACAAGTGGGGTATCTCAGGGGTTGTTACTGGGGCCCATCCTGTTTAACATCTACATCAGCGACATAGCAGAGGGGCTGCATGGGAAGATCTGCCATTTTGCAGATGATATGAAGATCTGCAATTGAGTGGACACCCCAGTGGGAGTGGAGGCTATAAGGAGGATCTAAGGTTGCTGGAAGGGTGGTCGGAATCATGGCAGCTAAAATTCAACACTAAGAAATGCACAGCGATGCACATGGGGAGGAACAACCCACAAGCAAAGTTCACACTGGGAAGGGGGGAATGAAAACAACAAAGCAGGAAAAGGATCTAGGAATCATAATCACAGATGATCTTAAAGTGGGGACCCAATGCAGTAAAGCGGTGGCCAAAGTGAGTAGAATGCTGGCATGCATAGAGAGAAGGATAACTAGCAGAAGGCGGGAGGTGCTGATGCCACTCTATAGGTCCATGGTGAGGCCCCACTTGGAGTACGGGGTTCAGTTCTGGAGAACTCACCTATGCAAGGACATAGATGGCAAGGAGAGAGTTCAGAGAAGGGCCACTAAGATGGTGCATGGGTTAAGTGGGAAGCCATATGAAGAGAGGTTGAGGGTGTTGGATTTATACCTGATGGAGACCCGAAGGGAGAGGGGGGACATGACAGAGATGTTCAAGTATGTGAAGGGGATTAATAAAGTGGGGGGAGAGCTTATTCACAGGGAAGGTAGGCACAAAAACAAGAGGGCATCGACTGAGGGTGGAGGGGGGCAGGTTTAAGGGAAACATTAGAGGGTATTTCTTCATGGAGAGGGTGGTGGAGCCCTGGAACAGTCTGCCGGAGGAGGTGGTGGGGTCCGGAACAGTGGAGAGATTCAAGAGGGCATGGGACAAACACAAGGGGTTGTCTAGGGAGCGGGGGTGGGGACCTCTGGGCAGGGGGGACAAGTAGGGAGGGGGGAATGGGCAGACTTGATGGGCCAAGATGGTCCTTTTTCTGCCGTCAAATATCTATGAATCTATCTAGCATAGCACATGTTGATGCTATATGAGATGTGTACTACCTAGCACAGTTCATGTTGGCAGATGCTGTACTAGAGATGAGCTATCTAGCAAAGTGCGTGTTGGCCGATGCTGTACGAGAGGTGTGCTGTCTAGCACACTACATGTTGGCAGATGCTGTGCGAGAGGTGTATTATTTAGCACATATGGCATATACTATATGTGAGGTGGGCTATGTAGCACAGGGCATGCTGGAAGAAATGGTGTATGAGAGGGGTACTATCTAGCACACTGCATGTTGGCAGATGCTGTGTTAGAGGTGTACTATCTAGCACAGTGCGTGTTGGCCAATGCTGTATGAGAGGTATACTATCTAGCACACTGCATGTTGGAAGATGCTACACGAGAGGTGTACTATCTAGCATAGTGTATGTTGTCAGATGCTATATGAGAGGGGTACTGTCTAGCACACGGTGTGTTGGCAGATGCTGTACAAGAGGTGTACTGTCTAGCACACTACATGTTGGCAGATGCTGTATGAGAGGTATATTATCTAGTACAGTTTGTGTTGGTGTATGCTATATGTGAGGTGTGCTATGTAGCACAGGGCATGCTGGAGGAATTGGTGTATGAGAGGAGTACTATCTAGCACACTGCATGTTGGCAGATGCTGTGTTAGTGGTGTACTATCTAGCACAGTGCATGTTGGCTGATGCTGTATTAGAGTTGTACTGCCTAGCATAGTGTGTGTTCTCAGATGCTGTATGAGAGGAGTACTATCTAGCACACTGCATGTTGGCAGGTGCTGTATGAGAGAAGTACTATCTAGCACATTGCATGCTGGCAGATGCTGAATGAGAGGAGTACTATCTAGCACACTGCATGCTGGCAGATGCTGTATGACAGGAGTACTATCTAGCACACTGCATGTTGGCAGATGCTGTATGACAGGAGTACTATCTAGCACACTGCATGCTGGCAGATGCTGTATGACAGGAGTACTATCTAGCACACTGCATGTTGGCAGATGCTGTATGACAGGAGTACTATCTAGCACACTGCATGTTGGCAGATGCTGTATGAGAGGAGTACTATCTAGCACACTGCATGCTGGCAGATGCTGTATGAGAGGAGTACTATCTAGCACACTGCATGCTGGCAGATGCTGTATGACGGGAGTACTATCTAGCACACTGCATGCTGGCAGATGCTGTATGACAGGAGTACTATCTAGCACACTGCATGCTGGCAGATGCTGTATGACAGGAGTACTATCTAGCACACTGCATGTTGGCAGATGCTGTATGAGAGAGTACTATCTAGCACACTGCATGCTGGCAGATGCTGTATGAAGGAGTACTATCTAGCACACTGCATGCTGGCAGATGCTGTATGAGAGGAGTACTATCTAGCACACTGCATGTTGGCAGATGCTGTATGAGAGGGTACTATCTAGCACACTGCATGCTGGCAGATGCTGTATGAGAGGAGTACTATCTAGCACACTGCATGCTGGCAGATGCTGTATGAGAGGAGTACTATCTAGCACACTGCATGCTGGCAGATGCTGTATGAGAGGAGTACTATCTAGCACACTGCATGTTGGCAGATGCTGTATGAGAGGAGTACTATCTAGCACACTGCATGTTGGCAGATGCTGTATGAGAGGAGTACTATCTAGCACACTGCATGTTGGCAGATGCTGTATGAGAGGAGTACTATCTAGCACACTGCATGCTGGCAGATGCTGTATGAGAGGAGTACTATCTAGCACACTGCATGCTGGCAGATGCTGTATGAGAGGAGTACTATCTAGCACACTGCATGCTGGCAGATGCTGTATGAGAGGAGTACTATCTAGCACACTGCATGTTGGCAGATGCTGTATGAGAGGAGTACTATCTAGCACACTGCATGTTGGCAGGTGCTGTATGAGAGGAATACTATCTAGCACACTGCATGTTGGCAGGTGCTGTATGAGAGGAGTACTATCTAGCACACTGCATGCTGGCAGGTGCTGTATGAGAGGAGTACTATCTAGCACACTGCATGCTGGCAGATGCTGTATGAGAGGAGTACTATCTAGCACACTGCATGCTGGCAGATGCTGTATGAGAGGAGTACTATCTAGCACACTGCATGTTGGAAGATGCTGTATGAGAGGAGTACTATCTAGCACACTGCATGCTGGCAGATGCTGTATGACGGAGTACTATCTAGCACACTGCATGCTGGCAGATGCTGTATGAGAGAGTACTATCTAGCACACTGCATGCTGGCAGATGCTGTGTGAGAGTACTATCTAGCACACTGCATGCTGGCAGATGCTGTATGACGGGAGTACTATCTAGCACACTGCATGCTGGCAGATGCTGTATGACAGGAGTACTATCTAGCACACTGCATGTTGGCAGATGCTGTATGACAGGAGTACTATCTAGAACACTGCATGCTGGCAGATGCTGTATGACAGGAGTACTATCTAGCACACTGCATGTTGGCAGATGCTGTATGAGAGGAGTACTATCTAGTACACTGTATTTTGGCAGATGCTGTATGAGAGGTGTGCTATCTGAAACACTGCATGTTGGCAGATGCTGTATGAGAGGTGTACTATCTGAAACACTGCATGTTGGCAGATGCTGTATGAGAGGTGTACTATCTGAAATATTGCATGTTGGCAGATGCTGTATGAGAGGTGTGCTATCTCATACACAGCATATTGGAAGCTGCTATACGAAAGTGTACTGTCTAGCACAGTGTGTTGTCAAGGTTATACAAGAGGTGTAATGGTGCAGCCACAGTGTGTGTTGGCAGATACCATGCATCACCATGGTGTACAATCTAGTACAGTTCATGTTGGCAGATGCTATATGGGAGTTTTTAATATCTAGCACATGGCATGTTGGAAGAAATGGTGTATGATAGGTGTATTATCTAGCACACTGCATGTTGGCAGATGCTATATGAGAGGTGTACTATCCAGCACAGTGCATGTTGGAAGAAACAGTGTATGATAAGTGTACTATCTAGCACAGTGCGTGTTGGCGAATGCTGGATGAGAGGTGTACTATCTAGCATACTGCATACTAGTAGAGATGGTGTGCAAGAGGCATGCAATCTAGCGCCCCACCTGTTGGCAAATGCTGTATGAGAGGTGTATTATATAGCACAGGGTATGTTGACAGGTGCTGTACGAAAGGTGCACTATCTTGCACACTGCATGCTGGCAGATGCTGTATGACAGGAGTACTATCTAGCACACTGCATGCTGGCAGATGCTGTATGAGAGGAGTACTATCTAGCACACTGCATGCTGGCAGATGCTGTATGAGAGGAGTACTATCTAGCACACTGCATGCTGGCAGATGCTGTATGACGGGAGTACTATCTAGCACACTGCATGCTGGCAGATGCTGTATGACGGGAGTACTATCTAGCACACTGCATGCTGGCAGATGCTGTATGACAGGAGTACTATCTAGCACACTGCATGCTGGCAGATGCTGTATGACAGGAGTACTATCTAGCACACTGCATGCTGGCAGATGCTGTATGGGAGGAGTACTATCTAGCACACTGCATGCATGGTGTATTATCTAGCACACTGCATGCATGGTGTACAATCTAGCACACTTCATGTTGGCAGATGCTATATGAGAGTTTTTAATATCTAGCACATGGCATGTTGGAAGAAATGGTGTATGATAGGTGTATTATCTAGCACACTGCATGCTGGCAGATGCTGTATGACGGGAGTACTATCTAGCACACTGCATGCTGGCAGATGCTGCATGACGGGAGTACTATCTAGCACACTGCATGCTGGCAGATGCTGCATGACAGGAGTATTATCTAGAACACTGCATGTTGGCAGATGCTGTATGACAGGAGTACTAGCTAGCACACTGCATGTTGGCAGATGCTGCATGACAGGAGTACTATCTAGTACACTGCATTTTGGCAGATGCTGTATGAGAGGTGTACTATCTGAAACACTGCATGTTGGCAGATGCTGTATGAGAGGTGTGCTATCTCATACACTGCATGTTGGAAGCTGCTATATGAGAGGTGTACTGTCTAGCACAGAGTGTTGTCAGGTGCTATACAAGAGGTGTACTATGTAGCACACAGTGTGTTGACAGATACTATACCACAGGTGTACAATCTAGCACAGTTCATGTTGGCAGATGCTATATGAGAGTTTTTAATATCTAGCACATGGCATGTTGGAAGAAATGGTGTATGATAGGTGTATTATCTAGCACACTGCATGTTGGCAGATGCTGTATGAGAGGTGTACTATCCAGCACAGTGCATGTTGGAAGAAACAGTGTATGATAAGTATATTATCTAGCACAGTGCGTGTTGGCGGATGCTGGATGAGAGGTGTACTATCTAGCATATTGCATACTAGTAGAGATGGTGTGCAAGAGGCATGCTATCTAGCGCCCCGCCTGTTGGCAAATGCTGTACGAGAGGTATATTATATAGCACAGGGTATGTTGGCAGGTGCTGTATGAAAGGTGCACTATCTCGCACACTGCAAGTCAGTGGATGCTGTATGAGCGGTGTACTATCTAGCACACTGCATGTTGGCACATAGAGTTCAATTTCATAGTACAGAGGGCTAGATGCTGGACTCCAGTGGCTCAGTTGAAGCCACATGTCTGCCATATTAGAGGAGGGTTGAAGTGCCAGGAGATGATGGGACCCCTTCTGGAAACTTAAGATAACGGCACCGACACACTGTTTTTACAAAAATCGAGTAATGCACTGCTTATGCAAGCAAAAGACAAACAAGCATACCTTGTTTTTAAGACACTAAAAGCCCCAGGCCTAGATGGCTGTGGGAACGAGTTCTATAAAATTATGAAACAACAAATGGCTCCTGGACTCCTTGTGTTGTTCAACGCAATCTTGGAGGGTGATCCTTCCCCACCATCCTGGTCCTTTGCTACTAATTCAGTCATTCCGAAACCCGGAAAAAAACTCTCAGCTATGGAGTTCTTACAGGCCAATCTCAGTCTTAAATACAGATTATAAGCTCTTTATGCATATCCTGGCTAAACGCCTAGATCAAGTTATGCCCCAACTACTGTAATTGACCAGGACCAAACGGGTTTGGTGAGGAACCACTCCACTACTGACAACATCAGTTGAACACTTCACATGACCCACAAAATGCAAACATCAATCACCCCCTCAATCTTAATAAGCCTAGATGCTGAAAAAGCATTCGATAGGGTGGCGTGGCCCTTTTTATATAAAATACTAGAGAAGCTAGGCATCCCTAAACCCCTGATAACAGTTCTGCAGAACATCTATGTATTCCCTCAGGCATGTATTAGGGTGGGGGGGTCATCATTCCAAATATTTTTCTTTCAAAAGGGGAACCTGACAGGGATGCCCCCTGTCCCCCCTTTTATTTGCGGCCTACATGGAGCCATTAGCACAATACATAAGGGAATCCCAAAATATCAAGGGGGTGATGATAGGAGACAGAGAACATCGTATAGCACTATACACTGACGATGTTTTTCTATATCTCTCAAATCCTGAAGAAACCCTATCAGCCATAAGACAAGCGCTGCATAGGTTTGCCCTAGTATCAGGGTACAAATTAAATCTAGCAAAAACAGAAATTCTAATCTTTCATTACTCCCCTTCTGCCTATATCCGTAACATGATACCCTGCCGATGGAACTTGACTAAATTAAAATACATGGGGGTATTTATCTCTCAGATAAGTGAAACAGCTTATAAGGACAACTATGGGAACTTCACATCACAGTTAAAGGCAGATTTGGCAGCCTGGGCTACACTTCTCCTGAGCCTCAGTAGGAGGATAGAAGTGATCCGAATGATCCCCCTCCCTAGAGCCCTATATTTATTTCAGAACATTCTGACCTTTATACCTAGTAAAGTGTTTAAGGCCTGGAACCGTATTATTTCAAAATTTATATGGGCTACTCAGAGACCCAGGGTTAGATTGAAAGTGCTCTCCCTTTCACGTCAATCCAGAGGACTGTCTCTCCCTGACCTGCAATTATATTACTTCGCAGCAAACCTAACCCACCTGATGGCCAGACAGAATAGAATGACCATCCCGCGCTGGTTGCAAATAGAACAGACATTTATCCCTGATAGGGAATACTTTCAATACTTATATAACCAGGAGGCAGGTCAGGGTGCGACTACCCCTTTAAATTACTGGCTTAGATGTAGTGGGAGAACATGGCAGAGTGTTAGAAAAATGCAACGGTTGTCCCCACTCCTGGCACTGATATGCCCGATTGCGGATCTTGGTGATTTTCTCCCAAACAGACAGGACCATGGTTATCAATCCTGGGAGAGACTCGGCTTGAAATATTTATTACAAATTTCTACTCAAGCTGTACTCTGGTCCTTTGACTCCATACAGAGGCGATTTGACCTCCCCCATCAGAACTTTTATAGGTATCTACAGCTCCGGCATTTTTATCAAAGCTTGCCTCGGGAGGTCAGAGCACCAGATAAGTACCCACACTTGCTAAATGCCCAGCACCATCTCAACATAAACCCTGAAACCCCACACTTGATATCCTGGTACTACCGTGCTCTGAACTCCCAGGGGGAAGCATACACAGAGCGGGAGTACGCTTGGAAGCATCTTATTAGGTACTTCAGGACCCCGGTGCTGACAAGACAGTACCCCCCCACAGACTCAGTGGCCTGTTGGAGACACTGTGGAGAAGAAAGAGCCACCCACACTCATGTTATGTGGTCATGCCTGCTCTTACTTCCTTTTTCAAACGATTGGAAGAACAGCTTAGGGAACTATTAGACCCCCAATTCCACCTAACCAAAGAAATGCACCTTTTCCTTATTCTACCTAAAGAATATAGGAGGGCAAATACTAAATACCTTATCCATCTGCTATTAACTGCAGCTAAGAAAGCGACTACGAAACTGTAGTTAACTGACAAAACACCTATGATATGAGACTGGTGGGTTATCACCAAACAATTATACCAATTAGAATGAATCACTTACAATCTAAATGGAAGAGAGGAAAGTTTCTCTTCTAGATGGACCCGCTGGCTAATATTATATGCTACAAGATCCAACATTTGTTCCATAGAGGGGGGACCTGGATACACCCAGGGCAGCAAACCCATTCGCAGGAACTGATTCGATTTAGGGAGATTATCCACCCACTTCACATAAGCATTAAAATACTTATTACAACTAGATTGTTCTCCGAAAGGGAGATAACCAGATGGGAAATCTGAAAAAAGCCTAGAATCCTTCGCGCACACTCAGAATTAAGGAACACTTCGCATCAGTAGTACAGAGTGGAGTGGAACCAATAACAGAGCTGTTAAAGAATTAATTTGAAAGAAAGATTGCCTACATAAGATATTCTTGTTCTGAATGCATTCTGGGGCTGTATAACATTTTCCATGATCGAATGTCTGTAACCTGATTTAATGAGCATTGTGAATTAACTGTTATAGGTAGGTGTACTATCTAGCCCACTGCATGTTGGCAGATGCTATACGAGAGGTGTACTATCTAGCACAGTGCGTATTCCTGGATGCTGGATGAGAGGTGTACTATCTAGCACACTGCATACTAGTAAAGATGGTGTGTGAGAGATGTGCTATCTAGCACACCACCTGTTGGTAAATGCTATATGAGAGGTGTACTATATAGCACAGTGTTTGTTGGCAGGTGCTGTACGAGAGGTGTACTATCTAGCACACTGCATGTCAGTGGATGCTGTACGAGCAGTGTACTATCTTGCATGCTGCATGTTGGTGAATGCTGTATGAGAGGTGTACTATCTAGCACAGTGCATGTTTGCAGATACTGTGTGAACGTTGTACAGTCTAGCACAGTGTGTGTTGGTGGAGATGATGTATGAAAGGTGTACTATCTAGCAAACCGTCTGTTGGTGGATGCTGTAGGAGAGGTGTTCTGTCTAGCACAGTGCATGTTGGCAGATGCAGTACAAGAGGTATACTATTTGTACAAGAGATGTACTATCTAGCACACTGCATGTTGGCAGATGCTGTATGAGAGGTGTACTACCTAGCACAGTGCGTGCTGGCAATGATGGTGTATGAGAGATGTACTATCTAACGCACTGCCTGTTGGTGGATGTTGTTCAAGAGGTGTGCTATCTTGCACAGTGCATGTTTGCAGATGCTGAATGACAGGTGTGCTATCTAGAACCATGTGTGTTGCTGGATACTGTATAAGAGGTGTACTATCTAGTGCAGTGTGTGTTGTCAGATGCTGTATGAGATGTTACTATCTAGCACATTATGTGTTGGTGGACACTGTATGAGAGTTGTACTGTCTAACAGAGTACATATTGTCAGAGAATGGGTATGAGAGGTGTACTATCTAGCAGACTGCATGCCAGCAGAGATGGTGTATGACAGGTGTACTATCTAGAGCATTGCCTGTTAGCAAATGTTGTATGAGAAGTGTACTGTTTAGCACAGTGCGTATTGGCAGATGCTGTATGAGAGGTGTACTATCTAACAGATTGTCTGTTAGTGGATCCTGTATGACAAGTGTACTATCTAGCACAGTGAATGTTGGTAGAGATGGTGTATGAGAGGTGCACTATCTAGCACACTGCATGTAGGCAGATGCTGTATGAGAGGTTACTATCTAGCACAGTGTGTGTGTTCGTGGAGATGATATATTTGAGGTGTACCATCTAGAGCACTGCCTATTGGCAGATGCTGTATGAGAGGTTTATGATCTAGCACAGTGCATGTTGGCAGATGCTGTATGAGAGGTGTACCATCTAGCACACTGCATGTTGTCAGAGATGTTGTGTGAGAGGTGCACTATATAGCATGCTGCATGTTGGCAGATGCTGTATGAGAGGTGTACTGTCTAGCATAGTGCATGTTGGTGGATGCTGTATGAGAGGTGTACTGTCTAGCATAGTGCATGTTGGCAGACGCTGTATGAGAGGTGTACTATCTAGCACGCTGCATGTTGGCAGATGCTGTATGACAGGTGTACTGTCTAGCATAGTGCATGTTGCGGATGCTGTATGAGAGGTGTACTATCTAGCACAATGCATGCTGGCAGATGCTGTACAAGAGGTGTACTATCTAGCATAGTGCATGTTAGTGGATGCTGTATGAAAGGTGTACTATCTAACCCAGTGAATGTTGGTAGAGATGGTGTATGAGAGATGTGCTATCTAGCACACTGCATGTTGGCGGTTGCTGCACGAGATATGTACTATCTAGCACAGTGCGTGTTGGCAGACACTGTGTGAGAGATGTACTATCTAGCACAGTGTGTGTTGGCAGAGATGGTACATTAGAGGTGTACTGTGTAGCTCACTGCCTATTGGTGGATGCTGTATGAGGTGTACAGTACTAACTTGCACAGTGCATTTTGGCAGATGCTGTACAAGTGTACTATCTAGCACCTTGTGTATTGTTGGATGCTGTATGAGAGATGTACTATTGAGTACAGCATGTGTTGTCAGATGCTGTACAAGATGTTACTATCTAGCACAATGAATGTCAACAGACACTTTATGAGAGGTGTACTATCTAGCACAGTGCATGTTGGCGAATGCTGTACGAGAGATGTACTATCTAGCACAGTGTTTGTTGTCATATGCTGTACGAGAGATGTACTGTCTAGCATAGTGCATGTTGGCAGATGCTATGTGAGAGGCGTACTATCTAGCACAGTGCTTGTCAGATGCTATATGAGTGGTGTACTATATAGCACAGTTCATGTTGGCTGATGCTTTATGAGAGGTGATCTATCTAGCACGGGGTGTCTTGTAAGATATGGCGTATGAGGGGTGTACTATTTAGCACAGTGCATGTTGACAGATGCTATACAAGAGCTGTACTTTCTCACCCCAGGGGTCCTTTAGCATCAGTAACAATGTGCAGTTAGCTGACTAGGTTGAACTACCTCGGAGGTGGAGATTATGATAATGAGTCTAATGAATTAGCCAATCAGGAAAGAGCTTGATGGTGTGCTCAGGAGAGCCTGCCTAGAAGACACCAGAATTTTTTCTCCGCTGACTGAGTAACACTGCCTCTAGGGTACGCTCTCTCTTCTGGCTAAGAAAAAGCCTTTTGCCATTGTTGGTAGCTATAACTTTTACTGTTTTGTTTATTTCTTAGTGTGCTGAGTGTTTTGAATCACTTTTTCGCAGTTCTCCTTGGTTCCCAGGAACCGTGTTTTACTTCAGGAATCGTGGTTCCCTGCAGTTCTCTCCTACATTTTCTGAATAAAAAGTTTACTGTGTTTGTGTTTTTTGATGGTTCCTTTTAGTATTTAAATCGCGGTTCCCTTCTTTCAGTGGGAATTGATGTTTTTCTTTATTTTATTTCCTAGTTTTACTTCTAAAAAGTCTTGGTTCTGCAAGGGAACCAACTGCATTAATTTACCTTGCCCTATTTGAGCTTCATTTTTTTCAGGGATTTTGTTAGTTTTGGCATGTCAGAAACCCCTAAATAGAGGACTGGACCCATAGGTTTTAAAAATTGTTTAAAGTGGCACAGGAAAGTGGCTATAGCTGATGCCCATGACCTACATTTAAAGTGCTTCGGTCCAGATCATTTTTGTGCTCTCTGCTCTAAATTTTGCCCCAAAACCTTGAGAAATAGAGCTAAAAGATTGAGAACTATGGCTGAAGAATGGTCTTCCTCTGTACCTAAACAAAGACCCAAGGCTACCGATGAGAGGCCTTCTAAAAATGGAAAGACAGTTCAAGGTGCTGATGAAGTATCTTCAAAACATAAAAATGATAATAATAATAAAGGTGCTGGTGAAGTGCTTTCAAAAGAGAAAAATTAAAGTAAAAGTGCTGATGAAGTATCTGGCAAATCTAAGACTATTAAAGGTACTGATGAAGTGTCTGGTAAACCAAAGCCTTCAAAAGGTGCCTGCAAATAAAAGAAAAGCTGATAAGGTCACTGATGAAGGGTCTTCCAAAAATACTTACAAAGAAAAGCATACCGTTGCCCCTCCCAGTTCGAACAAAGGTGAAGCATCAGTGGGCAAAAAACATAAAGACAAAACAAAACACATAAAATCTCAGAGGGAGGACCTCCCAGATATTCAAGGAGACCTACCCCTGTGGAAGAGATGGTTAAAGCTTGGTACCTGTATTAAACTCTTCAGGGCATGGGATCCATATTTAATACTCCTGCCTTGCCCAGGCAACCTCCCAGTTCAGCTCCTTCAGAGGCAGGGGTCTACACTGATGAGGATTATGATGATTACTATGTAAATGACCCTGACAATGAATCAGAGGGGTCATAGAACCTGATATTTCCCCTGATCCACATTTTGGAGCCTCTCCAACAGATCAAGAGGATACCCCCTTAATGCTGACTTTTCTTCAACACATGGTGGACACCCTAGACCTCCCCTCACAGGAGTCCACTCTAGAGGAAGAGGATGACCAAGATTATGGAGAAATGATGGGTCTCCCTCCTCCAAAAAAGTTGGTACTCCCCAGCTATAAGCCTTTTAGAAAAAATACAATGAAACTACTCCAGACACATACTTCCCTGCCTGGAGTAGATAAAAGAAATGACAAAAAATACCAGCTCTACAAATCTGATGCTGAGTTCCTGTACATACATCCCAACCATGAAGGGGTAGTACAGCAGGCAGCCTGTGACAAAGCCAGTACGCCTCTCTCTTCTCAACCCCCTGAGAAAGAATCAAGGAGACTGGACTTCATGGCTAGGAAGTCCTATACTTCAGTCTCTCTTCTTCTTCGCCTTTCTTCATATTTGGCATACACAACCAAGTACCAAAAGGCCCTCTGGAATTCAGTCCTGGCTATAGCATAACAAAAGTGTGATTTTATGGTTCAGGACTTGGTGAATACAGCTAAAACTGCATTGTAAACAATGAAGTACCAGTTTATTTTTATTTTATTTATTTTTTTTAGTTTTTGTTGACCAGGTAAGTGCACTAGACAAATCCTGCCTATTTTCAGGCATGACCCGGGGGAGGGGGATACAGATGAATGCCAACTGACCTTGAACCAGATTAAGCTGTTGGTGGTATTTTTAATGAATGAGGGGAATTTGGCCAGGACACGGGGAAATTCCTACTCTGTAGGAGTGGAGTTCCGTTTCTGCTGGCACAATGGGCCGATCAGTTAGAGATCCAGCTGTGATGCAGACTCCTTGATCTCCTTTCTGCCGATAACGCCAGTCGGCTATTATTACTGAGATTACAAAAGATGATACGAACCGTCCCACGAGTGTAACACTACAGCAAGAGGTACTAGACGAAGGAGTTTTCCAAACGAAATCACCGTATATTGCAGTAGAAGACTCGGTTTCTACCTGTGTTGTACCACTCTATCCATTGGAACGAAGTTCTCGAGACGCGGCGGGAGTAACATCACTCCTTCCCCAACCGCTTTCCGGTTTTGTCTTACAGCATAGCGGGGAACTCTGCGACCAAAAGCAGGAGCCGACTCCGCGGTCTACGATGGGACCTTTTGCCCCTACAAATACTGATATCCCCAGTCACGTAACTGTTCCTAAATCTCCTACTACCACGGATGTATTGCGTACGTTCTGGACTAAAAAACAGAGAAAGTAACTGGAGGCTTCTTGGTCGGTTTCTGAGGCATTATCTACAGCAGGATGGACACAATCGTCGACAGGGACTTGGGTGCTGGATCCAAATTAATGCAGCCACACACAGTGTCTTGTACTCCACCAACAGACCTGCAACGGATATGAGCTCCAACGGTGACCACATCCTAATCCATTAACTATAAAAGACTCAAATAAACTAGTATCAACTTCTACCACATCTTCAAGTTCATGGGGGATATAATGGATATTGTTGACCAAGGATTAGTCAGGGGCCACAGGAAGACACCGATATGCCTTTAATATCTCTACATGTATCACCAGACCCCCGTTCCCTCAACTTCGAGACCATCTTATCTCAAGAACCTGTTATATCCCCTTCTCATACACTATTAGAATCTCCACATAATAACACCCCTCTTAGAAGATCCTAAACCAGGCACATCTGCTACACTGAGCCCTATTCCAGATAAAAAGCCACTACACAGGCACCTCGTAGACCTCAAATACTATCAGACCTTTTTAAAAACAAGCTTGAACCTGCCCCCCGTAGGAATGCAGTTCGTCTTCGCTATAGGGGGGGGACTTCCTGAATTTTCCGATAGGTATTACGTAGCCAGGACCCTTCTTAAAGATGGACTGCATTTCGCAGCCTCTGACATTTACGCCCTGATACATATTTCAGGAGAGGAAACCTTTGATGTCAGTTTTAAAACATCTACAGGATTAGACCGTTTTTGGCACTTACATACCTTACAGAAAAATGATCCCATTTGGACTCCCTTTTCTGTCATACCTCTATCTAAACCCACGATCCGAACCGTGACTATTATGTTCAGGAATGAGGGTGTTAGCGTCAGCGATATCTACCATTGGTTACAAAATCGCTGTAACGTCCTCTCCCCTCCTGTAGCTATCTTAGGTGATGAGGACCTATGGACGGGTGGCTGGAGGTTCAAGGTGAAATTATTCCAAGCTAATTCAGAAGTTGTACACTTACCAAATAGTTTTTTCCTGGTAAAGATAGAGGGGTTTGTTTTTATGGAGGCCAGCCTAGAGCTTGCTATAACTGTGGTGCCACTACTCATTCCCTGGCGATTCACCTACCTCATCTAAACCATTCTACTTCAAAGCGGTCACCAGGCATCAAGTCTTCAAGCTGCTCAAGGCTATCTCTGACAATACCAGCCCCAGCTCTGATGGAATGGAACCCTGTCTATTAAAGATGGCTGCTCACCTCATATCTGGACCTATAGCTAGAATCTTCACCCTATCCCTCTCCAATGGCTCTGTCCCTGAAATCTGGAAGGCACCAGAATTACTCCGTGTTTAAAAGAGCAAAATGACACGACCAACTACAGACCAATTGCTATTCTATCAGTCCTTAGCAAGATCCTTGAGAAATTAGTCTCTATTCAAGTTACCGAATCTTGAAAACTCCAACTTACTCAATACAGCACAGCACGGCTTTAGAAAACACCACAGCACCATGACTGCACTAGCAAAATTCTCCTCTGACATTCTTACCAACATGGACAAAGGAAGCTAACAGGGGCTGTTTTCATCGACCTCACTAAAGCGCTCGAATCTTGTTGACCATCCTTTACTACTTGCCTCCCTCAGAAATCTGGGCTTCTCCTACCCTGTCACTACCTGGTTCAGCAGCTACCTTGCCAACAGGACTCAAGCAGTGAAATTCAACTCGGCGATCTCTGACAGTGCTGTTATCAATATTGGCGTCCCTCAGGGCTCCATTCTCGGTCCTCTCCTCTTCTCACTATTTGTAAACAATCTCCCTGATGTAGTAACCTCTGGCCACTCACTACTTTATGCTGATGACCTGGTCATCTATGCCCACTCTGACAATATCACCAACCTGAATGCTGCCCTTACCACAGACTTCCACTTGGTGCAGCGCTGGCTACACACCCAACGCCTTGTCCTTAACTCCAATAAAACTAAAGCCATGCTATTTGGATCCCACACAAATTAAGAACCTGCTCTTCTTCTCTCTCTCTGTGCCTGACATTAATGGTAACCCTGTGGAGTCTGTTAGCTCTTTTCGCTATTTGGGCATTCACCTTGACCAAAATCTTAACCTAAAGCTGCACATCCAGGAAACTTGTAAATCTGTCAATTGTAAGCTAGGGCTGCTTACAGGACTAACTACCTGCTTACCCCTGCCGCTAAACTGGCAATTGCTAGAGGAATCCTGTTACCAACCCTCACCCACGGTGCTCCCATCCTAACCATGGCCAGCAAAACTGCTCTGCACCAATGGGACACCACCTTCAACAATGTTTGCAGGTATGCGGCTAAACACCGCGCCTGAAGCACCATTGTCAGCTATACAAAGACCTGGGCTGGCTATCTCCCTCCTCCACCAGGCAATATTACCGCTGCAACCTTTCAAACACCATCATCAGAGCATCAAAGCCAGCTGAGCTCTCAAAACTACTCCAACCGGTTATACCTTCACGGGACCTTAGATCCTCTGACAAGTCCTTATTGAATATTCCTCTCTGCTGCACAAAAAAGGGCTCAGGAGCCTTCAGTTATGCTGCCCCTCACTTTTGGAACTTGCTGCCCCAGGGACTAAGAAATGCTCCTTCTCACGATGCATTTAAGCACAATCTCAGCTTTCCTTACCTCGATGGACAAATGTGTTTGTTTTGATCCTCTTGAATCCCATGCTCCTAACCTGTTCTCCTCCCCTATTATGTATTATAGGCACTTATGCTTTTTTATTCTTGGTTGTTTTTGCTTTTATGTTTCATGTTTGTTGATACTGTATAACATTGTTGTTCTGATGCCAATTGTAAAGCTCTCTAATTACTGCCTAGTCACTTAGCTTGCCCTCGCCTCCTGAGCTGTTTTCCCCACCTTCATTCCTTATCCTGCACCTCTGTTCCTGTAACACTTACTTTCCCAGCCCCGCCTCTTCCCTTCCCACTTAGCCATTTCTCCAGTACCCCATGTCATTTTACCCCTCCCTTTTTCCTGCCCTCCCCCTCTTCTGCTCTTTGTCGCCTCACTCCCCCTCTACCGCCTCCCTCCCTCTCTGCCGTCTTCGGTTCCACTGCCCGGTAACAGGTTGCTACCTTGTACCGCTTAATGCCGTGAACTTGCCGCCTCTTCCTACCTTTCTTTCACCTTCTGCCCCTCTCCTGCCAGCTTCCTCCTTCTTTTATTCTTCCTCTTCTCCCTATGCTCAGTCCTCACCCTCCCTCTCCTATTTTATCCCGTCTCACCCAGTTTGCGTGACTCCTCTCTCTCCTGCCGCCTCGTAGTTCCACCGGCTCGGCCACAGGTTACTACTCTACCCCGCCAATGCCGCTTTCACCGCCTACCTCCTTGTCCTCCTTCTTCTGTTCCTACGCGGCCTTACTAGGTGCACTCTGTCTCCCACCCCACTCATTTTCCTATCTGTTCCGTGCTCTTCATCCCTTTTCCCCTATACCCTGCCCTTCCCACCCTACCCTTCCCCCCATTCCTTTAGTTCAAATCCCTCCTCACCCTTGCACCTAGTCCCCCACCGCCCTCCCTGCACATCACCCTCTCTATTTTTTGCACCCATAGCTTCACTGTCCTGTTCCCCGACCTCCGCCTCTTGCCGACTCCTGGTTCCACTGTCCCGGCCACAGGTGGTAACCTTCTCCCGCTAATGCCGCACTTGGCGCCTTAACCTCCCTCCTGTCCTCCCCTTTTTTGCTATTTGTCCTACCACCCCCTGTCTCCATCTCTCCTGCCCTACCCTTACACCTGTCCCCTACCACCTCTCCCCCTAGTTCTCAACAACTGAATACATGTAATTTTATCCTTATTGCTATGTTTGACTACACTGTGTGACTTTGTCCTTTGCAAATGTATCCTGCTCTGTGTAATTTCTTATGTATCCTGCAAATGTATCCTGCTTTGTGTAATCTCTTATGTATCACTGTGTTCTGTAACTGTACCTCCCGGGTCGTGCCTGAAAATAGTCACTTGTTGGCTAGCGCACTTACCCGGTCAACAAAAACTAAATAAATAAAATTTAAGTAGTACATGCGATTTGCTTAAATGTAGTCTTTGTGGGGGATATGGGCATTCCAGCATGTCTTGTATAAATGTCTTTAAATACAATTTGTGCAGTGAAACGGGACATGCTTATCATCAGTGTCCATGGGCAAGTAGAAACAGGTCGGAAGGCTGGAACTATGATACCCTGGTGCAAAAGGCGCAAGCTAAAGCGCAAGAACATGTTTCCCCTCCACCTGATGTCTCTGACCCCGCCTTGCCCCCCTCTTCTGACCAAGATGTGTCAGTTTCTCTGGGACAACAAGCCCCTATGCCACAACAGAGCCAGGTTACCCAAGTAAAGATTTCTACCGATCCCCTCCCTGAACCTTTGTCCATCACACTGTCCTCTGCCACTATTACTGATAAAGAAGGTTTTCAGACTGCTAAACGGGTCACAAGGGCTGCTGCTCGAAATCATTTAAACTCTGATATCCCAATATCTAATACATTTGATTGCTTAAAGGGAGAGAGGCTTCAGGCGGAGATTCAGATATGTCTGCAGTACCCTCTGATGTTGATACCCTACTATTAAACCTCCTGATGTTGCCAGAAAGAAATTGGTGAAACCAAAAAGGGGAAAAAAGGAAAATATGGCAGTAACTGATGGTAGTGAATAATATAGAAATTACCTATGGATTTACGATTGTTCTTTAAATGTATGCAGCCTTAAAGGCTACAAGAAGAGAATGAGCTTCTTACATTATGCAAACACCCTGGCCCTGGATATTTTATTATTACAAGAAACCCATATTTCCACTTTATATGATATTCAACAGCTAAAGCGTGGATGGTATAAAGGTCCATCTTATTGGACATTTGGAGTTGATTCAGCAGATGGTATAGCTATTCTCTTTATTCAACCCAAGTTTCAGCTACTCGTGATAGTTGATATACTCCCAGGAAGAGCATTAATCATGGATTTCATCAGACATTCCTTAACATTTAGAGTTATAGTTATCTACAGTCCACAAACCAAAGCTGCTCGAATAGAATTACTGGAGTTAATCAAACCATTTCTATGCACACGTAAATATATTTTTTGGGGTGGAGATTTTAATTGTTCAATTGATGCAAAAAACAGAATATCATCGGGGAAAAATTTATTGTGATTCCATAGCTTTATCCAATTTGATAAAAAATGCTGGATTAGTTGATGCATATCGTTCACTGCACTCAGATGCGGGATATACATATTACAGATCAATATATCGTACTAGAATTGACTATTTCTTTGTTTCTCGTCAATACACCCCACATTATATTGCTGTACTCCCAAATGAGATCTCGGATCATTGTCTTCTGATTGGTCACTTTTCAATTGATTCCCCTAACATACCCATAATGCACCATTCTTTATGGAAGTTAAATAATTCTTTATTTATTTCCAAAACTGTACAATCTCAGATACACGTTCTTTTAAAAGCACGTCTTTCAGTCATGATATGTTACGATTCTGTGTGGGAATGATGAAATGACACAAAGAAGGATCTGGCTATTTATTTCAAAGCATTGGGAAAAAAAACTGCCCGAGATAATTATCTTACTTATTTGAGGTACCGTAATCAACTGTACAAACTAATGTCACTTCAGTCCACATCTTCAATAGACTATTCATCACAAATTTCAAGATAAAATCAAGTATGTTCTCACATCAATATGATAGAGCTCGATCATTAGATTATATTATGACAACTGGCACTTCTATTTCTCCATCTGCTGATCCTTTCTTTGCTTTTAAAGATAGACTTCACTCCATGGTTATGCATGGCTTACAAAATGCTCAGGGTACTACAGTAACTTCTATTCCGGGGATGATAACAGTAATGTCTGAATATTTACAGACTTATTTTTGTACTATTCCTAATTTTCCCACAGATGTATCCTCGTTTTCTTTACCTCAGTTCCCTCAGATACCAACACATTGTATTCCTAACCTTATTAGCCAGATTTCACAGGAAGAGGTTGCCAATGCTATCTCATGTCTAAAGTTAAAAGTTTCCCCAGGACCAGATGGTCTAACACACAAATTCTACAAAACATTTAGAGAACATTTACTGGAAATTTTGACTCAAGTTTTTAATTATATCTTAGATACAATGGATACAACATCGGGTTTTGGCCTATCTGTCTTGAAATTTATATACAAAAAAGGAGAAATAACTTCACTTAAAAACTGGAGGCCTCTACATCTCTTAAATGCAGATTACAAGATTTTTTCCAAAATTCTTTGCTCCCGGTTAAGACTGGTTGCACCAGACTTGATTGATATTCCTCAAACCTGTGCTATACCAGGTAGAACCATTCACACAAATCTCTTTCTGTTACGTGAAGTTTTTGAGAAAAAAATACATAATAAAATATCTGGATATCTTTTTGCTCTAGACCAATCGAAAGCTTTTGATTCAGTATATCACAATTTTCTATTATACACACTATCGCTATAATGGCATCCCCTGATCCGATTCATATCATGGATTTCATATATGCTATCATTGGCATCTTTCTTTCCAATAATAAATGGGTTTCGTGGTCTGACCCTCTTACAACGAATTGACTCCGCCATACTGCCCCTTGAGTCCGTTATTATATGTTTTATGCTAGGATCCTATCATTCGACAAATACAAAGGAATACAGAAATTATAGGCATAGCTCCATGTCCCAGTTTGCTACCCATTAAAATATCTGCCTATGCAGATGACGAGTCTTATTATGTGCTGACCTCTCCTCAAGTGGTAAAGCTTATCCAGACATTTCAATCTTTACATCCATATCTGGAAGTAAACTAAATATGGAGAAAAGTGTATGTATCCCATTACACCACATCATGAATGATGTAACAATAATACATGGTATTAGAGTGTACACTACTCCTCAGAAAATACTAGGAATATGGTTCAATACACCAAACAATTCTACCTACAACTGGGACAAACAATTAATCTTAGGTGAAAATAAGGTACGTGTTTGGAAAACATGGAAATTAAGTAAAAGAAACAATTATGGTGATCAAAAAATTTTATCCTGATTTTTTATTTTTTAAGTCACGTTTCTGTCCTCCAAAACATCTGTAATCTAGATTATTTAGTCTTTTTTTCAAATGCTATGGGTAGTCGCTGAACCCTGTTAAGAGACAGATCACATATTTAACCCCAAATCAAGGAGGTTTAGGAATGATAAACCCTTTTTTTTTTTTTTTTCTTTCTTTTTTTTACACCATATTTTACAGAGTCACACCTATACATTAACTATATGTGATTCTTGGGTATCAAAAGCAATCGATTCGTTAATGTTAGCATGGACTGATCTCCCACCCATAGCTTCTCGCGTACCTTCCACCCCATCCTACGTTATTGATAGTTTTCGTATTCTTCGATTCTGGAAAGTGACTAAATCTTCTATTTTAGGCTTAACTAGAAAACAGTTATATAATTATTTGTTACATATGGATGAACCGATATTAAGATTTCCCTTATGTCCTCCATCTCGCACCACAACTGCAATTAAAATTCTCAAAGATAAAAGAATACCTCCTCATATGTGGGATATCTCCTGGTTATGTTGTCACGGTAGATTACAAGTTCATGGGAATTTAAAACACAAGTCAACACAAGACAGATTTTGTCCCAAACCATGTTGTGCTAATATAGAAGAATTTATGGAACATTTCTTTTTTACTTGTACGGACGCCCTTTTATTTTGGAAAACTTTGGCAAATAAATGGAAATGGCCTTTTTTAAGTAGAATCACCTATCCTGCCCTTATTTTAGGAATTTTCCCCAGTTTTTGGAGTCCATTTCATCCCAGCACTCTGAGGGTAATATTCGCAGCTTGCAAATATTATATGTGGCAAGCAAGATGTAACTATGTCTTGCAACAGATACCAACTTGTCCACGGGTTATTATTCAATATGTTGAATCAACGCTGATAAACCTCAGGGATATGGAATTAAAATATCTTTCTCCTAATCAATTTGCATCTTACTGGACAGGTATTACCTTTTTGATGTAATCAGGTTTATCTAATTGAAATATGAAGCAATATTTTTCTTTTTCTGATTCTGTATAAGACTCTGATTTTCAATATCTTACGTATGTTTTGAATGATTTTTTCACCTATTTATCCTTTGTCTATACTTGATGTTATGTATTACTTAATAAAAAATTCCCCTACTCTTTTCGATAAGTGCCATGGGATCTTTAACATCCACCTGAACTACCACCAATCCAGGCAGATGGGACCTCGGTTTAACGTCTCATCCGAAAGACGGCACCTCAGAAGTGCAGCACCCCTCTCATGCTGCACTACAGTGTCAGTATTGGGATATTAACCCAAGTGCCAGATGTGGGAACTGAACCCACAGCCCTCTGATCTCCCGGCCCCAGAGGTGAGTGTGCTACCTACTGAGCCAGTGACACAGTTCCATATGGCAGCTGATAGTAATGATGCAGCCTCTAGGGTTATGGCCTAGGCCATCCCTTTGAGATGTTTTGCCTGGCTAAGAACAACCAATTTGATGCAGGACACACAGTCCAAAGCTATGGACTTCTCTTGCGATCAGAATGTTCTTTTTGACTCCTGAACAAAGACTTATGTGGAAAAGGTTGATGAGTACAAAGCAACCTATCAGAGCAACACAGCTAGAAGGAAGCCTTCAGCTACCCAGAAGCCTCAGAACAATGGTAAAAGGGGCAGAGGGTACTACCTTAGACCCTTCTTGCCCTTTCCTGTACAGGTGGATTACAGTCAAATGAGGGGGTTTCACAGAGGAAGAGGCAGGAGAAGACAGAGGAGACTAAGCCCTGACTTCAAGGCCCAGGTCACACACACACCCGCCACCTGTAGGGGGCAGACTGTCCCACTACCTCTATTCCTGGCCTCTCATCTCTTCAGACAAGTGGGTCCTGGAGGTAGTGGAAAATGGGCTACCTCTGCAGTTCAGAAAGCTGCCAGCCCTCAGGGGCTGTCTACTGTCAAAACCTCTAACCCCAACAGAGAAACATCTGTTGGAATTGGAGGGAAAACACCTACTGGCAGCAAAAGTGGTGGAAAGAGTACCCTTGCATCAGCAGGGCAAGGGTCTCTAGTCCAAATACTTTCTGACCCCCCCAAAAAAATGGGGAGTGGCGACCTATACTCAACTTCAGATACTTGAACAAGCATCTTCTCAAACCAAACTTCAGGATGGTCACCGTAGGGATGGTATTACATTCCCTTCAACAGGGACATTGGCTAGCCTTCCTGGATCTCAAGGATACCTATTTTCATATTCCAATAAGGCAGTCCCACAGAGAGTTTCTGAGGTTCAAGCTCCCGTCAGGGCATTATCAATTGCAGCCATGCCCTTTGGCCAGACATCTGCTGCAAGGGCATTCACAAAGTGAATATCGTGTACTGTAAATATGTACATACCAATGCCTTAAATTGTATTTATTCTACTATCTTTGACTCTGCTCAATGTAAAATATATGGTTGCCTCATAAGTATCTTTGAAGTCCCTGCATATCCCTCGTGTGCTCTGTTGACTCTTTGTACTCTGATATTTCATTTTATCTGTATTGTATTGCCCTGTAATTACCTCCCGGGCTGTCTCTGAAAAAGGTGCTGTATGGTCTCAGTGGGCCTACCCGGTTACCAAAATTCAAATAAATAAATAAACAAGTGTCTGGCCATCATGGCAGCACACCTCAGAAAACAAGGGATCACAATATATCCTTATTAGATGACTGGCTCATAGTGGGGAAAACTCCTCTACAAGTAAAAGAGGCACTTTCCCAAACAAAGGACACCTTACATTCCCTGGGCTTTCTCATAAATCAGGAAAAATCCCACTTGGATCCAACTCAGATCCTTACTTTTATAGGGACGCAGTTGGACACTCAGCAAAGCAGGGCCTTTCTTCCACCAGAATTAATCCAAATTTTTTTATCTGTGGCAAACTTACATAGATACATAGATACATAGACAGTGTCGGCAGATAAGGGCCTATGGCCCACCCAGTCTGCCCATTTGAGCTTGTAAGTTCAGTTTGTTTTCCTAGAAGTCTGTTGCCCCTTACCCCTGACCTCCAGAATTCCTTTATGTCTATCCCATGCATTCTTAAATCCCGTGATTGTTTCAGCCCCCACCACTTCCTCTGGTAGGGTGTTCCACTTGTCCACCACCTGTTCTGTGAAGAAATTCTTTCTCATGTTTCCTCTGAATCGTCCTCCCTCCAACTTCATCCCATGCCCTCTTGTCCTGGAACATCTTTTTCGCTTAAAAATGGTGTTTTCCTGCACCCTGTTCCTCCCTGTAAGATACTTGTATGTCTCTATCATATCCCCTCTCTCCCTCCTCTCCTCCAGGGAGTACATGTTCAGTTCCTTCAACCTGTCTTCATAGGACTTGTGATGCAATCCATGCACCATCTTTGTTGCCCTCCTCTGAACCTTCTCTACCCTGTCTATGTCCTTCACGTAGGTATGGTCTCCAGAACTGTACACTGTACTCCAGGTGGGGCCTCACTAGTGTCTTGTATAGTGGAATTATGACCTCCCTTTTCCTGGTGATGCTCTGCCTATACATCCCAGCATCCTATTTGCTTTACCTGCTGCCTTGTCACACTGTTTCCCCACCTTGAGGTCATCAGAGATGACAACCCCAAGATCTCTTTCCTGCTTGGTGCATGCTATATCCTCACCCCCCAACTGATATATTGTGCCAGGGTTTTTGTGCCCCATATGCATTATCTTGCACTTCTTTGCATTGAATTTCAACTGCCAAACCCCTGACCATTCTTCAAGTTTCTGCAGGTCGCTTCTCATTCTGTCTACACCCTCTGGTGTGTCTACTCTGTTACAGAGCTTTGTGTCATCAGTGAACAGTGAAATTCTGCCTTCTAGGTCCTACGCAATGTCACTGATGAAGATGTTGAATAGGACCGGTCCCAGCACTGATCCCTGTGGTATCCCACTGGTCACTCTTCCCTCTGAGAAGTGACAGCCATTTACCACCACCCTCTGTGTCCTGCCACCCAGCCAGTTACCTACCCACCACACTGCTGTCCTGCCCACACCCATATTCCCCAGTTTGTGTAATAGTCTTCTATGTGGCACAGTGTCAAAGGCCTTGCTGAAGTCCAGATAGACCATGTCCACTGCCCTCCCTGATCCACCTCCCTAGTCATCCAGTCAAAATTCAACGAGGTTGGTCTGACATGACCTCCCCCTGGTGAAACCATGCTGCCTTGGGTCCTGTAGTCCATTGACAACCAGATGTTCCACCAATCTCTCCTTCAGTAGTGCTTCCATGATCTTCCCCACTACCGAGGTGAGGCTGACTGGTCTGTAGGTCCCTGCTTCCTCTTTGTTCCCACTTTTGTATAAGGGGACTACATCTGCTGTCCTCCAGTCTTTGGGTACCTCCCCTGTTTCCAGTGATCGGCTAAACAGGATAGCCAGAGGTTCAGCCACCACCTCTCTTAGTTCTTTAAGGACCTGGTGCACCCATCTGGCCCATTGCTTTATCAACTCTTATTACTTCCAGTTCCTTCAGGACCCTTTCTCGTGTAAAGGGACTTGTGTCCATTTCTGCACCATTCTCACCCCTTGTACTCCCTTCAGACCCATTACCCTGCTCTTCCTCAGTAAAGACTGAGCAGAAATACCTGTTCAATATGTCAGCTTTACTGTTGTCATCCTCCACGCAGCCCCCATCCTCCCCCTTCAGTCGCACTATCCCTCTCTTTGTCTTTCTTTTTTCACTTATGTACCTGTAAAAGGTTTTGTTCCCTCTACCCACTGATTTTGCAATGTGTTCTTCTGTCTGAGCTTTGGCTTCCCTTACTGACCTCCCTGCCTCCCTTTGCTTCTCCTGGTACTTCTCCCTATCCCCTTCTGCCTGTGTCTTTTTGTATTGCCTGAATGCAATCTTTTTGGCTTTCACTTTCTTTGCTACCTCTTTGGAAAACCATAATGGTCTCCTCTTCCTTTTCCTCTTACTAACCTGCTTAATGCATAATTCTGTTGTTCTTGTAATCCCCATTTTAAATACTGCCCACTGTTCCTCAACCCCTGATTCCTGTCCCATTCCCCTTAATGCCTCTTTCAAGTATCTCCCATTTTCCCAAAATCTGCCCCTAAAATCCAGGATACGTGTTTTTGTGTGGTTTGGTTCTGCTCTTTCTGTGATTTCAAACCACAATGACTGGTGGTCACTGTTTTCCAGGTGCTCCCCACTGTTACCCCCATCACACTGTCCTGTTTGTGAGCACAAGGTCCAGTATTGCCTTCTGCCGAGTTGGTTCCATGACCAGTTGTTGAGGAAGGCACCCTGAAGGAAGTCCAGGATAAATCTGCTCCTAGTTGATGCTGCTGCTGGGATGCTCCAGTCCACGTCTGGAATATT
This sequence comes from Neoceratodus forsteri, assembly GCA_016271365.2. Taxonomy (NCBI): domain Eukaryota; kingdom Metazoa; phylum Chordata; order Ceratodontiformes; family Ceratodontidae; genus Neoceratodus; species Neoceratodus forsteri. The sequence continues at coordinate 1,066,120,189 of CM028135.1, forward strand.
GCAGTCTCCAACCAGTACTACCCTCACCTTGTCTGCCATCCTTTGGATGGCTAGCATCAACTCCTATCTGTTTCTTCCTCCTGGGCTGGTGGTCTATAGACCACACCTGTGCGGATGGCTGTCCCCATTTTCCTTTCCAGCTTAACCCACAGTATCTCCCCCATTTTGTTCCTCCTGGATCTCTGTGGCCCTTATGTCATTTTCACATACAGTGCCACTCCTCCTCCTTCCTGCCTGCTCTGTCTCTTCTGAATATGTTGTAGCCAGGTATGGCCATCTCCCAGTCGTGGTTATCATTACACCAGGTTTCAGTGATGGCCACAATGTCCAGGTCTGACTGTACCATGACAGCCTCCAGATCTTCCATCTTGTTGCTAAGGCTCCTGGCATTTGCACACATGGCTTTCCATGATTTGACCTCCTAGACTGTTTCACTGTTCTACTCCAGCCCCTTCCTTGGCTGTCATTTATCCCTGGTTCTCCTTGCTGTCTGCCCTTCTGCTGAATTTTGCCCCTTTTCTACTTATCCACCTCTTGGGCACTAATCTCCATCTTTTGCACACTGCTTTGCAGAGATAGCCACTCCTCTGGTTCACTGGTTCCACTGCTAGCTGTGGGGGGTGAGCAAGTAGGTACCCTCCTTGCTGGCCTGCCACCCCCCTTTGCTAGTTTAAATGCTTGTCAATGTAGCATTTAAACTTATCATTGAGTGCTTGGATTCCCCTCCAGGATGGATGCAGGCAGTCAGGCTTGAACAAACCTCCATCCCTCCAGGTGGGTCCCCAGTCACCAATGAATCCAAACCCTTCCTCACAGCACCAGTTCTTCAACCATGAGTTAAAGTTCCTGGTGCATGCACTCCTATGCTCTCCCTTGCCTCTCACAGGTAGTACTTCTGAGAAAGTGACAGAAGTAGCTACTTGCTTGAGACCCTTCCCCAGTTTCCTAAACTCTTCCTGAACTTCCTTTGGCTCCCCATTTGCCAGGTCATTAGTACCTAGGTGGATAATGACATCCAGCTCACTCTCCCGTCTTGCCCAGTGATCCCCAGGATCTTCCTTCCATCCCTCCATGCCGTGACACCTGGTAGGCACCTCACCTCCCTGTCCTCCCCCTCCTGTGTTCCTAGCTGGATCCCTCTTATGATGGAGTTCCACACCAGGATTTGCTTCCTCCTCCTCTGGGGTCCACTGCTTTCCCCGCTGAGGTCACCTCCTTGGCTAACCTATACATCCTTTCCTTCCACTTCTCTGGGTACCTCTATTTGGTTGTCCTCATTTGCCAGTGTGGCATATGAGTGGAATAGGATCTGGGATGTGCCTCTGCCTGACTGCTCTAACCCTCCCTGAGCCCACTGTCATCCAAGTGCTCCTCATTCTCGGCATCCTTTGAGGCAGTTGCATTGGACTGGGTGGTCCCTGGATAGGTGTGATGGTACTCCTGACCCAGTTTACTTCCGCTCTGAGTCTGGCTACCTCATCCCGCAGTCCAGAGAGATGCATGCAGATAGGGCAGCACCTCAGTGTCCAGAAGGTCTGCCTGAATATGGCTGCCCCACAGCCACTGCATTGCACCGCTCCCCACATTATACTGCAATTCCACTACTTGTCTGCTACTGAAGCTCTCCTAGTTCCCTTTTTATTAATGTACTGTACTAAAAATCCTGCCACTGATCCTCAGACTTTTTTTTTTTAAAGATAAAGAAACCAATAAATAAATAAATGAGTCAAAATACTTGTGCTGAGGGTGGGCTTCTTCCCCCTTATGCCCCTCCTACTTCACACCCCTTACTATACCCTGTGTTTAGCTCCTGTCAATCAGATTTAACAGGCATATAATTAAGAGTTGGAAGGGAGGAGGTAGGAAGGAAAATTTGCAGCAATTAAAGACAGCACAGAATTACATCACCACTATGTTTTAAATTTTCAACAGCCCAAAAACAATTATAAGTAAAGACAACAAAGAAAGTATAGTGTCACTAAAAGCCCACAATCTAAGTTTAAAAGAAAAATAGCAATTACCAGTTACTCTAAAGTACTGAATTGAATATGTTTCCTTCCTTCCCCTTCTAGCTTCTTCTGAGAAAATAAAACTCTGCTTGCTACTTTAACTCTGACTAAGCCCCACCTCCAGTTATCACGTAGCTGAGGTCAGAGGCCAGACAATTAACACCCTTTACCCAACTACAGGGCAGTCAGACAAGCCAAGATAAAATTTGCAGCAATTAAAGACAGCACAAAATTACACCACCACTATGTTTTAAATTTTCAACAGCCCAAAAACAATTATAAGTAAAGACAACAAAGAAAGTATAGTGTCACTAAAAGCCCACAATCTAAGTTTAAAAGAAAAATAGCAATTACCAGTTCCTCTAAAGCACTGAATTGAATATGTTTCCTTCCTTCCCCTTCTGGCTTCTTCTTCATCCATGACTCCTGTGGTCCCAGGAATCATACGAACATACATATGAAAAAGTCAGCAAAAGAAGGCCATTTGGTCTATCAAGTCTGCTCATACTGCAAGGTCCACAGCTTAAGCTACTGTCCCTGTCCTCCCTCCCTCCCCACTCCTCCCATCCTCCCTACCCATGATCCTTACCTTCCCCCTGTGCCTATCCCAGTCTCTTTTAAAGCTGCCCACTGTCTTCAACGAGATGACCTCTTCTGGCAGCGCATTCCAAGTGTCCACCACCCTTCTCTGTGAAGAAGTGCTTCCTGCCCTCCCTCCTAAACCTCCCTCCCTCCCTCCAGCTTAAGACTGTGCCCCCTCATGTTATGGTTGCCACTCAGCTTAAAGAGACTCTTCTTATCAACCTTATTTATCCCTTTCAAGTACTTGAAGGTCCCAATCATGTCCCCCCTCTCTCTGTCCTGTCTTCCAGGGAGTACATGTTCAGATTCAGAATGAGAGACATCACCTGCGCTTTCACTGGTCTCAAAAAAGCCATCCTCTGTCCAAACTGGTTCCAGTAACAGAGACACTACTTTGGGCCTTACAGTGGTGGAAAGAAATACCCAATCTATTGGCAGGAATTCCATTCCAAGCTCCCTCACCCACAAAGATCATTACCACAGATGCATCTCTGCTGGGGTGGAGAGCTCATCTGGACAGCTCTTCTTTCATTTGCACGTGGACCCCAAAAGGAGTCAGCATGCCACATCAACCTTCTAGAGCTCAGAGCTATCCACCTAGCACTGAAGGCCTTTGCTTCACAAGTCAAGGGTCACACAGTGCAGATCAAAACAGACAACACCACTGCTATGTTTTACATAAACAAGCAAGGTGGCACGAGGTCGAGTGTGCTGTGCACAGAAGCCATGAGAATTTGGTCCCTGGCCTACTCCCTAGATGTCAGTCTATCAGCTGTACACCTACCTGGCAAGGACAATACCCCGGCAGATGCCCTCAGTTGCATCAGCTATGGGCGCAACGAATGGACTTTGAACAAACCAGTCCTTGCCACAGTCTTCAGAAGGTGGGGCACTCCAGAAGTGGATCTGTTTGCCTCTCACCTCAACCATCAGCTTCCTCTGTACTGCTGCAGGCCTCCTGCCTTGGGAACCCTTCCAGTAGACGCCCTCTCTCTGAATTGGTCAGGGAAGTTCCTACATGCCTTCCCTCCATTTCCTCTGCTTTTTAGGGTACTTCTGAAACTCAGGAGTCAATCAGCAACAATGATTCTGGTGGTGCTGGATTGGCCAAGGCAATCTTGGTATCCTCTCCTACTGGCTGTCTCTTGCGGAAGCTTGGCTCTTGAGGAGGTAGAGTTCCCTACCATTCAGTATACCGAACAAGTACTGAAAATCCTGAGGATGGCCCAAAAGCCCAGCACAAAACAGACTTATGCAGCTAAAAGGAAAAGCTTTTACATCTGGTGCAAGAGGAAACAGATCACTCCTCTCAGAGCATCAGTCTCTAATCTTTTAGACTATTTAGTACACCTTTAGGCTTCGGGTCTAAAGGCCTCATCCTTGAAACTTCACCTAGCTGCAGTTTCAGCCTACCTTTCTATTGGAAAAGGAAAATCTGTTTTATCCTCGCCTGTTTTTAGACAGTTTTTCAAAGGCCTTCTCCACCTTCAACCCCCAATCAGGGATCCTGTCCCTCCTTGGATCTTAAACTGTGTATAGCCAAGCTCATGGAGCCACCCTTTGAACCCATGGCTATGGCTCATTTGAAATATGCCAACTGAAAAACTGTCTTTTTCGTAGCCACCACTTCTGCAAGGAGAATTTCAGAGCTGCATGCACTTTGCACTGAGCCCAAATACATTATCCCACACAGGGACAAGATAGAGCTGAGGACTAACAGAAAATTCCTACCCAAGGTGGTCTCAAAGTTCCACCTTAACCAGTCCATTTCCTTACCAGTTTTCTTTACTGAAAAATCCACTCCTGGGGAGTGAAAACTCCATAGTTTGAATGTCAAGAGAGCCCTATTTTATTATTTGGATCACACCAAACAGTTTAGGGGCTCCTCCACACAGTTATTCCTTACTATGAGGAGGTAGGTACAGGAAGACCAGTCACCAAGAGAATTATCTCTCGCTGGATAGTCTCTTGCATTTAGTTTTGATATGACAAGGCCGGTAAGCAGCCTCCTGAGGGCCTTAGAGCCCATTCTACTAGGGGCACTACTGCCTCTGTGGCAGCTTCAAGGGACATTCCCCTACTGGATGTCTGTAAAGCAGCTACTTGGAAGCCTGTACACATATTCACAAAGCATTACTGCTTGGATGTACAGTCTAGCTCTGATGCCAGATTTGGAAGGGCAGTTCTGCACAGTCTCTTCCCTAAGTAGGTTCTGTACCCACCTCCCAACTGTACTGCTTTGTAGTCTGCATATTGTTACAGGTGCTAAAGGACCCTTGGGGTGAAAAGAGAAAAGTACTCACTGTAGTAAACTTCTTTCTTCCAAGGTGTCCTTTAGCATCAGTAAGCTCACACCCATCCTCCCCTAGAAACCTTACTGAAGAGGACTCTGCTTCTATTGCTACCAAATTTGTGTGTTAAACATTGGGTTAAATTTACAGCAAAGTTTGTTTTTTTCTATATTTGTTGTTCATGCTGTTGCATCATTTTTAAATCCTGCTGATTCAGGCTCTACGATGCTGGTTCGACAACAGTTTTGTCGACCGGCATCTCATCAACAGGAATTATGTTGAACGCAAGTTGCGGTCGACATAATGAGATGTTTTGTATTTTTCTGTCTAATTATTGTACTGTATGGTTTATGTGTGCTACGTCACACTGATGTTTTGTATGTCACTTGTATCCTCCCGGGTCGTACCTGAAAATAGGCATTTCTATGTCTAGTGTACCCACCTGGTAAACAAAAGCAAATAAATAAATAAATTCCAGTGTCTCCCCACACCCCCCATATTGGATTCTCAACTCCAGTCAGAGTTGATTTGGGGAGGGGGTGCAGGATCAAGAAACAGTGTGCCCCTATGCCGGGCGCACCAACACAGTGACCTGTCAGCAAGCTGTTGATTTTGTTGTCGGGTTGGTAGGTCACCGTGTTGGTGTCACTGCCAGAGGTGTATACCGCTGATTCACACCTTGAATGGGCATGTTCCCAATCTAGCTTCGAAAAAATTCTGGTGCCTTCTAGGCAGGCTCTCCTCAGCACACCCTCAAGCTATTTGCTGAGTGGCTAATTCATTAGATTCATTATCATAATCTCCACCTCTGAGGCAGTTCAACCTAATCAGCTTACTGCACATTGTTACTGATGCTAAAGGACAGCTTGGAAGAAAGAAGGTTACTACGGTAATTTTTCATCTGGCACAGGGCTTGTTGGAAGAAATGGTGTATGAGAGCTGTACTTTCTAGCATAGTGCATGCTGACAGATGCTGTATGAAAGTTGTACTATTTAGCACAGAGAATGTTGGATGATGCTATATGAGAGCTGTACTATCTAGCATACTGCATGTTGGAAGATGCTAATCGAAAGGTGTATTATCTAACACATTGTATGTTGGCAGATGCTGTACAAGAGGTGTACTATCTAGCACACTGCCTGTTGATGGGTGCTGTACTAGAGGTGTACTATCTAGCACACTGCATGTTTGCAGAAGCTGTATGACAGGTATACCATCTAGCACAATGTGTACTATATAGCACACACTGCATGTTTGCAGATGCTGTACTAGAGGTGTACTATCTAGCACAGTGTGTGTTGTCAGATGCTGTACGAGAGATGTACTATCTAGTACAGTGCATGTTGATGGATGCTATATGAGAGGTGCACTATCTAGCATGGTGCATGTTGTCTATGCTATATGCGAAGTGTACTATCTAGCACAGTTCATGTTGGCGGATGCTGTGTGAGAGGTGTACTACCTAGCACATAGTGTCTTGGAAGAAATGGTGTATGAGGGCTTTACCTTCCAGCACAGTGCATGTTGACAGATGCTATATGAAAGTTGTACTATCTAACACAGTGCATGCTGGCGGATGCTATATGGAAGGTATACTGTCTGGCACACTGCCTGTTTGCAGAAGCTGTAAGATGGGTGTACCATCTAGCACAGTGTGTGGTGTCAGATGCTGTATGAGAAGTGTACTATGTAGCACACTGCATGTTGGTGGAGGCTGTGCTAGATGTGTACTATCTAGCACACTGCATGTTGGCAGATGCTATAGAAGAGGTGTCCTATGTAGCAAAGTGTGCGTTGTCAGATGCTGTGCAAGAGGCCTATTATCTAGCTATATAAGAGATGCACTATCTATTGCAGGGTGTGTTGTCAGATGCTGTATGAGAGGTACACTATCCAGCATCATGTGTGTTGTGGATACTGTATGAAAGGTGTACTATCTAGCATAGTTCATGTCGGCAGATGCTATATGAGAGGTGTACTTTCTAGCACAGGGTGTGTTGAAAGAAATGGTGTATGAGAGGTGTACTATCTAGCTCACTGCATGTTGGCAGATGTTGTATGAGAGGTGTACTATTTAGCACAGTGCATTGTGGCAGATGCTGTGCGAGAGGTGTGCTATCTAGTATACTGTAAGCTGGCAGAGATAGTATATGAGAGGTGTACTATCTAGTGAACTGCCTATTGGCAGATGCTGTATGAGTGCTGTACTTTCTATCACAGTGCCTGTTGGTGGATGCTGTACGAGAAGTGTACTGTCTAGCACAGTGCTTGTTGGCAGATGCCGTTCGAGTGGTGGACTATAGCACAGCGCATTGTTGGCAGAGAGGATGTATGAGAGGTGTACTATGTATCACACTACCTGTTGATGGATGCTGTATGAGAGATGTACTCCCTAGCACACTGCATGTTGGCAGATGCTGTACGAGAGGTGTACTGTCTAGCACAGTGCATGTTGGCAGATTCTGTACGAGAGGTGTACTATCCAGCACAGCGCATAGAAACATAGACTTTGACGGCAGATAAGGACCGCTAGACCCATCTAGTCTGCCCATTTCCCTACCTACAGGATAGGCCGCAGATTCTAGTTAACCAACAGCCTATTTCTTCCTACCCCCCACAAGAATTGCCTTATGTCTGTCCCATGCATTCTTGAATTCTCCCACAGTTTTAGACCCCACAACCTCCTCAGGAAGGCTGTTCCATGCATCCACTACCCTCTCTGTGAAATAATACTTCCTCACATTGCCCCTGAACCGCCCTCCTTCTATCTTTAAATTGTGTCCCCTTGTTCTTGCAAGTCTCTTTTTCTGAAAGATGCTACCCTCTTGGACTTTGTTGATTCCACTGAGGTACTTAAAAGTTTCTATCATGTCCCCCCTCTCCCTTCTTTCCTCAAGGGTATACATATTAAGCTCCTTTAGTCTCTCCTCATATGGCTTCTCTTGCAGACCCTGCACCATTTTAGTTGCCCTCCTCTGGACTACCTCTATCCTGTGTATGTCCTTGCGGGGATGGGGTCTCCAGAACTGGACACAGTACTCCAGATGGGGTCTCACCAACCGTCTGTACAGAGGGATAACAACTTCCTGTTTTCTGCTGCTGATGCCTCTCCCTATACATCCCAGTACACCCCCAGCCCTCCCTACTGCCTTCTCACATTGCTTGCTAACCTTAAGGTCATCTGATATGATTACTCCCAGGTCCCTTTCCTTTTTTGTTGTTGTTACTACCTCCCCACCCATTGTGTATTCTTCCCCTGGGTTCTTGTTTCCCAGGTGCATTATTTTGCACTTCTTTGCATTGAATCCTAGCTGCCATACTTCTGACCATTCCTCCAACCTTGCCAAGTCCCTTTTCATCCTTTCCATGCCTCCTTGTGTATCAACCATGTTGCAGATCTTTGTGTCATCTGCAAAAAGGCATACTTTTCCTTCCAGTCCCTCTGCAATGTCACTGATGAAGACATTAAAATGGACTGGACCCAATACTGAACCCTGTGGTACCCCACTAGTAACCCCTCTTTCTTCAGAGTGGACTCCATTTACAATTACCTTCTGTGTCCTGTTGTGCAGCCAATGTTTTACCCAGGCTACCACCCTGGGACCCACTCCCAGGCTGGTTAATTTGACTATTAATCTTTTGTGTGGGACTGTGTCAAATGCCTTGCTAAAGTCTAGGTAGGCCATGTCCACAGCCCCTCCCTGGTCTACTACTTTGGTCACCCAGTCAAAGAAATCTATTAGATTCGTTTGACATGACCTTCCCGCTGTGAACCCATGCTGTCTTGAGTCCTGTGCTCCACTGGCCTCTAGGTACTCAACTATTCTTTCCTTCAGAAGTGACTCCATCACTTTCCCTACCACAGAGGTCAGACTGACAGGTCTGTAGTTTCCTGCATCTGTCTTGGTCCCACTTTTGTGAAGGGGAATCATATCTGCCTTCCTCCAGTCCTCGGGTACCACACCATCCTCCCATGATTTATTAAAAAGAGTAGCCAGTGGTTTCACTAGTTCCTCCCTTAATTCTTTTAGAATTCTGGGGTGAAGTCCATCAGGACCCATTGCTTTGTCCACCTTCAGTTTTAGGAGTTCTTGCAGAACCCTTTCTTCTGTGAAAGGACTGGGATCGACCCATGTTGGATGAGATGCTGTAAGAGAGGTGTACTATCTTTATCTAGAAGAGTGCTTGTTTGACAGATGCTATACAAGAGGTGTGCGATCCAGCACAATGCATGTTGGCTGATGCTGCATGAGATGTGCACTATCTAGCACCCTAGCATAGGGCATGTTAGTGAATACTGTATGAGAAGTGTACTATCTAGCAGCACTAGGTTACAACAGTGATGTGTACAACAGCGCTGTCAAGAACAGCTCCGAATAAACAGCACTCTCAACAACAGTGCCACTGCAAAACGGCATTCTGAAAAACAGTGCCAATGGTAGCAGCTGGAAACTACACTGATGACCACGACCATTGAAAACATAACAAAGACTACATTTGTTTTTTGCGGTGGGCAATACCCATTAATTTTGTAACAATTTCCAAGCGGGTGTGGATCATGGGGAAATTTAGTAACTTGGGGAGTTATTTGTTTTTAGGACAAAAACAAATATAATGGCCAGCCTGTCAGCGAAGCAGTTGGATTTCTGCTTGCAATGCTGGTGACCCAGGTTTGGGAATGGACTCGGGTTGCTGGAGGGCAGGCGGGGGAGAAGGCTTGAGCGTCCAATGACTGCTCATCTTCTCGTGGAGGGGGGGCATGTGGTCTGGTGCATGCTGACCCCCGGTGGAGACCAGAGGTATAACAGTGCACCATACAACTAACTAGGGGGCACTGAAGACGTCAGCGTATGCCTCAACGTCATGGCACGCTGCGCCCCCAGGGGAGAGAAAGGGAAAATTCTCCTCCACTTAACCGGATGACAGCCATCCAGTCCCTCTGCTGCCATGAGTGCCCTGATTGGGCTCCAGAGACCACCTCAGCAGCACCCGAAGAGCCAAGTGTTGTGCTGGATGGCCCCCACTGGCGCCTTTCTTCTCGGAGAAGGAGAACCCATCTGGTGAAAGGTTACACTGGATTACCCTGAGGGTGGCTGCTATTTGAGGTGGAAGGACAGTGGCAATGGGCAGGAGTGCGAGTGAGTGGTAGGGGAACAAGACCATTGATGGCCCGAAGGAGAGGCCGATGGGGAGATGTGGGGAGGATAAAGAAATTACAGAAAAAACCAAAAACAAATATAACACACTTCGGGTGGAGAGAAGGTGAAAATGGCATGACTCAGGGGACCAGGAACACAACCCTGGTCTCCCACTCTCTGCTGCCCGAGCTGCTTCTTCCTTAGTCCTCTCCGCCACTGGAGCAGCTCAACCAGCTTCTGCATTGTTCACTCTCTATCCTCTTCCACTTTGACATACTGCCTGGATAGCGACAGGGGTACAATTTTTAACAGTTGCTATTCTACCCGTCACTATTCAAACATACGCGGTTCCTGCAGCGCAGTTTATATGGCGCTGTGCTGGAAGCGCTATTCTAACCAGTTACTCTATCTAGCACAGGGTGTGTTGGTGGAGGCTATATAAGAGGTGTGTTGTCTAGCACAGAGCATGTTGACAGATACTGTATGAGAGGTGTACTATCTAGCACAGTGTGTTGTCAGAAGCCATATGAGAGGTGTACTATCTAGTACACTACATGTTGGCGGATGATATATAAGATGTTACTGTCTTGCACAGTGCTTGTTGGCAGACGCTGTGCGAGAGGTGTCCTGTCTAGCACAGTGCATGTTGTCAGAGATGGTGTATGGGGGTGTACTATCTAGCACACTGCATGTTGGCGAATACTGTATAAGAGGTGTACTATCAAGCAGTGTGTGTTATCGGATGCTGTACAAGAGGTGTACTATATAGCGCTGTGCATGTTGGCAGATACCGGATGAGATGTGTACTATCTGGCACACTGTATGTTGGCAGAAGCTGTATGAGAGGTGTACTATCTAGTGCAGTGTGTGTTGATGGATGATATATGAGAGGTGTACTGTCTAGCACACTGCATGTTGGCAGATGTTATATGAGAGTGTACTATCTAGCACACTGCATGTTGGCGGATGATATGAGGTGTACTACGTAACACACTGCATGTTGGCAGATGCTATATGAGAGGTGTACTATCTAGCACACTGCATGTTGGTGGATGATATATGTGAGGTGTACTAACTAGTACAGTGTGTGTGTGAGCGGATGCTATATGAGAAGTGTACTATCTAGCACAGTGCATGTGGGTGACTGCTATATGAGAGATGTACTATCTAGCATAGAATGTGTTGGCAGATGTTATATGAAAGTTGTAGTATATGACAGTGGTCTATCTCTGTTCCCAGTGGAGGATAAAAATGTAGGTGTGGTCTGCAGAAGAGATCATGTCATTCTGTGCCCCAGTTCTGTGTAAGCTCAGGTCCCAGAAACATCCTGCTGTCACTTTCATGCACTGAACGTTTGTATAAAGCCCACTCCCCTGCTTTCCAATAGTTTGAATGCAATCAAATGACCTGCTTCCAAGTTAAATAAGTAAAGTGTGGCAGATTTGATAACCCAGACAGCATAAGCAGCTGGATTATCCTAACTGAGAAAAAGAGAGTGATCTAGTAATATGTTCCCCACCCTCTTGATACTATGAGCCCACTAGGGGTGCGCGAGTAATGAACGGTATTTCCCAATAACCAAGGCCACTGTTATTTGTTTTTTACTGGAAAATCCAGTAAAATTACAGAATTAGGGCTGCCTGAAAACTGTTAAAAACAAAGATTCCGTGGAATCTGGTATGGCTGCAGACTCAAGACATTTTTCTAACTCTGTGGCTTTGTGCCCAAGAAGAAATTAAAAAAATATTTTTGTTCTGAGAATACTAATCAGACTAGTGAGCAAGACTTGTCAACTCAGCATTGCTGCACTGAGTGGTGGTTGTATTTCATAATAATATAATTGAAATTTAATATCAGACATTTCCTGTGAGGAACCCAGGCTCAGGTCTCTCCACTACCATTTATGTAACTGTGCATGCACCGTAGCTGGTAGGGTTGGACTAATTGGCTGACTCCCACCACTTCAGTTATCTGCTTTTATGTTTTTGGTGTGTGTGCATGACTGTGCACAGAAGACATTTTTCTAAGTTTGAGGCTTTGTGCCCAAGAAAAAATGTAAAAAATAATTTTTTTACTGAGAAAATTTGTGGCTTTGAGCCCAAGAAGAAATGTAAAAAGATTTTTTTTTGAGAATTTTTCTTTTGCCATAGAATTTTTTCTCCCCTCAGTCGGCACGGGCAGGCTTTCAACCCTGTCCCCACCTCCTCTCGCCCGGCACTCAGCATACCAGCCCAACCCACAGGAATCCCCCATGGATTGCTTACCATGGCGGGGCTGGAAAGGGGAGGGTCGTTGTCCCCTACCCAGTGCCACACATCCAAACTTGAGCAGGTAGCCAGCTGACAGCACAGGGCAGATGAAGGGGTGCAGGGCCTCATGTAGCATGCACCAACCATTTTCTGCTTTTCTCCCTTGGCCCTGCTGCGGCGTGTGTAAGCATGCTTGAGGAGACACACACACACATCAACAGTGTTGCAGCCCCTCCCTTTGTGTTTCTCACACTGCCAGTGCTTCCCCCAGTCCTCCACATGGAGGCAACTAAGGATTGAGAAGGTAAACATCCTACCCCAGGAGAGGACAGCTGTCCTCCGAATGCTCAGTCCTGCTCACTCCCCCCAGCCATCCCCCCCGGCAACCCAAGCTCACTCCAAAACCTGGGTTGCTGGTGTGGGAAAAAGTAAGGCACAAAGGGCCTCAGCCTTCTTCACCACCCGGCTGACCATTTTTCTGTAAATTTACCCGTCAGGCTTGACTGTAAGTGAGTGAGACTTGTCAGCTTAACATTGCTGCAGTGACTGAAGTGACTATATTTCACAATACCTTTACTTTCAGTTTAATACATCTCCTGTGAGGAGTACAGCTATGGCAGACAGAGGACGGAGTACCAGAAAATGTAGTTGGTTCAGCAGCCCCAGCAAAACTGCAGCAGGTGTACAGCAGCAAGCAGCAGGAGAGGGTGAGCATACTGCATGCGGAACGATGTTCAGGTTGCATTTGCCACACAAAATTATGTTTGGCCCCCATCAAAGCCTGCAGTCTCCAGCATCAGTACGGCATTGACTGACACCAGGGGAAAAAAGTAAAAGTATAATTCTAACTACTAGTAGCGCTGCTAGAAGGGCATTGTCCTTAACTGTCACTGATACTACCAATGTAAATGTGTCCTCTTCATCCACTGCCACTGTTACCACCAGAACATCATCCTTAATTACCTCCACTACTCTGATCCACCACCCATCCACTGTGACTACTAGCACCCCAGCTTCTGCTGCAACAGTGGCCCTACCAGCCACTCCTTCCACTGTGACTGAGACTACTTCTTCCACTGCGACCAAGACCATTCCTGCCACTGTAACCCGGACCACTCCTGCCACTGTGACTGAGACATCTACTACTGTAACCATGGTAACCACTAGTACTGCTAAGGTGACACTGGCCACTGCTATTACCATGGCCCCAGCCAGTTGCACAACTATTTCCAGTACTGTGTCCACCTGTACTATGACAGCTCTTGTTTCTTGGCATGTTTCTAGTACTGAATAACTTGTCAGTGCAGATGAGGAGGAGGCACACTCATCTAGATCTGAGTACTTTCCACCAAGAGATGAATTGCCCACTGATACGTCATCTGAGGAGGATAACCTAAGCAACTTTGATGATGAGGTAGAGTATGGGGGAGTACCTTGAGAGCCATAAAGCAAGAAGTCAGCAGTCGATTGGCCAAAAAACCTCAGCCGCCGAGGTTGCAGTGACAGGAGAAAGAAGGATGCGACTTATCTCCCTCCTAAAAAACTCAGCAAGCTACCCTTTAGCACTTTGTTCAGCAGGCTACATCCCAGTCTTAACTCTGCACCAGGAATCTCTCCAGAGTGCAGCCAGTTTTCTACAATATCCATCCCAGTCTGCACAGCCAAGTAGAACAGATACAGGGGAACCAGTGGTGCTGGTGAAAACCTGCAGATGCAGGTCCAAACAAAAAAGGTTAGGGGGGGCCAAAAGAGTGATGCTTGTACTGGTGATACTAACTGCGTGAGTGGTGTCAGGAGCGGTAAGTGCATGGCATGGTTGCATTTCACGTTACTAAAAGATGATAACAGAAAGGCAGTATTCACACTATGCAGTACGACTATCAGCAGGGGATAATCTCTGGCAAATTTAATAACCATCTCCTTAATGAACTACTGTACCTAAAGGTAAAATATCCCCAGGTTTTTAAAGCATCTGGGTCTCTGCATGTGGTTCCATCAGATCCATCTCGAGGTGATGATTCAGGCAGTGGAGCTGGTGGCACTGGCAATGCCATAGATCGTTCTGCACCTGCTGCTATGAGTCCTTCCCCCTTAACACCAAAGTATCCTCCATGCACCCTCAGTACTCCTGCAATGCACCAGTCCCCTGCTATTTGCACACCATCTGGCATGCATGGAACATCCCCCTGTCCACCATCAATACCAAAAGCTAAAGTGTTCCACATGAGGACTAAGTACCAGTCATCCCATCCAACGGCTCTACACATCACACGGCTCCTAGATGAAATGATGGCGTTGGATCTACAACCCTTTTCACTTGTTGAAGACACTGGCTTTCACAGAGTAGCAGCACTTGCAACCACAGTACCAGCTCCCATTATGTTCTATATGCACTGCGGTACCAAAGATATACGAGGGTGTGAGAATGGCAGTTGCCACACTACTCTCAGAGGCTGTGGTGGGAGTTTTCCACTGCATCTTAGATATCTGGAGCAGTACAAACTCCATGCATGCGTAACTCTCCTTGACCCAACACTAGTGTGTGTGCAAAAGCCTATGTCTCCTGTTGCAGATTCCTCCTTCTCTCACTGTGTCGCTGATTCTCCCTTCATCCCTCCACAGTCTGGCAGTCACTCTAGGTTTGCTTGCCTAAATGTTGGGCTAATGGAGAAAGAACACACGTCACCGAACATTCTGGCATTCATTCGACATGTAGTATGTCCAGTACAGCCAACCTTAGTATAAAAAGAGAATAATCTTATTTGGGGAGTAGTCCATACCAATCAAGGCAAATCAAACATCAAAAAAAGATTGGTACAACTGAGCCCTCACCCAGACAGTAAATATTTAATTTTTTTTACTAAATAATATTGAAGTTCAGATACAGTACATAAATCCAAATATTTAGGTTTTTGACTAAATAATATTGAAGTTCAGATACAGTACATAAATCCAGATGTTTTGGATACTATCTCCTTCATCAGTGAAATACTGTGTCAATATCTAAAACAAGCATTTGTTAATGTCGAATGTTGATTGCGTTGGTCCGTTGAGGTGGCTCACTCCCCCTCTCTCACTTGCTCATTCTGTTTCTCCTGGTGCTGCAGGCTGCCCTTTTGTACTTGGCTCCTGCCTCTGTTGGTGCCTTTTTCTGCCCACAGAGAAATCTGCAGCAGTCCCGACAGAGCTCCGTTGAGCTCGCTCACTCCCCTTCTCTCACTCGCTTATTCTGTTTCTGCCAGCACTGCAGGCTGCCCTTTTGTACTGGGCCCCTGCATGCATTGCTGCCTTTTTCTGCCCACAAACAAATCTGCAGCAGTCCCAACAGAGCTCCGTTGAGCTCACTTACTCCCCCTCCCTTACTCGCTCGTTCTGTGTCTCCCACCGATGCAGGCTGCCCTTTTGTACTGGGCACCTGCCTGCATTGGCGGCTTTTTCTGGCCACAAAGAAATCTGCAGCAGTTCTGATACAGTTCCACTGAGCTCGCTCATTCCCCCTCTCTCACTCACTCATTCCGTTTCTGCCAGTGCTGCAGGTTTGCCTTTTGTACTGTGCTCCTGCCTGCATTGCTGCCTTTTTCTGCCCACAAAGAAATCAGCAAAAACCCCATGTTGAAAATCTGGTGCCAAAATTCCAAAAAATGACTGAGATATGCATCAAAGTTGGAGAAACCCTATTTATTCCATTATACAGCTTACCGGCATTTCCTCAGTTCGCAGTCGGCTTTGAAGAGTGCAAACGTGTTCACAGTCCAACGAAGATGATAGCACCAGACTCCGGAGGTAAATATGGAGTGGGTGTGTGTGGGGAGGCAGGGTGTGCAGTGGGTGGGCACGAGTTGCGGGAGGGGGGCAGGGAGGCCGCCGAGGGACTGTTTCCTTTTTTCACACGTAAAAAAAAAAAGACATCGTAGGACCGTTTTTGTTTTCAGGGGATGTGGCACGCTGGGTGGCTCCTCAGCATACCAATGGACTCATTCTGGAGGGGAGCTGCAGCCGATGGGGATTGGGCACCCCATCGCACACAACAAAAGGGAGGGGGCCACATCATGCTGAAATAGGATCAGGCATCCCGCCGGCACTAAAGGGAGAGCAAGAGCCGGATTAACCGGCACAAATGTTCTGGGTGTTTGTGGGGAGCATTATGCCAATGAGGAGTGGGCTCCCCATCTGCAACACATCAAGGGCAGGGGCCACTGAAGCCAATGAGTTGGGGCCCCGTCGGCAAACAAAACCTGTTGTGGGGGCCGCATGCTGCCCTGGGGGATTGGGCACCAGCTGCATTTATGGTTTAATATTGTTTGTGAGCATGGTGGTAAGTCGCTGCCATTTTCACAAACAATATTGCTCTTGGAAAGTTCCGCCCAGCAATGATGGGTCACTCCCTCATTGCAGCGAATGGCAGATGCTGCAATGACGAGGCGGCCCTGATTGCAGCGGCTGAAACTTTTCTAGGTTATGGCACACTGGCTGAACTAGTGTCAGCAGCTGTGTGCCATGGCACTGGGGAAAGCTGGCCAAGCCTTTAAAGGCTGTGGGGTCATTGGCCACAACAGTGCTGCACCTTCACAACCTGCTTCTGAAAACCTGCCGCAATATGTTTGTTGTGCATGCGCACAATCAACATAAAAATCATACACCCATTATCAGTATATATATTCTTATATCACCAAGACAAAATTGCTGGTTTATCTCACCAGAATTAAACTTTAACCACTCTTAAAACTCTGTATCTTAAAGTAAAAACACAATAAAATAAATTCAATACTTTGCAACCTCTTTAACCTCCCGTAGGGAATGCCAAGCATGACAAAAACAGAGCGGAGCCCCAGTTACTTAAGGAGAGTATTTTTATAAATAACAATATAACTGAATAAGTGATGGCACTATAAAATACTTACTACTTTATTTAAATTGTTGAAATATTACTATCTAGCTGTATCTGAACTTCAATATTATTTAATAAAAAACCTAAATATTTTAGTAAAAAAACTAAATATTTACTATCTGGGTGAGTGGGCTCATTTATACTAATCTCTTTTTGATTTTTATTTATTTATTTAGAAAAGTTTTACCAGGAAAGACAACATGTGCAGTGAACAGCTCATTTCCAGAATTGTCCTGGGGGAGGAGGTTACATAAGGTGGAAAAGCAAAAACCATACAGTAAATGACAGTGTAAGTAACAGCTACAATCAATACAAGCCAAGTCAGCGATACAGAGACAATTTGTGATAGACACACGACAGTAAATGGGTAAACTAATGCAAGCATAAGAGCTTTAACACAAACACATATGAATGAAACATGCTTTTGAGAGTACCTGCAGTACAGGCAGAGTAGTGCATGGGCAAGGAACTTTGGGGAGTGTATAATGCTCAGTGCAGAGAGAGTGAGAACAAATAACAGAGAAAAAGTTTGACATGTGGGTAAACAAGTGCCTAGAGTTCAGGAGAAGGAAAGGGGGCTAAGTGCGCAACTTAAATGTAGGGACAGTTAACCAGCAGGGTGGGGGGGGTGAAGGAGGGTAGCCTAACCCCTATTCCCCTTCAGGATGCTGAGAACCCTGCAAGGAATGGGGAACTAGAAGGAGAGGGAGTGAGAGAGGAGGGTAGGGGTGGGAAGAAAAAGTAAAGAGAGCAGTGGGTAAGGGAGGGGGTGGGGGGAAAAGGTAGCCAAAACCCTATTCCCCCCTCAGGAAGCTGGGAGCCCAATATGGGGACGGGGAACAGGCAGAAAGAGGGAGGAGCAGGGGGGTAGCTAAAAACCTACTCCCCTTCAGGATGCTGAAAACTCCGCATGGGGACAGGGAACTGGCTAGAAGGTGGATTCATTCAAGACATGCTGCAGTCACGGACAGTTGGTACCAATCTATATGTTTTTTGTTTTTGTTTTTTGTTATGGATAACGGGACAAATATGATAGAAAAGAAGTTGCTGATGGGAATTTTATCAGCATTTGTTACTTTGTCCACACCTTGCATCTAGTAGTCACAATTGCGCTGTGTCACAGATCTGAGGCTAGCAAGACTGTTTTTACAGCATGCGCCATCTATCATCATAGGTATCATCATAGGAACTTCAAGCTTATATAGACATTATGTCCTTAATGTTTGCCAGACATAAATAATTACAAAATTTAACATTATCTCCAAATGCCAAGTCTAGATTTTTTTTTAAAGAATCCATGGTAGGGCTGTCAATTACTTCGACTGGGAGCTGATTCCATATGGGCACAGCCCTATGACTAAACCAAGGTCTTCTACGTAACATATTTTAGTTAGGTAGATATAGTTGGTTAGTATGTCTTCTAGTAGTTACTCTGTTATTACTAAGGATGATTCCTAATTCTTTACTAAGGATGGGATCGGTTATTGCTCTAAATAATAGACACATATCTCCCCTTAGTTTTCTATACTAGAGTGTATATAAATTAAGTATTTTCAGTCTAGTTTCGTAAGTCTTGTTTGACATCCCTATGATGGATTTAATAAATCTTTTTTGTGCTCTCTCAATTTTTTGGATATCGTCCTTATAATATGGGGACCAAACCTGTGAACAATATTCAAGATGCGGTCTTACCAAGGCTATATATAAGGGGAGTAGTACTTCAGTTCTTCGACTACAAATATGCCTCAATATACAATTCAGATTCTGATTAGCTTTATTGATTTGTGTCCTACAATGAGTTCTGAATTTCAAGCCAGGGTTGACAAATATACCCAAATCTCTTTCTTCCTCAGTTTCCAGGAGTCTTGCATTCCCAAGTTTGTATGAGTAATGTTTATTATGCATACCCAAATGCATAACTTTGCATTTTGTGGAATTCAACTCAAATTTATTAATACTGGACCAAGTCAAGATATTATCCAAAACTAGTTGCAGAGCTGTACTACTTTCTGGGTTACTGGTCACAGCACCTACTCGACAGTCATCTGCGAATTTTAATAACCATATATTAGGGTCACTGGTAGTAAAGGTTGAGACATAAATATTAAAGAGGCAAGGTCCCAAGACAGACCCTTGGGGGACACCACTCGTGACAGAAGCCCAATCAGAATATTCATCATTTATAGTGGCCCTCTGCTTTCTTCCGTTTAACCAATAAGCTACCCAATTAATGATATTAGTTTCTAAATTAAATGCTCTTAAGGTATTAATAAGCTCAAAATGAGGCAAGTTATCAAATGCCTTGACAAAATCTAGGAAGACAAGGTCGACAGATTTACCCTGATCTATTTCTTTAGTAACTGTTTCATAAAAGTTAAATTGGTTTGACAGGATCTATTTTTGGTGAACCCATGCTGGAGTGGGTCTATTAACCCAGATTGATTAAAGTAAAGTAAGGTCTTTAATGATGTTTTCAAGTATCTTGCCCATTAATGAAGTTAGGCTAATAGGCCTGTAGTTCTCAGGATTAGTTTTAGGGCCTTTTTTTATGGCTTGGCACCACCGTAGCTACTCGCCAGTCCTGCGGAACTTCCCCAGAGTCGAGTGAGTGTGGAAGAATATTAGTAAGGGGGAGATAGATATTTAAGGCAAGTTCTTGCAACACCTTAGGGTGGATTTTGTCAGGGCCAGGTGACTTATTTACATCCAATTTGCTTAACTTATCCAGAACTACGTTGGGTAATATTATAAGGTCCCTTAAAGAAGAAGTCTCAGCTGTATTCATTACCCCACCATTGCTCTTGTTGAAACAGTACAGACATAATTATTCTGGATATTGGCAGCTTCTTTGTTAGTAGCTAATGTTCCGTCATTATTTAAGAAGGGTTCTATAGTATTAACCTTACCCTTGGTTTTATTAACATGAGCAAGGAATACTTTTTTGTTGTCCTTGATTCTATCAGCTAATTGAAATTCATACTTGGATTTAGCTGACTATATCTTAGTTTTGATGTTTTTAACAATTAACCTATATTTCAGAAATATGTGGGTTAACCCCTTTTTAATTTTCAGAAAAAGTATGCTTTTTTTATTAATCATCCGTTTAATTGAAGGATTAAGCCATATTGGGGTAATTTTATGACTATTACTATATTTTTTTTATTTTGGGGATATTTTTATTGATTAAATATTTAAGTTTTCCAATCATGAGCCCCCATTTATCTTCTACTGACTGATTAGTAAAATATTTGTGCCAATCCCAGTTATTAAGACTAGTTTTATAGTCTGACCGTATATCTGCCAAATCTCATGTAAGCAAGTCATTTATTCCAACGTGTATAGACTTCAGCAAGGCATTTGACTCTGTTCCTCACATGGGCCTGTTGGATAAGCTGGAAGAAATGGGGGTGGGGAACCAGATGATCAGATGGATAGGCAATTGGCTCCAGGACCGGACCCAGAGGGTCGTAGTTGGCAGGATAGTCTCATCCCCAAGGAGGGTCATTAGTGGGGTCCCACAGGGATCAGTCCTTGGGCCTCTCCTGTTCAACGCCTATGTCTCTGACATAAGGACAGGAATCAGGAGTGAGATGAGTCTCTTTGCAGATGACTCAAAACTGGGGGCAGTGGTGGATGGGGAGGAGGGGAGGGTGGCCCTACAGGGGGACCTGGAGGCTCTGGAAGGATGGTCTAGAAAGTGGAAGCTGAGGTTCAATGCAGGGAAATGCAAGGTACTCCACCTGGGGGCCAGAAATCAGGGCCAAGTGTACACCCTGGGGGGGAAATGCTACAAGTCTCGATGGCTGAGAGGGACCTGGGGGTGGTGGTGGATGTCAAGATGAACAACTCTGAGACTTGTAGGAGGGCAGCAGCCAAGGCCAACAGGATGCTGGGATGCATCACTAGGGGGATCACCTCCAGAAGGAGGGAAGTGATACTCCCTCTGTATAACTGCTTGGTGAGGCCGCACCTTGAGTACTGCGTGCAGTTTGAGAGCCACATTTAAGAGGACATTAAACTCCTGGAGAGGGTCCAGAGGAGGGCAACCAAATGATTTGGGGCTTGGGGACAGGACCTATGAGGAGGCTCGAAGAGCTAAATATGTACACATTGGAAGAGAGAAGGGACCGGGGGACATGTAGAGGTCTTGGGTACATGAAGAGGGTAAATAGGGAGGAACAGTCAGGGTGCTTGAAGGAAGGAGGAGGGGGCCACTAGAGGGCATGGGTGGAAGCTGGAGGGAAAGATTCAGGGTGAAAGGAGGAGGTGCTACTTCACTGAGAGGGTGGTGGAGCCATGGAATCGCTGCCTGGGGGGCTGGTGGAGGCAGAGGCGGTGGAGGTACCCAAGAGGGGTGGGACAGGTACAGGGGAAGGGTTCTGGAAGCAAAATCCAATGCAGCAAGAATATCCGGAACTGGGAAGGGAGAAGCCAGAGAAGGTGAGGGGGGGCAGCAAGGTCAGCACCCAGGGTGGGGGCTGACCAAACGAGCAGACACGAAAGACCGTTAGGCCTATTCTGCTGGCATTTTAGTATGTTAGTAGTATAATGACTAAGGGCTTGTTGGTATGTTCAAGTAACCGTTCAAGTAGGTCAGTGATGTCCCTTGTCCTAACCCCGGGGAGCATACTCACTGTTGTATGTTCCTTACACCCTTCATATACCATAGAATCTAGCCCCCTTACTACAGACTCTCCAATTACCACAATATCCCTTGTATGAGGTAATGTAATTTCAGCTGAAAATGGTTTTGTAGGAACAGCTTTAAGTGGTGGAGTAGATGTTGGGGTGAGATTATCATCAGGAACATCAGTGTCTACAGACAAACTTCCATATCTGTTGGAAAGCATGATGGGTGGGGAATCCTCACTGGAAGGAAGACATAGGGAAGCCACAATAGTATTGTAGATTAAACACGGGGGGGACAATCACCTCTGTTACATCCTTGTTAGTATGGTCAATATGATTTATACTAGTTTCTTTAACTGCCTCATCAATGAAATTTTCTAGCAGTGTGATCTCTTTCTGCGTCTCTAACCTATTGCATAACTGACATATTTCTTCTATTTTGTGTACACTTATCATACACAAACTCCTAATAAAATGAAGTTACTGGGTAAATGTTGCACTGAAAGCACGTTTTTTCTTGGTATTTTTCCTCCTTTTCCCCGTTGCCTGTGCCATTACTAAATAGGAATGTAAGACACTTACTATCAAAATGAGCTGTCAGGTTAAATCATAGATCTTATGTCTGCCTGGTCCCCTGTGTCTACAGCGGACACAGCACATACGTGCAGATGCGCATGTCTCTGCGCGCAACACTGTGCGCGAGACGCGCCCCGCTCACAGTGAAGCTCGCTAATATAGCAAAATGCCCCGGAAGTAGCACTCGGGGTTACGAGTGAGGCTCGTGAGGAGTAAGTATTTAAAAACACACACAACACCTCAAAAGTAACCTAGTACTGAACTGGTGCCCTTGGAGTTAATTACAGTACTGGTAGAGTTGGTAGACTATCAGGGCATACAAGAAAAACATTTTAAAAATCACAAGTTTCATAGACTGACTTCAGTCTCTCTTCCTGGTTACCAGGTTAGTAACCAGGGCTCCCTTACAAACACAATGTACTATAAAGGTATATTTCTTACTCTGCACTCAATAGTAATACTCCCGAAGATACCCCTCACGTCATCTATGCTCATTTTGATCGCTCTGCAAAGGCGATTTACCAACTAAGAGAAGTGCAACAATGCCGTGCTCTGTCTCAGCATCACTTGATACACGATGTGAGAACCAGACGGAATTCATCATATCTGATGCTGTCTTTACTGCTAGAAAAGAAGTGCGCACTTCATGACATGTCAGTGGAGTGTGACACTGGGGGAGCCCTAGGTCACCATGAGTGGTCACTGGCTGACGCCATGGTAAGTTCTTATTTATTTATTTATTTTTTATTTATAAGCACATCGGAATTACAACCCTTTGAGTCGTAGACTCATTTCCAAGGGCTCCACATCATGAGCCATTTGAGAGGAGTGCCTGTGATCTAAGTGCACCCACTGCCACTTTGGGGCAGGTGATCCCAGCAGTGCATATACTGAAAGCATCCATGAAGACATATGAAGAGGAATACAAGGAGATACCAGATGGGGCAGCTGTGCTTGTTGAGCACCTGCAAACTGAACTGGATGCAAGGTTTGCAAAAGTGCTGGATAGTCACAGTCACATTTCTGCAACCATGCTGGATCCCCGGTTCAAATGTGAGGTCCTTCACATGACTATGGATAGCCAAAGACTGAATCCTTTTTGACAAGAGTTGTGTGATGGAGCTGATTAGTTGCATGTGGGGAGCGGTGCAGACACCAGTGGCTGACGTAGAAGGTCATGATAGAGAGGGAATGCCATCTGGCAGGTCTGGTTCCACTGGTGGAGGTGGGGAAGAAATGCCTGTAACTGACAGTAGCACTGATGGAAGTGCATGGGCACTGCTCAGCACATACTTACATCAAGAGCAACAGAGCAGGACACAGACACAGCCTTGTTCTATGGAAAATAGCTTGAACGGGTATTCTGCAGAGTCTCCTGAGTCATTTTGGGTTGATCCATCAGGCTACTGGGCACAGAAGATGCATTTATCCCCTCACTTGGCACAACTGGCTGTGAGATACATCAGTTGCCCCTCTCAAGTGTGCAATCCAAGAGGATGTTTAGCACAGTGGAGGATGCTGTTGAGCCTCATTGTCCAGTAGCTGACACATCTCCATGTTTGTGACAGCACGTAGGTAAAAACGGGGGTGGTGAGGGGAAGAGATGAGGGCAGAGACCATCCACAGGGCTTATTGTGGAGAGAGCCAAGGATACTGGAATGGGACAGGTGTATTTGAACAAATCTGAGAAATGATGGTTGATGGCATTGCCAGTAGTAACAGGGTTATTACAATTAATACCATTAAGCGCAACATCATTCATGAAATGGGTGCGCCCACCCTCATAAAGTCCTTTATGCGGTTCCAGAATTTTTGAGAGTCCCCAGCAGCTTCCAGCAACAGGTCTTCACAGTGGGTGCTCTTGGCGAGATGTATGGCCTTTTTGTAACTGTTTCTTTCAGTCCTGTAAGTAACCCAGTCAGATGGGAGACCAGAGGATTTAAACTTGGCCCAGCTCTTGTCCCTATCCCTCAGTAGGGTAAGGAGGTTCATGTGTAGCCACCTGGAGGGTGAGCCTCTGTTCCTGTGTCTCACCAAAGGGGTATGCAGGTCTCGGAGGGCACTAATGCAGGAGATGAAATAATTTAGTGCCTCAGTAACATCACTGGTACAGTGTAGTTGCAAAAATCAATTACTGACAGGTCCATGAAGAAAGCAGCTGAGTCAAGCTTTGAGAAATCTACGTGGCTGTGGCTATAGCCAATCCCCCTGTGGATCTCTAATTGGGAATCAACCATATATGAAATATATAAAATGGAAAACATGATAGCAGAACTACAGAATAAGCTACCAGCTCTGATGAACAGATGGGACCCATGGTTCTTCTACATAGCGGATCACCTCCCTGACCTAGTGCACTGATTCTCCAGGGAGTTCTGCTCGGGTGGGGCTCCCCCCTTCTCTCCTAAGACCCTGAGCTGGCCAGCTCATTATTTTCCAATCCTTCCCTTGGGTCTATAGTTCCTTATTATTGGATACCAGATGCAAAATAAGGGAGGGCTATATTGATAGATCCTCTTTAGATGGTATTGAGTCTTCCTGGTCTTCAACTTTTGTATACATTGCTACCTATTACCAGTAAGATACTACAATCCACTGTTGGTTAATCCCTCTTGGATTTTGTGTATGCTGTCTTAATTGTGTAAACTGTAGAAAATACCATGCTGTTATTAATGTGTCATCTGGAAACCTGGAAAAATAAAAAGTTAAAAAAAAAAAAGCTTAGAGAAATCTTGGAGGGAGATTTTCATTAGGAGGGCAGGAGGGTGACTGAGCCCTCCAGATGCAGTAAACAGTAGGTGGCCACTGACAGCATCTGCAAGGATGAATGCCCCCATTGTCCTATCCTTTCTGCTAGTCAGAGTCCAGTTAATTAATGTATGATTACTTGCAGCAAGAGAAAGCCTTATCAGGTCTGAGATAAGTTGAGTCAGGTGGTAGTTTTGCACCAGTGACTCAGGAGATTTAGCTGATTTACCATGCCAGTCAAGACTGAGGTCATGTGGTAGTACTAACTTCATTATTCCCAACTGAGGAGGCAATATGTTTAAGGAGATCGGTTAGGCTGGCTAACCCACTTCTGGGAGGGTTAAGGGCACATATAATGTGGAGTTGCTTTGTACCTCCCTAGAAGTAGAACACAAAGAAATGCCTCACATGGTGAAAAATTCAGGGATAGGCAATGCAGAGAGATTCAGGTGTTCCATATAATAGAGTATTAAACCACCTCCCCTTTTAGAGGAGGGGTGCTCACCCATTAATAGCCTGTAGTTTAACATGGAGCAAGCAGCAAAGTGTAGAAGGCTTTAACCAGGATTCCAAGATACCTAGAGTATCAAGTTTATACTGGGACACCCAAGCCTCTAACTCAGTGTGGTTACCTAGTAGACTTTGGACATTAAGCTGGGCAATTTTTAGCCCCTTAGATACGGCCCAGTGAGGGTCAGATCATCTATGAGGGACTGAGGGGCCAGGGTTTAATTCAACATCACCTGATAAGTTCAAGGTAATAAAGATATGTGACCATATGCCACAACTGTCAGCGGTAACGAGGCAGTCATACTGGGTATAGAAGTGGTATTTATTCACAAACCTCAACAGTTAGTACAAATATCTTGATTTTGGGAGAGGGGTCAGTTAGGACGAGACACTCAAACTACTATGGTGTTAGAGTAAGTAAAATTGCATGGTTCAGACGAAGCAGCACCCTTAGGCAGTTTGGAGGGGGGTGGGATATTGTCTGTCAAGCGGAGTAGGTATAGCACAACAGTGCTGCACTATACGGGATGCCAATTGGAAGGCAGAATAAATTAGTTGCCAGAAAGTAACTTCCAAGGGGCCCCCAAAGCGAACCACACAGTTACAGTGGAATAGAGACGTCAGTCACAAAACTGAGTCAGGGAAAGGAAACCTTGGTGGGATTCAACAATGGAAGGCACTAAAAGCACACCTGAAGTAACAGTGTAGGCATGTTATGAACACTACCCACATCACTAGCTAGTTATGGTGGAACAGCTTAGCTATGGATCACTTTTGAATTCAATATCAGTGCAGGCAATAAAGAAATAGGCTAGCTGACACTAGGCAGCAGTAGCAAACTACTGTGATAGCTAACAAGGCAGGTTCAGCTATACTTAGGAACAGTGTACACTTTAAATTGACATAAGCAAATACTTAATAATAGGCCTATACCTTCAGACAGCTTTTCCTTACAACGACACTGGAGGAGGGAGTTTGAGCAGAGTTTCTTGGGAGTCCTGGCATCTCCCCTCTGGTGACTCCCTTCGAGGACTCACAGTCCAGCTATGCCACTCATGTTGGAACTGCTCATGTGGGACCACTAGAGATCCGGCAGTTAAGAGGAAGTAGACCCTCCTCACTACGAGCGCTAACAGTGCTGATTGGTTGAAATCAGTTAAAGTCCAAAAGCAGCCCCTGCTGCTTGCCAAAGAAATGGGTGCTGAAATGTTGAAAGGGGAGCCTGTAGAAAAGCTGGCTTATGGCCCCTGACTGGGAGGGATGGCGTCCTCCTTGTGGCTGGTGACTGGAATGGTGACTCAGTGTAGGGAGCTCCAAGTAAGCTATGGTAAACCCTCCTCACTATGAACACTAATCGTGCTGATTGGCTGAAATCAGTGGAAGCCCAAAAGCAGCCCCTGCTGCATGCTGAAGAAACAGGCACAGAAAAGTTGAAAGGGGAGCCTGTAGAAAAGCTGGCTGGGTGGGATTGTGCCTTCTAGTGGCTGGCAACTGGAACGGCAAATCAGTGTGCAGGATTATGCCCTGAAGCTACTGTAAACTGTCCTTCCAGACATGGAGAGTTGGCTACTAACATCTTTGGACATTCTTAACCTGGAAGAGTAAAGGCAGGAAGAGGATATTACATTAACATATAGGCCAGCAGCCTTTAGTTCTGTGATTCACAACACTATGCTTTGTTTCTACTGTCATTTGGAGTACCTGTTTGTACAGTATAAACATTTATTTTCAGTAACGCTGAGTTTCTAAAGAAAATGAAAGGAAAGGATGTAAAAAGAGCCATAAAAGCAGGCAGCCTTTTTTTTTATTTGTGTGATAAATAAATAATTGCAAGTAAGAAAGGGATAGCAAAATGATGATGACAGTAAAAATACTCCCTTATAACAAGCCCTATTGGTGAAACGTTGGGGTTAATATGTGTGGTTTTAAAGGAAACAATTTAGCAACCTGATTTTGGAAATATTCTGTGTTTTTTGGCTTTGTGCAATTCGTAGCTGCTGACTGAAAGAGCAGCCTCTCTATGCTAGTACACCTAAAGTGATCTTCTGTATCATTATATCAAAATAAGGAGGAATCTCACCAGGCTTGTGACTGATCCTTTTTTAAAGAGCAGAAACAGGCCTGGCCTAGTACGGCTATTTAAAACATTTTTTTTCACTTTTAGGAAAAAACAAAAAAGCACTTTCCTAGCAGTTCTGAGAAACATGTTGAAATTACCCTCTCTAGCTTGAGATTTCTAAAAGGAACACAAAACTGTCTAGATTTCTGCTTTTTATCTAATTTTAGCAAGTGGTTGGAAGTAGACATCTCTTTCACGATAAATAATTGCAAGTAAGAAAGGGATAGAAAAATGATGTCAGCAGTAAAAACATGCCCCTAGACAAGCCGTACTGGCCAAGCTGTGATTGACTGTTTGCAGAGCAGAAACATGCCTAGTATAGCACTAGTATTTTTTTTTCACTTTTGGTGGAAAAAAGTGGTTCCATGTTAACTGAGCAAAATGCAACACAGAAGGGTAAAAAAACAGAGTCGGCAAAATGCTGCAGAGCAAAACTGCACCTCTCAAAACAGCTAAAACGAAAACAGCTTAACATGAAAAACATTGCACAGCGTGTAACCAAAAGTGTAAGATTAGTATTACAACACCATGCCACCATGGATCACCACTCCAGTGAAATTTTTTCCTTCAGTGTGCATTTACTATAACAACATCACGCCACCATGGATAAAATCAGCTAAACACCTCGAACTACAAGCCTCGCTGCCTAATATAACATCATCCTCAGACCACGTGGTTAAGGCGCCTTCTTCTCTATACGCACTTTCACACAAGCACTAAGTTGCATGCCTCACTCGTCTGACTTTCGTGCTTTTGCCCACGCTCCTTTTGTCCGTGTGTACTTCACATGATACTGAAAAAACACTCCTAGCAGTTCTCCTGAAAGACACTGAAAAGTATCAAGTAAAAGTGTGGCATTTGGGATTTAGAAAAGGAACACAAACTCTCAAACTTTCTGCTTTTTATCTAATTTTAACAAGTGGATAAAAGTAGATAACTCTTTCACAGCAGCTCAGACATCTGTCTCTCGCCTGTAGCTTCTGCAAGTGGTGGGCCGCATGATTTGCCTTCAGTGACCTTCATAAGTGGCCTTTCATTGGACAAGAAGTCTTCAGAGATCTTGGACTCTCACATCCTGTTCCAGCAACCGAATAACAAATAATGAATAACTGAGACCCCTGAATATGAATTCTCAGCGGATATTCAAAATGAGGTATTTGCACACCCCTAGTGCCCACCTCTAGATTTCAGATGTGTACTGTACAATATTCCTACCAGAAATCCCAGCCTGGTGTTTGTAATCCAGCCAGCAGGTGGCAGTAAATCCTTCATAATGTTGGATAAAGACAAACAGTTCAGGTACTTACAAAGCCGGGGTTGGTTGCAGCACAGGCTTTAGGTTTCACCACTACAACAAACTTCTATACACAGAGGGCTAATTTAGCTGTTGTGTCACAATGCAAATTACTTGTTAGGGGGTGTGAACATGGTTTTCACCCGCTGGAATGCTGGCTTGCGAAACCCACAGAGTTCTGTCCATGGCATAGCTGCAGTCACCATGGTGATATGCAAGAAACAGAATGCATGGAGAGTTGTGTTTTTTTTTTAAAGTTATATTTTATTGGTTTTCTGCAAAAATCAATACAGACATTCCAGCAGGCAGACAGACAGGACAAATTAATAGTACATAATTGTAAGGATACAGCATGTCTCTGCACATTGTTACAACATTGAAGGGGTATCCAGTATTCTTTAAAAAAAAAAAAGGATCATATAATGATTTGGCTATGTGCTGCCACGAGCAGGGAGTGATTACATCTATAAAATGGCATATTACACCCTCTGAGGGTTAAAACCTCCCCCTTAAATACAATCAAGGATCTTCTATATGCAACTTTGAGTAACCCTAATATGTAGAGAAGCAGTTGGAACTTTACAAACGAACAGTTAAGGCAATACAGGTTAAGTTGAACAATGAGGCTGATTGTCCTGACTTGTGCAAGCTCCTTACCCTAGTATGAGCATAGAGTCAAATATAGCCGAGAAGTATTATTCCACAACTGATCTTAACAGCAAGGTATGGCAATGTATTTATCACTTTAATAAACAGCCAGATAACCTGAAAAAAGAACAGAACACAAAATGTCCAGGTAACCTGACCCAAAAGGAAATTATCCTTCACATTTTACCAGCAATTTCGATAGTCCGAGCTGGTTCAAGAGAGCTTTGCTGTAGTTACCTTGTGGAGAGGGGAAGCTTGAGAGGTAGGACTTAGGACATCACCACAGTGCCATTTTAAATCTCGAATGGCACGTTAGCCAGGATATTATTAACACAGGTCAATACCACCCAAAATTGATCATAAAAGAAATTAAAGTCAGAAACCAAAAGTACTTTTATCTCAAATACTAGTCCTCCCCTTGACCCATATTCCCCCTCCTAGGGATTTTGAGAACTGGTATTGCTTTAATCCACCTCTTCGATGCAGCCCAACTCGGCATTCTCTGTCGTTGAGAAATCTTGTTAGATTTTTGTCAGTTAGTTTAGTTGCCTCCACTGGATCAGCGAACTGATACACTCTTCCACCATAAAGGACTTTCAAGCTGGCAGGAAACAGCATGAAATGGTGTACTCACAGCTGCCTGAGGCATGCCCGGATACCACTGAAACTTCTGCGCTTCATGCAAGTTTCAAAACTGAGGTCGGGAAAATTATGAATAGATCTGTCTTGCAAGGTAAAGGGCCCTTTTTGCTTTGCGGCTTGAAATACTGCATCCCTTTCCACCACTGAGCCTAGTATCACCAGCAGTGTCCTTGTCGATGGGTCTCCAGTAGGCTCCCGCTGTCGTGCTCCACGTGGTGTGATCTGGTAAATTTTTAGTACATCGATGTCTTCTTTCGGCTGCAGATTATCAAGTAGCCATTGCCTCACCCTTAATCGTGGCTCTGATCCCTCCAACTCTTCCACTAGCCCCAGTATTCGGATGTGGGATGCCCACGGCCCATTTTCAAGTTGTTCTAGACGCTTCCTAAGTAGAAAATTCTCCTTGGAAAAGCTTGCCAAAACTGTCAGGACTCGATCTGCTATCTTGCTTGCCCCCTTAGTTTCTGTTTCTGTAGTGGTCACACGGACATCAAGAACTTGCACTTTGGAGACATAGGGCCAGATATTCAAAACTTTGTCCTGGGGCTAAATTAGCACTGCTCAGCGTGCTAAATTAGCCCAGATCCAATCGTCCTCTATATTCAAAAGGGATAGCCCCGGTGCTAAACCTGCTGAATATAGCATGCTAAAGAAGCCTTGCAAACTGGTCTGGGAGTGCAGTGCAAAAATAGCCCGGGAATAAGACAGCTCTAATATAGCAACCAGGAAGTGCAAACCACAACAGCATCCTAGTTCACAGCGACGTGAAGGAAGGTAGAGGTGAGCTATGTGGCCAATGTGTGTGTTAGCAAAGGAGTGGAGTCAATAAAGCTGCAAGCAGCAACGCATGTGAAATTACAGTGTGCAAAAATGTACAATGTTTCTGAAATGTTTGCGCAGCACAAACACATTTGCGCAGGTTTAGCGTGGAGCTAAGCCGTTTGCCCAGCGCAATCACGTTTGCCCGGGGCAAAACTTTGCTATATTCAAAAGTGGCGTACAAGTGAGCCTACTTACGTAGTTTGTGGGCAAACATACAGATTAGCATCTCATTATGACCTGATTTCCATGCAGGTTGCCCAGTGCTATTGCAGGGTCCCACAGCTCCACCTGTAGGTCAGTCTGGAAGTACAGGGGCTGGCTGGGTCTGACCTCAGCTCCACCTGTAGGTCAGTCTGGCAGTGCACGGTGGTAGCTGCAGGCTACATTTGTACAGTACAGCATAGAATATTGTGCTCCAGGGGACTACACAGCACAGGCACAGGTGGTGGTGCTGCATGCAATTGACAAACTGTAGTTCATGCTATAGTGCACAGCAGACACTACAGTAGCAAGGGCGCCAGTAGTGTGAGGGACATAGCAATGTCTATGGTGTGTAGGGCAGTGATAACCACTGCACTGTACACAGTGACAGGCCCAACTTGCAGGTGTTTACTGACAGTGGACATTACTGTTATGCTGTTGTGCGACCCACAGACACTGCACCACTGGCATGGGATGCTCACAGTGACATATACACCGCTAGTTGTGTGTCCTGTGGTGTTTGTACAGATGTGTGGTATGTGGCTGGGGGGGGGCACATACCATCAGATAAGCACATTGGTGTTGGGGTATTCCCAACACTGGCCCATGTGCACTGCGTGGCTTGTCCCAGCCTTGTGGCCGCACCCAGTCTGTGGTGCAGCCTCGCCACTTGTTCACCCTCCCCTCAACATCCTCCATGCTCACAGTGCTGGATGTGTGTGCTGGTGTCTGTTGGTGTCCACCGAAGGGTGGTCTGCAGGTGTGTGCTGCATGGCTGCACTGCCATGGTGTCCACTGGGAGCCGGGTCACCACTTACTGCCTGGCATGGCTGGGACTGGTGGCAGATGATGGCATCATTGGGATGCCATCAGTGAGCAGCATGTTTCCTCTATGTTTGGCTTATTTCTATGTGTCATACTTACTGGTTAGGGTCACGCAAAAGTCGCGCAAAGCCACAAAGTCGCACAAAGCTGGTCTGCCCAGAGTTAAGGCTACCTTTTCCTGGGCAGTAATTTGCACCGTGCAAAGTGTTGCGTTAAGTCATGCAAAAACACTTTGCGCGGCGCTATTCGCTGAATATAGCATTGCGCCTGTATTCATGTATACGCCTCAGTTTCAGCCCCTTGCATATATTATAACTTCGCCCAGCGCTAATGCAGTTTGCGTGCACTATTTGACCTTTTGAATATAGAGGACCCGCACCAACCCGGCACTAACCCTGTGTAAACGGTTTGCACCCAGTGCAAAGTTTTTAATATCTGGGCTTTAGTCTACAAATTTCTTATCGATTTGCTGAATAGCCTGCAGGAGGGCCGCATTGGATGGTTGGTGCATGTTCGCCTCCACTTGGGGGGCTGCAGAGTCTTAACTCACCCCCTGCCGTGGTTTCTTTTGCCTCCCTCCATTACCTCCTGAGGCAGACTTTTGCCCATGGGCCATTTTTAAATGCTGAAATCCAGTCCTACAAGTTTGGTATCTTTTTGTACTCAGCGTCAAAGGAGCTACCACTCCTATAATGAAAATTTCAGTTTAGCCCCAGAAAAAACTCAGTTTATAATAGCAATTGGTGCTTCTCTATCAGAGCTCTCAAGAATTGCTGCTTACAGCTCGACAGCTTGTCACGCCCTCCGCCCCCATGGAGAGTTGTGTTACCACCATAGTTTCTCCCTCACAAGGCTCTTCAGGCACACTTCTAGTGATGTGTCTTTTTATTTTCTTGGCACTGAATATCCTATAATGGTGGTGCAGTGGCCCTACCTGCTCCCAATCTTCAAAAGAATCTCTGGCGTCTGATGACACCCCCTTTGCTAACTCCCTTTTCCTAGTAGTGCACCTTAACCCTTGTTCCCACAATTTCCCTGTATAGTCCCAGTGTTGTTAGTGAACTTGCAGGGAAGCCCATAGCACAATGGAGTTGTATGTGAGGAACTGTCGCTACATGGTCATTGCAACCTCTCAGATACAATCCCTTGCAGCTGTGTAAGGGGTCATTAGGACCTCTTAACAACAGTCACTTGTGACTGTGTATACAGTTATTGATTGCGACCACTAAGCAACAGTCCCTTTTGACTGAGTATGTGGTCATTGCAATCTCTTAGTGTCAATCACTTGTGGCTGTGTATGGGGTTATTGTGACCACTGAGTGACAGTCCCTTGCAACTGTGTTGGGTTACTGCAACCACTTAGCAACAGTCCTCTGTGATTGAGTATGGGGCCATTGTGTGACCACAGAGAAACCATCCCTTGTGGCTGTGTATGCGGTCATTGTGACCACTTAGCGACAATTCCTAATGACTATTTTCGGGGTAATTGTGACCACTTAGGGACAATACCTTGCAGCTTGTGTATGGGGTCATTGGGACCCCTTAGTGGCAATCCCTTGTGACCGTATATGGGGTTATTAGGAGGACTTAAGGACAATTCCTTGTGGCTGTGTATGAAGTCAATGTTACCACTTAGCGACAAATCCTTGTGGCTCTGTATGGGGTGATTGGGACCACTTAGCAACAGCTTCTTGTGACTGTGCATGGGGATTTGCAACAACATAGGGACAATCCCTAGTGGCTGTGCTTGGGGATATTGTGACCACTTAGAAACAATCCCCTGTGGCTGTGTATGGTGGGGTCAGTGTGACCACTTGTGGGCAAATTCTTGAGGCTGTATATGGGCTCATTACAATCACTTAGGGACAATCCCTTATGACTGTATGGGGTCATTGTGATCATGTAGGGACAGTTCTTTGTGGCTTTGTAAGGGGTCATTGCAACTTCTTAGGGACAACCCGTTGTGACTGTATGGGGGCATTGCGACCACTTGGTGACAATCTCTTGTGGCTGTGTATGGGAGTATTGTGACCATTTAGTGACAATGCCTTGTGATGGTGTATGGGGGCATTTCGTCCACTTAGGGACACTCCTTTGTGGCTGTGTCTGGGGGGTACTGTGACCCCTCAATGACAGTCCCTTGTAACTGTGTATGGGTTTATTGCAACCACTTAGCAACAGTCCATTGTGACAGTGTCTGGAGTCATTGTAACCCCTTAGCAACAGTCCCATGTGACTGCGTATGGGATCATTGTAACAACTTAGCAGCAGTCCCTTGTGACAGTGTATGAAGTAATTGGAACCGCATAACTGCAGTCCCCTGTGGCTGTTTATGGGGCCATTCAGACCACTTAATGTCAGTCCCTTGCAGCTCTGTATTGGGTCATTGCAACCCACTTAGTGACAGTCCCTGGCAGCTTTATATAGGGTCATTGCAACCACTTATGATAGTCTCTTGTATCTGTATATGTTGTTACTGTGAACACTTATCAGCAATCTATTGTGGCTGTGTATATAGTCATTGTGACCTCTTCCCTTAATGGAATGTATGGGGTCATTGTGACCACTTAATGATAATCCCTTGCTGCTACGTATGAGGTCATTGTGACCACTAAGCAACAGTCCCTTGCTGCTATGTATGGAGTCATTGTGACCACTTAGTGACAATCTTTTGTGGCTGTGTATGGGATCACTGCAACCACTTAATGATAATCCTTTGCTGCTACGTATGAGGTCATTGTGACCACTAAGCAACAGTCCCTTGATGCTATGTATAGAGTCATTGTGACCACTTATTGACAATTCCTTGCTGCTGTGTATGAAGTCATTGCAACCACGTAATGGCAATCCCTTGTGGCTGTGTATGGGATCATTGTGACTGCTTAGTGACAGTCCCTTGTGGCTGTGTATGTGGTCATTTGGACCACTTAGAAACAATCCCTTGTGGCTCTATATGGGGTCATTATGACCACTTAATGACAATCACGGCTGTGTGTGAGGCCATCGTGACTACTTAGCAACAATCCCTTGCAGCTGTGTATGAAACCTTTGCTGTGCTCTGCCATGCATTTAATCTGACATATTTAATAGCCAGCTACAGTATGACTTATGGTAGGTCAATAATAATGGAAAAACTCTAATAATACTAAGTCATTCATACTTTCTCCTTGTGCTTGTAGAGATGTTGTTTTCAGTCCAGGATGTTCTGTCAGTGTCAGGGTCCTCCGAATCTTCTTCTTCACTGCCAATCAAAATACAAAAGTTCAGAGACTTCCTGCAGTAGCTAATCTCCTTGATGATAATTAGTTGAATCTCTTTGACGCAAGCTGTTTCAGGCTTTTATTTTCTACTCCCCATGGACTAACATAACCCTTGAATATGAGTTCACCTGTGTATCAGAACCACTGTCCTTCCCCATCCGTCTTTGTTACCTAGTAGATGTCCTGGGGATAGTTTTTATTTCTTAGAATGTTCCCCTGGCTACCTTCTACCGGCTACCAGGGCCCTTTTGAGTGGTGGCGTCTTGAGCCTGACCAGCTGATGTGTCACTCGCTGTTGCATGATGTAAGTCATGTGACCCCATTCCCACCACCAGTACACATTCTGGTCCATTTGTCACCATCGCACTCATTAAATATGCTGGGTTGTGTGTCCCACTCATTATCTGCACAGGGCTATGTGTTACCATCCCCCATTACATGTGCAGGGCCGTGTGTCACCATCTTACCCAATACATGTGCTGGTCCATGTGTTACCATCCCCCATTACTTGTGCTGGTCCATGTGTTACCACCCTCTCTATTACTTGATCTGGTCCATGTGTTACCATCCCCCATTACTTGATCTGGTCCATGTGTTAGCATCCCCCCATTATTTGTGGTGGGTCATGTGTTTCTTCCCCCCCCATTACATGTCCTAGCCTGTGTCTCCCTGTCACCCCATTACATGCACTAGGGCATGCTCTCTATCTCCCTGTTACCAGTGCTGTGCCATGTGTCCCCCATTACCAGTGCTGGGTCATGTCTCACCACCACTCCCATCATATATGCTTGGCAGTGTGTCACCATCCCACATTACATGTGCTGGACTGTGTCTCACCATTCATCCCAGTACATCTGCCAGGCTGTGTGTCACATCCCCCCATTATATGTGCTAGGCTGTGTCTCACCATTCTTCCCCATACATGTGCTGGTATCTGTGTCACCGCCCTACAATTATATGTGGTAGGCCATGAGTTACCATCCCATGTCTCACCATTTATCCCAGTACATGTGCTGGGCCATGTTTAGCCATCTCCATTACATGTGCTATGCCGTGTCTCACCATTCATCCTAGTACATGTGCTGGGCCATGGGTACCCATCCTCCCATTACATGTGGTGGGCCCTGTGTAGAGCTAGGTGAAAGTTGCAAATTCCACTTTAGTAGAACTTCTGCAAAATTTCACAACTTTCGTGGAATTTTCCAAATTTCTGCCTTTGGTGAAATTGGAAATCTTCCAAATGTGTTTGGTGAATTTTGCCCTGTTCTGCAGAATTTTTTCACTGAAGTGCAAAATAAAATGCATGAACTGTGGAGTTAATACAGTAATCCACAATTCATGTGATTATTCCTCAGTTCAGGGATCAATTATGTGCCTTCCTCATAGGAAAAAGAAAAAAAAACTTACCTGGTGTCCAGTGACACCCCCACCCTCCAATTGGTTGCCAACGCCGCCCCGTAATTATTGTTACTGTGATGTCTAGTAGCAACCCCCCACCCTCGGATCACTCACCCCAGCTGTAAATATTGTTTTCCTGGTGTCTAGTGGCACTCCCCACCCGACAATCACTAGCCCCGGTGATAATTAATATTTCCCTGGTGTCTGGTCTCACCCCCACCCTCTGAACGCTCGCCCTGACCATAATTAATATTTTTTTGGTGTCTAGTGGCACCAACCACCCTCAAATCGCTTGCACCAGCCATAATGAATATTTATCTGGTGTCTAGTGGTACCCCCTCACCCTCCGATCACTCACCCCAGCCATAAATATTGTTTCCCTGGTGTCTAGTGGAATCCCCCAGCCTCCAACCGCTTGCCCCAGCCATAATTAATATTTCCCTGGTGTCTAGTGGCATCTCCCACTCTCTAATCACTTGCCTCAGCCATATTTAATATTTCCCTGGTGTCTAGTGGTCCCCCCCACAGCGCAGTTAGGTACATCAATCTGCTCCCCCTTCCATACATAGTCAGTCATTGTCTGGTCAGAAAATAGGGCTTGGGGAGCCTATACAGTGACTTGTGCAGCCCTCATCTCACCACCTCAGCTGGCTGCCATATGTAATGACAGGGAGCACGTAATAGGGGAATGTGTTCCCAGCCAAGGGGGTGAGAAGAGGGCTGCGCCGGTCGCTGTATGGGCTCCCCAATCCCTATTGTACTTTCTGACCCAGGCAGTAACTGACTATGTATGGATGGGGGTGGCAGGTTGGTGTACCTAACCCTGTGTGGGCGGTGGGGCGGCCACTAGACATCAGGGAAATATTAATTATGGCCGGGGTGAGTGATTGGAGGAGGGGGATGCTACTAGATACCAGGAAAATGAATGATATGGCCGGAGCGAGTGATCACAGGTGGAGGTACCACTAACACCAGGGAAACAATATTTAAAGCTGGGGCAAGCAATCCAGAGAGTGGGGGTGCCACTAGATACCAGGGGTAACAATACGGGAGTGATGTTTCTCGATGGTCTATCGGCACCCCACCTCGATCCACTCCCTGGCCATAATATTCAGCCCTGGTGTCTCGTGTTACCTCCCCACCCTCAACCACTCCCCAGTCATAATTATTATTTCTCTGGTGTAAGAGGCACTCCCACACTCCAATTTCACCCCAGCCATAACTTGATGTTCCCTGGTGTCTAGTGGCCCCCCCACTCGCCCATACAGGGTTAGGTACACCAACCTGCCTTTCCACACATAGTCAGTCTGCCTAGGGTCAGAAAATACAACAGGGATTGGGGCCCATGCGGTGAGAGCGAGCATAGCTCTCCTCTCACCACTTCGCCCGCCACCATATGTAATGACAGGCGTGTGACCCTATCGCGTGCTCCCTGTCATTACATATGGTGGCCAGCCGAAGTGTTGAGAGGAGGGCTGTACCAGTCACTGTATGGGTTCAACAATCCCTATTTTCTGACCCAGACAATGACTGACTATATATGGAAGGGGGTGTGGCAGGTTGGTGTACCTAACATGGTGTAGGGGGGCACTAGACCCCAGGGAAATATTAATTATGGCTTGGGAAAGCGATTGGAAGGTGGGGGGTACCACCTAGACATTCAGAAAATATTAATTATGGCTGGGAGAGGTGAGGGTGGGAGGTACCATTAGACACCAGGGAATATTAATATGGTCAAGGGCGACGAGTAGGGTGGGGTGCCACTAGACACTAGGGAAACAATATTTATGGCTGGGGCAAGTGATTGGAGGGTGAGAGTACCACTAGACACCAAAGCAGCAATATTTATGGCCGGGCCGAGCGACTGGAGGGTGGGGGTGCCACTAAATGCCAGGGAAAATAACAGTTATGTAAGAACTTACCATAACAGTAGATCTTCGGAGAGGTTCCTGCAGTAGGTCAATAAGATAGGACTACACCTCCTGGTGTCAGTACCACATGGCAAACTTATAGCTAGCAGTCCATAGCGGTGAACGGCCCCCGGCATCACCTGACGGGACGTCAGCGTGACACTATAAAGGGGTGGTCCCCACTCCTGCCCTCCAGTTCTCCCATCGTAAAACCACAGGAAGGTAAACGGGAGAAAGAAGAAAACTCCTTGAGCCCTGAGCTGCTAAAAAAGCAACCTGGGAAAGGAAAGAGTAAGCAAAAGCTGGGGGAAGGTGGGAGGGAAAAACATGACCTACTGTAGGAACCTCTCTCGAAGATCTACTGTTACGGTAAGTTCTTATGTAACTGTTATATCTTATTTTGAGAGGGTTCCTGCAGTAGGTCATTACAGACAGGACTGAATTCCAAGCAGTCAAAAAGGAACAGTTGGAGACTGAGGTCCGGGAGGTGGAAAAGGTCTGCAGAGCAGGATGCAAGCTAGGACAACAGGCCCTAAAGAATGGCCAGTCCAAAACCAGCTCTGCACTTAGAGGCAATGCCCAGACTGTAGTGTTTTGTGAAAGTATGGATGTTACTCCATGTGGCCGCAGCACAGATGTCAGATGTGGACACATTTCTCTAAAAGGCAGTGAAGTCAGCCATGCTGTGGGTTGAATGCCCCTTGACCTTCCCCGGAAGTGGTTTCTCGTACTTCTAGTAGATAAAAGTAATGCAGTTAGCCAACCACTTGGAAAGGCACTGCTTGGACACAGCATTGCCCTGACATTTGGGTGCAAAGGTAACAAATAACTGGTCTGATTTGCACACCTCCTTAGTCCAAGAAATGTAGTAACGTAGCACTCTGTGCACATCTAGAGTGTGCAAGAGTTGTTCCCCTCTATTGGAATATTTGGGATAGTAGACCGGCAGTTGTCCTGGTTTAAAGTCACCTAGGATACCATCTTTGGGAGAAGGGAAGGATTAGTCCTCAGAACCACACTGCCTCTGTGGAAAATTAAATTAGGCTCCTTACAAACTAGAGCCTGAAGCTCAGAAATCCTTCAAGCTGAGATAATAGCAACTAAAAATAGTGCCTTCCAAGGTAGGTAGCATATATCAAAGCTTGCTGTCGGCTTAAAAGAGGGCAAAATAAGCTTATCTAAAATAAAATTCAAATCCCAGGGGGGAACTGGACTATGGACCGGAGGTTTTAAGTAAAGGATTCCCTTAAGAAAGGTTTTGGAGACCTCCAACTGAGCAATAGTCTTGCCTTCCACCGAAACGTGATAGGCAGATATTGCTGACAGATGAACCTTCAGTGAGGAATAACTGAGACCCAAATCAGAAAGATGCAAGAGGTACTGAAGGACCTGGTGCACTGGGCAAGAAAAGGGATCTATATCTCTAGCAGTTGCCCAGATAGTGAATCTCTTCTACTTCATAGCGTGCATAGTTCTGGTGGAGGGTTTTCTGGCTTCCACCAAAACTTGGGCTACTCGGGAGGAAACCCTGAAATGTGACACCACTACGTCCAGAGGTGCCATGCATGCAGCTGGGGAGATTTGAGTCCCGGATGCACCAGGCTGCCCTGCTCCTGAGAAAGAAGGTCGTGTAGGAGAGGCAAAGGTACTAGGGGTTCCAACGCTAGCTGTTGCAGCAGGGGAAACCATATCTGCTGAGGCCAAAGAGGGGTGATAAGAATCATGTATGCACCCTCCACCTGAAGCTTCAGCAGAATTGGGAAGGGAAGGAAGGCATACAGAAACCTCCCTGTCCAACAAAGTGACCACGTCTCACCAAAAAACACCATGCCCGGTAGTGAACGAGCAAAAATTGGGTAGTTTTGCATTGAATGGGGAAACAAAAAGGTCCACATCTGGATGGCCCTGCAGGTCAAACAGACTTTCTACCACATCTTGCTTCAGTTCCCACTTGTGAGCCCACGTGATGGTGCGGCTGACGCTGTCTGCCAGGATGATGTGAACGCCTGGGACGTGGACTGCTATCAAGTGCAGTTCATGGTGGACTGCCCAGTACCACACCAGCATTGCCTCCCTGCAGAGGGGGTATGAGCTGGTGCCTCCCTGTCTGTTTATGTACCAGACCATGGCAGTGGTTTCGGTCTGAACCAGGAGTATTCCTGGACATAAGAGGGTCTGAAAGGCCTGGAGAGTGTAGAGTACTGCTCTCATCCCCAGAACATTGATGTGCAAATGCATTTCCTAATGGGACCACCTTCACTGGGTGCGATGGTCTCCCAGATACGCTCCCCAACCCTGATTTGAAGCATCCACTGTGAGGGTCCTGGAAGGGGAGGGGGGTTGAAAGGGGACTCGCATGGAGAGATGGGACGTCTCCTGCCACCAAATTAGATCTCTCTTCTTGCTGTTGGAGACCATGACTCTGTGGTCCAGGTCATCCAAGTGCTGATCCCATTGGACCCCGAGTGTCCACTGGGTCTACCTCATGTGCAGTTGGTCCAACAGTACTGTGGGAATGGCAGCAGCCATCAGATCCAACAGTTGAAGAACAGAGCGAGCTGTAGTTCAACGAGAATTGGCTACAGCAGAAGCTTTTAGTTTCAGAGTAACTACTCTGTCGAAAGGGAGGAAGGCCCTGCCCTGGACAGTGTCCAGCACTGCTCCAATAAACTGGAGGCACTGAGAGGGCGAAAGGTTGGATTTGGGGTAATTCACCGTAATGCCAAGTCATGAAAACAGGTCCAGGGTGAAGGAGAGAGACTCCTTCAGACTGTTCTGAGACGGGGCCGACAGAAGCCAGTCGTCCAGGAATGGGAACACATATATCCCCCTGCGGCGTAAGGCCGCTACCACTACCGCTAGGCACTTGGTAAAAACACGAGGTGCCAAAGACAGGCCAATGGGGAGAGCCTTGAACTGAAAATGGTTCCCCTTGAACATGAACCTGAGGAAGTGGCCATGGGACGGGAGGATAGGAATGTGCACGTAAGCATCCTGCATATCCAGTGAGCACAGCCATTGATCCTTGAGGAGCAGGAGTAGGATTCCTTGGAGGGTCAACATGCAGAACCTCTTGTATTCTAGGAAGAGATTCAGCAGGTTGAGATCCAAGATGGGTCTTAGATCTCCCATCTTTTTTAGTACCAGGAAGAAGTGGGAGTAATACCCTCTTCCCTCCT
This sequence comes from Neoceratodus forsteri, assembly GCA_016271365.2. Classification (NCBI taxonomy): domain Eukaryota; kingdom Metazoa; phylum Chordata; order Ceratodontiformes; family Ceratodontidae; genus Neoceratodus; species Neoceratodus forsteri. Next base: position 1,066,162,108 of record CM028135.1, read on the forward strand.
GAGTCCAGGGAACTGGCTCTATGGCTGATTTTGACAGGAGAGACTGAATTTCTTCCCACACCACCAGAAGGTGGTTTGATGTGTAGTGTGACTGTCCCAGAGGATTGTCCGGGGGTCAGTCCAGAAACTTGATTGAGTGTCCTCTTGAGCTCTTCTGCAACACCCGAGCATCTGAGGTGATCTGAGGTGGAGGGTGAACCTTCCATCCACCAGTTCCATTGGCAGGTCTGAAAAGGTTGGAGAGAAGTCCCGCATGTCAGGAAGAAGAGGGGAGGGCCAGATGGTGGCCTTCCGTTGCCCTGTGGGATTTGGCTGAGGGGGTTGGCCCCCCAGAGCCTGGGGCATGATGTTTGCCCTGTTGTCTGGCCGGGGGCTGTCTGTTCCTTTTTTCACAGTTGGTGGTGAAAAGACTGCTTGGGTTTAGCGCCAGAGAGATAGAGGAAGCGGATGTCTCGGAAGGACCTGCTGCTGTCCTGAAGCTCCATCATGATATCCTTAGCTTCCCCGCCTAACAGGCCGGATCCCAGAAGGGAGCATCCAATAGGTTGGATTGGACATCCTGTGCCACGCCTGCGAAGTGCAGCCATGTGAGCCTTCTAAGACAAACATCTGAGGCGGTACAGCATGCCATGGAGTCTACAGAATCGTAGGTGGCGCGTAGTGCATGGCAGCAGGAGGACTTACTAAGTCTCACCTTTTTAAGGAGTCTGTCCCTAAGATCTTGGTCTGGAATAGCCAGAATGTGTGATTCCAGGTCTGATAGGGACGATTTCTGGAAGGAAATCATATGGGCCACGTAATTCAGTGACCTCAGAGCACAAGTGGAAGAAGTGTAAACTTTGCGGCCATATTGATCCATTAGTCTGGACTCCTTATCGGGTGTAAAGGCACTAAGATGCTTTGGCTTGGCTGACCTGTTGTGGGCTGCTGTGATCACTATAGAGACCACCTTGGGCTGCATAGTGAAGTGAGAAATCCCTTCCAGTGGAGGTAAGTCCTGTTGGCCTTCTTAGCGATCACAGGTATAGAGGACGGTTGCTGCCAAATTGTAGAAGTTAAGTCCTCGTGCGGCCTGTCCAAGGGGTGATCGGTAGGGGGTCCGCATCAGAAATATCCAGGTGCTCAGCAAGCCTTTTTCTCTTGGGATCCAATTCTTGGGTTGCCCATCCACATGCGGTCTGAATAGACTGGAGGAGGTTGGAGAATGAAGGGTCCTCCGGGGGGGGGGACTTGGGGGACTCCTTCAGCTTGGGCTCTATAGGGGACCAGGATCCAGAACTCTCTGAAGAGTCTGAATCTGAGTCTGAGTCAGATTATACTGGTCTGCTGGGAGACAAGACTTTATCCGATGTACCCTCTGTGGGTCTATCACCAGGCAAGACTCTGGGAGGGCATCCGGCAGGCTCCCTGTCTGATGTCCGGGAGTCGGCAGGGGAAATACTCCTGAGGGCTGACTGGGGAGCCAGCATAAGGACTGGTATAGGCTCCGGTCGAGCCAACTCCTATAAGAGCTGAGACTTTGCATCCTTTCACCAAGCGGGAATGGATCCTGGCATGTCAGCCTGAGACCTGTCCGAAGCTGAACGTTATGGAGCAGGCGGAGGAGGTAGCTGGAACCCTGGGAACCTCAAACGAGGGTATGAGGGGTAGCCCAAGTAAGGATAGCCATATGGGTAGCCCTGTGGGTTGTAACCCTGAAAAAACTGGTACCCAGTCCGCATAGGTGGACGACCGGTAGCCTGGCGAAGGATACCCTGGCACCAGATAGTAGGGGTATTGCAGTGCTGGGTAGCCCAGGACTGTGCCTGATGGAGGGGGGACCACTGGACCAGCAGGAGGCAGAGTCAAAGGACTGTTAGGCGCTGAGGGTCCCGAATGCAGGTCTTGAGGGGTAGGGACCCCAGAGGGACCTGGTGGTGGCTCAGGCATTGGAGCATGAGGCGTAGGAGCACCTGTAGAGCCATCAGGCAGCATGATGTCGACTGGCACACCCGCCATCATCGGGTTGGGAAGGTCAACAATTGAGGAAGAGCTCTGAGGTGTAGGTTCCCCTAAGGTATCGGTGTCAAAAGGTTAGGCATCGGAGGGATCACTGAATCTGAAGGCAGATCTGTAGTGTGCAAGGGGGGATCTGGGAGGGGTGAACCCCGTCAACAGGTCCACTGGGACAGCGGAAGGTCCAGCCAGTAAAGTACCCGACATTGGGGAAGAAACCCCCAAGGACATACCGCACGTCTCCTGTAAGGAATCAAGGGAGAGTGAGGGGTCGGGTTGAGTCAGAGACAAAGAATCCCTGGAGGGAGAACCCTCAAGGGAAAAAGTAGGGTTTGGCAGCTGGCTCTGATCACTGTCTGGGAAATCCCCAAGGTCCGATGGAAGAGCCTCAGCTGAGCAGTCATTGAAGGAGCCGGCGACTGACTGATCGGCAGTGACCGAGCGGGCGCCGGAGCCGGCATCTGACTTATCGGTCAGGGTCGGGCGGATGGCAAAGGAGCTGGACTCGGGCTTATCGACTGGGGCTGTGCACTTGTCGGTGGAACTGGAGGGCAGCTTATCATCTGGAGTGCTGCTTACAGTCCCAGAAACAGAAAACTCCTGGGAAGGACACCCCTTCCGCCTTCTGACAACTGAGGGAGGGGGGCTGGTGACTGATCCGCCAAGACGGACAAAGACCAGACAAGAGGGGCACTCACTGAGGCTGACGCCTCCTCAGAGGCTGCTTCTTCAGCCTGGTGGTGCTGGACAGAGGGAGACCGAGCCCATTCCTGGTGCTTCTCCTTCTTCTTCTTTCGCTCAGTAGTGGGAGAGGAGGCATATTCTCGCAGCTCCTGCAGCTCCTTTTCCATGGACACCAGGTGCTTCTTTAGCAGATGGGCTTCAAGGGCTTTTTGACATCTAGCTCATGTGGCCATGTTGAAGGAGAGGCAAATTGAGCAGTCCTGGGCCTGGTGTTTTGGGCCTTGGCAAAGGATGCAGCGGGAGTGATCGTCCTCGTGCGGGATTTGAGCGCAGCACTTGTCGCACTTCTTCTTCGGGCAACATGATGGGGAAAACATGCACTAGCGTCAATAGGAACTAGGAAGACAACAAAATAAACCATTAGTCGGAAAAATGGTGATCAACTGAGGAGAAGTTCTCCTCGAGGTTCGACTCACTCATGTTGGCAGCGGAAAAGAACTGGAGGGTGGGTGTGGGGACCGACCCCTTTATAGTGTCATGCTGATGTTCTGTCAGGTGACGCCTGGGGCGGTCCCCCACTATGGATTGCTAGCTAGAAGTTTGCCATGTGGTTCTGACACCAGGGGGCGCAGTCCTATCTGTAATAATAATAATCATAATCTTTATTTATTGCAAGCGCAATTCAATAAATATCAAAGCACTTTTACTGAAACCCTAAAACAGTAAACATTTTAAAACCATTAAAGTGACAGGACTCCAAAATTAACTGTCAGGAAAAGCAAGAGAGAATAAAAATGTTTTGAAGGCAGATTTAAAGCCCTCCACAGTCAGGCACCCCCTTATCCGATGAGGTAGAGAATTCCACAGGATCGGAGCCATGAAAGCAAATGCACGGGCTCCCAGAAGTCTTCAAACGGACCCTGGGAATCTCTAGCAGTCCCTCATTGGCAGAGTGGAGTGGTAGGAGGGGGCGGTAGGGACAAAGGAGCTCTTGCAGGTAACCCAGTCCCTGTCCATGTAAGGTCTTGTAGGTCAGCAAGCCAACCTTGAAGGTGATCTGCCACTGAACTAGCAGCCAGTGCAGTCCGCGCAGCACAAGCATGACATGGCTAGACTGAGACAGCCCAGTCAATAACCTGGCTGCAGCATTCTGCACCAGCTGCAAGTGACAGAGATCAACTCCCGGAAGCCCTAAGTACAGGGAGTTGCAGTAATCAAGGTAGGAGGCCACAAAGGCGTGAACCAATGTCGAAAGATCACTGGGTGGAAGCAGATGCTTAATCCGGGCTATATTCCTCAGATGGTAAAAATGAGGTCTTGATGATGGATGGCAGCTGAGATATCAGGGTCAGCACCTTGTCAAAAATAACACCCTGACTCTGTACCCGTTCAGAGGTCATCAGGTGGTGACCACCAAGCAAAAGCCCAGTGGCCTGCCCTACTGAGGACCCCTCTACTCGATGACCTGGGTCCACCACCAGAACCTCAGTTTTGTCAGAATTCAGTTTCAGCCAGTTGGCACTCATCACAGTCCTGGATCTCTGCAAGGTAGTTGTTAAACACCAAAACAGCATCATCCTGGTCAGGTGCAAAGGACAAGTATAGCTGAGTATCATCTGCATAGCAGTGAAAACTCAAGCCATACCACCTTACAATGTCTCCTAACAGCAGCATGTACACCGCAAAAAACATAGGTGAAAGCACAGAGCTCTGGGGTACCACACATGGTAGAGGGAATGCATCAGAAGAATAAATTCCTGATACAACTCTCTGAAATCTACCAGTGAGAAACGAATGGAACCATCTGAGGACTGTCCCTGACAACCCACAAATAACCTGCAGGTGCTCCAGCAATACGCCATGATCCATGGTGTCAAATGCTGCAGAGAGATCGAGGAGGACTAAGATGGAATGAGTCCTCCGATCGCTCGCTATCAGGAGATCATTGAACACCCGGACCAGGGCGGTCTTGGTGCTATGCATTTGCCTAAATCCTGACTGGAGAGGATCATGGTGGATGTCATGGATGGTAAGGTGGTCATCCAGTTGCAGTGCAACCACCTTCTCAATAACCTTCCCCACAAAGGGCAGGTTCGAGATAGGTCTGTAGTTGGCAAGACAGTTCAGGTCAAGTGAAGATTTCTTAAGGAGGGGAGTCACCGCCGCCTCCTTTAAGGGGTCAGGGAACTCACCCACCTCCAATGAACTTCAGACTATCTCAGCCAGGACCAAACTACAGAAGGTCAGCTGCATATTCTAGATGATTCTTATGACATCTATGATCGCCGGCTGGCTAAAAACCAACCAACCAAACCGTGGCTGTGACCTCTAACCGATCATCGCCCCACCCATTGCAGCGAGCTAGGCAGATCTCTGATCTAATGTCGGCAACCTTATTTGCAAAGAAGCGAGCAAACTTGTCACACTTATCATGTGACAATGCTCTTCAAACCTGCAGACAAGCTGGATTTCACAATCTGTCCACAGTTCGAAAGAGCTGAGCCGGTTGGTTCCTTGCAGTGGTGATCTCCCCAGACAGGAACTCTGCCTTCTTACAGGAGATTGCCAGTTGGTAGTCTCTATGATGGACTATCAATCTAAACCTGTTGGCATCAAGACCAGATTTCCGCCAGCATCGCTCCATCCTTCGCCCCTGTCTCCTCATCTCCCTCAAGGTCCCATTGAACCAAGGGGACAGAGGGTGAAGGGAGAGAAGGCGAACACGGAGAGGAGCAAAAGAGTCCAGAGCTGCCGCTACAGCTGTATTATGGGCCTGCAGCAGGTTATCTGGACTCCTGCTAGCAGTCGGAAATCCCAATAGATTCAGCACCACCATCAGACCATCTGGAGTTACTCCCCTTAATGGGCAGTACTGAACCATCTCCACAGGGGCAGGCCTATCAGGGAGGCCTGAAAATTGAACCTGATAGTGTAATGGTCAGACCAACTGACTGGTTCCACAACCAAGTCGGAGGTCTCCATACCCAGGAGGAAGACCAGATCCAGAGAATGACCAGAACTATGAGTAGCAGAGGCAATACCTGTGTGAAGCCCAACAAAATTATAAGTTGGAGGACATCTTGACCAAACTGCGAGAGTTCATCATCGACCCAGGCACTGAAGTCACCCAGCACCATCAGTCTGGGAGACTCCAACATCATGTTGACAATGAAGTCTGCGACTTCCTGCAAAAATTTCTTCCCATCCCTGGGTGGACGGTAGACAAGAAGAACTTTGCACCCCACACCTGCATCCAGAATACATTCAAAGGATCTGGTCTCCCCCACTGGCACATCTATCAGGCCCATTTCCATTTTAAAAGAAATGGCCACGCCCCCACACCTATGGTCCAGTCTTAGGCAGTGTATCACCAAGAAACCAGCCAGAACTGCTGACTCAAGAACTGGGTCAGCATTACTATCCAGCCAGGACTCGCTGATGAAAGCCAGGTCCGTTGACCTGAAAAGATCGGCAATGATTGCCGTCTTGTTTTTAATGGACCTGGCATTGCATAATAATGCCCGAGTTGGATGAGACTCCGAGGCTGACCGAGTCAGCTGCCCACTAAAAATGGAGCCCTTGGGTATGGGGACCAGGTAGGGAGAACCCTGTCCAGTCTCCATTTCGCCCGAGGGCGTCTCCTCAACTCCACAACCCCAATCCGGCCACCCAGCTCTCCCCCTCCTCCCCATCTGGAGCCACCCCCACACCTCCTCCTTGCAATCCCCAGTGCCCGACAGTGATTGTATACATCAGCATGCAAAGGGGAGCAACTAAAGGGACAGAGGCCCTGGAGCTCGGAGGAGGAGTAACGCCTGACCGGGAGGGCTGTCTGCCAACACATAATCTCCAGCCTCCCAGAACAGCCACCTCCAAATAATAACTCCACTATACCCACAAATTAAATTATCACAAATAAAAACCAATATCACCCCCCAACAGGCAAAAAAGTCCCAGCTGCAGGGTCCGTATATAGATCCACGAATAAAGTCCAAAGCAATTCCAAATTAAAGGAGGTATGCCAAACCATCCAGTAAACAATTCCAGACTGTATGAGGCTCTCACCCTCAAACTGTCCTATATAGTTCAGGGTCTCCTGCTTAGATGGCTCACTCATAACTCCTGTAACATCATTTAAATACTTTGGGGTCACCCTTGACCAATCTCTAAATTTTGAGCTCCACATCTTCAATGCGTGCAAATCACTCAATTTCAAGCTAGGCAGGTCATATCGGACCAGCTACATGCTAACCTCTACTGCCAGAGTGGCTATAGCATGGGGCATACTCCTGCCTACTCTGACCTATGGAGTGGCCACTTGTGCTCCTTTACCAAAATCATATCTTCAAAGATGGGATGTCACCTATAACAACATTATCTGTAGGTTTGCCTCAGCCTCCCACAGACTAAAACACCATTGTCTACTGTACTCGGATCTGAACTGGTTGTCCCCCAACGATACTAGACTTAACTCCCTCGGCTCCACTGTTGGCAGCTTCATGAGCTCTCGTACCCCAACAACTCTGGCTGAGCTACTCACCTACCAGACCTCCAACTACGGCCTACGCTTGGCTGACAAATCCCTACTATGCATCCCCAAATGCAGTACCACCAAAGGCTCTAGAGACTTTGCCCACCATGTACCTCAATTATGGAACTCACTCCCTCTGGATGTACAGCTAGCTCCTACACACAATGCTTTTAAAAAAGCGTTCTTCCAGCATCTCAGCTCCACCAACCAATGCTCCTATTTCAAACCTCCTGAGTCCTCTGGGTATCCTGCCTATCCTGAAGCTCTTACCTTTTCTCCACAATACTTCCCTTGCAGTACAGCCTATCCCAGCTCTCTCTTCTGACACTAGCCCCCTGCAGCCATCCCTGTCTCTCTGTCTTGTTGCCCTCTCCTATACCCTACCTTTCCTTACCCTGACCTGCTGTTACGCCTACTGTTCACAATCGTGCCATTCCCCTGCCCATTATCCCCCTGTACTTGTCAGTATTTGACCACATTTTTATTTATCTATTTTTGTTGTACTTTCCAAATCATATTTTCAGGACTACTACTGCAATACTCTTGCTACTGTATGTTTTTCATCATGCTATGACTGTAAAAACCTCTATGATCCTACCACGACCACCCTGTGTACTACCTGTAATGCTTAGCTTATTGTTAAATGTTTTTCGAAATACCCTGTATACTACCTGTGCTGCTTAGCCTATTGTTTAATGTTTCACAACACCTTGTTTATGTATCTCGATGTAATCTACTGTTTGTTATACCTGCAATGTCTGTCCTGTAACCTCCCAGGTCATGCCTGAAAACAGTCATCTTTATGGCTTGCGAACCCACCCAGTAAATAAAACTAAATAAAAAATAAATAAATGACCAGAAATTACCAGAAAGTCTCTTCCAACTCCAAGCCACAGTCATTTAAAACAGACAAGGTAGTAAATTATAGAGGTCCTCTCACTACCTCCCCTTAGCCTCGTATCTGGACCTGCTTCAGTACAGGAAGACACAAGAATATCATCCAGGGAAATGAAGACTGGTAACACTCCACCGAAACTCTTGTTCACACACCACACACTGCAGTCTCCAGACCAAATCAGCACCCACTGGGAGACGCCACCCAGAACCCAAGAACCAGGCCTATCAGGATTGCTCTGGTGGTGGCCAAAAGACAACCAACTAGGGAAAAATCCAAGGACTCTTGGGGACCTACTGCAGGAAACCTTTCGAAGTAAGATCAAACAATATTAATTATTACAGAATGGATAAGCGATCGGAGGGTGGGGGTTGCCACTAGACACAAGGGAAACAATATTAATTAAGGCTGGGGTGAGTGATCAGAGGGTGGGAGGTGCCACTAGATACCAGGGAAATACTAATTATGGCTGGAGCGGGCAATTGGTGGGTGGAGAGTGCCACAAGCCACTAGGAAAACAATATTTACGTCTGGGGCGAGCGATCATAGGGTCTATGGGGGGGGGTGCCAGTAGACACCAGAGAAACAAACAAATGTAATTATTATGGATGGGACAAGCGATCGATGAGTGGGGGATGCCACTAGACACCAGGGAAACAATACAGGTTGTGCAATCACAGGGTAGGGGTGCCACCAGACATCAGGGAAACAAATTAATATGGGGACAGCAGTGATACATACAGCACAATTCATACTTTCATTCTGCAGTTCAGTGACTCACTGAACTATGGAATTAATGTATGTATTGCAGAGCAATTGTATTAAACTGCCGAAAGAAATTCTGCAAAACTGACGTCCGATAGTGATCAGTTCTGCAGAATTTTTTTTACACAGTTTAATACATTAATCTCCTTTGTTCATACCTTTACTCCGCTGTTCTAAGTTGGAATGTCCCCAAAAGTTGCCAGTTTTATTTCTAAACTTTCGTGTAAGCGAAACTCCAAATTTCGTGCAAATTCTGCCAGTGGAAGATTTTTTGTACAGCACTAGCCCTGTGTCACCGCCACTCCCATTATATGTGCTAGGCTGTGTGTGTACCCCCACCCAAGTCCCTGCAGTGTGCCATGAACTGATCAGCTATGTTAGTGCTGAATCACTAGCTATCAGACAGACTAGGTTGTGTGTCATCATCCTCCTCCACATTACAATGTGCTGTACCAAGTTTTGCCATTCCCCCATTAGATGTGTTGGGCTATGTGTCCGTAATCTCCCCATTACATGTGCTGAGCCTTGTGTCTCTATCCCTTCTAAGTACATATGCTGGGTTCATATACTGACATAATGCCCCCGAACAATTAGTCGTGGACAAAATAACGCGGTCATTATGTCACACGGTTAACAAGCGGGTGGACAACTTGTCGTTGGTCAATATGTCAGATATCAAAGAGATCGCTACAATGGAGGCCCCTTTACTATACTGGAGGACACAGGTGAACATAAACAGCATTCATGAGGAGCACACTCATTCTGACCCACTACTGTTTCTGTCCGAATTGTAAGAACCAGTTACCTTTATTAAAGGGAAGCTGTTGTTTGCAGAGGCGGGACTTCACCCTCTGGTTAAGCTTTTTTGAAAAAAGTGCCTTTTTTCATGCAGTGCAAAGTAATGTATTTTAATTTCTAAAAGTCCGCTACCTGGAAGTGTAGCAGATGCTGGAGCGGCACCATTAAATGTAATGGTGCGGCACCGCCTGATGTCTTCAATGCATTTGTATAGAAGCTGCGGTTCCGACACTGACCATTACACTTAATGGTGCCACTCAACATCCACTACACTTCTGGGTTGTGGAACTTTAGAAATTAAAATATATTACTTATGCCACGAAAAAGTTACATCTTTTTTCAAAGCTTAACTGAGGATGACGTTGCAGAGGTGAGTGCCCCTGCAAATGACAGCTTCCTTTAAGCTTTTTGTGTGCCAGAAATGTACTTTTGAACTTTCTCTACTTAATTATGCTGGCTCGTGTGCCTCTATCTTGCCATTACATGTGCTGTGCTATGTGTCCCTATCCCCAGTTTAAAAAGTTGGGCTGTGTGTCCTGATCCCCCATTACATGTGCTGTGCCATGCGTCCCTTCCCCCTTTACATGTGCTGGACAATGGGTGCCTATTCCCCCACTGCATGTGCTGGACTGTGTGTCTCTATCCTCCCATTACATGTACTGGGCCATATGTCCCTATCTCCCTACTATGTGCGTTGGGTTACGTGTCCCTAGCTCCCCATTACATGTGCTGGGTCATGTGTCCCTATCACCCCATTACATGTGTTGGGCCATGGGTCCCTATTCCCCCCACTCCATGTGCTGGACTGTGTGTCTCTGTCCTCCCATTATAGGTGCTGGCCTGTGTGTCCCTACCCTCCATTACATGTACTGGGCCATGTGTCCCTATCTCCCCATTACAGGCACTGGACTGTATGTCTCTATGCCCCCATTAAATGTGCTGTGCGCTGTGTGTACCTATCCCCCCATTACATGTTTTGGGTTGTGTGTCTCCATCTCTCCATCACATGTGCTGTACTATGTGTCCCTATCCCCAATTAAAAAAGCTGAGCTGTGTGTTTCTTCATCCCATTACATGTGCTGGGCTGTGTGTTCCTATCCCCCAATTACATGTGCTGGGCTGTATATCCCGATCCCCCTATTACATGTGCTGTGCCGTGTGTACCTATCCCCCCATTACATGTACTGGACTGTGTGTCTCTATCCCCCAATTATATGTGTTGGGCTGTGTGTCCCTATCCCTGTAATATGTGCTGGGTCATGCGTTCCTATCCCCCTATTACATGTGCTTGGCTGTGTGTCGCCATCCCCCATTAACTGTGCCATGCCATGTGTGCCTATCCCTCCATTACATGTGCTTGGCTATGTGTCCCTATGCCCCCATTACATGTGCTGGATTGTGTGTCCCTATCTTCTTATTATGTGTGTTGGACCATGTGTCCGTATCCCCCCATTGCATGTGCTGGGCCGTATCCCTGTCCCCCGTTATATGTCCTTATCCCCAATTACATGTACTGGTCTGTGTGTCCCTATCCCCCATTACATGTGCTGTGCCATGTGTCCCTATCACCCCATTACATGTGCTGGGTCATGTGTTCCTATTTCCCCATTACATTACACGTGCTGGGTCGTGTGTCCCTATTTCCCCATTACATGTACTAGGCTGTGTGTCCCTATCTCTAGATTGTATGTGCTGGGCTGTTTGTCCCTAATCCCCCATTACCTGTGCTGGGCTGTGTGTCTCTATTCCCCCATTACATGTGCTGAGCTGTGTGTCTCTAGCCCCCCATTACCTGTGCTGGGCTGTGTGTCCCTATCCTCCCATTACATGTGTTTGTCCATGTGTCCCTATCCCTCCATTATATGTGCTGGGCCATATGTCCCTATCCCCCTTTGCTTGTGCTGTGCCATGTGTCCGTATCTCTCCATTACATGTGCTGGGCTCTGTGTCCTTTCCCCCCATTACATGTTCTGGGCTATGTGTCCCTATCCCTCCATTAAATGTGCCGTGCCATGTGTCCCTACCTCCCCCCAGTACATGTGCTAGGTCGTGTGTCCCTGTTTCCCCATTACATGTGCTAGGATGTGTGTCCCTCTCTCCCATTACATGTACTGGGTTGTGTGTCCCTGTCTCCCCATTACATGTACTGGGTCATGTGTCCCTATATTCCCATTACATGTGCTGGATCATGTGTCCCTATTTCCCCATTACATGTGCTAGAATGTGTGTCCCTATCTCCTCATTACATGTACTGGGCCCAAATTATTTCTTGCCCCACCCACCTCTCCCAACCATGGTTCCTCCTCCATCTTACTAGATTGGATGCTGGCCTGACAGGATTCAATCATGTGGGGTGCTCACCTGCTGTTATCAGTGATCACTGCCCCACTTATTGCCTATGGAATGCTCAGATTCCAAAAGTCCCACCAAGCTCATTACCCTTGGGTACTTCTCTCACCTAGACCCCATGATGGGAGAGGTGGGTGGACAAGAGATAATTCTGGCTTAGTACTTGTAATGGGGAGATAAGGACACACAACCCCTTCTTTCACCTAGACCCAACTACCCTCAATACCGAGCTCTCTCTCACTGACTGGTTCCCTCATCCTAGCCTCCTCTGATGTCAACTCCACCTTGAGTATCTTTCAGTCACTCATCTCCCACCTCCAAGACAGGCTAATTCCCCTCAGCAAGAGAAGAGTTCAGGGCATAGCCACCCCCTGGTTACACAGTGGCCTTCTTATATGACAGACAAGACAAACATTGGGCATCCTTTAAGGCCTCATCCAACGCACAAGACTGGCTCGCCTAACGACAACTACGTAATCAATGTAAAAAAAAGCTACGCACTTAGCCAAAAGCTCCTTTTGCAAGGAGAAACTCATAGCCTCTGCAGGCAACCCATGCAGCTTCAAGGGACATATAAAAGGGCTCCTGGGTGCTCCTTCTAAGACCTCGCAAAAGGATATGATCATAAATGGTGTACATTGTAACAACCAAGTCATCATTGCAAATGCCTTCAACACCCAGTTCTTGGATCTATCCTCCTTCACTCCCTATGTCACCTCAACCCAAAACAATGCCCAGATATCACTCATTCTGTCCCACCCCTTCTTCTACCTGAAAACTGTCGCTGGAAGAGAACTCCATGGACTCCTCAAATCCCTTCCCACTGGTGCAGGTCCAGGCCTAGATGGGTTTGAGCCTAGATTACTCAAGCTACACTCACAAGCTCTCTCTCCCTTCCTATTACCCACATCTTCAATCTCTCCCTTATATCTGGTGTGGTCCCATCTCAGTGGAAAATCACCAAGACTGTCCCGGTCCCCAAAAAGGATGACCCCAAAAATATCTCACACTACTGCCCTATCTCCGTCTTGCTAGTCCTTAGCGAGCTACTCAAAAAGGTGGTAGCCTCTCAACTAATGGGCTACCTACAAACCCACCACTTCCTAACTCCATGCCAGCATGGTTTCCGCAAAGATCATGCACCACAACCGCCCTCATTAAGATTACCAACGATATTAAAACAGCAATGGACAAAGGTGCTCTTGCTGGAGCCATCTTCATAGATTTGTCCAAGGCATGTGACCGTGTTGACCATTCCCTTCTGTCCCAAAAATGAACTTACCTTGGTGTCCCCACTCCCGCCAATGCCTGGATTTCCAACTACTTGCTTGACAGGTGCCAATTTGTCAAATTTGGTAATGCCTCTTCAAGCCAGTTACTGATTATCTGTGGCGTTCCCCGGGGATCTATCCTAGGCCCATTTCTCTTCTCAATATTCATTAATAACCCTGGACATTAAGCTGCTAAACAGCTCTACCCTCACCACAGTTGATGAATTTAAGTATTTAGGTGTTATCCTTGACGCAGCGCTAGATTTCCAACTACACATATCAAACCAGTGCAAGCTCACTAACTCCCAAGTCAGCCTAGCTTACCGTCTCCAACATCTCCTTACCCCAAAAGCTCACTCAGCTATCGTCCAACATACTCTACTCCCTTGCCTTCAATATGGTTCTCTTCTCTGCACAAATGCCTTCTTGTCTTACCTACAAAAATGGGATGTCACATACAATAACATGCCACTTCACACTTTCCTCTTCACACCTCACACAACATTGTTCCCTCTATTCTCTCTTAGGATGGCTATCACACCCCCCCCCCGCCTCCCGTTCCTACACCCTTGTTTGTTTCATCTACACACAACACCAGCCTAATACCTCAGCCTCCCAAGTTCCCCTACTTCATGGTGCTTGCCCCTCGTACATCCTCAGATCCTCGGACACCCCTATCTCATTACCCCCAAATGCTTAACCAAGATGAGTGACAGAACTTTTTCTTCATTTGCACCCATACTTTGGAACTCCATCCCCTCCAACGGTCACAGTTCTCCTCTACATCATCCTTCAAATTTGCCTTTAAGTTTCATCTAGCCTCATCCATGACTTGTACCTGTTTTTAGCCTCCGACTTATTTTTGATTATGTCTCAGATTTTGTTTGCACTCAAAATGTAATTTTTGTCAACTTATTTTTGCACTTTATCTATAATCTGCTATGTGCCTTATTGTAATTCTCCTAACCCATGAACTATGTCATGTGGCTCAGCAGGTAGCACACTCGCCTCTGAGGCTGGGAGATCAGAAGGCTGTGGGTTCTATCCCCACACCAGGCACTTGGGTTAAATCCCAATACTGACACTGTAGTGCAGCATGAGTGGGGTGCTGCACTCCTGAGGTGCTGTCTTTCGGATGAGATGTTAAACCGAGGTCCCTTCTGCCTGTTCTGGTGGTAGTTCAGGTGGATGTTAAAGATCCCATAGCACTTCTCGAAAAGAGCAGGGGAATTTCCCCAGTGCCCTGGCTAAATTTCCCCCATTCACTAAAAATACCACCAACAGTTTAATCCGATTTAAGGTTGGTTGGCATTCATCTGTATCCCCATCCCCTGGATCATGCCTGAAAATAGGCAGAATTTGTCTAGTGCACTTACCCGGTCAACAAAAACTAAATAAATGAAATGTGCTCCCAAGCCTGCATCTGTATTCATTTGCAAATTGTGTAGTGTACTCTCCTGGATCGTACTTAAAAATAGACATCCAGTTGTCTAATGCACTTACCCAAAAACCAAATAAAATAAATAAATGTGTTCCTATCTCTCCATTACATGCTATGGGTCATATGTCACCATCTCCTCATTACCTGTGCTGGGTCATGTGTCCCTACTGCCCATGACATATGCTGGGTCATATATCCCTATTGCCTCATTACATGTGATGGGTTGTGTCTACTTATCTTCCTATTAGATGTGTTGAGTCATGATTCCCTATTTCCCCTTTACATATACAGGGTAGTGTGTGTCCCTATCCCCCCATTACACATGCTGGGTCATATGTCCCTATCTCCTCATTACACGTGCTGGATCTTATTTTCCTATTTTCCCATTAGATGTACTGAGTCATGCATCCCTAGTCCCCATGGCATGTGCTGGGTTGTGTGTCCCTATCTCCCCATTACATGTCTAGGGTCATATGTTACCATTCCTTCTAAATACATGGGCTGTGTGTCAAACTACTTTTAATTACATGTGCTGGGCCATGTCACTATCCAGCTAATTACATGAGCTGGGCTGTGGGTCACCATCTCCCTAATTACATGCACCGGGCCATGTCACCATCCCCCAGTTACACGTTCTGGACTTTGTGGCACTATACCCCCATAGCTCTCACCTTCTCCACAGAATACTAGAGGAGAGTTCCACATCCTGCAGATTACTGTGCCTTCTGCTTCAAATCTGCAGATCATCTTGCTCACTCCTGGAAATCTATACATGATCATGCCACCATACAAATCTTCAGCTGCCAACATCCCTGAAGTGTAGATCCTCCAGCTCCCAAAGCAAGGAGCAGCCCCTGAACAGGGCACCTCACTGACAGCAGCGCTTGCAGCATGGCTCTGAACCGGCCAGCTGCCAGCATCCCTGAAACGCAGCTCCTCTGGCTCCCGAAGCAAGGAGCAGCCCCTGAACAGGGCATCTCACCAACAGCAGTGCTTGCAGCATGGCTCCGAACTGGCTGGCTGCCAGCATCCCTGAAACGCTGCTCCTCCAACTTCCAAAGCAAGGAGCAGCCCCTGAACAGGGCACCTCACCGACAATAGTGCTTGCAGCATGGCTCTGAACCAGCCGACTGCCAGTATCCTTGAAATGCAGCTCCTCTGGCTCCCGAAGCAAGGAGCAGCCCCTGAACAGGGTGCCTCACCGACAGCAGTGCTTGAAGCATGGCTCCGAACTGGCCGGTTGCCAGCATCCCTGAAACGCAGCTCCTCCAGCTCCCAAAGCAAGGTGCAGCCCCTGAACAGGGTGCCTCACTGACAGCAGCGCTTGCAGCATGGCTCTGATCTGTCCGGCTGCCAGCATCCCTGAAACACAGCTCCCCCAGCTCCTGAAGCAAGGAGCAGCCCCTGAACAGGGCGCCTCACCGACAGCAGTACTCGCAGCATGGCTCCAAACTGTCTGGCTGCCAGCATCCCTGAAACACAGCTCCTGCCACTCCTGAAGCAAGGAGCAGCCCCTGAACAGGGCGCCTCACCGACAGCAGTGCTCGCAGCACGGTTCCAAACTGCCCGGCTGCCAGCATCCCTGAAACGCAGCTCCTCTGGTTCCCGAAGCAAGGTACAGTGAGACGGGTTTCAGAAGCCACAATTCCATTGGACCATAGCAGCTTCTGACTGATTTCGTTTGGCTCCCTGGCCCAGGCCATCTGCTTTCACTTCTTCGATTTACCAGCCATGCTCGAACTTCGGGCTGGCTGTTGTGCTCCTGCCAAAATTTTGTGCCCACTCCCCCCATTGCCCACCCCCAAACACTATAAAATACTCTCAAACTCTTCCCCCCATTACACCCATGTTACTTATTGGCTATAGCTACTCCTGAAACACTTAAAGAAAGCGAGCAAACTTCTCTTAAGGGGGAACTGCTCACTGCAACTTTTTTTTTTGTGATTGTTCTCTTCAGTTTAATTTCACTATTTTCCCCTCTTACAGCTCACTGTAACTTTTTGTTGATCATTCTCTTCAACTTAATTTAACTATTTTCTAGTCTTAAAGGGGATCTGCTCATCGCAACTTTTGTTGATCGTTCTCTTCAACTTAACTTACTGTTTTTCTTTCCTCAATAACTTCCTCCCTTACGAAGGGTCCTATTGACAAGCCTTAGGTCATCCTGCCATCAATTAGGATGCAGAGACCTTGATCCCAGTACTACGCTGATGCACACAGCTCATCAAATCCCTCTGGTTGTCAACTGCCTAGTGGTGTTATCCTACACCACACATCCTCCCTCTTCCTCCCTGGTCTGATTTCTTCTACTTTCTGCATCACAATGTTACCTCTCACCAAAGGACTACTCATTTGCTTGTCCTTCCTGGTATGCCTGCAACCAGCAGATATGATCTCAAACTCTGAATCTGTGCCACCCTCCACTTTAAGGTTATTACCACCCAACACCCTTGACTTATTGCTCCCTTGCCCACATGGGTCTTTCCCCCACCTTACATTATTAACCCTGGCCCAGCGTAAGAAAACCGTCCTCCTCCTGCAGCATTCCAAATGAATACACAAACTGTCCTTCCTCCACCTGCCCTCTCCCCAGTCCTGCTCATGCCTCCTACTACTGTCAGGAGATGTCGAACTAAACTCGGAACCCAGTAAGAGGCAAAAACTGAACCACACAATGAGGGCCACTCCTGACCCCCTAACCACCTGCCCTAATCTGCTTAACTCCAAAGGTCTCAAAATAGCACAAATGAATATACAGAGCATTAGTGGAAAAATGGCAGAATTGGAATCCTGGATACTGTATTACAAACCAGACATTCTCTGCATTACCGAATCATGGTTAAAACCATCCATACTATCTCACGAGGTCGCCCTTCCTGGCTATATCTACTACAGACAGGACCAGGTCCCCAGAAAGGGAGGGGGGTTAATTTATGCTAGAGATGGATTGGTAGTCAGTGAATTAACTGACTTAAAGATCAGCTCGGCTGCAGAGCATGTCTTTATCACAGTCACCCTTGGCCTAGTCAAGAATGTAACAGTAGGGTGCATCTATTTACCCCCCCCCATTTCAAGTGTCGTCCCATGCCGAATTCCTCACTAGTCTGGACTCCTTCCCTAAGAAAGACACTATAATATGTGGTGACTTTAACCTGAATTGGTTTGGGCCTCTTAAAACACAGTACCAAGCTGCCCTTCTGGATGCTAAACTGGAGCAGCTCCTTGACGATCCCACAAGACTGAATATGAAGTCAGGCAAGCACACTCTCCTAGACTGGATAGTAACTAATAATCCAAATTCTATTAAGGCCGCTGGAATCCTCCCTGATGCACTCAGTGACCATTCTCTGACGTTTTGCATCTGTAAGAATAATTCTCTGCACCCCCCCGCCCAAATCCATAAAACTAAGAATCTAACCAACTTTGTTGCTGAAGCCTTCTGCTCAAGTCTCACCGATAGCTGACTGGTCACCAATAACCTCCCTTCCTGACATAAGCCTAGCATTAGACTATCTGGTCAATACCTTCACCTCCATCCTTGACCACCATGCTCCCTGCAAACTGAGAAGATCAAGACACCCACTCTCCCTGGCTCACACAGGAACTGAGGCACCTCATGTACTCTCACGACAAAGCATGGCATGCCTTCAAAATCTCTAGACTCCACTCTGACTGGAACACCTACTGCCAGCTACGCAATATTTGTTTTTTTTAATTTCTCTTTATACACTCCCCACACTGGAGCCCCACTCCATAAGGAGATGCACATGCACCAGCCCCACTTCGCTGCCTTATCTGGAATCCCCAGTGGACCCCCATGGAGCTATGGCTGTAATCCCTAGGTGGGTATGAGGTTGGGCCCGTACACCCTGAGAATTCAAATTTCGTTGGGTCCCCCAGTGGTCAGGTAGGCAGGAGCCATTAGGGTCTGTGCTTTGGTGCTCCTTCCCCTCGGTGCTCAAGCGTATTTTTCCCTGTTCTTAGAGGAGTGGCATGCACCCAGATGTCATGGTGTCACCGTCAACGTCGCCACCCCCAACCCTCTCTGTGTGCATCTGCACTTGCCGTGCCTTCGGGTTCTGCCAGAGGCCAG
Organism: Neoceratodus forsteri; assembly: GCA_016271365.2. Taxonomy (NCBI): domain Eukaryota; kingdom Metazoa; phylum Chordata; order Ceratodontiformes; family Ceratodontidae; genus Neoceratodus; species Neoceratodus forsteri. The sequence goes on from CM028135.1 coordinate 1,066,180,930, forward strand.
TCAAGCGACAAGCATGGATCCCCTCTCCATCCTGGGAGAGGAGAGCTGTCCTCCAAACGCTCAATCCTTTCCTTCCCTGCCAACCCCCGATGGCCCAGGCTTGTTCCCAAACCTGGGTCACCAGCGTGTCGCGAGGTGTGGCATCCAGCACCTCAACCCTCAGCACCACCGGGCCAGCGAGCTATGCAATATTTGTAAATCTAAGATAAGCAAAGCCAAAAGAGAGCATCTCCTATCACTAAAGGAACAACATTCTCCAACCTCAAATGTTTCTCGAAGGAAATCAATGTGCTCCTAAAGGGTAATGAAAGGATATTCCTCCAATCAATGACAACAAAAGGCTCCACACTATCCTCACCCATGGAGATAGCGGCAGGGTGAACCACTTCTTTACGGATCTCAATGCCTACAAAACCGATCTTTCTGTTAATGGTCTTGCACCACCAGCCAGCCGCCCAAAATTTCCACACCCATTCTTCCACTTAAAAATTACCACCCGAAAAGAGGCCTTTAAATTGCTAAGGGGACTTAATCCTGACAGCTCACCAGGGTTTGACTCCCTAACACCCAAATTTCTTAAAATAGGTGCACCTGCACTTGCGTACCCGATCTCCTGCCTAATCAATAGATCCTCCCTCACGCAAACCATCCCAGACAAGTGGAAAACTGCAGTTGTTGTCCCAGTACATAAAAGTGGTCCGACCAACCTTATCAAAAACTATCTATCTTGTGTACAATTGCTAAAATCCAAGAAACAATACTTTATAATCAACTATCATCCTACCTTGAACAGGCCAGTGCCCTCATTAGTAAGTAGCATGGCTTTCATGACAGAAACTGCTCTCCTGAGGGTCACCACTGATGTATTCCAGGCTATAGACCAGGGCAAAGCCACTGATGCAGTCTTTGTCGACCTAATAAAGTCATTTGACCTAGTCAACCACTCACTTCTCATCTGTAACCTTTGCCACATTAGTCTTGACAAAAACTCTCTCGGGTCTCTAACTACTTAGAGAATAGGTTTCAATGTGTCAAATGGGCCGGTACCATCTCAACCTTATCTCCTGTCACAGACGGAGTTCCCCAGGGATTGATCCTAGGGCCTCTCCTATTCTCAATATTCATTAATGACCTTCCTCTAAATTGTGGAGGGGCATTGGTTCAGCTGTATACGGATGATGCCATCTTATATAGATCCTTCTGTGACATCTCAGGTATTAACTCTGACCTAACAAATGACTTTCAGACTCTAGAAACATGGTTTAAAAATAACCTACTAGTTCTGAACACAAAAAAGACTAAATCCATGTTCCACCATACCTGCTTTGACACAACCTCACAGCCCCCTTGGTTATCAAAACATCCATTAACATTCAACTCGAAAATGTTGCCTCCTTTAAATACTTGGATGTAGTACTTGACAAGTATCTATCCTTCAATGAGCACATAACCTGTGTCACTAAGACTACTAATCAGAAACTAGACCTTCTATATTGCACTGCTCCCTACCTCTCAAGTAGTGTAAGAAGCTGTATTGCCTTTGCTACCCTTCTCCCAGGCCTCTTCTATGGTGCCTCTATAATCCACTCTTCTAAGACTACACTCATGAACAAACTCAAAATGGCCTATCACAGAATTGCCCAATTTGCTATTAAGGCATCAGCTCACACCCATCACTGTGACGTGCTGAATAGTTTGGGCTAGCCATCTTTCATAGCCAGACTTAACCTCTCAGTGTATTGCGCCACCTTCAAGCTAATACACCTCCCACCTCCTCTGAGTATATCTAATCTACTAACCCTGAAACCTTTCCCATGAACACTCAGGTTCTCACACCTCCCAATGCTGGGTCTGCCCAATACCCATCTAGCTGCTGGAAGAAGATCCTTCTCCTTCGCATCACCACACAAGTGGAATGACCTCCCACACTCACTATTCTCATGCAAGACCATTACTCTCTTCAAAAGTCAATACAGGGAAATATTTTACAAGCCTCCTGTCTATAATGAAAACTGTACCTAATCTTCTCTAAACTTCTCCACCTGCTTGCCTATGCTCTCCTGGTGTGTATGATCAATGTCTAGGGTTATGAGTCTGTACACAGCCAATTGTCTGTACTCTGCACTTATGTACTAATGGACTCTACTATGATTATATTGTATGCTCGTATCAACCTTACTGTTTGTTCACCTGTGTTGCAATTGACATCTGTAATTTGTACTGTCTCCCAGTGAATGGGATGGCTAGTCTAGTCCATGAATGTATGTAACTGTCCAATTATATTTGTCCATAATTATCTGTATCTGTACTGTTTTCTTATGCTTGGAACATTTGATTCCCCAGGTTGCCCCTGAAAAAGGAACTTGACTGTCTCAGAGGGCCCTCCCAGTCATCAAAATTTTAATAAATAAAAAATAAATAAATGGAAGTTTCTCCACCTAAATATTGTCCCCTGGGCACACAAATCTGCAAATGGAAGCTCCTCCATCTATATATTGTCCCCTGACCTAAAGCCTATTCAGAGTCTTGGAAATTACTGTTGTTTGTACACAGAGGAACACAAGGGACATTCACGTGCACACCTGGACCACCATGCATTAAAAAGCAGCAGGCCTCAATTGGGAATGTAAATGTAGGGAGGGGTGAGGACCCCCTTACCTTGTCTTGCTCAAATCTGTCTGTGTTTCTCTCCAGGATCGCCAACTAGGGACTGCAGTCTCTTTATCGCTGTAAAAAAAATAATCAGTTAGTTAGCTTGTGACCACAAACTCACAGGATTCACTTTTGAAACTTTTTCCAAGTGTCTTCAATGTGCAAGTGGATGGAGCTTCAGAAACAACAAATGCTGAATGCCTGTGTCAGGTGACTACTGAGCAGGTGTCAACCTTGCCTCTCATTTGTGGCTGTTGTTGTTATGCTCTTATGTTCTCTCCAGGAGGGACAGCTAGAGCTGGTGGTGTCCTCACTGATGCTAACAAACTCTGGTCAGAGCCAGTATGGTTGCAAAATTATGTTATTGATGGTGGCTGCATCCATGTACATGCTACAGGTACTAAGTGATTTATTTGAACGAGCAGACAGCATCCATCTTAAAGTGTATGCCACCAGAAGATTTGCTGCATGAAACGTTCAGAAACAGAGAGGTTAATATGTAGAAAGGATATAACAGCTAGGATAAAACCACCATGAATCACATTAGTTTTCAGCTGTATTGGCTCTGACCAGATTTTGTTCACTATATGCAGTTCGGCGGTACTGGGAGGAAACAGTAGCAGGATGGGGTGGGCACAGAAGTGACCACGCTACTACCCATGTTGTTAGGGTTGAGTCAGGGGCCCTGGATGTTCATTGTTTGCTAGTGTGCCAGACAAAAGTGGCTGAGCCCCCACAAACACTGGGGTTGGCTTAAAGTTGGTGGAGGGCCCAAGGTCTAAACTATTGGTAGGTTTTGTTTTTCTGCTTACAGATTGCTTTTCTGCAGACCTGTATATAGTCCTTAATAACAGTATATTTCATAAGTTAGGCATTCCACCACCCAAAAGACTTCTTTTTAAAATGAATGTGACTATTAGCACATTGGCGGGTTTCATGTGATAATGGCGATCGCAGAAAGGTGATTGCCGTTAGAGGCGGGTATAAATCGCTGAAAGTCAATTTCAGCGATGTACGCTCTGGAGCAAGCAAAGGGCACCGGCACTTGGTTTTTTATGTGGCTTCACCCCCTGCTGCCCCTAGTAAAGGATTCTCAACTCCAGAGGGGCATGTATATCAGGAGGGTATGCAAAAGACGAAAAAAAAATTCCCTGACCGGCGCAAAAAATGAGTGCGCACCCAAAACCAAACCTGGCAACCTCCAAACCCTAGCCTGCCACCAACCCACCATGCCACACGTCCAGCTTGGCAGCCCAACACCGCACTACACCTTACAAACCCTCCCTACCCTTCAGCCCATCACACGGCATGGTTCCTTTCCGCCCCATGCGCGTATACAGATAGCGACATCCTGTTGCTATATTTTCCACCCCCCCATCCAGTCGCCCTCCCTGCCCGGTGGCCCTGTGCACAGGCGCCGTGATTGAGTCACCTTTTTTGAAAGCGCTCAATCGCGATCGCCATCATCACAGGCTACCCATTGTCGAGAATAGAAAACCAAACCAACTGTTACTTGCCAGACAGACTTGAGAGGCATTCAGTGTAAGTACTGCAGACATGCCATATTTCCACCCTTGTTTTTATCTTTCTAGAAGATTGCATTCACCTTCATTGCAAAGGACAATGCTGCTCTTTAATTGTCGAGGAGAGCAACATCCCTGAAAATATATTCTTCTTCTTCTTAGTGCTCTGTCTCATGCCATCATACCCAGTGCATGCTAGAGAAGTAACATCAGTGTTAAACTTATTCAGCCCTTCATGTACTGTATACATCGAGCCACATCTGGCCCATGTGGAGTGTACATCCCAGAGGGTCGAAGGTCTGCCTCACTATCTCTACCTTTCTCCCCTACCCCTCTAATTCCCCTTCCTTCCCCCCTGCCTTTTTCCCTTCCTATTTGTTATCTTTCTGGCTCACTCCCCACCAATCAAGTCGCTCCCATCTTCTACTCACTAACTCTGCTCTAGCTCCAGGTTCCGCTATATGCCTTCCACAGCTCAATACTTAAGCAACAAGGCATAACAGGGTGTGGGGTATTGGGGATTTGCCCATGCCTTGTGTGGTGTGTCATGAGGCGCAGTTGAGTGACTTAAACACACAAGAAGTGGGTAAATCACCCAATAACTCACACCCTGGAGTGCTTTATTGTGATTATACAATGAACCCATGTGTAAAATAAATGTAAAATGTGTTTAATTATGTTTTTATAAATGCCATTCCTCAGCCGTGGGTTATGCAGGATTTACCCATGGTCATGTGACAGGTTTTGACCAATGAGGTTACAGGATTTTCACACACCATTGTATAATTCTTGTTGCACACTGATGTTCCTCTGTGCATGTTGTACATGCCCTATGAAGTAAATAATGTATATATGTAGTGTTTAGCATGTATATTAGTTTTAAGCACTGTTGTGTAAAATAAACGGTACCTGATTATAATAGCGCTACAATAATAGTGCCGCTCAACATAGCGCAAGTCTGTATAGTGCTACAACGGAGAGTGATGGGGGATTCATAGCGCTATGCCGTAAGTGCTCCCTTGGTCTCTGTCCATGGTCCTAGCACAGGACAAGGGAAGAAGAATACCAGTAGCTGGTTGAGCTGCATGGAGCAGCACAGCCGAGTGGCACTTGGAGACCAGGGTTCTAATCCTGGTTTCCCTGGATTTGGCTTCCTGTGACTTTGTTTTTTTACAAGGGGCCATGGAAAAAGTATTGCACAGCCCTACAAATTTCCTCTTGCCTCGTGATCCGCTCCCCCCTACGCAAGTTAGCCGTTTAGTTTTCGTCCAAGAAAACAGTTGCCCTGAACAGTACTCCCAACTAACTTAACAGCTACAGTAAGTCCATAAGAGTTAGTTTATAATTTATTTAGTTCATATATGTTATTTAGTTAATTATGTTTTCTCTCTCTTTCAAACTGTGTTTTAGCATAAATAATGTTTTAAGCATTTGGAACCATGACCTAGCGGGGGGATGGCAGAGTTAGTGTCTTGACAGTCTTGTGGTTTACTGTACGCTAACTCAGAAAACTTGTAAAGTGCATTTCTGTGATATTAAATGCAAAACTGTGACAGACCACCTACTGTTACTCGCACCACTGACTTCTCTATGTATCGAGGTACTCTACCTCTTCAACAGGAGGCCCAGAACAGAGTTTTCTGAGCTGAAGTCTCTCTACCCAGGTTATAGAGGTCCTTAAGTTGTCCAGAAAGACATCAATGAGGAAAACTTGCAATTCAAAGTAGAAAGGATTCTCAGTCTGGTGTGGAAACAATTTCCTTTCAGAGACAGATGCAGAGATTGAAAAATTTGTGACTATTTGTTATGTTTAAAGTTGTTGGCTGTAAAGGAAAACCGTGCTAAACCTGTAAGTCACTTTCTCCAGTAGATGCTTTCTTTCATTATTTGATCCCTTTCTGTCATTGTACTATTTCCACCCATCCTCAGGTCCTGTGCCACTCCATGGTCAGGATGTACACCAACAGTCCTGTGTCACTCCACGCTCAGGATGTACACCAATAACACCATATTGGTAACAACTAGCAATAAATAGCACAGATGAACTCCAGCAGAAACTGGAGGCCGACTTTAGAGCAGCTCAGGAGTGCTTCACCAGGTCAAAGCTAGTCATGAGCACAAAAAAGACCAAATTTATGAATTTTGTGACAGTGGATAAAAAACAAACCAAGTTATTCATAGTAGACCTTGAGAGTTTAGAACTGGTACAGGTTCAACAGTAAAAATACTTGAGTGTGGTGTGTTGTGATCATCTCTCATTTTCAAATCATTTCCATAGTGTTTGCCTAAAGACTACAAAAATGTTCGTAGCCTTGAGGCGTGCCTCTGGGTGTGTCACTAGGGAAGCATGTTGTAAAATGGTCAGTGCTCTTTTGTTACCGGTGATAGAATATGGGAGTATTGTTTACATAACTGCATGCAAAAAGGATTTGTAGAAATAAGATAAAGTATATCATAAACTGGTACGTTTTCTTTTGTTACATCTATGTTGATCCAATAAAAGATATCAAACCATTTGTTTCTGGATCTGTTCTTTCAAGGACTAATACAGCAGCTAACTAATTCTGTGTGTTATTTTGAAGGCTAATTGTCGTACCCATCACTGTGATCTATATGCCCAGCTGGGTTGGGATACCTTGGGAAATAGATGAGTATGTAATGGGCAACTATGATCATTAAAATGTTGAGAACAGATTATTATCACCCACTGTCCAATTATTAGTCATTGGAGAGTCACAATAATAGAATTCATAACACCAGAAATTCAAATACAAAAAGGTTGAAAGTCCCCAGAAATCACACTATATATAGTACTATAATCATACATATGAACATATTATGAACCATGTAAAGACCTTTGTTTTAAAAGAAAATGAAGTTTGAATTTAAAATCAAAATGTTTTACTTCATAAACTATTAGAGAATCCCCTTTGCATGAAATGGACTGTGCCAAATGAATTTAGAACTTCAGGGGCCAGATATTCAAAAGATAGCACAGGAACTGACAGTTTTTTGCCTGTGCTATCTGGGCTTGTGCCCATTTTTGGGGTGGGGTCTGTATTCAGAGACCCCAGTAGCATTGGCTAAATTTGTTAGCACCCAGGAGCTAACATAACGCTGTGCCCATGCAAATGAGGGGTCCCCTCCTGCATATGGGCACAGCTGTAATTTCAGACATTTGTATCATCAGTAAATGGCACCCAAAGTGGCACTATTCACTGCCTCCGAAAACCTTGACTTAACTGGGTGCAAAGCCTGTGCTCCCACCCCACTGATGGCAAGATGACTGTACTGCAACCACCTGCTGCCAGTCGTCAGTCCCGTGACAGCCAGCTCCCTGGTGGCTAGTGGCACCTACCATTCACAAACACCTATTCTGCAGATGTCCTTTATTGTCCTGGCATCTAGTGGTACCCCCACCCATTAACACCTGTTCTAGTTCATTGACATTTGTCCCTGATGTCTAGTGGCACCCCTTCCCCACCTTCTGATCACCTGTCTCAATTAGGTGAAATGATTCCTAGGAGTTCATGGCCCTACCCACCCTCCGATCACCCATCCTGGTAATACACGGTATACCTTGGTGTCCAGTGGCATCCCTCTACCCTCCAGTCACCCATCCTGGTTATCCAAAGATTTCCCTGGTGTCAGTGGCACCCCCTACTCTCCGATCACCCATCCTGGTAATACAATGTATTTCCTGGTGTCTGGTGGCACCTGCCCAATCTCTCATCCGGTATATGGATCTGTATCCCTGGTGTCCAGTGCCCCTCGTTCACCCAGCCAATGTTTTATTTATTTATTTATTTACTTTATTTAAACTTTTGTTGACCAGGTACGTGCAATGAGTCAAGGCCCTTTTTCATGCATGACCTGGGATCACATAAAAAACAGCAATGATGTTACATAAATTTAACAAGACCAATGCAGTAAACACAGGAGAATATAAATAACACCACAGAAGTTTGAATCATTACAATACAATAAACATGATTTTTTTCTGTATAGCGCTTTCCGTGGGCTCCACAGGGCTATGACCCCTTACATCCTCCAGCCCGACTCCCAGCTTGTCTGCCCTCGAGATTCCTTCGTGGATTCCCCCCTCCCCACAAGGCCAGGTGGAGGGGAACCGGCAATCCCCCACCACCCAGTATGGCAAATCTGGTGGCAGGAGCCAGACTTCGCCAGGGCGGTTGGGCCATCACGGGTTTGTGGAGCCCCAGCCTTTTTTCCATTTTCTTCCTCCCTCCCCTGATGTAAGCATGTTGGCTTCTAAGCCTCCTGACCTGTACTGCCCTACAGCCACCACTAGAGAGCAGTCAGCGGAATAACTAGTCCCCTTCCCCGAAGAGAGGAGAGCACTCCCCCAGACACTCAATCCTCTCTCTCCCCCTGCCAACCCCCAGTGGCCTAGACTCATTCCTGAACCCAGGTCACTGGTGTGGCGCAAGGTGTGGCGTCCAGCTCCCCAACCCTCAGTGCCACCAGGCCGGCCCCTTTGCAATAAACATGATTTTATGTAAAACGTTCACACTGTAGTTGTCTAAAAAGATATTTCCTTACATTTATTTTAAAAATGTCATGTTCTAGCCCACCCTGTAAAGACCCTGGAATATTATTCCAACTTTTTGCCACTCTACTTGCAAACGCTCACTCTGCGATGTTTGGTTTTGTATTTGGGATGACTAATTTTTTTAATTCCGTTTGAGCGTAATACCCTTTAATGTTTTTTAAGGTGTTAAAGTGTATAAAGAGGAGAATCATCCCTCTGTCTTAGAACGTTATCTGTAAGACAGTTTAAGTTGTATAAACAGCTCAGTTTGGATGGAAGCCAGCCAGTATGTTGGTATAGTGTACAGTGATGAGTGTGATATGGGAGTTTAAGTGCAAACCTACAGACTCCATGAAAAGTGGAAGTCAGTAAGGATAACTCAAGTTTTGATAAATCTACAAAAAGAAATGAATTATAGTTCAAGGTGGATAAAAGTACACTTTTGGCCACCGCTATTCTTGCTTGTGGAGTCAAAGAGTTTTGTAATTTAAACAGAACACCTCATTTCTGGTTGCCTTGCCTACTGATTAATTTAATGTGATGGGAAAAAGTAAAGCTTGAGTCTAATAAAATGCCCAAGTATTTAAATTGGGTAACTTGTTTAAATCTAGGTCTTGAGCTGAAGAGCATGCTTTCTGATTTCTTACTATTCAGTTGCAAGTGATGTTTTTTCAACTAATGATCAAGTACAAGAATGTCTTTGTTTTAAGTTTGGTTTAGTACTTCCACTGAGGGTGAACTGCCTTACAATGTTATGTCATCAGCGTACATTATTGTGTTCATGTTCTTTAATGATGAAGGTAATACATTGATAAATAAGGTAAACAGGAGTGGTCCCAGGATCGATCCCTGGGGTACACCCTCTTCCATTATTTTACTGCTGGACAAAATTCCACTACAACTCACCTTCAGTGAACGTCCTGTTAAATAACTGTTGAACCATTCACAAGGAGAATCTGCCAGTCCAATGCCCTCCAGCCTCCCGAGCAGCAGGCAGTGGTTCACCAACTCAAAGCCTTGGACTGGTCCACAAACACAGCACCAGTGAGCTTCCCCCCATCCATAGCCCCACTGATATGGTTGGTGAACCTGTACCCTTACCGTGGTACTTATGAAAACCATGCTGCTCGGTAGTCTGGAGGCCACCGGAGTGGAGATACCTGGAGAGTTGATTTGATTCGTTGAGTTGATTTGAGAATTGATGGATTCATGAGGGAATTTATTGATGACCAGAATTTTTTAGGATTTTTTTAAGTCATTATTCTGTTGGTTTTGATGAAAATCAGATTTACTTTGTCTGAGTTTGAAGTTACATTCGTTTCTTAACCTACAATAGTTGCTAAAATCAGTGTCACTATTCGTGTGTTTAAAAAGTTTCCATGCGTTGTCCCTCAATTTCATCAAATGAAACAGATTTGCGGTAATCCACTTGTTAACAACTCCTCTAACCCTCCTGGAGATCTTAGGGGAGTACTTGTTTTGCAATTCCAAAAGGAATGTGGTAAAATAATAAACTGCAGCATCCACCTCGGGAATTACATCTAAATAAGACCAATCAATCTGATCTAAGTCCCTTAGCAATCCACCACTGATTACACTGGTGAATTTCCTAAAGGAAATAAATATTGGGGGTGGCTTAATTCTTTTGCATTTCCAGGTGCAGTAAGTTGCCAGTTAATCACTGACTGCATCTGGAAATGTGCCTTTACTTTTTACATTGGCTGGATTATTAGTGAGTATCCAGTCAAGGACAGTATGTTTATTACTTTTCATATTCCTGCGAGTATATGAAGTTACAAATTGACATAATTCAGCATTAGTAATAAGAGACTCAGTCTCAGGTTCGATTTCAATTTCAGGGTCCCAATGTATATTAAAGTTACCCATCACCAAGATATCACTACCAGAATACAGAGAGCTTAAAAACTGAAAAAAATCTTTCAACCCTTTTCGACACGTTTTTGGAAGATTATACACTGTGCAAAACTTCAGCTTTTATCATCCTCCCAACTTCAGCTTAAGAAGTAACCATTCACACTCAGTACTAGGGTTGTAGTTTGAGCTCAAAACAGTTAATTCTAATTCATTCTTATAATAGACCAGAATCCCTCCACTTTTCTTTTTCTCAACCCTATCCTTTCAAAGTAGCTTAGATCCTTCCATGATATAAAGGTTATCGTTTATCGTAGATTTTAACTATGACTCCGTCAAACTAAATATGTCTGGGTCATGCCGGGCTGTCCAGGCCTCATTCTCATGTTTCTTTGACACAATGCTCCGTACATTTAAGTGAGCAAGTTTAAGCCCACCTGACTGCCAAACGTGCCTGTGTAGGGCATTGTCTTGAGGTAGAGGGCTGGAGTTTGTCTCAACATCACCAGTCAAAAGCAGTATAAACCAGATTAAGGGGGTTAGGAGAGAGACAGAAGTAGGTATAATTTTTATGACTGGGTTAACAGTTCCCTAGGTTGTAAGATCTTTTCCCTAAACAACCCAAATACTTAATATTATTAGCAATTAAGTTGGTTGAGTTCCTTAATAAGTTGGAGTAAACAGAATCATCTGTCAACCTACCCTGGTCACAAGTTTTAGCGTGAGGATTTAATGTGAAAGATAACCTCTGGTCTAGCAGTACTAAACTTAATAAAAGACAAATCATCCCAATATAATGACACCCCATTGTTAAAAACACTGTTTATCTGATCTGAGCTATTGTCTAAGATTTAAAAGAGTTAAGTAACCCAAAGCACCGAAGTATACTAATAACTTACAATGCTTTCTTCAAACTGCTTCTATTTTTCAGTGAAATTTCTACCGAATGATGCATGCGCCACTCATGCTCGGGCCTGCGTGCATGTGCCTCAGGCCAGCACAAACTTTTAACTACACAGCTCCCGCCCCTTCTAGCTCCATTGGCCAATGTAACCTTGACTGTCCCTGGCATCCAGTGGTATCCCTACCCCACGAATGCCAATCGAGAAATGGACCAGCGAATACTGGCAGTTCAGTAGCCCCACCCATCCTCCCCACCTGCACCAGGCACATCATCCAGCCCCCCTCCCCCCCCAGTGATGCAGAGGATGTTCAGTGAAGCCCAACATGGTGACCAGCACAGCCCTTTTCTCATCTCCTTGGCTGGCCACTGTGTGTTGACAGAGAGTGTGTGACAAAGCCTACATTCAGCATAAAAAATAAAAAACTAGGGAAGAAGAAGGGAGAATGAGTAGGAAAAAGAAAGACGGGATCTGGAGAAAGATGGAAAAGGGTCTACCTTAATGCCAGGAGTCTGAGAAATAAAATTAGTGAGCTCCAGGCAATGGTGTCAAGTACTGAGATGGATCTAGTAACCATGACAGAGACTTGGGTCACAGAGAATAATGACTGGGTCCTGACAGTTCCAAGCTACACCATGTTTAGACAGGATAGGGGAAAAGGTAAAGGAAGAGGTAAAGCTCTATATGTCAAAGAGGGCATAGAGGCAGTGGGGGATGGAAACATCAAGGGAGGTAATTGGGAAAAAAAGAGTCGCTGTGGGTTCGACTCACAGCATTCTCAGGTAAGAAACTACAAATGGGAATGAGCTGTACACCTCCAGGATAGGGGGAAGAGAGAGAGAGAGAGAGAGAGAAGGAGCTATGGGCATAACTAGAAAGGGGGGATGGCAAAGGGGAGGTGGTGGTGGTGGTGGGAGATCTAAATCTACCAGATATTGATTGGGTCATTCCAGTGACATGGAGCTCCAGAAGTCAGGCCTTACTGGATACATTGCAGGATTGCCTGCTAATGCAGCTAGTTAAGGAACCCACTAGGCGGGCTGCCATTCTTGATGTGGTGCTTACCAACTTAGAAGTGGAAGGAGAAGTGAGGGTAGGGGAGTCACTAGGGTCCAGAGACCATAACTCTATATGGTTCAACCTTGCCCTTGAGACAATTAAGCTCTCATCAAAGGCTGAAGTCCTAGATTTCAGAAGGGCAGACTTTAGACAGATGAGGGATCTGGTCTGGGACAAATTAGAGTGGACAGCATCAGGGATGTAGCGGAAAGTTGGGGAAAAATCGGAGTGCATTCTTGAGGAAACAAAGTCCTGCATGAGAACAGTAATCAATAGAAGCAGATACAAGAGACCAATATAGTTCTCTAGAAAGGTCAGGGAAGCAGAGAGAGCCAAAAAGAAGGCCTTCACCAGGTACAAGGAGATACAAGGGAAGGTAGAATGGGGAGAGTACCTAATGAGAACAAGGGAAACCATAAGAGCAGTTGGATAAGCAAAGGAAAAAACAGCTGCATATTACAGAGGAGGTCAAGGGTGGGGAAAAACAGTTCTTTAGATATACAGTATTAGGGAAAAAAAGAAAGAAGGGGAGGAGGAATTGTTAGACTAACAGACAGAGGACAGGTAACTGACAGGGACAGGCAGAAAGCAGTCATTCTTTATGTCTACTTTTGCTCTGTACTCACAAGGGAAGATGGAGGGCCTCTGCCAGAGAGTGGCATTAACGCAGCTATAAGGGGGATTCCTGAGATGATGCAGCAAGTATTTACAACTGAAAGGGTTTGGAAAGGGCTAGCAGCCCTGAAGATATATAATGCCCCGGGCCCAGATGGGACACACTTGAGAGTGCTCAAGAAAATGTCAGCTGAACTAACTGAACTTCTGGTGGGGCTATTCAGTAGCTCAATACGGAGGGGGTAGTTCCAAAAGACTGGAGGGTAGCAGGCAGAGCCCAGCTCCAGAAGAGGGGACAAGGAGCAACCAGGTAACCACAGACCTGTCAGTCTTATCTCTATTGTGGGTAAACTGACGGAGACACTAGTCAAATAGGACCTCATAAACTACCTGAAGAACAATGGACTCCAAGACAGTAAACAACACGGGTTCATGGCAGGAAGGTCTTGTCAAACCAACCTGACAGTATGCTTTGACTGGGTAATGAGGGTAGTGGATAAGGGCCATGCTGTGGATTTACTCTGCTTTGATTTCAGCAAGGCTTTTGACCTGGTGCCACACAGAAGACTGCTGAAGAAGCTAGAGGGTCTTAGTACAGCAAAATACACAGATGCGTGAGAAGCTTGTTGGAAGGGAGACAGTAGAGAGTAATGGTTAACAGAGTCAAATCAGAAGAGAGGGAGGTCACCAGTGGGGTGTCACAAGGATCAGTCCAGGGTCAAGTCCTTTTTAATGTGTTCATTAGCGACATGGGAGAAGGAATCCAGGGAAATATGCGTCTCTTTGCAGACAACACTAAGCTCTATAGACAGTGAGGAGGAGTTAAGGAGATGCAGAGAAACTTGCAGACGCTAGAGAGGTGGTCAGAGATTTGTCAGTTAAAATTCAGTGCCAAAAAGTGCAAAGTGATGCACATAGGGAACAATAACCTGAGGATAGGGTACTGGATGTGGAGTAAAGTTGTACATAACTTCTGAGGAAAGAGACCTAGGGGTCATCATCAGTGACTTCCTAAAAATGAAAATTACGTAGCTGCCGTAATTCTTGATCTTCTCTTGTATCTTCACCACTCATTACTGCTGGGTGTAAGCTGGAGGCATGCACCTGTACAGGAACTTTTTTTTCAGGGGAGGAGTCAGCAGCAATGGCACCGCCCATGAGGCCAACTCATTGCATGGCGCATGAGGGTTGGCCGTTAGGTGCCTCAGACTCCTCCTCCACCCCAGTTCTGTTCTGCCGGAGGGGATGAAACAAAGAGGGATAGAGAAAACCAAGGTGAGGCAAGAGAGCCAAGGGATAGGAAAAGGAAAGGATACAAACTGAAAAAGGAAGAAGCCGACCAGAGGACAGACGGATTGGACTTTTTTACCTTAATAGGCCATAGGGCCCCAACCCATGGGCAGTAGCACAGGAAAAAGGAGAAGAAGGAGAGTGAGAGAAGAAAAAGCATAGCATACATAGGGGGAGAAGGGGGCCCCCAGCCATGCTGAGTTGGAAGACCATTGGATTATTTTAGCCTCAAAAACCTGAAGGTATGAAAACACAGGTGCAAGGATCCCATCAACTTCAGGGACCACTGATGGAGGTCCAGAACAAGAGACGAAATGGTCTTGAGAGTATAAACGCGGTGGCGCATAGCCACCCCCCCACCCTTAAACCCACAATTGGGATTAAAGTTCTGGAATATGGCCCTCTACAAGTTAATCTGATGGCTCAGTCAGGGGGGAAGAAACTTCTTAAACAGGAGAGTACTCTGTCCAGAATGATCTCTAAGATAGAGGGGAAGCAAAAAGGAGAAAGGTGGGGAGGACAGTCCCTAAGGGTTCTCCCACGAAATGCACTGACGCAGTCCCTTCTACAAGAAGATGAAAAACAGGTGGACATCCATGCCAAATTAAGGAGGATACCACTGTGCACCCCACTGAGAATCCCAGGGAGTTCCCTCTGAGACCAGGGTGAAGACCCTACTTGCCACCCTCCTAGAGTGGGCACTCTGTGACATTTTAGAGAAGGAAACAGAGGGCTCTGAGGTACCAGGGGGACTCTGCCCCCAATTGGCCTTGAAGAGGGGGAGGGCAAACATGGTAGAGGTGGTGCCCAAGAGCTGAGGCCCAAGAGGGGAAGGTGGTTGGGAATCAGTAATGAATGGTGAAGATACAAGAGAAGATCGAGAATTACGGTAGGTACATAATTTTCATATCTTCCCTTGTCAGTCTTCACCATTCATTACTGCGGGGTGAGTATCAGGTTCCCCAGAAGGGGACCTGGCACTGCCCTGAGGGAACAGATTCCCTCAGCCTCCTGCGGGGGAGATGTAGGAGGGAGAGACCCTTCTGCCATACTAGGTCAATATGGCCTAAGGCTGGTTAGGCTGAGAAGGTGTCCCCCTTTGCTGGAGGGACAGAAGATGCCCCTGAAGATTTCTCCTCGTCCTGCAGGAAAAAAGACAAGTCCCCCGGAAAGCAGAGGAAATCACCCTATGCCGGGCATTGGGTGACAATCTAGACAGGCGAAGCCATGCCGTCCGCCTAATGCAGATCGCTGTCCCTGCCAGTCTGGAAGCCATCTCGTTGGCGTCATATGATGCCCTTGCTTGGTGCCTTGCAAGCTCCAGACTCTGAGCAGAGAGGGCAATGTCTTGTCTAAATTCCTAAGAATCAGGCAAGGATGCTAAAACCTGCACCAGCATCGACCACAGGTGCCTGTTGTAGGCAGCGTGGTGAGCCTGATGTGAGCTGACGCAGAGTAACACATGAGCTGATGAGAAAACTCTTCTTCCCCACCGGTCGAACACAGAGGAATCCGGATCCGGTGGTCAATTGTGTGCCAGGCATTGAAGCCTGGAAGGAGTGTCTAAAGCTGTCAGCACCAAGGGTGGGCGAGGCAGAGAACCAAGAGACTCTTGGGGAGCGCAATAACTCCTCCTGCAGTATACTGGGGCTGGGGATGAGGCGGCTGGTGACTGCCAAGTGCACATAGAAGCTTCCTGGAAGGGAATAGGCCAGAAAGGCACCACTAGGTGGTTACCACTGAATTCATTCAGAAACGAGCACATCTTCCACTCAGTATTGCATCTTACTACATGGGAGATATGGAGTTTCTGAACTAACCTCGAGATGAACCGCTGATATTCAGAGAAATCAGCGTCAGAGGAAAGGTGGACAGAATATTCCACTGCACTGCCTCTGTCACCAGCATCATGAGCGGCGCTGGGATCAGAAGCAGCACCAGCAGGCAGTGCCGAGGGTCCACCGGTGCCAGGTCCAGCAGTCATGGGCCACAACACCGGGGGAGCCTGCACCTCCGAGGAGGTGACTGCCATGGCAGTGCCCTTGACCAGGCTGCGCAGGGAATCAAGATGATCCTCTGGCACTGCAAAAGAAGCCTCTGTGACAGCAAGACTGGAATCCAAGGAGGTTTCCTCCTCACTGGGCTGTATAGACCCGGGAGGGGACCCGGAGGCAGGGTCAAGAGATCTTTCCATGCCATCCCTAGAACAACGCTGTCATCCGAAAGTTGGCGGGGGCCCAGCCAGCTTTAAATGCACGGATCTCTAGAACATGGCGGTCCATGGAGAAACAGGCATTGCAGTTCTCCATATCATGGTTGGGACCCAAGCAACGCAAACAAACATCATGTCGGTCCGTAACGGAAAAATGGCCACAGGGGCACCAATGCATGGGGGCATGGCCCACTTTGGATTTTCTCTTAGCCCCCGAACCAGACATGACGCAAAAGAAATTGAACAAACTTTACAGAAAAAGGACCCAGCACCATCGTAGAAATAAAAGGAACTTGCTTACCAGATTCCAACGACGCCAGGTGAATTCAGAACTGGAATGGAGATGGAGAGGCAGGAAAACAGCGTTGAATGGCGAAGGCCTAGTGATGCAGACGAACTTTCGGCAACTCGCGCAGCAGGTGTGACCTCAATGATGGGAGAAACAGAACTGGGGTGGAGATGGAGTCTGAGGCGCCTAACAGCCAACCCTCGTGTGCCACGCAATGCACTGGCCTTGTGGGCAGTGCCATCGGCGCCAACTCCTCCCCCAGAAAAAAAAAAAGAAAGAGATATCCCATACAGGTGTGCACCTTCAGCTTACACCCAGCAGTAATGAATGGTGAAGACTGACAAGGGATGATCAATCAAACCAGTGCACCAAGGTGTATAGTAAGGCAAACAGTATGCTGGAGTGTATAGGAAGGGGTATTGACGGCACAAGGAAGGAGGTATTGCTACATCTCTATAGATCACTGGTGAGACCTCACCTGGAGTACTGTGCCCAGTTCTGGAGTCCTCACCTAAGGAGAGATAAGGACAGGCTGGAGACAGAGCAACATAGGGCAACCAAAATGATTCAGGGCCAGCAGGGCAGATCTTAGGAGGATCGCCTCAAGACACAGAACATGTCCTCGCTGGAGGCCAGGCAAGAGGAAAAAGATATTCAAATTCCTGAAAGGAATAAACAAGGTAAACTGTAAGGAACTATTTAGCGTAAGTAGCGGATCAAGAATACAGGGGCACGAGGGGAAATTGATAGTGAAGGGGGAGATTCAAGAGGGAAATGAGAACGTTTTATTTTGCAAAAAGGATGGTGGAACCATGGGACAATCTACCAGCTGATGTGGTGGGTACCAAAACTATCAATGGTTTCACACATGGCTGGGAGAGAGTGAAGAGCTTAGTGATTGCTCAGGGTGATAACAGTAGGGCGGGGAGCAAGAGGGTGAATAGTGTGGGTTAGAACCCTGCATGAACAATAGGTCCCAGGTTTGTTAGTGTTAAAGGCAGACTGGATGGACCAGTGGTCTTTTTCTGCTGTCATTGCCTGTGTTTCTATGTCAGTGTGACCACTTAGCAACAATCTCTTCTGGCTGTATATGGATATTGTGACCATTTAGTGACAATCCCTTGCTGCTGTGTATGGGGTCATTGTGACCTCTAGGCAACAATCCCTTGCTGCTATGTATGGCGTATTGCGACCATTTAATGACAGTTTCTTGTTGCTGTGTATGGGGACACTGCAACCACTTAATGACAGTCCCTCACATCTGTGTATGGGGTCATTGTGACTTCTGGGCAACAATCCCAGGCTGCTGTGTATGGGGTCATTGTGACCACTTAGCAACAACCTCTTGTTGCTGTCTGTATGGTCATTGTGACCACTTAATGACAATCTCTTGCTGCTGTGTATGGGGTCACTGCAACCACATAATGACACTCCCTTGCTGCTGTGTATCGAGTCATTGTGACCCCTAGGCAACACTCACTTGTGGCTATGTATGTGGTCATTGCAACCACTTAATGACAACCCCTTGCAGCTGTGTATAGGATCATTGTGGCTGCTTAGTGACAATCCCTTGCAGCAGTGTATGGGGTCATTACGACCACTTAACGATAATCATGGCTGTGTGTGAGGCCATTGTGACCACTTAGCAAGAGTCCCTTGCAGCTGTGTATGGAACCTTTGCTGTGCACTGCCATGCGTTTAATCTGACATATTTAATAGCCAGCTAGAGTATGACTTACGGTAGGTCAATGATAGTGGAAAAACTCTAATAATACTAAGTCATTCATACTTCCTCCCTGTAGAGATGTTGCTTTCAGTTCAGGATGTTCTG
This sequence comes from Neoceratodus forsteri, assembly GCA_016271365.2. Taxonomy (NCBI): domain Eukaryota; kingdom Metazoa; phylum Chordata; order Ceratodontiformes; family Ceratodontidae; genus Neoceratodus; species Neoceratodus forsteri. The sequence continues at coordinate 1,066,199,727 of CM028135.1, forward strand.
TCAGCGTCAGGGACCTGCAGGTCTTTTTCATCACTGCCCATCAAAATACAAAAGTTCAGAGTCTTCCTGCAGCACCTAATCTCCTTGACAATAACTAGTTGAATCACTTTGACACAAGCTGTTTCAGGCTTCTATTTTCTACTCCCCATGGACTAACATAACCCTTGAATATGAGTTCACCTGTGTATCAAAACCACCATCCTTCCCCATCCATCTTTGTTACCTAGTAGATATCATGGGGATAGTTTTTATTTCTTAGAATGTTCCCCTGGCTGTCTTCTACCAGCTACCAGGGCCCTTTTGAGTGGAGGCATCCTGAGCCTGACTAGCTAATGTGTCACCAGCTGTTGCGCGATGTAAGTCATGTGACCCCATTCCCACCACCACACATTCTGGTCCATTTGTTACCATCACACCCACTAAATATGCTGGGTTGTGTGCCCCACTCCTTATTTGCACAGGGCTATGTGTTACCATCCCCCATTACATGTACTGTCCCATGTGTCCCTATCCCCCCATTAAATGTGCTGGGCCATGTGTCCCTATTCCCATTATCTGTACTAGGCTACATGTCCCTATCCCCCATTACATGTGCTGGGCCATGTGTCCCTATTCCCATTATCTGTACTAGGCTACATGTCCCTATCCCCCATTACATGTGCTGGGCCATGTGTCCCTATTCCCATTATCTGTACTAGGCTACATGTCCCTATCCCCCATTACATGTACTGGGTCATGTGTACCTATCCCCCCCATTATATGTGCTGGGCAGTTTGTCTCAATTCCCCCATTACATGTACTGGGCCATGTGTCCCTATCCCCCCATTACATGTACTGGGTGTATGCATAGAATGTGGGGAAAATGTTAAGTTTTAGGCCATCAATTAAAGGGTTAATTTTGCCTCTGTGCACTATTGATATCCCCACGGGTCAGAGGTCAGCACTGGTGCACAAGGTTATAAATCTGGGGTTTTGGCACTTAAAAAAGAGGTGCGGGGAGAGGCAAGTGTGAGTTGCAGGGGGTGGGTGTGGGCAGTCGTTAAAGGAGAGCAGGGCCGTTTGCCTGCTCTCAGGGTCAGCAGTTTGCAGTCCTAGGGTATCCAAAAACCAGTCCAGTGGTGGACATGGTGGCAGATGTTGTTTTTGGCCATCAGGAGTCCCTCTGTTAAGCCACCCAGGTGGAATCGAAGTTGGGAGGCTGCATGCCAGAGGTGGCATGGCTCCTGAGTGTGCTTCACTTTTCTGGGAAGAGAGAAAGAAAGCCGAGGGGAGAACAGGAACCCGTGAGAGAGAGAAGTAGCCCCAGAGCAGATATGCCAACCTGGTTGTTGCAGGTCCACTGGGGCCTTGAGATGGACGTGGGTCAAAGCCATACCCGTGTCTGAGATAGGAGCCATTTCCACCCTTGGGAACAGCGGTTCAGCCAGGGGTTCTCTGGAATCCTGGGCTTCAAGTAAATATCAGTAGTCCAACATGCCCTCTCGGAGGGTGCAGGTCTGTTGGGAAATCTGCCTGTGTGGCAGTGCAGTTACTCACTACGGCCAGCTTTTATGGAGATCCTGTGGTTGAGATTTAAGGAAAAGTGTTGACCCAGTTGGGAGTGAGAGGAAGGTTTCTGGGAGCCAAGATGTGTTGTGAAAGAGACAGTGATAGCCTGCTGCCGTTTAGGACCTATATGGCCCAGAAAATTGCTACCTAACTTCAGCAGTGGCCAGCTTGGCCCAGCAGAAAGCCGTCCAGGATTAGTGGGGCCATTTTGGCCACAAAATGCATTCACTAACCCCCATGTAAGGATCTCCATGGTTCCGGGGTACAGTAAAATTGTTCAGATGTTGTCATGAAGTCATGAAGTTGTTCATTAAATGGGATCCACCTCTGTTACCGTTATGCCTGTGTGGACTTCAGTTATTTCGTCATGGGACTGTTTATGTCTGTTAACATAGATTTCATTATAGCCCCGCACCAGAAGATGGTACCCCCTGCCATGAACCCTGCTAACGCCAGCCATTGCGGTAAGGTACAGCTGTTTTGGTTTGTGCTGCTGTGAATCCCCCCCCCCGAGAAAAGGTGCCACCCCATACCCCTAGATGCCAGCAAGGGGGGCTTACATGTCCCTATGCCTCCATTACATGTGCTGGGCCATGTGTCCCTATCCCTCAGTACATGCACTGGGCTGTGTATTCCTATCCCCCCATTACATGTGCTGTGCCATGTGTCCCTGTCCCCCCATTACATGTACTAGCCTCCATTACCTATGCTGAGTGAGTAGTATGTGCCTATCCCCACATTACATGTGCTGGGTTGTTTGTTCCTATTCCCCCATTACGTGTGCTGGGTTGTGTGTCCCTATTCCCTTTAGATGTTCTGGATTATGTATCCCTTCCCCCCATTACATGTGCTGGGCTGTGTATATCTATCTCCCCATTACATGTGCTGGGTTATGTGTCCCTATCTCCATTATATGTACTGGTTTGTGTGTCCCTATCCCCCCATTACATGTGCTGTGCCATGTGTCCCTATCACCCCATTACATGTGCTGTGCCATGTGTCCCTATCTCTCCATTACATGTGATGTGCCTTGTGTGCCTATCCCCACATTACATGTGCTGTGCTATGAGTCTATCCCCATCACATGTGCTGTACCATGTGTCCCTATCACCCCATTACATGTGCTGTGCCATGTGTCCCTATCACCCCATTACATATACTGTGCCATGTGTCCCTATCTTTCCATTACATGGGCTGTGCCATGTATCCCTATCACCCCATTACATGTGCTGTGCTGTGCCCTTGTGTGCCTATCCTCACATTACATGTGCTGTGCCGTGTGTGCCTATCCTCACATTACACATGCTGGACTATGTGTTCCTTTCCCCCATTACCTGTGCTGGGTCATGTCTCACCATCCCTCCCATCACATGTGCTGGGCTGTGTTGTCACCATTGCTGCCATCACATATGCTGGACTGTGTCTCGCAATTCATCCCAGTACATGTGCTGGTCCATGTGTTACCATCCCCCATTATATGAGCTGGGCCATGTGTCTCTATCCCCCATTTCATGTGCTTCACTATGTGTCTCTGTCCCCCATTATGTGTACTGGGCCACGTGTCCTTATCTCCCAATTATATGTGATGGGCCATGTGTCCCTATCCTCCTATTACCTGTGTGGGGCCACATCTCACTATCCCTCCCATCGCATGTGCTGGGCCATGTGTCACCATCCCCCCATTAATAGTGCTGGTACATGTGTTACCATTCCCCATCATTTATTCCCCTATTACATGTGCTAGGCTGTGTGTCCCTATCCTTCTATTACCTGTGCTGTGCCATGTGTCCCTATCGCCCCATTATCCATGCTTTTCCATGTATCCCTAGTTACCCATTACACGTGCTGGGTCATGTCTCACCACCCTTCCCATTGCATGTGCTAGACATATCTCACCATTCATCCCAGTACATGCGTTAAGCCATGTGTTGCCATCCTACCAGTACATGTGCTGGGCCATGTGTTGCCATCCTCCCATTACATGTGCTGGCCTGTGTCTCACCATTCCTCCCAGTACATGTGCTGGGCTCTGTGTCACCACCCTCCCATTGTATGTGCTTGGTCATGTGTCACCATCCCTCCATTACACGTGCTGGGCCATGTCTTACCATTCATCCCAGTACATGTGTTGGGCTATCTGTCCCTCTTCCCCTGTACATGTGCTGGGCTGTGTGTTGCCATCCTCCTGTAACCTCCTTGTTACCCGGGGTTACAAGAATCCCAGTTAGACCTAGTGGTAGGCAGGGAAGGCAGCTTGTGAAACTCCAGTTAAATGGATTTAACACTGTCTCACTCTGTTCTCAGTCTCAGTTGAGACTGAGGGATGACATCATTTTAGAACTGTCGCAGCTGCATAAGCCACACTGGAATATTTCAGCTAGGGAAGTTAGGATAGAATGTTGGGGAATTTGAAGTCATTCTGTTGCAGTCTGTAGTAGAGGAAGGATGTGCTCTGCTGTAAGCAGGCCCTCAGAGTCCTAAGCTCTGTCAAAGAGCTATTTTTTTGTACAGGTGTGTGTTCTCACCTGAAGAGGAACACAAGAAGAGCCCAGTGAAGTGGTAGAGACCGCTTTCAGTGGTTCAGGGCCCCATCCCTGTGGGGATGGGGGGAAGGAATCAGCCTGCTTCCAGGGGCAACTCCCCTGGTCCGGCTAGGGAAAAAGAAGCTGCCTGAGTTAAGTTCGTGCTGAGGCACCAGAAGTTCTGGACGAGATTTCTTTGAAGAGAAAATGCCTATGGGGTACCTGCAACCAAGGGGTGAATTCGCTCTGCTAAAGGGCCAATGTGTTTTCACCTGAATTATGAGCACCCAGACAGGGTAATAATTCCAGCACCTGACCCATTGTGCTATTGACCACAATGCCAAGACCACCCTGCAAATGTGCCCATGCCTACCAAGTGGAAAGCCGAGCAGTGGTAGCCAGTGCTGCCACTCCAGCAGTTGCCGCACCTACCTGTATGTTGTTACACCAGTCTGGACGTCCAGGACTCAGGTGCCCCACATTCATCAGTTCTACAGTGTACTGGCTTTCCAGAATCCATCAACTGGCCCACCAGATGACTTCAGATCCAGAGAGGACACCAGCCCAGCTGTACCCTGATTCATCACCTGGGTATTGGATGACTTCAGACCAGCTGTTTTCCTTTTTGTTCCTGTTCCAAGGTTCCATCTCCAGAGATGACATCATCCCAGCAGTTTCCAGATGTGCCCTTCTGTCATTTCCCGGAAGATGTCCGCCCAGCTGCATCGGAAGAATTCTGCCAGGGAGAGTCTTTGGCGAAGGACCAGGTGTGGTATTGTGTTGTTCTACAAGGGACTGGTAAGTCCAGACTTTTCTATTCTTATGACATTGCAGTATACACCCTACACTAGCAGACTCCAGATGTTTGAACTGTCCTCAAAGACTCTCCCCTTTGGGACTTTGGCCTGCTAGAACTATGCTTCACCGTGCTCCGGCCCAGGAGAGACTCTTTAATGGACTTGCCTTCGGGCACTGTGGTCACTAGATGGGACTTTTAGGGCACTCCATCCCCCAAATATTGTGTATTGTAAATAATGTCGTTGTTTTCTACTGTTTTCTAATGTTTATACTGTTCTTTCTACTTTTCTAAAAAAAAAAAATATATATATTTTTTGGGATTCTTCAATGTTCAGATGGTAGGGGTTTAGATAAGCTGTGTATGCAGATTAGGAGTGTGTGTTGTCTTTCTTTTTCTTGCAGGTGTTCCTGAAGAATATAGAAGAGACGACAAGAAGAGGAGAAGGGACTCAGCCGAGTTCCTCAGTAGTACTTTAGAGTGTAGTGTTTAAAATACTGTTGTTGTTGTTACTGTGTGTAACTTTTTCTTCCACAGGTATGGTTGTGGGGGAGTGTGGGAGTAATGCATAGTGTATGGTATTAGCTCATAGTGTGTGGTTGCATGGTGTCCTGGGTTGGGGGGAGGTCCCCTGTTTGTTTTGTTTTGCGAATTTTGAGTTAGAGGCAGACAGGTTTTCCCTAGAGGGCTAGGGGGGGATAGACAGGCTGTGGTTCTGAACGGCCCTAGGGGCCACAGTACTGATCTATTAGGGCTATGTTCTGGACAATTCTACCAGAGCCACTAGGTACCCATAATCAGTGGGTAGAGTAGAGGCTGATGCATCAGCCGGAGGGCTCTAGGCCCTTAGTGTTGTCTGCCTGTGCTAGTACATGGTAGGGGAGAAGGTAGCGCTACCTTCCCGTAGTCAACACATGGGATGAGATGGCCTAAGCCAGTTGGCTAATGACGGCGGACAGTAATTTTCCTGGCCCAGGGTGAGTATAACCCCCCCTGTTACCCGGGGTTACAAGAATCCCAGTTAGACCTAGTGGTAGGCAGGGAAGGCAGCTTGTGAAACTCCAGTTAAATGGATTTCACACTGTCTCACTCTATTCTCAGTCTCAGCTGAGACTGAGGAATGACATAATTTGAGAACTGTCACAGCTGCATAAGCCACACTGGAATGTTGCAGCTAGGGAAGTTAGGACAGAATGTTGGGGAATTTGAAGTCATTCTGTTGCAGTCTGTAGTAGAGGAAAGAGGTGCTCTGCTGTAAGCAGGCCCTCAGAGTCCTAAGCTCTGTCAAAGAGCTATTTTTTTGCATAAGTGTGTGTTCTCACCTGAAGAGGAACATAAGAAGAGCCCAGTGAAGTGGTAGAGACCGCTTTCAGTCGTTCAGGGACACATCCCTGCGGGGATGGGGGGAAGGAATCAGCCTGCTTCCAGGGGCAACTCCCCTGGTCTGGCTAGGGAAAAAGAAGCTGCCTGAGGTAAGTTCATGCTGAGGCACCAGAAGTTCTGGACGAGATTTCTTTGAAGAAAAAACGCCTGTGGGGCAGCTGCAACCAAGGGGTGAGTTCGTTTTGCTAAAGGGCCAGTGTGTTTTCACCTGAAACAAGATGAAACTAAAGTGACTGTTACTGTGGTGTCAGGAAAAGACAGGCAAGTACAGTTTGGAAGATGTGGGGATTGGACTGCTTAACTCTGTGGGGGGTCTAGAGTAATGGACACAGCCACTTATTAAGTATGTTCAAGTTCAGCACAAATGGGATGTAAAGATGGTAGGCTGAATGTGAATACATTTAAGAGAATCTACACAGCAAAGTGTTTTTAAGGATGAGGTGTTACAGTCCAGAGAAATGGCCAGGTATGAATTATGGGAGCGAGAGGTGGGAGACCCCCATCAGTAGTAACCAAATTCACTTCTATGGGTTTGCTTTGGGACATCTGTTGCTTTCTCTCAGGTACTTGGCCAGAGCAAAGTACCCAGACGTGGGATTGACGAGGAAGATTCCCTGATGGAGCCAGAAGTGCTCATAGGTGGTTTAGGGAGCCACCAGTAAATATTTCCATGCTATATTGGAAGTGTCCAAAGGGCTGGCATGATAGCTGAGCCATGGAAGGAAGGAAGGTAGTCCAAGTGGCTTGCAAGTGAGCCGAGCCAGGGAAACCCAGAGTAGAGTACAAGTTTGGGCTGTGTGCCCAGTGTGTTTCAGAGCCTGAGGGCTAAAGTGAATGAGGATGTGTTCTGATCTCCATAAATCTGCATTACCAGGAGTGTAGCCCTTTGGGGGTCCATCTATGCTTTATTATTCTGTAGGATGTGAATAAAAGCCACACTTTAGAATCCCAACTTCTGGTATTGGACATCACAGTTATTGCTTCCTGTGTCCGGAGTTACTTTGGTGCCCCATTGCAGAGTAGCCAAACCTAGCCAATGTGCCGAGTGACATATTTCTCCCCGAACCCAGTCCACCAGGTAGTACTGTCAAGATGGAAACGGCATACCTGGGTGGGGATTACACTCCCATTACATGTGCTGGGCTATGTCTACCCTCTCCACCAGTACATGTGCTAGGCCGTATGTTGCCATCCTCCCATTACTTGTGCTGGGCTATGTCTACCCTCTCCACCAGTACATGTGCTAGGCTGTATGTTGCCATCCTCCCATTACATGTGCTGGGCTATGTCTACCCTCTCCACCAGTACATGTGCTAGGCTGTATGTTGCCATCCTCCCATTACATGTGCTGGGCTATGTCTACCCTCTCCACCAGTACATGTGCTAGGCCGTATGTTGCCATCCTCCCATTACATGTGCTGGGCTCCGTGTCACCACCACTCCCATTATATGTGCTAGGCTGTGTGTTGCCATCCTTCCATTATGTGTGTTGGGCTCTGCGTCACCACCCCTCCTGTTGTACAGTGGCATCCCTCAGGATGAAGCGTAATTCTGCAATAGATTAAAGACCTACTGAATAAAGAATACTTAATGTAATAGTCTCTTTGTCATTCAGGAAAATGTGACACTGCCAGGATGAAGTGAATGCCACAGTTTCCTGCATGACAAAAGGACTAATTGCCATTGAAATTACATTGCTTTATTTAGTAGGTCTCCTGCAGCATACTGCAGAGTGCATTTAAAGTGCATTTCATCCTGGGGGATGCCACTGTATGTTCTAGGCTGTGTGTCACCATACTCCCATTACATGTGCTGGGCTCTGTGTCACCAGCTCTCCCATTATATATGCTATGTGTACTCGCACCCAAGTACATGCACTGTGCTGTGAGCCTGACCAGCCATGTTAATGCTGAATCACCAGCTATCAGACAGACTAGGTTATGTGTCGTCATCCCCTTTCACATTACAATGTACTGTGTGCTGTGCCGTGATTCACCATTCCCTCATGACATGTGCTGGGCTATGTGTCCGTACTACCCCCCTTACATATTCTGAGCCTTGAATCTCTATCCCTTGTGAGTACATGTGCTGGGTCGCATGTCTCTATCCACCCATTATATATTTATTTTATTTGTATTTTATCAGGATAAGGTTCGGTTGAGGAAGCTCATTTACAAGGAGGTCCTGGGTAGGACAGTATAAGATGATACTAACAATACACAGTGGAATACAGCAAGTAGTACAGTACAAAATGTAATTACAGTAAAATGTGAAAGAATCACTAGGCTATAGTTCTAACATGGAATATCAGTGAGTATATACAATTAGAGATAGACCGTATGTAGATGGAAGAGCAATAGTATAATTAGTAAAGGGAAAAAAGTGAGAACCTATGAAATGCAGTGCAGGAATTGTCATTTTATAATTGCTGTAGTAGAACATACATGATTTTATAAGCATTCAAGTGACCGCACCATGACATGTACACGGCTTTATACACAGTTTATCAATCAAAGTTTTAAACACTGTATGGCTGACTTTGCTGGCGAGTTTAAGGTTTTTTTTTTGCAGGGTGTTCCATGTTTTGGGGATATTACTATGCATGGCCATTTTGCCATAGTTGGTATGGACTTTTGGAGTACCATACAATATGTAATTATTTTTTCACAATGTGTATGTGCTGTGTGACCTTTTGAAGAGTACTGAGATGTATACTGGGACCTCATTAGTGACTACTTTGAAGGCCAGTTAATATACTGTCTTTAATCTTCTAGTGGATAATGATGTCCATCCTACTGTGTTGTACAGGATACAATGGTGTGTTCTAGGTTCTAGCACAGTGATGAATCTATGGGCTCTGTGGTGTAATACATCCAGTTTGTGTAAATGCAATGGGTGAAGAGCTGCCATAAATACTATCTGCACAGTCCAGGAAGGGAAGGAATGTGGCTTGTACTGTGTTCTTTCTTGCTGTCTGTGGAAGGCTATTTTTGTTGAGATAAAAAAAGCCTATCCTGCTTCTTAGTTTTTTACATAGCACTTCAACTTGTGGTACGAAGGAGAGTTAACTATCGATCCATAGGCCAAGGCATGTTAGGCTGCTTTTGACCTTTAATATATCACCCAGAAGTGTGGTTATTTTATGGGTTTGGGCAGTGTTAAGGGGTTCCACCAAGCCGCATTGACAACGAAGTTGTCAAAATGAGGCACAGCGAGTTACAATGGCGTAACGCTACCTGTCAGACATCGGCTGTTTTTAGGGGGCTTCGCTCTCACACTCCCATGCAGGGGCTTTGCCCCTCACACCCTCTGATCTTTAAAGATCCAACTCCGAGTTGGACTTGACTCGGAAGGGGGGCATATCATGGGGAAATGGCGAAATTTCACCAGTGGGACCATTACAGCGACAATTTCAAATTTTGTTGAAATTGTCTAATGACTTTCACTGTCGAAATGTTGCTGTTTTGGCGTGATATGGTGTTAGGGGATCTGTTATTAGAGGTAAAGATCATAACTTTAGTTTTTTTGGTGTTGAGTAACAGTTTATCCTGGTTAAGGTTTTCTTGTAGTATGCTGAATTCTGTTTGTAGGTCTATGAATAATTCAGGTAGGGTCAGTTTGGAGCTGTATAAGACTGTGTCATCAGTGAAGAGATGTATGCTAGCTTTGTTTATGTTTCAAACAACATGAAGTCTTGTTGTATTCTGGCTATATGCAGTTAGCCCCAGCACTTGAACTACCCCAGAGAGGAAAGGGTTAACTCTAGGCAGCAGCATAGAATGTTGAGCTCGAGCTTAGTTTTCAAACCTCTGTCTCTGGTACATCTCAGTATAACCATCAGATTCTTTACTCCGCCTAACTGTGAAGTCGCTCCGGAGATTTCTCTTTCGCTCCGGTTCGATAGAAGTTTAAATCATTCGGTTTAATCAACCAATTTCTTTATTTTTTCGGTATCGAATCTCTGTCTACGGTACAGGGAGTATAAGTAGAGAGATAGTGATTTAAATTGTTTTTCTTCGGTTTCCGATCGGTCGGTCTGGTTGGGAACCAAAACATCTTGTGTTATTTGATTTGTTTCTGGGACAGTAGTGGTGCCCAGCTCCTATCAGTTTCAAAAAACGAACTTTATTCATTTTTTCCCACAGCCCATGACATGGTTGGTAACCGATAGAGGTGTATTACCTGGCTTAAAAGCTGTAAAGGGTAATTTGTTTAGTGAGGCTATGTCTGAGAAACCCAAGAAAAAAACTGGTCCCCCTGGGTTTCAACACTGTGCTGAGTGTGGGGAGGCTTTTGCTAAGGCTGATCCCCACCTCACATGTTTATTGTCTGGGGTTTGACCACCTCAAAACAGACTGCCAAATTTGTAAAAATGTTCCCAAAGCCACTCTGGACAAAAGATTGAGTAGGCTGAAGGAAAAGGAGGCAGAGAAGTCCGCTGACCCAGATGGCCAGCCTGGTTTGGTTCCGACCAAACCTGATGGGGTGCTCGTTGACCTGGGTGATACCTCCTCAAGCAAAAGGAGATCTGACTCTGAGGTGTCATTTCCAGCTAAAAGGAAAAGAAAATCATCCAGTTCCGATGCAGTACTGCAAAGTCCAACTGCCGACGAAATAGCCAGAGCGAAAAGTATTGTTCAGTCGCTTCACCCGGTTCCGTCTGAACCGACACCACCGGTTAGGCGGTTGGTTCAGTCGGATCCGACTCCATCGAATTATGATCCAAATGAATATTATGAAGTAGAGTAGGAGGGAGATGAAGATTATCTTGAGGATGACTAGGAGGACAATGGTTTTGGAGGTCTAGATGAGCCTACAGAGCCTGACATCTCCCCAGACAGGCCTACCAATGTCTCCCCTCCCAATGGCTTTCTGAGTCCCGTTCCAATTTTTTGTTTTACAAAAAAGTGGCTGAAACTCTCCAGCTCCCAACGGTGGAAGCTGCTGAAGAGGAAGAAGAGCCTGATTTTTTTTAAATGATGGACATCCCAGAGTCCAAGAGGTTGTCTATCCCTCCTCACAAGTCTTTGGGGAAACAGACAAAAAAGATTTTACAAATGCATAACTCCTTACCTCCTGTGGATAAGAGAATGGACAAGAGGTATATGCTTTCAGGCTCAGGTACGGAATTTTTATACAACCATTGCAGCCATGTTGGGGTTGTGCAGGCTGCAGCCTGCGACAGAGCTAATATTCCTTTGGCTTCACACTCCCCAAATAAAAATTCCAGGAAGGTGGATGCCATGGCCAAAAAACTATACTTGGCATCCTCCTTGGGACTCAGGCAGGCAACTTATATGGCCTATACAGCCGGTACCAGAAGTCTAGATGGGACACTGTCTTGGAACTGGACAAAAAGGCTTCCCCCCAGCTAGCCAAAGAGCTGGAGGAGGTGGCTGCTGATGGAATTGAGGCATCAAAAGTGCAGTTTCATGCTGCTGTGGACTCTAGCGATGTGGCATCTAGAGTCATGACTAAATCTGTCTCTCAGGAGATTTGCTTGGCTCAGATGTTCTAGCCTTTCTCAGGATACCCAGGCTAAGGCCATGGATTTCCCTGTAGTTGGTAATTCTCTGTTTGGGGAGCAGACAGAGGCTTACATGAAGAAAATGGACTAATATAGAACCACCTATAGGAGTGCACAGGCCAAGGAAAGGCAAGCCACTCCTCAAAGGCAGCAGTCTAGGGGCAGGGGCAGGGGCAGGCCTTTTCACAGGCCTTTTTACCAAGCCCAGGCTTCCTCTTCTTTCCCACAGCGGGAGTTCTTTCGAGGGAGAGGTAGGAGGGGGATGAGCAGGGCTGCATCTTCCTCTCAGGCGGTAGTCTAAGGCTCCTGCCAAACAGACACCCAGATGTGTCAGCTCGGGTCACCTCCCCTATTCAAGTAGGGGGCAGGCTGGCTTACTACTTCCTGGCCTGGAAGGCTGTTACCTCAGACAAGTGGGTCCTGGAGGTAGTAAGCCAGGGGCTGGCTCTCAATTTCAAAAGGTTTCCCAAAATGAGAGTCAAGTCTTTTCCACCTGCAACAACTTCAGAAGCCATTGCCCTAGATGTAGAGGTTTCCTCCCTGCTAGCTCTAAACGCTGTGGAAAAAGTTCCTCCACAGCACAGGGGCAAGAGGTTGTATTCAAGATACTTCCTTACCCCCAAAAAGACAGGGGAGTGGTAACCCATCCTAGACTTGAGATATCTGAACAAACATATCACAAAGCCAAAATTCAAAATGGTGACTCTAGGAATAATCCTTCCCTCTCTGAGGCCAGGGGATTGGTTAGCTTCTCTGGACCTCAAGGATGTCTATTTCCATATTCCTATCAGGTGCTTCCACAGAAGGTACCTCAGGTTTGAGTTGCCCTCAGGTCATTACCTGTTCAGAGCCATGCCCTTTAGCCTAACATCAGCCCCAGGGGTTTTTACAAAGTGCCTTGCAGTGGTAGTAGCCTTCCTCAAAAGGCAGGGTATCTCAATTTTCCCTTATCTGGACGACTGGCTCATTGTAGGCCAGTCTTCAGACCAGGTCAAGTCAGCTCTGGAAGTCTCCCAGAATCTGCTCAGATCCCTGGGATTCCTTCTCAGTCTTCCCAAGTCAGTTCTCGAACCAGTACAACTTCTTACTTTCATAGGAGCAGAGGTAGATACTGTCCAGGCAAAGGCCTTCCTCCCACTAGCAAGGGTAAAGACCCTTATAGAGCTGGCTTCTTTCTTTTGGCCTATGGTCTCTCGTCCAGCCAGACACTTTCTCCAGCTCCTAGGCCACATGGCAGCCTCAGCTGCAGTGGTACAAGGAGCCAGATTTCAGATGAGAGACATTCAGTTACACCTAAGGTCGTTTTGGTCTCAGAAAAAAGACTCTCTCACCAAACTGATTCCAGTGACTCAGACTCTGGTCCAAGCTCTCCAGTGGTGGTTGGATCAGAACAATCTCAGACAAGGTGTCCCTTTTCTCAGTCAAGCCCCCTCAGTGGTTTTAACCACAGATGCTTCTCTCCTAGGTTGGGGAGCCCATCTAGGAGCTTTCATGGCTCAGGGGGTTTGGTCACAACAGGAATCTCTCCTTCATATCAATCTTTTGAAACTCAGGGAAATGTTCCTAGCCCTTCAGGCTTTCTCAGAGTTAATCAAAGGCAAAGTGGTGCAGGTCAAGACAGACAACACCACCACAATGTGGTACATAAACAAGGAGGCACTCGGTCCACAGCCTTGTGCACAGAGGCCATGAAACTGTGATCTCTAGCCTATTCTCTTCAGACTTCTCTGACAGCAGTTCATCTTCCAGGGAAGGACAATGTGCTAGCAGATGCCTTGAACAGAATTTCCCAGGGCCATCATGAATAGACCCTGGACCCTCACATCTTGAAGGTAATCTTCACCAGATGGGGCATGCCAGAGATAGATCTCTTTGCAGCCCCAGATAACCATCAACTACCTTTGTTCTGCTGCAGACCTCCAGTCCTAGGGACTGTTCCTCTGGATGCTCTTCTTTTGGATTTGAACAGCAGGTTTCTCTATGTCTTTCATCCCTTCCCTCAGTTGTTCAGCGTTCTGGTCAAGATCAGGTCCCAACCTTGCACAGTGATACTAGTGGCTCCAGACTGGGACAGACAACCTTGGTATCCTCTACTGCTGCATAAAGTTAACCCTTTCCTCTCTGGGGTAGTTCAAGTACTGGGGCTAGCCGCATAGAATCAGAATACAGCAAGACTCCATTAGAAGAAACAACATTACTATGGTGAGTAATTTTTTCTTCTGTTCAGATTATTTGTATAGATCATGAAAAACAGTGGCACTAAGATTGACCCTTGTGGTACTCTCTTTAGGAATTTTGTACATGTGGAGAAGGAGACTTCTGCTTTTAACTGTTGTTGTCTGCCATTTAGAACGTTAGAGAACCATAGTTGAGTGGCATCATCTACTCCTAGGCCTTGTAACTTATGCAATAGAATGTTGTGGTCGACAGTGTCGAAGGTTTTGCTGAGGTCGAGGAATATTGCACCTGTCTGTTATCTAGGGATGAGAACCAGTTGTTTGTGACTCATGTCAGTGCTGTACCTGTGCTGCGTTTGGCCCTAAAACCTGATTGTATTGGACTGATCTGATTTGTCTTCTCCAGGTAGTCCCTTAACTGTTTACAAGTTCTCAAGGAATTCGGACAGCACTGGTAGTATGGATATAGGTCTATAGTTAGTTCATTTACAAACATCACCTGATTTGAACAATGGTACGATGTGGGCTGACTTCCAGATTAAAGGAAAATCACCGGTGGTCAAAGAAAGGTTAAAGATGTGGGTTAAGGGTGCTACAAGTTGCCTGTAGCCAATTTTCAGGAAATAGGGATCTAGACCGTATGCTCTAGGACTTTTCTTTACATCTATTCCTAGAAGAAGATCTTTGACCTCCTTATAGGTGATAGCCTGGAAGGAGAACTGGTTTTCCGTGTTGCAAGTCATGGTAGTGTGCATCATTTTGGGGTGTGATGCTGTTGGTGAATTTCAATGCTAGTCCTGCCTTTGTGAAATGTGAATTTAACTCATCGAGGATAAGTTGCTTATCGTGTATCGATTTTCCTGATGACTTGATTTTAGCTGGCAATGAGGATGATGATTTATGGGCTTCCATGGATTTAACAGTTGCCCAGAATTTGGATGGGTTGTTTTTAGAGTTCTCAATAGTGTTGAGGTAGAATTTGGATTTTGTTTCTCTTATAAGTTTAGTGCATGTGTTTCTCATTTGTTTACAATGTGTCCAGTCGGAGTCAGGTTTGGTGTTCTTAGCATTCAACCATTATCTCTCTTTCTTAACATCTTGTTGAGATCATGACTGAACCAGGGACATGGTAGGGCTTTCACTCTCCTTTTGTGAAGTGGAGTGTGTTTATTTATTAGATTAAAGTTACCAACTTTCTGAGGTCTAAAACTGGGACAGTTCATACTGATCATGACCCCCCCCCCCACTGTGTCACTCCCACGGACGCTGTGCGCAATCAGTTAAATTGTGCTATGCCACCCAACAGTAACACCAGTAATAAACATTCAGATTAAAATAATACATCATTCTGCTGCAGTAAGTTCCAAACCATGATGTGCAGAAAGTTCATTAGACGCAAACCTGCATGAAATTGTGATCAGACATTCGAGCTGCATGTATTGCTCCTCCTGACAGTCCCATCCAACCTCATTTGCTGAGCAAACTTCACTTCAGTGACTCCCACCACCACACCAGATTGTTTTCACACACTTCCCTACAGCTGATCAGGTTCAGGTACCTTAGCTCCCTGATGCCGGTCTCTTCTCTGTCTGGAGTCCCTATAAGCTGCTGGCAGGCAGACGTCCACATTTGCTTGTTTGCACTACTACCCATTCTAATCTAATAGGAAGGAGCATGCTTTATTGTGCTCCCACTGACATGCTTGCAGTGCAATACGGGCACAGGGGTTGAAGTTGCAAACTGCTGTCCAGCCCAAGCAGCGCCACAGTAGTGCTGAAATAACTGTCACTCACGGATTAGCAGTCAGCAGCAAAAAAAAAAAAAAGGGGGACAAAACTGGGACAAGTAAGCAAAAACAGGGACAAAAGTGACATTTTGCAAAACTTATGGGGACACTGGGACATGCTGCCTAAAATAGGGATTGTCCTGGGAAAATAGGGACAGTTGGTAGCTTTATATTAGATTCAGCAGCATTTGATTAAAAAGATTTAACACTGCGTTTATGTTAGGGGCAAGATAAAATTGTTGCCAGTTTAGTTGTCTAATTCTGATAAGAATTGTTCAATTGTGAATTTTGCAAAGCTTCTTTTGATAATGAATGTAGTTTTAGGCTCATGTTTTTTTGATCCTCTGACACAGGACACCAGGTTATGGTCACTAAGGTTGTTGCTGTGCCATGTGTCCCTATCACTCCATTACATATGATGGGCTTTGTGTCCCTAGCATCCCATTACATGTTTTGGGTTGTGTGTCCCTTCCCCCCAGCGCTTGTGCTGTGCCATGTGTCTCTATACCCCTATTACATGTGCTGTGCAGTGTGACAATCACCCCATTACAGGTGCTGAGTCATGTGTCTCAATCCCTTCTAAATTTATGTTCTAGGTTGTGTGTCCCTATCCCCTCCATTACATGTGCTGTGTGATGTGTCCCTATCCCCTCCATTACATGTGCTGGGTCATGTGTGCCTATCCCCCATTATATGTGCTGGGTCATGTGCAGTGCCATGTGTCCCTATTCTCTCATTACATGTGCTGGGTCGTGTGTCCCTATCCCCCCATTAAAGGTACTGACTCATGTATCTCTATCCCCCCATTACATGTACTGGGCCATGTGTCCCTATCCGCCCATTACCTCTGTTGTGCCGTGAGTCTCTATCCCCCATTACATGGTAGGGTCGTGTGTCTGTATCCCCCATTATATGTGCTGGGTCATGTGTCCCTATCTCCCCATTACATCAGCGGGGTCGTGTGTTCCTAACTTGCCATTACAAGTGCTGGGTCATGTGTCCCTATATCCCCATTACGTGTGCTGGATCGTGTGTCCCTATCCACCATTACATGTACTGGTCCCAAATTATCTCTTGCCCTACCCACCTCTCCCACCATGGTACCTCCTCCACCTTACTGGATTGGATGCTTACCAACCAGCCTGACAGGATTCAATCATGTGGGGTGTTCACCAGCTCTTATCAGTGATCACTCCCCCACTTATTGCCCCTGGAATGCTCAGATTCCAAAAGTCCCCACAAGCTCATTACCTGTGGGTTGTGTGTCCCTATCTCCTGATTACATCTTCTGGTTCACGCGTCCCTATCTTCCCATTACATGTGCTACAATAGGTTGTGTGTCCCTATTTTCCCATTAAATGGGTTGGGTCATGCATCCCTACTCCCCATGACATGTGCCTGGTCTTCTGTCCCTATTTCTCCATTACATGTGCTGGGTCATGTGTCCCTATCTCCCCATTACCTACTCCCCATGACATATGCCTGGTCTTGTGTCCCTATTTCCCCATTACATGTGCTGGGTCATGTGTCCCTATCTCCCCATTACCTACTCCCCATGACATGTGCCTGGTCTTGTGTCCCTATTTCCCCATTACATGTGCTAGGTCATGTGTTCCTATCTCCCCATTACCTACTCCCCATTACATGGACTGGATTGTGTGTCCCTGTCTCCCCATTTCATGTGCTGGATCATGTGTCCCTATCTCCCCATTACCTACTCCCCATGACATGTGGTGGGCCGTGTGTCCCTGTCTCCCCATGACATGTGGTGGGCTGTGTGTCCCTGTCTCCAGATTACATGTGGTGGGTCGTGTGTCACGCTTTCTCCATTACATGTGCTGGGTTGTGTGTCACTACCCCACATAATGGGTGTGGAGGGCCTTGCATCACTATCCCTCCTAAGTAGATATGCTGGGCTGTGTGTCAACATAGCTCAAATGAAATGTACTGAGCTATGTCACCGTCCCCCTAATTACATGTGCTGGGTAGGGTCACCACCTCCCTAATTACATATTCTGTGTCACATGTCCCTATCACCCCATGGTTCTCACCTTTCTCCATGGAACACTAGAGGACAGTTCCACATCCTACAGACGACCATGCTACCTCCTCAAATCTCTATGTGACCATGCCTCCTCACACAAATCTATGAATGGAAGTTCCTCTGCCTAAATTCTGTATTTCCAATTGATCCCTGACCTAAAGCCTATTCAGAATCCTGAAAATTACTGTTGTTTGCACACAGAAGAACATGAGGAACATTCGCATGAACACCTGGACCACCATGCATTAAAAATGCAGGAGGCCTGAGTCAGGAATGTGAATGTGGGGACCTCTTACCTTGTCTTGTTCAAATCTGTCTGTGTTTCTCTCCAGGATCGCCAACTAGGAACTGCAGCCTCTTCATCGCTGTTAAAAAAAAAATCAGTTAGTTAGCTTGTGACCACACACTCACAGGATGCACTTTTGAAACTTTTTCCAAGTGTCTTCAAAGTACAAGTGGGTGGGGTGTTAGAAATATATTCAATGCCCGTGTCAAGTGAATATTGAGCAGGTGTGAACCTTACCTCTTATTTGTGTATGTTGTTGTTGTCTTGCTCTCATATTCTGTCCAGGAGGGACGACTTGAGCTATTGGTGTCTTCAATGATGCTAAAAACGAGCACAGCAGCAGAGTTAAAAGGAAAATACAACTCAAATGATCACTTTACCACTAACTTTATTGTGAATCCTGCAGTCCTGACCTGCACACTATTGGCCCTACCGCTCACTCAGCCCCGTCACCCACCTACTCCAGGACTTACCTCACCCATGTTCCTCCCTGGCTTACCCACCAGGGCACAGCTGCTGGGTGGGGGACCGCTCTCCCATGGGAGTTAGAGTCTGGTGTTGGAAGAGCACCTTGGTTGGCAGTGTAGGGTCTGCAGTGAGAGCCAAGTGTTATCTCTGCTGCAGTAAGTGATGTTTCTAATTTTTGGCCCCAATTCCCCTTGATGTCAATAGAGCACTTCTCCATGCATGCACACGTTAATGCATGCCACATGCACCAAAGCAGGCTGATGTCCACCCTCCCTGATGCTTGGCTCCTGCTTGCACTGCCACTTGTGGTCACCAAGGTAGTGGTATTGTGGTGGAGACTGGAGCCCTCCCTCCCCAAAGTGGAGAGCATCCTTTTGGGATACTCGACCGACCTTCCCTGGCTGTTCCTTCAGTGAGCCAGGCTCATTCGCAAACCCGGGTTGTCGGCGTCACAAGCGGTAGCACTACCGCTATGCCACTGGGCTGGCTTAAGACATTTCTGACTATATGAATAAGGACAGCCTAATGAAATCTGTACACTATCTCTGTGAGGTGCATGGTGGCCTGAAACGTAGAATCTTTTTTTAAAAGATACTGTCTCTCACTGTGCTGGTCACAAAAAACCCAGCATTCCAGTGGTAGATGTTTAGTTTCCACCAAAGAGGGCAGTTGCACTGGACAGTGCTCCCAACTAATTCAGCAGGTAAGTTCTTAAGACTTGTTAATATAAATTTTAAAGTTTCTTTAGTTTATATATGTGATGTAGTCAATATATGCTTTCTCTCTCTCTCTCTCTTCCAAACTGAGTATTAGTACAAAGCAGTGTTTTGAGCATTTGGGACCTTGGCATAGATGGGGGATGGCAGACTCAAGGTCTTGAGAGCGTTGTGTTTTACTGTACGCTTACTCATAAAACTTGTAAAGTGCATTTCCATGATATTAAATACAAAACGGTTACAGACCACCTACTGCTACTCCCACCACTAACTCCTCTACTTATTGAGGTACTCTACCTCTTCAACAGGCGGTCCGGAATAGAGTTTTCTGACCTGAGATCTCCCTACGCAGCTTATAAAGGTCATTAAAGCGATGTACACCAGAAGACATATGAAGAAAGACTAAAGGAGCTTAATATGTATACCCTTGAGGAAAGAAGGGAGAGAGGGGACATGATAGAAACTTTCAAGTACCTCAAGGGAATCAACAAAGTCCAAGAGTGTAGCATCTTTCAGAAAAAGAGATGTGCAAGAACAAGGAGGCACAATTTGAAGATAGAGGGAGGGATGGCTCAGAGGTAATGTGAGGAAGTATTTTTTCACAGAGAGGGTTGTGGATGCATGGAACAGCCTCCCTGAGGAGGTTGTGGAGTCAGGAACAGTGGGGGAATTCAAAAATGCATGGGACAGACATAAGGCAGTCCTAGTGTGGGGTAGGAGGAAGTAAGCTGTTGGTTAACTAGGATCTGCAGCTTATCTGTTAGGTAGGAAAATGGGAAGACTAGGTGGGCCAAGCGGTCCTTATTTGCAGTCAAATTCTATGTTTCTATTGAAGTCCATAGCGGTGAAAGTGTTTGGAAGGTCAGTTCATATTTTTTGGCAAACTGTATGAAAGCAGAAGGGATCACAATTTGGCCTCAGCTAGGCAGCCAGCCAATCCCTTCACTTCCTAATTGATCAGATCCGCCCCCATGCTCAGGCATGTACAATGTGTGCCTGGGGAGAGGGCGGGCATGCGCCACATTAGTCAGTTTGAAGTTCATTTTTTTGTACGTAAGAATGGCCAGTTTGAGATTAATGAAGGGCACCGCTCGACTAAGAAGGGCCTTGTTAATCGAGCGGTGCCCTTCATTAATTTCAAACTGGCCATTCTTATACATTAAAATGGACTTAAAACTGACCCCCATTGACTTTAATGGGGCACACCCCCATGCTCTCCCTGTACACATGTCATTGTGTACTTGAGTGTGGGGGCAGATCTGATCAACTGGGAAGTGAAGGGATCAACTGGCTACCTAGCTGGGGTGAAACTGTAATCCCTTCTACTTTCATACAGAGATTTTTGCCAAACAAATATGTACTGACCCTCCAAAGACTTTCAACACTATGAACTTTCACACAAGTCAGACCACAGTTTACAAAAGTTATAAAATCCCTTTAAGTTATCCAGAAAGCCAAGAACAAGGAAAACCTGTAATTCAAAGTGGAAAAGAGTCTGTCTGGTGTGGGAATAATTCCCATTTAGCTGCAAATGCAGAGGCTGCAAAATTTGTGACTATTTGATCCTTGACTTTAAAGAAGAATCGTGCTAAACCTGTAAGTAATTTTCTCCAGTAGATGTTTTTTTCATATAATTTGATCCCTTTCTGTTATTGCAGGATTTCCACCAATCCGCAGGTCCTGCACCACTCTGCAGTCAGGATGTATGCCGACGACACCATATCGGTAACAACTGGCAACAGTACAAATGAACTCCAGCAGAAATTGAAGGTCGTCTTTAGAGCAGCTCAGGAGTGCTTCATTAGGTCAAAGCTAGTCATGAGCACAAAAAAGATCAAATGTACGAGTTTGTTTTTTTTTTTTAACTTTTTTATTTATAGGTTTTATGACATTGTGTTATTCACAAACACTCTGAGCATAGCTATACAACATACCGACATCAAACAGTAGTGATAAGCAGATTGATACACCTATACTACAGCTGGTACAAGATATAGGGGTATATCCAATATTTAAAATAATTAATCCATAATATCGACACTTAAGGCTGAGCTGCCAACGCTATAATTGAACTAACTCAAAATCTGTTATCTAAAGAATAAATTCTAAATTAGGTCACCATGACCTATATATTAGAATCATTAGTGAAACAAAACTCCTGTCTTTCAGTATAGCTCCCCAATCATCCATAAATTTCCAGAACATGGGCATCAATACAGATCTTAGAGGAGACGCTTGTAAAAAAGGGATCATATTCAGATTAGTAATATCAAAACTTAAATACAAAACATCTGGTGTAACCATATAAATTTGTGAGGTTCTTGTTAAATATTAGCTATCCCACTGTTGTGCAGGTTGGGATTTTTCGAGAGGCAGTCAAAAACATAAGTTGAGCTTCTCATCCAGAGCTAAATATAAGGCTGAAAATCTTAATATGAAGAAATATTAGCCTCTCCTGATGATATTTTAACAAATTTGAGTCCCACACCAATGTCCCCCTCCTCTTTAAACCAGTGGGCAATTATAAACAAGCAAGACTTACTGAGCTAAAAAAACAAATGTTCAAGTGTCCCCCCATCTCGGATCCTGAAGACAAGACTCCCTCTCTTGCTACTCTCTCTACTCCCAATTTATCCAGTAATTTAGCTGCTTCTTTGGGATCTGTATAAATATAAGATTTCCTGCCCACCGATACATGCAGGTGTGCTGGCATCATCATGCTGTTCGGGACCTCCAGGTCTCTCAGCCTATGGCGAACTGCATCAAAGGCCTTGCGTTTCATGTGAGTGGAGTATGATAAGTCTGGAAATAAAAGTACTTTAACTCCGTCCGTCATTACACCCCTCTTACGTCGTGCTGCATTTACAATGTTGCCCTCGCTGCCATAGAGGTTGTTACCAACATGACTGTTCTCGGAGCCTCAGGAGAACCACCCGCACTTCTAATATTGACTCTGTAGGCACGAGTTACTGTGGTCTGGATATCAAGTTCTAGAGTTTCCTCTATCCAGGCAACAATGTACCCGAGTAAGTCTTCTCCTTCTGTCCCTTCCATCAGTCCAATAATGCAGACATTAGCTGGCCAGGTGATGTTTTCTAGATGCTCCAGTCGGGATTTTAGAAGGGCCTGCTCTTTAATATATGTCACTGCAGTTGCCTGGGCACATTCCGACAATCCTTCCGAGGCGTTTGCTGTTTCCCCCACAGCGTCTAACTTCTGCTCAACTAGTGCCATCCTTTCATCGTATGTATCCATTTTTTTATCAATTTGCTGCACAGCTTTTGTTAGGGTGGTCACTGCTTGTTGAAGAGATTCCAAAGTTGCGGGGCCGGCAGCATCTGCACCCTGCTCCACACTCGAGGAAGTTGCAGACATAGTCGATGTTTTGCAGGCCCCTCCACGTGGGGCAAAGAAGTCTGCTTTTTGCTCACCGGTTTTTCAACCCATGGCGTTGAAAAGTGGTCAGTAGTACCTTCTCTCTATCAGGAGTCCACTAGTAAAGTTATAGTGTGCACAGGTAAGTATTATCAGTTGATTTAGAACAGGTTTTGGATGTCTTCAGGGAGCTTACCAAGATTGCAACCGCTCAGCTAGGCAGCTAGCCACCCCCCCCCCAAATGTACGAGTTTTGAGACAGTGGATAAAAACAAAACCAAGTTATGCATAGAAGACCTTGAGAGTTTAGAACTGGCACAGGTTCAACGGTAGAAATACTTGATGCAGTTTTTGATGATCGTTTCTCATTTTTGCCACATCCAGAATGTTTGTCTAAAGACTGCAAACATGTTCAGAGCCTTGAGGTGCGTCTCTTGGTGTCTCACTAGGGATGCGTGTTATAAAATGGTTAGTACTCTTTTGTTACCGGTGATAGAATACAGGAGTATTGCTTACATAAGTGCATTCAAAGAGGATTTGGAGAAACTAGATAAGGTTTATAATAAATTGGCACATTTTATTTTGAAGGCTAATTATCGTACCCATCATTGTGATCTGTATGCCCAGTTGGGTTGGGATACCTTAGGCAATAAATGGGCTCTGCAATGGGCAACTATGATCATTAAAATGTTGAGAACAACTGCAGGTTATCTTTTTTTTCTTACTATTTCTAAGGGGCTAACAGGGAATTATTTTGGGGCTGTTGGACTTTTGAAACCCTCTTTGGTGTGCTGTAAGTGGGCTGATTTGTCTTGTTTTACTTGGTAGCAGGCTGAGTTTTTCCTTGCTTAGAAGGGGCTAGCAGGGAACTGTTTTGGAGCAGTTGAAACTTTGAAACCTGTTTTGGTGTGCTTTAAGTGGGGCTGTCATTTCTTTTAAATTGGAGGCATGTTTCTTCTGATTTCTTCTGATTTTTTTATTTCAGACCTATTTTATTGTGGTTTTATTGGGGCTGTTTCTTTGAACTGGAAACCTACATTTTCCAATTTCAGGCCTATTTGGGGTGTTGTTGGTGAATCTGTTTGAATTGGAGACCCATTTCCAGCCCTTCAGGTAAGTCTATTTTGGATGTATTTTACATCCATAAATTAGCTCAAAATGTCCAAAAATTTAGTCTCTGGAGTCATTAACGTCCGGTAACATTTCCCTTGTTTAAGGCTAACGTCCGTTTTTCATTGTGTGGACGGTCATATCTTTAATCTTTTTTTCAGTCTTGTGGACTTGTTGCCAGTTGTCATGGCAATCTTTTTTTCCAAATTCTGGTCTCCACCCCCCCCCCACCACCACCAATTGCGGGCAGCGTTTGCTTCGTGCAGGTGTATTTACATGGACAGTCTATTTGGCGCCTGCAGCTATCGTGAGGACGGTGATTAGAGAGCAGCCTAGAGCAGACCGGACAAGCACAGAGTAAGTAGTAAGTGAGGGCCAGGCGTTGAGATACCAAGTTTGAGAAAGACAGTTTCCTCGTCCTCCTCTCTCATCAGCCCACACTGTCCAGATATAATGTTCCTTGCTAAAACAGCGTGTAAATCATGTGACAGCATCAGGCAGCTACACTACACCCAGTTCAGCTGCTTGGCTTAAAATGCTTGTGTTAAATTGCAAAAAGAGGCAGGGAATCGTAAATGCCCCTGTTAATGCTCAGTTTTACCCTGGTAAGTCAGCCAGCAAACAAATCCGTTACCCAACTTACGGTGGGGCATGCAACAAACTGTTTCATGTTTAATTGTGGCCAGGGTATTTTTGTGGACTCGCTTTCCGTTCTCCAGTTTGTCGAAAGTGCTGGAATTAAAAAAAAAGACACATAGCTCAGGACTGGGAAGGTTAGTAACACTGGCAGCTCAGTGCTGTGATTTTGTTACTTTAGCGGTAACCACCACCCACTGCAAGTCATAATAAAAGGTTGTTGCCTGTGTTCTTCTTGCACTTTTTCTACTGGTCAGCTTCAGCTTATAGCGGATTTCTTGATGCTTCTTTGTCTTTTGTCTGATGCATCCAGTATACATCTTGGTCTCTTTTGTTGAAAAACGCGCACATTGTGTTACAATCAGTGTAGGTGTGGTGCTCCACAGATAATGCCCCATGAGACAGCTTTCCATAATCCATGAGACTGTTTCCACTATGGAAGACAATGGCGCATTTTATTTAAAATTTCATAGGATGGCGCCTATCTGGTACACGTTTGTCTTCTTTGGGGTATTTGAAAAGTCACCTGTCTGTGTTTGTTTTTCTTGTTACAATTACTTAGTAGGCAGCCCCGCTGAGGTATAACAAGTAACAACTCATTTTTTTGTGAGTCCCTGCTTCTGTCCATTTCTGCTGCTGAATGGGTTGGAGGAGCAGTGGGAACCTAAGTGTTTAGCTCAAGGTCAAACAGTGATTATTTGACTTTCGTGAGGTTTTGACCTGCAAATCCCACTTCTCAAGTGTGTTCAACCCACTAGACCACACTGCCTCCACACAGTGTGTGTGTGTGTGTTGTGTTTTTATAAGATGGCAAGAAAAAAAGCTTAGAAACTTTATTGCATGAGAGACCTAAACTGCCCATGCATTAAGATTTTTTTTACTACAAGATAACCATTGGCTAACTACAGTAAGCCTCTTCAGAGTGTGCAGCAAAGGATTAACAAAGCACTTCCCTGAGGCAATATAAGGACACTTGGCCTTTGGCCTTCTGCCTTACTATTCACCCCGGCTGCATCCTTAATCCTTTTATGCACATCCAGTCTTGGCTTATTGCTTACTTATATAATTGGCTAAAATGCAGAAGACCCAATATTTATGAGTATTGTGGATGTAAATAAGCCATTTGCTTTTGCAAATAGCTGAATTTGTATGCATCTGCACTGCAGGTCAATTGGATTGCTAGCTAGCAAAATGGCAATAATGAGATCCCATTTGCAGGGTAAGCAAGAAGGAGCACAGATCTCTGAGAAGTAGTCCTTTCTCAGTCCTTTGCACATGTGGGTGCGTGATGGGACAGTTAAAGGAGCAAAAGGTGCTCTGGGCTCCTGTTGTTTCCACCACACCATCAGAAGAAGAAAATTTAAGTGAAAAGCTTTTGTTTAGCGTAAAGTTAGCAAGGTACTTGACACAGTCCCACACAAAAGATTAATATACAAGTTAGCCAGCCTTGGAGTGGGTCCCAAGGTGGTAGCCTGGGTTAAAAATTGGCTGGACAAGAGAATACAGAGGGTAATAGTAAACAGAGTTTACTCTGGGGAAAGGGGGGTTACTAGTGGGGTACTGCAGGGTTCAGTACTGCAGCCCTCTTTAATGTCTTCATAAGTGACATTGCTGAGAAGCTGGATATGAAGAAGTTTTCCAGATCAGCTCATGGTTTTCCACATGGCAGTGCATATGAGCTTGAAACACTTAGCCAGGTTATGTTACCAAGTTTGAATCCCATCATAGCCAGTTACTCACTGTATGACCTTGAACAAGAACCTTGACTCCTGCGGCGAATGCCAATTAACTGACTTCTGAAACTATAGGACTTGGAGTATTCTGACTGCCAAAATTTGTCGAATGGAATTATTTTGACTTCCAAAAAATTGACAGCTGGAGTATTTTGACTCCAGTAAAATGCAAATGACTTCCAAATTTCAACCCATGGAAGTATTTGACTTCCACTCAAAAAAAATTATCTGAAGCCCTGCCCGTTTCTTCTGGTATCAAGCCTACTTTTTGTGAGGCAGATGTTTGAATTGGAGACCTGTTTCTTCTGGTATCAGACCTATTTTTGTGCTTTTAGTGAGGCTGTGATTGTTTTTTTGCTATCTTTAGTAGCTGCAAAATTTAGTGCATAGTGGGGGAAGGGTGCTAATTGTCTGGCCTAGGGCCTCACTCAGCTACCTGATAACTGGAGATGGAGCTGAATCAGGTTTGTGGTAACAGTTCGCTTTTGGCTTCTCAGAAGAGGCTAGGCAGGGAAGGAATCAGATTCATTTCAGTGCAGTAGCTGCTCCTTGCTGCTTTTAAGTTGTTTCTTGTTGATTTCACTTGGTAGCAGGCTATTTTTTTTTCATACTACTAAGGGGCTAGCAGGGAATTGTTTGGGGGCAGTTGGAATTTTGAAACCTATTATGGTGTTCTGTAAGTGGGCTGATTTGTCTTGTTTCACTTGGTAGCAGGCTGAGTTTTTCTTACTTCTTAAAAGGGGCTAGCAAGGACTTGTTTTGGAGCTGCTGAAACTTTGAAACCTATTTTGGTGTGCTTTAAGTGGGGCTATCATTTCTTTAAATTGAAGGTTTCTTTCTTCTGATTTCAAACCTATTTTGGTGTGCTTTTATTGGGGCTGTTTCTTTGAATTGGAAACCTATATCTTCTAATTTCAAGCCTATTTGGTGTGTTGTTGGTGAGGTTGTTGTTTGAATTGGAGAACTTAAAAAGGAGATCAAGGGTTTGCAGGAGGAGCTAAGACAGGCAAGGCAGACTGGAGGAGGTTATAGCCCAACATTGGAGGGAGAGAGAAGAGGAGATGGGGAGGGGCAATTTGGGCCAACGGGGGGAGGAGAGGGGCAGAAGAAGGGAATCAGATGGGGGGGCCCAGGCCAAGAGGAACAGCGTCGGGGGAACCCAGGTCAAGGGAAAAAAGACAACAGGAAGGAGGAGAAAGGGACTGGTGAGGGGAGGAGGAGAAGTGGCAACAGTCGTGGAATCGAAAGGAGGAAATGGGTTAGTGTAAGGAGGGAGGAAGCAGGCATAGGAGAAGGGTCTTCAGAAAATCATTTTGCAGTAATAGAGGGAAGGGTGGAAGAGGGAGGTGATGAGATTGAAGGAGTAACTGATAGAAGTCTGGATGAAACTGGAGTGGGGGGAAGTTCTGCTGGGGGAATTACAATAGGGGTGAAAGGGGGAACTACTGTGCAGGAGGTAGAGGAGGAGCCTGTAGTGAGAGGTGGGGAGGAAGGGAAGCAAGCAGTTGGTAAGAGGGGTGGAATCTTAGTGCTGGGGGACTCAATACTAAGAGGAGTCAGGTAGGGTAGCAAAGAGGAGAGGCATAGTCGCATTTGGGTGGAGGTCATGCCAGGAATGACAGCAGAAAGGGATCTTCATTGCAGACATATCATTGGGCATCAAGAGCAAGACCAGTCTGTTTGCTGACGACACCAAGATGGGAGCAGTGGTGGACAACCTAGGAGGATGGCAGAGGTTGCAGGATGATCTGGCAGAGCTGAAAACCTGGTTGGACACCTGGCAATGGGTTCAATGCCAAAAAGTGCAAGGTGCTGCATTCTGGGGTGAAAAACTCAAGAAGGAGTTACCAGCTGGGGGGAGTGCAGCTAGCCAAGACAGAGGAGAAGGATCTGGGGGTGCTCATTACAGGGTCAATAAACAACTCAGCACAATGTAGGAAGGCAGCTGCAAAGGCCAACAAAATGTTGGGTTGCATTGCAAGGGGTATATCCCCTCGAGGAGGGGGGAGGTGTTTCTGCCACTGTGTAGATCATTAGTTAGACCGCACCTGGAGTACTGCGTGCAGTACTGGTGCCCATATCTGAGGAGGGACATGACGTTACTGGAGGGGGTGCAGCGAAGGGCGACAAAGGTGATCAAGGGGCTGGGGGACTTACCATACGAGAAGAGGCTGAGGGAGTTGAACATGTACTTGCTGGAGGAGAGAAGGGACAGGGGGATATGTAAGGAATAAGACAGGACAGGGAATGCATGGAACATATTTTACCGCATGGCCAGGGACATAATAAGGCACAAGGCCCCTGGCCGAGTGCCTTTAGCCCCTGATCATGTGGTAAAATCTGTTCCATGCAAACCCTGGAGTGTCTTATTGTGCTTATAAAATGGGCTACATTTTTTGTTACTATTTACAGTTACAGAAATAATCTTAATAAGTGGAAAAAGCTGATTTTTTTATTGAGATTTATGATAAAATAGTCCTTCCACCTAATACAGAATGATGTCATTGTACTGGTGCTGGAATGTCCTTCTCTGGCATCAGTAGTACTGGTTGTGAAGCATGAGCACCCAGCCCCCTCTCACCCCCCCCCACACATACATGCATGTAACTGTGGCTCCCAAGGGATAGGAGAGAGAGAAATGTTTTTTTCTTTTTTAAAAACCGGGACTGATTGCAACACAGAAGCAGAGCAGGAGCAGGTGGGGGGTTTATAGATGGAGGAGCAGCCCCCCCCCACATACTGTTGTGGAGTTGTAGTGTATCTGTCTTTTTTTTAACTAGATATGGAGCTCCAGCTGCTATGGATAGACAGGATAGAGTGAGAGAACCATCTGTGTCATAACAGTGCGGAAATAGAGCAGTAGCGGGCATACGCTTCGTTAAGCAGTAGCGCAATGTGATTTGTGCCAACCAGAACCGGGTTTCACTGGGAGGAAGTTCTTCTGTCCCCCAGACCACCTACTGCTGAGAAGTGAGCCTGTTTTTTATTTATTTTTTATCATGTCACGATATTCCCACCTTGCTGCGGCAGCTTACCGGCGGGGGCATCTAGCCACCGTCCCTGCCCTCCGGGAGAGCACCAGGCTCACTTGCATGATGGGGGATCTGGCACAGCCATTGCCAGTCCAGCGCAGGGCCTCCCCATACCCGGTTCAGCCAGACTGGCCCCGCCCCCCCCCAGCGTGATTCCATGAGAGTCCTCCCAGCGAGGCAGGGCGTGGCTATCAGGCTGCACGGTCACGTCCAGCCATTTTTCCTCCATTAAGGTCCCCTGATGGAGTGTGGGCATGCAATGACGCTCATGCACTGACGTGCAGACGTCTGCTGTGCTCCCCTTCTGCTAACGCCTGCCTCTGCAGTACCCCCAGGTGTCCCCAGGGGCCGCCGCAGCGCGGTGTGCTTCCCCAGCCCACCCCAGGACTAGGAGAGCTGTCAGCAGACGCTCAGTCCTAGTCCTCCCCTGCTGACCTACGACGACCTGGGCTCGTTCCCGAACCTGGGTTGCCAGCGTGGTGCGAGGTGTGGCGTCCAGCGCCTCGACCCTCAGTGCCACCGGGCTGGCAGAAGTGAGCCTGTTATAAAGTTATAAAAGGAATTGTGGAGGCTGCTGAAGACTAGCAGAGTAAGAGAACTATCTTTTTATTTCTTTTTAATGGCGGGGAATGAGTGGGGACTTTGGCAGTTGCGGGTGGGGACTTTGGCAGTTAAGCGCAGGGACTCGGAAAAGCTGTAGCGATGTGAAAGCAGAAGCAGTTTTAGCTTTTGTAGTGTTTAAGAAAATAAAAGATTTATATGGCTGATTGTGTTCTTACATGTACGGCAATGGGCGTTTTCTCAGCATTGAGGATGGAGGGAGGAGACGTGCTTCTGGATCAGTAGCGCAATCGGTTGTGAAAAATAAAATAATCAGACTGTAAGCAAAGACTGAAGTGACACATCAGGGCTAGATTACGTTTTTCTCTTGCACTGGGTAAAGAAAAGACGGCTGCCAGTAAAAATGCCACTGTTCTATGGCACCAGAATCTTGGCCTTTTTACTGCCAGCTTTTTTTTTTACCCATGCATGGAACAGATTTTAAATATGGAGAGCTTGGGCTCTGATTGGCTGGTTTAGCCTACCCATTTTATAAGATTGAAACCTTCACGTACATGAGAGGAATACACAGCCCAGGTATGGAGGGGCTGTTTAAAGTAAGGGAGGGAAGGGACACCTGGGGCCATGATATGAGACTGGAGGGAGGAAGGTTCAGGAGGGAGATGAGGAGACACTTTTTTACGGAAAGGGTGGTAGCTGGGTGGAATGTATTACCGGCAGAAGTGGTATCCAGTAGAACAGTGCACTGCTTCAAAAGGGTCTGGGACAGGGCAAGGGAGAGGGTCAAGGGAGGGGAATGGTGGAAGGGAGGGGCAGCTGTAGAATAAAGGGTGCTAGCTGCACATTCAAGCAGACCTGATAGACCTCTAGGCTTTTATCTGCTGCCAAATGTCGTATGTTCATATTATCACCCACTGTCCCATTATTTGTCCCCGGAGAGTCACAATAATAGAATTCATGACACCAAGGTCTCAATTTTCAAGGGGATGGGAGACCGACGCAAGCTGCAGCATACAGCAGCTTGCATCGGAGCCTAGTATTCCGGGGATCCCACACCAGATTTTGGTACAGGAGGGGTCCCAGCATCAAACTCCCCAAAGTTGCTGCAACTGCACCCGTATATCAAACAACTGGTGCATGGGAGAGGATTGATGGAGGCTACGGCAGCTCCAGATCATGGACCAGTTGACCAGGAACACCAGAAAAGGTGGCCGGCAACAGAAGCAGGGGTGGCAGAACCAGAGAGGACAGGTCAGCTACAGCTGTACAGCGTGTCACAGTGCCATGGAGAGGGTAGTGCCAGTGTGACAGTTCATGGAAGGGGCAAGCAGCACGGAGTATCCAGAAACCTCTTCCTGCAGGGAGCACAAGGTACTGTACCTGTACAATCATTGTGGCAGCCCTGTTTACCCCCAAGCCAGAGATGCAGTGCCTCTGGGTACTCTGTGATGCCATAGAAGGAAGCACTGCTGCAGAAGTTCACACCATATCCATGTGGCAGTGGGCAGCATACAGCTGTACTGGTATGTCTATCCCGCACCCCGTGTGGCAGCCCTCTGTCATGACCCCTGGTGGCACCCCTGCACTTGGTGTGACACAGTGTGTGACCACCTGATGACACCCTGCCAGGGCGGACATGGGCAGATACAGTCCCACCCAGACCCACATCACAGGATCATTCATAGCCACTGTATGGGTGCATGACAGGCTGCCACATAACTTGACCTCTCACTGCCACTGGTCTGTGCAGAGGCACCGTTGCATGTGGACATGGTGGGAAAGCCCATCCGTCCCATACACTAAATACAGCACCTTGTCTGATGCAACACACTAATATGGTCATTCATGCCAAACTATGCAGTCCACACCCAACCATGCTGATGGTGTGGCTTTGGTTACAGTCAGGAACTGCCTGACATGTGGGCACAGTGTCAGCTCTGTGTGCTAGCAGTCGTATGTGTCAGGAGGCACCACAGCTGTGTTCTGCGTGGCACCTGGACCCACACTAGCACTGCTGGTATCACAGTAGGGCATGCTACTCCGCACCTCCAGTCGCACCGCTGCTGCACATACTGGTCCCACACCTGAGTCAGCCAGTCAGGGCACACTGTCACATCAGTTGTCTGCCATGGGGACTGTCTGAGGCATGGTTGCACACAGACTATGCAGCCTGTGTGGTGGTGCTGGTACTGGCACACATAACACTGATGCTGGGCACATGCAGGTAGTGCAGCACATACCTCCACAGCAGGTAGTGCTATCAGAGGCTCCCACATGCCTAACGTTCACGCACAGTACCCATCAGGATGGATGCAGACATAAGGCACAGGGCTGGGGCTCCTGGCATCATCGCTGTGTGTGCCCCGTGTGCTGCCTGTGCATCTGTAGTCTTGCTGCTGGCCAGCCATCACTGCCACCATCCCCTCTGTGTGTCCAGGCGTGGCATCCTTGTGCATGTGGCATGCTGCACACATACCAGACAGATGGGGTAACCATGGGTTGCAGGTGTCCACAGCTGTAAGCTACAGACACTGTCAGTGCACGGGGCTGTTGGACCACGTCCAGCTGGCTAACACCTGGCAAATCCTGTGCCAATGTGGGACTTCAAAATTCCCAGCTTAGGGGACGCTACGGCAATGCTGTGGTGCAAGCCCCCTTCTACCATGTCTGCTGCAAGCACGATGCACACCCAATTGATGCAGGTGCCCCCCCCCCCAATCTGGCACAGGCTGCATTGAAAAATTGCCACTGGTGCACGATGTGTTACAGGGTGCCTCTTGCATCATGTCTCTTTGATGCAAGCACCATGCATCAGTCTCAGGGCTCTGAAAATCGGGCCCCAGGAATTCAAATACAAAAAGGTTAAAAATCCTCAGAAATCACACCATTTATCAGACATATAAACATATCATAAATTATGTAAAGACCTTAGTTTTAATAAAAATGGAATTTGAATTTAAAGTCAAAATGTTTTACTTTGTAGAATATTAGAGAATCCTTTTGTGGGAAATGGACTGTGCCAGCTGAACTTAGAGCTTCAGCATTTTAGAAATGTGTGCATCAGACACCCTCTCATAGTTTTAAGAGTACCTGGAATGTTTAGAGCTGAACAATCCCGACTGGCTAAGCATGAGCTCATGATTTGTAATACTATCCCTGCAGGTATCCCGTCAAAATGGCGACTGGGGTGGCGACTTCGAATGTGGCAACTCCAATCTCAGGCATTGTATGAGCTACCCTGAAAGGGTAGCGAGGAACAAACAACAAGGCGACCAAAAAACAGGAGGGGTAAAGGAACAGGATGGAAGGTATGTGAGAGGTAGTGTGGCAAGATGCTGCTGAGCTGGGTGATGAGTGGCTGATTACAGTGGGGAGGTGCAGGGTTCTGGGCTGGGTAGGTACAGTATTTTGTGTGTTGTGGGAGGAGTTTTATTTAAATTTTTGCAATATCTCCTCCCGACATGCATCCCCTGAGTTGAGAATCTTTAGTAATGGGTGTGGGGATGCAAACCACTCGCATAAAAACAGTTGTTTTCACCTGCGTGTCTTTGCTGGGAGTGTATATCGACGTTTTTTTGTTTTTTTTTACATAGAACCATTTCTGCATTTAAGTCCAAGGCCTCAGCTGAATCTTTGTCTGCACATCCAGGGTTCGATTCTCAAAGGTTGATGCAGGGCTTTCACAAGTACTATGTCAAACCCTGTGCTGCCCTGAACACAGTGCAGCACCAAGCGCCTGATTCTCATAGGTCACGCGCATTTGTGACACTTTACCCTTTTTACGGTGGCTTGCGTCAGATATTTGGTGCTAACCCCATAAAAAGGTCCCCAAAGTTAGACCAGCAAAAGCTGGTCTAACTTGGGGCATGTGGCACACGGGATTGAGAATCCCAATTGCCGGCCGGGGAATGCTGCAAGCCCCTTACACCATGTGTTCGGCGCACCCGGGGCTTGTGGCGTTTGATCCCTTTTGAGACTCGAGCCCCAGTGTTTAAGAGGTTCATTAAAGGCCTCTCACATATGTATCTCAATGTAAAGAAGCATCTACCAGTTTAGAAATATAGAAACATAGACTATGATGGCAGATAAGGACCGCTTGGCCCACCTAGTCTTTCCCTACCTATTGGATAAGCTGCAGATCCTAGTTAACCACCACCAGAACTGCCTTATGTCTGTCCCATGCATTCTTGTATTCCCCCCGTTTTTGACCCCATGACCTCCTCAGGAAGGCCGTTTCATGTGTCCACCACCCGCTCTGTGAAAAAATACTTCCTCACATTGCCCCTAAGCCGTCCCCCCTCTATCTTCAAATTGTGTCCCCTTGTTCTTGCACATATCTTTTTCTGAAAGATGCTACCCTCTTGGACTTTGCTGATTCCCTTGAGGTACTTGAAAGTTTCTATCATGTCCCCCCTCTCCCTTCTTTCCGTGAGGATATACATATTAAGCTCCTTTCGTCTCTCTTCGTATGACTTCTGTTGCAGACCCTGCACCATTTTAGTTGTCCTCCTCTGGAGTGCCTCAATCCTGTCTATATCTTTGCAGAGATGGGGTCTCCAGAACTGCACGCAGTACTCCAGATGGGGTCTCACCAACAAAGAAATAACAACTTCCTGTTTTCTATTGGTGATGCCTCTCCCTATACATCTGTAACCCCCCTACAAATGGGGGTCCCCGAAAAGTCTTCCTCGAGTTTGCCTCAATGCTCACTGCCAGGCTGGTGTCCTGCATTTTAGCAGTTTAAATGTGATTATTTTATTTATTTATTTAACCAGGTATAGCACACTAAGCTGAAAGCTTTTTTAGAGGAGCGACCTGGGAGCACAAGGAGGTTAAATGACTTGCTCAGGTTCACACAGTATGCAAGTGGAAGCTGTGGGATTCAAACCCAGGTCAGGTCTGCTGGATGTCACCAAATTTGCAGCTCAGAGACTTAGACCACTGCGCTATACTTGATTGCCAGAGAGTGCCTGTATAGCCTCTGTGTACTGTCTCTTTAAGAGCTGCCTGGATTGTTGTCATAAGTAATCTGAGAAGGAGCTCTGTTGAAAGATGTAACTATTTGCTGAAAATCATTTAGAGTGATAATGATAATGTAGTTTGTCTAACCTGCCTTCTTTGCAGCAAGGGCTGTTTTGTTTATCTCCACTATCTTGGTCCTGGACTGCGAATTGGACCAATCAGTACTGGTGGGACCTAAAATGGAGCCGGACTACAGGAGCTGTGTGGAATCAAAATCTGTAGGATTTGTAGTTTTGGGCTTTTTGCTCCTGAAGGGGAAGCCTTTGTTGTGACTGACAGGAGGATCTACCGACCGAACCTTTTGGATCTTGGGGAATTCCCCAGGCTGCTGCAGCTAGTTTCAGTTTTGAGCTGAGAAGTGAAGAAGTAACTGCTCAAGTGATTTTGAGCAGCAGTTCTGTGTAGTTTTGCATGGGAGAACTGTGAAAGGGCTGAGTTTTGGCCTACCTGTCTGCCTGCTGTCCCTGAGAGGGAAAATAGAGTTTATTTAGACTGAATCCGAGTTGTGAGGACTATTTAAGCCACTGGACTGTGAGCAGGCTTTAACCTAAGGAAGACCGAAGATTTGCTGAATGTGATCGGCCTGTCAGGATTTCCATCTGCTTTTGAATTCCCGGTTTGTGCAGTGACTTTGCGATCGTGACCGGAGAGCGGTTTATCTGGTACAGTAGAATTTCCTTACATGTAAATGTGCTGTGTATTGAAAGTGGGTTGTGATTTGGTTCCCCACTGTGTGAACTGTGTTCTGCTTGCTGGTACCGTAGAATCCTTTACATATAAATGTGCTGTGTATTGAAAGTGGGTTGTGATTTGGTTCCCCACTGTGTGAACTGTGTTCTGCTTGCTGGAAGCTTTATCCAGCCTAATCGGACTGAATCCACGTTCATCTCCATTCGGCCTGGGCCATGCCATGCTGGCCCTGCCAGACTATCCCACTGCACAGAGAAAGCCACCAATGAGAGACCTGCATGGGGATCAGCCCCCTGCTCCACGCTTGAACAGGAACGACGCCTCGGCGAATCGTGTGGGCCCTGCTTCTCCTGGCACTCCAGATTAACCACCTGCTGTCTCGATTTTTGTCCAGCCTGTGTCCAGTCTTGGGTATCGTGAGTAATCATCAGGGTAGCTCCCTGCAGCAACAGCCTAATCTAAAAGTGTGTCATCTGATTTTCTTATTGTTTTCTGTTCACGAACTGAGCCCTCCGGCTCCGGATTACAAATAGTGTGTGTTGTGCATGTTGTTTTCTTCCATCACAGGGCCCCAACCAGCTGCAACATTCCTGGCTAGCCCACTATTCTCCATCTGGGTACCCAGAGTGTGTGATGGTTTATGGACCCTGAAGTGCATGCATAACTGTTTGATTAATAGAGCCTTTAAGCAAATTAACCTGATTACGCCCCTCCCTTGTTCAAGCCCCTTAAATAAATCAGATCTAACCCTTTTTTTGCATTTACCCTCACTGTGGTTTCAGTTTGTGCAAGAGTACTGTACTGCTCTTATTTGCTGTGTATGACCTTGTTTTACAGGGGGTCCCCAGGGCCGGGCCAGAGGAAAGCCCTGGTGGTAAGTGCAAACAGTGTGGGTACTTGTGTGGTGTATCTGGGGTATTGTGAAACTGATTATTGTGTATTGTTCCAGCCACTAGTAAGAAAAGAGGGGGGTTACAGTGTCCCAAAGGGCTGTGCTCAGGTTAGCTTGACCACTACCAACCCTGACCTCCGGGTGCAGGCACCCGTTTCAGAACTCAGGCCCCTTAACCTGCTACTAGCCAAGCAGGTAGGGGTAGTAGCCCTTGGGATAGCGCCACCTAGGGGTTACACATCCCAGTATCCCCCAGCCCTCCTTACTGCCTTCTCACATTGCTTGCTTACCTTTAGATCATCTGATATGACTCTCCCAAGTCCCTTTCCATTTCTGTTGTTGTTAGTCTCCCCCCCCCATTATGTACTCTTCCCCTGGGATTTTGTTTCCCAGGTGCATTATTTTGCACTTCTTTGCATTGAATATAAGCTGCCATACTTTTGAACATTCCTCCACTTTCCACCCCTCTTGTGTATAAACCCTGATGCAGATCAGCTGGCCTGGTGGTGCAGAGGGTTGATGCGCTGGATGCCACACCTTGTGTTATGCCGGTGACCCGGATTCGAGAACGAGCCAGAGTCATTGGTAGTCATGGGGTGGAGAGGATGTGAGCCAAGCTTCCGGCTGGCAGCTCTCCGCCTAGGGAGGCAGTTCTCAGCTCTCTCAGAGCTTGACCACCCCCTGGTGGAGGCCGGAGGGATGGTGCCGCTCTGTGACGCGCTGGCGCTAGGCCAAAAGGGGTGGGCGGAAGAGACCTGGCACTGGAGCCGTGGTGCGCATGTGCACCTCCACGCACATGTGCCACTGCTTCTGGGGGTCTTGGGAACATGTCACACACTTGGGGAGAAAATGGGGGAAATACAGGGTCCGCCTGTGGATGAAGTCTCCGAGCCAGGCTCTGGGGATCTGCCGGAGTGTGCATGGTGTTACAAGACCCTGAAAGACCCCGAGCTCTGGAAGGGTGGCAGACAATTGGGGCAGCCTGCCGTCGGAGGATACAAATAGTTGAAAAAAAAAACCCCAAAAAACCCTGTTGCAGATCTTTGTGTCTGCAAAGAGGCATACTTTTCCTTCCACACCTTCTGCAATGTCACTTATAAAGACATTAAAAAGGACCGAACCCGGTACTGAACCCTGTGGGGTATCCCGTGATAAGGGCATCTGCTATTGAGCGCTTACAAGAAGGGCGACTCAGTAGCGGCGCCTGTTCACAGGGCTACTGGATAGGGGGTGAATACAGGTATAGCAAAAAAAACCCTACGTTTTCAGCACCTTTTTGTTCTGCTCCCATGAAGTGTACAATCACAAATTGATTTTCACCGATGTACACTCACGCTCAACCGACGCCATTATCACACAGACCCACCTTGTGGTACCCTGCTAGTAACCCCTTTTCTTTGGAGTGGACTTGTTACTGTTACTCTCTGTGTCCTGTTGTCCAGCCAGTTTTTTACCCATGCTACCACCCTGGGACCCACTCCCAGGCTGGATAATTTGTTTATTAATCTTTTGTGTGGGACTGTGTCAAATGCCTTACTAAAGTCTAGGTACGCCATGTCCACAGCCCCTCCTTGATCTACTACTTTGGTCACCCAGTCAAAGAAATCTGTTAGATTCATCTAACATGACCTTCCCGCTGTGAATCCATACTGCCTTGGGTCCTGTGCCCCACTGGCCTCTAGGTACTCAATAATTCTTTCTTTCAGAAGTGATTCCATCATTTTCCCTAGCACTGAGATCAAGCTAACAGGTCTGTAGTTTCCTGCCTCTGCTTTGCTCCCACTTTTATGAAGGGGAATCATATCTGCCCTCCTCCAGTCCTTAGGTACCACACCATTCTCCCATGATTTGTTAAAAAGGGTAGTCAGTGGTGTCACTAGTTCTTCCCTTAGTTCTTTTAGAATTCTGGGGTGAATCCCGTCAGGCCCCATTGCTTTGTTCACCTTCAGTTTTAGGAGTTCTTTTAGAACCCTTTCTTCTGTGAAAGAACTGGTATCGACCCCCCTATCCAGAGTGCTTCTATTGATTGGATTAGGTATCTCCCCCTCCTCTTCTTTTGTGAATACTGAGCAGAAGTATTCATTCAGTATCCCTGCTTTTTCACTGTCCCTCTCTGCCCACCCACCCTCCCCTTTATTAAGCCTCACTATCCCTCCCTTGGTCTTTCTTCACTCCCTAATGTACCTATAAAAGGTTTTATCCTCCTTCTTAACCAAGTTGGCTATCTTTTCCTCGGTCTGGGCCTTTGCTATTCTGACTGCCTTCCCCTCTTCCTTCTACTTTAACTGGTACAGTTCTCTGTCCTGCTCCTTCTGTGTTTCCTTATACTTCCTGAATGTTATCTTTTTCTCCCTGTCCTTTCCCACCACCTCTTTTGAGAACCATAGTGTTTTTTTTCTTTCATTTTGATTTATTTGCTTCACACAAAGGCTTGTTGCCTCTGTGATGGCAGTTTTGATTTTTCTCCATTGTTCCTCCACCCCTCCTTCTTGCCTGTTTGCTAGTGCTTTTCTGAGGCACTCTCCCATTTTGACAGTCAGCCCTCCTAAAGTCCAGTACCCTCACTTTTGTATGGCTTGACTCTGTGGTTGTTTATCGTGAACCACACTGTTTGGTGGTCACTTGTTCCCAGATGGCTACCCACTTCTGGATCTGAGATCCTCTCTCCATCCCCATTTGAGAGTACCAGGTCTAAGACTGCTCCCTCCCGAGTGGGTTCCAACACTAGCTGTCTGAGGCATGCTCCCTGTAGGGCATCGAGGATGACCCTGCTCTTGGATATGGCTGCAATAAAGGTGCTCCAATTAACATCTGGCATATTCAGGTCCCCCATCAACAATATCTCCCCTTTCTCTGCCATACTAAGGATGCCTTCTATCATTTCCTTGTCCATTTCCTCTCCGAGATGGGGGTCTATATACAACCCCCCGTGCAGATTGTGGTGCCATTTCCGGTCTCCAGGGTGACCTACAGTGCCTCCTCTCCTCCCTGTTTACCCTTTAGTTCCATTGCTTTGATCCCTTCCCTTATGTAGAGAGTTACTCCTCCTCCTGTTCTACCCTCCCTGTCCCTCCTATAGATTGTGTATCCTGGTATGTTGACATCCCAGTCATGGTTCTCTGTGTACCATGTTTCTGTGACTGCCACAATATCCAGGCATCCCTCTTCCATCAAGGCCACCAGTTCAGGGAGCTTGTTACCCAGACTACGGGCATTGGTACTCATTGCCCTCCATTTTTGGATGGCCTTACCCCTTTTAGCCCCATCCCTGTCCTTACTGCCTTTGCCTTTTTCTCCATTTACCCCTGCCCTTCTCCCTATCGACTTCTCTATCTTAGTGTTTACCTCACTAACTACCCTGAATTTTTTTGGGGGGGGGCCTAGGATTTCCATGCTCCTTTTCAGTGCCTCCCTCCTTGGTTAGTTTAAATGCTTGCCAATGAAGCATTTAAACCTATCATCTAGGATCCTGGTTCCCCTCCTGGACAGATGCAGACCATCGCACCAGTATAGGCCTTTATCCCTCCAGGCTGACCCCTAGTCCCCAATGAAGCCAAAACCCTGAGCTCTGCACCAGTTTTTCAACCATTGATTGAATCCTATGATGCAGAGCACCCTAGCCTCATCCATGCCATAGACAGGCAGCACCTCCGAGAAGGTTACTGTGTGTGCTACTTGTCTAAGGCCCCTTCGCAACTCCACAAACTCCTCCTGCACTGCTCTGATCCCTTTCCTAGCCAGTTTGGGGCCTGAACATGGTCCTCACTCAGTTAATGACCAACCCTTAAAACTACTATTGAGTCAAAGTACCTCACCTGTAAAACATTATTCTTGGTATCTATTACATCAGCAAGGAGGGTCAACGAGCCACAAGCATTCTACATTTTATTTATTTAGTTTTTGTTGACCGGGTAAGTGCACTAGACAAATCCTGCCTATTTTCAGGCATGACCCGGGGGAGGGGAATACAGATGAATGCCAACTGACTTTGAACCAGATTAAGCTGTTGATCCCTCATACTTGATTTTGCACAGGGAAAAGTGGTTTTGAGACCAAATGTAGAAGTAAGGTAGAGTCAAAATTCCACTTGAGTGAGACTGTTACCGTGCCAGTGTATTTCTCAAGGTCACATGCCAATAAAGTGGAGGAAAAAGAATCATGCATTAGATCTCAGAAGGCCCCTCAGTTTCTACCATTCTAGAACTGAGGAAATGAGGAATAACAACAAACAATTGTTTGTCACATTTGATGAGGTGTCAAAGACACACTCCGCATCTAAACAAACCATACTGAGGTGGACAGTATCCACAACAAATTTCTGCTGTGCCAAGACAGGGTAAATACCCTCAGATAGTGTTAAAATACATTCCACAAGCAGTGCAGCAGCATCAGTGGCAGCTAGAAGGAATGTGCCGCTGGCAGAAATTTGTATAGCTGCTTTGTGGTCCATAGTCAGCACACTAACATCGTACTGCTGTTAAGACATTCAAATGAGAAAGGATGCTAGATTTGGGATTTCTGTACTTTAGAACCTATTCTAAAAATAATCCTAAAACTCTTCAAGCCAGGGTACTGCTTGGAGTCTGCACAAGTTTGACAGGGCTGTTCTGACTCACGCAGTTAGAAGGAGAAGTTACCATAGTAACAGCTTTTCTTTTAATGGATTAGGACAACCTGTCAAACTAGCCCTTCCCTGCCTCCCCTTTTTAGGATAGGGTAATTAGGTTCTTCAGGATAATTTACTATTATCAATAGCTTGAGCTTTTAATGATTACTGTTGCTTGTTTGGTGTCATTAAAACCCTTTTCCAAATGTGAACTTTATATTGATATAATTGGAATATTTTTTCAAATGAAGTCTTGAGACACCTGACCTCTTCAGCTTAAAGATCTACAGTTGGAATACTAGGAGGCTGAAGATGAAGAGAGAGAGAGAGAGAGAGACTGTGGTACCATGCACCTTGTGAAAATGATGCATACGTTTTTGACTGGCTGTTCTAATTTATTAGAAGAAAACTTGTTACTATGGTGAGTAACTTTTCCTTTTGTAGCATAACCTGAGTGAGTTTTTTTCAACAAGCTGTAAATGTTGATCTTTATAGTGCTAGTGATAACCAGTACAATAGCCTTATCTTGTCTTAGCAGTACTGGAATTGTCTGTCCCTCTGTCTTTCCGAGATGGCCTGTCAGCGGTCTTAGTGTCTTCTGTGCTGCTATAGGAAAACGTGAATGGAAATTGTTTCAAAGGAGTCTGTAGAAGTATGATTGTTCTGTTAGGCTGGTAGCGTTTTCTTAAGCAATAAGGCATGACAAGGTATGTGTTCTTGTGGGAAAGCAGCACACCTCAGGAAGTGAAGTCCAAGGTGAAGCTGAGGTTTTTACACACCCAAGAAGTGCTGTTATCCCACAATTACACACACCCTGGAAGGCCTTATTGCGATTAAAAAATGACTTCCCTGATTTTTTTTTATTTTAGGACCAAGTAATGAAATTCAGAAAGTTAAGCATTTCTGAACTGTGTTGTTGGGCTGGAGATCAGCATGGTCACGTGACTTGATTCCACCAATCACAGTACATTATTTCTCTTACCCATTTTATAATTAAAATCAGATCTTTTTTATATGTTTAAAGTGCCATACAATTTCAGGAATAGTATGAAACCATTTCTGCCAGCAAATTCTGTGTTTAATGTTTGCTCTGAATTTAACTTTAATCAAATATCTTCTCTTGGATTTTCATTTTTGACTGTTAGAATCTTTTTCAAGGTTCATATAGCTCTCGTTTCAGCCCGCTGTCTTCCCAAGTGACAGTCCAAGAGATGGATGTTTGATAAACGTTAGAGCAAACAATAAATGGTGAAAAAAGAGAGCTATTCACTACAGTTTGCAAGGCATGTTGTCCTGATGAAGTGGTCAGGAGTTTTGAGACCACAAAATGTCAATATGATGTGTGGCTGCTGGTAAATTTATTTGAGTTTGCAGTATGTCGTAGAGACAAATGTCAGAAAACACAGGCAAACCAGGATCAGTCATAAAATTCGCAAGTAGCATTTTAATATCAATAAAAAAAAAACAAATAAATAACATTAGTACAGGAGAGCTCTACATAAAGGCATAACAAAAAAAAAAGTCATACATATGAGAGTCTCTAATTTTTCAGAGGACAACTCTTGCCATATGTCTTTTGTTATCAGGGTCCCACAGTGGCTGAGTGATCTGCCAGAGTCACTAGTGAGCCTCACTTAATTTGCCTCATTTAAGAGAGAGCTAAGAAAAGCCCTTACCCTCTGTTCCAACTGTGACTGCTACTCATTTCCAACAAAGCACACTTGCTTTACCTGACCCTACTAAGTACCTGCTACTTGTTATTTGCCTGTACTTTTTTGCTGCTGTTCACTATGTTTGCCAGTTTTCTTTGACAAAGCATAAAGTGTGCTGCCTTGATGTTTACCCTTTCATGATTTGAATCTTCTTTAAAACTGTGTTAATGATGTAAACTATTGTATGTAAGCTTCTCTGGAGTTTTTTTGATGTGCTGTATCCAAATGCGGACGTGGAAGCTTTGTAAATGAGCACCTGTGCTCAAAGGTGTATCTCTAAAATAATGAATAAAATAAATAAATAAATCTGGAAAACTGAAAGCACTGCACTCCTTTTTATAAAATGGATTTTCTTGGCAGTTTAACTCTGTGTCCCGTTTTTCACAAAAAATGTAACAAAGGCAGCTCATCTAGTTTGTACAGGTGCAACAAAATAGAACATCCTGTCTGGGGTGATCCCTTGTTGGCAGTTCTGTTAACAAGCTTGTGGAGGTCAAAAGGTTTCTCGAGGTCAACTCCTAGTGTTACAGATTTCTGCTTTTTCTAATAATCCCCAAATAGCCTCCTACAATTCATTTCGAACAACACAACTGCCCAGTTTCACACAAGAGTCACATATATATTTTTTAACCACAGAGAAGCAAGGGGAGAAAGAAATAATAGAAGCAGCATGTGAAAGAAGAGAGAGATAGCAGGGGGAAACTGTGGACCATCAGAGTGGCCAGTTTCTAGGTGCCACAAGAAAAGCTGATTGCGCAATCAGCTAGGTGAGATACAAACAAGGGGCAGAAAAGAAGGCAGAATAGATCCTTGCCTTTAACTCTCTCTGTTTAACAAATGGGACAGGGTCTTATCCAACCCTGTCACACAGTAAAATACTTAAAAATTTACCGGTGAGTAGGTTATCACCCCTGCTGTGTTTGGAGAAGCTTGAACTGCCCATCCAGGCCATTCCCTTCTGCAAATCCAAGGCCAGTGTGCATGAGTGACAGAAATGGCTTCAGCAGCTTCCTCCAGTTACACAGAAACAGAGAATTTGTTGACAGAAAAGAGCAGCTTGTCCTATTCAGTCTGCCCAGTTGATCTCTGCCTGGTCTGTCTCCACTGACTTAACCGGTCCCCGGTG
This sequence comes from Neoceratodus forsteri, assembly GCA_016271365.2. Lineage (NCBI taxonomy): Eukaryota > Metazoa > Chordata > Ceratodontiformes > Ceratodontidae > Neoceratodus > Neoceratodus forsteri. The sequence goes on from CM028135.1 coordinate 1,066,243,475, forward strand.
ACCCGCCCTGCCTATTTACTAACATTCCCCTATGTCTATCCCACACATGTTTGAAGCGCCTTACTGTTTTCACCTCCACCAGTTCCACTGGCAGTCTATTCCAGTCTTCTGCTACTCTTTCAGTGAAGTCGCATTCACATCCCGCTTAATTCCCCCCCCAGCTTCATCACATGACCTTTGGTTCAGTTGCGCTTTCTCATTTGAGACTCCCCTCCTGTATCCTGTTCACCCCCATGAGTTATATGTAGATTTCTATCATGTCCCCTCTCACTCAGCTGTCCTCCAAGGTGTATGTGTCAAAATCCCTCAGTCTCTCATCAGATGGTTTTAGGTGCAACCCCTGCACCATTTTAGTTGCCCTCCAGACTGCCTCCACCCTTTATATGTCCATTCTGAGGTGTGGCCTCCAGAACCGGACACAATACTCTAGGCGAGATCTCACCAGTGAGTGATACAGTGGCAACACTGCCTCCCCCCCCTCCTGCTGGAGATACCTCACCCAATGCATCCCAGCATCGCACTGGCCCTACCCACAACTTTGTCACACTGCCTTGCCACTTTGATGTAATCAGATATGATAACCCCAAGGTCCCTTTCCTACTTAGTGACTGACACTTAACCCTCAACCTATACTCATCTCCTGAGCTCCTGTGCCCTAGGTGCAAGGCCCCTGGAATTCTGCGGTTCTGCAGTTGCGGAATTTGCCGCAGAATTTGCATCATGCCACAGAATATATACAGTGCTGCAGAATTTCATTGTTTTTTGTGAATTTTCATATAAATATACCGTTTTTCCATAGTGTCAGACTTTCTTTCCCACCTCGTTTATCCTGAAGCCACTCCTGTATGCTCAGCATATGATGTCATCGATGACATCACATCATATTTAGCCAATGACAGGACTGCATTCTGCCAGAGAAATGAATAAATCATGCCACAGAAATCAGAAAATTCTGCCGCAGAACACCAGGGGCCCTGCCTAGGTGCATGATTTTGCACTGTTTTGGCATTGAATCTCAACTCCATATTCTTGACCACTCCTCGACTTTGTTCTTGAACCTTCTTGAAGAAACTCACGTTATAAAAGGGCTGTTTAATTGGCCATATTAAATAAGATACTTTTGGAGATAGCTTCCCCTCAAAGGTTTAAGAATGATTGGGGGCTAATTAAGTTACTGCCTTCTGCATGAGATGAAAGAGTCCTATTCACAAAAGAAAGGTGTCAGAGTTACAGGAATCCTCACATAAATATTAAGGAGGCAGGGAACTGAGTACCGATTGATTCTCACCAGCTTAATCTCACTAGCCACTTGCTACTACCAGTGATACCAACGCAACAGCTGACTGATTATTTTCAGCACAAATTGTGTCTGTACATAAAGCACCTCATGACATCAGAGACATCGCCCCCCTTCCCCCACAGAACCTCCTGACATCAGGGACGTGGCCTCTTTCCCTCGCACAGCACCTCCTGACATCAAGGACTCGCCTACCTTACTCACCCACAGGGAGAAGTAGGTTCTTGGAGGAAGTCCTAGCCCTCTGCTAAGCACCTTGGGCAGACTTGGTGGGCCAGGTGGTCCTTTTCTGCTGTCATGTTTTTATATTCAGGACCCCCTGGCATCAGGGACATTGCTCCCCTACATACAGTACATCTTGACATCAGGGATATTGACCCCCATTAGCACTTCCTGACAACAGGGCCATTGCACCCTCCCACATACAACCCCTCCTGACATCAGTGACATTGGCTTTTCCCACATATAGTACCTTCTGACATCAGGGACTTTGCCCCCCATATACATACAGCATCTTCTGACATCAGAGACATTGCCCCCCTTCCCCCACAGAACCTTCTGACATCAGGGACATTGACTTCCCCCACACACAGTACCTTCTAACATCAGGGACATTGCCCCCCACTCCCACATACAACACCTCCTGACATCAGGGACATTGCCCCCCAAATACAACCCCTCCTGACATCAGGGACATTGCCCTCCACCAGACCCCTTGAGAGGAATTCCGGGTCCCAGGGAAAGTTCAGACTCTGGGGCCCCTACCAGCTCGCAGCCCTATTCCTCCATAAGAATGCTGGGTGGCTTGGGCCCTTCTTGGGGCAGGACCCCAGGAATTATCTTCTGCTCCCATACCCTCTCAAGGGCCCTGCCCCCTACTCTCACATACAACTCCTCCTGACATCAGGGATATTGCTCCCCATATACATACAGCACCTCCTCACATCGGGGACATTGCCTCTCCACATACGTACAGCACCTCCTGACATCTGGGACATTGCCTTCTCTACATACAACACCGTCCAACATCAGAGACATTGTCCACCCTACATACAATACCTCCTGGCATCAGGGACATTTTCCACCCACATACAGCACCTTCTGACATCAGGAACATTGCCCCCCCCCCACATACAACACCTCTGGACATCAGGGACATTGCCCCCCTACATACAATACCACCTGACAATAGGGACATTGCCTCTCCCTACGTACAGCACCTCCTGACATCAGGAACATTGCTCCCCCATATACAAAACCTCCGGATATCAAGGACATTGCCCACCCTACATACAACACCTCCTGACATCAGGAACATTGCCCCCTCTACATACACCACCATCTGACATCAGGAACATTGCCCCCTCTACATACACCACCATCTGACATCAGGAACATTGCCCCCTCTACATACAACGCCGCCTGACAACAGGAACATTGCCCCCTCTACATACAACACCACCTGACATCAGGAACATTGCCCCCTCTACATACAACGCCGCCTGACATCAGGAACATTGCCCCCTCTACATACAACACCGCCTGACATCAGGAACATTGCCCCCTCTACATACAACACCACCTGACATCAGGAACATTGCCCCCTCTACATACAACACCGCCTGACGTCAGGAACATTGCTCCCTCTACATACAACACCACTTGACATCAGGAACATTGCCCACCCTACATACAACACCGCCTGACATCAGGAACATTGCCCGCCCTACATACAACACCGGCTGACATCAGGAACATTGCCTACGCTACCGCTACATACAGCACCTCCTGATATAATGAACATTGCCCACCCTACATACAACACTGCCTGACATCAGGGACTTTGCCCCCCACACACACATACAGCACCGCTTGACATCAGGGACATTGCCTCCCCCTACACACAGCACCACCTAACATCAGGAACATTGCCCCCCCCCACATACAACACCTCTGGACATCAGGAACATTGCATCACCCTACATACAGCACCTCCTGACATCAGGAACATTGCCCCCATCCACATACAACACCTTTGGACATCAGGAACATTACCTGCCCCTACATACAGCACCTCCTGACCACCTCCTGACATCAGGAACATTGCCCCCCCACATAAAACACCTCTGGACATCAGGAACATTGCCCCCCCCTCACATACAACAGCTCTGGACATCAGGAGCATTACCTGCCCCTACATACAGCACCTCCTGACATGAGGAACATGCCCCACCCACCCACATACAACACCGTCTGACATCAGAGACATTGCCCACCCTACATACAACACCTCCGGACATCAGGAACATTGCCCCCCTCTGCATACAACACCTCCAGACATCAGGTACATTGCACACCTACATACAACACCTGATATCAAGAACATGCCCTTCCCCCACATAAAACACCTCTGGACATCAGGAACATTACCTGCCCCTACATACAGCACCTCCTGACATCAGGAACATTGCCCCCCACATACAACACCTCTGGACATCAGGAACATTACCTGCACCTACATACAGCACCTCCTGACATCAGGAACATGCCCCACCCACCCACATACAACATTGCCTGACATCAGGGACATTGTCCACCCTACATGCAACACCTCCTGATATCGTGGACGTTGCCCCCCCAAATACAACACCTGACATCAGGAACATTGCCCCCTACAAACAACACCTCCTGATATCAGAGACATTGTTCCAGACATCAGAAACATTGCTCCACCCCCCAGTGGTCCAGTTAAGGGGTGTATCAGAGTATTTTACACCCTGTGTAGAGTCCTGGGTAGTATCATCACTACCAGGTGTTTCCGCAGACTTCGCGCATTTGCACTTCAGTTCACCAGAACAGTGTGCCCACGTCGCAAAATGCTACCTGGCACAGGGGTGTAGCCAGGGATTTCAGAGCTGCACACCAAGTGGACTCACACCCCCCGATGTAGCCAGACAATACACAAAAGTACACCAAGAACGTGTTTGCCGCCTCATTTGGCACAATAAATACAACCTTTGTATCTCATAACAATGGTTGTTGCCATGCATGGGTAAATACAAATGCCATGCATTGTTCCCTAAGACCCACATACCAGCCCAGAGCCTGTAAAATTGTATTGTCCTTGGGATGCAAAGAGAGTATTAGTGACCAGTCCTTCTAGTGTTGATTCCTATGAATAAAATTACAGAAAGGTTCAGTATTTTCTTTGTTAGTTTTCATGGAAAAAGGAAGCAATTCAGAGCCTATTTTCTACCCCCCCTTAAATAAAATTGCACACCTTGGAGTGCTTGGAGTATGCCTGCCTACACCCATGACCTGGCATACCGAAATACTACCAGCTTGGAAAACTAAGAAGTTTTTACTTCGTGGCCTAAAAAGTTATCTGGAGCACTGCCACCCCCTACATAGAATACCTCCTGATAATGTGGGAACATTGCCACCCTACATACACCTCCTGGATATCAGGGAAATTGCCCACCCTACATACATCTCCTGGTATCAGGGAAATTGCCCACCCTACATACACCTCCTGATAGCAGGGAAGTTTCCACCCCCCATACAACACCTTCTGACATCAGGAACATTACTCTCCCCCACATACATCACCTCATGACATCAGGGGCATTGCTCCCCTCCCCCACATTCAGGACCTCCTGATATTAGAAACATTGTCCCCCTACAAACAGCACCTCCAGACATCAGGGACACTACATACAGGATCTCCTGACACTAGAAACATTGCCCCTTACATACAGCACCTCCTGACATAAGGGACTTTGCACCCTTCCAACGTACATCACCTCCTAACATCAGGGACACTGCCCCTCCCATACACAACATCTCTTGACATCAGGGACATAGGTCCCCTACATACAACAACTCCTGACATCAGTGAACAGAATGCTTGTGTGCATAGAGAGAGGGCTAACTAGCAGAAGGCTGGAGGTGCTGATGCCACTCTACTAAGCCATGGTGAGGCCCCATCTGGAGTACGGGGTTCAGTTCTGGAGGCCTCACCTATGAAAAGACATAGAAGGCATGGAAAGAGTACAGAGACGGGCCACCAAGATGGTGCATGGGATAAGTGGGAAGCCATATGAAGAAAGGTTGAGGATGGTGGATTTGTACCTCCTGGAGATCATGAGAGATAGGGGGAGATGATAGAGGCATTCAAGTATGTGAAGGGGATTAATAAAGTAGGGGAGGAGCTGAATCACAGGGAAGGTAGGTGCTAGAACTAGAGGGCATGGACTAAGGGTAGAGAGGGTAGGTTTAAGGGAAACATGAGGGGGCGTTTCTTCACTGAGAGGGTCGTGATGCCCTGGAACAGTCTGCCAAAGGAAGTGGTGGGGGCCAGAACTGTGGAGGAATTCAAGAAGGCATGGGACAAACACAAGGGGTTGATTAGGGAATGGAGGCTAGAATCTATGGGAGAGGGGGGCCAAGTAAAGGGGGGGTGGGCAGACTCAATGGACCAAGAAGGTCCTTTTCTGCCAACACATATCTATGAATCTATGAGACACCTCCCCTTTACATACAGTACCTCCTAATATCAGAGACATTGCCCCCCTATGTACAACACCTTCAAACATCAGGGACATTGCCCCCCCTCCCCATACAGCACTTCCTGATATGGGGGAAATTGCCACCCCCCACCACCAAAAGCCCCAGGAGACAACCTTCTCCCAGAATATACCTTCAAATTCTGAAGCCTCGCTAAGTGCCATCTTACCTGGAAATGTTTGTTTATTTATTTATTTCAATTTAGGATTAATACCTTTAAGCAGAGGGCTCACTTACAAAGATTCCAAGTCAGACAAATACAATACATGACATACTGTAGCATAACATAACATTGGTTGCACAGGAAATACAGTAGATGTAGAAATCAGCAAATTGGAAACATGATTACAGCAAGGAAGTGCCAAAAATGACAACACTAATTGAGTGTGGTACAGCGCTTTGATGGGTGCAGAGTACAGTCAAGGGTCGGAAAATCCCAGGCTACTGAAGAGTAGTGTGAAAAGCAACAAGAGTTGGCTTTGTCAGGGGTGTAGCAGAGTGGAGTGGGGCCAGGGAGTGATGGGAGTATAGATAGGGCAGGTAGGGGGGGTTGATACCTTTTATTGGACCAACATAGATGTTACAAAAAGATAATGTCTAAGCTTTTGGACCAGCCAAGTCCTTTCTCAGAGACTTATCTTGTCACTTGTCATGTAGGAACTGCCCATGCAAAGGTGAAATTTCCTTACATTTCTTCTTTTTTGGTCCTTTGTTGTTATTACCCAGAGGAAATAATTCTACAAGTTTTTCAAAGCAGTCCTCTTGTGTTGGAGGCCCTTCCCTTCACCCATGAGGTCATCTACGTTTCAGCACAGAGCCCTGCTAGGGGAACTGCAACTGTACGGAGAATTATCAGGGTATAAAATAAATCTAGAGAACTCAGAAGCCATCAAGATGGGAGAGACATGCTCAAGGGGGTTCTTGGCCGACTTCCTCTTTAAACGGGCAATAAACAATACAGTGAGGTACTAGGAGTGAGGATACCACCCAATCTGCCCTCGCTATTCAAGCTTAACTGTGAAAAGCTCTGGGAAGAAATCAGAGGTGGCGTATCCAGGTGGGAGATGCTTCCCTCTCATTAGGGGTAGAATTGCAACCCTCAAAATGAATATCTTACCCTGCTTTCTGTTCTTCTTTCAAGGCCTCCCTATCAGTATACTTTTACCCTTATGGAGAAAAGTTCAGCAACTCCTGATGTCAACTTGTTTGGGCTAAGGGTAGACACAGAATTAATAAAAAAATTGATATCCCTCCCCTGGGAGAGAGGAAGCTTGGCAGCATTGGGTCATAAAAGCGCCAGTTACAATAGCTCGGTCAAGAACCACACAGTAAAAATGGCGTCAGTTTTTTTACCACCCGTGCTTATGAACACTAGCTGGAGGGGGAAGCGGATCATGGAGAAAGAAAAAAATTGTGGGGTCATGGAATACTGTTTCCACGGTCCCTTGTAAAAAAAAATTTAAGTCCCAACAAAGTAAAATCAAGGGAGACCAGGATTAGAATACTGGTCTCCACTGCCAGCCAGCCATGCTACTCCATGCCTCAGCCCTCTATACCACAGGAGCAGCTCTGCCAGCCTCTAGAATTCCTGTGCCTTTGTCCCGTGGCAGCACCATGGACAGTGTACTGGGGAGTGCTTACTGCAAGCACTGTCAATCCCCTCACACTGTCTGTGGCAGCGCTATCCAGACTAGCATGCTCTTTCCTTGCGCTATTCTGGTAGTGCTGATCTAACCGGGTACTGAAGCTTGGCCATGCCAGACCTTAAGCTATATTATATTGCCATGCAATTGGCTCTCCTAGTATCATGGATAAAACAAAAGGGCTGATATGGGATGGTGAGAAATTGAGGCTCAGCAGCTCTATACTTTTGCCTTGTTTGTTCTGCCTCATGTCACCCATTCCAATGGGACTGGAAGGCTATAACCAATCCCTGGACAAAAGCACACACCTAAAAGTTTAGTTAAAACCCAACTCATCACACAGACACTGAATATGATAGGACTCCTGACAATGACAATTGGTGACTCTGACTTCACACCACCCTACACTGATTCGTGATTATCAAGATTGAATAGATTATCCTTAACTAGGTATCAAACCTTGATCAGTAATAAATTCCTATTACCTTTTGGGGAAATACAGGAAAAATTACTTCCATAGATGCCTACAAGTAGGACATTATATTCAGTTCCAAAACCTAATACCTAAACAGATAGAGACTTCACTCCCCCTGGAAAATTTTCTTCACTGGGCAGTTATGCTTGTGGGAAGAGGAGGGACAGTCTTTAGAGATTACAAAACACTGTTGGGGGAAGATCACCCAGAATTCACCAGCTTAACAGTGCTGTGAGAGGTGTAGGCAGGGATTACAATATTCAAGAATGTGTGGAAGAAGACCTGAGAAAGAGGCTGGAAGGCAAGCACCTCACCAGGGTGTAGGGAATACAGATGGAACAGTGTGACAAGAGTCTTTCACAGATCAACAATAACATGACACTCCTAGGCAAGGAACACTAACTTATGTTGGAGAGGTTAGCACTATCACATATTCTGGGCCTGCCCAAAGATTACTTCATTATGGTCTAAAATTACCAGAGAATTAAAAATAAGCTGTGGAATGTCAGCATCCCTTTGGAATTTAAAAGCCTGATCCTAGGGTTGAAAGTTAAAGAGCCACTGACACCTGCAGGAGAACTTTGAAAAACATAATATTCAAAGGCAAATCAGTTTATATTTCTCATGAGCTCTGTATGTCTTTTTGCCATTATTTCTTACTGAGAGCAACTGCATGAAAACAGGATCTCTGTTCTTCGACGTTTCAGCAGCTCCTGTTGCTTATTCCCAACCTAATATCATAATAATACAAAAAAATACAAAATCACACATGCCCCCACAATACAAAGCATCATGGGCTACATATGCAAATTACCACAGAATGTTATGCTGGTCCAACTTTAAGCAGAATTGCATGGTGCCAAAAGGCCTCTCACACAGTTCTCAAAAGGTGCTAACAGAAGACATAGACATGTGTTTTGTCCTACCAGGACTCATCAGTATGCCTTGTCTGTTTGACAGCCCAGTGGAATGGACCAGCTACCCTTAAGGCAGTGTGCCTTGGATATATTGTGGTGAACCCATTAAAATAAAAAACTATTTAAAAGACAAAGAACCTCTGTGAGCAAACACTGAGGAAAGGGTTACCTCAAAGGGCATTTGGCTGGGAAGCCAAGTTTCAAGAAAATACAAAAAAATACAAAAATCACACATGCCCCACAATGCAAAGCATCATGGGCTACATATGCAAATCACCACAGAATGTTATGCTGGTCCAACTTATTGTCCAATGTCATAATGCTCTGCTTGTGATGTCACATTTATTCCCATGGAAACCAGCTGTGATGTTACAACAGAGCATTATGATTTCAAGTAGGGAATAAGCTGTATAGGCAGATGGACTCTAAGAGATTAGGACCCTGTTTTTGTGTGAACTACCTCAGTAATAAATAAAATAAAGAAGAAATCTATAGAAGGTAAATTAAATACAAGCTGAATTGTGTCTAAATATTATCTTTTTCAAAGTTTTCCAGGAGATGTCGGGAGCTTTTTAAGGAACTAGGGATCAATAAACAACAAGACTTTCTAAGAATTCTGCATACAGCTGCGCAAAAAGAAATCAGAGCTAAATGGCTAAAAGAGACACCTCCCTCCCTTGATTCCTAGGTAAGTAGATTTGATGATATTAGGAGAATGGAAGGGTTGACAGTCAAACTAAGGCTCACGATAGAAAAACCTATTGGCTTATGGATAAAATGGGACTCCAGGCTGGTCAGAGATTCACTTGTCACTGCAGAAGTAGCAACATATGAGGGAGACAGCTATTGTTCTACTCTTAGATATTCTCTTAGAAACAAGCCATTCTGGAGAAAACTTTCTAGTGAGCATCCTGCCCCTGTATAAGAGAATTCATCAAAGGTACGGGCAAGCAGTCTCTGTTTAGTTACCTCATGGCTGGCATAGTTACTGACTGTTTCTCTGGCTGAACTGTTGTAAAGCTTGAGAAGGAAGCCACACAAAATGGAAGACACAAAGTAAAATGTCAAATTAAAAGTGAACAGTTAACAATGCATTCTAAACATTCTTTAAAGAACAGCATTATTGTCTTATGCTAACATTCATGTCATTGAAGAACAAAGCTATTTTAGGGATAATCTGATGTTATGACTTGTAATGAATTATCGTCTCATAATAAAGCTGAGTGAAAAAAACACTGCTGGGAGAGCGCAGGTCAGACCTGAACTGTTGGTGTCCCAAGCTGCAGCTAGGACAGAAGCAGAGATATGGAACATTAGCTGTGACAGCAAAAGAGAGTTTGAAACTGAAAGATGAGCAAATGAACTGAAATACTGTATCACATTCCCCCACTAAAGCAAATCTTGGTCTTCCTGGCCTTTGTTCATATGGATTCAAGTGGAAACAAACGGTTAATCTCAGTGCCACGACAAAGCAAGTCCAGCAGACAACAGAACAGGACTTAGGATAACATGGGCCTTATAAGATAACACAAGTCCAATATAGGCCCTGTAGGATAATACAGCTCTGTAGGATGACACAGACCCTTTAGGATAGCGAAGCCTTATAAGACAATATGGGACCTATAGGCTAACACAGGCCCTAAAGCAGTGGTTCTCAAACCTCAGAGCCTGGTGGCTTGAAAGGGCCTCAAAGAGTGTGCCAGAACGTACTGGTGGCCTCACTTCTTATTTGTTTTACCCCAAACCCCCTGTTATACCCCAAACCCTCTGATATAACACACTGATTTTCACACAGTATACATGATATTAAGTTTCTCATGTATTTTCACTTACTATGTGTCTCCTATGGTTTTTGAAAGTAAGAAATTGTCCTTTCCATTACCTTTGCAATTTCTGCAGTAAAGTGCTCCCTGGCTGCAGAAAATTGTGCTAGTGGCCTAATTTGAGAAACACTGCTCTAGAGGATAACCCAGGTCCCATAGAACAGCATGGGCACTATAAGATAACCCAGGCCTGAGGGCCTTTCTGGCACTGGTACCCCTCTATCTCTCTCTCTCGCCCCCTTCTTCTCAGCTACCAACAACCAAGGGACACCTCTCCCTTCCCAGCTACTGCTGGTCAGTTTTCTCCGGGAGACGCTGCTAACTCTCTGATGGGTTTCTCTTTCTCAAGGCTAGGTTTAACCTGCACTGTTCAGCCAAATAATAAGTCTCCAGCTTCTGTGTGCAAATCTGTGTTGGCCGAATAAAGGGTATGAAACAGAGGCGTCACTAAATGAGATTTTTAAACTATGGTTTTGAATCAGAATTCACATAATCTGACAGCAGAGCTTCGGCCATCCCTTTACATACCAAGTATAACAATTACCTGTTGTCTGTAATAGTGATATTCTCAGACTCTGTCATGGTACTCGAGAGCAGGTCTCGGGTTTTATTGTCCTTGTCATTGCTGCAATTAATACCAAATGCAGAAAGGAGAAGGAATATAACGAACATCAAACGAACTGAAAACAATGTGCAAATGCAAAGCCTTGATGTTTTCTGACTTCTTTCTCTGGTGTGTGAATTTTGTCTGATACAGGAATTTTCGTGTAAGGAGTTGCAGGACAGCAGCAGCAGCACCAGAGACTCAATATATGGCATGAACTTGAACTAGATTTACTCATATAATCTGTTGCATTTCTGGATATAACTGGAGTTCACCATTGTTGGCCAGAGCGGGTAATGCAGCTCAGTGGGGCTCCACACCGGGGTGACCCAGATTCTTATTTTGGAGCAGATGCTATTATCCTTTCTATCACGTAAGTGACCTGGATAACCAGTTTGGGCAGGCTAGTCTGGGATAAACTGAATAACATCTGGATTATTGCCAGGATACCTCATCTGCTCCCAAAAAAGAAATCTGTGCCTAAAATCCTGACTATCAAGGGGATTTGATGTTGGATATTGACACCGAGTACAGCAAACTAATTCCAGATATGGACAAATTTATCCTGGAAATTTGATCCACAGCAAATAAGGCTAACCACAAGATAGCGAAGGTAGAACATTCATGGAGCAGTTATTGTGCTATCTGAGCAAATCTACCTGGCTCAGATGTGCTTTTGGAAGAAGAGTGGACCTGGCCTGTTTTTACCAGGCTGTTGGAGAGTGCAGAAACTATGTAACAGTTACATGATACTTGCACATCATCACTGAGGGTGGTGCCACAAAGACAGTTTACCTTTTTCTGTACAGAACTGATGGTCTTCGACTTTGTTTCAGTTTCAGGGGCCCACTCGAGATTTGTATCTTCCTTCTTGCTGTAAATTTGGAAACAAAAGCTACAGTTTAGCAAAATGCCCATAACAGAAGGCGGTGTTCTGCAGGCTAAGAGACTGGCTTTTGGGCATACATCAGTGACATTGGGGTGGGGCTATAGGGTAAAGTAAGTCTATTCACAGATGACACATAACTCTGCAAAACGGTGGACAGTGATGAGAGGATCAATCATCTTGCAGATGTTTGGAAAATCTGATGTCACAATTCGCTGGCATATGGGAGTTGCAACATTCGCCACTATGCCAGGGACCCTGTGCCGCATTCCAAGAGCGGCAGGGACCCGGCACTTGTGACATGCGAGTTACGCCATGCGGAGGCTAATGCCATGGACATGGCATAGAAACTCTGCATGTCACAAGTTATGACCCGCTACTGGCAGCCCCCCACCCCAAAACACCACGGCACACACCAGGGGGCATGTGGGAGGCAGGACAGGTGGCACAGGAGATCGGACCCCTGGGGTCCCTGACATCTGGGGGATGGGGGGCAGGGGTGTTCTAGTGGGGGCACAGGGAGCACATTGGCACCTTTGCCATGGTGCTGGAGAGCGGGCATCCAATGGATGGCACCATTGGATGCCCCTTACAGCAGCTCCGAGTTGCTCTAACTTAGCTCCGCCAGTGTGGCTCCTAGAATTGCAGCAGCAGGTTGCGGCAGTCACCCTCTTGGAATAGGGCGCAGTTGCTGCCATAACCCACCCTTCTGCCATGTCATTGTGAGCTGTGGCGTAGTGGATGGTGTAACCCACGGGTGGCATAGCCCGCAGCCGACATGGCGCATGGCGTCTCTTGGAATCAGGGGTAGCATACCGCTTGGCGCAAGACGCAAGATACGCCAAGGGGTTTGGCACATCTCAACTTACGCCAGTGTACGCCAGCTTGGAATTGGCCCCCTGGTCACTGGAGGGTTTCACCAGATACTTTCTCAAATGGAAGCATATTTCACAAATTTGCCACTCTGCAATCATATTTCTGAACATTCTTTCTAAATATTTCTCTCTTAATTAACCACTTATACATTCTAAGTCTCTCATCACACCTCTAGCATTGCTACTGAGACTCTTTACCTTTTCTCTGTGGAGCTGGTGATCTTTGACTTTCTTTCAATCCCAGGGGACCACTCAAGCAGATTTTTGACATCTTCCTTGCTGTAAATATGGAAACAAATATAACTCCTTACAAACGTAACGCTTGGCATTTAGAAATCACAGCACACTTGTCCAAGCAGCAGTAAGACATCTGCTCACAGCGCTGGTGACCCAGGTGTGAGACCTAGCCCAGGACACAGGACAGCTGGTGGGGGGGGTAGGTTTAAGCATACTGTAGAATGTGTGCCTCATCAAGGAGGGTGGCTGTCCACTCCCACTCCAATAGTGCCCCCTGGGGCCCACAAGATATGCACCTTATCAGGGGGTGACTGGGGGTCCACAGGATGTTTGTCTCCTCAGGAAGGGTGGCTGTCCACACCCACTGCAGGAGCACACCCTGGGGCCCACAGGATACTTGCCTCATCAAGGAGGGTGGCTGTCGACTCCTACTGCAATAGTGTCTGCTGGGGCCCACAAGTATGTGCCTCATCAAGGGGAGGTGATTGCCACTATTGCTGCAATAGAGCCCTCTGGGGTCTACCGGATGTTTGCCTTCTTAAGAGGTGTGGCTGTCCACACCCACTGCAACAGCACCCCCTAAGGGCACACGGGATACTTGCCCATCAAGGAGGGTGGCTATCCGCATATGCTATAATAGTGCCCCCTGGGAGTCTACAGAAATTTGCCTCCTCAGGAAGGATGACTGTCCACTCCTGCTGCATTATCACCCCCTGGGGTCGCACAGGATGTTTGCCTCCTCAGTGGGGTGATTGACTGTCCACTCCCTTTGCAGTAGTGCCCCCTGGGGACTCACAGGATGCTTGCCTCCTCAGGGAGTGACTGCCCAATCCTGTTGCAATAGCACCTTCTGGGGGCCCACAGATACTCACCTCCTCAAGGTGGGTGGCTGTCCACTGCAGCTGCAAGACTGTCCCCTGAGGACCCACAGGATGTTTGCCTCCTCAGGGAGAGTGGCTGCACACTGCCACTGCAATAACACCCTCTGGGGACCCACAGGATACTTACCCCCTCAGGGACTGTGGCTGTCCACACCCAGTGGAAGAACACCCCCTGGGGACCCACAGATGGAGCCAGTCTGTCGGGATGGAACAGGGCAGGGAGACACTTGGCTTCAGCACCCTATCCATGCCCTCTGCATACTTGCAATGTGTGTTTGCAGCAGGTGTCTCAGCAGTGAGAGAACAGAGCAATTAGTGTGGCTCGGCATGGTGAAGTGCTAGTTCATCTGGGTACCCCATTGCCTGTCTGCCTAGCACAAACGGTCCCTGCCATGGACTTTGGAGTGCTCTGGAGAAGGGGGGGGGATCTGTCATCCCCCAAAGACCATACCACAGAGGGAAATCTCAGTGGGGCAGGTAAGAGACCATGCAGTGCAGGGTCGAGGGATGGGGTTGGACAGCTGCTGGAGAGCTGATGGTGGACACAGCAAGACAGCTGGAGAATGTAAAGCACAAATTAAAAAAAAACCATAAATGATGGCACAAGTCAGTTTTGGGAAGTGGCTCCACTGATTCTTATCCAAAATCCAAGACTGAACTGTGCAGCATGTTCAAGTGAGTAACTGTTATTAGATAAATGGCCCGTGGTGCACAGCAAGGTGGTGTTTCCATCCAGGGGAACCTTGTAACATCACGAACCATAAGAGCAAAGCTCAGGTGAAGTGGTCTATTTATTAATGATGTGGATGAGAGGTCTGCAGCAAACTGCTGAAGGTTGCTGATAGCATTTAAAGGGGATGGCAGTTTGCTCGTTTCTGGATGAAAGGGTCCGCAGTAGGCTGCTGAAGTTTCGACACCTTCAGGACAACTTTAACAAACCATAATATTTAGACACTGTTCAGCATGTGTTTCACCTTAGTTCTGTATTCCTCTACCCATTATTTATTAATGAGGTTATTTATATTAAAACAGAATAGTTGTTCCTGAAGAGTTCATCCATCCCTGTTGCTTTCTCCCAACCTAAGGTCATAATGCACTGCTTGTGTCATCACAGTTACTCTCACAGCAAAACATTGTGATGTCACAACAGAGGGAGTATAACTTGAAGTAAGGAGTAATCTATGGAGGCAGATGAACTCTAAGGGAACTCTAATGGATAAAGTTCATGTAGTCATGCAAATATACTCAGTAATAAATAATGGGGAAGAGAAACATAGAATATACATGGAATGCAAGCTGAATTGTACCTAATTCTTATGTTTTTCATTTTTTTGAGGTGTCAGTAGCTCTTCAAAAGGGAGGGAATTTTGCTTGGTCCCTGGATGAGGGGGTCCGTAGCAGGCTGCCGAAGTTTTCTGATGGCATTTAAAAGGGATGGAACTTTGCTCATTCCCTCAAATTCTGAAAACACATGAAAAAATGGTTCAGAAAGCCATTGGGCTTACCTGTATTTATCAACAATCCTGAGATATAAATATCTAAATCATCCATAAATTAAACCATGGCAGCAGTCATTTCATAGAGTCATGAGACATAAAGGGATGTCACTGAGGGGGAGCTGTAATTGAAGGGTACATAAACCCTGTTTGCATTTCGTAATATAATTGTTAATTTGCATATGTGTGATCTGTTTAATAACTCCAGTGTGTTTTGTGCATGTTTTTAATAATTCTATTTTTTCTTATTTAGGGTATTTTTTCCCACCCAGTATTAATCTTTTGATTATATGGGAGTTCTAAAACCTGACATCAGTTGAGCAGAAGCCTGTGATGAAGATTTTCATGCAAGATTCAAACTCAGCTGATGTCACCAGGTTCTAGAACTACTAAATAATTAAAAAAAATGATGATTACTAGGTGGGGGAAAAGGCAGCATTAACAAGGCACTCTAACTAATAAAAAATTGGACTAATGCAAAAGAGAGAAGGGGGGCATCTCAGAGGTCTAATGGTGCAGGTTGCAAACAAAACAAACTCTAGCCAGAGCTGATAGTGCTGTGAAGAGCTACCAAATGACCAAAGCTGTTTTCTTGTTGGTGCCATATAGTGCTGTTAAGTCACAATCATCAAAAACTGGCATACTGCTAATGCAGTCCTCTTAAATTCATTCAGTCAGAGTACATGCTGTGTGTGTGTGTGTGCGTGTGTGCGTGTGTGCACCCACAGGAATGAGATGGCTCACAGACTGCAGCTCCACTGTCTGTAATCTGACACTGTAGTCTGACTTTCAGAGGTTCAGTATATTCCAGACAACATATAATGAGTTAACCCCTAGGTTGCTGAAAGAAATAGAATACATCTATTAGACTGAGCTGGACAGATGATAGAAACAGCAGTTTAAAAAGGTTTTTAGTAGCAGCATCCATGAGCTCCAGTTGTTTGAACCACTAACTCAGGAAGACACCAAAGCCCAAAATGACACACGCATAGGAGGAGCTTCCTCTGGCACAAAGTGCATTTCCACATGAGCAGTGCAAAATTGACAAGTGCAAGTGGGCTCGTTCAGTACACAAGTGAAGCACTAGGTCAAACACTGTTGTTGTGTGGTCTGCAGCTCATTTGCACTTGCCAGATTTCCACCTCTTATTGTGGAAATGGAACAGTTGGGGTCAATAAGTGCTGCTATTGTCGGTTTTTTTTTTTAAATATGACTATTTCAAAACAAACACAATAATACTCTGTGACTGTTTAACAGCCTTTACACATGCCCACATACACTATTATATTAAATCATGTAAACAGCAAGATATATGTTCCCTTTAATTACAGTTTGCCCCTCAGTGACGTCACTTTCCATCTCAAACTCCATGAAATAGCTTCTCCTTACAGATGATGTAGATATTTATATCCAAGGATTGCTGCCATCCACAGGTAAGCCCCAAACCTTGTTTGAAAGATCTTTTTCTCAGAATTTGAGGGATCTGGCAAACTTTCTCACTCCTTTAATTGGGAAAAAACTTGACACAGTGGTGGGATGTGGGTGATGTACTGCAGGTAGGCATGCATACACACACACACACTAGAGATGTGGACCACGATTCATTGTGGAAAAGCATTTCACCAAGGAGTGAGACATCAGGGTCACACATACCTACACATACCAAAATCTTGTGAGCTGCAACAGTAAACAGCATAGACAAGGAAAAGTATCTGGAGGTAATTGTGGACTGTAATATACTGGTCTGTATTATATTGCACTGGACTATATTGTACTGTATTGTGCTATAATGTATTACATATGGAGAACAATGACTATGCAGGTGTATGTTATGAGGATTTTTCACACACCCGAGGTGTGTGATAATCCGTAACCCCAGATAGCAAAGCTCGAGGGGTGTATGAGATTATCACACACCAAGGGTGTGTGACAATTCCTCATAAAACAAACCTTGCACAGACATTATTTTTTATGATACCTGGTGCAAGGTTTCAGAGAGAGAAACTGTAACCTGTATTAGTGTGAGGGAGCATGTCCCTCAGTGGCTGTTGTACTCATACAAATACAGTGTGCTTTCTTTCGCGCATCAGTGAAGTGAGACTGCAAGGAGGAGAATGCCGTACAGTGGAGCCCTCTTAAGTGCACATCCTCAGGATAAACGTTTTTTATGGACTTAAGCAGGCTGTGCATTTAACCAGAAAACCACTTCCAGGAACAGTTCACTGTTTCTGTAATGTGCTTTATTAAATACCAGGTGCTCAAGTTTAAAATTACATAACTTCACTGTCCTACAACACAATACTACTTAAAAAAAATCAGCAATCTTCTTTTACTTTGTGTGTTTCAGTGTAGGATTGAAGGCTAAATCAGTCTTGTCTATTGACAAAATGAAATTTCTTACTGTGGCCATGCTAGACAGCACCATGGCTGCAGTTAAGCTGTTAAGGTGGATTATTTAAGGTGGTACTATACAAAATGTGCATTTAAAAGCTGTGTTGGACTGAAAATCAATAGGAAAAGTAAAAAAAGTGCATTTAACCAAAATGTGCACTCACATGTAGTGCACGTAAGAGGTAAATTTAATATTGGATGAATAGGAAAACTCTTGGGATATGGAAAACGTGTGCATTTAAGCAGAATGTGCACTTATCCGATGTGCACTTAAGTGGGCTCCACTGTAATAACCTGCTGTCAAGTTATTACAGAATTCAGTGGGTTATTACAGCATTTTATCAAGACTGGAGATCCAGTCATTATACGTGGTCACCAGTTATCATTGTACTGTACTGTATTCTGTTGTACTATATTGTACAGCACTGTACTCTTTTGTACTGTATTGATATTATTGTATTGCACTGTACTGCGTTGTATTGTATTATATTATACTGTATTGTACTGTACTGTATTGCACTGTTCGAGTCTTCTGCATTGCACTATTATTGAATTGAATTGATTACATTTACCCAGCATATGGGCACTAGGCAAGCCTATTTCCATGGCTGTCCTAGCAATCAGTCTCAGTTACAGTTTCATCTACATACAGTTTATATTCAACATAGGCCAGAATACTAACACAATACATTGTAATGCATTGTACCATACTATAGTGTACTAACATTTTTATTGTACTGTATTGTGTTACATAATATCGTACTGTATTGTACTGTGCTGCACTGTATTTTACTGTACTGTATTTTGTGATAATGTATTGCATTATATTATACTGTTGTTTATAAAATATCTAGAAAATTTCCAGGGTTTTGATTGACTAAAGGGCATATTTTGGTGTATCCTTATACAGCAATAATGTCCCAACCAGTCGTTGTTATGCCAACAGGGATGTCGTGCAAAAAAATCCCTGTGCCACCCTTCAGGTCACTCTAGCATTGGCAGCAATAGTGCATGTACCGTGTGACCACCTTCACAGCTACAGAAAAAAAATGAAATGTCAGATATAATAGAGAGCCTTGTGGGTCACCCAATCCCCTACCAGCTATGTTTCCTGTTACAGCAACTTAAACCTTCATTTCTTACATTTTCTATTAAAAAAACATGCCTCTCCTGCTGTTTCCATTCCCGCTCTGCACACCAGATTTGACTGTATCTCTGATCTCCACTCCCCACCCTTTTTTCCTGTTGTGCTCAATTTTTGTAAATTCACACAATTCTGTGTGTTGAGTGAGCAGCCCAACTAAAAAACATCAACGATCAGGAAGGCACTTGCTCATACTGCAGCTCTATCAAAGCGCGAAGCAGAAAGTGCTCAGTATGGCAGCTGCCTAGGGACACATTCACTCCTGATCAAGTCGGCAAGTGGCTCCCTCTCAGCAAAAGAAGACGCTGGGCTCAATTTTCAAAATGTGGTGCAGGGCTTTCTGCAAGCCCTGCACCATGACACTTAAGTTCTGGCAGTGTGCCGAACTCCTTTGCTGCAATTGCACCCGACTCTCGAATGTCATGCGCGATTGCAACACTTTCCACATTTTATGGCAGCTTGTGCCTAATACCTGGTGCAATCTCTGTAAAAACAACCCTCGGGAATGCCACAAGCTAGACCAGAAAAAGCTGATCTAACCTGCGGCACCTGGTGCACAGGTTGAAACTCCCGATCGCCGGCTGTGTGATTGCCGTAAGCCCCATGTACCATATCTTCAGCACACCTAGGACTTGCAGCAGTTGGGGGCTTTGAAAATCAAGCCCACTGTTTTAAACTGTAACAGACAAGCCAATTAAAAAAGTGAAAGTGCACAGATAAAAGCTTTTTGTCTGTGTGTGTTGGGGGAGGCTAACGAGACACGCTCACCGCCACCGAAACTTGGTACTGAAGGATCTATTTTTTAAACAAAAACAGAATTTAATAGCATTTTACTTTTACAAACTGCATTAACTTGTTTATGGTACGCTAAACATTTTCTAGCCATTTTATAAGCATAATAGCACACTCTGAGGCATGGGTTATGGTCCGAGAAGGGCACTTCCCAGGATCTAATGGCACTTGGCTACAGCTCATGCCTTATTATATGCCTGGGTTATGCTCTTATCGGGTCATAACCCACACCTCATCGTATGTTATTACTTAGTATTGTACTGCACTGTATTATACTGTACTTTACAGAATGCGGCACTTAGTGGTAAAGCCCGGCTGCTCAGTGTGGAATTCTAATTACAGATCTTTGACTTGGTGTTTAGAGACATTAATTGTGACACATGAGGGTAAAGGCCAACAGCTCATTGTGGAATTAATTCATGCAACCAGTCCCCTGGGTTTACTAGAATCCCATCAGTGTTAGACTAGGAAAGTAGTGGACCACTGGTAGAGAGTTTATTAGAAGCTCCCTACAGACAGCTCATTGTTTACTTAGCTAGACTACGTAAAAAAATGAGTGACATCATTTAGAACTCTTGCAGCAGCATAATCCTTTGCCAGCAGCAGGGATTCAGCTGTTCAGCAGCTGTTGTTCAGTCAGTGTCCAGTGTGGAGCTCTGAGTGTAGAGGTGTCTGCCAGCCTCCCGTAGGCAGGATGAAGGACATCTGGTCATCTTTTTCTCACCCTAGTGAGTGGAACAACAGTCTTTCTTCAAGAAGTGGTGGAGACCTGTGTCAACAGGACTCCAGTGGGTCATTTCTGTGAAAATGAATATGAAATGGGACTGAGAAATCAGTAGGTCCAAGGGGCAATGCCCTGAGGGACTAGAAGATTGTCTAGCTGCCCAGAGCAGAGACTAAGAGAGTGTCTCAGTGGTTAAAGCTACGGAATTGACGGGAAGAAAAGATTTCTTCAAAGGACTGATGTCTGTAACAAAGGGATAGACCGTGAGTACAGCAACATGGACATGTTCTAGGGGAGTCGACTGGTGGTGTATGTGCCCAGAGACAAGGCAAGATTACACAACTCAGGACCACAGTTTTCATCACAAATATGTGCTGAATTGAATGTAAACATTTAACTGTGTGGATGCCTTTAGCAATCCGAGGAGGACTGAAGGATCCAGTGTGTGTGTCCTGGAAGGAACAGCAGAGGCTGACTGGGGCCAGGGTGGGCAGACCTGAAACTCTAGTCAGGACTAACAGGTTACTGAAAGGCACAGTTTACCCTGCAGGTGTTAAGTTAGCCCATCTCATCAGGAGAATCTTTAATTGTAAAAGTGTGTAGCAAGGCCGGATCGTGGGACAGTGGTAGCACTACCGCTTGTGACGCCAGTGACTAGGGTTTGGGAACGAGCCTGGGAAGCTGGAGGGCCGGCTAGGGGAGGAGGCTTGAACATCCCAGGGAAAGCTTGCCTTCTCCGGGGGGGGACAAGGCTCGGCACTTGACTGACCCCAGGTAGAGACCCGAGGTACAACAAGCCCAGCCAGTAGTAAGGGAGGCGTGTGGTGGATGTCAGTGCTTAGTGCCTTGACATCAGGACACACACCACATAGGGAAAAATGAGAAACTGGCCCACAGTGCCTCCGGTAGATGGAGAGCTAAGCCCCGATCCCCAATGCCTCCTGCCTACCTCGGAACCGGCATCCCAGTGAAACTCGGATTTGTTTTGTTTGTTTTTTTTTCACCAGGAGAGGCAAACTAAGCTGAAAGTTTGTTTACAGGTGTGACCTGGGAGCACAAGGAATTTAAATGACTTGCTCAGAGTCACACAGTATGCAAATGGGCATTGTGGGATTCACCCAGGTCTCCAGGTTTGCAGCTCAGAGCCTTAAACCTCTGTGCTATACTACCTCGGAATATGGAGTATATGGGCCCCCACCTTGAACCGCCTTGGGGGGGATAGAACCAAGGCTCCGTGGGGTATGGACTGCTCCAGGAACAGGTAGGAGAGCGGGGACTGAAGGTCGTAGGCAACTCCCGAAGAGTGGAGTGTTGCGGGCCTGGGGAGTATAAAGAGAACATTAAAAAAAAAAAAAAAAAAAGTGTGTGGCAACCCCAAGTAATAGACACTGTGTAAAAGAAGGTCAGAGATCCCAAGATTAAGAGGGGTGGACAGTTTGTTTTGTGGAAGAGTTCTTGTGTGAAATGCAAATATTGCCTGTTCTGGGAGAAAGCAAAGTTTCTTGACTGCATTTGTTGCCTGCAGTGACAGTTCCAAACTTGGGGGACCACCCATTTCTGCCTCTCCATCTTTGCTCAGAAAATAAAGCCATACCATACAATCCCATTTTCTGGTAGTGGACATTCCATCTGTGCTTCTAAGAGTGAATTGTTAAGGGCCCCCTCAGATAGGAGATATAACATAGCCCTAGTACCTCTCTCCTGGAACTAGGTGTAAATATAAATGTTATTTTGCACTTTAACTCCCTGACCTCTAAGATCCTGAGCCAGGTATTCACCCTAAAGTCTGGGGCGGTAACTTTGTTTATGCCAACTTGTGGTTTGTTGCCTTGTCTGTGGTACAAGTTAGGGGAGTCCTGGTTGCAAGATGTCGCTCTTGGCCAGGATAAGGGTTGCATTCAGAATAAAATCTAACCAGCAAAAAAAAAAAAGGGTGTTACTTCTGTTCACCTGTCAAGTATCAGAATTTACCTTTTCTCAGAGGATTGTGAAGTCACAGTCTTTGTTTCAGTGGAAAATGACCAGCTGGGGGACTTTTCAACCTCAGTACTGCTGAAAAACAAAGAGTGTGGTTTCCAAAATGTTGTAAACATTAAAACCGCGCACATCTCAGTCATCACATTCCATTACAGTCATATTGTAGTGAATCCCTCTCTGCTCATTAGTGCATTAGTGTGGTGATCAAAAACGTCTGTTATTTACAGTGCAGTCAGATCTCACACATCACTATTATCCTGTTCCCTTGGAGTCTTGTAGAACAGGGTTTCATTGTTTCATAGTTCACTAGTATGGTGATCTACAGTTCTGACATTTAGTTGTTAAGAGTCAAATTAAACCTCACACATCCCACTCATCACACCTCCTATGCTATGACAGAGAGAATTTACCTTTTCTCTGTAGAACTGCTGGTCTTTGACTTTCTTTCAGTCCCAGGGGACCACTCGAGGAGATTTGTAGACCCCTTGCTGGAAATGTAGAAGCAACAATGATAGGTTAGTAGAACACCCAGTTAAGAACATTAGAGTTCTCATTTAGAAATGATAGCACAGCCCGAGTTTTAAGGTGACTCAGCTGATTTTATTTTATTCAACTGCCAACACAGAATGGTGGAGCCAGCTCAAGGGCATACCTGGCAAGTATCCATATCATCACAGAAGGAATGTTCAAAAAACAGAATTTTATGACTGAATTCAGAATTGCTTTGTGGTTAGTTTCTCATTAATCTGTACTACTGTGGATATTATCATGAAACTGGATTGCTGTGTTGTATTGTACTTTACTATACTTTATCTTTTATTGTACTGCACTGTGCTGCTCTGTAATCTGTTAAGTTGTACTGTGCTAGGCATGGGGAATCCTGGGACAGAGTACAGGCTCAACGGGGTAAAACTCTACACTTCCCAAGAAGCAAGAGACCTAAGAGTCATCATTTGTGACACCCTTAAACTATCAAGTCAGTGCAACAAAGCTCATGGCAAGGCAAATAGACTGCTGGAGTGCATAGTGAGAGGATTCAACAGCAAGAGAAAGGACGTTTTCCTTCCTCTCTACAGGTCCCTGGTGAGGCCCCACCTGGAGTACTCCACACCTCAAAAACAATAAGGATAGGTTGGAGACTGTCCAAAGAAGGGTGACCAAGATGATTCAGGGTCTCCAGAACCTCTCATACGAGGAATGCCTGTAGGAGCTAAACGTATTCTCACTGGGAACAAGGAGGGAGAGACGGGGCATGATCGAGACCTTTAAGTTCTTGAATGGCATAAGGTGCCAAGCAAGAAGCTATTCTGAAAGGCCACCTCCTCCACTACCAGAGGGCATGAATGGAAGCTGAGAGGAGGGAGCTTCAAAAAAGATCAAAGAAAGCATTTTTTTTAATGGAAAGAGTGGTGGAACCCTGGAACGACCTGCCAGTGGAGGTGGTGAGGGAGAAGACTGTGTCAGCTTTCAAACATGGGTGGGATAAAGCTAAGGCTCAAAGGGGGAGAGCTGGATCAGTAAAAAGTTAATTTCAGGTAGGGGGTTTACACCCTGATCCCCATAAGAGGTGTTCAATACACTTGGGCAGACTAGATGGATCTTTTTCTATTTCTGCCATTACTTTTCTATGTTTCCACTGTATTGCACAGCACAGTATTAATAATAATAATATCTTTATTTATGATGCACCTTTCGATTATCAAGGAGCATTACAAAACTTAAAACAACAAAATTAAAACTACAATATATAAATACACAATAAAATCCAGGAATTCATGTTACTAATTACAGTATGCCCTGTTCCATAAATAGGTCTTCGGTGCCTGTTTAAACCCCCCCACGGTCACGCACTCCCGAAGCCGATGGGGCAGAGAATTCCAAAGGGCTGGGACCGCATACATAAATGCATGGGCCCCTGAGGATTTTAAAACTACCCTTGGAATCTCTAGCAACCCCTCGTTGGCCGAGCGGAGCAATCACTCGGGGCAGTAAGGAGACAGAAGCTCTTTCAGGTAATCTGGGGCAAGTCCATGTAGGGCTTTATAAGTTAGTAATCTGACTTTGAAGGTGACCTGTCACTGAACTGGCAGCCACTGCAGTTCGTGCAGCACCAGTGTGATATGGGAAGTCCGAGGAGTCCCCGTCAACAACCGGGTCGCAGCGTTCTGCACCAGCTGCAGGTGGCGGATATCAACCCCCGGGAGCCCAAAGTACAGGGAGTTGCAGTAATCGAGGCGCGAGGTCACAAAGGCATGGATCAGTGTGGGGAGATCACTGGACGGAACAAGGTGCTTGATTCGAGCGATATTCCTTAGATGGTAAAAAGGATGACTTAACGACAGCCGACACCTGAGATCATAATGTCAGCCTAACATCAAGCATCACCCCTAGGTCCCACACCAGTTCAGAGGCAAGGAGCTGGGAGCCCCCCAGGAAAAGCCCCATGGGCTGACCAGCCCCCAACCCCCCTATCTGGTGACCTGGATCCAGAACCATCACCTCAGTCTTCCCCGAGTTCAACTTCAGCTAGCTGGAATTCATCCAATCCAGAATTTCAGCGAGGCAGTTATGAAATATGGAGAGTGCTCTATCCTGGTCAGGTGTGAAAGACAGGTGGAGCTGGGTATCATCAGCATAGCAGTGAAACCTCAGCCCATACCGTCTTGCAATGTCTCCAAGAGGCAGCATATACACCGCGAACAACATGAGGGAGAGCACAGAGTCCTGAGGGACCCCACATGACAGAGAGAGAGAGGATCAGAGAAATAAATCCCCGACACCACCCTCTGAGTTCTGCCAGTGAGGAAGGACCTAAACCATCTGAGGGCTGAACTAGTCAGGCCACAGATGGACCTCAGGTGCTCGAGCAGTACCCCATGGTCCACGGTGTCAAAGGCTGATGAGAGATCAAAGAGCACCAAGATGGACCGGCTTTTCCAATCTCTTGCCATTGGGAGATCATTAAGCACCCAAACCAGTGCAGTCTCAGTACTGTGCCTCTTTCAAAAACTGGATTGGAGAGGTTCGTAGATGTTATTGATGGTCAAATGGTTCTCTAGCTGTACAGCCACTACCTTCTCAATTACCTTCCCCACAAAGGGGAGGTTAGAGATATTTCTGTAGTTTGCCAGGCAGTCTAGGTCCAGAGAAGCTTTCTTCAAGAGGGGTGTCACCACCGCCTCTTTCAGGGAGCTAGGAAACTCACCCGACTCAAGGGAGCACCAGACTGTCTGTGCCAGGACTGAGCCAATGATGTCACAACAACCCATAATCAGGGAAGTTGGGCCTGAATCCAAACTACAGCATGTAGGGCGCATACCCTGGACAATCCGCATAACATCCGGTTGAAGGTACTCCAGGAGAAGTGAAGGACAGTGGCCTGGCACTGATCACCAACATCTCCCATAAAGTATGTCAATCGGATATCCGCCCTGATGTGGGCCACCTTATCAGCAAAGAACCGAGTGAGCTCCTCACACTCCAATTGTGAAAAAGCTCTTCAAACCTGCAGGCAGGCTGGGTTGTATAGCCTGTCTACAGTTTGAAAGAGCTGAGCTGGTCGGTTCTGAGTGGCAGCAATCGCCCGCCCTGGACAGGAACTCTGCCTTCTTGTGGGAGATTGCTGACTGGTAGAGTTGATAATGTTCTAGCAGTCTAAGATGGTCATCCTCCAGGGCAACACAACTCCCTCAAAGTCCCGTCAAACCACGGGGACCGAGGGCGGAGGGAGAGAGGACGAACACGGACAGGAGCGACAGAATCCAGTGCTGTGGTAATGACCTTGTTATAGTCCAGAACCAAAGCCTCTGGGTTCCCGCTTGCCACAGGAAATTCCAATAGGTCAAACACAGCCGCTAGGCCTTCAGGGCTCAGGTCCCGTAAAGGGTGGTACCTGACCATCTCCACAGGGGTAGGCCTACGAAAGGGGGTACAAAAATTGAATCTCATGGTGTAGTGATCGGACCATCCAACAGGTTCCACCCCCACATCAGAGGCTTTGATCCCCAGGAGGAAAACCAGGTCAAGGGAGTGGCTGTTTATGAGTAGCAGAGGTAACAATCTGTGTAAGGCCCAGTGATGTCATCAACTGGAGGAAGTGTTGTCCAAATTGCGAGAGATTGTCATCGATCCAGACGTTGAAGTTGCCCAGGACCATCAGCCTAGGCGACTCAATCGCCAGATCGATCATGAAGTCTGCTACTTCCTGAAGGAACAGCTTCTCATCCCTGGGTGGACGGTAGATGAGGTGCTATCCTACAACCTACACCTGTACTATGGTACACTCAAAAGACCCAGCTTCCTCAACTGGTACACCCGTGAGGCCCAATTCGGTTTTGAAACAGATTGCAATCCCACTTCCCCCACATTCCAACTTCGGGCGTTGTATTACTGAGTACCGGGCCGGAATCGCAGCCTCAAGTATGGGGCCAGTGTTTTCATCCAGCCAGGTCTCAGTGATGCACGCCAGATCTGTTGTCTCCATAAGATCTGCAGTATTGTACTATAGTGTATGTTGGAACCCTGTTATGCATGGAATTCCATGCCTGGAATATGCTTGCAGTGTTACAGTAGTAACATCATTATGCTGTTGTGCTGCAGTAGCAATGTCACTACTGTAGCACAACCTAGAATGCTGCCACACAGCTGCTTTCCTCTACCCAGCCGAGCTGGAAGTTGTTTTTTTAACTTGAACTTATTGAAACAGCTGCAGCACATTGAACCAGTAATGTTAGCCTGCCAGCAATCCTTGAGTGCCAACCAACTACCAGTTCATGGAAAGGAAGCGGAGTGTCTGAAATGGACTGGATGCCCATGCATTATAAAACATAATGTCCGGGCATCTATATAGAGACAAACCTGACCGATCATCCATAAATTAAACCATGGCAGCAGTCATTTCATAGAGTCATGAGACATAAAGGGATGTCACCGAGGGAGAGCTGTAATTAAAGGGTACATAAACCCTGTTTGCATTTCGTAATATAATTGTTAATTTGCATATGTGTGATCTGTTTAATAACTCCAGTGTGTTTTGTGCATGTTTTTAATAATCGTAATTTTTCTTATTTAGGGTGCTTTTTTCCCACTCAGTATTAATCTTTTGATTGTATATGAGTTCTAAAACCAGACACCATTATTTGAGCAGAATACTATGATGAAGATTTTCATGCAAGATTCAAACTCAGCTGATGTCACCAGGTTCCGGAACTACTAAATACAGTAATTAAAAAATGATTACTAGGTGGAGAAAAGGCAGCATCAATAAAGTACTTTAAATTATGAAAAAATAGGACTAATGCAAAAGAGAGCAGGGGGGCATCTCAGAAGTGTGATGGTGCAGGCTGCAAACAAAAAGATAGCAACAGCAGCTTCCGGCCCAGTGGCGCTGAGGGTTGAGGTGCTGGATACCACATCTTGTGCCATGCCGGCAACCTAGGTTCAGGAGTGAGCCGGATCATCGGGGGTCGGCAGGGTAGGAGAGGGATTGAGCGTCCAATGGACTGTTCTCCCTCTCTGGGGTGGGGGGGGGTTTGTAGCTGTTGGTGCACTGGTGGCCCCTAGCAGAGACTGGGGGTGGTACAGTGGCACAGGCAATGCAAGGGGTGAGCTGGGGCATGGCGCTGGGAGAGAGCATGCACGGAAGCATGTATGCTTCTTCCATTGGCGTTATTGCACACCCTGCTCACAAGGGGGTTTCAGAACAGGGAAAATGGTGACCAGTCGCGGCAGCTTGATGGCTGCTCTGTGAGACGCCAAGCTCCAAGGGCATCGCTGGCAGTTACTGGATCCGGTCCTAGTAGAAGAGAGTAGGAGGGACTCTTCACCACCCCACTATGGGGGCAGACTGTGGGGGTAACAGCGAGGGTCTGATTAGGAGCTGGGACGCTCTGGATGGTGGCCGGAGGTTTCGGATGCCTGGACATAGATGGCAGACTGGGGAGCCAAGGTAGAATAATGATTAGCAAAAAAAAAAAAATAGCAGCAGCATCCATGAGCCCCAGCTGTCTGAACTGCTAACACAGGAAGACACTAAAGTCCAAAATGGCACATGCACAGGAGGGTAGCACATCAGGATAATGACAATTTGATGGTGAACACCACCACAGCGACAAATCTCACCAGGTCGAGATCTTTCACTGTGGTGGTCCGCTCTCTGCCGCAGGAGCGATTCACATTTTTGCGGCCCCACCACGAACCAACTCTGACTCAAAGTTGGTTAATTAGAGATGGGGTGTGTGGTGTCACAACCCCCCGCATGGGGGGTACAGGGGGTGAAGCCCCCCACAGAAAAGCACTTAATCCTGTTGGGAACATTGCCGACTGTTAGCATTGTTCCCGTCGCTGTCGGGGGTGTCGACATCGACATCGTCGATGTAATGACATGGAACTGCACAGGAGGTGCTTCTTCTGGCACAAGCTGCATTTCCACATGAGCAGTGTAAGACTGACAAGTGCAAGTGGGCTCAATCAGTACACAAGTGAAGCACTAGGTCAAGCACTGTTGTCATGTGGTCTGCAGCTCATTTGGACTTGCCAGTTTTGCACCTCTTGTTGTGGAAATGGAACAATTGGGGTCAATAAGGGCTGCTATTGTCGTTTTTTTTTTTTTTTTAAATATAACTCTTTCAAAGCAAACACAATAATACACTGTGACTATTAAACAGACTTTACAATAGCCCACATACACAAATATATTAAATCATGTAAACAGCAAGCTATATGTTCCCTTTAATTATAGTTTGCCCTTCAGTGACTTCACTTTCTATCTCAAGACTCCACGAAATAGCTCCTACCTTACAGATGATTTAGATATGTACTGTATATCCACAGGTAAGCCCAAAACCTCATTTGAAATATCTTTTTCTCAGAATTTGAGGGACGTGGCAAACTTTCTCACTCCTTTAACTGGCAAAAAGCTTGACACAGTGGTGGGGGGATGTACTGTAGGTAGGCATGCACACATCAGAGATGTAGACCAAGATTCATTGTGGTAAAGCACTACAACAAGGGCTGAGAAATCAGGGTCACACATACCTACACATACCAAAATCTTGTGAGCTGCAACTGTAGACAGCATAGACAAGGAAAAGTATCTGGTGGTACATGAAGTGAGCGAAAACAAAAACGGCAAGACTGAAGTTGGCAAAGGATTTAGGGTGAAAACAAAATGGTGACAAAAGTATTAACTCCTTCCCTGAGGTGCTACAACCTGGAGTTTCTACCTAAATGGGGGTGGAGCAAAGCCCCCAGAAGGGAGGGTTCAGGAGCAAAGCCCCTGCAAAAATAAAAAAGGTTGCCGTTCGTGTGTTCACCATAATTCAGTTGTGATTCTGGGGTCGTCATTTAGGGTTTGCCTTTTTCACGTAGAACCAAAGTATCTAGTAGTAATTGTGGACTGTATATCACTGGTCTGTATTACCTGTATCTGTATTATCTTGTACTGGACTATATTGGACCGTATTTTGCTATAATGTACTGTATTATATAAAGAGAACAATGCCTGTGCAGGTGTGTGTTATGAGGATTTCTCACACACCAGTGTGTGTGTGTGTGTGTGTGTGTGTGTGTGTGTGTGTGCGTGTGTGTGTGATATCCATAAACCCAGACAGCAAAGCTCGATGGTCTATGAGATTATCACACACTGAGGCTGTGTGAAAAATCCTCATAAAACAAAGCTTGCACAGGCATGATTATTTTTATAATTCTTTATTCTCCTCCTCTGGTCCAGTTGGCCCATGTTCATGCCGACCCCCCCTAGCCCCAACTCCCGACTGCGGCAGGACAGCTCCCTTCTTCCTTCATGGCTTACCCCCTGTGACAGGGTGATGGGGACCCCTTGACCTGCTGAGAGAGGATCCAGTTCCGGGAGGCCCCCTTTTGTCAAGGGCAGGGCCCATGGGGGTCAGCAATCATCCAACATGCCCAGGCCATTTTTCCTGTGGTTTTCTTTGCTCCCATTAGGTGGAGCATGCAATGTCAGTGATGGCTGAGCTGGGCATGCTTCCCCCCGACAGCACACCGGCGGACAGTGCCACCTCCCCCGCATGCTTGAGGAGTCTTGCGTGGTGGCACCCAGCCACCGCTGGGTGTCAGACTGATGCCGGCCCCTATGTCCCTCTCTCCCTGGGAGAGGACAGCTGTCCTCCGGATGCTTAATCCTCTCCCTCCTCAGCCGACCCCCAGTGACCCGCTGACACCTTGAACATGTGTCAATGGCGTGGCAGGAGATAAGGCATGATGCCTCAGCCCTCCATGCCACTGGGCCAGCACACTGGCATTGGGCTCAATTCTAGTAGCATCCCTACCCATGTCACAAGTTGCAACATATAAGGGGTGCAATTGCACCAAGGACCCTGCACCTGATTCTGCAATGGGCAGGGTCCCCGCGGCTAAGTCCAGTGACTTACGCCAACCTGACAGGTACAGCAAACAGAGGGTGTACCTGACTAGGTTGTTGCAAGCTGCGGCACTGGACACAGAAGGGCCAAGTGTCCCCTCATGCCACCAATCCCACAGTAATCCAGCAGTCAGCCCTGAAGGGCTCATGGACCCCCCATGCCCCAAACCCTGTAAAATGGAATACAGTCACTCCGAAGGGCTAGCAGACCCTCTCCCCCAAGCCCTGATCCCCGAACCCCATCTGTGCAGTAATGCACACTGTAAAAGAAACAACTCACACACATCTCTGTCATCCATAGTAGTCTAGTGGCCCCCCCCCAAACCCCCATGCCAGTCAATACCCAACAATCAACAAAACAATAGAAATGCCCTGTCAACAATCCCTGGTAGTCTAGTGGCCCCACCTAGTAATGCAGACCACCCCTGCTCATTTCCTACCCAGCCAGTGAGTAGCATATCCTTCTCATTACATTAGTTATCGACTGAGCCCCATCAGAGCACATACTGCTGTACAGTACTTAGTATACGCGCATGACAGTCATTGCAAGTACTGGTGTACTGTACAGTAGCACGACACGGATGGGGCTCAGTCATGACTGGTGGCAGAAGAGGAGGAGGTGTGCCACCCGCTGGCTGGGTAGGGCATGGGAGCAGGGTGGTTTGCACACTGGGTGGGGGCCACTAGACTACTTAGGATCAAGTAGATATTGCCTGGCACGGGGATGTGTAGAGATGCGGTGCTCGGGATTGGGGCTTGGGGGGCATGCTCAGCCCTGTGGGGGCATCTTTATGTGCATTTTGAGGATCGTGGCATTTGGGGAACATGCCATGCCCCATGGGGCTGTTGTGCCACAACTGGAGAAGAGGCATTTGGGGGACATGCCATGCCCCTTGAGGCTGTTGTGCCACAACTCAGGGACGGGGTATTTGGGAGCATGCAGTGACCTGCAGAGCATTGGTGGGGAAGTGTGTGTGCCTTGTCCTCTGAGGATGGGCTGGGTGCACATTGCTGCAACCCTTGGAAGGCGTAAGTACACTTACACCAGCTGGTGTACCTGTACGTCGGCGGAGCTCCTCTGGGGGTCGTTGGAGAATAGTGCCTTGGGGGGATTTTTTGCTGCTGCCCTTCCAGAATAGGGCACAACTGCTGCTGTAAACCCCCTAGCACCATGTCACAGGGGGTTTAGGGCATAACTGGAGGCGTAAGGCCACTTTGGCACAAGCACCCTGTGGCATGTCACAGGCTGCTTTGCAGAATACCATTTGTTGCAACTGCTGCCGTAACTTGCTACTTGTGCCATTTTTATTGGTGTAGGTCAAGTTACGCCAGGTGTAAGCCTTTGAGAATTGGCCCATTAGTTTTAATAATAACTGGTACAAGGTTTCAGAGAGAAAAACTGTGAACTGTGTTTGTGTGAGGGAGCATGTCCCTCAGTGGCTGCTGTACTCGCACAAATACAGCGTGCTTTCATTCGTGCTTCAGTGAAGTGAGACTATGAGGAGTAAAATGCCATAATAACCTGCTATCGAGTTATTATGAAACTCAGTGGGTTATTACAGTGTTTTATCAACACTGGAGATCCAGTCATTATACGGGGTCACCAGTTATTATTGTAGAAGATGAATCAGCATTTATATAGCACTTTTCATAAACAGTGTATACAAAGGCGCTTTACAAGCAATACTAGACTGGTAGTGAAGTGACAATGTGTAGTGGCAGCCATATCGCACATCAAAAACTACACACAGCCTTGGACAGTTGCATGAATCAGTTTTATGGGAAGGGGAATATTGGCCAGGACACTGGGAAAGTCCACTACTCTTTGCAAAGAGTACCTTTGGTTCTTTTACTTCCACCACCTGGACACCCACCGGGATAGCACCGAGATCGGTAGAAGGGGCCTCGGTTTAATGTCTCATCCAAAGGACAGCACCCCCTAATACTGCACTCGGGTGCCAGCGTTTTAGGTATGAGCCCAATCCCAATGTGGGACTAGAACCCACGACCTTCTGGTCCAGAGGTGGATGTGCTACCACCTAAGCCATTGCACTGTATCGTGTTCTATTGTACTCTATTGTACAGCACTGTACTGTGTAGTAGTAAAAAAACATTTTTATTTATACAGGCAAAACAATTTGACAATGCAAAAAGTTTACACCATAGATCTTATACAAGGCCTGTTCTCATGGTGATCCTGTTATTGATGTTTCTGTACAAATTACAAAAGGTTCCAAACATTTTCAATATTGCACATATTACATAAGATACAAATATCATATCATACTAAAAAGGAACATTTTATAGAAACACCAAGACATATTAACAACAAATTAATACACATCACACGTGATAACATGTTTATGTAAAAAGCAATACGATCCAATATCCTATGTCTTATGCTAATCTAGTAACCCCTCAGTTATCTATTGTGTTGTACTGCATTGATGTTATTGTAGTGCACTGTGCTGCATTGCACTGCACTGTACTGTACTGTACTGCATTGTTCTCCAGTCTTCTGCTTTGTACTATTGTCGAATTGAATTGATTATATTTACCCAGCACATGGGCACTAGGCAAGCCTATTTCCAGGGCTGTCCTGGCAATCAGTCTCACTTAAAGTTTCATTTTATGTACAGTTCATATACAAAATAGGACAGCATACTAACACAATTCATTGTATTGCATTGTACTATGCTGCAGTGTTCTGTAGGGTTTTTATTGCACTGCCTTGTATTGTATTGTGTTACATAATACTGCACTGTACTGTATTGTTCAGTACTTTATTGCGTAGTATTACAGTACACTGTAGTTTATAAAATGGCTAGAAAATGTCCAGGGTTTTTATTGGCTAAAGGGCATAGCTTGATGTGTCTTTATAGAGCCATAATGTCCCAACCAGCAGTTATTAGGAATGTTGTGCAAGAAGAATCCCTGTGCCACCCTTTGGCTCACTCTGGCATCGGCAGCAATATTGCATGTACCATGTGACCATCTTCACAGCTACAGAAAAAAATTAAATGTCAGATATAATAGAGAGCCCCATGGGTCACCCAACCCCCTGTTAGCTATGTTTCCTGTCACACCAACTTAAACCTGCATTTTTCACATTTTCTATTCACAAAACATGGCTGTCGTGCTGCTTCCATTCCTGCTATGCACATCAGATTCAACCGTATCTCTGATCTCCACTACCCGCCCTTTTTTCCTCTTGTACTCAATTTTTGTTAACTCACACAATTCTGTGTGTTAAAGTGAGTGGCCTAACCAAGAAAACATCAACGATCAGGAAGGCACTTGCTCATACTGCAGCTCCGTCAAAGTGCGAAGCAGAAAGCGCTCGGTACGGCAGCTGCAGAGGGACACACTCACTCCTGATCAAGTTGGCAAGTGGCTCCCTTCTCAATGAAAGAAGACGCTGGGCTCAGTTTTCAAAACGTGGTGCAGGGCTTGCCGCAAACCCTTCAACACAACACTTAAGTTCTGGTGGTATGCTAAACCCCTTTGCCGCAACTGCACCCGACTCTCGTATGTCATGCACGATTGCAACACTTTCCACATTTTATGGCAGCTTGCGCCTCATACCTGGTGCAATCTCTGTAAAAAACTGCCCCTGGGAATGCCACAAGCTAGACCAGAAAAAGCTGATCTAACTTGTGGCACCTGGTGCACGGGTTAAAACTCCTGATCGCCAGCTGTGTGATGGCTGCAAGCCCCATGCACCATATCTTCAGCACACTGGGACTTGCGACAGTCGGGGGCTTTGAAAATTGAGTCCACTGTTTTTAACTGTAAAAAACAAGTCAAATAAAAAACTAAAAGTGCACAGATAAAAGCTTTCTATCTGTCTGTGTGTGCAGTGGAGCGGGCTGATAAGACATGCTCACTGCCACTGAAATTTGGTACAGAAGGATCTATTTTCTTCAAACCCTAACAAAAAGTTAAAAACAGAATTTAATAGTTTTTTACTTTTAAAACTGCATTAACTTGTTTACCTTACAATCAAAATTTTCTAGCCATTTTATAAGCGCAATAACACACTCCGAGGTCTGGGTTACGGCCTGATTAGGGCACTTCCCAGATGCTAAAGGTGCTTGGCTACACCTCATGCCTTATTATGCACCTGGGATGTGCACTTATCAGGCCATAACCCATACTTCATCATATGTTATTGCTTATGAATTGTACTGCACTGTATTATACTGTACTGTACAGAATGCGGCACTTAGTGGCAAAGGCCAGCTGCTCAGTGTGGAATTCTAAGACTTGGTGTTTACAGACATTAATTGTGACGCATGAGGGTAAAGCCCGGAAGCTCATTGTGGAATTGATTCAGAATAAAATCTAACCAGCAAAGAAAAGGGGTGTTACTTCTGTTCACCCGTCAGGTATCAAGATTTACCTTTTCTCTGAGGATTGTGAAGTCACAGTCTTTGTTTCAGTGGAAGATGACCTGCTGGGGGACTTTTCAACATCAGTACTGTCAAAAAACAAAAGCGTGGTTTCCAAAATGTTATCCAAGGCACTCGCAAACATTAATAATAGTAATAATAATAATAATAACTTTATTTCATATAAGCACCTTTCAAACTATCAAGGCACTTTACAAAAAGATAAAACAACAATAGCAAAATCAACAGACACAGTAATAATAATAACAACAACAGTCTAAGAGGTCGTACTTATTTGATGCCACTAAAGGCCTGACACCATAAAAAGGTTTTCAACGCCTGTTTGAAACCTCCCACAGTCGTGCACTCCTGTAGCTGACGGGGTAGAGAATTCCAGAGGGGAGGGGCCACGTACATGAATGCACAGACCCCCGAAGATTTCAATGACACCCTTGGAATCTCCAGCAACCCTCGTCCAGCGAGCGGAGCTGTCGCTCAGGGCGATAGGGAACAAGAAGCTCTTTCAGGTAGTCAGGGCCAAGTCCATGTAGGGCTTTATAAGTCAGTAAACCAACTTTAAAGGTGATCCACAGCCGAATTGTCAGCCAGTGCAGATTGTGCAGCACAGGAGTGATATGGGAGGCTCGAGAAGCCCCCATCAGCAATTGTGCTGCAGCATTCTGCACGAGCTGCAGGCGGCGGATATCAACCCCAGGTATCCCTGAGTACAGGGAGTTGCAATAACTGAGGCGCGAGGTCACAAAGGCGTGGACCAACGTAGGTAAATCCCCGGATGGAACAAGGTGCTTGATCCTGGAGATGTTCCTAAGATGTTAAAAGGAAGACTTGACAACCGCTGACACCTGAGATAGTAAAGTCAGCCCATCATCGAGCACTACTCCCAGGTCTCGCACCCGTTCAGAGGAAAGGATCTGGGAGCCCCCAAGAAAAAGTCCAGAGGGCTGACCAGCCCTCACCCCCTCTCTCTGGCGACCCAGATCCACTACCATCACCTCGGTCTTTCCCATGTTCAACTTTATCCAGCTCAAATTCATCCAATCCTGGATTTCAGCAAGGCAGTTGTTAAATACCGAGACAGCACTGCACATATCACAGTTCCATCACAGTCATATTGTAGAGTATCCCTCTCTGTTCATTAGTGCATCAGTATGGTGATCAGCAGGTCTATTTATGTACAGTGCAGTCAGATCTTCCACATCACTATTATCCCATTCCCTTGGAGTCTTGTAGCACAGGGTTTCACTGTTTAATAGTTCACTAGTATGGTGAACTACAGCTCTGACATTTAGTTGTTACAGAGATGTTGTATACAAACCCCCCATCTCAGGGGGAGGGAATGGACAAGAATATAATAGAAGGCATCCTTAGGATGGTAGAGAAAGGGGAGATATTGTTGATGGAGGACCTGAATATGCCAGATGTTAACTGGAGCACCTTTACTGCAGCCACATCCAAGAGCAGGGCCATTCTTGATGCCCTACAGGGGTCATGCCTCAGACAGCTAGTGTTGGAACCCACTCGGGAGGGAGCAATCTTAGACCTCGTACTCTCAAATGGGGACAGTGAGAGGATCTCAGATCTAGAAGCGGGTAACCATCTGGGAACAAGTGACCACCAAACAGTGTGGTTCACAATAAACTCAGCTGCAGAGTCAAGCCATACAAAAGTGAGAGTACTGGACTTCAGGAGGGCTGACTTTGTCAAAATGGGAGAGTGCCTTAGAAAAGCACTAGCAAACGGGCAAGAAGGAGGGGTGGAGCACAATGGGGAAACATCAAAACTGCCATCACAGAGGCAACAAACATTTGTGTGAAGCAAATAAACAAATCAAAATGAAAGAAAAAGCCACTATGGTTCTCAAAAGAGGTGGCGGGGAAGGTTAGGGAGAAAAAAGATAGCATTTAGGAAGTATAAGGAAACACAGAAGGAGCAGGACAGAGAACTGTACCAGTTAAGGCAGAAGGAAGCAGGGAAGGCAGTCAGAATAGCAAAGGCCCAAACTGAGGAAAATATGGTCAACTCGGTCAAGAAGGGGGATAAAACCTTTTATAGGTACATTAGGGAGCATAGAAAGACAAAGGGAGGCATAGTGAGGCTGAATAGAATGGACAGTGGGTGGGCAGAGAGGGACAGTGAAAAAGCAGGGATACTGAATGAATACTTTTGCTCAGTATTCACAAAAGAGGAGGAGGGGAGGTACCTAATCCAATTAACAGAAGCACTCTGGATAGGGGGTCGGTCCCAGTCTTTTCACAGAAGAAAGGATTCTAAAAGAACTCCTAAAACTGAAGGTGGACAAAGCAATGGGGCCTGATGGGATTCACCCCAGAATTCTAAAGGAATTAAGGGGAGAACTAGTGACACCAACTGACTGCCCTTTTTAACAAATCATGGGAGGATGGTGTGGTACCTGAGGACTGGAGGAGGGCAGATGTGATTCCCCTTCACAAAAGTGGGAGCAAGACAGAGGTAGGAAACTACAGACCTGTCAGTTTGAACTGTGTGGTAGGGAAAATGATGGAATCACTTCTGAAGGAAAGAATTGTTAAGTACCTAGAGGCCAGTGGGGCACAGGACCCAAGGCAGCATGGATTCACAGCAGGAAGGTCAAGTCAGATGAATCTAATTGATTTATTTGACTGGGTGACCAAAGTAGTCGACCAGGGAAGGGCTGTGGACATGGCCTACCTAGACTTTAGCAAGGCATTTGACACAGTCCCACACAAAAGATTAATAAACAAATTAGCCAGCCTGGGATTGGGTCCCAGGGTGGTAGCCTGGATAAAACATTGGCTGGGCAACAGGACACAAAAGGTAATAGTAAACAGGGTCCACTCTGAAGAAAGGGAGGTTACTAGTGGGGTACCATAGGGTTCAGTACTGGGTCCAGTCCTTTTTAATGTCTTTATAAGTGACATTGCAGAGGGACTGGAAGGAAAAGTATGCTTCTTTGCAGATGACACAAAGATCTGCAACAGGGTTGATAACACAAGGGGGCATGGAAAGGATGACTAGGGACTTGGCAAGG
The DNA here is from genome assembly GCA_016271365.2 of Neoceratodus forsteri. NCBI lineage: Eukaryota > Metazoa > Chordata > Ceratodontiformes > Ceratodontidae > Neoceratodus > Neoceratodus forsteri. The sequence goes on from CM028135.1 coordinate 1,066,282,041, forward strand.
TTGGAGGAATGGTCAGAAGTATGGCAGCGTGGATTCAATGCAAAGAAGTGCAAAATAATGCACCTGGGAAACAAAAACCCAGGGGAAGAGTACACAATGGGGGGGAGGTAGTAACAATAACAAAAATGGAAAGGGACCTGGGGTAATCATATCAGATGACCTTAAGGTTAGCAAGCAACATGAGAAGGCAGTAGGGAGGGCTGGGGGGATTCTGGGATGTACAGGGAGAGGCATCACCAGCAGAAAACAGGAAATTGTTATCCCTCTGTACAGACAGTTGGTGAGACCCCATCTGGAGTATTGCGTCCAGTTCTGAAGACCCCATCTCCGCAAGGACATAAATAGGATGGAGCCAGTCCAGATGAGGGCAACTAAAATGATGTAGGGTCTGCAAGAGAAGCCATACGAGGAGAGACTAAAGGAGCTTAATATGTATACCCTTGAGGAAAGGGGGGGGCATGATAGAAGTATCTCAGTGGAATCAACAAAGTCCAAGAGGGTAGCATCTTTCAGAAAAAGAGATATGGGCCGGCCTGGTGGTGCTGAGGGTTGAGGCACTGGACACCATACTTCGCGCCACACTGGCGACCCATGTTCGGGATCGGGCACTGGTCACCAGGGGTCGGCAGGATTGGGGAAGGATCGAGCATCTGGAGGACTGCTCTCCTTCCCCAGGGAGGGGGGACACCAGTCATCGGCGTGTGGCTGCCCGCTGTACTTGCAAGGGGCTGGAGGAGGCCGATGCCAGGAGGAGCACGTACGGAAGCGTGCGCGCTCCTTCCCATGGCATCATTGCATGCCTCCTCCAACAGGGGAACTACAGTCAGAAAAATCCCCACTGGCAGCATGAAGACTGCTTGCCGGCGCAGCCACGGTCCCGTGTAAGTCAGCTCCCTCTGGGCGTGTAGCGAGGAGGTATGAGCTCTGTCCAGGACTGGGACTGCTGCTGGCCCAGATGGCTAGATGGTGGGGAGGAGGAACCAAAGGCACAACCTCCTCTCCAGCTGTGCAGAGTAAAAGAAATGATAAATAAAAAAATAAAAGAGATGTGCAAGAACAGGGGGACACAATTTGAAGATGGGGGGACGGCTCAGGGACAATGTGAGGAAGTATTTTTTCACAGAGAGGGTGGTGGATGCATGGAACCGCCTTCCTGAGGAGGTTGTGGGGTCTAAAACTGTGGGAGAATTCAAGAATGCATGGGACAGACATAAGGCAATTCTTGTGGTGGGTAGGAAGAAATAGGCTGTTGGTTAACTAGGATCTGCAGCTTATCCAATAGGTAGGGAAACAGGCAGACTAGGTTGGCCAAGCGGTCCTTATCTGCCATCAAAGTCTATGTTTCTACATTTCTAGAGTCAAATAAAGTAATAAGGCAGGCCAGGGTGTGTGTTATTGTGTAATAACATCATGTCTCAGTGGCTGAAGCACGAGGCCAGAGACTGAGTGCATTCAACACCTGAGAAGTGACATTATTACACAATAACACACACCCTGGAGTGCCTTATTGCTATTACACAATGGCTCGTTTGCTAATAAAAAAGGAAAAAAGTACATTTTTATGTATTTTTATTAGATTTGTTTTTTGTGTGTAGGTGTACATGTTTACAAAAGTTTGCAATATGTTTTTCCACCACTAGGTGCCATTGTTGCCTGACTGATCCTACTTGCCGAATTCTGCAGAGCCTCTTGGTTAGTATACAGCACAGTGCTAAGGTACATATACGCTGACGCGATCTCTGTGATGCGTGAGATTCTGAAAATTCTAGCCTCGTGCTTCAACCACCTGAGAAGTGACATTATTACACAATAACAAACACCCTGGAGTGCATTATTGCTATTATACAATGGCAAAGAAAAAAGGGAAAAAAAAGTACATTTTATTTGATTTTTTTTTGTGTGTAAGTCTACATCTTAAAAAAGTACGCAATATTTTTTTTCCACCACTAGGTGCCACTGCTGCCTGACTGATCCTACTTGCCAGATTTTGCAGAGCCTCTCGGCTAGAGTATAGCGTGGCACTAATGTGCATATATGCTGACAAGATCACGGTGACGCGTGGGAGTCTGTAAAGCCGGCTTAATTTTGAGTTACAATTTTTTTTATTATTGTGTATCACATTGGGGCTCTTCTGAACTGTGTCTCTGTGCCAGGATAGGAAAACAGAGCCTATGATCAGTGACTGGAGCATGGTGGTTTAAACACCTCGCTCACTCACAGTGGTTGTCATGGATTCGTTTTTTTGGTATCGGGACAAAGACCCGAGGAGACAGCGGGAATGTACGGAGCTGTGAGGGTTTGACTATTGAAAATATTTTTATGGGAGCTGGTGGAGTGGGTGGCTCAGCGGAGGGGGTGGGGGCAGGATACAAAGTGAATTTAGTTTTCTTGCCAGCCTTTTCTTCCCGAAGTGAGCAGCTTCAGTGAAACTCGTGACCAGTAGTTACGGTGTACATGGTTTACTAAAGCCGCTCGCTTCGAAGAGAAAAGGCTGGCAAGACGATTAAATTCATTTTGTACGCTGAGGTGTGCCATCTGTACTGTGCTATTTGCTGTCACTACCAGAGCACGAGACGGAATGAGGAGGGTGGGGGGAGTTCAGCTGTGACGGCTTCAGTGTGGGTTCAAAGAGGCAGTATGTTGTGCAGTGGTGGCATGATTTCTGATGGTGTCATATGGTCACGTGTGTGCCTGGACTTCATACAGTGATGTTGTTCAGCAACTTCACTGTCCCAGGCACGCACACTGACCAATCAGAGGGCAGAAAAGTTCCTTGCCATTGCATAACTAAACCTCACACATCCCACTCATCACAAGTCTTATGCTGCCACAGAGAGAATTTACCTCTTCTCTGTAGAACTGGTGGTCTCTGACTTTCTTTCAGTCTCAGGGGACCACTCGGGGAGATTAGTAGCCCCCTTTCTGAAAATGTGAACGCAAAAATGATAGCTTAGTAGAACACCCAGTTAAGAACATTAGAGTTCCCATTTAGAAATGATAACACAGTCCAAGTTTTAAGGTGACTCAGCTGATTTTTTTTAATTTAACTGCCAACACAGAAAGGTAAAGCCAGTCCAAGGACATAACTGGCAGATATCCATATCATCACAAGAGGAACATTCAAAAACAGAATTTTATGACTGAAGTCAGTATAGCTTTGACATAGGTTTGTGTTAAGTTTCTTATTAATCTGTACTACAGTGGATATTAACATGAAACTGGATTGATGTGTTGTATTGTACTTTACTGTAAGGTATTGTCTTGGATTGCACTGTGCCACTCTGTATTGTATAGAGCTGTGCTGTACTGTATTGCACGGCACAGTATTGTACTATAGTGTATGTTGGAACCCTGTTAATGCATGGAATTCCATGCCTGGAATATGCTTGTTGTGTTTGCTCCCTGCATGTACGGAACTACATCTGAAGTGCTGTTGAGCTCATTTCTTAATTATACAAGTTCCCCAAGATCATGCAGAGAGCGGGGGTAGGGGAAGGGAAGCAACAAAGTAATTTTTGTCTTAACACAAAGCACCAGTTATAATAAAAAATAAAGCACAGGCAACTGTGTACTTATGAATTTATTTTGCACACCCTTGTTGTGTGATGCCCACATAAACCTCTCGAGCTTTGCTCTCGAGGTTTATGACACATCACACTCCTCGAGTGTGCAAAACAAAATTCATAACCCACAGTCGTCTATGCATTATTCTCTATTTACTGTATTGTGCTGTGCATACTGCATTGTACTTTACTGTATTATGCGGCACATTTATTGTATTGTGTCGTATTTTATGGAACTGTATTTTGCTGTAATATTTTATAATATTGTACAGTACTGCACTGTATTGCACTGCAATGCACTGCATAATGCTGCACTGTACTGCACTGCACGGTGCTGTACTGTATTGTACTCTACTGTGCTGTACATCTATTGCACTGCACTGTATTGTACTTTACTGTATTTTACTAGAATAGTTTGTAGTATATTGTACTGCACTGTACTGTATTGTAGTGTACTATATTATATTGTACTATACTGTATTGTATTATACTGTACTATACTGTGTTATATTTGTGCTGAATTGTATTGTTATGCATTGTATTTTAATTTACTAAATTGTACTGTACTGTACTGCATTGTATTATGTAATGTTGTCATGTATTGTACTATACTGTATTTTGTTATAATGTACTGTATTATATGCACTGTACTGTGCTGTTCTGTATTGTATTACATTGTATTATATTGCACTGTACTGTACTGTACTGTCCTATACAGAATGTAGCACACAGTGGTAAAGGACGTCTGCTCAGTGTGGAATTCTGATTATATATCTCAGACTTTATCTTTATAGAAATTAATTGTGGCACATTAGGGTAAGGACTGACAGCTCATTGTGAAATTAATTCAGAATAAATCTGACTAGCCACGCAAGGGGTTGTTATATCTGCTCACCTGTCAAGTGTTGGGGTTTTGCCTTTTCTCAGAGGACTGTGAAGTCATAGGGCCCAGTTTTCAAAAGGCTGGGAATGGAGCATGTTGCCTGCACCAACAAGATTGGGTGCAAGGTCACACGTTGTGCCACACCAATGGCCACTCCCAATTTTCAGACGAGGTCTGTGCCACATGGGGGGCTTGCACCAGGCTTGAACTGTCTTTGTGACAGATGTGTCATGTTGGAAGGGGACTTGTGCGAGGCAGCATTGCGGCATCCCCTAAAATGGGATTTTGTAACCCCCCCCCCCAAAGATGCACAGTCCTCTAGAGTTAGACCAGCCAGCCAGAGCTGGTCTAACAACTCCTGTGCCAAACCTCAGGACAGGTCTGGGTGGGAGGGGATCCCATGCTTCCCTGTGGTGGTCAGATGCCTGAGGTTGGAAATTGTTAAATATATACAGTTGCCTAACTGGGCTTGCATATGTCCACCTGCACTGCGTAGAGTGGTACCGTCTGCTAGCGGGGAATAAGAATATCAACCAATAGCCTCGGGGAATGTGAGTACAAACATGTCTGTGTAGAGTGCACTGCAAAGCATCCTGAAATTGAGCTCCCGTGGTACATTGAGACACCTCACCTACCTCGGAACACTATTGCAGTGTTTCACAGTGGCACAACCTTGGGCACTATACCTTCCAGACATAACAAACCTGCTACACACCATCCTGTGATGGGTGTATATAACCTAGACTGGCCATAATGTTTAACAACTGGTGAGGGACATCCAGCATGCCACGGTCCAGTTGTGGGGCCAGTGCAACATATACAGGACTGTATCTTCGGTACAGAATATAATCATCCTTGGTGGTACCATTCAGCTGACATGAGTGACACGGGACCCATCCATCACTACAGTCCACTGTCTAAAGGGGTGATACTGTGCTGCGCTTCTGTATCTGCCACAGAAGGAAAGACTGTGCCAAGCACCTTTAAGCAGTGCAGAGATGGTATCTCAGAAGAGAGATCACACTACGAAGCAGCTCCACTCAGCACAAACCATGCGGTTCTTTGTATCCTGATTGCATGCACTCAACAGTGACACACACTTTATGATCGACTGTGTGGTGTACAGTGGAGAGACACAGTATTACAGCATGCCAGCTTGTATTGTGTCACGTATCCATGTGACAATAGGAGTGCGATGTGCAGAGCACTTCTTTTAAGAATGGGTCACTTATTTGAGGTTTTTATGTTACTAGATGGAATACACCTCTCTATAGCTCGCTAAGGGTAAGGTTATCGATATGCTTATGGAGCTTTCATGTGTACATGTCTACACTGGTTGCTGATGCTATTTGTATGTGACATCTCAAAACTACATTGCAATATGGTATTGTTACGGTATGGATATATCATGTATGCGTTGGATAAAACACCAGAGCCCAGTATTATTGTATAACTGCTGCTGTGTCCACTGCATATTTCTCCAAGAAGCTCTTTCAATGGTGGGTACACAACCTACATGGCATCAGACTCACATATACTGCTACCATATTACCATCAATCCTCCTCCAGTACCAATGTATAGCTTTGTTTCCCTTTCACACCAGCATCAGTGTACTATTGTCATACCTACTGCTCACCTCTGGCACTCAGACTGGTTGGGCATGGCTGGATCGCAGGGGCAGACTGGTCACATATGGAGCACGGGTTAGGCTAGGGTGGGGGGGCACTGCTGCCTAGATGGTAATGCTTGAACTAGCCTTCCCATGGACAGAAGTCAAGGTGGGAGTGCAGGCAGTACAGGAATATTGTTATCCAGAATGGGATGACCTGGGCTGGGGGAACACCTGCAATGTTGGCTCCTGGCATAATGCCAGCAACCAGCTTTTGGATGCTTCTCCATTTCCTGTCACTGAGGGACAGGAATTGGGAGAGGTGGTGGACTGAATTGGGGTGGAAGGGTGACCAGGAGAGAAGCCCATGCCCCAGGGTGTGGGATCAGTTTCTGTCTTGTGCTGTAGAAGTGCTGGGACTGCCCACAGTTCACAGTTGGTAGCCTCGATCAAACCTCTCCCAAGCGCAATTTGTTGTATGCATGGGAGCCGTTATGCCAGCTATTGAGACCTTGGTACCAGGACCCTTCCTACTCCAGAATCTGGCTCAGTGTCCCTGGTGCACTGAGCTTCAATGCAAGCTGCTAGTTGATGCAGTTTGTATCAATCTAAGGTACTGTTTGAAAATTGATCCCTTAGTCTTTGTTTCGGTGGAAGATGACCAGCTAGGGGACATTTCAACCTCAGTACTGCTAAAAAACAAGAAAGTGGTTTCCAAAACGTTGTCCAAGGCACTCGTAAACATTAAGGCCTCATATGTCACAGTCAGATAGTAGAGGATAGTCGCCATTTTTGTGAGTTCCATCCGCAGAAAACCACCGCCGCTGCATGGAGAGGAGGACACAGTACCGGACTGGTGCAGGGAAGTCTTTTATAAAAAGAAACTTATACAGTGCTATTGCCTAGGCTATGATTTAGGTGAGAGAAATATTGGCACAGTAATTGTGTGGGACACTGGTGTGTGGGACAGGGAGGAGTGAGAACACCACTAGAGGGAGGGTGAGGGAGGGACTAAGACATCATACCCCATGTGGTACAAGCCAGCCAGTCAGGTGGCTATAGTTTTATGGGATCAAAGTTGCATTTTGTGAGTCTTGTCCACAGAGAGCTGTCGCCGATCAGAGAGGAGGATGTGGGACTAGACTGCTACAGGGAAGGATACAGTGCAACTGTTTGGGCTACGAGCTGCATGAGGAAAATGTTGGCTCAGTAATAGTGTGGGGCACTTGTGTATGGAACTGGGAGGAGGAAGGATGCCACTACAGGCAGAATGAGGGAGGGACTAAGATGCCATACCCACATGCTACAAGTCAGCCAGTCAGGTGGCTGTAGTTCCTCTGAAGACCCACAATCCCTAGGGATCCCAAAGCATGAGTGCCGAAAAGCAGGACTGTGGCGTCTGCATCCGTGTCATCTGAATAAGTGATGTCTGGGGTGTCACCAGGGCATCCGCAGGGAGGACTGCAGGCCACAGGCCATGCTGGTCACAGGAGGAAAGGTAAGTGTAAAGGGAGGCAGGAAGTACACTGTAGGGGGTTGGAAGGAGAGTGTAGCTGATCGTTATCTAGGGTTAGCTTACATGGGAGTTTGGTGATTGCAGCCGATCCCTATCTACGGTCAGCTTACATTTGTACTAAGCATCAGGGAAGCTGGATGGGGAAGGTGAATCGCGGGAATTTAGAGATTGCTGTAAACATCCCTAACTGGGTTATATACTGAGATGCATATCTAGGGGATACCTGGGGCTTGGAGGATGTGGCAGAATAGGAACAGGTACAGGTATCAGGATAGTGGGAGGAGGGTGATGTGCTGTAATAGTTCCAGAGCAGCAGTCTTCTTGGGGGATGATGTGGAGTACAGGGGGCTGTCTAGTGTTTAGGGGCATGGAGTAGCTAAGGATGGAGGCAAGGCAGCTCAGATGGGAGCTGGGGAGGATGGAGTGGAGAGACAGAGGAGCAGGGCTATGGAGAGAAAGACAGAAGAGTGGTGCACAGGGGAGCGAGGGTCTCAGGCAGTGGAAGAGGCAGGGAGGATTACCCAGCATTTGGGGGACCTCTTCCTCAGAGGGATAGGTAGTCCAAGCTGGGGAATGACAAGTGGTAGGAGGAAAGGGTGGGATTGCAAAAGTTGCAACAGAAGGGGAAACCTTTTAAGGGGTGCATGAAAGAATAGATTTGACCCACTGCCTGGAAAGAGGGTGGGCAACAGGAGGTCAGGTTAAGATAACTAGGTCAGGGGTAGAAGGACAGGAGAGGGGGTGGGGATCTGCGGGGTAGTCAAGGTGTGAGGGGAAGAAGTAGAAGGCAAAGAGGAGCAGTGGGTGGAGGGAGGGGGAGGATAGTGTATAGGAAGGAAGGGGAAAGTGGGGACAAGCATAGCTAGCCAGAAAGAAAAGAGCATAGAGGGGAATAGTGATGTAGTTGGAGGGGATATGTAAAGGAGGTGATGGGATGTTAACTAGGGTGGAGGGGGAACAATTAGATGGGTGAGCAGCTTGTATGGCAGTCAAGGAAGGAAGGAAGGGAGGGAGGGAGACATGAATGGAGGGGACGGAAGGGTGGTAATCCTAGAAGACTCCATAATTAAGGATATTCACTGGGGAAGGATGGGGATTCCCAAATGCAAGAAGGAAGGTGGTTTGCATACCAGAGATGACAGCAGGGAAGGCATTCCCAAGAATCAGGAAAATGGTAAGGGAGCCTGGGGGGAACCAAATGTAATTATACATCTACAGTAGGTACCAATACCTAGCTGGGGAGGAGATTGAGGTAATACAAAGTAGAGGGAAGACCTGTATGGAGGTAGCAAGATTGCTGTAATTCTCAGAGGTGTTACCAGTGCCAAGGGTAGGCATGGTCAGAAAAGAAGGATAGAAGAATTTAATATCTGGCTGAGGGGATGGCGAAAGGAGGAAGGGTTCATCGGCACTGGATAGGATTGTTAGGCTACGGAAGGAGGACAGGTGGGTGGAGGAGAATGGTGGAAAGGCAGAGGTACTAAACGAATACTTCTGTTCCATCTTCACCAGGGAGAAAGATGGACTGCTGCCAACAGGGGAGATAAGAGGAGCGGGGTGGAAGGGAGAACAGATGTGGTGGTAGAGGTGGACAGAATGAGAAAAAGGGCTGCTAGCAGTGCAGATAGACATCACCAGGGTCAGATGAAGTATACCTAAGGGTGCTGAGGGAACTGGCAGCGGAGCTTGCAAAGCCACTGGCGGGCCTGTTCAATAGTTCACTGGAGTCAGGCATGGTACCACAGGACTGGAGAATCACACATAGTGCTGCTCCATAAGAGTCCTCCCAAAGATGATCCAGGGAATTACAGATTGGTCAAGTCTGACTTAAGTTGTGTACAAGCTCATGGAGATCATACTTAAGGAAAGGTTAGTAGAGTATCTTGAGGAGCATGATCTTCAGGGTGCAAGGCATGGGTTTATGGATGGGAGGCTGTGTCAAATGAGTCTGATTGACTTCTTTGATTGGGTCACCAAAACAGTAGACAAGGGTCAAGTGGTGGACATCCTCTACCTGAATTTCAGCAATGCCTTTGACTCTGTACCCCACATGAGGTTGATCAGGAAGTTGGCTTATCTTGGGGTTGGCGAGAAGATGACCAGATGGGTGGAAAACTGGCTGGTGAATAGGACCCAGAAGGTGATGATGGGCGGGAAAGTTATCTAGCACCAGCGAGGTCACTGTGAGGTCCTTCAGGGCTCAGTGCCAGGGTCGGTGTTGTTCAGTGTCTTCATTAATGACATTGGGGATGGCCTTTTTGCAGATGACACTAAGCTCTGTGGGAGGGTGGACACAGCCGAAGGGATACAGGACCTAAAAGAGGACCTGGAAAACTTGAGAGGTGGTCTGGGATTTTGGCAGCTTGGCTTCAATGCCAAGAATTAGGAGGGAGGTTATGAAGCACTTCTTCATGGAGAGATTGGTAGCCAGTTGGAATCCACTACTGGAAGAGGTGGTCTCATTGAAGACGGTGGACAGCTTCAAGAGAGGCTGGGATAGACATAAGGGGAAAGTAAGGGTCATGGGAGGGGTGGATGGAAAGGATGGGAGGATTGGGGAGGGGGCAGAGTCAGGAGCTTAAGCTGTGGACCCTGCATTACGAGCAGACTAGATAGACCAAATGGCCTCATTCTGCTCTTTTCTTCGTATATATGTTCGTAGGATCCCTCTCTGTTCACTAGTGCATTAGTGTGGTGATCAACAGGTCTGTTATTTATGGTGCAGTGAGATCTCACACATCACTATTATTCCCATCCCCTTGGAGTCTTGTAGCACAGGGTTTCACTGTTTAATAGTTCACTAGTATGGTGATCTGCAGCTCTGAAATTTAGTCATTACAGAGTAGAATTAAACCTCACACATTCCACTCATCACATCTCTTTTGCTGTCACAGAGTGAATGTACCTTTTCTCCACAGAAATGGTGGTCTTTGACTTTCTTTCAGTCCCAGGGGACCACTCAAGCAGATTTGTAGTGCCCTTGCTGTAAATGTGGAAGCAAAAATGATAGTTTAGTAGAACACCCAGTCAAGAACATTACATTTCCATTTAGAAGTAACAGCGCTGGAACTTTGAAGAAACTTATTTTAACCCAATTAAACATAGATTTGATAAACTGTCGGTGTTTCCTTTCTCCTTTTCTCTTTACACCTGTTGATATTAACATGAAAAGTGGAACACTGGCCCCTTGGTATCATCTCCTATGGGTGCTTTTCTACATTGGACATCACAAACCTCTGCTTGTGATATCGCAGTCATTTCCACAGCAACATACTATGATATCACAAGCAGAGCATTGTTATTTCAAGTGTAGACAAGAAGCCAGAGGGCAGGAAATCTAAGCTGCAGTGATTCTGTTGTCAGTTTAATATACGTACAGTAGGTATAAAGAAGCAAGACACTACATACAGACATGATACGAAACATAATCTGAAAAGCATCTAAATAGTATGAAGAATTACAAAATCATACATACCCCCATAATGCAAAGCATCATGCGACGTGTATGCAAATCACCATGAACTTTTAGGCAGGTTCAGCTTTAAGCAAAAATGCATGGTGCCAAAGGGTCTCTCACACAATCTGCAAAGGGTGCAAACAGAAGACACAGACACATGTTTCATCCTATCCAGGACTCATCAGTGTGCCTTTTCTGTATGACACCCCAGGGGCTTTATGGCCAATGCCCTTTGGGGTAACCCTTGCTTCAGTGCTTTTGCACTGAGGTTTTTTGTCTTTTAGCTTATTTGTTGTTTTTTTGGGGCTCGTCGTGACACAAACCTGTAAGACCAACTTAGGATTGGTTCATTTCCCTTGGGTTGTCATACAGACAAGGCACACTGATGAGTCCTGGGTAGGACGAAACATGTGTCTGTGTCTTCTGTTTGCACCCTTTGCAGATTGTGTGGGAGACCATTTAGCACCATGCATTCCTGCTGAACCAGCCTAAACTTTAATGGTGATTTGCATATACATCCCATTATGCTTTGCATTATGGGAGTATGTGAGATTATGCATTTCTTTGAAACTTGGCTTTATGTTCATTGCCCTTTCGGGTAACCTTTGCCTCAGTGCTTTTGTATTGAGGTTCTTTGTCTTCTTCATCTAAATATTATGTTCCCTGGGATATCAGGAGAATGGATCTCTAGCGTACGCATTAGGGGCTTTAAAGAGGGGCTAGATAAGGGAATACGTTCCCCTGTACTGACTGTCGTACTTTATTTCTTTTTTTCATCTTGAAATTTTTTCCTCCTGTCCCTCTCTGATGACCTCCCTTCTTCCTGTGACCCCCAGCCCCATCACCTACCATGCTCAGGACTTACCCAGCTACAAACATACCTTAGTTGGTGAGTGGGTGCCCGTTGGTGGTGTAGAGCCTGGGGGTCGCCTGGCACCATCCTGCCACCAGAAGAGTTTTTCTTCCATGTTCTCCCTTGATCAGGGCCAGCATGGGTACCACAGCATGCACATACAGCATGAAGATGTAGCATAGCTCAATGCCCACACCCGGCTGTTGAATGAGGCATCCACTGCTGCACCATCAAGCCACCGCTACATGGCAGCCAAGCAGCTGTATGCACTGTCCTCCCTCCTCAAAGAAGGAGAGTCACTGATGGATGCTTATTCCTCCTTCTTCCAGCCAGCCCCCAAGTGACCCTGGTCCATTTTCTTACTTGGGTCATCAGAGTGGTACCAGGCTGCCAGCGCCTCAGCCCACCATGTCACTGTAATGGCTTGACATACTTTATTTCAACTCCTGAATGCTGGAACTGTTAGTTAAGTGACATCATACGTGGGAAGTTCTTTTTAGAATCAGACAGCAGACACCTGCTAGAATCCATACAGATCAGCATATTGCATGTTTCTGCATATGGAGAGTTGAACATTATCGTTAGTCCTGGTTCGGGAGCCTAGAGTCTCCTTCCGGTGGGAAACATAGTGCTGCCCCACAGCAGAATGGTTGTTGTGGCCAGAGGAGGGGCAACTGGATTATAATAGAAACATAGAATTTTTCAGCAGATAAAGACCGCTTGGCCCACCTAGTCTGCCCATTTTCCCCTGCCTATAGTACCGGAGTGGTACACAGTAAGGCTGCCAACACCTCAGTACCACCACAGATCCTACTTGATCTCTGGCCCACTTAACTCCCTTCCCTTTCCCTAAGATTCCTTTATGCCTATCCCATGCATTGTTGAATCCAACTACTGTTTTCACCTCCACCACCTCGTCTGGAAGACTGTTACAGGAATCCTCCACTCTTTCAGTGAAGAAATACTTCCTCACATCTCTCCTGAATCTACCCTGTTCCAACTCCTTATTGTGCCCCCTTGTCCACGAGCACCTTTTTGTCTGAAAAATACTTCCCTCCTATACCTTATTTGCTCCCGTAAGGTATTTAAAGGTCTCTGTCATATCCGGTCTCTTCTTTCTGTCTTCCAGGGTATACATATGTAGGTCCTTAGTCTCTCCTCATAGGGCTTCTGATGCCGACTCTGCACCATTTTAGTTGCCTTCCTCTGGACCGCCTCCATTCTATGTCCTTCCATAGATGTGAACTTTAGAACTGTGCACAGTACTCTAGGTGGGTCTTACTAGCGATCTATAGAGAGGCAATACCACCTCCCTCTTTCTGCTGGTGATACCCCTCCTTATGCACCCCAGTATCCCACTAGTCCTCACAACTGCTTTATCACACCACCTGGCCACCTTTAGGTCATTCAATATGATTACCCCCCAGGTAAAACTTTGAAAAAGTGCATGGAGCATGCACGAAATGTTAGGCAAGTGGGAGCGTCTGCTTTGAAGTCCTGTTTGTTGTTTTATATAGTTTCTTACAATAAATGTGTTTTTTAGCCTGACTGTTTGAGGTTATGTGATCATTCTGGCTCTCAGCACTGTGGAGTCAAACTACCAGAAAGTGGTTTTGACATTACATGATGGCACTGGTGGTCTGCTGAGCTGCCTTTGAAGTTTGTGTGGATTCAGATGGCACACGCTAAGTGTGTACAACCAAGTTACACATGACACATGCTCAGTGTTCTCAACTAGGCTACACACAGGGCACGTTCAGTGTGCAAAACCAGGCTACACATGGCACATGCGCTGTGTGCTCAACCTGGCTTCACACAACACATGCTCAGTGTGCACAAGCAGGGTCCATGAGACACATGTTCACTGTGCACAATCAGGCTACGCAGGGTATACACTCACTGTGCATAGCCAGCCTACATATGGTACATACTCAGTGTGCACATGCTTGGGGCTTCATGCACACTGGCACTCTTGGGGAGTGGCGCAGAAGAAGCAAAGTTCTGGTGCAAGTAGGATTATCCTGGACAGCACAGGCACAGCCTCCCTCCAACAGCCACTCCTTGTCCAGAGGTTTCCCGTTTCCCCCCTATGCAGGAGGGGAACAGATTTGCATAGCTGTGGCCAGGGCCCCACCACAGTGGGAAAGCCATGTGTGATTGAAAGAGATAAGCACTGTGGACGGGGAGGACTGGGCTGAGCTCATCCAAGATAGGGGCCCATCCCTGCTGCTATGCTGCTCCTCTAGGCTAGGGAATGTACTGTAGAGCAGGACCACACATCCCAGTACTTCTCTAGGATAGGGAGTATACTGCAGAGCCGAATTGTCTATCCCTGCTGATGTGCTGTTCCTCTAGGATAGGGAGTGTACTGCAGAGCAGAATTGTTATCTCTGCTGATGTGCTACTCTAGGATAGGGAGTGTACCGCACAGCAGAATTGTCTATCCCTGCTGATGTGTTGTTCCTCTAGGATAGGAAGTGTACTGCAGAGCAGAATTGCCTATCTCTGCTGATGTGCTGTTCTTCTAGGATAGGGAGTGTACTGCAGAGCAGAACTGCCTAACCCTGCTGATGTGCTGCTCCTCTAGGATAGGAAGTATACTGCAGAGCAGAATTGCCTATCCCTGCTGATGTGTTACTCTAGGATAGGGAGTGTACTGCAGAGCAGAATTGCCTATCCCTGCTGATGTGCTACTCTAGGATAGGGAGTGTACTGCAGAGCAGAATTGCCTATCCCTGCTGATGTGCTACTCTAGGATAGGGAGTGTACTGCAGAGCAGAATTGCCTATCCCTGCTGATGTGCTACTCTAGGATAGGGAGTGTACTGCACAGCAGAATTGTCTATCCCTGCTGATGTGCTGTTCCTCTAGGATAGGAAGTGTACTGCAGAGCAGAATTGCCTATCTCTGCTGATGTGCTGTTACTCTAGGATAGGGAGTGTACTGCAGAGCAGAATTGTTATCTCTGCTGATGAGCTACTCTAGGATAGGGAGTGTACCGCACAGCAGAATTGTCTATCCCTGCTGATGTGCTGTTCCTCTAGGATAGGAAGTGTACTGCAGAGCAGAATTGCCTATCCCTGCTGATGTGCTACTCTAGGATAGGGAGTGTACTGCACAGCAGAATTACCTAGCTCTGCTGATGTGTTACTCTAGGATAGGAAGTGTACTGCAGAGCAGAATTGCCTATCTCTGCTGATGCGCTGCTCCTCTAGGATAGGGAGTGCTCTGCAAAGCAGAACTGCCTATCCCTGCTGATGTGCTGCTCCTCTAGGATAGGAAGTATACTGCAGAGCAGAATTGCCTATCCCTGCTGATGTGTTACTCTAGGATAGGGAGTGTACTGCAGAGCAGAATTGCCTATCCCTGCTGATGTGCTACTCTAGGATAGGGAGTGTACTGCAGCAGGTGCCTATCCTGCTGATGTGCTACTCTAGGATAGGAGTGTACTGCACAGCAGGATGCCTATCTCTGCTGATGTGCTACTCTAGGATGGGGTGTACTGCAGAGCAGATTGCCTATCCCTGCTGATGTGCTACTCTAGGATGGGAGTGTACTGCACAGCAGGATTGCCTTTATCTGCTGATGTGTTACTCTAGGATAGGAAGTGTACTGCAGAGCAGAATTGCCTATCCCTGCTGATGTGTTACTCTAGGATAGGGAGTGTACTGCAGAGCAGAATTGCCTATCCCTGCTGATGTGCTACTCTAGGATAGGGAGTGTACTGCACAGCAGAATTACCTATCTCTGCTGATGTGTTACTCTAGGATAGGGAGTGTACTGCAGAGCAGAATTGCCTATCCCTGCTGATGTGTTACTCTAGGATAGGAAGTGTACTGCAGAGCAGAATTGCCTATCTCTGCTGATGCGCTGCTCCTCTAGGATAGGGAGTGTACTGCAGAGCAGAATTGCCTATCCCTGCTGATGCGCTGCTCCTCTAGGATAGGGAGTGTACTGCAGAGCAGAATTGCCTATCTCTGCTGATGTGCTGTTCCTCTAGGATAGGGAGTGTACTGCAAAGCAGAATTGCCTCTCCCTGCTGATGTGCTACTCTAGGATAGTGAGTGTACTGCAGAAGAGAATTGCCTATCTCTGCTGATGCGCTGCTCCTTTAGGATAGGGAGTGTACTGTGGAGCAGAATTGCCTACCTCTGCTGATGTGCTACTCTAGGATAGGGAGTGTACCGCAGAGCAGAATTGTCTATCCCTGCTGATGTGCTGTTCCTCTAGGATAGGAAGTGTACTGCAGAGCAGAATTGCCTATCCCTGCTGATGTGCTACTCTAGGATAGGGAGTGTACCGCAGAGCAGAATTGTCTATCCCTGCTGATGTGCTGTTCCTCTAGGATAGGGAGTGTACTGCAGAGCAGAATTGCCTATCTCTGCTGTTGCGCTGCTCCTTTAGGATAGGGAGTGTACTGCGGAGCAGAATTGCCTATCCCTGCTGATGTGCTACTCTAGGATAGGGAGTGTACTGCAAAGCAGAATTGCCTACCTCTGCTGATGTGCTACTCTAGGATAGGGAGTGTACTGCAAAGCAGAATTGCCTACCTCTGCTGATGTGCTACTCTAGGATAGGGAGTGTACTGCAGAGCAGAATTGCCTATCTCTGCTGATGTGCTGTTCCTCTAGGATAGGGAGTGTACTGCAGAGCAGAATTGCCTATCTCTGCTGATGTGCTACTCTAGGATAGGGAGTGTACTGCAGAGCAGAATTGTCTATCCCTGCTGATGTGCTGTTCCTCTAGGATAGGGAGTGTACTGCAGAGCAGAATTGTTATCTCTGCTGATGTGCTACTCTAGGATAGGGAGTGTACCGCACAGCAGAATTGTCTATCCCTGCTGATGTGCTGTTCCTCTAGGATAGGGAGTGTACTGCAGAGCAGAATTGTCTATCCCTGCTGATGTGCTGTTCCTCTAGGATAGGGAGTGTACTGCAGAGCAGAATTGCCTATTTCTGCTGATGTGCTGTTCCTTTAGGATAGGGAGTGTACTGCAGAGCAGAATTGCCTATCTCTGCTGATGTGCTGTTCCTTTAGGATAGGGAGTGTACTGCAGAGCAGAATTGCCTATCTCTGCTGATGTGCTACTCTAGGATAGGGAGTGTACTGCAGAGCAGAATTGCCTATTTCTGCTGATGTGTTGTTCCTTTAGGATAGGGAGTGTACTGCAGAGCAGAATTGCCTATCTCTGCTGATGTGCTACTCTAGGACAGGGAGTGTACTGCACAGCAGAATTGCCTATATCTGCTGATGTGCTGTTCCTTTAGGATAGGGAGTGTACTGCAGAGCAGAATTGCCTATCTCTGCTGATGTGCTGTTCCTTTAGGATAGGGAGTGTACTGCAGAGCAGAATTGCCTATCTCTGCTGATGTGCTACTCTGGGATAGGGAGTGTACTGCAGAGCAAATTGCCTATTTCTGCTGATGTGTTGTTCCTTTAGGATAGGGGTGTACTGCAGAGCAGAATTGCCTATCTCTGCTGATGTGCTACTCTAGGACAGGGAGTGTACTGCACAGCAGAATTGCCTATATCTGCTGATGTGCTGTTCCTTTAGGATAGGGAGTGTACTGCAGAGCAGAATTGCCTATCTCTGCTGATGTGCTGTTCCTTTAGGATAGGAGTGTACTGCAGAGCAGAATTGCTATCTCTGCTGATGTGCTACTCTAGGATAGGGATGTACTGCAGAGCAGAATTGCCTATATCTGCTGATGTGCTGTTCCTTTAGGACAGGGAGTGTACTGCAGAGCAGAATTGCCTATTTCTGCTGATGTGCTGTTCCTTTAGGATAGAGAGTGTACTGCAGAGCAGAATTGCCTATCTCTGCTGATGTGCTGTTCCTTTAGGATAGGGAGTGTACTGCAGAGCAGAATTGCCTATCTCTGCTGATGTGCTACTCTAGGATAGGGAGTGTACTGCAGAGCAGAATTGCCTATTTCTGCTGATGTGTTGTTCCTTTAGGATAGGGAGTGTACTGCAGAGCAGAATTGCCTATCTCTGCTGATGTGCTACTCTAGGACAGGGAGTGTACTGCACAGCAGAATTGCCTATATCTGCTGATGTGCTGTTCCTTTAGGATAGGGAGTGTACTGCAGAGCAGAATTGCCTATCTCTGCTGATGTGCTGTTCCTTTAGGATAGGGAGTGTACTGCAGAGCAGAATTGCCTATCTCTGCTGATGTGCTACTCTAGGATAGGGAGTGTACTGCAGAGCAGAATTGCCTATATCTGCTGATGTGCTGTTCCTTTAGGACAGGGAGTGTACTGCAGAGCAGAATTGCCTATTTCTGCTGATGTGCTGTTCCTTTAGGATAGAGAGTGTACTGCAGAGCAGAATTGCCTATCCCTGCTGATGTGCTACTCTAGGATAGGGAGTGTACTGCACAGCAGAATTGCCTATATCTGCTGATGTGCTACTCTAGGATAGGGAGTGTACTGCAGAGCAGAATTGCCTATTTCTGCTGATGTGCTGTTCCTTTAGGATAGGGAGTGTACTGCAGAGCAGAATTGCCTATTTCTGCTGATGTGCTACTCTAGGATAGGGAGTGTACTGCAGAGCAGAATTGCCTATCCCTCCTGATGCGCTCTTCCTCTAGGCTAGGGAGTGTACTGCAGAGCAGGAGCACCCATCCTTGCTGATGCATTGATCCTCTAGGCTAGGGAGTGTATGCACAACAGGATCGAGCATCCCTGTACTCCTATAGGGTAGGGAGTTTATTGCAGAGCAGAATCGTGCATCCCTGCTAATGTACTGCTCCCTTAGGCTATGGAGTGTATGCAGAGCAGGATCGAGTATCCCCGTTGATGCACTGTTCCTCTGGGCTAGGGCGTGTACTGCAGAGCAGCATTGCGGATCCCTGTACTCCTCTAGGCTAGGGAGTATACTGCTCCTCATTCACCAGCTTGTGATCTAAAGGACACTGGAATGACAGAGCAAGGATCAGCACCTAAATGTAGCAGGTTTCTTTGGCAGGTATACAAGGGATGGGGCCTTGGACGGAGGCCCTATCTCTAGGCCACGTAAGTAGAAAATATGATATTGGTGGGGGAGGGGTGAATTGAAAACAAATGTGTACTGTATTTGTGTCACTAAATGCCAGTAATGCTACACCTCCACTGTTTGGCCATTATTACAGAGCACAGCCAGGCCTTACACAATTCACCCATCATATCTCCTCACAGTTGTGTATTAGAGGGACTCACTCTTCTCTACTGCAGTAGAATGGTGAGCTACATCTCTGCAATTTAACTATTATTGCAGAGCACCGTCTGGCGTCACTCATCATCATCACATCTCCTCACAGTCCTGTAGTAAAGAGTCTGTGTTCGCTAGTACATTAGTGTGATAATCTACAGCTTCAATGTTTAACTGGTATATACGGAAAATCATGCCTCACATGTCCTACTCATCACATCTTTTTTGTTGCCACAGACGCATCTTACCTTTTCTCCACAGAACTGGTGGTCTTTGACTTTCTTTCAATCCCAGGGGACCACTCAAAGAGATTTTTTGACATCTTCCTTACTGTACATTTAGAAGCAAAACAATATAGTTTAGCTAGTGAAAAGTGTAACATTTTCTATTTATAAATTACAGCAATATCCAGTTTATTGAGAACAGATGACTGCTAGTCACCAGTCAGTCAACACTAAACTGTGAAGACCACCTGCTGTAGGTGCTGCTAGTCACCAGCCAGTCAACACTGAACAGTAGAGCCCACTTAGGTGCTGCTAGTCGCCAGCCAACCAACGCTGAACAACAGAGTCCACTTAGGTGCCACTAGTCACCAGCCAGCGAACACTGAATAGTGGAGCCCTCTTAGGTGCCACTAGTCACCAGCCAGTCAACACAGAACATTGGAGCCCCACTACTGTGAGTGATGCTAGGTACCAGCCTGTCAACACCCAACAGTGCAGTCCACCTAGTGCAGTCCACCTAGGTTCTGCTAGGTACCACCCCATCAACACCAAACAGTGGAGCCTATCTAGGTGATTGTCTTCTTTTTTTATCCAAGTATTTATTCTCTGGCAGGTCTAGCCCACTTCTGCCCTGGTCTCTCAGCCTCATCACCCACCTTTGCAAGGACTTACCTGGACATAGCAATCCCCCACAGAGTTCCCCCATGGCATGGTCAGGGGGAGGGACATTCTCCCCTTCAGAGCACAATCCAGAAGGATCCAGTTCATTGTCAGTGGTGTGGGGCCTCTGGAGACCAGGCATCCTCCTGCCAGCCTCCATTTTCCCTTTTGTCCCCTCCCACCTCCCCTAACATCTGGCAGAGCCCCGTCAGGCCTGACATGCATTTGGCATCCCATCTGCAAAGGAGCAAGTTCCCTGGCACACCACAGTGGTCACTAGAGCTGCAGAACCTGATGACATCCCTCCTCAGGCTGGAAAAACTGTCATGTAGCAGCCCCTTACCCAGCCACAGGCCTCCCACCCAGCTGCCCAAGCTCACTCCCAAACTCAGGTCACCGTAACAGAAGTGCCACAGTCTTTCTGTATTGCTTCACGGTGTCAATGGGGAATAATTGCGAATGGGTAATGTGCTCCCCAACTGGGGTAATGGTACAACCCAGAGCTGTGACTTTTATCACAGAACCTTGAGGATATGAAGATTCTGGTTGCGTCAGCCACTGAGTTTCAGTTATACCGCTGAAGGGGGTGGCATGCATAAAGCAGAGGTCTCTAGATCTGTTAACCTGCGGCTTTCAAACTGACTAACCTACTAGCTAATATCCATTCTAGTATCCACAGTGCCTAAACAGAGACCACTTGCCATTGTAGGGTGTTGTTTTGATATGTCTGCCTTTCATTTATTGGCAATTTCCAGTCAGAGCACGCCTTTCCTCCCTTCCGAGAACAGCTATGCTACAACTTATAGCACTTTGAAACCAGACTCAGATGCAAAGTAGCTTTAGAAAGTGATTTATGTCCAAGGCTATGACAATTGCAGCAGTACAAGTCTGAGAAAGGATCCAGTCACCCAGTAGAAGTGGAGGTGCCCCGGCGGCTCGCCAGTAAAGGCTTCATCAGTGGGCAGGGAATGAGAGACTCAGTCACATTAAAATAGTCCTCTGGTGATGATGCCATCACTGATGGCAAAAGTACATTCACACTCAGACAGACATAATGTTGCATAATTAGTAAACACAAATGAACATACATATTATACATAAATACCGAAACTGAATGCTGTTACAAAATCAGTAAACTAATAAGGTGGTTATTCTAGACAGAACTGTAAGTGAAGGGAACAATAATTTTCTAAAGCTACTTTGTGTCCAACTCTTGTTTCAAAGCACTGTAAGCTGTAGTGTAGCTGTTCTCAGAAGCCTTGATTTTGACTTGTAGAGGCTAGCCCCCCAGCTACACCACCCGTTCTGCACTGTCGTGCGGTAACTGCCTAGTTGTTGCATGGTAAAGTCTGCTCTAGTTTACTGTGAGTATGGCAGTTGTAGCCACACCTGTTCAAAATGCATTTTACGGCAGCCACCAGCATGCCAGTGTGGAATTGGGGCTGAAGCTGCAAAAGGGGTAGTTTTATATTTTGCATACCTCCATGGGCTCATCTGATACCAGGACATTTGCTTAATTGCCCAAAGTGCCTTGGAAAACCTTATCTCATGAACAAAGAAGTTCTACTGCCAGGAGTACAGTTTTGAGTAACCAGAAAATGAGCACGGAGGATGCAGCACCATCTAATGGCACACAAGCAAGCTTCAACTTGGAGACAACACTCACGCTACAACGGAGGCAGGAACAAGTGAAAGCAAAACATAGGGCAGAGGGAGCAGCTTCAGAAGCTACAGTCTGCTAAAGAAAGTAATATTAAATCTGTATTCCAAAAGCTTGAGAAACTTTTGGTACAAGAAATAAATGTGATACTTGAGACCGGACCCTATATGAAGCACAATCAAGTGCCCAGATGACTGAGAGTGCTTAACGCTTCATCTGGTGGCTCTGAAAATTGTAGAAAATTAGAAACTTGGTTAAAACTTGTTGAGGAGAGCTCACTAAAATTCATTGACTTAGTGATAAAGGAAGATAGTGAAAAGTTTGAAGAATTATCAGTTGAAATACAAAAAGCTAAGCAAGATGTTGCCACATGTAAGGATAGCACATAATTCCAGTCACTGCACAAGGCACTCGCAAACATGAAAAAGAAGTGCTCTTGAGAAAGTAATCCAAATTTATGAGAGATCATCAAAATTAGGACTATGGGAAGGTGTTTGATTGGGCTCAAGAGAATAAAAGAAACTCCCGATCAAAAAAATAGAGGGCGGTCTAAGAACAGACACTTCAGAGGTCAAAGGTCGAAATCTAAACAGAAAACACTGCAACAACAATTCACACCCCAGGAATTCTCCAATATTCCTAACTCTTGCAGTCAGCCTTTAAGATAGAACTGCCTGGAGATAGAACGTATGCTAATGATGGAATCATCATTGGCTCGTGCTACTTTTCAAGTGCTGCCCTTATCAACTGCCTACATTCTAACGCTTCAGATTTCATTCTCTGCCTGCAAGACCAGACACCGTGGAGACCTCTCCTCGTCAGTTGTTATCTAAACTTCAAAAAAATATAAGTATTTATTTATTTTTCTTTTCTTTTGCTGCCTTTATCTCCTGTATTTATTTAGTAAACTGCTAGTTAGTTAAGTTTTTTGTTATTTTTCTTGGTTTTTCCTGGTTCAGTATAACCGAGGAGAGACTGGGACAATTTTAGTTAGTTTCGAATTTTTTTGACTAAAACTCCATTAGTTTTAGCTTTATTTTTCTAAATTTATTATTTTAAAGTAACTGATAAACCCGGTTACAGAATCGATAACTTCGGTCCCCTTTGCATCGTGTTCCAGGTTCTGGTCAGAACAACCATCGATTCCTGAACCGACCGCAACTGCAAATAAACATTTAAAATTTAAAAACTTTCTTTGTGGTTTCTATTTTTTTATAATTTTTTCATAATGTCAGAAAAACCTAAGATGAGAACCTGTGAACCTGGTTTCAAAAACTGTACTCAATGTGAAGAAGTGTTTGCCAAGGCAGACAAACACTCCTTGTGTGTTATCTGCCTTGGTTATGAACATTTTAGAGTTGATTGTGAAATATGCAAAACCTTTCCTGAAAATATGGTGGATAAGCATCTGTAAAGGCTTAAAAAAGGCTACCTGTGCCTAAAAGTCCCTTGAGCTCTGACCAGATGAAACCCTCCACTCCTACGGGTGAAACTGTAGAGCCTGTGTAAGTACCCCTGATATGGGTACCCAGGCTACTGGTAAGAGACCTATTGAACCGTCTGGCTCTTCAGTTCCAACAAAAAATACCAAGAAAACCAAACACACTGAACCCCCTGCTGAACAGCATTCGGGGACTTCTGCTGTGTCTGCTGCTATACCTTCACCACAAGAAACTGCCCAGGCATTTAGGGTGATTCAGACCCTGCAGGGGCTGCTACTTATCCCTGGCCACCAGGCATCTGTTCAAACCCCTCCTAAGCAAGCAGCAACCTCTGCCCAGCCCCCACTACAGGAGCAGATGGAGTTTGAGGACTATGGGCAATTTGAGGAGGAAGAAGAACCTACTGAGCCAGAAGTCTTCTGACCAGGAGTTTGGCTGCCCTCCCAGGACATCAGAGAACTATTCATCTAACTTTTCCTTATGCTTTAGACATAGCCACCAGTGAGGTTATAGAGAATGAAGAAGAAGCTAAGTATCTAGAGATGATGGGGCTGACACCCACTAAAAACTCCTGCTTCCAGTAAACATATTCTTTAACAAAGATGTGCTAAAGATTTTGCAGACCCCCAGCTCTGTCCCTCCTTTGGATAAAAGGTTGGACAAAAAGTATCAATTGGACAGGGAAGGAGATGAATTTTTATTCACTCACCCGGACCACCAGGGGGTGATACAAACTGCAGCCTGTGACAGGGCAAAGGTACTCTTAGCCTCTCATCCTCCTGACAAGAGCTCCAAAAAATAGATAGCATGGCCAAAAAAGGTTACCTGTCTGCCTCTCTGGCTATCAGGCAAGCCGACTACCAGGCCTATGCGGCCCAGTACCAGAAATCCCCGTGGCAGTCTGTCCTGGCTATCTCAGACAAAGCCCCAGGTAGCCTCTCATCAGATTTGGCTGAGACTGCCAGATTTGGGGTAGAAGCAGCCAAATACCAGTTCCAAATGACTGCTGATACTAATTATACTGCTGCCAGATGGATGGAAAACACAGTTACTTTGAGGAGGTTTGCATGGTTCAGAGCTACAAACCTCAGTCAGGATACCCAGACCAAGGCCATGGATTTCCCTGTTGAGGGTAATTCCCTACTTGGGAACAAGACAGAGGGCTATATGAAAAAGGTGGACAAATACATAGCCTCCTACAGGAGTAACTCTGCCAAAGAAAGGGCCTCTCCCTCCGCTAGGCCCTTTGGAAGGGGTGTTATGCTTGGGTTATGCTTATGCCCCTATCGTCCCACATACACCTCACATACACCTCACACTGTATTCCTGGTCTATTGTACTGTGATACTGCTATTTTGCACTAACCTATAGTTATGAGCACCAATCATATAAGCATGGATGCTAGGAATGTGCTTTGCTGCTAAGATATGCTAATATTGTCATGCATGATATATTATACCTCACCATAATACATTTATCTAGATTAGTTTGTGTTTTATAGATATTCCATATATTATCTACCTAATCACTGATAAGATGACTCAGAGGGATCATCAGTGATTACTGTATACTCATATTCTCATATAATTATATGTAATGTGTATTTTACACTCAGGCAGATATGCCTGCCAGCAGTTCTCTTTGTCTAAGCAAACTGACACAGAGAGAGACAGCTTTGTTGTGTCTCTATGTTTTATATTGTACATAAGCAAGAAATGTAGTTTGAACTGTCAGCATTTCTTTTGTCTAAGCTATAATGCTAATGGAAGCATATTCTGTCTCATATGATGCTCATTAGTAATTCTGTCTCCTAAGTCATTCTCCAATGGAGAATGACTTAGGACCAATATATATTGTTTCTCATATCTGTAACTATGTTGTAATCTCTGTTGCTATGCTGTTATCTGTAGTATTTAGCTGTCTGCAACCCATTGTAGCACACTCGAGACACTACTGTAACTTCTCTAGAAGGGCAGAGAGCTGGAGCACGGGAAGAGATAGAACAAGATCTTAGAGAACCTAAGATCTACAATTCTGGAGATTATGTACATTCTTCAGGAATGGTGAGAAACCCATCTCCCTTGTGATTTTCTCTGTCACATGCTTGGCGTAAGCAGCATAATAAACTTTATTAGTACTCCTTGCTTGTTTACGAATGTTTCTTGGCAGACTCCGAGACATAATAATCTGTATTATTATTATTATTTTTATTGCTTACCCTACACACCAAGAGTGTTTAGACAACAGGGGTAGTGGGGCAGATCTTCCTACAGCAGGCCATTTTTCCAGGCCCAGCTGTTCCACAGCCCCAGCAGTACCCCCAGCAGATAGGGTACTTTAGGGGCTGAGGCAGAAGGGGATCCAGGCGAGGCTCCCAGGCTGGTCATGTCCAGCCACAGCCCAAACAAACTTCCTGCCCTGTTTGCCAAGGCTGCCTCCCCATTACCAGTAGGGGGCAGACTGGCTCACTTTTTCCAGGCATGGAAAAACATTACCACAGACAAGTGGGCCCTGGAAGTAGTGAGCCAGGGTTTGTCCCTAAACTTCAAATCCTTCCCAGCTCTCAGAACCAGAGTGTTCAAGCCAGCTTCCAGTGCAGAGAGGAAGCTTCTGGAAAAAGAGGTTCAAAACCTGCTGCTGTCAAAGGCGGTGGAACCTGTTCCTCCACACTAAAAGGGAAAGGGTTTTTATTCAAGATATTTCCTCACAACAAAGAAAAATGGGGAGTGGAGACCTAATCTAGATTTAAGATTACTGAACAGGCACCTGAAAAAAAAACAAAATTCAAAATGTTAACCTTAGCACTAATACTACCAACACTCCAAAAAGGAGCTTGGTTGGAATATTTGGACCTAAAAGATGCTTATTTCCACATTCTCATAAAGAGAGTCTCACAGAAAATACCTAAGGTTCAGACTCCCATCAGGTCATTACCAGTTCTCAACCCTGCCATTCGGTCTCACTTCGGCTCCAAGAGTGTTCACAAAGTGCCCGTCGGTGGTGGTGGCACAACTGCGAAGGCTGAGTGTCACAGTATTCCCGCACCTGGATGACTGGTTGGTGGTGGGAAACTCACCACAACAGGAAAGGGAATATTTGCAGCTCACCCAGGAACACTTAGAGTCCTTAGGGTTTCTGATAAATCTCAAAAAGTCTGTCCTCCTACCTGCACAAGTACTGCAGTTCATTGGAGCAGAGCTGAATACCCTGGTGTAACCCCCTACAAATGGGGGTTCCCAAAAAGTCTTCCTTGAGCTTGCCTTAATGCTCACTGCCAGGCTGGTGTCCTGCGTTTTAGCAGTTTAAACGTTATTGCCAGAGAGTGCCTGTATAGCCTCCGTGTACTGTCTCTTTAAGAGCTGCCTAGATTGCAGTTATAATTAATCTGGGAGGGGGATGAGTGTTTCCATGCTCCAGTCCTGCCCAGGCTGCCAAATAATCGCTCCGTTCTGCCATCGCTATTAGCGCAGAGGGAGCTCTGTTAGAAGATGTACTTGTTTACTGATCATTTGTTAGAATATTAATAACATTGCAGTTTGTCTAACCTGTCTTTTTGCAGCTTGGGCATTTCTGTTTATCTCCACCATCCTGGTCCTGGACTGCTGAAATGGGCCAATCAGTACCTTTGGGAACTCTACAATGGAGCCTTTTCCCAGGTGCTTTGTGGGAGCAAAATTGTGTAGGGATTGGAGTTTTGGGCTTTTGGCACCTAAATGAACCTGGAGGGGGAGCCCTTGTTGTGACTGACAGAGGAATCAGCCAACCAAACCTTTTGGATCCTGGGGAAAGTCCCAGACTGCTTGCAGTTTCAGTTCAGGTCTGAGTTGGGAAGTGAAGGAGTAACAGCTCGAGATAGTCGAGCAGTAATCCTGCATAGATTTGCGCGGGACAACTGTGAAAGGGCTGAGTTTTGGCCTGCCTGTCTGCCTGCTGTCCCTGAGAGGGAAACTAAAGTTTATTCCGACTGAATCTGAATTGTGAGGATGATTTAAGCCACAGAACTGTGACCAGGCTTTAACCTGAAGAAGACCGAAGACTTGCTGAATGTGATCGGCCTTTCAGGATTTCCAGCCACCTTTGAACTCCCGGTTTGTGCAGAGACTCTGTAATTGCGACTGGATAGCAATCTGCTTGGTACAGTAGAATTTCTTACATGTAAATGTGCTGTGTGCTGTTAGTGGGTCGTGATTTGGTTCCCCACTGTGTGCTGAACTGTGTTCTGCTTGCTGGAGGCTGCATCCAGCTCCAACGGACTAAATCCATTTACATCTCCATTTGGCCTGGGCCTTGCCACACTGGACCAGCCAGACTACCCGCTACACAGAGAAAGTCATCGACGAGAGACCTGCCTGGGGATCAGCTCCCCTGCTCAACGCCTTGAACAGGAACGACGCCGCGGTGATTTGTGTGGGCCCTGCTTCTCCTGCACTACAGCTCAACAACCTGCAGTCTCGATTTTGTCCTGCCTGTGTCTTGTATTGGGTATCATGAGTAAACATCAGGGTAGCTCCCTGCAACAACAGCTAAATCTAAAGTGTTGTCATCTGATTGCTTTGTTGTCTTTTCCTTCACGAACTGAGCCCTCCGGCTCCGGATTACAAATAGTGTGTGTTGTGCATGTTGCTTTCTTCCATCACAGGACCCCAACCAGCTGCAACGCCGGCCTACCCTGGGCAACGGTCCTGGCTAGCCCACCTTTTTCCTACCTGGGTACCCAGAGTATGTGACTGTGTAGGGACTCTGAAGTGCATGCGTAACTGTCTGAATGATTTAGCCTTTAAGCCAATCAACCTGATTACGCCCCTCCCTTGTTCAAGTCCCCTAAATAAATCAGATCCAACTCTTTTTGTATTTAACCTGACTGTGGTTCCAGTTTGTGTCAAGAGTACTGTACTGTTGCTATTTGCTGTGCATAATCTTGTTTTACAGGGGGTCCCCAGGGTTGAGCAAGAGGAACCAGCCCTGGTGGTAAGTGCAAACAGTTGGGTAATTGCATGGTGAATAAGGGTCATTGTGAAAGTGATCACTGTATATTGTTCAGGCCACTAGAAGGGAAAGAAGGGGGGTTACAGTGTCCCGGAGGGCTGTGCCCAGGTTAGCTTGACCACTAACAACCCTGACCTCTGGGTGGAGGCACCCGTTTCAGTACCCATGCCCCTTAACCTGCTACTAGCCAAGCAGGCAGGGGTAGTAGCCCTTGGGATAGTGCCACCTAGGGGTTACACTGGAGGGCAGGGCCTACCTGCCTCTGGACAGGGTGAGAAACATTGTATAGACTGCAGGCTCCTTCAGATTGAGCAGACAAAAAACTGCAAGATGGTTTCTCCAGTTACTGGGTCACATGGCCACAGCCATGGGCACTTTCCTGGAGTCCAGGTTTCAGATGAGAGACACTCAGTTCCACCTCAGGGCACACTGTTGCCAAAGGAGGGGCCTCTCTCAAAGCTGATTCCAGTAACAAAAACGTTACTACAAGCCCTCCTGTGGTGGAAAGAGGAAGCCAACCTAAGGGAAGGGGTTCCTTTCCAGCAAGAGTCCCCATTAGTGAGTCTCACAACAAATGCATCACTACTAGGGTGGGGGTCCCATCTGGGGGATCACACCACCCATGGTATGTGGTCAAGTGCAGAGTCACTTCAGCACATCAACCTGCTGGAACTCAGAGCAGTGTTACTGGCCCTACAGACCTTCGCCACACTAGTACAGGGAAGGGTGGTACAGGTCAGAACAGACAATACCACCACAATGTACTACATAAACAAACAGAGAGGTATGAGATCAAGCCCTCTGTGCACAGAGGCTATGAAAATATGAAGCCTGGCCTACTCTCTAGGAGTTTTCCTTCAGGCCATACATCTGCCAGGAAAAGACAACATCCTAGCAGATGCACTGAGTCGAATCAGCCAGGCCCATCATGAATGGGCTCTCAACAGACAGGTATTGGAAGCAGTTTTCAGAAAGTGGGGTACTCCAGAGATAGATCTCTTTGCATCCCACGAGAACCACCACCTGCCACAGTACTGTTGCAGGCTACCAACCCAGGGAACAGTCCACCTGGATGCTCTGGCCTTGGATTGGTCAGGAATGCACCTGTATGCTTTCTCTCCTTTCCCTTTGGTGTTCAGAGTTCTTTGCAAGCTCAGATCCCAGCCAGCATCAATGATCTTGATAGCACCAGACTGGGCCAGGCAGCTATGATACTCTCTGCTGCTCTCCATGTTTGTGGCAGAACCAATACACCTTCCCCGGAGGCACAATCTGTTAACCTCCAACCAAGGGAGGATCCTGTATCCGAACCTCAGATCCCTCAGACTCAAGGCATAGCTCTTGAGGACTTAGAATATGCAGGCTTGCATCTCTCTGAGAGTGTTCTGGATGTTCTCAGGGGATACAGGAAACCCTCTACTACGAAAACCTATGCTTCAAAATGGAAAAGGTTTTCGATTTGGTGCTCCACCAATGATGTGGTACTAGCACAGGCAGGGATTCCAGCTTTGCTGGACTACTGTACCCATTTGCATTCCCTAGACTTGCAGCTCACTAATTTTAAGGTCCATCTGGCCTCAGTATCTATTTACATCTCAGCTGGAAAGAATACTTCTATGGCATCAAATCCTATTTTCAAAAGGTTCTTCAAAGGACTGGCTCATCTGCAGCCCCCCCCATAGGGAACTGGTGCCAGCTTGAGACCTGAATGTATGTATAGTCAAGCTCATGGGTCCCCCCTTTGAGCCCATGGCCTCAGCTCATTTGAAATATGTCACCTGGAAAACAGTTTTCCTGGTGGCAATTACCTCTGCCAGAAGGATCAGTGAGCTCCAGGCTCTGTGCATTGATCAGGACTACATTTCACTCCACAGGGACAAGGTAGTCCTGCGAACAAACCGGAAATTTCTCCCTACGGTGGTTCCTGATTTCCATTTGAATCAATCCATTACCCTACCAGCCTTTTTCACTGAACATTCTAGTTCCGGTGAGTTTAGACTTCACAGTCTTGATGTTAAACGAGTCCTTAGCTACTACATGATGGTCACCAAGGACCAGAGGAAGCACAGGAAAAACAGGTTACTCACCTGTAACAGTAGTTCTAGGAGTGGTATATGTTATTCATCCGCACTTCTTGGCAGGTACCTTGCCGCTTTAAGGTGTGTCAGAAAGTCTTCAAGCTGGCTCCTCTCACCCACCCGGGTGGTATAACCCTCGGCTCCACCCCATGACACCTGATCTTGGCCCACTGGAAGCCAGGTTTGTGCATCGAAGCCGGGGAGGTCGGGTGGGTCAGTGTGGATGAACAACATATACCACTCCTAGAACTACTGTTACAGGTGAGTAACCTGTTTTTCTAGGATCTTGGATATGTTGTTCTATCCACACTTCTTGGCAGACTCCTAGCAGTTCTCCAGGAAGAGGGAGGCAAGACACACACCCCCTACTTTGGAAAGAGGGACTGGAGAACTGAGGCTCCAAAACCAGCATCCCAGCATGACTTGAGATTGATGTGGTCATGGGAAATGAAGGTGTGTGCTGATTTCCAGGTAGCAGCCCTGCAGATTTCCTGGATAGGGATGTCCCTAGAACAGCTACCGATGCAGCGGTATGGCAGGTGGAATGAGCCTTAAGCCCTACGGGAGGCTCCCTAACGGCCAACCTATAGTAAAGGTCAATGCAAGATGTAATCCATCAAGTTATTGTCCGCTTGGCTGCAGACCTGCCAGGTGCGGCTTCATCATAGGTGACAAATAGCTGGTGAACATCTCCCTGAACTTCCGCCGTTCGCTCTTGGTAGTAGGCGAGCATTTGTCTCAGGTTCAAAGTATGGAACCTGTACTCGGACTCCGAGGTGTGACTGGGGTAGAACACCGGCAGAGTAATCACTTGCTTAAGGTAAAACTCCGATACCACCTTCGGAAGGAATTTCGGTTGGGGGCGCAGGACAACCTTGTCCCTGTGGAAGACCAGGTAAGGAGACTCGATAGAGAGCACCTGTAACTCCCCATCCTTCTGGCTGACATGATAGCCACCAAGAAGGCAGTCTTCCATGACAAATGTGAGATGTCACATTTGTGCATCGGTTCGAATGGCTTGCCCATGAGCTTTGCCAAAACCAACAGTAGATCCCACGGAGGTGGAGGTTCACACACCGGAGGGGATATGTGATCTAGGCCTTTGAAGAAGCACCAGACCACCTTCTCCTGTGCCACTGACTGCTGACTGGCCCACGTCCGGTAAGCAGAGATGGCTGCCAGGTGCACCTTTAGGATCGTCGACCAAAGTCCCTGCTGGGAGAGGGACCAAAGATAGTCCAAAATGCTAGCCACTGGACAGGACGATGGGTCCAACTCTTTGCCCTGACACCAGATGGAGAATCTCTTCCATTTAAAGGCATAGCATTTTCTGGTCGACTCCTTATGGGAAGCCTCAACAACATTGGGGACCTCATCGGAGAGACCCAAGGCCTGGAACTCTAGCCGCTCAGGAACCAGGCCATCAGGTGCAGAAATTGAAGATCTGGGTGGAGTACCTTCCCCTGATTGATGGAGAGCAGGTCCAGGCATGCTGGAAGCCACCTCAGGAGCCTGGAGCTGAGGCTGAGGAGATCTGGATACCAGAACTGGCATGGCCAGTCTGGGGCTACCAGGATCACCTGTGCCCTGGCTAGGAGATCTGCCTCCAGGCTAAGCACGTGGGACCAGATGCAGAGAGCTTCCTTGCAGAGGGGCAAGGAGCACATCCTGCCCTGCCTGTTGAGATAGTACATGGTCGTGGTGTTGTCCATTTGGACCTGGACCACCTTGACCCCGAACAAATGGAGTGAATGTGGTCAAGGCTAGCTGAACCGCTCGAAGCTCCAGCAGGTTGATGTGGTATCGGGACTCCTGGGGGGACCAGAGCTCGTGGGCTCTGTGCTCCCCCAGATAGGCACCCCGACCCATCCGAGAGGTGTCGGTCATCAGGATGACCATCGGCTCAGGGTGGACAAATGGGATCCCTTCCTGCAGGTGTGATGGGATGAGCCACCAATGGAGGCTGTCCCACATCCTCTGGATCACAGAGACCAGCTGGTTGAGATGACCTGAGTGCTGAGACCACTGGCTGGCCAGTTCCCACTGGAGGGAACGCATATGCCAGCGGGCCCATCAGACCACACTGGTGCAGGCCGCCATGTAGCCCAGAAGATGCAGGAAGTCCCAGGCAGGGTGCAATTGCTCAACCAGAAATGATTGGGCAAAGGATGAGAGAACCTCCGCCCTGTCCGTCGGGTCGAGCTCTGCCCCGATGAACTGAATCACCTGCGAAGGCATAAGTTCCGACTTGGTCTCATTGATCAGGAGGCCAAGGTTGAGGCAAGTCTGGAGGGCCAGATCCCTGGACCGCTCCACCTCCCCCCCCCGGAAGAACCTGCTATCAGCCAGTCATCCAGTTAAGGGTACACCTGGACCCCTCGATGCCTCAGGTAAGCTGCCACCACTGCCATGCATTGTGTATAGACCCTGGGGGCTGAAGACAGGCCGAAGGGCATGGCTTGAAACTTGTAAACGGTTCCCTCGGCTCAGAAGCAGAGGAACCATTGATGGGATGGATGGATTGGGACATGAAAGAATGCATCCTGAAGATCTAGAGAGCAGAACCACATGCCTTGCTTCAGGGATGGTATAATCTGAGCCAGAGTTACCATCCGGAAGGTGCGGGACCTGAGGAACTTGTTCAGGTCATGCAGATCTAGAATGGGGCGCCAGCCCCCCATCCGTTTTGGTACCAGGAAGTTCCTGGAAATGAACCCTGGGTGTGAAGGTGGGTCTGCTACTCTGCAGACCACCTCCTTGAGGAGCAGCTGAACTAAGTCATCTTGGAAAGCTGACTGAGAGGCTGCGGATACCAGATCCCCCCGTGGGGAACGGCCTTGATATGGAGGGGTCTGCTCGAATTCCAGAGGCAGGCCTCGACCGACCACTTCCAGAACCCAACAGTCCATGGTGAAAGCAAACCAGGTGGAAAGGAAGTGGCTGAGCCGGCCACCCATGGGAGGTCCCAGGGGAGGTATGATGGGATTGAGGGAGGCGCCCCCCAACCCGTCACTGGGCAGGCTTGGAGGAGGGTCCTGCGGAGGAGTCACTGGGACCTTTCCCCCCAGGCTTCCCGAACGAGTAGGCCATGGACTTGGCCTGAGGATGCCAAGATTGAGCCTGCTGGCCCTGCTGCTGCTGTTGGGCTGGTCTGGCTGCAGAAGTGGACAAACAAAAGGGCCCGTGGTTCTGATGCTTGGAGCTTTTGTCCTTCTGGGCAGATGTGGTGGAGCCCAAGGTGGCACTGGACTTCTCTGTACATTGGAGGTGGCCCTCCACACCGGGCCTGAACAGGTTGGTGCCCAAGAAGGGGACATCTGCCAGCTTGTGTTGCATATCAGCCGTAAAGGTCAAGATGCGCAGCCAAACCCTGCAGCGCATGGCCACTGCGGCTGCTACTGAACAGGCACAGGAGTCACCAATGTCCAGAGCCATCTGGAGTTATTGCTTTGCCACTGCCCTACCCTGGTCTCAGACCTGCTTGACCGTGGTCTGGAGGTCTACTGGGAGATGAAGGATCACCTCGCCCAGGGAGCTCAAGAAGGCATGAGAGAAATGTGCCATGATAACGGATGAACTGGCCTGACAAAGGCAAAGGGAGGAGACTGCAAAGACCTTCTTCCTGGAACTGTCCAGTTGTTTGGATTCTTTGTCCAGGGGTCTGTCCACATCCCCTTTGTTGCCTGAGTGCTGAAAGATGGAGTCGGCCACCAACCCCACCACAGAGGGGTGCTCTGAAAACCCTGAAAGGGACCCCATAGGGACCGCATACTTTCAGGCCATGCGGGCAGAAGGCACAGGGCAAGATGCAGGATGCTGCCACAGCTAAAAGGCTGGGCCCACAATGGCCTCAGCCACTGGAAAGGCCTCCATCGGAGTATCCCCTTTGTCCAGAATCTCTGTGAGGGGATACTTGGCCCATTTCTGTATAGGCTCGAGCTCCATTCCCATGGACTTGGAAATGAGCCGACAAATACCCATCAACAAGGTAGGGCCCTTGTCGATGGACAGACCCCCAACAGATTCGGCATCGACAGGACGGGAGACCATGCAGGAATCTTTGGACTCTGAGGAGTCCTCACAAAGCAGGTGACCACCTGTGTCACTCTCAACCCGCCTTGGGCGGTCGGGAGTAAGAGTGACTGACAACCGATGGGGCAGGCCTTGGGCCGACCTAGATTCCTTGGTTGGAGCCCCGGACTTCGGTTACTTGGGCAGCGATTCCACCCAGATCAGTGGAGTAGCTGGCTTCAGCTGAGCCAGCAGAGCCTTAACTGGCACCTTGGTGACGATGGCCGTGGTCGATGTCAGTCGCTCGAGCGAAAGCCACTTAATGGCCAGGGTAGAAACCGAATTGGTTTTGACCTGGACAGGACCAACTGCTGCCACATTAGGTCTTTGTAGTGCTGACGCAACTTGCCCCGGAGGATGAAGAAGAGGAGTAGCACCACCACTTACCATGGTGTTGGGAGCGAGATCGCTGATGAGGGCAAGTCTTGTCCGATGTTGAAGTTGAGGAAGACCGAGACCTCGACCATCGACTGGGTTGACGGGGGACCTCAGAAGGAGTCGAGGAAACCCATGTCTCCTCCTGGTCAGGTTCCTTGGGGGAAGGGTCCTGCCCAGTGGGCTGAGCCGACCCGTCCGAGGGCACTGGAAGCACCAGCGTCCAAAATAAAGAGTCGTCCACTGGATCAGGTAATAACTTGCCGATCAGCTCGAGAAAAATCTCGGTTGTGTTGACAGGCATCTCAGCCAACTGGTCTGATGGGGTTACCGTGAAACCAGTGACCTCAGCCTCAACTTCGACCAAAGTCGAAATAGGAGTTTCCTGTGAGCGAGACTGCTCCCGTTCCCAAGAGTGTTGATGTTGCGACTTGTCCTTTTTCAACTCCTTCCAAGAGCACGAAACGTGACCCTGAAGGGCCCTCTTCCTTGGTAGAGAGACTGGCACAACTCCTTGAAGGAAGCTGAATAGGAGGATCCCAGTTGTAGCAGAATGAAGGCTGAAGCTGAAGAGGAGCCTGCCATGGCCTGAGCTGCCTCCTCCCTGAAGGCCTTAAACTGTTCCAGCTGCTCGGCAGACCCCGCAGCCGCAGACAGCACCCAACAGATATCCTTGGATTTAACCAGTTGGTAACGCTTTTCTGGTTGCCCCAGTTGAAGTCGGGTAGCGTGGTCTTCCAGAACCGAAGGTGAAAAGGACCAACAGTGATGGCAAGCCTGTGGATTGTGATCGTGTCCCAGGCAGTAGACACATGCAGCATGTAGATTGGTGTGAAACATCTTCTGCCCACAGGGGCACTGGTGAAACCAAGGAAATGATTTGTCTTCCATCGAGGTAGTGAGAGAAAAAGGCAAAGATGAAACTCGAGAGAGTTTTAAAATAAGTTTTGGAAGCAAATCTGAAGATTCTAGAGCCAGGGCCTATTACATGTGGGTGCGCTAAGGAGGGAACCTAACCCTTGCAGCAGAAAGGAAGATCTGGCATCATGGGGTGGAGCCAAGGGTTATACCACCCGGGTGGGTGGGAGGAGCCAGCTTGAAGACTTTCTGGCACATCTTAAAGCGGCAAGTTACCTGCCAGGATGTGTGGATAGAACAACATATCCACGATCCTAGAAACAGCTGTTGCTGATTTATGGGGATGTGGGGAAAGGAAATCCAGCATCTAAGAGGTCCATCTCCCACTGAATAATTCAGTGTATTCAGTTTTGCTACTTCAAAGCTGGAAAAGAGTCCCCAGCAGGGCTGAGAGCCCATTCCACAAGGGGTACAGCTGCTACTATAGCAGCAGCCAGGGATGTCCCATTAGTGGAGATCTGTAAAGCAGCTACCTGGAGAACAGTGCACACCTTCACAAAGCATTATAGCCTGGACACCCAGTCCAGAAGTGATACCAGGTTTGGCAAAGCAGTCCTGCAACGTCTGTTTCTAAAGTAGGTTCTGTGCCCACCTCCAAAGGTACTGCTTCATAGTCTGCAAGAGTTAGGAAAATTGGAGAATGCATGGGGTGAGAAGAAAAAATTACTTACCATAATAATCTTGTTTCTTCAAAGATATTCTCCAATGTTCATAACTCTCCCATCCTGTCTCCCCTACTAAGAACCAGTGGCCTCTGCATTCCAAGCTGAGCAACTATGTGTGAGGGTGCCACACACTGGCATATCTGTTTTTTGAGCCCTTCGGGCATTGGTTTCCCCTTCTTCAGGTGATTCTGACATTTAGGGGGGATTGTGTTTTTTTCTTCCAGTTGGAGGTTTACAGAATAGTTCAGTATTGTTTTTTTATTACTATTAGATATAGTTCTTCGTGGGGCCTGTCTTTGCAGGCTTCCATTAAATCTGAAACGTTACAGGAAGTTGAGAAGGGCAGCATTTGAAAAGTGGCATGAGTCAATGATGATTCCATCATTAGCATATGTTTTATCCCCGGGCAGTTCTATCTTAAAGGCTGACTGCAAGATTTATGAATATTGGAGAATACCTTGGAAGAAACAATATTACTATGGTAAGTAATTTTTTCTGTCAATACCGACAGTGACTTCAGCTCAGGAAACAGCAAAACTGGCAACAATAGAGGGGTCAGTTCTTAGAGGTACTGGGTCAATATGCCATATACAATACGGCGTAGTCAAAACCGTGCACCAAACACAGCGTGGGGGACTATAGCTACAGGGTACAAAACACCGGAAGGAGGAAGGGAACGTTGCAAGTGTGGTTTTGTACTCTGTCACTCATGGCTGGTAGGGAGTGACGCAGAGGATAAGACCTCTGCTGGGGAGGTGGTCCACCGAGCAGCTGCCATGGCTCAGAGGGATAAGCCGCCGGCAGCAGAGGGAAGTGGCACACCTGTGGAACGGGGCTTGAATCCTGGTCCCCGACCACTTGTATTTTATGTTATTTATTTTTTTGAAATGGTTTGTGCGACTTTATTTTTTCTCCCTGCCCATGTTTTTCCCCATCTCCGTGGTGTACCCCCCCCCCGGAGTTGATTATATGAATAGAGGGGTATGGGGGGTGCTGGGGGAGGAGCCTCCTGCAAAAAATAAAGACTTGCTGTCTGTTTTGTCAGCGATGTTTGTATTCACCATTATTGCCATGCGCTGGCAATGTATCCACTGTATTGACAGCGCGGTACATTGCTGCACTGTTTCTGTTTTCGGCGTAATGACCCCATGCCATTTTTAGACAGGAACAGTTCCAACAAAACCAACCAAAGATAATGAGAAGGACAGGAAGAGGTAGTAGGGGAAGGAGAAGGTAGTACAACCAAGCATGGCCTCAGGGAGAGAAAACAACAGAGTTGCAAATTATAAACCTCTCAGCAGGGGTGACTAGGGAAGTAAATCAGGGAGGGGCAGTAGACATCACCTACATATATTTCAGCAAAGGCTTCGACACTGTCCCACGTAGAAGGCTGGTTAACAAGATGAGTAGTCTGGGCATGGGAGACAAGGTGGTGAACTTGGTTAGGAACCGATTAACAGACGAGACAGAGGGTCGTGGTAAATGGGGTACAATCTGGGGAAAGGGGGGTGACCAGTGGGGTACCGCAGGGATCAGTACTGGGACCAATTCTGTTCAGTCTTTATTAGTGACATTGCAAAGGGGATGGGAGAAAAGGTCTGCTTGTTTGCAGATGACTCCTCTGGGTGGATACTCCAGAAGGGGTGCATAAAATGAAGAGAGACCTGGGGAAGCTTGAAAGATGGTCGGAGATGTGGCAACTGAGGTTCAGTGCAAAAAAGTGCAAAATAATGCACCTGGGGGCTGGGTAGAGAGAACCCTGGGGAGAGCTACAGGTTGGGGGGGGGAGCTGACTGCCACCAAGGAGGAAAGGGACCTAGGGGTTATCATCTCTGATGACCTTAAGGTATCAAAGCAGTGCACAAAGGCAGCAGGGAGGGCCTGTGGCATGCTGGGTGCATAGTCAGGGGTATCACTAGCAGGAGGTGGTGATGCCATTGTATAAAACATTGGTAAGGCCTCACCTGGAGTACTGTGTGCAGTTTTGGAGGCCACACCTGCGCAAGGACATAAACATGGTGGAGACTATCCAGAGAAGGGCGACAAAGATGGTGCAGGGCTTGCACCACAAAACATATGAGGAGAGACTAAGGGGCCTCAATATGTACTCACTGGAGAGCAGGGGGACATGATTGAAACTTTCAAGTACCTCAAGGGCATAAACAAGGTGCAGGTGGGGGACCTTTTCCAGTGTAGAAAAAGTGCTAGAACAAGGGGACACAATATGAAATTGGAAGGGGATAAATTAAGAGGTAATGTGAGGAAGTTTTTCTACACAGAAAGGGTAGTTGATGCTTGGAGTAGTCTGCCACAGGAGATAGTGGGGCAAGCACAGTGGAGGGGTTTAAGCATGTCTAGGACAGGCACAAGGGAATCTTGAGAGGGGAGGGAGTGATGAAAAGTCATTGATCACATAGGGTCAGTGGCAACATACAATGTATAGGGCCTATGGGCAGACTGGATGAGCCTGTCAGTTCTTACTTCCTTACAATTTCTATTTTTCTATATAACAGTCCAGTTAACTAAAGAAGAAGAATCCGCAGTTTGAATTTTGTCCTGACCCCTAGAAGCAATAATTTTTAAATACACATTGATCTCTACAAATTTATTAAGAAACTTTAACTCAGATTCCATTTTGGAACAACTAACAGAGATTACACAGACTGACACCATGGATTTTACCAGATACTTTGTCAGGCATGCAAGATGAGTATACAGTATAGATGCCATCTTTTTAAACCATACAGGAATTGGCACCACTGGAAACTGAAACTCCAAATGAAATTACATTGGATAGCAGTTTGGACAGAAATAATTTGGAGACATTAATAGGATTTGCACATGAGAATGTAAACTGCATCTCTAATACCATTTTAAGAGGTGAGGCTCTCTCAGGAATTTTGTGAACTTAGGGAAGTATTGTTTAAGTCTAAATCTGAATTCTGTCCCACTGTGGTTAACAGTACAATAGGAGTGTATAAGAAAATAGTTCTCAGCCAGGTAAAAGAATTGCTGAGAGATGACAGACATGAAGGTCCAAATAAACTTGCCCCTCCCCTGAATTGCAAGCACTGAATAAATGATAAAATATGAAATAGGCAATAATTAAGCTGGCTGACAAGGTGGGGTGGCAGTGCAGTTATTCTAGATACAGATCACTATAAGTGAATGGTAACAACATTGCTTTATGATGTGAATAATTATGAAAGACAGAAGTAAACCTGCTAATCTGCTTAAGCGAGAACTGTTGTTTTTATAACATGAAGCGTTATCAGAGGGGGCTATCACTAATAAGAAACTTAAATATCTATTTTGTGAACAACCTGTTATTCTGACATATTATGCGCTCCCTAAAATTCATGAGAACCTAAGAGACCCCACAGGAAGAACTATAATCTTAGCAGTCGGGTCTCTTACAGAGAATCTCTGGGAATTCATTGATCTTTTCCTCCAACACTGTTTAACTAGTTTATCCTCATATTTGAGGGACACAGGGGGTACACTGGGGAAACTCAGCAATTTGGAATGGAGTGGGAGCTTTCTATGGCTTTGCATTGATGTGGAGGCACTGTACCCCTCCATTCACCATATGGATTGTATCCAAGCCTGTGCCCACTTCCTAAACAAAAGCCAGCTGAGAGGGGCTATACCTACTCGATTCTTGACAAGGGCACTAGAATTTGTGTTGTCTGACAATTTCTTTGAGTCTGAAAATAATTTTTTTCTTCAAGTATATGGTACAGCAATGAGGGCATCAATTGGCCCCAACCTATACTAATGTCTTCCTGGGGCTTTGGGAAGAAAATCTGATTTATGACGAAAATGACAATCCATTTTTCAGTAACATCAGATGTTGGCACAGGTACATTGATGACTGCATCTGTGTATGGGAGGTGTCAGAGACAAGTGCAAAACAATTTATTGAGTGGCTTAATGTGAGTAACATGAATTTGTGCTTTACCTCTACCCTAAGCGCACAATCTATCAGCTTTTTAGACATTACTCTGATGGGGGACATTGAGAGCAAAAATGTCACCATGAAAGGTTTTAGAAGAGACACTGCCACTAATTCATTGCTCAGGTATGACACTTCATGCCCAGAATCACTGAAAAAAATCAGTTCCTTATTGTCAACTGTTAAGAATTAGGCGTAACTGTTTCGAAGATTCTGAATTTGAGAATCAGGCCAAATAACTCATGTCAAGATTTAAAGCTAGAGATTACCAAGATGAAGTTTTGGACAAAGCATTTCAAGTGGGCAGCAAGAAACCAAGGAATTTTAAGAAAAAGAATAAATGGGGTCCCATAAGTTTCTTAACTGGGATCAGTAATGTTGCCGATAGAATAGGTAATGTTATCTGGAAGAACTGGCCCATACTGTTAAGTGATGAAACAGTGACAGAAGTCACTGGGGCAAAACCAAGAGTAACATTTAGAAAAAAAAATGCTAGTATAAGGGACAGGGTGGTTCATAGCCAGTTTTCATCAACTAAACCAGAATCAAACACTTGGCTGTCACTAAAACCAAAAGGGTTTTCAAATGCCAGAACTGCAATATTTGCCAGTTTGCTAG
This sequence comes from Neoceratodus forsteri, assembly GCA_016271365.2. Classification (NCBI taxonomy): domain Eukaryota; kingdom Metazoa; phylum Chordata; order Ceratodontiformes; family Ceratodontidae; genus Neoceratodus; species Neoceratodus forsteri. Next base: position 1,066,322,765 of record CM028135.1, read on the forward strand.
ACCTGGGAAAGAGTTTATCTGCCCTCAAAACAACAGGAAGGTGATGGTACGTGATTTTACTACCACCTTTGTGGTGTATGTACTTTGGTGCAACTGTGTCTGGTGCTTCGTAGGGAGGACTACACGAATGCTCAAAGAAAGAGTTCAGGAACATGTACATTCCATTGTAAACTGAAAGAGAAATTCCCCTATAGGTAGGTATTTTTTGGAAAACACAATTCAAACCAAAAGTTACCTGACCATATGGGTCTTGAATGTTTGAAGCAACCAAGTGTGTGTGTGTGTGTGGGGGGGTGATGGTCTTAACCTCCTCCTGAAGAGGGAAAGGTACTGGATCTACAGGCTGGACACTGTTAATCCAGGAGGTCATAATGAGATGTGGGACCTGAAACCTTTCCTGAAGGTTTTTCCTGTAGCTCCTTTATGGAAATTTGTCAACTTGGTTTGCCCCTTCCCTCCTTTTTTCATCCCCTCATTTCAGGCTATCTCACCAGAAACCTCCTCCCTTCCCCCCTCACCCATTTCTATTTTCAGAGGGTAGTCAGTAGTCCCACCCAATGGATGTCCTGGTTCCCTTTTGGCCCTCCATCTATCCAATGTTAGTAAGTAATTGTATGAGTATAGAATAAAATGTTGTTATTATGTCATGCTAATTGTCTCTCATTACTTCCAGACCTGGAAGTGCTGATGTTTGCTCTCTTTCTCTCCTTTTCTCAGAACTATACCTGATCTCCTGTCTACAACCTGCACAGTGGATCCCCAGGGACCTCCCAGATATTTCAAAAGGGTGATTACATCAGGATTGCTGGCTCTGGTGGAAAAGGGTTTTTCTAACTTTTCAGATTAGTTCTCCTTTTAAGCAATCTATTAGCAAACTTTAAGTTTGTGATTTACAAATGAAATATTTTGAGGAGCGTTATAGCCTTGGTTCAGTTGACCTCATTAGTACACTATTTTTGTAACAGCATTCAGTTTGGGTATTTATGTATATTATGTATGTTCATTTGTGTATTGCTTTTATTAATTATGCAACATTATGTCTGTTTGAGTGTGAATGTACTTTTGCTGTCAGTGATGGCATCATCACCAGAGGACTATATAAATGTAATGGTGTCTCTTATTCCCTGTCTGCTGATGAAGCCTTTACTGGAGAACTGCCGGGGCACTTCCACTTCTACAGGGTGACTGGGTCCTTTCTCAGACTTGTACTGCTGCAATTATCATAGCCTTGGACATACATCACTTTCTAAAGCTACTCTGCTTCTGAGTCTTGTTTCAAAGTGCTGTAAGTTGTAGTGTAGCTATTCTCAGGAGACTTGATTTTTGACTTGCAGGGGCTAGCCCCCTTAGCTATGCCACCCATTCTCCACTGTCACATGGTGACTACCTGGTTGTTTCACACTCCTTTCCTCCCTCCTGCAGCATCCACAGCGCATGCTCCTGTCCTCTTTGGTGAGGTAGGTGAGCAGTTTGTTTATATTGTTTTATTTTGTGGACTGGGTACTTCATTTGCAGCAACTGTTTTACTCAACTCTTGGTGCCCCCCTTCTGGCCAAGACTGTTTTACATTCTGCAAGACTACTGCAAGACTAGTTTACAGAGAGAGGGATGGATTTCAGATAGAAGAGCAAGTGCAGCACAGCTGTGTGAGCTGCGATTGTGCCTGACCCCTACTGCTATATTCAGTTGGATAACGAGCAGTAATATCTGACTGAATAGTAGCTGTGTCAGTGCAGTGCTAAGTGATAAGTTCAACCTGCTGGGAGTAGATTGGAGTACCCCAGCAACCATGAACAGAAGGGAGCAGATACTGTACTTCTGGACGTGTTCCAGGACAACTTCCTAATGCAAATGGTCAGCGAGCCAACCAGATTAGGGAACACCCTAGACCTTGTGCTGGAAAATGGGGAGTTTGTAAGGGAGCTGGGGGTGGAAGAACCACTGGCAGGGAGTGACAACCACTCAGTATGGTTCATGTTGAAAATGGGTAAGGAGGGAGTAGAAACAGGTACAAGAGTGTTGGACTTCAGGAGGGCTGACTTCGGGAGGATAGGGAGGTGGTTAAAGGGTATCTAGCCACAATCCAAACTAATAAGGGCACTAACCAGAGGTGGGAGGTCATAAAACTGGGGACTGAGGAGTCAACCAAAACCTGCATCAGGGTTCAGAGTAAGAGAGCAAGGGCAAAGAAACCCAGCTGGTTGAGCAAGGGGGTCATGGAGAAAGTACAAATGAAAGAGCCGCCTTTAGGAGGTGCAATAAAACAGGGAGAGGGGAGGACAGAGAGGATTACCTGAAGGAATTGAAGGAGGTGATGAAGGCAGTAAGGGCAGCCAAGGTGTCTAAGGAGCTCAGGCTGGCAGAAGACATCAAGAAGGGGGAGAAGGAATTCTTCAGGTACATCGGGGAGAAAAGGAGTTGCAGGGACAAAATAGTAAAGATTAAGAGAGATGGGGGTGTGGGTGGAAATGGGCAGAGCAGGCAGAAGTGCTTATTGAATACTTCCGCTCAGTGTTTACTAATGAGAAAGGAGGGGTACTACCAAGGGGGGTGGGAGGTCAGGCTCGGGGGGAGGAGGTGACAGATGGGGGACTCACAGAGGGCAGGGTACTGGAGGGCCTGAAGGCACTGAGGGTGGACAAGGCACCAGGGCAGGATGGCATTCACCCCAGGGTACTGATAGAGCTGGCAGAAATCCTGGTGGGGTCCTTGGCAGACCTGTTCAGTGCCTCCCTGGTCTCAGGAAGTGTACCTCAGGACTGGAGGATGGCTCATGTGGTACCCCTCCATAAGAGAGGTCCCAAAGACAAACTGGGAAATTACAGGCCGGTAGGCCCCACATCCATCATGGGAAAAATGATGGAGATAAACCAGAAGGAGAGGCTGGTTTCCCTTCTGGAAACCACTAGACTCAGGATGTTAGGCAGCATGGGTTTGTCACAGGCAGATCCTGTCAGACCAACCTGGTGGATTACTATGACTGGGAAACTAGACAGTTGGACAATGGCCATGCAGTGGATGTCCTGTTTCTGGACTTCAGTAAGGCATTCGACTCGGTGCCACATGGGAGGATGGGTAGTAAGCTGGCAGGTACAGGTGCAAGGGTGAAAATGGTGGGATGGGTAATAAACAGGTTAAAAGGAAGGCAGCAGAGGGTGGTGGTGGGAGGGGAGCTCTCATCTTTGAGGGCAGTGACAAGCGAAGTACCGCAGGGCTCAGTGCTGGGACTGGTGTTGTTTAGGTTGTTCATGTCAGACATCTCAATGGGCATCAAGAGCAAGATCAGTTTGTTTGCAGATGACACCAAGATGGGAACAGTAGTGGATGACCTAGGAGGGTGGCATGGGTTGCAGGATAATCTGTCAAAATTGGAGACCTGGTCGGATACTTGAGAGTGGAGGTTCAATGCCAAAAAGTGCAAGGTGCTACATTTTGGGGCAAAAACCCAAGAAGAAGCTACCAGTTGGGGGGGTTTCAGCTAGCTATGACAGAAGAGTAGAAGGATCTGGGGGTGATTATAACGGGCTCAATGAACAACTCAGCACAATGCAGGAAGGCAGATGCAAAGGCTAACAAAATGTTGGGTTGTATTGCCAGGAGTATATCTTCAAGGAGAGGGGAGGTGATCCTGCTATTGTATAGGTCACTGGTGAGGCCACACCTGGAGTACTGCATGCAGTACCGGCACCCATACCTGAAGAGGGCATTAAGTTACTGGAGGGGGCACAGGGCAACAAAGATGATCCAGGGACTAGGGGACATACCCTATGTGAGCAGGATGAGGGAGTTGAACATGTACTCACTGGAGAAGAGGAGAAACAGAGGGGATGTGATTGAAATATTCAAGTACAAGAAGGGAATAAAGAAGACAGGCATGGAGGGACTATTCAAGTTAAGGCAGGGTAGGGATACTGAAGGTCACGATCTCAGATTGGAGGGGGGAAGGTTCAGGAGGGAAATGAAAAGACACTTTTTTATGGAGAGAGTGGTGTCTGGGTGGAATACGTCACCTGTGGAAGTGGTATCCTGTAGAACAGTGGACTGCTTCAAAAGGGGATGGGCTAGGGTAACAGGGAGGGTCAGGGGAGGGGAGGGAGGAGCAGCTGCAGTATAAGAGTTGCTAGCTGCACACTCAAGCAGACTCGATAGACCATAAGGCCTTTATCTGCTGGCAAATTCATATGTTCGTGGGCTCTGACATGGACCTGGGCTGTATACAGCCTACAGGGAACAGCGCTGCCTGAAACGGGGTGGCGCCAAGACCCCTGTGGGCTACATTGAACCAGAACATGCAAATGAGCCCACTGGGCATGCAAGGTGTTAAGGGTCCATTTGTATGCCCATTATGGCTCATTTGTATGTGGCACCATTTTGCCACATACAGTGTAAACCCTGGTGGTCTAGTGTAACCCCACCCCCCCGATTGCTCCTCTGAACATAGTTTAAAATACCCTGATGGTCTTTTCCGATTGCTCTTTTGAACATATGTAATCATTCCCTGGTAGTGTAGTGTGACACCCCCCAACTGCCTGCTTCAAAAGAGTAGCTATGCTCTGGTGTCCAGTGGTTTCCCCCAATCACCCATTTCAAAACAGTAACTATGCCCTGGTGTCCAGTGGTTCCCCTCACCCCTTGACTGCCCGTTCACACAATTACTATGATGCACTGGTGGTCCAGTGTTCTCGCACCCGATCCCCTGCTCACATCTTACCTTCCTGCAACTCCCCCCCTTACCCCATTAGCTGGCAATCCTCCAAGCTTGATATGGCAACCAGCACAGCCCTCCTCTCACCTGCACGTCAGTGAGCGTGCGTACAGTTTGTTGTGCTTACATAAATTTATTAATCATGGGAAATAGAGCCAGCATAAAGAGCTGTTACCATATGACATTAAGTAATAGTTAATGTATTTCTTTAACATCTGTAACTGAGCAAAAAGCTTAGAAATAACATGCTTGACAAATGCCTCTCAGAAAACTGCCACTCTACAGTTCCATGGTGAGGCCCCACCTGGAATATGGAGGTTCAGTTCTGGAGACCTCACCTATGCAAAGACATAGATGCCATAGAAAGAGTACAGAGAAGGGTCACAAAGATGGTGCATGGGCTAAGAGAGAAGTCATATGAAGAAAAGTTGAGGATGTTGGATCTGTACCCGCTGGAAACCAGAAGGGAGAGGGGGGATATTCTAGAAACATTCAAGTATGTGAAGGGGATCAATAAAGTGGGGAGGGACTTATTCACAGGGAAGGTAGGCACAAAAACTAGAGGGCCTAGACTGAGGGTGAAGGGGGGGAAGGTTTAAGGGGAATGTGAGGGGACATTACTTTACTGAGAGGGTGGTGGCACCCTGGAACAGTCTGCCGGTGGAGGTGGTAGAGGCAGGAACACTGCAGGGATTCAAGAGGGCTTGGGACAACCACAAGGGACTGTGTAGAGTACGGAGGGGGGACTCAAGGGGAAGGGGGTATGTGAAGAAAGGGATAGGGCAGACTCAATGGGCCAAGAAGGTCTTTTTCTGCCAGCACATGTCTATGAATGTCTAAGAAAGTAGTGTACTAGTAATTTAAATTAGGCATTAGCTTGACTGTAATCTAACTTTATTGCTCTCAGGATTGTATGTCTGTGTTGCTTTTAAATGTATACAATTTGCTGGCCCGGTGGTGCTGAGGGTTGAGGCGCTGGACGCCACACCTCACGCCATGCCAGCAACCCAGGTTTGGGAACGAGCCTGGGCCACCAGGGGTTGGCAGGAGAGATAGAGGATTGAGTGTCCGGTGGACTGCTCTCCTCTCTCGGGGGGATCAAGGTAACTGCATGGCACCGCAGCAGCGCCCAGTGGAGACCGGAGGCACTGTAATGCTTAGGACTGGCATAGAGGGATGCAGAGCCATGACAGACATGTCTGGCCTCACTGCACGCTCAGGCTCCTCTGGGGGGAGGAGGGAAGGGCATAAACAAAAGGAAAAAAAAAAAAAACTCCAATCCTGTTAGGCGATGGCTCCCTACAGAGCTGGCTGCCACATGCCCAGGACCGGATCTTCTCTCCGCCCGTTCAGTCTCCTCACTGACCCAGCCAGACGAACTGGATTGTAGGTAGAGTGCCAGGTACATGGTAGGTGGCCCTGCCTTGGGGGGCTCAGAGCTGGGGGGCTTGTCTGGCATGGGTTTGGTGGGGTCATTAATATACATGAGGAGGGAAGATCACAGTGGGCGGTAGAACGGCACAGCGACAAAGGGCAACCTGAGAGAGTTTGGGTTGGAGGAGATAAAAAGATCTGTAAAAAAAAATGTATACAATTAATTTTAAGTAATGGGCACTTCATTTACTGTGTGGCAATACTTTTAGTCTCCTAATAGCAGTATTTCTTCTAAAGCAATTGATAGCAGGGTTATCCTGTTTAATGAATTAGCAAATCACTTGAGATGCGAGGTTGGCTAACTAATAGAACCTTTTACAAATGAATTATGTAAAGCAGGTTAGCCTTGTAAAAGTAGGATACCAGTATGCTATATCTGTCCCCAATGATGAGGTAGTGGACCTTGATATATAGGGGAGTTAGTGGTAACGGGTTGGTCCTTAACTGGTAATGTAATAGATGTGATGGTTTTGTATAGTAAAACATTTTGGGGGACATTTTCAAAGGAGATGCTCCGGTGCATCTCAAGAAATGTGCCACAGCATGATATTCAAAGGGAGGAGATGCTCCACGCATCTCTGCTTCGCCCAAGTGCAGCGATAATGTATGCGGTGCATCTCCAGGCTGCATGCCCATGAATATGTAGCACATCCTCATATGCAGCAGAGGTGTGCGATGCAACTGCCCACACATCTCAGAGATGTTCCACACAAAGTTAGGCATGGAAGAACCATGCCTAAGTCCCGGCCACCCACAGCAGCACATCAGCCGCCAGCGCCTGCAGCCAGGTGGCAACCCCCCCCCATCCCCAAAACCTGATTGTGGTGTACATATGTGAATATTAAAGTCCCCAGTTCCTAGTAGTCTAGTGGAACCCCCATTCCCGAACCCTGTTAGCCCGTGGCACAATACCCGTGCCCCCTTTCCATGGTATAGTGGCCCCCCTCCGGCGTCCGATCTCCGTTTTAAATATATTTTCAATCCCCACCCTTTTCCATAGTGTAGTGGCCCCTGTCCTGATCCCTGTTTGAAATATAATTCCATTATATTTTATATATTATATATCGTTATATTTTGAATGAAATTAGGGACAAGAAGTGGAGCCACTACACTATGGAAAGGGGTTAGGGATCTGATACTATTTTGAATGGGTGTGGGATGGGATAGAGTGCCGAACTATGGAACAGGGCTGGGGTTTTGCAGTTACATGGGACTGGTGGGGGCAGACTGCCCAGTGCATCGTGCTGGGTGTATCCCTGCAAAATGTATGCAAATGTACCATAACGAAAGTACGGTAAATGACCTGTTTGCACCTTGCATGCCTAATGGCCACATTTGCATTTTTCTGGCTGAATATTGAGAATTTGAGACTGGCGCATCCGGGGATGCACCACGCATCCCCATTCCAGGTATTCAGGCCATCCCCCTGGATGTGCTGCATTATCAGCAGCCCCCATTTGTGTCGTCCCCTTGGACTGCTATATTCAGACGAGATGTGCGATCGCGCATCTTGTTTGAATATTGCATTTTTTTGCGCCAGCCCATTTATTTGGGCAGCGCATCTAGATGCACCGGGCATCCCCCAAGCTTTGAAAATGGGGGCCACTGACTTTACTTGCAACTTTGGGTGCAATAAATTTTTCAGACATCACATTTCTTCTGAGTGCATTGACTTTTGTTCATGTTTGTTTGATTCAAAGAACTGTTCTGATGACAGCAATTTTAGAACTAGTACCATGTGCCATCGTTAACATGAGACCTTTACAAAGCAGGATGTTGGTGATATGGTCCTAGCTCCAGGGACGACCAGACTTTGATGCTGCTGTCCAGACTGGTGTTGCAGTTGCTTACATAATGGGAAAATCCAGAGAATCTTTCAGGGGGCACTCTGTGAAGCTCCTTTAGAAGTGATTTTTGACCACCAGCACCAGCCTGTTGGGCAACAAAGTGGTCTCAGACCAGATTCCAGTACAGGGAGCCTGAAGTCCTCAGGAACAGTGGGATCTTCTGATCCATGTTTTGGGAACTGAGGACAGCATATCTAGCTTTGTTTCATTTTCAGGTCCTGACTCGGTCACAGGTGGTGAAGGCGGAGCCAGAGAATGCCATCATCATGGCTTACATAAACAGTCAAAGTGATACATGAAGCGCAAGCATACTCACAGAAGTGACTAAGGTTATTCAGTGGGCAGAGGACAATCTGCTGTCCCTGCTGGCAGTTCAATCAGCAGGGGAACTGAATGGTTGCATTAACTGGAGAAGTTGAGAGAAGGTCCACCTCTGGGGAGTGGTACCTGAATCTGGAGGTATTCGACTACTGGGAAGAAGGTCCAGTCAACCTTTGATTGATCTGCTATATTCGACCAGCTGGGTAGAAGGTCTGGTTGAACTTTGATTGATCTGTTCGCATCGAAGGAGAACGTTCAGGTGCTGAGGTTTGTCAATTAGTTTCAGGACCTGTGGGCGGAAGTGGTGGATTCTCTATTTGATGTTTATACAGCGTATGTATTCTGCGATTTTTATTGGTGCCCAGGGCTGCGCAAGATTCTACGGTAAGAGTAATTTTTTCTTTTAACTGCCTCAAGTGGTCAAGAAGGCCATAGTTATCAGATCTGGTAACATCTGACTTAAGCACACTGTTTTGGCTTCTGGTAGGTTAGGACCTATATGATCAGGGTCCAGTTCTACTTCCTAGTCTGGAGGCAATGTAGTTGGCAGCCTGGCTCCTGAGAGGAGAAAACTACTGAGGCAGTGGGCTCTCTGAGAATGGGGTAGAACTCAAATGGCCACAAGGAAAGTGACTACCTTGGTGGCTTGCAATAGTGTGGAGCATCTTCTTGTCTGGGCCAGAGCTGGGAGTATTAAGCCCATCAAGGCTACAGTACTGCAGATCCTGGATGTTTTGAAAATGGAAGTGCTCAAGGTCTAATGCTGAGCATCTTATGGGGGCAGGTGTCTGCTATCGTTGGGGCATCTGTGGGGATCAACATGGTAGTTATCCGTTTTCTTGGAGCAGGCCACAGAAACCATCATTCTTTTACTTTTGTCTGTCCACAGCTCCACCATGGGATTTGAACTTAGTGCTACGCATGCCAGGCAGGAGCCCACTTCTGCTCTATAGTGTGTGTTTTTCCTGAGTGCGCTTTACATAACTAGGAGGATTGATAAGCTCCAGGCTCCTTTTTATAGGGACCTTTAGCTGATAACTCATAGGGCCATGGTAGTGCTGAGGATAGTTTCAACCTTTTGGGTTCAAGGCTCCTACAGCCTACCATGTAAACCAGGAAGGGTGATTGCTGTCCCTCTGTCCAATGAATCTACAGGAAAATAATTTCATAAAGTGGATTTGTGCAGGCCAGTCAAGACATACTTGAAGAGAACAGAAGAGTTAGAAAGTCAGAATATCTCCATTCTGTTTGGAGTGGGAAGGAGGCAGTTTAAGTCATCAGAATAAACCTTTAGTCAGGTGCAGTATACTGTATGCGCGCTCACTGTCAGCTCATATGGTGGCTGGCTGAGGCGATGAGAGGAGGGCTGTGCAGGTTGGCATAGTGGGATTCACCACACATCCCTGGATTAATTGGTAAGGGGGAGTTGAGGTGGATGGTGTTCTGGGTGTGCATGGGGTGCGACTCATATGTTCAGAAAGAGTTTAGGAAATTGGGAAGGAGTCTCAAGCAAGCAGCTACTTCTGTCACCTTCTCGGAAGTACTACCTGTGAGAGGCATGGAAGAGCGTAGAGGTGCATGCACCAGGAACTTTAACTCATGGTTAAAGAACTGGTGCTGTGAGGAAGGGTTTGGATTCATTGGTGACTGGGGACCCACCTGGAGTGATGGAGGCTTGTTCGAGCCTGATGGCCTACATCCATCCTGGGGGGGGAATCAAAGCACTCAATGATAAGTTTAAATGCTACATGGACAAGCATTTAAATTAGCCAAGGTGGGTGGCAGGCCAGCAAGGAGGGTACCTAATTGCCCACCCCACCACAGCTAGCAGTGGAACCAGTGAACAGGAGGAGCGGATATCTCTACAAAGCAGTGTGTAAAAGATGGAGATAAGCACCCAAGAGGTGGATAAGCAGAAAGGGGGCAAAATTCAGAACAAGGGCAGACAGCAGGGAGAACCAGGGATAAAGGACAACCAGGGAGGGGGCTGGAGTAGAATAGCTAAACAGTCCAGGGAGTTAAAATAATGGAAAGCCATGTGTGCCAATGCCAGGAGCCTTAGCAACAAGATGAAGGATCTGGAGGCTGTCATGGTGCAGTCGGACCTGGACATTGTGGCCGTCACAGAGACTTGGTGTAATGATAACCATGACTGGGAGATGGCCATACCTGGCTACAACATATTCAGAAGAGACAGGGCAGGTAGAAAGGGAGGAGGAGTGGCACTTCATGTGAAAGATGGCATAAAGGCCACAGAGATCCAGGAGGAACAAAATGGGAGAGAGATACTGCAGGTTAAGCTGGAAAGGAAAATGGGGCCAGACATCTGCACAGTGGTGGTTTATAGCCCATCAACCCAGGAGGAAGAAACAGATAGGTAGCTGATGCTAGCCATCCAAAGGATGGCAGACAAGGGTGAGGTGCTGCTGGTTGGAGACCTCAATATTCCAGACGTGGACTGGAGCCTCCCAGCAGCAGCATCAACCAGGAGCAGATTTATCCTGGACTCCCTTCAAGGTGCCTTCCTCAAGCAACTGGTCACGGAACCAACTTAGCAGAAGGCAATACTGGACCTTGTGCTCACAAACGGGGACAGTGTGATGGGGTAACAGTGGGGGAGCACCTGGGGAACACTGACCACCTGTCACTGTGGTGTGAAATCACAGAAGAAACAGAACCAAACCGCACAAAACACGTATCCTGGATTTTAGGGGTGCAGACCTTGGCAAAATGGGGAGATGCTTGAAAGAGGCATTAATGGGAATGGGGTGGGAATCAGGGGTTGAAGAACAGTGAGCAATATTTAAAATGGGGATTACAAGAGCAACAGAATTATGCATTAAGCAGGTTAGCAAGGGAAAAAGAAAGAGGAGACCATTATGGTTTTCCAAGGAGGTAGTGGAGAAAGTGAAAGCCAAAAAGATTGCATTCCGGCAATACAAAAAGATGCAGGCAGAGGGGGGATAAGGAGAAGTACCAGGAAAAGCAAAGGGAGGCAGGGAAGTCAGAAAGAGAAGCCAAAGCTCAGACAGAAGCACTCATTGCAAAATCAGTGGGTAGAGAGGACAACACCTTTTACAGGTACATAAGTGAAAAAAGAAAGGCAAAGGAAGGGATAGTGAAACTGAAGGGGGAGGATTGGGGGCCATGTGGAGGATGACAACAGTAAAGCTGACATATTGAACAGGTATTTCTGCTCAGTCTTTACTGAGAAAGAGGAGGGTAATGGGCATGGAAGGGGTACAAGGGGTGGGAATGGTGCAGAAATGGACACAACTCCCTTTACATGAGAAAGGGTCCTGAAGGAACTGGAAAAATTAAGAGTTGATAAAGCAATGCGGCCAGATGGGGTGCACCCCATGGTCCTAAAAGAACTAAGAGAGGTGGCGACTGAACCTCTGGCAATCCTGTTTAGCTGATCACTGGAAACAGGGGAGGTACCCAAAGATTGGAGGACAGCAGATGTAGTCCCCTTATACAAAAGTAGGAACAAAGAGGAAGCGGGGAACTACAGACCAGTCAGTCTTACCTCTGTAGTGGGGAAGATCATGGCAGCACTACTGGAGGAGAAACTGGTGGAACATCTGGTTGCCAATGGACTACAGGACCCAAGGCAGCATGGTTTCACCAGGGGGAGGTCATGTCAGACCAACCTCATTGAATTTTTTGACAGGGGGACAAGGGAGGTGGATCACGGGAGGGCAGTGGACATGGCCTATCTGGACTTCAGCAAGGCTTTTGACACTGTGCCACATAGAAGGCTATTAAACAAACTGGGGAAAATGGGAGTGGGCAGGACAGCAGTGAATTAGGTAGGTAACTGGCTGGGCGGCAGGACACAGAGGGTGGTGGTAAATGGTTGTCGCTCCAGAGAGGGAAGAGTGACTAGTGGGGTACCACAGAGATCAGTGCTGGGACCGGTCCTATTCAACGTCTTCATCAGTGACATTGCGTATGACCTAGAAGGCAGAATTTCCCTGTTCACTGATGACACAAAGCAATGTAACAGAGTGAACACACCAGAGGGAGTAGACAGAATGAGGAGGGACCTGCAGAAACTTGAAGAATGGTCAGCAGTTTGGCAGATGAAATTCAATGCAAAGAAGTGCAAGATACATAGAAACATAGAAGTTTACGGCAGATAAGGACCGCAAGGCCCATCCAGTCTGCCCATTTCTTTTTCTACCTTATAAATGTGCTATTGGCCTTTGCTCTGTCAGTGGCCTATCTATTCATACTCATCTGTATTGCTCCCTTGTGCCTATCCCATGCCTGTTTGAAGCCCTGCACTGTATTCATAGCCACCACTTCCTGAGGTAGACCGTTCCATGCATCCACCACCCTTTCTGTGAAAAAAAATTTCCTCACATTCCCCCTTAATCGGCCTCCCTCTAATCTCATGCTGTGTCTTCTTGTCCTGCTATTTTTCTTATATTTAAACATGTTAAGACTCTTTCACCTTGTTAATGCCCTTAAGGTGTTTGAATGTTTTGATCATTTATTATTTATTTGTTTTTGTTAACCAGGTAAGCACACTAGACAATGAGTGCCGATTTTCAGGAGCGACCCGGGAGGTTACAGTACAGAGAAACATGGTACAAATACAGGGTAGCATACAGGCCCACAACTACAAGTGGACCAAATGGAAAACAGTACCCAGGACATTGAATGGACAAAAGAACAGTCACACCCACACACAGGTGGGACCAGGGTAACAGCATATAGACAATAGTACATGGTCAGAGCAACAAACGAGAATACAACTACAGGCTCGTTAATACATAAGTTCACAATTGTGGCAGGGTGCGGAGAGCAACAAATACAGGGGGTAAGAGGGAGGGAGGGGCAGAATCTGCTGACTCCCCAAGTGGCAGTCAGGAAAAACGAGCAAGGGGTGGCAAGATTTTGCAGAGGGCAGCGTAGCTAGAAGGTGAGGAACCCAACCTGGAAGACCACCACGGCAAGGCAAGCATGAGCAGCAGGGGAGTACTGCCCCATACCAGTGGCAGGCCCCGGTGGGCAGGTCGGGGGATAGCGAAGGGACCTACAGGAGCCCCGAAGAAGGGAGCAAGAAGGGGAGGGGATCCCAGACAGAGTGGGGGGGGTGGAAAGGTGCGTGCTGACCGGAGGGGAGCAGTAGGGGTCATGAACTGCTTGAGGGTGGGGAGTAGGGTGGCCACGACAGCAAATATGTGCGGGGGTGGAGAAGTGGCACCTCTCTCCCATTTTGCTCAAGGGTATACATATTGAGCTCCGTTAATTTGTCCTCATATGTCTTTTGATGCAGTCCCTGCACCATTTTGGTTGCCCTACTCTGGACTGCCTCAATTTGGTTAATGTCCTTGTGAAGGTGTGGCCTCCAGTACTGCATGCAGTACTCCAAATGGGGCCTAACCAGTGTCTTGTAAGAGGGATTACTACCTCCTCTTGCGACATTCTGATACCCCTACTAATACACCCTAACATCCCCCTAGCCTTACTTACTGCTTTAGAGGTCTGCTTGCATGATTTCAGGTCATCGGTGATGATGATGATGCCTAAGTCTCTTTCTTCCTTTGTGACTGCCAGCAACTCCCCTCCCAGCCTATAGGTGGCTTCAGGGTTTCTCTTCCCTATGTGCATGATCTTGCACTTCTTTGCATTAAATCCCAGTTGCCACTGTTCTGACCATTTTGCTAGTTTATCCAGATCTCTTCTCTTCTGCCCACCCCATCTGTATTATCTACTCTGTTGCAGATCTTGGTGTTATCTGCAAACAGACAAGCCTTACCCTCTAGTCCATCTGCAATGTCACTAATGAAGATATTGAAGAGGACTGGCCCCAGGACTGATCCCTGAGGTACCCCACTTGTGACTTGCATCTCTTCTGACTGTATACCATCTACCAAAACTCTCTGTTTTCTGCCCGTCAACCAGTTTGCCACCCAGTTGACCAACTTCTGACCCACCCTGAGCCTACCCAGCTTATTTATCAATCTTCTATATGGCAGTGTCGAAAGCTTTGCTGAAGTCAAGGTAGGCAACATCAACTGCTCCCCTTTGGTCCACCACTCTGGTTACCCAGTCAAAGAAATCTATGAGATTAGTTTGACAGTACCTTCCTTTTGTAAACCCATGCTGTCTTTGGATCCTGTGCCCCTATGGATTCCAGGTGTTGCACTATCCTTTCCTTAAGGAGTGCCTCCATAATCTTGCCCACTACTGAGGTAAGACTGACTGGTCTGTAGTTCCCTGCCTCCTCCCTGCTACCACTCTTGTGGAGTGGGATCACATGAGCCCTTCTCCAGTCTTCTGGGACCTCTCCTGTGCTCAGAGACTCACTAAACAGTTTTGCTAATGGCTCTGCTAGTTCCACCCTTAGCTCCTTAAGTACCCTGGGATGCATGCCATCAGATCCCATTGCCTTGTCCACCCTGAGCTTAGCGAGCTCTTGTGGACTCTTTCTTGTGAAGGTGTAGTGCTCACCTCCTCCCCTGTGTCCATGGTGCGGAGCTGTGGGCCTGCCCCATCTTCTCTTCGTAAATACTGAGCAAAAGTATCTATTTAGGATAGATGCTTTTACAGGTCCTCCTCTTCACACGCCCTTTTCTCCTTTGAGCTTAGCGATACCCACTCTGGACTTTCTTCTTTCACTAGTGTATCTATAGAAAGTCTTGTCACCTTCTTTTACTGTTTGTGCTAGTGTTTCCTCAGTTTGGGACTTTGCCTGCCTTACTGCCTCCTGCTTCCCTTAGGGCAGTTTGCATGCTTCCCTATCTTCATCCCGCTGTGTTCCTTATATTTCCTGAAGGCCAGCCTTTTGGCTCTGTCCTTTTCTGCTACTGTATTTGAGAACCAAAGTGGTTTCCTTCTTCTTTTGCACTTCCTTTTCTGTCTAACACAATGGGATGTTGCTTCAAGTATTGCATCATAATGCTTGCCCACTAGCCTGTACCCCTCACCTGTGTTTCTTTTTGCCAGGGCTAACAACTCTGTTGGCCATCTTATCAAAGTCAGCTCCTCTGAAGTCCCATATTTTTGCCTTGGAATGGGATGATTTAGATGTAGTGGCCAAATTGAACCATACCATGTGATGGCCACTGGCCCCCAGGTGACCTTCTACCTGGAGATCTGTGATCCCTTCCGTGTTAGTCAGTACTAAATCTAGGATAGCCCTGTCTCTTGTGAGTTGTTGTACCAGTTGTTTGAGGCCCTCCCCCTGCAGGGAATCCACCATGTGTCTAGTTCTGGCAGATGTTCTGGCTGGTATTGACCAATCTGTATCCAGCATGTTGAAGTCTCCCATTATCAGAACCTCCCCTTTAGCTGTCATGTTTTGTATATCTTCTAACAGTAATGTGATAATGCATATGGGGCACAAAAAACCTGGAACAACATATCGGTTGGGGGGTGAGGATATAGCATGCATCAAGCAGGAAAGGGATCTTGGGGTTATCATCTCTGATGACCTCAAGGTAGGGAAACAGTGCGACAAGGCAGCAAGTAAAGCAAATAGGATGCCGGGACGCATAGGCAGGGGCATCACCAGCAGGAAAAGGGAGGTCATAATTCCACTATACAAGACACTAGTGAGGCCCTACCTGGAGTACAGTGTACAGTGTACAGTTCTGGAGACCTTACCTACGTAAGGACATAGACAGAGTAGAGAAGGTTCAGAGGAGGACAGCAAAGATGGCACATGGATTGCATCACAAGTCATATGAGGACAGGCTGAAGGCCTTGAATATGTACTCCCTGGAGGAGAGGAGGGAGACAGGGGGTATGACAGAGACATACAAGTATCTTAGAGGGAGGAACAGGGTGCAGGAATACAATATTTTTCAGAAAAAAAGATGTTCTAGGACTAGAGGACATGGGATGAAGCTGGAGGTAGGGTGATTCAGAGGAAATGTGAGAAATACAGGTTACTCACCTGTAACAGGAGTTCTAGGAATGGTATATGTTGTTCATCCACACTGTCTGGCAGGTTTCTTGCCACTTTAAATCTTGCCGGAAGGTCTTCAAGCTGGCTCCTCCCACCCACCGGGTGGTAAAACTCTCGTTCTGCCCATGGCGCCAGATCTAGCCGCTGGAAGCTGGGTTGTGCGTCCAGCGGGGAGGTCGGGAATGGTGGTGGGATGAAACAACATATACCATTCCTAGAACTCCTGTTACAGGTGAGTAACCTGTATTTCTAGAGACATGGATATGTTCTTCATCCACACTGTCTGGCAGACTCCTAGCAGTTCTCCAGGAGGAGGGAGGCAAGGTGCACACCCCCTTACTTGGGAAATAAAGACTGGAGAACTGAGGCCCCAAAACCAGCATCCCAGCGTGACTCAAGGTTGATGTGGAAGTGGGTGATGAAGGTGTGTGCTGACTTCCAGATAGCAGCCCTGCAGATTTCCTGGATAGGGACGTCCCTGGAAGCAGCCACCGATGCAGCGGTATGGCGGGTAGAATGAGCTCTTATCCCTCTGGGAGGCTCCATGCCCGCCAACCTATGGCAGAGATCTATGCAGGAGGTGACCCACCTGCCTATCGTCCGCTTGGCTGGAGGTCTGCCAGGTGCGGCTTCAGTGTAGGTGACAAACAGCTGGTGAACCTCTCCCCAAACTTCTGCCGTCCACTCCTTGTAGTAAGCGAGCGCTCTTCTAGGGTCCAAAGTATGGAGCCTATATTCGGCCTCCGAGGTGTGATTGGGGTAGAACACTGGCAGAGTCAACACCTGGTTAAGGTGAAACTCCGACACCACCTTCGGAAGGAATTTCGGTTGGGGGCACAGGACAACCTTGTCCCTGTGGAAGACCAGATAGGGAGACTCGATGAGCGCCTGGAGCTCTCCCATCCTTCTGGCTGATGTGATAGCCACCAAGAAGGTGGTCTTCCACAACAGGTGAGAGATGTCACACCTGTGCATCGGTTTGAATGGCTTGCCCATGAGCTTAGCCAATACCAGCAGTAGATCCCACGGAGGTGGAGGTTCTCGCACCGAGGGGATATGTGATCAAGGCCTTTGAAAAAGCGCCCGACCACCTTCTCCTGCGCCACCGACTGCTTCCCGGCCCACGCCCGGTAAGCAGAGATGGCTGCCAGGTGCATCTTAAGGGTTGTCGACTGAAGCCCTTGCTGAGAAAGGGACCACAGGTAGTCCAGAATGCTTGCCAAGGAACAGGAGGAAGGGTCCAGGCCCTTGCCCTGACACCAAATGGAGAATCTCTTCCATTTGAAGGCGTTGCATTTTCTGGTCGACTCCTTATGGGACGCCTCAACGATGTTGAGGACCTCGTCGGAAAGACCCAAGGCCTGGAACTCTAGCTGCTCAGGAACGAGGCCGTCAGGTGCAGGGATTGAAGGTCCGGATGGAATATCTTCCCCTGATTGACTGAGATCAGGTCCGGGCGGGCTGGAAGCCGCCTCGGGAGCCTGGAGCTGAGACTGAGGAGATCTGGATACCAGAACTGGCGGGGCCAGTCTGGGGCTACCAGAATCACCTGTGCCTTTTCCCTCCTCACCTTGAGAAGCACCTCGTGCATCAAGGGAAATGGGGGAAAGGCATAGAAGAGGCCCGGGGTCCACGGCCTCGAGAAGGCATCCCCCTGCAGCGAGCCCTGCTGAGGGGGGCGGGCATGAAACAGTCTCAGCTTCGCATTCTCCTTGGAGGCAAACAGGTCCACCTGAGGCGTGCCCCAGTGGGAGAACAGATCTTGTACTACCTCCAGCAGGAGAGACCACTCGTGGGACGCAGCCCCTATCCGGCTTAGGGCATCGACCAGGGTGTTGGAGGCTCCTGCCACATGGATGGCAAGGAGATCCGCCTCCAGGCTGCGCATGAGTGACCAAATATGGAGAGCTTCCCTGCACAGAGGCATGGAGCGCATCCCGCCCTGGCGGTTTAGGTAGTACATGGTCGCGGTATTGTCCGTCTGGACCTGAACCACTTGACCCCATAGAAACAGAGTGAAGGCGGTGAGGGCTAGATGAACCGCTCAAAGCTCCAGCAGGTTGATGTGGCATTGGGACTCCTGAGGGGACCAGAGGCCGTGCTCTCTGTGCTCCCCCAGATGGGCACCCCAACCCATCAGAGAGGCATCGGTCGATAGGGAGACCGTCAGCTCGGGAGGACAAACGGGATGCCCTCCTGCAGATGTGCTGGAATGGTCCACCACTGGAGAGCGTTCCACATCCCCTGGGCCACTGTCACTAGCTGATCCAGCAGATCAAAGTGCTGTGACCATTGGCTGGCCAGCCCCATTGAAGGGGACGCATGTACCAAGGGGCCCAATGGACCACGCTGGTGCAGGCCGCCATGAGGCCCAGGAGGCGCAGGAAGTCCCGGGCAGGCGCAATTGCCCAACCTGAAATGATTGGGCAAAGGAGGAAAGAACCTCGGCCCTGTCCGCCGGGAACTGTGCTCTGGCTCGTAGAGAGTTGAGCTCTGCCCCGATGAATTGGATCACCTGATTTGGCATGAGTTCCAACTTGGCCTCGTTGATGAGGAGGCCAACCTGAGAACAAACCTGGAGGGCCAGATCTCTGGACCGCTCCACCTCCGCTCTGGAGGGGGCTGCAATCAGCCAGTCATCCAGGTAGGGGTACACCTGGACCCTTTGGCACCGCAGGAATGCTGTCACCTCTGCCATGCATTTGGTGAAGACCCTGGGAGCTAGGGAAAGGCCGAAGAGCATGGTCTGGAACTTGTAGAGGGATCCCTCTGCCCTGAAGTGGCGGAATCTCTGGTGGAACGGACGGATTGGGACATGAAAGAACGCGTCCTGGAGGTCCAGAGAACAGAACCACATGCCTCGTTCCAAGGATGGGATTATCTGAGCCAGAGTGACCATCTTGAAGGTCCGAGACCTTAGGAACCTGTTCAGGTCATGCAGGTTGTGAATGGGGCACCAGCCCCCCATCCGTTTTGGGGCCAGGAAGTACCTGGACACGAACCCCGGGTCTGGAGGAGGATCCGCCACCTTTCTGATCACCTCTTTTTCGAGGAGCAGGGCGATATCTGCTCGGCGAGCCGAAAGAGAGGCTGCGGACCTTGTAGCCCCCAGAGGGGCAACGGCTCGGAAGGGCGGGGCTTGCTCAAACTCCAGGGGCAGGCCCTTTCCTACCACCTCCAACACCCAGCGGTCCATGGTGATAGCGGACCAGGTGGAAAAGAAGTGGCAGAGCCGTCCCCCACATGGGGGAACCCAGGGGGGGAGTGTCGGGGCTGGGGGCGACACCCCTCAACCCGTCACTGGGCAGGCTTGGAGGAGGGACCAGCCGAGAGACCTCCTGGGCCTTTTCCTCCCTGCTTCCTATTAGAGGAAGCTGCAGGTTTGGCTTTGGGGTGCCAAGCGCGAGTCTGCTGGCCCTGGTGTTGGTGCTGTTAGGCTGGACGTGCTGCAGGCACAGAAGGGCGAAAGGACTTTTGTTGTTGTTGTCGATGGCCCTTGTCCTTCTGGGTGGAGGTGACCGAGTCCAGAGTGGCACTGGACTTTTCGATCTGCTGGAGGTGACATTCCACTCCAGGGCTGAAGAGATTGGTCCCCAGGAAGTGGACATCCACCAGTTTATGCTGGGTATCTGCTGTGAAGGTGGATATCCTCAGCCATGCTCTGTGGCGCATGGCCACTGCGGCCGCAACTGATCTGGCACAGGAGTCTCCAATGTCCAGAGCCGTTTGGAGCTGCTGTTTTGCCACTGCCCTTCCCTGGTCTCGTACCTGCCTGACCATGGTCTGCAGGTCGGCTGGGAGATGAGGGATCACCTCATCCAGGGAGCCCATGAGGGCGTGGGGAGAAGTGTGCCATCAGCACGGCCAAGCTGGCCTGGCGGAGGCCAAGGGAGGATGCAGCTTACACCTTGCACCCGGCATAGTTCAGCTTTTTGGACTCCTTGTCGGAGGGCTTATCCACATCCCTAGCGTTCCCGGAGCGCCGGAAAACGCTATCGGTGACCAACCCCTCGGCGGAGGGGTGTTCTGAAAAACCGGACAAAGATCTGGTAGGGACCACATACTTCCTGGCCATCCTGGCCGAAGGTGTAGGACAGGAAGCAGGCCATTGACAGAGCTCCAAGGCTGGTCCAACAATGGCTTCAGCCACCGGAAAGGCCTCCGTGGGTGAATCCCCTCAGTCCAGTATCTCCATTAGGGGATACTTGGCCCTCTTGGATACAGGCTCGAGCTGCATCCCGGTGGACTCGGAGATGAGCCGAAGCAGACCCATAAAGGACGATGGGCTTTCATCCATTGACTGGCCCCCCGAGGATTCCAGGTCAATGGGCCTGGAGAACAGGGAGGAGTCATCGTCAGACTCCGAGGAGTCCGTGAAGAGCTGCCTGGGGCCTGAGCCACCCTCCACCTGCTGAGGACGGTCAGGAGTGAGGGTGACCGACAACCTGTGGGGCAGGCCCTGACCTGACCGAGAGTCCTTGGTCGGCGCCCCCGATTTCGGTTGTGGAGGCGGAGGTTCCACCACAATCGGTGGGGCAGCTGGTTTCAGCCGAACAACTGAACCCAGAATTAGGCACCTCGACAACAGCGAGGGGTTGTTTTGGCCATTCGGGTGACAGCCACTTAATGGCCGGGGAGGCGACGGCATCGGCTTTTTCCCGGACAGAAGCAACTGCTGCCACATCAGGTCCTCGTAGCGTCAACGCAATTTGCGCGAAGCTCTCCTCTTCCAAGGAGGAAGACGAGGACGAGCGGCAGCACCGCTTACTTCAGTGCCGAGACCGAGACCGCCGATGTCGACGGGATCGGCTGGACCGAGACGATGTCTGAGACCGAGACCGAGATCCTCGGTGTTTCCGAGGACAGGTCTGGGAAGGGGCGGGGACATCCGCTCTTCCCTCGGCTCGGAAGCCTTGACCGGGGACTCCGGCACAGGAGGCGCAGGCAAGTCCTCGGTCTCCACCGGGGGAACCGGTGAAGAAGAGTTGTTGGCTTCACCAGTCAACAGCCCATCCATTGGGTCGAGAAAAATCTCGACGGCGTTGACAGGTGTCTCGGCCGGCTGACCTAACAGGGACACCGTGAAGCCAGTGGCCTTAGCCGCAACCTCGATTGAAGTCGAGTGTCGACTGTCCGGGGAAGGGGACCTCTCCCACTCCCACGAACGCCGACGGTGGGACTTACCTTTCGAGTCCTTCTTTTTGGACTGAGAAGAATGTCCCGATGGCCCCTCTCCCTTCGTGGAAAGGGAATGGCAAAGCTCCTTAAAGAAGCCGAGTAGGAGGAACCCAAAGAGAGCGGGATAAATACCGCGACCGAGGAAGAGGATGATGCGGCCTGTGCAGCCTCCTCCTCGAGGGCGATCATCTGCTCGAGTTGCTCAGCTGAGCCAGTGCCGTGGTCACTGCCCAACGGGCCTCCTTCGATTTCACCAGCGGGTAGTGCTTCTAGGGGCGCCCAAGCTGTAACCGGGCAGTGCGGTCTTCCAGGACGTTGGACGAAAATGAATGGCATAACTCGCAGGCCTGCGGGTCATGGTCTAGGCCGAGGCAGTAGACGCACGTGGAGTGCGGATCCGTCCTGGACATTTTCTGCCCACATGGGCACCGCCGAAATTTGGGAGTCGATTCTTCCGTCGCAGCTGCGAGGGAGTAATTTGACTGAAGTCTTGAAAATTTGAGATTAAGTTTCAGGCGAACCGGAGAATTAGGATCCAGTCTATACGCAGAGCGTTAAGGAGGGAACCTGAGCTTCCAAGTGGTAAGGAAGGCATCATGGGGCGGAGCCGAGAGTTTTACCACCCGGGTGGGTGGAAGGAGCCAGCTTGAAGACCTTCCGGCAAGATTTAAAGCGGCAAGGAACCTGCCAGACAGTGTGGATGAACAACATATCCATGTCCCTAGAAAGAATTTCTTCACAGAATGGGTGGTGGACAAGTGGAACACCCTTCCAGAGGAAGTGGTGGGGGCTGAAACAATCACGGGATTTAAGAATGCATGGGATAGACATAAGGGAATTCTGGAGGTCAGGGGTAGGTCGGCATAGTGGGATTCGCCACACATCCCCGGAGTAACTGGTAAGGTGGAGTTGAGATGGGTGGTGTTCTGGGTGTGCATTGGGTGCAGCTCATATGGCAGCCAGCTGAGGCGATGAGAGGAGGGCTGTGCAGGTTGGCATAGTGTGATTCACCACACATCCCTGGATTAACCAGTAAGGGTGACTTGGGGGTGGGTGGTGTTCTGGGTGTGCATGGGGTGCAGCTCATATGGCAGCCAGCTGAGGTGATGAGAGGAGGGCTGTGCAGGTCGGCATAGTGGGATTCGCCACACATCCCCGGAGTAACTGGTAAGGGGGAGTTGAGATGGGTGGTGTTCTGGGTGTGCATGGGGTGCAGCTCATATGGCAGCCAGCTGAGGTGATGAGAGGATGGCTGTGCAGGTTGGCATAGTGGGATTCACCACACATCCCTGGATTAACCGGTAAGGGGAGTTGGGGTGGGTGGTGTTCTGGTGTGCGCAGGTTGCAGCTCATATGGCAGCCAGCGGAAGCAATGAAAGGAGGGCTGGGCTGGTCACTGTAGCAGGATTCACTGCACGTCCCTGGCTTGACCAGTAAGGGGGTGGGTTGGTGGTGTTCTGGGTATGGGGCCACTGGATTGGCAATGTTCACAGGTCCATGGGTTGACCGACTTTTGGGGGGGGGTTGGGACAGGGCTACCACTGGACACCAGGGATAGTGTCGGGTACATGAGCCAGGGACCGTAGGGTGGGGCGTGCCACTAGATACCAGGGAAAAGAGGATTGTATATGTGTCGGGTGATCAGAGGTTGGGGGTGCCACAAGACACCAGGGAAAATGGTAGGGACAAGGATCGGGGGCACTAGATACTAGGGAATACCTTACATTACACAGGATGGGTGACCGGGGTGGGGGTGCCACTAGATACAAGAGAACACCTTCCATTATACGGTACAGGTGACTGGAGGTGGGGGGTGCCACTAGACACCAGGGAGCTTTCCACCTGTCATGGGAGGGAAGAATGGCAGCAGCCAGTTGCAGTACAGCTGTTCTGCCATCGGTGGGGTGGTGGCGTGGGCTTTGTACCCAGTTCAGTTTTGGGAGGTGGTAAATAGCACCTCTTTGGGTGCCATTTACTGCCGATGCAAACCTTTGAAATTGCTACTGTGCCCGTATGCAGGAGAGGATCCCCTCATTTTCATGGGTGCAGCATTATGTTAGTGATCACGTGCTCACAGGTTCAGCCCATGCTACAGGGGTCTCTGAATATAGACCCCATGCCAGAAATGGGCACACATCCTGGATAGCACAGCCAAGCATCCATTAGCGCTTGTCCTAACTTTTGAATATCTTGCCCCTGATGTTTAAGTTAAAACATTAAAAAAAGGTGAAGTGGGTCCTCTGTCTGGTACTGAAGTACTAAAAAGGAAATCAATTATGTCCGCATTCAGATGATATAACAACTCTACTAATACCTCTGTTTAAAACCTCAAATGGTCAGAAGTCTTTTATGAATGTTGTAGAGAAAAACGGGAATGCAATTGATGCTGCAATCACGGACTCACATGTTACTTAATTTAAACAAATGTACAAATCTTGTACAAAACCTCACCCCTGAGGTCCGCCATGCCATCATCCAGGGAAACCTGCTACCTATCCTGGACTGCTGCTCTCCCATCTACTCCAGGACCTCCATATCCACCATGGCAAAACTATCAGCAGCATACAACAGTGCCTGCTGCTTCTCGCTGCTGGCCCCTTTCTCCACACACCACTGTACACTCTACACTACACTGGGGTGGCTCCCACTACAAGCCCGCTTTGACCTTGCACTTACAGTTTTATTGATTCTACCATCCATATTGGCCAGAAATCCCCTCTTGCCCCTCTTCTCACTGCCCAAACCTCACACCGCTGCCTACGCTCCTCCAGTATCCCCTCCCTGAAAATCCCCAGCGTAGCCATGAACATGGACGCTAGAGCCCTGTCTGTAGCAGCCCCTACACTATGGAACAAGCTGCCCATTGAATTGGGCACCATAAACACCGCCAGTTCAAGACTCGCCTCAAAGACTGGCTCCTGTTGGCATCCACCTGCCACTGCTTTAAGGACTAGCCCCCCCATAGGTTCCAGGTGCAGGGCCAAATAGGTTCTCTTCTTTACTGAAACTGTGCCACCATGAACCTTATATTGCTTTATTTGTTGTTCCTCAACTACTGCCACCATGTATTGCCAAATGTTACAACTGTAACCTTTCACTATGTATTACCTGCTCTTGTTATGTTCTTGTTATTCTGATGTTTCTACTCTGTGCCGCCTTACATGGCCCGGGTCATGCCTGAAAACTGTCCCTGGGATCAGTGCACCCACCCGGTTAACAAAGTCATAAATAAATATATAAATAAAATAAATAAATACACAAATAAATCTTGTTTGATATCTGAAGGTTATTATTAGCAGAAACACCTTTTGCACAAATTGTATACTGTGCATGCTTATTCCACGTTAACATAGAAACATAGACTTTACGGCAGATAAGGACCGCTTGGCCCACCCAGTCTGCCCATTTCCCTACCTACTGGATACGCTGCAGATCCTAGTTAACCAACAGCCTATTTCTTCCTACCCCACCACAAGAATTGCCTTATGTCTGTCCCATGCATTCTTGAATTCTCCCACAGTTTTAGACCCCACAACCTCCTCAGGAAGGCTGTTCCATGCGTCCACCACCCTCTCTGTGAAAAAATACTTCCTCACATTGCCCCTGAGCCGTCCCCCCTCTATCTTCAAATTGTGTCCCCTTGTTCTTGCACATCTCTTTTTCTGAAAGATGCTACCCTCTTGGACTTTGTTGATTCCACTGAGGTACTCAAAGTTTCTATCATGTCCCCCTTTCCCTCCTTTCCTCAAGGGTATACATATTATGCTCCTTTAGTCTCTCCTCGTATGGCTTCTCTTGCAGACCCTGCACCCTTTTAGTTGCCCTCCTCTGGATTGCCTCCATCCTGTCTATGTCCTTGTGGAGATGGGGTCTCCAGAACTGGATGCATTACTCTAGATGGGGTCTCACCAACTGTCTGTACAGAGGGATAACAACTTCCTGTTCTCTGCTGGTGATGCCTTTCCCTATACATCCCAGTATTCCCCCAGCCCTCCCTACTGCTTTCTCACATTGCTTGCCAACCTTAAGGTAATCTGATATGATTACCCCAGGTCCCGTTCCATTTTTGTTGTTGTTACTACCTCCGCCCCATTGTGTACTCTGCCCCTGGGTTTTTGTTTCCCAGGTGCATTATTTTGCACTTCTTTGCACTGAATCCAAGCTGCCATACTTCTGACCATTCCTCCAACCTTGCCAAGTCCCTAGTCAACCTTTCCATGCCCCCTTGTGTTATCAACCCTGTTGCAGATCTTTGTGTCATCTGCAAAGAGGCATTCTTTTCCTTTCAGTCCCTCTGCAATGTCACTTATAAAGACATTAAAAAGGACTGGACCCAGTACTGAACCCTGCGGTACCCCACTAGTAATCCCCCTTTCTTCAGAGTAGACTCCGTTTACTATTACCTTCTGTGTCCTGTTGTCCAGCCAATGTTTTACCCAGGCTACCACCGTGGGACCCACTCCCAGGCTGGCTAATTTGTTTATTAATCTTTTTTGTGGGACTGTGTTAAATGCCTTGCTAAAGTCTAGGTAGGCCATGTCCACAGCTCCTCCCTGGTCTACTATTTTGGTCACCCAGTCAAAGAAATCGATTAGATTTGTCTGACATGACCTTCTCGCTGTGAATCCTTGCTGCCTTGGGTCCTGTGCCCCACTGGCCTCTAGGTACTCAAGAATTCTTTCCTTCAGAAGTGATTCCATCATTTTCCCTATCACAGAGGTCAAACTGACAAGTCCGTAGTTTCCTGCCTCTGTCTTGCTCCCACTTTTGTGAAGGGGAATCACATCCACCCTTCTCCAGTCCTCAGATACCACACCATCCTCCCATGATTTGTTAAAAAGGGTAGTCAGTGGTGTCACTAGTTCTCCCCTTAATTCTTTTAGAATTCTGGGGTGAATCCCATCAGACCCCATTGCCTTGTCCACCTTCAATTTTAGGAGTTTTCCTTTTAGGAGTTTTTCTGTGAAAGGACTGAGATCGACCACCCTATCCAGAGTGCTTCTGTTAATTGGATTAGGTACCTCCCCATCTCCTCTTTTGTGAATACTGAGCAGAAGTATTCGTTCAGTATCCCTGCTTTTTCACTGTCCCTCTCTGCCCACTCATCATCCATTCTTTTCAGCCTCACTATCCCTCCCTTTGTCTTTCTATGCTCCCTAATGTACCTATAAAAGATTTTATCCCCCTTCTTAACCGAGTTGGCTACCTTTTCCTCAGTTTGGGCCTCTGCTATTCTGATTGCTTTCCCTGCTTCCTTCTGCCTTAACTGATACAGTTCTCTGTCCTGCTCCTTCTGTGTTTCCTTATACTTCCTAAATGCTATATTTTTCTCTCTAACCTTCCCCGCCACCTCTTTTGAGGACCATAGTGGCTGTTTCTTTCGTTTTGATTTGTCTATTTGCTTCACACAAAGGCTTGTTGCCTCTGTGATGGAAGTTTTGATGTTTCCCTTTATGAAAATGTTAGTTTGGTTATGTATTTTGCACTGTTTTGTCTGTCTTGTATGTTACGGGGTCATACCTGTAAAAGTGCCACATGGTCCAGTGCATCTCACACGGCTAATGAAATTTTAAATAAAAAATAAAGAACTATTACAAAATAGTCAGGCCTCACACATAACAGTCATCACACCTCTAGCATTGCACTAGAGACACTTTACCTTTTCTCCACAGAACTGGTGGTCTTTGACTTCTTTTCAATCTCAGGGGGCCCCTCGAGGAGATTTTTGACATCTTCCTTGCTGTAAATTTAAAAACAAAAAATGATGCTTTAGCAGAACACCCACTGAAAAGCACCACAGCTGCCACTTCGAAAATTACTGCACTGTCATTCACTGATGTAGTGCTCTATGACTGCAGGAAAAACAGAACTAAGGTGATTGGGGATGGTGCTGCTTCATATGCTGAGGGTGTGTGCATGGTGCCACAGTCGCCAGCCCCAAAAATTCTGGTTCCTGCGTGGTCCTTGTGCCTGTACCTTTAAGACCAAAGGGTCGAGCTCTATGGAGGAGACTGACTCTAGAAAGATCTATTTGTATCAACTGTACTATAGTGCCGTCATACTGGAGATCTTAACCAAAGAGAGGTGTTGGCTTTTACAACGCTCAATGAAATCCTATAGTTCCGGCACATGGAAGAGGGCAACAGTTCTTTCCTTACACAAGGGTGGTGCGTGACCCCTCTGTTCTAACAACATGAATAAGAACAGCTTAGTCAAATTTGTGGGTTATTCACTCGGTCTCCCCCTGTGCACAGCCCGTTTCATACAATGGCAGGGCATGCACAACCCATGTGAATACTGTGGAATAGTCACATAACCCTCCTTGTGCACACCCTGTTTCATACAATGCCAGGGCATGCACAACCCATGTGAGTACTGCGGAGTATTCACATGACCCTCCTTGTGCACACCCTGTTTAACACATCAACAGGGCATGAACAAGCCGTGTGAATACAGTTGGGTATTCACTTGACCCTCTCTGTGCACACCCTGCTTAACACCAGGGCATGCACATCCTGTATGAATATGGTGGGGTATTCACTCAGCCCCCCCCCCCCCCCGTGTATGCCTTGTTTCACACACTGTGAAGGAATTGGCACCCATGGTAACTGTTATTGGCAAGTAATCCGTAGCTGAAGGTAGTGTGCTATTGGACTGGAAAAGAGCGGTGGTTGTCCCAATATACAAGAAAGGGAATAAATCCATACCTGGCAATTACAGGCCAATAAGTCTTATGTCTATTGTTGGCAAGGTAATCGAAAACCACTGTAACTCGATAACCAATGAATTAGTCGAGAGAGGACTAGTTGACAAGACACAGCATGGTTTCGTAAAAACAGAAGTTGTAATACCAATTTGATTAGTTTTTATGATTTCATTAGTCAGAATCTGGATAGTAATGAAGCCACGGATGTTATTTTCTTCAATTTCAAAAAGGCTTTTGACACTCTGTCTCAAGGGAGGATTTTGTCCAGACTAACCAGTATGGGATCAGTCCTTGGGCCCCTTCTGTTCAACGCCTACGTATCTGACATAAGGACAGGAATCAGGAGTGAGATGAGTCTCTTTGCAGATGACACAAAACTGGGGGCGGTGGTGGATGGGGAGGAGGGGAGGGTGGCCCTACAGGGGGACCTGGAGGCTCTGGAAAGATGGTCTAGAAAGATGGTCTAGAAAGTGGAAGCTGAGGTTCAATGCAGGGAAATGCAAGGTACTCCACCTGGGGGCCAGAAACCCAGGCCAAGTGTACACCCTGGGGGGGGGGAAATGCTACAAGTCTCGATGGCTGAGAGGGACCTGGGGGTGGTGGTGGATGTCAAGATGAACAACTCTGAGACTTGTAGGAGGGCAGCAGCCAAGGCCCAACAGGATGCTGGGATGCATCGCTAGGGGGATCACCTCCAGAAGGAGGAAAGTGATACTCCCACTGTATAACTGCTTGGTGAGGCCGCACCTTGAGTACTGCGTGCAGTTTTGGAGGCCACACTTAAAGCGGGACATTAACCTCCTGGAGAGGGTCCAGAGGGAGGGCAACCAAAATGATTTGGGGATTGGGGACAGAACCTATGAGGAGAGGCTCAAGAGCTAAATATGTACACATTGGAAGAGAGAAGGGACCGGGGGGACATGACAGAGGTCTTTAGGTACATGAAGAGGATAAATAGGGGAGGAACAGTCAGGGTGCTTCGAAGGAAGGAGGAAGGGGCCACTAGAGGGCATGGGTGGAAGCTGGAGGGGGGAAGATTCAGGGGAGAAAGGAGGAGGTGCTACTTCACTGAGAGGGTGGTGGAGCCATGGAATGCACTGCCTAGGGGGCTGGTGGAGGCAGAGACAGTGGAGGGGTTCAAGAGGGGGTGGGACAGGTACGGGGAAGGGTTCTGGAAGCAAAATCCAATGCAGCAAGAATATCCGGAACTGGGAAGGGAGAAGCCAGAGAAGGCGAGGGGGACAGCAAGGTCAGCACCCAGGGTGGGGACTGACCAAACGAGCAGACACGAAAGACCGTTAGGCCTATTCTGCTGGCATTTTAGTATGTTAGTATGTCTGTGAGAAAGCAGAGTTATTAAATAAGTACTTTAGCTTGGTATTCATGGAGGAGGACGACGGTAGGGGACCTGAGCTAAAGTCAAAGGGGAAAGAGGGCAAATAGGTGGATCTGAGCCCATTC
The DNA here is from genome assembly GCA_016271365.2 of Neoceratodus forsteri. Taxonomy (NCBI): domain Eukaryota; kingdom Metazoa; phylum Chordata; order Ceratodontiformes; family Ceratodontidae; genus Neoceratodus; species Neoceratodus forsteri. The sequence goes on from CM028135.1 coordinate 1,066,352,341, forward strand.
ACTGTGGATAGGGTTAGGGCACAGCTAGATAGATTGAGGTGGACAAGGCAATGGGGCCTGACGGGTTACACCCCAGGGTGCTCAGGAAATTGAAGGAGGAGTTGGCCGCACCCTTGACAAGGCTCTTCAACTTGTCCCTGGATATGGGAGAGTGCCGGAGGACTGGAAGAGGGCAGACATAGTGCCTTTACACAAGGGCGGTAGTAAGGAGGTGAAGGGGAACTACTGACCTGTCAGCCTCACATCAGTGGTGGGGAAAGTAATGGAGGCATTAATCAAGGAGAGGGTGGTGGATTACCTGGAGGAGAGTGGCGTGCAGGACAGCAGACAGCATGGCTATATGAAGAGGAAGTCTTGCCAGACAAACCTAATTCAGTTCTCTGATTGGGTGATTCAGGTGATTGACTGGGGGCGGCGGTGGACATGGCCTATCTGAACTTCAGTAAGGCCTTTAACACTGTCCCCCATAGGAGGCTGGTGAGCAAGATGAAAAGCCTGGGGTTGGGTGGGAAAATCACAAGCTGGGTGGAGGCCTGGCTGTCAGGAAGAACTCAGAGGGTAGTGCTCAACGGGGTGCACTCTGGGACAGCAAGGGTGAAGAGTGGAGTGCCACAGGGGTCAGTTTTGGGTTCACTTCTCTTCAACATCTGCATCAATAGGGCTGGCCCCATGGCGCTAAGGGTTGAGGCGCTGAACACCACATCTCACGCCACACTGGTGACCCGGGTTCAGGAGCGAACTTGGGCGCCGGGCTTTGGCGGGGCAGGAGAGGACTGAGTGTCTGGAGGACTGCTCTCCTCTCCTGGGGGTGGGTTGTGGGACTGTCTGGCGTCCTGGTGGGCCCTGATGGAGGTCGGAGGCATTACAGGATGGCAGACTAAATCAGAGGGGTGAGCGTGGCAGATGCTGGCAGGTTTGCTGCGCGCCATGCTCACAGGAGGGATGGGTGCAAACTAAGAAACTCCCCCACCGACCAGAGGAGATGACGAGGGCTCCAGAGGCTTGGCCCACATCCCAACACTGGCCCAAGTACACCAGAAAGAGCTCCCCAGGCGCAAACCCAGCCATCAGGTAGGCCCCTTGAGTCTGCAAGATTGCTGAGGGTGGGCATGCCTTCCCCCAGGGGTACCCAGTTGCTGGGATACTGGGTCTGACTGTGGTGGCTGGGTGGGGAGTGTACTGGCAGCAGAGGGTTCAGGTAGGGAGTAAGAGGCCACCGCCGAGTGGGCTCCTCGGAAGGATGCCCTGTCTGGATGGGTGCATAAATATAATCAACAAAAAAAAATCTACATCTGTGATATTGCTGAGGGTTTGATGGGGAGGGTGTGCCTATTTGCTGATGATACGAAAATAATATGCATTAGGGTGGACACCTGGGGGGGGTGGAGAACATGCGGGAGGACTTAAAGATGCTTGAAAAATGGTCTGGGATGTGGCAGCTGAAATTTAATGCCAAGAAGAGCTCTGTGATGCACTTGGGGAGTAGGAACAGAAGAGCAGGGTACACCCTAGGTGGGGAGGAAATTAAAGTAACAGAACAGGAGAGGGATCTGGGGATCATAGTCTCCTCGAACCTTAAGGTAGGAATCCAATGTAGCCAAGCAGCGGGAAAGGCCAATGGAATGTTGGCATGCATAGGCAGGGGCATTACTAGCAGAAAGAGGGAGGTAATAATGCCACTTTACAAAGCCATGGTGAGGCCGCACCTGGAGTGTGGGGTTCAGTTCTGGAGGCCTCATCTCTGCAAGGATATAGATGCGTTGGAGAGGGTTCAGAAAAGGGTAACCAAGATGGTGCAGGGTATGCAGGAAGAGTCATACGAGCAGAGGTGTAAGGAGCTGGATCTGTACACGCTGGAGACGAGGGAAAGGGGAGACATGATTGAAACTTTTAAATATGTAAAGGGGCTCAATAAAGTGGGAGAAGAGTGTTTACTTAAGAGGAAGGAGGGGGTCAAAACTAGAGGGCACAGCCTCAGACTGCAAGGAAAAAGATACAGGGGCAATGTGAGGGCATTTCTTCACAGAGAGGGTGATGGGGTGGTGAAGCCCTGTAACAGACTACCAGATGGAGTGGTGGGGGCTAAATCGGTGAAAGAATTCAAGAGGGCATGGGACAAGCATATGGGGCTGAGTATCGGGGGAAGGGCGGGGGCTGGCAGGGGGGAGGTGTAGGGGGGAAAAGTGCAGACTAGATTGGTTGGTATAGTCCTTTTCTGCCATCAAGCTTCTATGATTCTATGAATATTCCTAACTCTTGCAGTCAGCCTTAGAAGTAGAACTGCCCGGAGATAGAACGTATGCTAATGATGGAATCATCATTGGCTCGTGCAACTTTTCAAATGCCGCCCTTATCAACTGTTTGCATTCTAATGCTTCAGATTTCATTCTCCGCCTGTCAAGTTCAGACGCCTCAGAGACCTCTCCTCACCAGTCGTTCCTGGAGTGTTATTATTCAAAAATATAAGTATAGTTTTGCTTAAGTTTTCATTTGCTGTCTTCATCTTTTGTTTTTCTAGTTAAGCGCTAGTTAGAAATAGAGTTTTTTTTTTTTTTCTCGGTTTCTCTCGGTTTGGGATAACCAGAGGGAAACTAAGCTTTAGATTAGATTTTGTTTAGTTTTTGGAGTGTTTTGAATGCAAAACTCCGCTAATGTTACTTATTATTCTTTTAAAAAGTAACTGCTAAATTGTGCAAGGAACTGATAACTTCGGTTCATTTTCTTTGGTCCCCGGTTCCGACTGGGATTTTTCTTGGTTCCTGAACCGACCGCAAACTGCAACAACAGATCAGGTTTAAAGTTTATTTTGCGGTTGTGTATTTTCTTAGAGGTTTGGAAATTGTCAGACAAACCTAAGAAGAAAACCAGTGAACCTGGTTTTAAAAATTGTACCAAGTGTGGGGAAGTCTTTGCCAAGGCAGGCAAACACACTTTATGTGTTGTTTGTCTTGGCCAAGAACACCTCTCAGCTGATTGTGAAATCTGTAAGTCCTTTCCTCAGAAGACAGTTGAAAAGCATCTGGAGAGACTTCAACAGAAGTTGCTTAATGGTCCCTCGAGCTCTGACCAGCCGGCGCCCTCAAAACCTGTGGGTGAAACCGCTGAGCCATTACAATCCACCCCTGATATGGGTGCCTTGGCTACTGGTAAAAGAACCGGTGAACCAGCTGACTCTCCAGTTCCTTTAAAGAAATTAAAAAAGACAAAGCACACTGAACCTCCTACCAGATGGCCTTCGAGGACTTCTACTGCGCCCTCTGCTTTGCCTGAAGAGATTGCCCAGGCTTTTAGGGTAATACAGGTTTTACAAGGGTTGGTACTGACCCCTACCCCACAGGCACTGGTCCAAACCCAGTCTAGGCAGGCAACATCATCTGCCCAGTTTTCATTCCCGTAAACAATGGAAATTGAAGACTATGAGGAGTATGAGGAGGAGGAATATATTGAGCTGGAGGTTTCCCCAGAACAAGACTTTGGATCTCCTCCCAGATCCTCTGAGGACTTCTCATCCCACTTCTTTTTTGTGAAAAAGATGGCAGATGCCTTGGACATAACCCCTAGTGAGGTTACTGAGGATGAAGAAGAGGTGGAGTACCTTGAAATGATGGGGCTTACACCCACCAAAAAGCTACTGCTCCCAGTGAATACATTTTTTTAAGAAAGATATCTTAAAGCTTTTACAGACCCCTGATTCTATCCCTCCTCTTGACAAGAGACTGGATAAAAAGCATCAGTTGGACAGGGAGGAAGCTGAATTTCTTTTTACCCTCCCTGACCACCAGGGGTTGGTACAAACAGCAGCCTGTGACAGGGCAAAGGTGTCTCAATCTTCCCACCCTCCTGACAAGGATTCCAGAAAAATGGATAGCATGGCTAAGAAAGGGTAGCTTTCAGCCTCTCTGGCTATCAGGCAAGCAACCTACCAGGCCTACGTTGCCCAGTACAAGAAGTCACTGTGGCAGTCTGTTCTAGTTATGTCCGAGAAGGCTCCATGTGGCATCTCAGCAGACTTGGCTGAGACTGCCAGGATGGGTCTGGAAGCAGCCAAATACCAGTTCCAGATGTCAACAGATACAAATGACACTGCTGCTAGATGGATGGCTAATACTATAACCTTGAGAAGATTTGCATGGTTAAGAGCCACAAACCTCACACAGGACACCCAAGCAAAAGCCATGGATTTCTCTGTTGAGAATAATTATCTTTCTGGGGACAAAACAGAGGCTTACATGAAGAAGGCAGATGAATATGAAGCCACCTATAGGAGTAATTCAGCCAAAGAGAAACTGTCTCCTTCCTCTAGGCCTTATGGAAGGGGAGGCAGGGGTAGAGCTTCATACACCAGGCCTTTTTACCAGGCCCAGGTTGCCCCCCAATTTCAGCAGTACCCAAAGCAGACAGGGTACTTCAGAGGCAGGGGTAGATGGGGATCCAGGCGTGGTTCCCAGGCTAGTCAAGCCCAACCAAAGCCAAAACAGACTCCCTGACTTGTTTGCCAAGGCTGCCTCTCCACTACCAGCAGGAGGCAGACTGGCTCACTACTGTACTTCCAGGCTTGGAAAAACATCACCACAGACAAATGGGTCCTGGAAGTAGTGAGTCAGTGTTTGTCCCTAAGCTTCAAATCCTTCCCTCCTCTAAGAACAAGAGTTTTCAAGCCAGCTTCAGATGCAGAAAGGAAGCTGTTGGAAAAGGAGGTACTAAACCTGCTGTTGTCAAAAGCAGTGGAACCTGTTGCTCCACAGCAAAAGGGAAAGCGTTTTTGCTCAAGATACTTCCTTACAACAAAGAAAAATGGGGAGTGGTGGCCTATTCTAGACCTAAGGTTATTGAAAGGGCACCTGACGAAGCCAAAGTTCAAGATGGTAACCTTGCCACTGGCACTGCCAACTCTTCAAAAAGGAGACTGGTTGGTGTCTCTGGACCTAAAAGATGCTTATTTCCACAGCCCCATAAGAAAGCCCCACAGAAAGTAACTCAGGTTCAGATTCCCATCAGGTCACTACCAGTTCTCAACACTGCTATTTGGCCTCACTTCGTACCCAAAGGTGTTCACAGTGTTTGGTGGTGGTAGTGGCTCACCTAAGAAGGTTAGGTGTCACAGTATTCCCATAAGTGGATGACTGGCTGGTTGTGGGAAAATCACCACAACAGGTAAGGGAATATTTGCAGGTAACCCAAAGTCTTCTGGAGTCCTTGGGGTTCCTCTTAAACCTCAAGAAGTCTGTTCTTCAGCTAGCACAGGTGCTGCATTTCATAGGGACAAAGCTGAATATCCTGAAGGGCAGGGCCTACCTGCCTCAGGAGAGGGTACAGAATAGCCTGCAGATTGCTGGCTCATTCAATCTGAACAGGCCCAAAACTGCAAGTCAGTTTCTTCAGCTACTGGGCCACATGGCTGTGGCCACAGGCACAGTCTTGGGTTCCAGATTCCAGGTGAGGGACATACAGTTCCACCTCACAGCTCACTGGTGCCAAAGGAGAGACCCTCTCTCCAAGCTCATTGCAGTAACAAAAATAATGCTTCAAGCACTCCAGTGGTGGAAGGAGGAAGACAACCTACAAGAAGGAGTTCCCTTACAGCAAGAATCTACATCAGTGATCCTCACAACAGATGCATCACTACTGGGGTGGGGTGCCCATCTAGGGATTCACACCACCCAGGGTACCTGGTCAAGTGCAGAGTCACTTCTGCACATAAATCTGCTGGAGCTAAGAGCAGTGCTACTGGCATTGCAGGCTTTCGCCCCACTGGTACAGGGAAGGGTGGTACAGGTCAGAACAGACAATACCACCACAAAGTACTACATCAACAAGCAAGGGGGGGACATGGTCCAACCCCTTATATACAGAGGCTATGAGAATATAGAGCCTGGCTTACTCTTTGGGAGTTTCCCTACAAGCCATCTATTTGCCAGGGAAGGTCAATACCCTAGCAGATGCTTTGAGTTGAATCAACAGGCCCATCACGAATGGACCCGCCATAGGCAGGTGCTGGGGGTAGTTTTCAGAAGATGGGGCTCCCCAGAGATAGATCTCTTTGCATCCCACGAGAACCACCACCTGCCATGGTATTGTTGCAGGCCACCAGCCAGGGGCTCGATTGACCCCCTTGAAGACTCGTTGAGTCGAGGCGCTAGGGGAAATGCTGATACCAGGAAATCCTGTTTTGTCTTTTGCATTATGCTGTGAATTGCTGGAGCACTAAGTCGAAACTCTTTATTCAATTTTAGTGTCTCCGTCCTTTCTTGAGCGCACCACCTGTTTGCACATTTCATTTACTGTTGTGGTTCGCCGCCTCATTTGTGGTGCAGCATGGCTGTTTAGCTGGATCGCGTTAAACTTTCTTCTGGACCAGGGGCTCAATAACCCTGGATGCTGTGGCTCTGGACTGGTCAAGGAGAAAGCTTTATGCTTTCCTCCTTTTCCTCTAATCTTAAGGGTTCTGGTCAAACTCAAATCCCAGCCAGCATTAGCGATCTTGATAGTATCAGATTGGCCCAGGCAGCCATGGTACTCTCTGCTGCTATCCATGTCTGTGGACAAGTCAATACATCTCCCTCGGAAGCACAACCTGTGAACCTCCAACCAGGGGAGGATACTGTACCCGAACCTCAGAACCCTCAGGCTCAAGGCATGTCTCTTTAGGACTTAGAGTATGCAGGCTTGCATCTTTCAGAAAGTGTCTTGAATGTTTTGAGGAGTTACAGGAAACCCTCTACTAAGAAAACCTGTGCTTCTAAATGGAAGAGATTTTCTATTTGGTGTTCTGCCAATGATGTGGTACCTGCACAGGCAGGAATTCCAGCCCTGCTGGATTATTTTACCCATTTGCATTCCTTGGGCTTGCAGCCTACTACTTTTGAAGGTCCATCTGGCTTCAGTATCTGCTTACATCTCAGCTGGAAAGGGTGTCTCCACAACATCCAACCCTATTTTCCAAACTTTCTTCAAAGGTTTGGCCCACCTGCACCCCCTCACAAGGAACCGGTGACAGCTTGGGACCTCAATGTTTACATTGCCCAGCTCATGGCCCCCCCCTTTTTTTTCTTGGTATTTATACTCCTCTGCTCTGCAGCCCTCACATTCTGGGGGAACCCCAGACCCATCACCCTGGCGTCTACCATCTGGTGCTAGCTCCAGGGCTTACCCCCCCCCCAGTGGGGTTGGCAGAGAGGGCCCTCCCTTTACCAAAACTGAATATGTTTCACGCCATAGTTAGCCAAGTGTGGGGCCTGCGAGCTCACCTGTCATCCTCCGGGAGCTGTTTCCTGGTTTCCTTGTCCCCTGCAGTTGCACGGTGTGCAATGATGCCTGTAACAGGGATGTGCACACTCCCGCACACAGTCCTATCAAGCATCTGCCACGCACTGCCCCCATGCAGTAGCAGTTCTGTGACACTGAGCTCCAGCCTCTGCCAGGGGTCAGGTGTGCTCAGGTCACTGAACTCTCCACTCCCCAGAGATGGACAGCAGTCCATTGGACGCTCGATCCATCTCCATCCCTGCCAACTCCTGGCAGCCCATGCTCATTCCCGAACATGGGTTGCTGGCGTAGCACGAGGTAAGGTGCCAGCGCCTCAGCCCTTATTGCCACCGGACCGGCTGCCCCCCCTCTTTTGAGTCCGTGGTCTCAGCCCACTTGAAATACGTCATTTGGAAAACAGTGTTCCTGTTGGCCATCACTTCTGCCAGAAGGATTAGTGAGCTGCAGGCCTTATGCATTGAAAAGGACTACATCTATTTCCACAGGGATAAGGTAGTCCTGCGGATGAACAGGAAATTTCTCCCTAAAGTAGTTCCTGATTTCCACTTGAACCAATCCATAACCCTGCCAGTCTTTTTCACTGAACACTCTAGTTCAGTTAAACTTAGACTCCACAGTCTTGATGTCAAAAGAGCTCTTGGCTATTACATGACTGTCACCAAGGACCATAGACAGGACAGACAACAGCTGTTCCTGACTTATGGGAATGTGGGAAAAGGAAACCCAGCATCTAAAAGGTCCATCTCTCACTGGATAGTTCAGCGTATCTGGTTCTGCTACTCGAAAGCTGGAAAGGAGCCCCCACAAGTCCTAGGGGCCCATTCCACAATCAATCAATCAATCAATCAAAATCTTTTTTTATCTAGGCGAACATCGTTGAGCAAGCTCATTTACAAGATGGATCACAAGGGGCACAACTGCTACCATAGCAGCTGCCAGGGATGTTCCACTAGTGGAAATCTGTAAAGCAGCTACCTGGGGGACAGCACACACCTTTACAAAACATTACAGCCTGGACACCCAGTCCAGAAGTGATACCAGGTTTGGCACAGCAGTCCTGCAGAGTCTGTTTCTAAAGTAAATTCTGTGCCCACCTCTAAAGGTACTGCTTCCTAGTCTGCAAGAGTTAGGAATATTGGAGAATTCCTGGGGTGAGAAGAAAAAATTACCATAGTAATCTTGTTTCTTCCAAGGTATTCTCCAATATTCATAACTCGCCCACCCTGCCTCCCCTTATAGGACCACAGGCCTCTGCACTCCAAGCGGAGTATCTACATGTGAAGGTGCCAGACTGGCATAGTTTGTTTTGAGCCCCTGTTGGGCATTGGTTTCTCCTTCTTCAGGTTATTCTGACATTAAGGGGGGTTGTTTTTTCTACTCCAGTTGGAGGCTTGTTGTATTAGATGAATGCAATTATTATTACTATATAGTTATTAATTGTTGGCTAGGCCTGTACTTGCAGGGTCTCCATGAAATCTGAAGCATTATAATGTAGGCAGTTGATAAGGGCAGCATTTCTTTCATTCTTTTATTTTTTATTTATTGAAATCTTAGAAGACATGAATTGAGCTAGAAGCTCTTTACATAGGTTCCATGTCAAGGAAGTTACAGAGAGGTACAGATTATGCTGCTAGCAACATTTACAATAAATGGATATGATAAGGCAGTACATTATGCAATCTGTTCTGATAGGCAATGAGCCTGGCAACATCCAATTACACTGTACAGACAACTGTGACACACATGAGATGGCAGTATACAGTGAACAATTGTTTAATGACAATAGTGGCACCCATGGGGGTGTGTATGTGGGGTAAGTAGGGAGGGACGTACATAAGGAGGGAGAAGAAATCCATGTGACTTGGTGAGCTGTGGATTGTTCAGCTAGGAGAGCTGAGATGGGGGAGGGGAGAAGGGAGAAAATCAGCCAAGTAGGCCTAGTCAGAAGGTGGGACAGTGAAGGGGAAAGTAGGGAATCAGCCCAGAGGGGCCTTATCATAAGGGTAAGTAGGGTAGGAGGGAGAGGGGGAGAGAGAGGGAGTGACAGAGGAGGGGAAGGGGTGAGTAGGAGTGGATGCAGAGGAGGTACAGAGGGTAGGCAAGGGAGCCAGGGAGAGATGTATGAGGGAGATGGGAGTAGGGTAGATGAGACGGAATGTGGGAAAAGGTAGTGGGGCTCGAGGCAGATGAAGTGCAGCAAGTCAGTGAGGAGGGGCGTTTAGTGCTAGGTTCGGTATTAAGAAAGATTAGTGGAAACAGTTGCAGCTTGCATTAGCAACTAGATCTTGCTGCAACTTCTTCTTAAATGAGCCCAGAGTAGGGGCTGCAGTTACTTCATTACTGAGGGAGTTGAACGTTGAACCAGAGTGGAGCTCGGTGTGCAAATGACCTTTGTTTTAGGGAGGTATGACAGCGGGGATCCTAAGGAACTGACACTCTGCACTTCTGGTTTGTCTTTGATTGTTAGAGGGGGAGAGGAGCTTCAACACCCCCGGTGGCAGCAGTTCGAGGCTAGCTTTTTTGGCTAAGAGACAGGTTTGGTACATGAGCCTGTGCTTGAGCTGGAGCCAGTTAGCTTGGCAGTAGAGGTTGCAAGTGTGGATCATGTGCCCAGCACCAGTAAGGAGGCAGCAGGCTTTGTTTAGGACTGTCTTGATTCAGCTGAGGGCAGTGTCAGTGACTGCTCCATAAATGACCAGGCCATAGTCAACTAGTGAAACAACCGAGCTATGGATGGAAAGGTTAAGGGCTTCCGGGGTTAGGCTGTGTTTGTGTCTATAGAGTAGCCCAAGGCGAGAACTAACTGATTTGGCAACATTGTCTATATGTGGAGTAAAAGACAAGGTATTGTCAATAGTAACCCCCAGATACTTAAACTGAGGGATGAGCTCCAGTGGAGGAGCCCATGGCATTACAGATGGTAAGGGGGATAGGTCCTGTGCTTATTTTGAGGGTTGGAGAATAACATTGTTTTGTCTTCTTATAATTTATTATGAGTTTGTGGTTACTAAATCAGCTTTCAACTTCCACAAAGTGTTGCTGGAGTTGTGCCTCGAGGGTCTTGGGGTTGGGGTTGCTGGTGAAAATGATGTTGTCATCCACATATAGCAGCATGTGGCCCTGACATGCGGCGGGGAGTGGGTTGAGGAAAATACCTTTGATTTTGTGTTTTTTGAATGGGGCATGCTGCATTAAAGTAAGAGGTAAATTGTTCCAGGGCGGTATCAACATTACTGGTGGAGTAGACTTCAGCCCAGTCTAGTAGGCAGAGGTCCAATTTCAGGAGCTCCAGGTGATCTTTAAGCAGAAACCTACTAGTGACAGTTTTAGTGGGGGGCTTGGTAAACTTATTTGTCCGTTTGAACAGAACGGGGCATTGGTCGCTAATGGCATCTGGAAGGACCATGGTGTTGGAGATGTGCGAGGGTCGATTTGATAACACTCAGTCAAGTAGGGTGCGGGTACCAGTCCTGTAGTTCACTCTAGTTGGGGACTCAACAAGTTGGGTGAAGTGGATGGCAGAGACAGAATCTTTGAACAAGTTTACTTCAGGTGAAAGCCAACTGACATTGAAGTCCCCAAGTATGATGACTTCTGTATTTAGACTCAGACTGTCCAGGCAGTTCTTGAGTGTGTGAAAGCCAGGCAAGGTATGCCTAGGCAGGATATAGACAGACAGCAGGGTAAGGGCCCTATTCTGAGGGCCGAGGAGGACTTCAATGGCGAGGGCTTGCATGTCTTCTCCAGTGTTGGGTAGTTGCATGACAAGGCCCTGTAAGTTGTCCCGTAGGTAGATTGCACAATCGTCACTTCTCTTAGATAGCCTGTCTGTCTAAAGACTGTGTAACCTGTAATTATAATTGAAGTGTTGGGTATTTTTGGAGTGAGCCAGGTTTTCACGATGGATATCACATCAGGGCTGTGTTGCAAAACTCAGGCTTGTAAGCTGTCAAGCTTAGAGAGGAGGCTGCAGATATTTAGTGAAGCGAAAGTAAGCAAACCAGAGTTCTTCAGAGTGGCTGTCTGCTGCGCTGGGGGGACTGGGTTGGGACGTATGTTTCCCGATATAAGCAGCAATAGAATCGTTAGTCTACAAAGATATTCCTTAAGTTGTTTTGTGCTGATCTTGCTGTGTCTGGACTGAATGCAGTGTGTTTTTCTGTTTACCTGTGAGGTGACATATCCCGACATAAGTGTCAGAGGTGGAGTCAGGAAGAGATGGTATGCCAGTGACCAACAGCCACAGGGTGGTGGTATATCCTTACCTGGGTTATGTTTGCTAACGAATGTTGGTTGGGCGGAGGTAATTGTGCTGTAAACACTGATTGGGTCAGCTAACAAGGTTTCTACAGTATTTGAGGACTCCTGGTCTTATGTAGAACCAGGACATGTAAGCAGCAAGACTAACGTGATACTCGTAGGCAGTAAGCGCTGCATGGAGGCCATCATTGCCATGCCAAAAAGAGGGAGGTAACTGGGTAGGTGCTAGTAGCAGGCTGGGTGGATGGTTAGAGAGGAAGGGGAGTGTTTAAGTTCAGGAATGTAGAGATGAAGAAGCACAGCCTATAACCTTGGCAACGTGGAATTATTCAGGGATCTGTCTGGTTAGTGAATATAAGGCAGATTACACTGCAAAGTGCTGGGGTTGGAGGTCAGCACTAGAAGCAGGTTAGGTCTGATATGCTAGGACAATCTATGGTGGAGCAGCTGCAAGTCAATGCTTGATAATCAAGCATACAGTACAAGAAGCAGTTGAGGTGATGCCACTCAAAATGAGTGAGGGACCCTTTAAGAGAGGACAACCAAGCGGGGTGGCGAGTGGAGGGAGTCGAAATAGGTGAAGTCAGGTGGGGAGGAGTATTTAATAGAGGTCAGGGCCAGGGAGGGTAGCTGGGAGAAAACATAGGCTTCCTAGAGCAGCAAGGGTTTGAAAAGAGGTGCCGCTAGATGCAGACAGAGAAACAGCCAATAGGCAGCCACAGCAAACTCAAGTCAGTCAATCGAATTGGCGGCTTCAGAGCTGGGCTTCTTCAGCTGAGAGCTGCATACATGGATGGATGACTCAGGCTGATGCTTCATATGCGGCCGGCTCAGTGTAGGGGCCAGACTGCTTGGATAACGGGGCGCCCGCAGAAGCGAATACTGTGGAAAGGGAGAGAAAGGACGTGAGTCAGAGGGATTAAAGCCTGTGCAAGACTAAGCAGGGGAAGGGCCTGTGGGCAACCATGGAGGTGGAAGGGAATGAGAAAAGAAGGCATGTTAGGGAATTTGGAAAGTGGCACAGGCCAATGAAGGTTTCATCATTTGCATACGTTCCGTCTCCGGGCAGTTCTACTTCTAAGGCTGACTGCAAGAGTTATGAATATTGGAGAATACCTTGGAAGAAACAAAATTACTATGGTAAGTAATTTTTTCATATTGGCCAGGTGGATACATAACTGGCTCACAAATAGAAAACAGGTAGTGAGAATAAATGGGTATCTATCAACCGAGGGAGATGTGACGAGTGGGATCTCGCAAGGCTCGGTCCTGGGCCCACTACTATTTAATATTTACATTCAGGACCTCCATCTCCATAGTGGGACTAGACTAACTAAATTGTGGATGATACCAAATTGGGTGGGCTGGTCAATTCCGAAGCTAATAGGTCCACTATGATCGATGACCTTCAATATATTACAGAACGGGCAGGTAAGAGTTACATGCAGTTTAGGTTTGCTGGCCACCTAGCTTCACCTGAGCTCTTTTCTTCTAGGTTGCTTGAAAGGACAGAGCAAAGGACCTTACCAGAGCAACAATAAAGATTAAGGCTTCTTTTGGCCTGGCAGGTTTACTGTGTGTTGTTATTTTTTATTTTGTACTCACAGGGATTGTTACTGTTTGCTGCTAACATTTTATTGCTTTATTTTTCTCTGATTCAAATTGTTGTTGCTGGGTATACATTCTGCTGCATTATTACAGGGTGTGCCTACAGGTGTGTGTGCTTCCAGATTACTGCTGTAATCCTCTGATTCAAATTGTCTTTTGTAAGGTATATCTTCTGTTACTGCTTTATTTTTCTCTGCAGCAAAGTGTTTCTTACAGGCTATATCTTCTGTGAAATTATTACAGGTGGTGCTTTACAGGTTTCACAGTTTTATCTGTCATTTGGATAAGCTTTCAGGGCTACTGCATTTGTTGCTGGCTGATTGTTTCTGCTCTTACCTCCTTGTTTCTTTCGTCCGTGGTTCTTCTTTTTCAGCAGAGGAAGGGCCCAGCCACCCACCCCCATACCCAGCCACCCCACACTACACTCCTTTTATAGGGTAGCACAGTCGTGACATTTCCTGTAGCAAAGCAGGAAGGGGCGGATCAGAGGGGTATCCACACAGTGACCTCATTTACAGGGGCACTTGTAATTTAACTTGTTATAACAAGTTATACAAAAACAAACAAACGAAACACAAAATCAAACTTTTGCTTTCATTTTCTTCCTTCTAATTACTCTGACCAGGTTATAAACCCAGCAACTTACCTGCAATGGATATCATTAACTGCAGGCACTGTGGAACACTTTTCAGAAGGGCAGTTTTACAGGATTTAGGACACTGTCGTACATGCTGGGCCATTGGAGATCTAAAGGCTCAGCTCCAGGCAGCATGGGCAGAGATTGCACACCTCAAATTGCATATTCAAGAGGAAATATATTATAAGAACCACCCGCCATTTCCCCAACATCCAACAGAAGCACCTCGACTGCAAAGGGTACTTGGTCTGGGAGGTTGGCAGGTGGTTAGAAGGGGCAAATCGGGTGCCCCATCACTCGGTGTTCTCCAACATATCCCCTCCAAAAGCCAGATAAAAACTATAAACAGGTATCTGCCTCTATCTCCGAAATCAAACAAAGGGGCAGAGGACACTGCAGAGCAGGAAACTGCAGCACAGGAGCTAGCACAACAAAACACGCCCAAAACGGGAACCAAAACAAAAAAAGCAAAAGAGAAATCCAAAAAACTTCTGATCAAAGGAGACTCCATGATTCAGGGAGTTGATATGTATCTCCAGCCAGGGGTAATGGTCAGATGTCTCCCAGGTACATCAGCGTAGAGAGACAATGACTGCATTGCTAAAACTGTTCAGGAAGCAGGAGTAAACATTAATGTCCTGGTACAACTAGGGACTAACGATCTCGCCAGCCAGTCAGTTGTGGAGACCAAGGAACACCTAACAAGGCTGGGTGACAAACTATCATCCATTTCATCCAGCATCTCCTTCTCTGAGATCCTGCCAGTCTGGGAGAGGGGGACAGATGGCTGGAAGGTCAGAGAAGGGGAGACAGGGGAGCTAAACATGTGGCTCAAGGGCTGGTGCCAGGAAAAAGGACACAAATTTGTAGGAAACTGGCAACAGTTTTGGGAGCGAAAGTTCTTTAAATTTGATGGACTGCATCTGACTAAGAAGAGAGTCAGTGCATTAGGGCAGAACTTTGATGTCTTTGCAGAATATTTAAACTAGCAAATGGGGAGAGGGGTGCAGCACCCGAAATGTCGAATGGGAAGAACACCCATCCCCCCTTAGCTAGTGGGCAAACAGGAGTGCAGCATGTTTGTAGTTCATTTGCATCACCAGGTAAGGAAAAAGGTCCGGCTCCCCATATGATGCACAGGGGAAACACCGGACCTTGCCCAACAACTAACACACTGAAATCTGACCAATGGAAAATCATGTACACAAATGCTCGCAGTCTGGGAAACAAGATCCCAGACCTGTACGCAATAATGACAGAGGCTAAACTGGACACAGTAGCCATTAGCGAGACATAGTTTACCAGTAACCACACTTGGGAGACTTCAGTACCTGGCTATGTACTGTTCAGAAGAGACTGAGGTGCAAAAAAGGAGGGGTGGAGTGGCCCTTTATGTCAATGAAAATATCAAAGCTACAGAAATTCAGAATACACATAAGGAGCCAGAAGAACTGTGGATCACCCTGGAAACAGGAAATGGGACAGCCATACGAACTGGAGTTGTGTACAGACCTCCAGACCAGGGGAAGACATAGACACGTTACTGTTAGAAGATATACAAAACATGACAGCTAAAGGGGAGGGTCTGATAATGGGAGACTTCAACATGCCAGATACAGATTGGTCAATACCAGCAGGGACATCTGCCAGAACTAGACACATGGTGGATTCCCTGCAGGGGGAGGGCCTCAAACAACTGGTACAACAACCCACAAGAGAAAGGACTATTCTAGATCTAGTACTGACTAACAGGGAAAGGATCACAGATCTCCAGGTAGAAGGTCACCTGAGGGCCAGTGACCATCACATGGTATGGTTCAATTTGGCCACTAGAACAAAATCGTCCCATTCCAAGGCAAAAATATGGGACTTCAGAGTAGCTGACTTTGATAAGATGGCCAACAGATTTAAGCTAGCCCTGGCAAAAAGAAATACAGGTGAGGGGGTACAGGCAAAGTGGGCAAGCATTAAAGATGCAATACTTGAAGCAACATCCCATTGTGTTAGTGAGAAAAGGAAGTGCAAAAGAAGAAGGAAACCACTTTGGTTCTCAGACACAGTAGCAGAAAAGGTCAGAGCCAAAAGGCTGGCCTTCTGGAAATATAAGGGAACGCAGCAGGATGAGGATAGGGAGGCATGCCAAACTTCCCTAAGGGAAGCAGGGAAGGCAGTAAGGCAGGCAAAGACCCAAACAGAGGAAACACTAGCACGAACAGTAAAAGAAGGTGACAAGACTTTCTATAGATACATTAGTGAAAGGAGAAAGTCCAGAGGGGGTATTGCTAAGATCAAAGGGGATAAGGGTGTGTGTGAGGAGGAGGAGGACTATGTAAAAGCACCTATCCTAAACAGATACTTCTGCTCAGTATTTACTGAAGAGAAGGTAGGGCAGGGCCCACAACTCTGCACCATGGACACAGGGGGGAGGGAGGTGTGCACTAGTCCCTTCACAAAAGAAAGGGTCCTACAAGAGCTTGATAAGCTCAGGGTGGACAAGGCAATGGGACCTGATGGCATACATCCCAGGGTACTAAAGGAGCTAAGGGTGGAACTGGCAGATCCATTATCAGAACTGTTTAGTGAGTCTCTGAGCACAGGAGAGGTCCCAGAAGACTGGAGAAGGGCTCATGTGATCCCACTCCACAAGAGTGGTAGCAGGGAGGAGGCAGGAAACTACAGACCAGTCAGTCTTACCTCAGTAGTGGGCAAGATTATGGAGAGACTCCTTAAGGAAAGACGGTGCAACACACCTGGAATCAGAGGAGCACTGGGACCCAAGATAGCATGGGTTTACAAAGGAAGGTCCTGTCAAACTAATCTCATAGATTTCTTGACCAGGTAACCAGAGTGGTGGACCAAGGGGAAACAGTCGATGTTGCCTACCTTGACTTCAGCAAAGCTTTTGATACTGTTCCACATAGCAGATTGATTAATAAGCTGGCTAGGCTCGGGGTAGGTCAGACATTGGTCAACTGGGTGGCAAACTGGTTGACAAGCAGAAAACAGAGAGTGGTGGTAAACAGTATGCAGTCAGAAGAGATACAAGTCACAAGTGGGGTACCTCAGGGATCAGTCCTGGGGCCAGTCCTCTTCAATATCTTCATCAGTGACATTGCAGATGGATTAGAGGGTAACATATGTCTGTTTGCAGATGACACCAAGATCTGCAACAGAGTGGATGATCCAGATGGGGTGGGCAGTATGAGAAGACATCTGGATAAACTAGCAAAATGGTCGGAAGAGTGGCAACTGGGGTTTAACGAAAAGAAGTGCAAAATCATGCACATAGGGAAGAGAAACCCTGAAGCCACCTATAGGCTGGAAGGGGAGTTGCTGGCAGTCACAAGGGAAGAAAGAGACTTGGGCGTCATCATCACCGATGACCTGAAATCATCGAAGCAGACCTCTAAGGCAGTAGATAAGGCTAGAGGGATGTTGGGGTGTATTAGTAGGGGTATCACAAGTCGGAAGAGGGAGGTAATAATCCCTCTTTACAAGACACTGGTTAGGCCCCATCTGGAGTACTGTATGCAGTACTGGAGGATACACCTTCACAAGGACATTAACCAAATTGAGGCAGCCCAGAGAAGAGCAACCAAAATGGTGCAGGGACTGCATCAGAAAACATATGAGGACAGATTAACTGAACTCAATATGTATACCCTAGAGCAAAGGAGGGAGAGAGGTGATATGATTGAAACCTTCAAACACCTTAAGGGGATTAACTAGGTGAAAGAGTCTAACATGTTTCAATATAAGAAAAATAGCAGGACAAGAGGACACAGCATGAGATTAGAGGGAGGCCGATTAAGGGGTAATGTGAGAAAGTTCTTTTTCACAGAAAGGGTGGTGGATGCATGGAACGGCCTACCTCAGGAAGTGGTGGATATGAATATAGTGCAGGGCTTCAAACAGGCATGGATAGGAATAAAGGAGCAATGCAGATGAGTATGAATAGATAGGCCACTGAGAGAGCAAAGGCCTATGGCACATGCATAAGGTAGAAAAAGAAATGGGCAGACTGGATGGGCCTTGCAGTCCTTATCTGTCATCGACTTCTATGTTTCTATATAGGAAGTGTGTTATAATGCACTTCGTTAAAAATAATATGAAGCAAGACTATTACATTAACGGAACTAAATTATTGATAGTGGATACTGTGAAAGATCTTGGAGTATCAGTTAGTAATAACCTTAGAAGTCGTACCCATTGCAATAAAGTGTCACATCGGACAAACGATTTTATTAAATGTGTCAGGTCTTTTTCGAGTAAATCTGAAGCCGTACTCATGTCACTATATAAATCTTACATAAGACTGCATCTTGATTATTGCTTGTAGTCATGGAGCCCTTACCTTAAGAAGGACATTAAGCTTTCGGAGAGAGTACAGTGTAGGTACACTAAGTTAATTCCAAGATTAAAACACAAGGCATATGATGAAAGATTAAATGACCTGGGGTTATGGACACTTGATTTAAGAAGATGAAGAGGGGATTTGATCTGTTTTTTATAAATTGTTACAAGACAAAGACTTAAAGATTGAACTCAGCCTTAAATATAAGTGTTGTCCTCATAATTTGAGATGACATGGGTGGCAACTCCTGGAAAGTGCTCCAAGAACTGATCTAAGGAAGTAAGCATATATACCAAGATCTATTAGGTTGTGGAATCGTTGTCCTGGGGGAAATAGTCAATGCACGAAACTTCACCAATTTTAAAATGAGCTTAGATGATTTTCTACATGATTGTAACTCCAGTAGCTGCATCCTCTGAGCAGTGTGGACAGTTATCATGGGCTCTAGTCTTCTACTGTCCTAAATTCCCCTTCCAGTGCTCAGAGCGCCGGCATTATGGTGCCAGGCAAACAGGGTGCCAAATGCGGGATGTGCCTCTCCTTCCCCAAGGTCTGCCCACCCCCGGAGTTAGAATCTAGAAGTGGTGGTGGTGGGGGAATGATCGGTGACATTGCCGATTGGCGCCCTAATTGCCCGCCACCTGATCACGGGTACGTTACGGTGGTGGAACCCCTAAATCCACAGTATAAACCACAGTATAATGTCAGGGCACACACAGCTTGTGTGAATACTGTGGTTTATTCACTTGGTCTTTCCCTGTGCACACCCTATTTCGCACAATGCCAAAACATGCATAGCCTGTGTAAATACTGTGGGGTATTTACCCAACCCTCCCTGGCATGCCCTGTTGCATGCAATGCCAGGGAATGCACAGCTTGTGTGAATACTGTAGCTTGTTCACTCAGTCCCTCCCTGCCAATCAGAAGGCAGGATTTACAATGCCCAATTTATAATTTTTTGTAAAGTACTTTTTTATAAAGCATGTGTGACAGGCACTAGCTACAGTTCATTCAATACAACTTCATGTTAAATAGCCTCTATCATACATTTATTTGCTGAGGTAGGATGCTATCCATCAAGAATTGTGAGTTACCTTTTCTCAGAGGATTTTGAGGTCACAGTCTTTGTTTCAGATGAAGATGACCAAGAAGGGGTCGTTTCAGTTTCCTTTCTACTGCAAATAAAAATGCAAAACATACTGTCTTTGCTCTTGATTACTTATTTAAGCCTAAGATGTAGGACATGATACACCATTAACCTTTTAGAGAAAGGGGCCCTTGTCTTTGAGCTCAGGTTGTAGAGCGTGACACGCTGTTACTTTTTGAGCTTTAGCTAGGATTCATGGGAATTACAAAGGGGTTCTAATCCTTGAACCTCCCCACAGTCTGTGTCTACCAGTGTGTGGCAATCTGCAGCTCTGCAATTCCGATATTACAGAGCACTCAGGCCTCAAACATCACACTCATCACATCTCCAGAACTGCCTTAGAGATACGTTACCTTTTCTCTGTAGAACTGGTGGTCACTGACTTTCTTTCAATCCCAGGAGACCACTCGAGGAGATTGTTGGCATCCTCCTTGCTGTAAATTTAAAAACAAAAAATGATAGTTTAGCAGAACACCCACTGAAAAGCATCAGAGTTGCCATTTAATCAATGAAGCATGGCAGGGTGTGTGTTATTGTGCAATAACGTCATGCCTCGGGTGGTTGAAGCACGAGGCTGCAGGTTGAGTGTGTTCAACACCTGAGAAGTGGTATTATTACACAATAACACACACCCTGGAGTGCCTTATTGCCATTACACAATGGCTCATTTGTTGAAAAGGAAAAAGAAAATCAGAAAAATATGTTTAAAATGCTTTTCGTTCTGCAGTTTTTCTTAGGGTAGGTATACATATTGAAGAAATAGTCTGTGGTTTCCCTTTCGTGCTGCAGGTGGCGCTGCTACTACATGTTTGCCATGTATTTTGTTTTGGGTTTCTCTTTGGTAGTTTGTGTCTGTGTAAGTCTCCGGCTCCATTCATTCTTGCTGCCTGCTTTTTCACCCACCAGGTTAGTAACTGAAATGTTCTACTCTGTCTGCTGTATTTCTTATGTTTGTTTGGCCACGGATTTCCCAGGAAGTGGTAGGGGAAGCTGACAGCTGCCCGCTCAGCTATTCAAATGCTGGTCGTTGCGTTAGTGAATGAGCGAGCGTGACGCAGTGGGAGCAGTAATGGGGAAGTTTTATTTTGGCAAGTCGAAGCCATGACAGCTTCTGTTGTTGAAAAATGCTGTGGGAGGTGGAGGACTGAAGGAAGGAGTTAGCAACTGGATATAAATTTCTAAGATTTGTGGTGTTAATGGGTATTCTGACTTTTGTTTGTGATCTCTGGTCACGTGATGAGAGTTTGGCTTTTGTCCCTGCTTTCAGCCGTTCAGTGGACAAAAAACAAGCTGACTACAGAAGCTGCAGTGCTGGTTTGTATAAAACTAAAGGTTTCTGTGGGAAAACAAAGGGATCAGGGACAGAATGTCTGTGGGTGTGTGTGTGTGTGTGTGTGTAGAGTTGTGAAGTCTAGGGGGGTGCTGGAGCTGAAGCATTCAATACTGGCTACTTGTAAAGCCATGCATTGATTTCTGGCTCTGTTACGTGGTCATCTGTGTGCCTGGGCTTTATACAGTGATGTTACTGTGAAATAACATCACTGTTCCAGGCAACCACTGACCAATCAGAGACCAGGAAATTTTTTTGCCATTGTATAATTAGAAATTACTGCACTATCATTCACTGATGCAGTGATTGAGGAAAAATAAAACTGTGGTGGTTGGGGACGGTGCTGCTCCCCCTCTCCCCCATTTTCTGTTCATTCTACTTTATCTGGCTACCCACTTCTGACCAACTGCGCCCCCCCCAGCTCTGACACCCAGCTTCCCTAGGACTTACCTCCACTGATGTCCTCTGCCACAGGACTGTAGTGGGTGCCTGGTCACCAGTGTGGAGACTGCAAGGGGTCAGTCATCATCCTGCAGCCGGGGTTTTCCACCTGTTTTTTTGCCCTGTGTTCCCATGGATTTGCAATGGGTGCGACGGGCAAGCTCCACCTCTGTGCAGACGCCTCCGGCATCCTGAATGTGGGTTCCCTTCCCAACTTGTGGCATCGCATGCACCGCCTCTCATCCACCGCTGGGTGGCAGCCCAACAGTGAGCCATCCAAACCCCCCCCCCACGCCTGAGGGAGGAAAGCAGTCCTACAGACATACAAGTATCTTACAGGGAGGAACAGGGTGCAGGAATACACTATTTTTAAGTGAAAAGGATGTTCCAGGACTAGAGGGCATGGGATGAAGTTGGAGGGAGGACGATTCAGAGGAAACGTGAGGAAGAATTTCTTCACAGAACGGGTGGTGGACAAGTGGAACACCCTGCCAGAGGAAGTGGTGGGGGCTGAAACAATCACGGGATTTAAGAATTCATGGGATAGACATAAAGGAATTCTGGAGGTCAGGGGTAAGGGGCAACAGACTTCTTGGAAAGCATAAACTGAACTTACAAGCTCAAACGGGCAGACTGGGTGGGCCATAGGCCCTTATCTGCCGACACTGTCTATGTATCTATGTACAGATGCTCATTCCTCCCTCTTCTGCCCAGCCCCCGAGCAGCCCACGTCTGTTGCTGAACTTAGGTCACCAGTGTAGCAGGAGGGAAGGTGTATGGTGCCTTAGACCTCCAAGCCACTGGGCTTGCTTGGCATTGTGCTGCTTTATATGCTAAGGGTGTGTGCATGGTGCCATAGTCGCCAGCCCCAAAAGTTCTGGTTCCTGCTTGGTCCTTGTGCCTGTACCTCTAAGACCAAAAAAGTGGAGCTCTATGTAGGAGACTGACTTTAGAAAGATCTATTTGTATCAACTGTACTATAGCGCCATCATACTGGAGATCTTAACCAAAGAGGGGCGTTGGCTTTTACAATGCTCAAGGAAAGCCTAAAGTTCCAGCACATGGAAGACGGCAACAGTTCTCTCCTTACACAAGGGTGGTGAGTGACCCCTCTGTAATAACAACATGAATTAGAACAGCCAAGTCAAATCTGTGGGTTATTCACTCGGTCCCTCCCCTGTGCACAACCTGTTTCATGCAATGCCACGTGAATACTGTGGAATATTCACATAACCCTCCTTGTGCACACCCTGCTTTACACATCAGCAGGGCATGCACAACCCATGTGAATACTGTGGTTTAGTCTCACGACCCTCCTTGTACACACCCTGCTTACTACATCAGCAGGGCATGCACAACCCACGTGAATACTGTGGAGTATTCACAAGACCTTCCTTGTGCACACCCTGCTTAACACATCAGCAGAGCACGCACAACCCATGCGAATACTGTGGAGTATTCACACAACCCTCCTTATGCACATCCTGCTTAACACATCAGCAGAGCATGCACAACCCATGTGAATACTGTAGAGTATTCACACAACCCTCCTTGTGCACATCCTGCTTAACACATCAGCAGAGCATGCATAATCCACATGAATACTGTGGAGTATTCACATGACCCTCCTTTTGCACACCCTGCTTAACACATCAGCAGGGCATGAACAGCCTGTGCGAATACTATGGGGTAGTCATGTGACCCTTTCAGTGCACACGCTGCTTAACTCAACACCAGGGCATGCACAACCCTTGGGAATACTGTGGGGTATTCACTTTGTCTCTCCCAGTGCACACCCTGTTTCACACAATGCCAGGGCGCACACAGGCTGTGTGAATACTGCGGGGTATTTACCTGACCCTCCCTATGCACACCCTGTTTCAGCAATGCCAGGGCATGCACAACCTGTGTGAATACTGTGGGGTATTCACTTTACCCTCTCTGTGCACATACTGTTTCACACAATGCCATGTGAATACTGTGGAGTATTCACACGACCCTCCTACCCTCCTTGTACATACCCTGCTTAACACAACACCAGGGCATGCACAACCCATGTGAATATTATAGGGTATTCTCTTCCTGTGCACACCCTGTTTCACACAATGCCAGGGCATGAATAACCCATGTGAATACTGTGGGGTATTCACTCAGCCCCCCGTGAATGCCTTGCTTCACCAATGCCAAAGCATGCACAGCCTGTGTGAATACTGTGGGGTATTTACTTGACCCTTCCTGTGCATGCCCTGTTTCACACAATGCCAGGGCATGTATAGCCTGTGCGAATACTGTGGTTTATTCACTCAGTCCCTCTCTGCCAATCAGAAGGCAGGCTTTACGATGCCCAATTTATAATTTTTTGCAAAGTACTTTTATATAAAACATGTATAACGGGCACTAGCCACAGTTCATTCAATACAACGTCATGTTAAATAGCCTCTATCATACATTTATTTGCTGAGGTGGGATGCTATCCAGCGAGTGTTGTAAGTTACCTTTTCCCGGAGGATTTTGAGGTCGTAGTCTTTGTTTCAGATGAAGATGACCAAGAAGGTGTCGTTTCAGTTTCCTTCCAACTGCAAATAAAAATGCAAAACGTACTGTCTTTGCTCTTGATTACTTCTCTAAGCCCAAGATGTAGGACATGATACACCATTAACCCTTTAGAGAAAAGGACCCTTGTCTTTGAGCTCAGGTTGTAGAGCATGACAAGCTATCACTCTGAGCTTTAGCTAGGATTCGTGGGAATTACAAAGGGGTTCTAATCCTTGAACCTCCCCACAGTCTGTCTGTGTCTACCAGTGTGTGGCAATCTGCAGCTCTGATATTTCGATATTACAGAGCAGGCTGCCTCACACATATCACCCTCATCACACCTCCAGAGTTGCCTTAGAGACATTTTACCTTTTCTCTGTAGAACTGGTGGTCTTTGACTTTCTTTCAATCCCAGGGGACCACTCGAGGAGATTTTTGGCATCCTCCTTGCTGTAAATTTAAAACCAAAAAATGATAGCTTCGCAGAACACCCACTGAAAAGCATCACAGTTGCCATTTAGAAATTACTGCACTGTCATTCACTGATGTAGTGTTCTGTGACTGAGGAAAAGCAGAGCTGTGGTGGTTGGGGATGGTGCTGCTTTTTTTTCCATTATCTTTTTATTCTCCTTTGTTCAACTATTGCCTCGGGCCAAACTCCCCCCAGCCCCGACAACCCGGCTTCCCCGGGACTTACCTCCACCGACATCCTCTGCCACAGGACTATGGGGGATGCCCAGTCACCAGTGCGGGGACTGTGAGGTGTCAGTCATCATTCTGCAGCCGGGGTTTTTCCACCCATTATTTTCACCTGTGCTCCCACGGATGTGTAATGGGTGCAACAGGCGAGCTCCGCCTCCATGGAGACACCCTCGCCATCCTGAATATGGGTTCCCTTTCCAACTTATGGCATCACATGTGCTGCCTCCCAGCCACTGCTAGGTGGCAGTCAAACAGCAAGCCATCCAACCCCACCCCCCGAGGAAGGAAAGCAGTCCTATGGATGCTCAATCCTCCCTCTTGTGCCCAGCCCCCAAGCAACCCACGTCCATTCCCAAACTTGGGTCACCAGTATGGCAGGAGGTAAGGTGAATGGCACCTCAGCACTCCACGCCACTGGGCCGCCTTGAGATTGTGCTGCTTTAAATGCTGAGGGCGTGTGCATGGTGCCATAGTTTGCAGCCTCAAAAGTTCTGGTTCCTATGTGGTCCTTGTGCCTGTACCCCTAAGACCAAAGAGTGGAGCTCTATGAAGGAGACTGACTCTAGAAAAATCTATTTGTATCAACTATACTATAGCGCCATCATACTGGAGATCATTTATTTAATTCGTTTTTGTTGACCGGGAAAGAGGACTAGACAATTTTTTGCCTATTTTCAGCCTCGTCCCAGTAGAGGGGGATACAGGTGGATGCCAACTGAAATTGAACCAGATTTTAAGCAGTTGGTGGCATTTTTAGTGAATGTGGGAAATTTGGCCAGGACACTGGGGAAATTCCCCTACTCACCTGTAGGGGCATTGCTGGCCATCTCAGGATGGCCACTCAGTGTAAGAGCTTGGAAGAGAGGGACATCTCGGAGTCAGGGGAGTGGGCCTCCTCCCCTGCACTCCCTTTGCCAGAGGCCCCTGAACTACTAGAAACTATTTGTGACCAAAGAGAAGAAGGTGGAACTAACGAGATTTTCGTATTGACGGAAAACAGTATTTCTAACAAAGAACTTGACCTGAAAGGAAAAAGTGATGGCAGAATTAGCAGCAGAAGAAGCAAGGCATCAGCATCTTAAAATGAAGCTACAAGCAGAAATAAATAAATTGAGTGCTGAGAGCACATCTGTCACTGGGCGTGGCCCACTTGTCAAACTACATTCCTTTCCCTGTGACGCACCTGCTGAAGGAAATGAACTACACAATGCAGCACCACAGGTAAACACTATCTCTATTCTAAAAGTAAATGTTAAAATGGCTGGCAGTGGAAGCCCTGGTGAAAGAGTGTGCCAAAAGCCAACAGGATTAGTGGGTGGTGGAAAATGTCAAACTGTCGCGTTAACAGGGAAACCAGTAAAACTTTCTGATTCTACCTCATTAATTAAAACTACAAATACCTTAACAGAGAATAAAACAAAGCAAATAACTAAAATGCAGGACTCAAAGGCATGTAATATTACTGACAAGCCAAACGTATTGAGAAATAAAAACGGGGAGCGCTACATCTGCTGGGCTAAGGGACAGCTCTGCAACTACCGACCCCCCAATCTTTTACCAAAAGGA
The DNA here is from genome assembly GCA_016271365.2 of Neoceratodus forsteri. NCBI lineage: Eukaryota > Metazoa > Chordata > Ceratodontiformes > Ceratodontidae > Neoceratodus > Neoceratodus forsteri. The sequence continues at coordinate 1,066,378,187 of CM028135.1, forward strand.
GGCGACAAACCAGTCAGGAGTACCTGTCTTCTCTTTTTTGGCGAGAGACGTCAGGAAAAACAGCAGTAAGAGATGACATTAAACAAAAAAGAGAGGACTTGACGTTTGCTAGATGGAATATTCCCATTGAAACTTCAAAGGCAACTGAGGATGCTCCTGACGAATTGCCAGTAACAACTAAGAATGCTCCACGGCCACAAACTACTGCTGCAGCCTTTCAGGTGGCCTTCTCAATATGTCCCTCAAATGCCAACCGATTCTCCCAGTGGTCCCCAGAAAAGGCTTTAGTGGAGGCAGGATGGAAAAAAATGATTGATGAACAGTGGTTCCTGACCCTAACTGGGCCACATGTCCTCTGTTATCCCAGGACTCTCCTGAATGGCACCCACAAAACAAAGAACTGATAACTGTATCAGAAACATTAGCTCTGGATGTTTCATCTAGTGAAAAGAATCCTAATGAAATCTTGGAAAAACCCTTACAGAATTCTACGGTTCTTGAAATGGGTCTGGCCACCCCCCCATGTGACCCAAAAAAATAACAGAAAATGTGCACCCAACAATTATGGAAGCTCAGAATATCACAGAAGGACCTCAGGATTAACCAACTCCACAGAGACCTTTACTTTCTGAACTGTTCCAAAAACCAAAAAAAACAAGCTGCTCCAAGAAGACATGCAATCTGAATTAGATATAAAGGAGGACTGGAAAACAGGCCAGATAGGCATTATGTAGGAAGGTCTTTACTTAAAGATTCTCTGAGTTTTTCACCTAGGGAGGTTTTTGCGTTCATAAATACCTGTATATCCGGAGAGGATCATTTTTTTTTTACTTGCCAGGCTCCTTGGCTTCAGAGGGGGTCTCGTACCCCTCCTACTCCATCCGCCAGGTCTTATTACCAAGACTCCCCTTCCCTGGTTTCATGTTGCATATTGCATAATTGGGGCTGTATGTATTTTTCCCCCATTTTCTCCCGATATCTCTGAGGATGCTGGCACAGAGAATGTACGTCCAGATGAATGACGTGCTAACGCATGCCGTTGTCAAGTGCCCGACAGCGTCCTCCCCTCCCTGACTCTAGTGAGCCGTGTGCCCCTACTGTCCGTGTTTCCACAGCCAGAAGAGCTATGGGTGCTGTATGCTACCCGGTAACCCACCCCATGAGCAGGAGGCGAGCATCCGTTGGGACACTCAATCCTCCTCCCCATCCAACCCCCGGCAGCCCAAGTCTGTTCTTGAACCCGGGTCGCCGGCGTAGCATGAGGTGTGACATCCAGCACCTCAGCCCTCAGCTGGACAGGATAATTTTGATGTAAGCTTTCGTTCACCATATGCTTTAGAAATGTTTTGGGAGCATTACAACCAGGTGAAATTCTCCCTCCTATGGCCCCCCTTTTTCATAATTCCTTTAACAAAACTTTTGATCAAATTTGAGACTACGCCGGCCCAGTGGCGTAGAGGGTTGAGGCGCTGGTGCCTTACCTCTTTCCACGCAGGTGACCCGGGTTCGGGAACGGACCAGGGTCATCGGGGGTCAGCAGGGGGAGGATGGGATTGAGCGTCCGACGGACTGCTCTCCTATCCTGGGGTGGGCTAGGGATTGCCTCGCTCACGTAGCAACCCCCAGTGAGACCGGGGGCATTACAGGAAGCAGTGCACTAGGGGGAACCAGAAAAACTGGAAAATCCACGACGGAAGTCTAGTCAGATGACGGCTGCTGGCCCCAGGCATCCCCGAAGACTCCCCAAGAAGCCACAGAATGCCTCAGCAGCTCCCGGGACTGCAAGAAAGAAATAGTGTGCTGGTGCCTCCTCCCAACCGGTGCCTTCCCCCTCAGAGGAGTGAGGACCCACCGGTGAAGGTTACCGGGGGCTACTCAGTGTTGCTGCAAATATGAGGTAAGGTGGTGAAGGGGATAGTAGGAGAATGACTGTGGACCTTGGCAGCCTGAAGGAGAGGCAGCTTGGGCGCACATAGGGGTGCTAAAAAGATTAATCAAAAAAAAAAAATTTGAGACTGCGATGTTTAGGAATGAGGGGGTCCATGTGGAGGACATAACATACTGGTTGTCACAAAAATGTGAAGTCCTCAGTACCCCAGACTCTGTTTTAGATTTAGAGCTTTTCTGGAAAGGGAGCTGGAAATATAAAGCTTAGACAAACTGACTCTGGCATTAAACATATACCTAACTCCTTTCTATTAGGTAGGGACAGGGGAGTTTGTTTTTATGCAGGCGAGCCACGGGCCTGCTATAAGTGTGGTGCCAGAACACACTTATCAAGTGTATGTTTTTTTAACGTGTCATTATTTACTTGCCTGGGTCAGAGCGGTCCCCTTCAACCCCCGGCCACCAGCACCCACACCCCTGGAGTCGGTCAGGCATGCGAATCGATATGTCCCATCACACCATCCAGCCAATGGCAGCACCCCCCTGACAGGGACCCATGGCTCAGAACTGGCGAAGATGCCACGCAACTCCAGGGGCGCAGGGCCGGCCATCAGCCGCCAAGGTTGCCCCACCAATTTTCCTCCATTTTTACCCCTTGAGGAGCCGGACATGCAATGGTGTAGATGCAAAGACATGCAGATGCCTGCCGCACTCCTCCCCCTGTGTATGCCCATTCCCGAACATGGGTCACCGGCGTGGCGTGAGGTGTGGTGTCCAGCGCCTCAACTCTCAGAGCCACTGGGCCAGCTTTTATCAAGTGTATGTGACAGACCTAGATGCAAAAACTGTGGGGAGGTGGGACATATTAGTCTACAGTGTGAAAACCTCACCAAATGTGACTTGTGTGAGGAGACAGGCCATGTCTTTTGGGAGTGCCCCTGGGCAGCAAAAAATAAAGCCTATTGTATAAGTCTAGATTTACTCATCCATCAGGCACAGGATGCTGCAACCTCCCCAGAGACGAATAACCCCAAGGATGACCCCCCCTTTCTTCCCCAAACCAACTAAAGCCCTCCAGTTAGGAAACACTCCAGAGGAAAGTGGAAGTGACCACCCAAAGGATGACACGAAGTCCTCCTCTGACCTTCAAACAGACCTACGTACCACAGCATGTTACAGTGAGACAACTGAGAGGGTCAAGCAGAAACAAGGCTCAGCCCTGCCCCCCTGCTCTTGAATCCCACTACTGAGATGGGTTACTAGGCACTTTAAACTCCCCCCCAAGGAAACCCACAAGATCGAAACTGGCAACCCTTATGCAGCTATAGCCACCAACTGGGGGGATTCTGATATAGAGGTAGGAGACTCAGATTCTCAGGCCCAGAATCTGGATAATGCCTTATCCAATACTGATCATGTAAGTTACAGAGGGGAAGAAGAAAAAGAAGAGAGAAAAAAATCCCTAAAACTCTCTCCCTGAAAACATGGCTCCCCTTTGTTTAGGGTCCCTGAATATCCATAGCTTAATTAATTTCTCAAAGAGACAGGCTGTATTCCAATTCATACATGAAAACAGAATAGATATATGCCTGTTACAAGAAACATGGATGCTTTCAATTGACCAGGCTTGACTTTTTCAATCGGAATGGGTCTAGGGACCCTCCAACTGGTCCTTTGGGCCAGACAAAGCTGACAGGATAAGAACAGTTTTTAATTCCTTCTCTTTCACTGACAAAAATAATTGATCCTATTCCTGGAAGACTTTTGATAGTGGATGGGCTCTGGAACAGCGCCCCCTGCAGAATTATATCAGTATATGGTCCTCAAACAAAGGCAGAAAGAGTAGGCCTATTAGCTACACTATAGCCCTATTTAGTTACCCCAGTAACATTCTGCTAGGAGGGGACTTTAACCGTTATACCCCAGACATAGCCAAATGTTCCAGTGGAAGGAAAACCTATTGTGATGCAAATGCTTTGCAAAAATGTATATCTTTGGCTGATCTTGTGGATTGCAGAAAATTCCAAGTTAAGGGTCCTACATTTACTTATAAAAGAGGGAAATACATTACTATAATAGACCATATATACAGTATATTTCTAAAGGCCTATCCATACCTCTATTGGAAGTAGTCCCAACTGAGTTTTCTGATCATCTCTTTTTAAAACTCTTCTTTCAGTATTGGCAAACTAGCAATCCAAAAAATAGATGGAAACTCAACACTGCATGCCTTTCTGATCCAACGGTGCAGAAGGAAGTAACATGCTTACTATATGCCAGGGTATCTGTCAGGTTCCTATACGATAATATAGAAGACTGGTGGAAAGATACCAAAGAAGATCTAAGAAACTGGTTCCAAAAATTTGGGAAACAAGGGAAAAACAATTTTTTCAAATATTTACAATTATGGAGCCAGCGCCAATATTTATATTCTCTAACCGGCCACACCGGGGGGGGGGGGGATCTCACGAAACAAATAGAGCAACTAAAGATGAAAATGAAAGAATTTCTGTATGATAAGCGCTAACACGATAAGGGCCATGCTGCAGTATGGAACACAGAAAACTCTGATAGGTGACCCCATGGAGGCATGTAAATACAGAAGGACAGCCTCATGGTTTGGTAGTCTCACAGATGCAGATGGGAATGTGGTTGAATCCATAGATGGGCTACATCAGGTGATTCATGAACATCTTCTATCCCGCTCTATGAAGGCCCCAGTTTAATTACAGGAAATACACACTCCTACCCCCTCAGAAGCAGGAAAAGACTTAATTCTCCCTATCACAGCTATAGAAATAGAGTAGGTCATCAACTCACTTAAACTAGGCACCTCCCCAGGCTCGGATGGGCTCCCATATGAACTGTATAAAACATCTTCTAGGGGAACTAGCAACATGCTTTGAGGAAGTCTTTGCATACTTTTTAAAATCTTCAGAAATCTCTTCTTTTTTACAGGAGGATTAGTGACCTTTCCTTTCAAATAGGCAACAAATAAAACAAGCATTTGTCAATGCCGAATGTTTGCTTGCTGGTATGAGCATTAGAAATGCAGGAGTTAGACAGATACAGAATAGGAATGGCAGAGAAGTACTGAAGTTCACATGAAGTCCACCTCCATCCTGTAGAGATGGACAGGATTTGGGGTAAGTGTTTGGGTCATTGCCATGATGGTCAGCCGTGTCACCCTCACCCTATTCTGCAGACACCAACATGTGTTGAGCTGTGCGTTAGGGTGTTTGGCTTTACAGTCACCCCATTCCATAAGGACATATGGTGAAATGGGTGCAACATAGGAGAATGGGGTGAAGTCTTGGGCCGAAGAGTCCAAGGTACAGCTCGATGCCTGTCAGGGGGTGGGGGTGGGATGGCATTAGCAGTACAGGCGGCAATTCAATGGCACACCCCAGTGCCTGTCTGTCTGTACAGGGTAGTACGTTATGGTTAGAAACCGTAATGCCATGGGTGTTTGTTGGTATTTACAATACAAATTTTGAACATGGCCTTTTTGTGACCCCACCTCATGAAAGCATTTGGGACCTCTTGTCATGAACAGTGGCAGTGTGATTTTGTCAATGTGTCCGAAAACTAACCGAACAGGGACAGTGCCATTCTGCGCCACATGTATGAAAAGATCGGGCAGGATGTGAAGAATGACAGCTGTACCATCCATAGGAGGTGTGTGAAGAGATGGCAATGTTGAAAATGTGTAGTGGGAATATTAAAAAATGCTTGCAGTTCCGAGCATACATGGAAACCGCGCAACGCATGCACATAACACAGTCATTTTAAGGAGTTTCGTCACCAGATTTTCAACATAGGCATTGTACGACCTGTGCTCATGAACAGTGTCACTGTGGTTTTGTTAATGTGTCCTGAACACTGATTTCCCACAGCAACCACGGTATTCTGTGCCAGAACGGCAAAAACACATTTCGACCAGGATGTGAAAAATGACAGCTGCACTGTTCATAAGGAGATGTGGAAAAATGGCAATGTTGAAAATCTGGAGTGAAAATATTACAAATGTGCAAAGTTCTAAGCGTGCGTGAAAACTGCTCAACGCATGCTCATAACACAGTCATTTTATGGACTTTCATCACCAAATTTTCAACATAGGCATTTTAGCACCTCTGCTAATGAACAGTGTCACTGTCATTTTATGTTCGCTTGCGCATGTGCAAGAAACATATGCCATCATCCGAGTTTTGGAGGTGTGGCAGCCCTCTTCAATTTAGGCAGTGTGTTTGCAGGTGCGGCGCGGTTCTCCAATGCCTGCTCGAGCTGTCTATGACCAGTCCAAAATGCAGTGGCGTACAGTTGAAAGGGAGCTATGCTTCAGTGAGCAGTGATAAGATATCGCCTGCTCATGCGCGCTCCCCTACACACACACACTACGCATGCATACTGCGTGCTCGCCCCACACACTGTGTAGCCGGCGCAAAGTTCCCAATCCCCATCGGCTGCTGCCCCCAAAAACAGAGTTCTATATGCCACGCTGGGTGCCCACCCAGCGTGGCTACATCAGTATAGCCGACGGGGTGCCCAATCCCCTTGGCTCCACTGGTTCCTGCCCCCAGAGTACAGGGTGCCACACTGGGAGCCCACCCAGCATGGCAACACATGCTATCGCTGACGGGGTGCCTAATCCCCATCAGCTCCACACCCCCACCAGCCATCCTTATACTGCAGGAGCCCACCCCAGCGTAGCAAATATCCAACGTCGTCATTTAAAAAAAAAAACACCTGAAACTCAAAAGCGGTCCCTCGGTATCTCTGTCCCCACCGTGCCCCCTCGCACCCTGCCTTCCCACCCCCATACTTACCTCCGGACTCCGGCACGACGATCTTCGGTGGACCAGGAACACGTCTGCACTCTTCAAAGCCGACTGCTAACTGAAGAAATGCCGATAAGCTTTATAATGGGATAGAAAGGGGTTTTTCAACTTTGCTGCATATCTCAGGCATTTTTTGGAATTTTTGCACCAAATTTTCAACATGGGGTTTTTGGGACCCCTTCTCATGAATGATCTCACTGTCATGGCGTTAATCGGCCCTGAAGGGTGATTTCGCAGTCACTGTGCAAAATCACCTTTTGGGAACGAGTAACGAAACAACACTGCCACTGTTCATAAGGTGGGCTCTCAAAACGCCTATATTGAAAATTTGGTGGAAAAATTCCTAAAAGTGACTGTTTTACGAGGGTGCATTGTGCAGTTCCTACGCACGCTGGTAAGTTTGTGAATTTTCAATAGTTTCACTCCAGATTTTCAATACTGCCATTTTACCACACCTCCTTTTGAGCAGTACAGCTGTCATTTTTCACATCTTGACCAAACGTGTTTCCGCCCATGTAGCGCACAATGGCACAGTCGGTGTGCGAAATCAATGTATGGGACACATTAAGAAAATCACAGTGACACTGTTCATGAGCAGAGGTCTTAAAATGGCTGTTGAAAATTTGGTGAAAACATTCCTAAAAATGACTGTTTTACAAGCGTGCGTTGTGCAGTTCTTATGCGTGCTCATTAGTTTGCAAATTTAATATTTTCACTCCAGATTTTCAACATTGCCATTTTATTACACTTACTTATGAACAGTACAGCTGCCATTTTTCATATGCCGCCCAAAAAGTGTTTTCGCACATGTAGCTCACAATGGTGCTGTTGATGTGTGAACGCAATGTTTGGGACAGATTAAGAAAATCACAGTTACACTGTTCATGAGCAGAGGTCTTAAAATGGCTATGTTGAAAATTTGGTGACAAAAGTCCATAAAATGACTGTGTTACGAGTGAGCATTGCGCATTTTCCTTGCACCCTCATAAGTTCATGACTTTGTAATATTTTAAGTCCAGATTTTCATCAGTGGCATTTTTCCACGCTGCCTTATTTACAGTACAGCTGTCATTTTTCACAACATGGCCGAAGTGTGTTTTCACACTTTGAGTGCAGAGATGCGTGGTCGCTGTGGGAAATTATTGTTCGGGACAGATAAAGAAAATCACAGTGACACTGTTCATGATCGCAGGCACCAAAATGCTTGAGCTGACAATCTGCTGTAAAAAATCCCCAACCTAATTATATTACGGGTGTGCGTTGCACAGTTTCTATGTACGCTCATGACTTCACCATTTTTTTAAATATTTTTACTGCAGATTTACAACATTGCCATTTTTTACACCTCCCCATGAACAGTACAGCTGTCATTTTTTACATCCTGTTCGGAGTGTTTTTGCACCTGTGGTGCTAAATGCTGTAGTCACTGTGCATAAGCAGCTTTCTGCTAAGAAACTGATATTCCCCCTGTTCATGAGGTGGGGTCACAAAAAAACCATGCTGAACATTTGGAGTGAAAATACCAACGAATGCCTGAGGCATTAGGGTTTCCAACCATAACGCCCAACCCTGTAGAGAATGACAGGCATCAGGGGTGTGACTTAGGATTCTTACCTGTAATGCTCATACCATTCCACACCCTGCAGCCAGTGAGAAGCATTGAGGTATGCTTTGGACTCTTCAGCCCCAAAGTTCACCCCATTCTCCTATATCACACCCATCCCACTGTATTTCCTAATGGAATGGGGTGCGCATAAGGACCAAAGACCCCAAAGAACACTGTGACACTTGCCAGTGTCTGCATGGTGGGGTGTACTGAAATGGCATGGCCGTTATGCCTGACGACCCAAAGGCACACCCCAATGCCTGTCACTCTCTGCAGGGTGGTGGTGGGGTTGGCTTCAGTTCAATACTTCACTGCCATTACTATTATGCAGCTCTGTAACTTCTACACTACCAATGCCAGCAAGCAAACATTCGGCATTGACAAATGCTTGTTGTAATGTGTCCCAACAGTGATTTCCCACAGCGACCATGCTATTCTGCCTTGGAAGTGCGAAAACACATTTTGGCCAGGATATGAAAATTACAGCTGTACTGTTCATAAGGAGGTGCGAAAAATGGCAATGTTGAAAATATGGCGTGAATATATTGCAAATGTGCGAAGTTACGAGCTTGCGTGAAAAGTGCGCAACGCATGTTCGTAACACAGTCATTTTATGGACTTTTGTCACTAAATTTTCAACATAGCCATTTTAGGATGTCTGCTAATGAACAGTGTCAATATGATTTTCCTAATGTGTCCCGAACATGGATTTTCCACAACGACCGTGCTATTCTGCGCCCGAAGTGCAAAAACACATTTGGGCTGGGATGCGAAAAATAACAGCTGTACTGTTCATAAGAAGGTGCAGACAAATGGCAGTATTGACAATGTGGAGTGTAAATATTGTTAATGTGCAAAGGCACAAGCGTGCGTGGAACCTGCAGAACGCATGCTCATAACACAGTCATTTCATGGGCTTTTCTCACCAAATTTTCAATATAGGCATTTTAGGACCTCTGCTACTTAATAGTGTCAGCGTAATTTTCATAATGTGTCCCAAACATGGATGTCCCACAGCGACCGCGCTATTCTGCAATGGAAGTGCAAAAATCACATTTCGGCCGGGATGTGAAAAATGACAGCTGCACTGTTCATAAGGAGGTGCAGACAAATGACAGTGTTGACAATCTGGAGTGAAAGTATTGCAAATTGTGAAAGGTACATGCGTATGTGGAAACTGCATAAGCACTGCTGTAACACAGTCATTTTATGGACTTTTTCTCACCAAATTTTCAACATAGGCATTTAAGACCTCTGCTCATGAACAATGTCACTGTGATTTTCTTAATCTGTCCCAAACATTGATTTACGCTATACCGACTGTTCCATCGTGCGGTACATGCGTGGAAACACATTTTGGGTGAGATGTGAAAAATGACAGCTGTACTGCTCATAAGTACATGTAATAAAATGCCAATGTTGAAAATCTGGAGTGTAAATGTTACAAATTCACGAACTTACAAGCATGCGTAGGAACTGCGCAATGCACGCTTGTAAAACAGTAATTTTTAGGAATTTTTTCACCAAATTTGCAACATATGCTTTTTGAGAGCCCACCTCATGAACACTGGCACTGTTGTTTCGCTAATTGGTCCCAAAAGGTGATTCCGCACAGTGAGTGCGAAATCACCCTTCGGGCCAGATTAACACCACGACAGTGACAGAATTCATGAGGAGGGGTCCCAAAAACCCTATGTTGAAAATTTGGTGCTAAAATCCCAAAAAATGGCCAAGATATGCACCAAAGTTGAAAAAACCCTATCTATCCCATTATACAGCTTACCGGCATTTCCTCAGCTCGCAGTCGGCTTTGAAGAGTGCAGACGTGTTCCCGGTCCACTGAAGATCGTCGCGCCAGACTCCGGTGGTAAGCATGGGGTGATGAGAGGTGTGGGGAGGAAGGGTACACAGTCGGTGGGTGCAGATTGCGGCTTGGGGGCCCCAGAGACCGCGAGAGACTGTTTTCTTGTTTACAGGAGGAAAAAAACAGACATCGGGGGACGGTTTTAACTTCACTGGGGCATTTGGCATGCTGGGGTGGGCCCCAGTGTGCCAAGGAGTCTTTGGTGGGGGCCAACTGTGGCCGACGGGGATTGGCACCCATTGGCACACAACAAAAAGGGAAGCTATCATGCCGATGGGGATTGGGCACCCATCGGCAGACAAGAGAAAATGGGTGGGGGTTACATCATGCCCGACAAGGAGTGGGCTCCCCATTAGGCAAAATACTTGGGTCACAGCAGCCGGCGGGGATTGGGCCCCCACTGGCAAACAAAGACTGCTTGGGGGCACATGCTGCCAAGGGGGATTGGGCACCCCTTGACAAGGGGGCTGGCTGCCTAATACTGTTTGTGAACACAACGGCAAGCTGCCCGCCATGTTCAAAAACAGTATTAGGCTAGCTAACGTTCCACCCTGAAATGACGGGTCACTCCCTCATTGCAGCAGAATGACTGATGCTGCAATGACGAGGCAGCCCCTGATTGCAGCGGCGAAAACATTACAACGTGGTGCACTTTTGGGAGACCAGTGTCATCGGCACACTGTGCCTCCATTGGTCCACCAGTGCCAAACATAAAATTTGACGGCAGATAAGGACCTCTTGGTTTGACGGCAGATAAGGACCTCTTGGCCCACCCAATTTGCCCGTTTCCCTACCTAATGGATAAGCTGCTGATCCTAGTTAACCAACAGCCTACTTCTTCCTACCCCACTCCCTAGAATTGCCTTATGACTGTCCCATGCATGCTTGAATTCCACCACTGTTTTGACTCCACAACCACCTCCGGAAGGCCATTCCATGCATCCACAACCCTCTCTGTGAAAAATACTTCCTTACATTACCTCTGAGCTGCCCCCTCTATCTTCAAATTGTTCGCTTTTCTTGCACCCTTTTCTGAAAAGATGCTACCCTCTTGGACTTTGTTGATTCCCTTGAGGTACTGAAAGTTTCTATCATGTTCCCCATCTCTCTCTTTCCTCGAGGCTATACATATTAAGCTCCTTAAGTCTCTCTTCATATGTCTTCCGGTGCAGACCCTGCACCATTTAGTTAACTCTCCTCTGGACTGCCTCCATCCTGCCTATGTCTTTCTTGGAGACTGGGTCTCCAGAACTGCATGAAGTACTCCAGATGGGGTCTCACCAGCTGTCTGTACAGAGGGATAACAACTTCCTGTTTTCTACTGGTGATACCTCTCCCTATCATCCCATTATCCCCCAGCCCTCCTTACTGCCCTCTCACATTGCTTGCCCACCTTTAGGTCATCTAATATGACTACCCCAGGCCCCTTTCCATTTTTGTTGTTGTTGTAGTATCTCACCCCATTGTATACTCTTCCCTGGTTTTAGTTTCCCAGGTGCATTACCTTGCACTTCTTAGCATTGAATCTAAGCTGCCATACATCTGACCATTCCTCCAACCTTGCCAAGTCCCTTCTCATTCTTTCTACCCCACCTTGTGTATCAACTCTGTTGCAGATCTTTGTGTCATCTGCAAAGAGACATACTTTTCCTTCCAGTCCCTCTGCAATGTCGCCTATAAAGACATTGAAGAGGACCGGTCCTAATACTGAACCCTGCGGTACCCCACTAGTAACCCCCTTTCTTCAGAGTGGACTCTGTTTACTATTACCCTCAGTGTCCTGTTCTCCAGCCAATTCTTTACCCAGGCTACCATCTTGGGACCCACTCCCAGGCTGGCAAACTTGTATATTAATCTTTTGTGTGGGACTGTGTCAAATGCCTTGCTAAAGTCTAGGTAGGCCATGTCCACAGCCCTCCCTGATCTACTACTTTGGTCACCCAGTCAAAAAATCTATTAAATTTATCTGACATGACCTTCCCGCTGTAAATCCATGCTGCCTTGGGTCCCTGCCCCTCTGGCCTCTAGGTACTTGATAATTCTTTCCTTCAGAAGTGATTCCATCATTTTCCCTATCACTGAGGTTAAACTAATAGGTCTATAGTTTCCTGCTTCTGCCCTGCTCCCACTTTTGTAAAGTGGGATCACATCTGCCCTCCTCCAGTCCTCAGGTACCAGCCCCTCCTCCCATGATTTGTTAAAGAGAGTAGTCTCTGGTGTCACTAGTTCTACCCTTAGTTCTTTTAGAATTCTGGGCTGAATCCCATCAGGCCCCATTGCTTTGTCCTTTCAGTTTTAAGAGTTCTTTCAGAACCCTTTTCTTCTGTAAATGGGCTGGTATCAACTTCTGTATCCAGAGTGTTTCTATTGTTTGGTTTGTACCTCCCCTCTTCATTTGTGAATACTGAGCAAAATATTTGTTTAGTATCTCTGCCTTTTCACAGTCACCCTCTGCCCACCCTCCCTCCCCTTTATTAAGCCTCATTATCCCTCCCTTGGTCTTCTTTCGCTCCCTGATGTACCTATAAAAGGTTTTAACCCTTCTTAACTGAGTTGGCTATCTTTTCCTCAGTTTGGGGCTTTGCTGTTCTGACTGCCTTCTCAGCTTCCTTTTGCTTTAACTGATACAATTCTCTGTCCTGCTCCTTCTGTGATTCCTTGTACTTCCTAAATGCTTTCTTTTCTCTCGGACCTTCCTGCCACCTCTTTTGAGAACCATAATGGTTTCTTACATCATTTTGTTTTGTTTATTTGCTTCACACAAAGGCTTGTTGCCTCTGTGATGGCAGTTTGATTATTCCCTATTGTTCTTCCACCCTCCTTCCTGCCCACTTGCTACCTCATTTCTTGAGGCACTTACCCATTTGGCAAAGTCAGCCTTCCTAAAGTCCAGTACTTTTGCCTTTGTGGCTTGACTCTACTGCTGTGTTTATCGTGAACCATACTGTTCAATGGTCGCTAGTTCCCAGATGGCTACCCACTTCTACAGCTGTGATCTCTCTCCATCTCCATTTGAGAGTACCAGGTCTAAGCTTGCTCCTCTCGAGTGGGTTCCAATACTAATTGTCTAAGGATTGCCCCTGTAGGGCATCTAGAATAACCCCACTCTTAGAAGTGGCTGCTGCAACTGCACTCCAGTTAACATCTGGCATATTCAGATCCCCATCTGCAATATCTCCCCTTTTCTGCCATTCTAAGTATACTTTCTATCATTTCTTGTCCATTTCCTCCCTGAGAGGAGATCTGTATCTAATCCTGTCGGATTGTGGTGCCGTGCCTGTCTCAAATTGACCCACAGTACTTCTTCTCCTCCCTGTTTACCTTTTTTATTCTGTTGCTTTGATTTCTTCCTTAGGTGAGAGCTACTCCTCCTCCTCTTTACCCTCCCTGTCCCTCCTGTAGATATTGTATCCTGGTATGTTTACGTCCCAGTCATGGTTCTGTGTGTACCATGTTTCTGTGACTGCCACGATATCAGATGTTCTCCTCCTCCATCAAGGCCACTAATTCAGGAAGCTTGTTACCAGAATACGGACATTGGTACTCATTGTTCTCCATTTTTGATGGCTTTACCTTCTGTTGCAGCATCCCCACTGACCTTTCTACCTTGGTCTTTTCCTCATTTAGTACCCTGTTTTGAGGGGAGACTGGAATTTCCTGCTGCTTATAGTGCCTTCCCCTTGACTAGTTTAAAAGCTTGCCAATGAAGCATTTAAACCGATTGCCCAAAAGACTTGTTCCCTTTCTGGACAGATGCAGACCATCCTGCCAGTATAGGCTGGTATCCCTCCAGGTGGAACCCCAGTCCCCAGTGAAGCCAAACCCCTGTGCTCCACACCATTTTTTCAACCATTCATTGAATCGCATGGTGTGAAGTACTCTCGCCTCACCCATGCCATGGACAGGCAGCACCTCTGAGAAGGATACTGTGTGTGCTACTTGTCTTAGGCCCTTCCCCAACTCAACAAAGTCCTCCTACATTGCTCTAATCTCATGAAGAGCCAAGTCATTCATCCCTAGGTGGACAATGACGTCCAGCTCAGTCTTCTGTGCAGCTGTTCTCATGATTCTCAGGATGTGCTTCCTGTTCCTCCAAGCCATGGCACCAGGCAGGCACTCTTCAGTTTTCCCTGCTCCTCCTGGTTCTATCCCCTAATAATTGAGTCCCCCACCAGGAGCTGCTTCCTTTCCTGTGGTGTCCTCTGCCTCCTTCCTGTGGCCCCCCTGTGACCGTTGTCCACAACCTCCTTAGTCTCCTCTGTGGGTGCATCCATAGGGGAACTATGTTTCCCCAGAATGGTGTATGGATTGTGGAGTGGTACAACTGACTGGGTGTGCCTCTGTTCCACCACCCTCACCCTCCCTGAGCCCACTGTGGTCCACCTGCTGTGCTTTCTTGGCTCTCTCTGAGGCAGTGGTGGTGGCCTTAGTGCTCCCTGGGTGGGAGGGGTTCCCTTACTACTGTCCAGTGTGGCCTGAAGATGGGCAATCTCCTCCCTCAGGGCAGAGAGTTGCCTGCAAATAGGGCAGCATCTGAGCCTCCAGAAAGACTCCCGGAAGACTGCTGCCTCACAGCCAGTACATTGCACTACTCCCACATGTCCGTCTATCTTTCTGTTTATCCTGTACAAGGTTTTTTTTGTTTTGTTTGTTTTTTATCTTGCCTTTTTCTCTCTCTTCTTTCAGTTAGTGCTACGTTATATATAAACATATATATATAATGTGTGCGCTTATATTGTCAGTGCAGTGTTAAGAGCGGATATGACAGTGGTATGCACCTTCCCAGTTTGAGAAAATGATGTCAGAACCCCTGGTATAAAGGAAACAGTACCAGGGTAAGGTGGGAGTGAAGGAAGGGAGGTTTGGGCTCCAACTGTGCCCTCAATACAATCAGCTGAAAGCTCTGACCCACCACTACGATGAGTGTTGACCTTCCTGTCAGCAACACAACCTACACAACAATTTAACAGAGAAATTACCCTGCTAAACAAACAGAGAAAAATCAAACAGCTGAGTCAAACACAAGTAAACCTCCTCAGCCTCAGTATAGCCTGGTGATTTGTGCTCTGAAAGCAATCAGCCCCTAAACAAATCAGCTGTGCACCAGGAAAGAATCAGTAAACAGTTTTTCAATCTCTCTGAGTTTAAACTCCCAATCTCTAAAGCAGTACTGAAAAGCTCCACCCAGAAACCCTTGACCGACTAGTGTCACACCTGTGATGTAAGCAGGCCTTTTTGTGAAGATAGTCTGCTCTGTCTGGGTTGAATACATAATCCATCCACTAAATCCAGCAATAATAATTAAATCAAACCTCAGCCAAAGTACAATTCTAAAAGGTGCAAAAATATCCTTTCAAATACTAGGGCCCAGATATTCAAACTGTGCCGAGCTGTGGCACAAGCCTGGGCCAGCTCCAGCTAGCTGCGCAAGGGTGGCCTGCGCGATATTCAACGGAGCTGCACTATGGCTCAAAAGCTTTGAATATCACACCCTGGCCACCCCAACTGTGTATGGTGCAGTGGCACTGTGCCTGCACAAGTGGGCAGAGTGGAGCATGGAGATGCGCTACCGCAGTGCCATTCGCCATACACAGCACCTGCGATATTCAAAAGGGACATGCAAATGGGGCCATAATTTATGCAAAGGCACATATGGGGCCATTTGCTTGTCATTATATTTCATTGCATCCATTAGCATGCAGGTGTGCCAATCTCGACGACTTGTACAGCACCCTTCCAGGCAACGGCCGTCGGGGACAGACACTCCTGCAGCCCGATCGTGGGCATTTGTCTAAAAATAGACTTCCTCGTCCAATATCCTGGTGGTCCAGCAGATGCTATGTGCCCGATCACGGGCATGGGTATAATAAACCCCGTCCAAGATCTCTGGTGGTCCAGTGGACGATCGCTGCCTGATCGCGGGCATGTTTAAATCACCCCCAGCCAATATCCCTGGTGGTCCAGTGGACCACACTCTGCCTGATCATGGGCATCTGTAAAACATAAAAATGTCCTATTGCCCTGGTGGTCTAGGGTACCCCCTCCCCACCCACCACTGGACCCCGCCTCCCCGGTCCAGCCGGGGTGCATCCACCCGCCTGCCACCCTGCACCCACCAACTGACACCTCGGTAGGGCTGCACACCACTGGTTCTGGCGGGGAGCCAATGGGCTTGCAGCCCATACCATACTACACAGTCCAGATATGTGAATGATTTCTGGACTGTGTAGTACATGTATGGGCTGCATGCCCTTTGGCTCCGCGCAGAACTTAAGCGTGCCAGCCCACCGCAGCTCAGTCTGTGGCAGCGGGCAGCAGGCGGTGGGGTGCTGCCGCCCGCTGGCTGACTGGGGGAGCGGGTGGTGGGCTCAGTGGGCGGGTGGGGTGGGGGTACCCTAGACCACAGGGTAATAGGACGTTTTTAATGTTTTACAGATGCCTGCGATTGGGCAGAGTGCGGTCCACTGGACTACCAGGGATATTGGCCGGGGTGATTTAAACAGATGCCCGCGATCAGGCAGTGATGTCGATCCACTGGAACACCAGGGATATAAGGACGGGGGTTATTATACCGATGCCCGTGATCGGCACATACCGTCCACTGGACCGCCAGGGATATAGGACGGAGGGTTATTTAACCAGATGCCCACGATCAGGCAGCTCGTCCACTGGACCACCAGGATATTGGAGGGGGTTATTTAACCAGATGCCTGTGATCGGGCAGCCCTCGGTCCACTGGACCACCAGGGATATTGGAGGGGTTTATTTAAACAGATGCCCATGATGGGGCATGGGGGTGCCACCAGGTCCGGCAGGGTCGGTGGCCACCACAGGTGACAGCTGCCGTGCTGCACCCTGCAATGCGGCAGCTCACCTGTGGGTGGCCATCATTTGTTCCTTTTTTTTTTGCTTAACTTTGTGCAGGCGCAAGTAGGGGTTGCGCATGCATGGCTGTGCACATCCCGGCCTGAATATCGGGCTGTGCAGGTTATGCCTGGGCACGCCCCACCCCCCACCTGTGCCTGCATACATTACTGATGCGCTCCGGCGCATCGGGATTTGTGCAGTGCATTTTTCCCTTTTGAATATCACGCCGGACGCTGCACAACCCTTTTGAATATCTGGGCCTAGGTCTCTACTCCACTGACCTAACACAGTGAAAAGCAACTTCAGTGGTAGTTTACTCCCTCTGCTTATAAAATTAAGACTCCTGAAATTGAATCCTGCAAGCATCTTCTTAATTCAAATAAACAACAATGAAAGTATCAGTAAAACTATTTCAAACCTTCCTCACAGGTCCCAATCAATATTATGCCTTTCCAGGCTCCCAGTTCTGAAAAATGAGTATGACTGGGTTCTCTACAGTATAGCAAAGTCTTCCAGCCTTTCCACCAAAGAGTCAAGGCTTGTCTCCCAAGCCCCCAAATGCAGGTGCCTCCCTCGGCTGTAACAGTGCGCCCTCCACAACCCCTTCTCTCCTAAGCTGTCACACAATGTTTCTTGCGCATGCGCAAACAAACATAAAAATCAGTAATTATTTATTTATTTATTGAGATCTCAGATAAATAATTTTTGAGCTGGAAGCTCTTTTACAAAGGTTCCACATCGTATTATAAACAAAACATACATACACATTAAGAGTCAAGGACAACACAGGGTAATGAACATATACAGGTACAATTGAGTAAAAGGTCTGGAGTGGGACATTGGTTTCAAAGCATTCTAATGCAAAATAGGATGGCTAACAGTCCAATTGGAGATGCAAAAAAGAACACATTACGGTAGAGCACAGAAAACCTAGCTGGTTAACCCAGGAAAGGTGAACTAAGGGAATCAGCCCAGAAGGCTTAGTCCAGGGGTAAGACAACAGAATGGGGGGGAGGGGTAAGGGCAAGAAAGTTGTGTGAAGTAAAGGGTGGGTATAAGTGGGTTTGGGAAAGAGGTGGGAGGTTAAAGAGTGGGTACTAGAGGGTTAGGGAAAGAGATAAGGGCAGGCAGGCTAGCTCCTAAGTGCTGCAATGGACAAAGAGCTGGGTGCGTGAGACAGGGAGCTCCTGCCACTTCTTGAGGACCGGCCTTTCATAAATCTGCTGCAACAGTTCTATTTCTTGGCCTAATCAATCCTTTACAATTTCTAGTCCATAAGGTTGGCCACCTATGGCACCCTCCTTTCTTGACTATGCTATAGTGTCCTCTTTAATTTTCCTTTTCCTCTCAGGTCCTCGTTACAGGAGGTTATTGTGGTGACCTCCAAGCATATGTAAAACAGGTTGTCTTTATCATTGTTGAATTTAGTAACGTAATAACACTATGTCATAAAATACCTTGATGTATATACCTTATGTTTATGAAACCAAATGTTGAAAATACCATGCCACTAGGTATTTTTGATAACAGCAAAAAGTTCTAGGTGACTATTATAAAAATTAAGTTAGTTGTGCTATTTAAAATGCATGTAAATTGCTGTAAACTGAACAAGTCTGAAATGTCATGGTGATTTGCATATATCCCATGATGTTTTGCATTATGGAAGTATGTGTGATGTTGTGTCTCCTTTGAAACTTGGCTTGTTGTCAATGTCGTTTGGGGTAACCCATGTTTCAGTGCTTCTGCGCTGAGGTTCTTTGTTTTTAGCTTTTTTTTTTTTTTCATTTGAACCCCCACTTCCCAAGCAAACATAGCCCACATAGGGTTGGGGGCTGAATCTCAAATGCTAAGTAGATCTGAGATCTGTGTCAGTAGGTGCTGGCTAAGTGCAGAGAAAGGACATACATAGTTCTGCTGCAAACTGATGTATTTAAGAAGGGATATGCCATTGCTTAAGGTTATCACCTGCGTTTTGAATAAACATAACACAGAGATTGTGTGTTGACCTTGGAGTTCAGTGTCTGGTCCATTTGTTATCCCACAACCCCTCCACAGTGCAGTGATAGGGCTTAAGGGCAGTACTACATGTACCTGCTGGGGGGGCAGTCACAGCCACAGAGTGCAGAGAGGTGTTCCCGCAACTTGCATTTGAAAGGTCCTAACTTGGATTCAGTCAGCATGTCGCAGTTAAGGCATGCTGTTCCAAAAAATGATGCAAGCGGTTTGCGCCTACCCTTGCCATGCGGCAGCAA